>BSBK01002094.1:175000-1590000 GCA_027943335.1 Chamaecyparis obtusa
CAGTTGATTCATAATTCCAAATAGTTGTGTCTGAAACATGTCCTTTAAGTCATAAGCTTTAACCAACTTGGCTATCTTGTAGGCTACATACACAACACTACCGAGTACACTATTTGGTTGGATGGATTGATAAACTTTGTAACCAATAATCATCGTTGCAAATTATTTTCATTCTAAATTCTTTCCTGTGCTTCTCTATATAAATCTCTACATCATTCTCTGATAGATGTGACATTAGTTATTTCAATACCTTTGTTCTAATTTATTCTAATCTTTGGTACACTGAATTCCATCTTACTAGTAATGTTTCATATAGTTCTTTTGGTACATTATCCTTGATGTCACTAGGGTACTTAGTGTATGTGTAAAAATGTTTAATAAGTATATCCTCAATTAACTGTTTCTCTTCTTCTAAAATCTTTGCAAAAGAAGTTGGTTTAATCCTCCCAACTAGTTCTATATCAATGATATACTATGACATCTCTATAGGATCTATCGGTAACCTAAATTGCTTTCTTCCAGATTTCTTTCCCCATGATATTATCTCTTTCTTAGATTTAGTATCTTTGTCTTCCACTTTTGTCTATTCCTTATTTGTAGGTGGAGTTTTCGCTTGATTCCTTGTTGTCCTCCATTATATCTTAGAAGGTTGAGGGGTCTTCTTTTTTGTTATTTCTCTTTACAAAGGTTCTTCTTTCTCAAAAAATTCTTTACCCTTTCTACTAATAACACTTGGTGTTTTTAGTTTAGTTTCCTCTTTAGTGCTCTCTTCAATTTCTTGAATAGCGGGTAGGGGTAGTGTCTCTGTGGCTATTCTGTTGTGTGATGTCCTCTTCTTCTTGACTGGTGTGGAAGGTAGGTGTTGTGACTTTTATTTTTGTTCTTCCTCTTCCAAATGAATACTTCTTTCTTCTGCACTTTCTCCATATTTGTCTGATAATTTCTTTAGCATTTTCTCCTTCTTCTTCAGAATCTTAGGCTTCTTGATTTCCAATTTTATTCTTTCATATGCTTCCTCATATGTTCCAAATATTTCAAAGTTACCATCGATAGGTAGGCTTAGGATGTGATCAAAACATCTTACTACATCATCCTCAGTGACTTCATATCCAAATGTTGGCACCCAAGATGTTCTTGGTTGCACCAGTTGGATCCTACATGTGTCAATATCTACCACAAAAAAAATTGAATCTCTATATTGATCCACCACTGATGGACATATGCGATAACATCCTTTCATCTTAATTTGAAATTATTTAATGTATCCCCATATTATTTGATTAAATCCTTCTCCTAACTATGAAATATACTCATTCATCTCATAAATTATTGGTCTATCTATTTTCCAGTTTACATGGGATACGCCCGTGAAGAAATTCTTGACATAGAAGTATAAACAAACTAGAAATGATGCATACTTAACTTCTTGTTTATGATCCCTTTGTAGCTGATTCATAACTACAAATAGTTGTGTTTGAAACATGTCCTTTAAGTCATAAGATTTACCCAACTTGGCTATCTTGTAGGCTACATACACAATACTATCGAGTACACTATTTGGTTGGATGGATTGATAAACTTTGTAACCAATGATCATTGTTGCAAATTGTGTCTCTAGGTCTTTGAATTATCCACTCTCATGGATCTTCCATCCTTATATGTTTCAGTGATTTGCCTTAGCTCATCCATATTTCTCATGCATAGAGTGCATTCCTTTCCTTCCGATGGTAAACTAATGACCATATGAATTAATTCTTTTGTTATTTTGATCAGCTTATCCTCATCTAACCACATCAATTACTCGTGCACTTGAATCAATACATATATGATCCATTCTTCATTGAACTTAGGTAAAAATACCATGTGTCAGTCCTTTCATTTCCATATGCTTATGCTTGTCCTTGAAACTTCCTTTGACACTTAGCTTAGGATAATATATTTTGTTGATTTCTTTGTCTCCCAATTCTACAACCTTGTTGTGAATAATTTTTTTTGATATCCTCTGTAAACATTACTCTTAGAGGTAATGATGATAGGGCTCCAACATTGTCTCTTTTAGCTGCCTTCAATAGGTAAAGTTTAAATATTACTATTAGCTCATTGTTGATGCTAACCACTACAGGGTTTTGAATATATGCTGCCATTATGTTCAAACAATTCCTCAAATTCAAGTTCTCCACTAGTATATTCTATAACTTCAACTGATTATGCTAAACTAGGGCATGAAAATATTTTCAAATGCTTTTGCGATAGATTCTTGCTAATAATAATTCTCATTGAATTTGCTCTTGACTCTTAGATGCTACTTAATTGACTGCTTCAAAAAATAAGGTAACTAATCAATAGCGTCAACATGTATTTATTTCTCAAAAGTATACAAATGACTATTTAGGCAATAAATGTTTCCAATAGTAAATTTTTTTGTCGATGGGCATCTCTTTTGTCTGATAGTGATACTTTCCACTGATTACTATCCCTTCACTTGTTCATAGATAACTATCTATCTTTAAAGTGATATAACAATGATATCTAATACTAATTGGTTTCCATTAGATGTATCTAGTATGAATTCCATTACATTTATAGTATGCTAACATGTGATCCATATTATCTTTACTTATAGAGGGACAAATAAATTTGATAATTTCTTATCGGTCCCTAAGAAAAAAATTACTTGCTTAGTTTGATGATGAATCCTCCTTCCTTGGGATTAGAGGGCTTCCTTCTTGATTATTGAATCTCTTTTTCTTGATCCAATTTTTCTTCATATTATTTCTCACTTGTTCTGGATTAATTACCTCTTTTCCTTTGCTATCCGCATTACTAGCTTGTTGGTATTTGTAATTTTGTGTGATATGTCCATACTTGTGACAGGTGAAACATACCATACTAATTGATGTCCATGGTCCAAAATTTCCTCTTTGATTTATAAATATGTAGTTCATCACTATATGTCCAAAGTGTCCACACTACACATTACTGAAATATTTCCTTCTCTCCTCAATATGCTTATCGATTTAGTTGGTATTCTTGTCTGTAAAATTATTGATCTACAATGTTTAGTTTTATGTCCGTACCGATTGCAGGTGTAAAATTAGTTTGAGAAACTTCCTTTGAATGATATGTCGTTCGATCTCAATTTTCATTCTTTTTCCCAATGTCCAAACTTATTGCAACTATACCAATGTTCATTAAAGGGTGTACCACTTGGATCATTGATTGATCTACTTCTACATATATTTGATATGTGACCAAGATTTCCATAATTGTAACAAGTAGGTCTCATAGGTTTTTTTCCTTGTGTTTTGATAGGCTACTTCGACTTTTGTGATTGATTTTATGCTACTTCTTTTGATGATTCACCAATTTCAAATTTTATACTACCAATATATCCTAGACCGATTGTGTTTCTAGATCTTCTTTGATTTTTCAACTACTTATAAATTCTTTGCATGCTTTGATCAAACTTAGTCTTTCATTAACCTCTTTTTCCAATTTTAGATTAGTCTTCAAGGTTTCAACTTCTTTTCTCAGATTTTTGTTCTCGACAAGTATTTGTTTGTTTTCTTCATTTGTGTCATTCAATTGTTCACCCAATGTATTATTTCATTTTGTAGTCTCTCAATGATGTCATCTCTATCTTTGATCATTCTTTCCTGGTTTCTCTTATCGACTGCAAGGCTTACCTTGCATTCCTCATAAGTCTTCATTCTTTCAAGTATTTCAATCATTCTTATAGTTTGAATTTACAGTTTCTTTTATGCTTCATTTAGGTTTTCTTCCGTATCTGTGTTCTTTTCCAATAGATCAGCAATTTATGCATCAAATTCTTTAGTTTGTACTCTTTTCTGATAGATATTCAAGGTTTTCTAGACTTATTTTTATAAATTCTGTGAGTTCTTTTCTTTTTGCAAATGATTGTCTTAAATTCTTTAGGTTTTCATTTTGTGCAAGTTCTTCCTCTAGGGATTCTTCCAATTTTCTTTCTTTCTTATACGTTTCCATATTCCCAGATCTACTCCCAAACTATTAAACTTCCCTCTTACAAAACTAAGCTCTGATACCAATTGTTGATTGGAAAGATTAGGTATTGAGAGGGGGGGGGGGGGGGGTTGAATCAGTACTAAAAAAATTATATCAATTCAAACTTGTAATCCTAAGCATATAATTTTGTTCCCTGTTTACTGATAGTCTTTTTTGTAGTACCGATATATTGTAATTGAAATAACATAAAGTAAAAAATAATAACTCATCAAATGATTCACACATGCATAACACAAAGATTTTTGGTGTTGTAGAAACCCTTGGTCAAAGGGAAAAATTGTGGTGGGGATGATACCCATAACTCTTCATTGTAGCTAAAAGAGTTTTCTGGTTAAGGCTAAAAAGTGTAACTTTCTGAGTGTCTGACCCAATAAGGAGTGACTGATACATGGTTAAATGTACCTATATTATTTCTAGGACTAATCTTCTAAGAGATTTTATCTTGCCAATGTGGCATTCACCATGTTAAAGGATTTACAATAAGTTCCTAAAATAGAACTTCTATGTCTGGTTAGAGACTACTCGGTTAAGGGATTTCACAATCTTGTTGCTAAAATATTAGGAATAAATCAAAAATAAATTTGACTTGTTTGTTCTTTCCTCCAAATTTTGTCAGATCCCATATGTTCATTGTCTCTATCTTCAAACTCTTTTTCACCTTTTCTACTTGCTCTGTGCCTGTATATCTTTTATTCTCTCTCCTCTTTCTCTCTTAATCCTTTGAATCTTTATATGCTTCTATCCATTGAACTGCATAATCATGACCTTAGATATTAGGGTTCCTTCATCTTGATCTTATCCATAAAACATTTTTCTCTTTTCCTCTATTGGCTATAATACCTGTATTCCTTTCTCTGATAACTGTCAGCTTTCAATAACTAACTCCGATATCTACTATAGTGTGTTGATAGTATAATTCTAATAGTTTAACATCAATGAAAAAAATTATCTTGAGATTTACAACATAGAGTTGTTACGAATAGTCCCAAGAGATAATTGAGAGGGGTGGGGGGGTTGAATCAATTATCTAATAGTTTTAATTCTTTACCCAATTAAGTATACTTAAACATAAAGCATAAAAATAATGAAAGAACACTTGAACAAAACATCAATATTTTGGTTACGGGGAAACCCAAATAGGTAAAAACTTCGGTGGGAATTGACACCTACTAATAATCTACACTAGTGTATTATGATCCTTGTTAGAAGATCCTTAACCCTATTAGGAGTTTCTTTACAATATATTTAGTACAGTGATCCGGTCAAGGGTCAAACCCTGTTAGGAGTCTTTTACAATTAACCCTGTTAGGGGTGAGGATGCACTATTCAAGAGCACACTGCTCAAATGAGTAAAGGCTACAATCTTCTGAATAAAAAATACACACTATATCTGGATCTTGGTGAACTACGCTTTGACCTACTATATGGATCAGTTAAAATGTATAGCACAAACACTTTACTTGGTCACATAGACCTTCTGCTGATGGCTCAACACTTTGCACACTCTGCTTTTCTCTACACAATCAAATCTGAACCATGCCATAGCAATCACAAATGACTACCTATAAATATCTTTCCACTAAATGATATAATAAAGTCAGCCTATTAGAGCCACCTTGACATCATATTAGAGAAACCATAACATACTTCAATAATAATTCTCTCGGCTCTACTAAGTACACAACACATTTTGGGATTTGTCCAATATTAATAAATGTAGATGCACGCTACACACTGTCGGCTCTACTAAAGTAACTGAAACTTTCTCTTGAAGGTGAATTACATAATGCACTCTTAAAAGAACATTACTAACTCTTCTCCAATTACTAATCCAAGGGTGCATACCAAAATGATAGGAACAACTCCTGAAACAATATAATCTCTGTCGGCTCTTCTGAATGAACACAAGAAACTGCTACTGGTGAATAGCGACTACATAACTTTACTTCTACTAATCATTATACTTTGCATCCATGAATTTAACATCACTAACATGTTTCCATCACATATCCAAACACACAAGACTCCATGATAACTGTACGGACAATCATTCACAGAACACTACCTGTAACTCTGTTAGGAAGACTACTGACACAAGCTACTATATAACTATCTGTACTAACAGTTAACCTCTGCATCCATGATATCATGATGGTAACATGTCCATTTTGTATATACTAGAATCTTATTGCATAAGTCTTCCATGCATGCTACTTACCATATGTTTTCATCAATGACAAACATACAGTCAACACTTGCTTGCTAACAAATCTCCAACAATCGCCCCCTTTGGCATTGATGGAAACATATGGAATGAAAAACTCCACCAATCCAAATGAACATTTCTTTTATAAAATTCTCCATTTCCTCATCAAAACTCCCCCAAGGATGAATCCTCCATTTGGTGCAATATTCTTCAACATTCTCCATTTCCTCAACTAAACTGCTTCCATAACTGAATACTACTCCCCCTTAGTATATTGCTCCTTCTTTTACTTCTATTTTTCATGACTATATATTACTCCCCCTTTGACATCAATGGAAAAGGGTGCCAATTAGTTTAAGCACTGGTACTACTCCTGAAGTAGAGTAATCAACCATCCATCAGTCCCTGAGGACTGATGCTTTTTCTTCTTTCTTCTAAGCAGAAGTAGGGAAGGGAATTACTCCCAACTTCTCCCTGAGATACTCAAAAGTATCCTATGGCAAGGGCTTTGTGAATATGTTTGTTAACTAATCTTTAGTACTCACATAGTCCACCTTGACTTCTTTCTCTACCACTTTCTCTCTTAGGAAGTGATACTTGATCTCAATGTGTTTTTTCTTTGCATACATCACAGTGTTCTTTGACATATTGATAGTGCTAGTATTGTCATAATGAATAACAATAGGATTATCAATTTGAATTCCAAAATCCTTTATCATTTTCTTGATCCACATAATTGTAGAACAATTCAGGGCTACTACAACATACTCAGCTTTTGCTATTGACTGAGAGATACAATTTTGTTTCTTTCTTGTCTCAGTGACAAGTATGTCACCAAGAAACATTGCTCCTCTTGATGTACTCTTTCTATCATCAATGCATCCTCCCCAATCTGCATCAGTATACACATGAAGCTCAACATTTTCTTAATTAGGATACCATAAAATATAGTTTATAGTTCCTTTCAAGTATCTGAATATTATTTTTACTACCATAAGGTGACTTTATTTAGGTTCTGCTACAAATCTTCCAACTATGCCAACTGCATTGGAAATATCAGGTCTAGTTTGAGTAAGATAAATGAGTTTTCCAATCATAGACTTGTACAATGTTATATCTACTGTTGGTGAGTCATCTTCTTTTGTAAGCTTGCATCCAATTATCATAGGTGTTCCTACTGGCTTGCAATCATCCATCTTGAATTTCTTTAATATCTCTTTCACATACTTGGACTGATTAATGAAAATACCTTTCTCTGTCTGCTGCACATTCAATCCCAAAAAGTATTTTACAGGTCCAATCATGCTCATCTCAAATTTTCTCTGCATCTCCTTAGCAAATTCAACACTAAGTTTATCATTACCTCCAAAGATAATGTCATCAAAAAATATAGCTACAAGTAGTAAACCTTTAGATGTCTCTCTTATGAATAGATTACAATCTGCCACTCCTTTCTTAAATCCAATCTTTGTTAGATATCCATCCATTCTCTCATACCATTCTCTAGGGGCTTGCTTAAGTCCATAGAGAGCCTTCTTCAATCTACATACCATATCAGGTCTATTTGATAATATGAATCCTTCTGGCTGCTCAATGTATACTTCTTCTTTCAATTATCCATTCAAGAATGCTGACTTGACATCCATATGATAGACTTTGAAGTTTTTGAATGTTGCATAGGCTAGAAATAACTTAATAGCTTCTAATTTGCTCACTGGTGCAAAAGTGTCTAAATAATCAATGCCTTCTCTCTGCACATATTCCTTACATACTAACCTTGCCTTATTTCTTACTACTGTACCATCTTCATTCATCTTGTTTCTGAATATCCAATTTGTTCCAATCACATTCTTATCAGTAGGTCTTGGGACCAGTTCCCAAGTATCATTATTGATAATCTGATCTAGTTCTTCTTTCATAGCATCATGCCAATCTAAATCATTACATGCATGTTCAACACTTAAGGGTTCAATCTGAGATAGTAAACATACCACCTCATTGCTTGCAGAACTTTTTTCTTTTGATCTTGTTGTGACTTTTCCATTCTGATCTCCAATGATGTCATCTTTAGAATGGTATCTAATGTAAACTTTGGAGCTTTAGGTGATACTGTCTCATCTACCTTTAGATTTTCTTCTTCACTTGTCTCAAGGTCATTAAATAGAACATTAATACTGTCAAACATTTCTTCAACAACTGTCTCACTAGTGGAGAGTCTGGGTTCTTCTTCAATCATAGGTGAGTAATCATGATATATTTCTTGAACCATAAAATTTTCATCAATCTTAACATGAGAACTTTCAATGATCTTCTTTAATCTTAAATTGAAACATCTATATGCTTTTCTTTTAGTATAGTAACCAAGGAAAATACCTTCATCACTTCTTGCATCAAAATTTCCTATTGCTTCATCCCTCTTGATGTAGTACTTGCTTCCAAAGATTCTAAAGTATTTTACTGTGGGAACATTGCCAAACCATAGCTCATAAGGTGTCTTGTCCGCACTTGGTTTTAATTGTATTCTATTGATAGTATAGATGGCTGTATTGACCACATCTCTCCAATAGGTGTGTGCAACTTTTCCTTCAATCATGATGGTGCATGCTATGTCAAGGATGATCCTATTCCTTCTCTTTGCAATCCCATTCTGCTGAGGGGTTCTAGGTGCACTTAACCATCTTTTTATGCCATGTTCTTCGCAGTACTCATAGAATCTATCAGAGGTGAATTCTCCTCCTCTATCCGATCTTAGACACTTTATCTTTAGTCTAGATTCATTCTCAACCTTAGCTTTGAATATTTTGAAATTCTCAAATACTTCTGACTTATCTTTCAAGAACGTAACCCACATCATTCTAGAATAGTCATCTAGAAACAAAATGAAATACCTTTCACCATAGTATGATCTTGTTTGAGTTGGTCCACAAAGGTCTGTATGAATCAGATCCAACTTGTTCTTTGTTGAGTTATGCTTTCTCTTGAATGAATTCCTCACATGATTTCCCATTACACATTCCCTACATATAATATCAACCAGTTTTGCTATGCTAGGTAGGTCTCTTACTTCCTTAACATTACTAATCTTTACTATGTTATCAAAATTGATATGACATAGTCTTTTGTGCCATAACCAACTGTTATATAATTTAGCAAAAAAACAACTTGCTTCTAGATTAAGCTGAAAAACATTACCTTTAGTTTTTGATCCTGATGCAATCATTTCTCCTTCTTTATTGTTAATGATGCACTTGTTTCCATTGAATTCCAATCTGTAACCTTTGTCAAGTAACTACCCAGCACTTAGTAGGTTATGTTTCAAACCATCAACATAAAGAACATCATCAGTGCTATTCTTTCCATCCAAGGTGATGGCTCCTCTACCAATGAGGGGTTTGGGAGTGTAATCTCCAAATCTAACCATGCTTCCTTTGTATCTATCTAAATGAACAAATCTATCTTTATCTCCTGTCATGTGATGTGAGAAACCACTATCAATGATCCAATATATCCTGATGTCAGCTTGTGAAATTAGAGCTAATTCTTGTGAATCCTTTTCATCTTCAAGAGAAATGAATCCAATTTCTTCTTCTACCAATTCTTCATGTGATACTCTATCTCCAGCATAATAACATTCCTTTGTATACTTAAGCTTGTAGTTATTTTGGTACCTTTTAACTCTTGTAGGAAACTTAGATGCAAAGTGACCAATCTTATTACATGAAAAGCATTTAAATAGCAATTAACCTTCATATTTCCCTTTTCCTTTCTTTTCTCTTTAACAATCATAGAAATGAAATCATCTAGTGTTTTCTCTTCATCATCATCATCAAAATTACCAGAAGTGCCTGTAGATTTCTTACCATTGATTGATGCTTTGAAGGTTGTCTCACTTTTAGGTTCTGTCTTCAATCTTGAAATTTCAAAAGCTGAAATTTTGCTGATCGAGGTCTCTCTTTTGAAATTTGATGTAAGATACATGGTCTCATCAAGGATGTTGATCTTGTTTTAATACTCTACTGTGAGAGTGGTCATCAATTTATCCATAATGTCTTCTTCTGAGATTTGTCCACCATTGTTCTTGATTCCTACAACTGCTTCATTAATCCTTTGGTTGTAAGCTTTGATTTTCTCTTCAGGTAGCATCTCTAATGCATTGTATCTTTTCTTCCAAGTTTTTCTATGCACATCCTTTGCTTGCTTATCTCCTTCAAATGTGTCTTCTAGGTGCTTCCATATCTTGTGGGTTGTATCTACTTTCTTTATCTCTAAAAAATCACTATCAAATAGGGCGCTGATAAGGGCTTCTTTGGCTATTGCATTCTGATGAAACAATTCCTTGTGCTTTTCAGTAGCATCATCTTTTTCAAGGTCTACTAAAGTATGGATCTTGACTTGTTTGATAGTTACATCAAAAACTTCAAAAGAAATGCATTGTAAATGTGTCACCATCTTGTTCTTCCAATCGAGATCATTCTCTCCATCAAACTTAGGACTTTATTTTCTGAAGAATGCCATCTGATCAACCTCAAGTTATTAAACTTTCTCTCTGAGGTACTTGGCTCTGATACCAATTGTTAGGAATAGTCCAAAGAGATAACTGAGAGGGGGGGTTGGGTGAATCAATTATCTACTAGTTTCAATTCTTTATCCAATTAAGTATACTTAAACATAAAGTATAAACACAATGAAAGAACACTTGAACACAACACCAATATTTTGGTTATGGGGAAACCCAAATAGGTAAAAACCCCAGTGGGAATTAACACCCACTAATAATCTGAACTAGTGTATTATGATCCTTGTTAGAAGATCCTTAACCCTGTTAGGAGTTGCTTTACAATATATTTAGTATAGTGACCTGGTCAAGGGTCAAACCTTGTTAGGAGTCTTTTAAAATTAACCTTATTAGGGGTGAGGATGCACTATCTAAGAGCACACTACTCAAATGAGTGAAGGTTACAACCTTCTGAATAACAGATACACACTATATCTAGATCTTGGTGAACTACGCTTTGACCTACTATCTGGATCAATTCTAATGTATAGCACAAATACTTTACTTGGTCACATAGACCTTTTGCTGATGGATCAACACTTCACACACTCTACTTTGCTCTACACAATCAACTCTGAACCATGCCATAGCAATCACAAATGACTACCTATAAATATCTTTCCACTAAATGATATAATCAAGTCAGCCTATTAGATCCACCTTGAAATCATATTAGAGAAACTATAACATACTTCAATAATAATTCTGTCAGCTCTACTAAGCACACAACACATTTTGGGACCTGTCCAATATTAATAAATGTAGACACATGCTACACACTATTAGCTCTACCAAAGTAACTAAAACTTTCTCCTCAAGCTGAATTACATCATGCGCTCTTAAAATTTTTTTACTAACTCTTCTCCAAGTACTAATCCAAGGGCGTCTACCAAAATGATAGGCGTAACTCCTGAAATAATATAATCTCTATCGACTTTTCTAAATGAACACAGGAAACTGCTATTGGTGAATAGTGACTACATTACTTTACTTCTACTAATCATCAGACTCCATGTCCATGAATGTAACATCACTAACATGTTTTCATCACATATCCAAATGCGCAAGGCTCCATGATAACTGTACGAACAATCATTCATAGAACACTGCCTCTAACTCTGTTAGGAACACTGCTAACACAAGCTGCTATATAACTATCTGTACTAATAGTTAATCTCTGCATCCATGATATCATGCTAATAACATGTCCATGTTGTATATACTAGAAGCTTACTGCATAAGTCTTCCATGCATGCTACTTACCATATGTTGTCATCAATGACAAACATACAGTCAGCACTGGCTTGCTGGCAAATCTCCAATAGCTGTTCCTTAGTAGTGGGATGTAGTTCTTCTAGTACATCCTCATGAGGAGGATTAATCTCTTCTCTTTTTGAATCCTTGGGAGCTTGTTGGGCTTCTACATCCTTAGATGAGCTCATCGATATCTTTTCCCATAAACTTGTTTCCTATCTCACCTTTTTGTGTCAAGACTATGCAGACCTTGGTAGTAAAGGGGATTGAGTGGTTGGAGTTGAAGAAAATATGGAACTGAAGGTGGAGGATTATGAATTTGAATAGAATGTGGAGAAGTAGGAATTTGAATTGAAGGTGGAGGTGTAGGATTTGAAGTTGGTGGATGAGTTAGTGTAGGAAGTTGAGATGCACTTTGTTATGTTGTTATGCAACTCCAATCTCCTTGTCCAATGGTGTTTCTTGCAATAACTACCCTTGTTCTAATTTAGACATCTATATATTTGAAAGATCCTGAGTATCTTCTACTTCTATTGACTCTCCTATGGATGGAGGCATTTATGTATCTGTCTCTTTCTCACTAGTCACTTCCTCCAAAGGTTTTTCAACAACAAGGGAAATAAATTGGGATAGACGAGGAGTGAAAGTAAATGGAATCAGTTCTTCAATATTTATCTCTATAGTTTCTACAAGTTATTGTGCCATTTCATCCTTGAATCTAGGGATATTTTCAAAATCAGAAACATAACATTCATCGGGACCAAGGTAATCCTGGGGATCTACTTGCTCCTCTTGTGCACCTGTGCCTACATCAATCAAAGAATTCTCTTCTTGAACTCTTATTTTAGTGGCTTTTGTTCCTGACCATGTTCTCCTTGTCAAAGGTACCTCATTTTCTTCTAACAAATTTTCCAATTGTGGAGATGTAGAGTATCTCTTTCTTTTGTATACCTTCCCCTTTTCTACTTGGGTAGTTTTGGGTCCTATTACTTTTACTATTGGGGACCTTCCTGAGGTAGATGTTTTTCCTTGTGAAGAAAATGAATGAGTAGTAGGTGGAGTAATACTTCCCATCATTCTTTTTCTTTTTAATTTTTCCTTTGGATTTGAGCCATATACTACTAGCAGATCATGTCTATAAATTTTTTCCAGCTTTTGAGGAGTAGTGCTTTTGAACTTAGGCATTATTATTTTCTCTCCCTTCCACTTTTCAACTTTAAAAGGTGGGTCAAGTTATGGATTCATTGGTATGGGATCCATTTTTAAAGGCCTTATGATCCACTCCTTAGTGGTCTTTATCATGTAAATGGCCTTGAATTCAATATTGTCATTTTATTCTTTATCTGCTTCTGTATTAAAAATAGACCTTACAAATATCTTATCTTGATTGTGTATTGGATCTAAGATATATATTTTTTGGATATTGATAATGCATGGGGAGGTGCTTAAGAAATTTAATATGTTAGATCACTATGTTACTAAATGGGAACTCATACTATTGTCATTTGTGTTTTGTCATTGATGTCAACATATGTTTCTGTGAGGAGATTAGACTGGTTATCACAGTGTACGGACACTATACGAATGTTTCAGATACTAAAAAGACATATGAGAGTTCAAGAGGGTGTTGTGATCTTATATCCAAGATAGCATCATGTAATGTTTCATATTGGATGAGTTACAGATGTTTTGGTGAAGACTGGTCATTGATTGTGACAGTGAGAAATGACAGAGTTAGTCTCTGTGTTTTGTGTATAGCTTACAGGTGATATGGAATCAGTGCACGTGAACTTTAGAGATGAAAGAAAGAGTATTGAAGAATGTTCTATGAAATGTGCAAGGTATGGAAGGCAGGATGACATAAGCTGTGGTGTGTGTTTAGGAAGGTGATGTATTTGGAAGCTGACTACAGAGATGTAGCATGCATGATGGATGGCAGGCCTTAATTGTTGTAATGTAATCATTATATATTTGTTCTAGATATTGTGTGTATCTTAGCAAGGGTTTATGCAATTGTTTGTAATTAGGAAAGCCTTATGGGCCAAACTATTCATGAGAATTATAATAAGGTATAAATGAAAGGTCTTTTCTTTGGAAAAGATATGGATGTGAAAAAGATGATATAGAGAGGTTGTGAAAGCTGCAAGCTTGTGTCTACTGTATGTAGAGAAAAGTTTTGTTGGTGGACTTCATTGGAACTGATCAAGCAAAGACAGTTGCTACCGAATAGTTCAAAAAGACTGTGTATTTCTTCATATACACTTGTGTTGTGAACAGTGCATTCTGAAGGTGGAGTTAACTTTCTTTGGGCACTGAGCCTTGGGCAGTGAGCCCTCCCTTTTCTTCTTGACTCCTAACAAGGTCTCTCCTCTAACAAGGACTATGTACTATAATGTTTCAATAAGATCCTAATAGGGCTATATCTTAAGGATAACTATACTCTCAGCACATCATTTGTGGGTGCTAATTCTCACTGGGGTCTTTACCTTTAACAGGGTTTCCCAGAGACCAAAATATTGTGTTATTGTGTTGACATTCATTATGTTCATTGGATCTGATATTGCTATTACTTAAAGTTTAAAGTTTAATAATCTGTCATACATTTGATTCACCCCCCTCTCAGTTGTATTATGGACTATTATTCTTAACAAGTGGTATTAGAGCTAGTGGTCCTTAGAGAGAAAGCTTAAAAATGTGAGGTGATTCTAGAGATGGCATTCTATAGGAAGGATAGTCCAAAATTTGATCTTGAAAACTATGGTAGTTGGAAGAACAAAATGTGAACTCACCTATTTTGTTTTGGGATTGACTATTGGTTGATTACAAGGAACAAGGTGGTTATAAAGACAGAAGATGAATTGACAACAACTATTAAGGATGAAAAGAAGATATTTTCACTTAACATGATTGCAAGAGAAGCACTGATCGATGCACTCTTTGAAGGAGATTTTACTAAAGTTAAAGACTTGGATTTGGCATACCTAATTTGGGAAAGATTAGAAGCACTATATGAGGGAGACAAGTATACCAAACAAGCAAAGTTACAAAAATGGAAGACAAAGATAGAGAAGCTACAAATGAATGAGAATGAAAGCATTAGGGCTTATGTTAAAAGGGTTACATAAGCTGTAGTTGGAATCAAAAATTGTGAAGGCACTTATGATGAAGATGAAGTTATTGTGAAGATCCTTAGATCTTTGACACCTGCTTACAAGTTCAAGACTATGTCTATTCAAGAAACTATACCTCTAACTCCAAAATTTAATAGAGAAATGTTGATTGCAAAGCTAACTACCTTTGAAGCTGCAAAATTAGGAGAGGTTGTACCTAAAGTTGAATCTACATTTAAGGCATCTGCACAGAAGAAATTGTTTGCACTTCTGAGCACCAGCAAAGAAGACCTAAAAGAAGAACTTGGTGAGTATGCTAAGGAATGGGAACAGATAATGGTAGAAGAAAGAAAGATGGATGAACTTGTTGCACTGATTTATAGAAGAGAAAAAAGAGGTAAGGGTAAGTTTGAAGGCAAGTTACCCTTGAAATGTTTTTCATGCAATAAGGTAGGTCATTTTGCATCTAGATGTCCTACAAGAGTTCCCAAGTACAAACCTAATTTCAATAAGATTAAAAGGGGAAAATAATGTTATTATGCTATTCAAGGCATCTCTGATGATGATGATTTAGGTTATGAAGAGATCAGATTTGTTTCTATTAGAGATGAGCCAATGCATGAGGAAAATGATTTAGTATCTCATGTTGACAATAAAACTGAATGGATAATAGATAATGGTTATTCTCATCATATGACTAGAGATAAGAACAAGTTTTTTAAATTAGTAAAGTATGATGGCGGTGTTGTGAATTTGGGGACAATCTTCCTAAATCTATCATAGGAGTAGGATCTATTACTTTGGATGGAAAGACTAATAAAGATAATGTACTACTTGTTGAAGGATTAAAACATAACTTGTTGAGTGTTGGACATTTAATGGATAAAGAGTTTCAATTAAGTTTTGTCAATGGAAAATATTTTATCAAAAGAAAGGCAAGTAAGTTGATTACAATGAGTACTAAGTCTAGAGGTAATGTATTTGAATTAAATACATCTAGAGCCTCTTGCTTTTTTGTGAAGGTTGATGATAGTTGGTTATGGAATAGGAGATTTTGTCTTGTTAATTTTGATTACATTGTAAAGGAAAGTATGAATAATGCAGTGAGAGATTTGTCAAAGATTGTGAAACCATCTAACACTATTTTCAGAGAGTGTGTCATGGGAAAAAAGACTAGAAGTAGTTACAAAAGAAAAGCATATACATCAAAAGAGAAGTTGGAACTGGTACACACAGACCTATGTGGACCTACAAGGAAAAAATCATACTATGGTGAAAGGTATTTCATACTCTTTGTTGATGATTTTTCTAGAATGATGTGGGTCACTTATTTGAAAGAAAAATTAGAAGCATTTGATAAATTCAAGTTGTTCAAAGAAAAAGTAGAGAATGAATCAGGTTTAAAGATTAAGTGTCTAAGATTAGACAAAGGTGGAGAGTTTACTTCAGACTTATTCAATTCATACTATGAAGAGCATGGAATAAGGAGAAAAACATCTTCTCCTAGGACTCCAACACAGAATGGGATAGCAAAGCGAAGGAACAAGACTATACTTGATGCTGCTAGGACAATGTTGCTTGAAGGAAATGTATCTCATGTACATTGGAGAGAGGCTATTGGAACAATAGTGTATACAATGAAAAAAATTCAAATTAGAGAAGGTACATGTAAGACTCCTTATGAATTATGGTTTTATCATACTCCTAATGTAAAATATTTTAGAATATTTGGTAGTAAGTGTTATATCAAGAGAGATGATGAGATAGGAAAGTTTGATGCTAGAAGTGATGAAGGAATTTTTCTTGGTTACTCTGTTAAGAGTAAGGCTTACAAATGTTTCAATTTGAGATTGAGGAAGATGATTGAAAGTAACAATGTGAGAATAGATGAAAATTTTTAGATACAAGAAAGAATGTATGACAGTAATCAGATTTTAGAGATAAAAAAGCTACTACTGTTGTAGAAGGAGAAGAAATTGTTGGGGAAGAAAGTGAAAAAGAAGCTTATGATGTTGGCACAAGTGAGGCTACTAAGGCTCCTAAAACACCAAGGTATGTAAAGAATAACCATCCTAAAAATCAAATTATTGGCAATACTAATCAAGGAGTACTAACTAGATCAAAGGTTAGAGAAGAAATTTGTTTGATTTCTCAAGTTGAACCAAAGACTACAGATGAAGCATGTAGAGATGAATCTTGGTTAAATGATATGAAGGAAGAGTTAAGCCAGATAAAGAAGAATGACACTTGGGAATTGGTTCCTAGACCTAAAAAAAAAATGCAATAGGAACAAAATGGGTTTTTAGAAACAAAATAAATGAAGAAGGAACTATTGTAAGAAACAAAGAAAGAATAGTATGTAAAGGACTCACAACAAGATGACATTGACTTTGATGAAACATTTTCTCTTGTTGCTATAATATATTTAGTAAGATTGTTCTTTTCTTATGTTGCACATAAGAACTTCAAGGTGTATCAGATGGATGTGAAATATGCATTTTTGAATGGGGATCTTGAAGAAGAAATATATATAGAACAACCTGATGGATTTCATCTATGTGAAGATAGAGACATGGTGTGCAAATTGAAGAAAGCTCTGTATGGGATGAAGAAAACTCTTAGAGATTGGTATGCAAGGTTAGACAATTACCTACTTTGGCTTGGATTTAGAAAAGGTAATGCAGACAGTAATTTGTATTTAAGAACTACTGAAGATGGAATCCTGATAATAGAAGTCTTTGTGGATGATATTATATTTGGAGGTAATGATGATCTATGTAAGAAATTTTCTAAGGAAATGGAAAGTGAATTTGAGATGTCCATGATAGGAGAAATGAAATTATTTCTTGGATTGAAAATAACTCAGAATGAGAATGGTATCTTTATTTCTCAGACCAAGTATCTCAAAGAAATGCTGAAGAAGTTTGGAATGGAAGATTGTAAACTAGTAGGAACACCTATGGTGACTGGCAATAAGATAATAATTGATGATGAATCAAAGAATGTTTTTCAGACCTTATATAGATCAATGCTTAGAGGATTACAATATCTAACCCACACCAAACCAGATATTGCTAATTCTATTGGAATTATGGCTAGATATTAGGAAGAACCCAAAGAAAAACAACTAGCTTCTATAAAAAGGATATTGAGATATCTGAAAGGAACCATAGACTATGGCTTATGGTATGACAAAAATGATAGCTTTTAAATTCATGCTTATACTAATCCTGATTGGGAAGGAAATATTGATGACATAAAAAGTACTAGTGGTGGTGAATTTTTCCTTGGGAAAAAGTTTCTTTCTTGGCTAAGAAAGAAATAAGATTGTATAACACAATTTATTGCTGAATCAAAGTATGTTGCTGCTTCCATAAATTACACTCAAATTGTTTGGATGAAACAAATATTGACAGACATTAGAATAACTTTGATGACCCCGTGGTTATCCATTGTGATAACACCAGTACAGTGAATATGTCAAAGAATCTGGTGATGCACTCTAAAACTAAACATATTTCTATCAAGTATCACTTCTTGAGAAACAAGGTGACATAAAAGGAAATAAAACTAGAATATGTTAGTACAAAAGAGAAGATTTTAGACATCTTCACAAAGCCACTACGGAAAGATACCTTTGAATATCTCATAGGTATGCTAGGGGTTCAAGCCCCTCCTAGTCATAATTAAATGATGCAGAGATGCATCAGTCCAGAGGTTTTCAGAGCCTTATCATAATTTGGATTGGATGTAGGGATCTACTCCTTAGGGGGAGTGATCATGAAAGAAAGATGTTGGAAATTAGTTGATGAATCATGTCACCCTTTTCCATTGTTTTCAAAGGGGGAGTGTTGCTATGAGAAAATCCCTACTATATGGGGAGATTTTTTGGTTGCAGAACTTTAGATTGATATAACTTTGGGATGATGAATTTTCCCATATGTTGACATCAATGCCAAAGGGGGAGATTGTTGGATATTGCTAATGCATGGGGAGGTGATTGAGACATTTAATATGTTTAATCACTATGTTACTAAATGGGCACTCATATTGTTGTCATTTTTTTGTCATTGATGACAACATATGTTTATGTAAGGAGATCAGATTGGTTATCATAGTGTACATATACTGTATAGATGTTTTAGATGTTGCGAAGATAGATGAGAGTTCAAGAGGGTGTTGTGATGTTATATCCAAGATCACATCATGTAATGTTTCATATTGGATGAGTTACAGATGTTTTGGTGAAGATAGGTCACTGACTATGACAGTGAGAAATGACAGAGTTAGTCTCTATGTTTTGTGTATAGCTTACAAGCAATATGGAATCAGTGCATGTGAACTTTAGAGATAAAAGATAGAGTATTGAAGAATGTTCTATGAACTACGCAAGGTATGAAAGGTAGGATGATGTCAGCTGTGGCATGTGTTCTAGAAGGTGATCTATTTGGAAGCTAAATACAAAGATGTAGCGTGTATGATGGATGGCAAACATGAATTAAGGATGTCAGTCCTTAATTATTGTAATGTAATCATTATATACTTTTTCTAGATACCGTGTGTATCTTAGCAAGGGTTTATGTAATTGTTTGTAATTAGGAAAGCCTTATGGACCAACCTATTCATGAGAATTGTAATAAGGTATAAATGAAAGGTCTTTTCTTTGGAAAAGATATGGATGTTAAAAAGATGATATAGAGAGGATGTGAAAGCTACAAGCTTGTGTCTGCTATATGTAGAGTAGAGGTTTGTTGGTGGACTTCATTTGAGCTGATCAAGCAAAGAAAATTGTTTCTGAATAGTTCAAAAAGATTCTATATTTCTTCATATACACCTATGTTGTGAATAGTGAGTTTTGAAGGTGGACTTAACCTTCTTTGGGCTGTGAGCCTTCGGTAGTGAGCCCTCCCTTTTCTTCTTGAATCCTAACATGGTCTCTCCTCTAACAAGGACTATGTACTGTAATGTTTCAATAAGCTCCTAATAGGGCTATATCTTCTAACAAGGATAACTATACTCTCAGTACATCATTCATGGATGCTAATTCCCACTGGGGTTTTTACCTTTAACAGGGTTTCCCTGATACCAAAATATTGTGTTATTGTGTTGACATTCATTATGTTCATTGGATCTGATATTGCTGTTACTTAAAGTTTAAAGTTTAATAATTTGTCATACAACAGATTCACCCCCCTCTCAGTTGTATTGTGGACTATTATTCTTAACAATATTTAGTATCCATTTTCCATACTTTAGGTGAGGTACAAATATCTAGAGCATCTTGTGCAAGCTCAAGTGATATTCTACAATAGTCTCTAATCTTGACTTCATAATCATTTACATAGTTTATCCGGTGATCTTCAATGTGAGGCTCATGAACATAATGACTATCCATGATGTCACTGTAAGTGCCTATGGGATAAAATCTAGTTCTGATCAGATTAAATGGTTGTAAGGGATATTTGTACCACTCAAAGGCTAGATAATCACATACTTTCATGTCTTGCAAAGAGTGATGGCCACTAGAAATGGAGAAGTCCCAACAATATTTCTTCTTATGCCTAATATGTTCATAGGCGTCAGAAAGTTTCCTAGCTATCTCCGAAAGAATTATTTTGTCTAAGGGGTACCTGGGAAGCTTATTTGGGTTAAGAGTACACCTTTCCACTCTAATTTATGCTAAATTTTTGAATTGAACATAGTAGGAACCTATCACCCAAACTTTAGCAACAACTTCCTCTAAGAGTCTCTTTGTATAATCACCCTCAATTAAATGGATGTTTGTGAAGACAAAAGAATCATTAAAAATCCTATATTATGAGCTATATTAATCCAATTTCTCTTTCCTAACTAGCTATGGATATACAGTGAGTGACCATGCATTGGCTTGACCAAAAGCTCCTCTTTTTACTAACTGAGGGTATTCTATCTTGGTGGCAAGTAGATAGACAATGTAAGAAGTCATATACAACTGGGGATTATTATTTATTGCAATCAATTGTTCATATAAGTTGTCACTCAGAATGGTGGCTCAATCAAATCTAGACCTTCTCCCCTTAATTATTTTAATAAAAAAATATCTAGTGTTCAATTTGGATAGATTGGGGATGCCCATATAATATGCTTAGCATATTTATTATTGGTTGAATATCATCCTTCAAGTATCTTCTCCTCATGTCTATTCTATCTAACTTGTTCTTGGGTAGGGGTTGCATTAGATGCTCCTTGTTTATAATTTTATAGGAGAGATGAGTGTTATTTTTGAACCATTACAAACCCTTGTTGATGGAGAATGCATAAAATCTATCTACCCCCTTAGGAAAGTGAAAGACATCCTCAATGTTGTCTAGCCTAATATCAAGGATAATGTCTCCTATTTTATTCTTCACTACCCTCTCATCAAGAACATAGTGTTGTGAGAGGATCATGATTAGATATGAAGATAAGATGGATACTAGATGTGCTACAACAATGACCAGACTTAAAATAACATGAGAAGTTCAGTCATTCAATCTTCAATTAGGGTTAGCATACTGGGTGAGAAAATCATTCCAGTCCACAATCCCTATGTCAGTATCTGTAATTTCACTGTGAAGGTTTCTAACCTTATAGGTAATGTGGTAACCTATGAACAAGAACTTCAAGGTTGTTACGCCTATCTTTTTTGTCATTCTAGAGGAAAACATGTAACTATTAAAAAATAATTATTGAAATCAACTAAAAAATAAGAAAAAAAGTCTTAGTGAACCCAAAGAATCAAATCCAGAAGCTGGAAACCAGTAAAAATAAGTTTAATTGTGTTTTTTAGAGTTTTAGAGGTGTGGACATTGAAGATAGAGTCAACCTCTCAAAAGATGAAAGGGAAAAAAATGAAGGTTGCAACTGTAGGATTTCAATGTTTCAGAGTGCAAAAGAGGTGAAGAAAATTAAGTGATAAAAAATGTGAAAGGTCATGAGAAGATAGAAAAGTGAATTTTGAGAGTTTATAAGATGGATGGTGTTATCTGAGGATAAAATGATGAAAATACAAAATGAGTGATGGCTTGTCCTTGTCTTCGGTGTTGCAGATTTATGGAGTTTTGGTGTTCTCATAAGTCTTAGGAGGCTGAAAGGCCAAAGATGACTTGGTAGATGACACTTGCTGGTGTTTAGGGGATGATGATATTATTCAAAGGCTGAAAGGATTATGTCCCAAAAAGGACTTTGTATCTTGGTTTGCAGAGTTCTTCGAGACGATGGTTTGCTGATCCTTTGGCCTCTCGGGGGCCAAAAACTATCAGAAGTAAGATGAACAAATAGTAAAAAAAAAATCTAAACCTAACCTAGCAATGCTAAAAACTGAGCAAGACCTAAATGAATGATAATGACTAAAGACTAAAAGACAAAAAAACCTAAAAAAACCCTAAGAAGACCCTAGAACCAAAAAGAGAGAAAAACAAAAGAAAAATAAAGGACAAATAGGCAAAAAAAATGAAACCCTATCTAACAACAACGGTACTGACAAGACCTCTATGATGAGCTTAAAGATAGAATCCTGACCAACATGAAAGAGAAAAATGATAACAACTAACTATGAGCTTGAAAAACTTGTTGGGTGATAGCACTGACCAATCAAAGATAAAAAAACAAGAAGTCACAGAATAAAGAAAAAGAAGCCCTTGATCCCCTTTATAAGCTCTCGGGCCAAGTGATTTCATCATTAGGGTTTTCACTTTCAAACTCCAAAATTTTGAATCCCATGAGTTATGCATCCTTGGCCTTGCAGACACTGAAATTCTATAAGGAATTTTACCTTAGATGCGTAGGATTTTGGCATTTCAGAGTTTCAGATATCTGGAGACCAAGGAACTTTGAAAGGCCAAAAGTATGAAAAGGACTTAAAACACTCTTTTAAAGGGGCTTCACCCTAAAAAACTAAAAGACAGGGGTCCAAACAAGGACATCTAAAGAATAAGAAAGACAAGACAAGAAAAAAAGGGGGGGCACTAGGATAAGCAGAGAAAATGGGTGTGTGTTGTGGAACCACAACAAATAGCCCCAAAAAAAGGAAGAAATGACCAAGGAATTTATCTATCAGAAAATATCATCCAAACTTTGTCTAGCAATAAACCAAACACAGGTGTCATTCCTATAGATAATCTCACACCAACTCTCAGAATTGAAGTCCTTTGCTATCACTTCTAGTGTGTGCATTTATGTGTTCATTCCTTTGACACCTTGAAAAATGTTACTTGGATAAGTGTCAACCAGAACCAACCTTCACCTATTGATAAATTATTTGTCAATCTCAATATAACCTTTCTCTAGTTTAAATCAGACATCCATAGCCCCAGTAGAGATTGCTAGAGTTACCCTCCTCTATCTTCTAACAAGATTTAAAGTTTTGGTATTTGGAAGGCCCTTTTAGAGTCAACATCATTTACATAGAAGGTGACTTTCTTGAGCCATTATGCTCTGAATATTCCACTTCTTCAATTATCTTCATTTCAACATTTTTGGTACACTAAGACAATGCTTAGGCTATGCTACCTTAGTATTTGCATTTCTGATTTTTTTTCTTTTTCTTTTTGGAAACCTAGGCAACGATTAGATTATGCCACCCAGGTATGAATGTCATAAAGTAATTTAAGTATTATGCCAAATAGGGTGCCAACTTATGGATTTATAAGGATATTAAAGTGACTATAATTATAAAGAAATTATATGAAGGGGTCACTTTATTATTATTTCCCATATGCAAGTTAAATATTAAATTATAAAAAGAGAGAATTTTAAGTAGGGTTTTTGGAGACTTCATAAGAGGATTATAAAAGGGGATTTGAGGAAGTCATTGGAAATATTTGGTTTTGTTTAATTTATCTCTAATAATCTTGAGAGATTTGGTTTTCATTTACAAGAAATTTAAGGATGGAAACCCTTGGAGTTTATGTTGACCTTGTCTTTATCCATTCCTACTTTTTTTTCTCCTTTTTGTGTGTGTTAATATGTAGATGGAGAAGGGTTTTGAGATATGAAATCACCCATAATAATGGTCTCTAATCAATTCTAGCTGATACTTGCCCAAGAAACCAACAATCTCAATATCATTCTTAAAGTATGTAATGTGTTTAGGATGATCATCTTTGAAAATCAGCTTGATTGCTAGTGAAGGGTATCACCATTCCTGATCCTCGTATACAGTTTCTTGCAAGGTAAATTTCTTTAAGATTTTTTACTAATAAATACCTCTTTCTCCTATTGAGGACCACTTGGGATGGACCACTTTCTAGGAAAAACCCTAACAAAATAACTTACCCTAAGATCGACAAAAAAAAAGAAAAGACTCAAACAAGAACTAATCTAAATAAAAGACAAAGAAAAAAAATCTAAACTAATATAATATAAGGGTGAAAATTTTCACTTCAAGATCCAAAATAATGTTTGAGGAACTGGCCATTGATGGGAAATAAAACTAATTCCCCATCTAGAGTACTTATCCTAAAAGTGTTCTCTCCTAAAATTTCTTCTATTTCATAAGGGCCAATCCACAAGCATTGAAACTTACTATGACTACCTAGATTTTATTTTTCTTTATCCCAAAGGAGAAATAAATCATCATCAATATAACCTCTCATAAATTTTAGTACAAGGATTTTCAAATTCATAGGCAAGATAGGTTCTTGACCATAGACTAACAAGTAATGAGAGGTGCCTAAGGAATTCTTGTGTTGGAAAGTACAATTGAAACAATTGTTATATTGTCATTGATGTCAAACCTTAATTGGTGAGATAGCTTCTATCTACTAAAGTACCATATCTTTTGATTGATGAAGAGGATTTGAAAAGAAGAGATAACAAGAGGATTGTTGTCCTTGTCTAGTTTTGTCTTGTTTTGCCCTTTCGCACTTTCAGAGTCCCCCATGTGTGAAAGGGCAGAAAAGCCAAAAATCTTATTTTTCAACAGAATTGGCACATTGTCAAACTTTCAGACTTTCAAAGGTTCGAAATATCAAAAGTGTGATTCACCGAAAGGAATCAGACTTTTGGCATTTCGGCCTTTCGGAGGTTCGAGACCCCCGAAAGCCCAAAAAGCTGATCAGCGGAGGTGGCTAATGTCACCCCGCTGGTTTGCCTATATAAGGCAGAGAAACACTTTTTTGTTTTCACTTGTCTTTTTTCCAACGATAAATTTTTAGAGCTTTTGTGTGCACACATCTTTAGCTTCTCAGCTAGTTTGTCTTCTGCTTGGTCCTCTCATCCTTCAATGTGCTCTAGGTTTCTTTCTTCCTCTTCCCTCTGTCTTTTCTCATTTTAGGTTTTGGTTTTGTTTCAGTTTTCTTAGTTAGGGTGTTTTTCACTAGGGTTTTAGTGTGTCTTCCTATTTTGTCCTGCTTCGAGGTCAAAAGGTTGTCCCCCTGGACCCCTTAGCCTTGAGTTCATGGTAGAACTTGTTTTAGGGCTCATTTTCAAGCTCTAACCCCAAACCCTCATTTTTGGCCATTCAGCCCTAAATTTTATACTTTCACAGTCCAAAACTTTGGAGAGGGTTCTTCCTTCAAAAAATTGGCTAAGTCTTCTTTTGCATTTCAAAGGTTTCTCACCTTGAAAATATCACACCACCGAAATGCCAAAAAATTGAGCTACTTCCCCAAGCACTCCCTCTTTCACATTTTTCAAAGTTTTCACTGTCTGAAGACCCCTCATCATTTTGCACCTCGAATGTCCAGAAATTTGGTTGGAATCTCCTTTCTTTGACATTTCGGCCTTTCGGCCTTTCAAAGTTCATATACCCTCGAGAGTCCAAAAGGCCAAAATTAGTTTCTAGAGCATTTTAACTTAGCTTTTTTAGGGTTTTTTGGTGGATTTTTATCTCATTTTCATCATAGTTCCTCCTTGATTACCAATATGATGATTACTGACCCATGTCTCTTTACTCTTTGCAGAAATGGAAGAGAAAGTCAACCCAACATCTATGAGTTATCAATTCAAAGGGTACCATGCGCCCTCCAAAGTTGGAAATCTGCATTCAGAGATCACACATACTGACATTGGGAATGTCAATTGGAATGACTATCTGGTGAAATATGCACAACTAGCAGGAAGGTCCAAGGACTACACTTCATTAGTGTATTATTCTTTGGTGAACCCAACAGCACACTCAGTATCCATCCTTTCTTCTAATCTGATCATCACACTAGCAAACCACTACATACCAGATGAAAGAATGATTAAGAATAGCATGGGTGAGGTGGTTATGGATCTCAGGCTAGACAATATTGAGGATTTATTTCATTTACCCAAAGGGGTAGACAAATTATACAGCTTCTCCATTGGCAAGGGTATGGAATTTTATAACAAATATATCTCGTTAGCCAATGAGATTGTGAACAGAGAATATCTTATGCAACCTCTACCCAGGAATAAGCTAGAGAAGATAGACATGAGGAGAGGGTACATGAAAGAAGATATCCAAGTAGTCATTACCATGATTAGTCAGGTGTATGGACTGCCAAAGTCTATACAATTGGAACCATGGATGATCTTTCTCATTGAGAAGATAAAGGAGAGACAAGAAAGGTTCGACTAGGCCACCATTCTCAGTGACAACCTAGATCAATAGTTGATATCAGTAAAAAATGACCCTCACTTCTACATGACATCTTATGTTGTGTATCTATTGGTTGCAAGGGTGGTGTACCCAGGATTGGTTAAGGTTGGTGCCATGGGTGATCAAAATGCATGGCCATTCATAGTACACCCACAACTGGTTCTGAAGGAGTATTATACACATGATAGTCTGGAGTTCCACATTGTTAACAATGCTTTTGTGTTCACCATCATACACTCCATAGAAGGATACTATGCTAAAAGAATGTCTACAGAAGCAACTACTAAGGTGAAGGCCCTTAGGGAATTCTATATTCAATTCAAGACCTTCACATACATCTGGGTGGTAGGAAGAACCCTAGCTCCTAAGAAGTTTCCAAGATATCCATCAAATAGGATAATCTTATTGGAGATGGCCTGAAAAATATTAGACACTCATGAGCATATCTGGCACAAGAAGAATCATTGTTTGGATTTCAAAATTTCCATAAGGACCCACTACTTGTAAGACATGAAGATATGTAAGTCACTGACCTTCAAATGAGATGAATTCGCACTGCAAAATTACAATCTCATAAGGACCAGATTTGACCCTATTGGTACATACAACCACATCATCGAGAGGCATTATGTGCATGAGCCTCATATTGAAGACCATTGGATAAACTATCTTGATGATTATGAGGTTAGGATCTGTGACTACTATAAGATGAGTTTAGAGCTAGAACAAACTGATCTACTATTATGGGTGCCACAAAAGGTGAAGGAAGCTGATTCTGAGGATTTTTTGGATCTCATTTATAACTTGGATAAGGTGTACACTAGGGCCATTTTGAAAATGGAAGTTGATAGGATGAAAATGATGACATCAATTTCAAGGCTAGACACATCATCAAGGTGACTAAGGCATGGATCACCTATCCATTTCCAATGGATTCTTTGCCAATGAAACAACAACCAACTTAGCCCTCCAAAGAAAAGAAGACAGGGTAGAAGGTATTGATGCCACAGTTTAAAGAGGCTACACCACAGAGGCCGAAAATGGTGTATAGACACAAGCGCCCTAGGACATATGGATCAACTACTCATTCAAAGAAGCCAAAAACTAGAATGACTAGAAGCATAGCACCTCTAGATGCTCCTTCTTCTAGTGGTCCAAAACCTCTAGGTGCACCCAAGAAAGCACCAAAAGTTAAAATAACTAGACCTAGGCCATCTGGGGTGATAAAAGGGAATATGTACAAGAGGAAGAAAGACTCAACACGTACCCACATGGACACTCTCTTAGAGGAAGGAGAAGAAGATGAGTAGGGTCAAGTGCCCCTTAGCAAAAGAACTTGGTCTATGAGATTCTTAAAGAAAAGGAGGGTAGAGGAGGAAGATACATAAGAAGATACTGAAGGCAGAGCCCAAGGAGAGCCAGTGAATCTAGATGCTTTAGGAGATGATGAATTTTCCATCTTTGATTTTGAAGGACTTCATGGATTTAAAGAAACCGAGCAACAAGCTCTAACTACAGGACAGTCCTTTTCCTTTGACTCCCTCCCTACACAATTCACTAGTCCTCTTGGAAATGTGGGAGGGGAAGTTCAATGAGATTTTCAAGAGTCAGTTGAGGAGGTCATGACTGAAATTCAAAAGGAGACTAAAGAGTCAGGAAGAGATTCTTCTATAGGTATCACATTTGAGGAAGATGTTGCAGCAAAAATTCCCTCAGCTTCACAATCAGCTCCACCTCCATCTCCACCTATGCATCAAACTCTAGCTCCGCTTCCATGTCCAACACCATCTACCACTCCACCTCCACCTCTAGTTCAAACCACTCCATTGCCACCTTAACCTCCACCTATTCATATCCCCATTCCACCTCTTCCTCCTCTTCCAATTCCTTCACCCACTCCCCCTCTCACTCCTACTCCTCTTGTGCAAAACCCTCTAGCTCAAGCTCCTACTCCACCACTTGCTCATGCTGAAATACTATCACAAGAGCCTCAAAAGCTAGAGGAGGAAACAAAGGTGATTGGTGATATTCTGTTAGAGGGACAAGATGGATCAGAGAAATAAGTTGGAGGGGAGGAACATATAAATATGGAAGAGGAACAAAACATAGGGGAAGAACAGGAAATGGAAGGAGGAGAGGAGGAGAGTCATGAGGAAATAGAGACAGAGCACCAGGTTACTACCTCAAGTCTAGTAGCACCCTATGAGCCCATTAATTCCTTTTCAAAGACTACTTGGTTCACCAAGGAAATCCAACCAAGGGTAAGGGTATACATGAATGATGATACCGATATGACGGTGCTAGGACAAGCATTCCACCAAGTAGGACCTAGTGCCTAGCCAAGGACCCCCTTGTATGTAACATAAGATCAAGTGGGTGGGTGGAAATATTAGGTGGCTATCCCTAAAATGAATGTTAACATGGAGAAGTTACCCTAGATGATTATGTGTTGGAAGAGGTAGACCTAGGAGAGCCAACTAGAGAGGGAAGTAAAACTCTGGCTACACTAGGACTGAAGCATGCTCTAGGCTTCATGGATAAAGATGAAGAGAAGATAAAAGCATTGATGGAAAAAAATGAAGCAATGAAGAAATTTATTCTTAAAATAGTGGGTCCCATTGACCCTAGTAACCTGGAGGCCTCATTATAGGCTATTTTGGAGAAAAGGGGTGATATAAGTATAGCGACATATATCCCACATTCTTTTTTTCGAGCATGTGCAAATTGGAAGGTATATTTTGAAGAGTTTTCCAAGGCAGCTCTTAAGAATATTTTGAGACCTTTTAGAGGTATTCTTCAAGGAATCACATTTTTGGTTGAGATTATGAGTGAAGAGGATGGCCTGGAGGAGAAAATATTGAAGTGGAAAAAGGCACTAGAAGACCTCACCATAATAAAGAAGCAGTGCTTCCAATTTTTGGTCAAAATATATGAAGGGTCAGAATTGGATAATTTTGAGTAGTGGATCCAAGATATCACTTGCGCTTTGACCATTTTTGAGAAGTTGCTGAAGAAAATGAATAAGAAGAGGGATAAAGGTCTACTTTTTGTGGAGGAAATGCATAAGTTTTTTGAGGGGTTAGACCTAGACTTATATGAAGAGGATGATGAGAAAGAAATGCATCTCATAAATGTTATCATAGGCCAATATCTAGATATCTTCAGAGGAGTTAGTAAAAAAGAAGATCTTCAATAGATGTTCTATCAGAAGGAAGAAATCCAGAAGATGTTATCTCAAGAAGAGGAAATAAAGGAGCTTGTAGCTAAATTGCTCACCTTTCAGGAGAAACAACAAGAACACCTTAAGGAGGTTAAGATGGCTGATTTTGAAGAGGTGCAAGAGATCATGGATAGGTTCTGCAAAGCTCATCCAGAAGTCCTTCCAAGCTGATGAGCACTCAGTTTTGACTTAGCCAAATTTTGTATAGTGAGAAAAACATTTTTCACACTTAGCTATTTTTGAAGACCAATATTTTTGGCATTTCGGCCTTATGAGATTCTCGGCCTTCGAAAATATGAAAGTTGAGGAGAAGTTGTTTCAACAGTTAGCCAATTCTGGAACTTCATTTTTTTGGGTTAATGGTTGGGGTCCAAAATTTCTTGGGATGACCACCGTTAACTCCAGTCTTCTCCAAAAAAAAATTTAGTTAGAAAGATCACTTCCAGAAGGTCATTTTTGCATGATTTAAGGGCGCCTTCTAGTTGAGTCCATGAAGGAGAGCTATAACGGTGAATAAAGGGCAGAATCATGAGTTTCATTAAGGACATGCACGAGTTCCAAATTTAGTTTTTGAGTTATTTTGTGCATAACCTGCTCTAGAATTGTAATGCACAAGGTTTAATTCCATGCTAGGGTAGTTTAAACTTGCTTTAGGGTTATTTTCCTTCATGTAATCTTTAGTTTATATTTATTTTTGAGTTTTTTATGTGGCCGAAACCCTAGTTGCAAAATTGAGAGAACAACTCTATAAATTTTATGAAATTTATGTAACTAAGGTCGATTATCATTGCAATACAATATATGTAGTTGGTGCTTCAAATGTGGTGTGATTTATTCTGCTATCTTTGCAAAATTTATAAATGTGTGTTTTATCATTCATTTGTTTCAAAGAGCCAATTGATTGTATGGTGATTTTGGTCTGCGATCCTTTTAGTTTGGTGTTTACCTTTGCTACATTGCTTTGTTGTGATGAATTATTAGGAAGATGTCTCTTTTCATGCTTTAAGATAAATTTGTCTAACATGTACGTACATCTGTGGTGGCTTTGTAATTTGATGAATTTTGACTTATCATACATTTGCATTTATTTCCATTGACGATTACATCTGCTAAGTTGGGATTGTGATTATTCAGATCTCTATTTTGTGGGTTTTTCCTCATCTTCTTGGTTCTTTAATTCACAAAGCAACATAATATTGGTTTATGTCCTTTAGTTTCTTATCCTGCACATTTATTTCAAGTTCTTGTTACCTTGCTCCTTACTTTCTTTGCAAAATCAGTTATAGTAGATTAAATAAACTAACTTTACTTTCATTCAAAAGATCCAAAAAATCCAAAAGAGAAGTATTGTTGTGTTTTAAAGTTTATTTTGCAGCCCTTCGAGATATGAACAAGCAAAGGCCTCCTCATGAATAGATTCACATTTATCTTCCATTGAGATATCTAAGCGGTTGAGACCCAATCCAGAAGGAACCTTGAGATTGATCTACATGACTCTTCCAAGAAGGGAATTTGCTTCACGTAAATTCCTAGCCATTGTCTTGTGTAAAATGACACTCAACAAGGACCTAGTGAAAGGTTGAGTTATGAGAAACTACAATGGGTGCTTAATTAGTTGGCACATTGGCAATGTAATGTGTTGTTTATCTATAACACTAAGTGAATAAGTTAGTTTATTTGAAACATAGAAGAAATAAGGAAAGAAAGTCTAGAAGCATAGGCTTAACCGAGAAAAAGAGAATAAATTTAGTGTAAGCTGAGTGATGCTAGTGTCGACTGAGTGATAGTATAAGCTGAGTAAATTTTAGTGTTGACCAAGCATCAGTAATTTCTGAGTATCAGAGAATTAACCAAGTGAAGACAATGTTTGTTGAGAAGAAAAAATTTAGCGATGACCGATATATCTAGTGATGACCGAGCACATGAAAACAATATTGGCCGAGTGTCAATAATTTATAGTTTGTGAAGGAATTGAGATCCCCAACTGACATAGTTGAATTCTTGGGATATGTAAAATGTGTTGAAGATAAAGATGAATGACCTAGAAGTATTTAATGAATGGTAAACCATTTTCTTATGGATTCAAGGAGAATTTTTGAGAAGTATCTAGAAGGATAAGGAGGAGAATGAAATGTTGGAAGGATTCGATGAATCTGACCTAAACCTAAGATCTATAGAAGAGATTAAGTGGAAAAATATTAAGATACCTAATCAAGGAGGTATAAGGATGACCTAGTTGTGGGTTATGTAGTGTGAGGATGAGAGGTTGATGTTATTGATTGGATAATTTAAGAAGAAGGCTGAGAAGAGTTGAGAAGAGTTGTGGTGATTTCTTGAAGGGATTTTTGAGAAGAATAGAGATGGAGATGACAATGAAGGCCAATCAATAAATCAACATATGAGCTTATTGGATCTATATTTGCAAAGTGAGTTGTATATTTTAGATTAGAACCTACTGTTACTTTCTAACCATTATATCAATTAAAAATCCTTTAATCAAGGTTGACCTAATAGTCATTTGTAAAACCTTTAATCAACGTAACATTATAATGGGATGTTCTTAAGTCCTTTAACCAAGACACTCCTAACAGGGTGATTAAATCCTTTAATAGGGTCACACCTAGCAGTGTGTATTGTAACCTTTAAAAGGGTTGGCTCCTTATAAAGCTCACTTTAGAAGAGTGAAAATTTGGTAGCATGTTAATGGTGGTTTTTCCCATATTGGGTTTCCATGTTAAGTCATAGTGTCATACTTGTGTGAATGTTATTTAATGTGTTATGTTGTTAAAAGTTTTATATTTTGCAAGTTGATTACTTTTGGATAGTGGACTGCAATTTTTATGTTATTGATTATATTTTATAGAGAACGAGTGAAGTACTTAATAGATCTAAGTTGGTTGAAGTGTTGAAAAGTTGAATTGGTACATCTAGATTTGAGGATAACTAATTCATCCCACCCTCTTAGTTATTCTAAAATCATCTAACAATTGGTATCAAAGCTTATGGTGCTTGTAAGGAAAATTTTTAAAGGTACTTGAAGCTAATTATCAAGATGTACAAAAAGGAGGTACCAAAGCTGAACAAGGAGAACTTCCCTGCATGATATAGTTTGATGAAGTTGCACCTAGCTGGTATTGGTGATTCAATGAAATATTGTGTGGAACATGATTATGTACCAATTGCTACACCTATGATAGCCAAGGAGATGAAGGAAAATAAAGAACACAATTAGGAAATGTTGGAGATTGCATCAACCCTAAGTTATTCTAAATTTGAAGACATCAAGAACTATACTAATGCAAAGAAAATATGGGACACACTGGAAACTATATATGGCAGAGACACAAATGTGTTGAGAGCCAAATCTTAAATCTTGAGAGGTAAGTTTGATGAAATGAGAATGTTAGAAGGTGAAACTATTATTCAATATTGTGCCAAAGTTAAAGAGGTAGTGAATGCTATTAGAGGAGCTAATGGAAACACTAATGATGAAATTTTTATTAGAAAATTCTTGAGAGCTCTACTTCCTATTTATGCTATTAGAGTTTCTACAATACAAGAACTGAGATGTGCTTTTGGTAACAACCTAACCTTGGAAGGTCTTATTGGTAGGCTTAATAATTTTGAGTTGTCAAATTTTGATAAATTTACTACTCATAATATTGAATCTGCATTCAAGTCTCAAATGGTTCTTCATAAGTCTAAGAAAGGAAAAGAAAGATATGTGAATAGTGATAGTGATAGTGACACTTCTGGTGATGATCTAGATGATCTTGAGGCACTTATGGCTATAAGGATACCAAGAGGAAAAGGAAAATTTAAAGGTAAAATTCCTATAGTATGTTTTTCATGTAGAAAAGTTGGTCATATTGAGGCAAGGTGCCTTGATAGGAATGAAAAGGATGAAAGAAGGGAAAGAAAGTATACAGACAAAAGGAAAGAAAAAGATCATAGAAGATATAAGGACTACAAGGATAAAGGTAAGAAGTCTTGTCATATTATTGAAGAAGAAACTGACAGTGAATTTGATGATTGTGATGTAGAAGTTGTTTATGTTGCTATGAAAGATGATTCTAATGAAGATGAGAAAATTGTACTTATTTCATATGTGAGTAAAGGTGATAGATGGATAATTTATAGTGGTTTATCACATCACATGACTGATGATAAAAGTAAGTTTGAAACCCTAAATCATTACAAAGGTAGGAGTGTTAAGTTTGATAATGATGCACCATGTCTTGTGAAGGTAAAAGGATCAATAAGATTGACTGATAAGATCAGATGTGACAATGCTTATTGGGTTGAAGGTCTTAACTATAATTTTTTGAGTGTTGCATAGCTTAATAGTACTAGTTACTGAGTTGAGTTTCATCACAAAAAGACTAAGATATTTGATACCAATTGTGAACTAATTGGAAGTGGAGAGCAGACAAGAGGTAATTTTTTCTATCTAGACCTATTTGAAGAAACATGTTTGTTTGCACAATTTGATGATGTATGGTTATGACATAAAAGGTTGTGTCATGTGAAATTTAATAATTTGGTAAGCATTAGTAAGATAAAAAGAGTTAGACATTTACCCAAATTGAAGAAACCTAATAATGTGATGTATAAACAATGTCAATTGGGAAAAATGACAAAGTCTAGTTTTAAGAGAAAAACATATACTTTTGATGATATTTTGGAATTGGTTTATATTGACCTTTGTGGACCTATTGGTGTGCAAAGTTACCATGGAAATAAATATTTCATTCTATTTGTTGATGACTATTCTAGAGTGACGACTATAATATTTCTTAAAGAAAAATCTGATGCCCTTCAATTGTTTAAGTGGCATTTGGAAAAAGTTGAGAAAGAAGCAGGTAAAAGCTTGAAATGTCTAAGATCTGACAAAGGAGAAGAGTTCATATCAAATGAGTTCAACATATTCTTCAATGATAGAGGAATAAAGAGACAATTTTTTGTCCCAAGGACACCTCCACAAAATGGTATAGCAGAGAGAAGAAATAGATCAATCATGGATTCTGCTAGAACGCTGATGATAGAGAAGAATGATTCAAAAAAATACTAGAGAGAAGCTATAAGTACAATTGTCTATACCTTGAATTGAGTAAAAATCAAGAAAGGTACAAATGCTACACCTTTTAAATTATGGCATGGTTATGCATCTAATGTGAAATACTTTAAATTCTTTGGAAGAAAATTCTATATACTAAAGGACAATAGTAATGGAAAACTCGATGCTAAAAGTGATAAAGGCATATTCCTAGGTTATTCCACTAAGAGAAAATCTTACAAGTATTTGAATTATAACACTAACAAAGTTGTGGAAAGTGAAAATGTTAGAGTTGATGAATATGTTGAAAAGAATGAAGTTGAATGCAAGAAAGAACCTGAAGATTACAAAGCTTTTGTATACATGGAAGAAGGAGAGACTAGTAATGTACCTGAACCAAAAAACATTGCTACTGAGCAACATCAAGAACCTGCCAAGTTACAAAAAGTTAATATTGAGCGTTAGGAGGATGCTGCTAAGAAATTAGGGGAGGAAGAAAATAATGTACAAGATGAACCTAAACATCAAGAGAAAGAAGAAAGAAGACCAGAGCCTACATTAGCATAGTATGTGAGAAGACATCATAAGACAGATCAAATCATTGGATCTAAAGAATCTGGAGTCATGACAAGAAGTAGGTTGAAAGATCAAACATACTTTTTATGTGAGTTTGAACCTAAGATAGTGAAATATTCTTTTGAGAATGAAGATTGGATTCAAGCCATGAATAAGGAAATTGAGCAGATAGAAAAGAACAAAACTTGGATACTAGTGCCTATACCAGAGGACAAGAATATAATTGGAACAAAGTGGGTGTTCAGAAATAAGTTGAAAGAACATGGAGAAGTCACAAGGAAAAAAGATAGATTGGTATATAAGGGATATGCATAGGAAGAAGGCATTGAATATGGGGAGACATTTTCCCTAGTTGCAAGATTGGAAGGAGTGAGAGCTCTACTTGCATATGTAGCTTAAAAAGGATTCAAAGTATATCAAATGGATGTTAAATATACATTTTTGAATGGAATACTAGAAGAAGAAGTATACATAGAACAACCAAAAGGATTTGTTGACCCATGAAAGAAGAACATGGTTTGTAAGCTACACAAAGCACTGTATGGATTGAAACAAGCCCCCAGAGCACAATATGAGAGATTACATAATTACCTGATAAAGATTGGATTTGCAAGAACAAATGAGAACAACAATCTATACTTGAAGACTGAAAAAGGTAAAGGGATATTATTAGCTGAAATATTTGTTGATGATATCATTTTTGGAGGACAAGATTCCCTATGCCAAACATTTGCAAATGAGAGGAAAATTGAATTTGAGATGTCTATGTTTAGACAGATAAAATTCTTTGTTGGTTTGCAAGTTAATCAGATGAAGAAAGGTATCTATATTACACAATCTAAGTATGTCAAGGAGATACTGAATTTTTTTGGCATGGAGGACTCTAGGCTAGTAAGTACACCCATGGATACTAGATAGATACTATCAAAGAATGATGATACAATTTAAGAAAATCAAACTTTGTACAGGTGTATGATTGGAAAACTACAATATGCTTTTCACAACAGACTAGATATTGCCTTAGTAGTTGGGATTGTTGCAAGATTTTTTGCTAATCCTAAGGAGAATCACATGATGGAAGTGAAAAGGATACTAAGATATCTAAAAGGAACAAAGGATCATGGACTGTATTACAAGAAGAATGAAAAGTTTGAACTGAAAGTTTACTCTCATGTAGATTGGGTAGGAAATGTGGATGATAGAAAGAGTACAAGTGGTGGCACATTCTTTATGGGAAAGAGATTAGTTTCTTGGACAAGAAAGAAACAAAATTAAATTTTCCAATCTACAACAGAAGCTGAATATATAGCACCAACAGTTACTTGTTCAAATTTAGTGTGGATCAAGCAATTGTTGAAAGGTATGAAGGAAGAAATTACTAAGCAAGTTGTTATTTTCTATGATAACACAAGTGCTATCAATATATCATAGAATCCTATGATGCACACTAAGACTAAGCATATTTCTATCAAGTATCATTACTTGAGAGAGCTAGTTCAAGACAAGGAAGTGAGACTAGAGTATGTGAATACAAAGGAATAGTTAGTAGATATATTCACTAAGACATTACCTAAGGATGCTCATGAATATAGAAGAGGTAAATTAGGGGTGATTCCCCTAACTAAGGCTACCTAGAATCATATAGGGGTGTTTCATCAAATGTACTAATCAAAATATCTAAAAAATTGATGCAAAGGAGGTCACACTTTAGGAGTTTTCTAAAGTTGTGAAGAGTGAAACACAAGATGTTGATCAGTCATAAGTAAGATGACAGAGGGGGTATGAAGTTCAAAGAACTGATATGAAGATATCTACATGGTGAAGATGAATATCTTTGGCATTGTTTTCAAAGAGGGAGAGATTTAGTGAGCTTGAGGGAGAGATATATAAAGATATTTAGAAGGAGTTACCCTAAGAAAAGAGGGAGAGATTGACTAAGATGAGGGAAAGATTCATTAAAATGATGAACGAATAAAGAAAAGAGAAATCTATCCAAGAGGGAGCTGATATTTGGAAGAGAGTTAGAATGAAGCTAAAAGTATATAATGAATCATAATGAACATTTTAGATTGTATGGTGACTATGCATATGGATTTTATGGTGTCTCATGTGGTGTTTCCATTAATGCAAAATAGGGAGCTTATTGGAAAGTACAATTGAAATAATTTTTATATTGTCATTGATGTCAAACCTTAACTAGTGAGACAATTCCTATCTAGTAAAGAACCATATCTTTTGATTGATGAAGAGGATTTGAAAAGAGGAGATAACACTAGGACCTAGTGAAAGGTTGAGTTATGAGAAACTACAATGGGTAATTGATTAGTTGGCACATTGGAAAGGTAATGTGATGTTTATTGATGCAGGGGCACCCAAGGTTAAGGCAGGGGAACTCTTTGTCCTTGGTGAAAATGCATGGGGTATTTGTATTTTGGCTAGTGTTACTTGGTTGCAGCCTTGACCGATGGTCTTGGTCATTGAAGGAAGCTTGGTCACTGAAGGAACTCGGTAGTCTCTGGTGTTTAGTAAAAGTGTTACTCGATCATGCCTACGGTGCTCGGTCGACACTAGTGCTCGGTGATGTTTGGCATGCTCGATGAATTCACTGTCGCTCGGTAGTTCTGGCTTACTGACTAGAGTTCTATGTGATTTATTGAGCTAACTTGGTGCATTTATTGTTGGTAGCTATTATTCTGGGCTGACATGCTGAATTAAATGTTTGTATACATTTGTAAGCTGACTTGTATGGCATTTAATTATTTGTCTTGGGGAGTTAAGGGCTTCATCTTGCTGACTTGTGGCTGATGATTAGTATTTATAGGATGTTTGGTAGATGCTTTGGAGGTAGAAAGAGATCATTGGGAGATCAAAGAAGTTCATGATAGAGAAGAATTAGTGAGTCAGATCTGAGGTTCTAAAGATGAAGTTGGCAAAGTTGTGGAAAGGTTCTTGCCTGATCTTGTAGATCAAATTGATATTTGATAATTGTTTGTAGCAAAACTAGGGGTTGCATACTTGGAGAAAAGGAGATTTCTTGGAGGCTTGTGAGCTCAAGTTCAGATCTGCCTTAGGGTTTCCATCAACTTCTGGTTGTCTTCAGAGATGAACTAGCTAAGATTGTATTGGATTTGGTTGTGGATCTTGTAGAATTGTTTCATTTTGTAATTGGCCCTAACCCAGAAGGCCTTACAAGTGGGCATGTTAATGAAAATTACTTGAAACATTTGTGGTGTTATCTGTTGTGTTGAGTATTCCACTGTGTAATTTTGTTGGCTGCAAGGTTTGGACTGTCCTTAATTAGATCCATCATCCTTGACTGCATCAAGTGGTATTAGAGTGAAAGTTTGTTGCTATTGGTGTTGATCTTGAAGGTTAACCTAGCAAGGTTGATCTTGCGAAGTTGATCCTATTGGAGTAGAGATTATGTGTAATCTAGATTGCAGATTCAAAGCACTGAACTTGTGAAATTGTGCCCTAGTTGTTTGCAAGATTGTAGGTTGCGATCTGACTTGTTTATAACTTGGAAATTGTCACAAGGTGGTCGGTGAGGGTTTGTTGCAGAGGGTTTATTTTTCATATCTTTAAGGATGCCTCTAAGAAGATTGGACCCTAGAGTTATTTCTAATCTTTGTGATACTATTGAATCCTGGATCATAGAGAAAGTGAAATCAGATTTTAGATCTAAGATGGAATTGATGAAGAATGACATGGTCGCTGAGATCATGAGAGTTGTTATTGGTATACCTCAGAATGTTGGTATTGAAGATGATTATGAAGAAGCTGCTAAAGAATTTGAAACTAATGGATCTAGTGGTGATGACCGAAGGAATAGATCTGGTGAAGATAGAACTGCTCAGTTACCTAGATCTCTTGCTCGGTTTAGTAATTACCAAATGGAAGTTTCTACTTTCTTTAGTACTTTGAAGCTCAACAATCTGATTGATTGGATTGGTGAACTTGAAGATTTCTTTGAGCTAGAAGAAATTAAAGATCCTCTTAGGGTGAGATTAGCACAGATAAAGTTGAAAGGACATGCTACTCTTTGGTGGAAAGAACTACAAAGAGACCGAGAATATGAAGGTGAAACAAATATCAATCGGTGGAGGTTGATGGTGACTAAGTTGAAAGCTAAGTTCATATCGACTGACTATGAGCTTGACTTGTTTAAGAAGTTGCAGAATCTGAAAAAGAAAGATTTGTTTTTTGAAGATTATACCGAGGAGTTCTACAAACTTTCTATTTGGTCTGGACACCAAGAGCTTGGTAAGGAAAAGGTAACTCGGTATGTGAATGGTCTGAGATTCAATATTTAGGATGAGCTTGGTAAGCTGAAGATTGATTCTTGTTGAAGATGCTTATCAGTATGCTCTGAAGGTAGAAGATAAGTTGAAGAGGAAACAACCTAGTAACTCCCGAGGGAAGGAAAAGATTGATCACTTAGTGAAGGATAAACTGACTGATGCATAAGATGAACATAAACCTATGGAGCCAAAGAAGAAGATAGGTAGAGTTATCTTTAAAGGTACTTGCTATAACTATGGAGAGGAAGGACACCATTATTTTGAGTGTACATAGAAGAAGGTTGACCAAAGAACTACTGTGATGAATGAGAACATTCAAAATGAACCTGAATCAGAGAACTTGCTGCTTCGGTGAACATTTCTCGGTACAAAGGAGGAACCTTGTCAAAGGAGTAACCTATTTAGGACCCAATGCATGACTGAAGGTAAACTCTATGATGTTATTGTTGATAGTGGTAGTACTGATAACCTTGTTGTTGTTGAGGACCTAGTTCAGAAACTTGGTTTAAATAGAATGAAGCATCCTTGTCCTTATAGGCTTGGCTGGTTACAAGATGTTCATGGTTTGGAAGTTAGAGGACAATGCTTCATTGATGTTTAGATTGGCCAGTACAAGGATCTTGTGTTATGTGACATTATGAAGATGAATAGTTGTGATATATTGCTTGGTAGACCTTGGCAATATGATTGCAGAGCTATTTATGATTGTGTCCAAAATGTGTTTACTATTGAGAATGATGACATGAAGTTTTCATTGATGCCTTTGATGGATACAATGCTTGGTAGGAGAAGCTTGAGTATTGGTAGTCGAGTTGAGATTGTGGATCCAGAGAAAATGAATGATCAGTATGGAGAACCAACCTCTATGTTGACAAGAAAAGACTTGAAGAGACAGAGGAAACTGAAGTGGAAGAGTTTGCAAGTAGAAAAGGTGGAGGACTTGTATTTGAAGAACCAGTTTGGGATTTATGTTCTGAATCCTGAAAGATGTTCTTCTCACATATGAACATCTTTTGGAACCTGGGGTGTCTGATGTAGGGGCATCCAAGGTTAAGGTAGGGGCACTCTTTGTCCTCGATGAAACTACATGGAGTGTTAGTATTTTGGCTAGTGTTACTTGGTTGTAGCCTTGATTGATGGTCTCAGTCATTAAAGGAAGCTCGATCACTGAAGGAACTCAGTAGTCTCTAGCTCGGTGATGCTTGGAGTGCTCAGTGAATTCATCGTCGCTCGGTAGTTCTGGCTTACCAACTAGAGTTATATTTGATTTGTTGAGCCAACTTGGTGCATTTATTTTTGGTAGCTATTTTTTTGGGCCGACATGCTGAATTAAATGTTTGTATACATTTGTAAGCCAAATTATATGGCATTTAATTATTTGTCTTGAGGAGTTAAGGGTTTCATCTTACCAAATTGTGGCTGATGATTAGTATTTATAGGATGTTTTGGTAGATGCTTTGGGGGTAGAAAGAGATCATTGGGAGATCAGAGAAGTTCATGATGGAGAAGACTTAGTGAGTCAGATCTGAGGTTTTGAAGCTGAAGTTGGCAAAGTTGTGGAAAGGTTCTTTCCTGGTCTTGCAGATCAGATTGATATCTAATAATTATTTGTAGTAGAGCTAGGGGTTACATACTTGGAGACAAGGAGATTGCTTGGAGTCTTTTGAGCTCAAGTTCAGATCTACCTTAGGGTTTCCATTAGCTTCTGATTGTCTTTAGAGCTGAACTAGCTGAGATTGTATTGGATTTGATTGTGGATCTTGCAGAATTGTTTCATTTTGTAATTGGCCCTAACCCGAAATGCCTTATAGCCAGGCATGTTAACGAAAATTACTTGAAACATTTGTGGTGTTATCTATTGTATTGAGTATTCCACTATGTAATTCTATTGGCTGCAAGGTTTGGATTGTCCTTAATTGGATCCACCATCCTTGACTACATCATTTATCTCTAACACTAAGTGAAGAAGTTAGTTGATTTGAAACATAGAAGAAATAAGGAAAGAAAGTCTGGAAGCATAGGATTAACCAAGAAAAAGAGAAGAAAATTTAGTGTAATCCAAGTGATGCTAGTGTCGACTGAGAAATAGTATAAGCCGAGTAAATTTTGGTGTTGACCGAGCATCAGTAATTATCGAGTATCAGTAAAACATGTTGAAGATAAAGATGAATGACCTAGAAGCATTTAATAGATGGTAAACCATTTTCTTATGGATTCAAGGAGAAGTTCTAAGAAGTATCTAGAAGGATAAGGAGGAGAACAAAATATTGGAAGGATTTGATGAATTTGACCTAAACCTAAGATCTACAAAAGAGATTAAGTGGCAAAAGATGAAGATACCTAATCAAGGAGGTATAAGGATGACCTAGTTGTGGGTTATGTAGTGTGAGGATGCGAGGTTGATGTTATTGATTGGAAAATATAAGTAGAAGGATGAGAAGAGATGTGAAGAGATTAGCATAGTTGTGGTGATTTCTTGAAGGGATTTATGAGTAGATAAGAGATGGAGATGACAATGAAGGCCAGTCAGTAAATTGAAATATGAGCTTATTGGATTTTTATTTTCAAAGTGAGTTGTATATTTTAGATCATAACCTACTGTTACTTTCTAACCATTGTATCAGTTAAAAATCCTTCAATCAAGGTTGACCTAATAGTCATTTGTAAACTCTTTAATCAAGGTGACATTATAATGGGATGTTCTTAAGTCCTCTAACCAAGCCACTCCTAACAAAGTGATTAAATCCTTCAATAGGGTAACACCTAATAGTGTGTATTGTAACCTTTAAAAGGGTTGCCTCCTGACAAAGCTCACTTTAGAAGAGTGAAAATATGGTAGCATGTTAATGGTGGTTTTTCCCGTATTGGGTTTCCACGTTAAATCCTATGTCATACTTGTGTGAATGTTATTGTATGTGTTATGTTGTTAAAAGTTTTATATTATGCAACTCGATTACTTTTGGACAGTGGAATGCAAGTTTTATGTTAGTGATTATATTTTATAGAGACCAAGTGAAGTACTGAATAGACCTAAGTTGGTTGAGGTGTTGAAAATTTCAATTGGTACATCTAGACCTGGGGATAACTGATTCACCCCCCCTCTCAGTTATTCTAAAATCATTCTAACATCTTGACCCTCACTCGATTCATCCAAATTGCATTCTTTAGATAGGAGTGCCAATCCTTAAGAGTGCCTAATAGAATTTTTATTAGTTGATTCAGCCACACCATTTACTTGTGGGTAATAGTTACATAAGAATTTAATTATTACCTAATTTTCAAATGCCCATTATGTAAGAGTTGCTGAAGAAAAAGAGGTTCCATTATCACATACCATAAAAAATGGCATTCCAAACATTGTGACTGTACATTCTTCTATGAAACCAGTAATGATTTGCATGGTACAATTGTGAAATACCTCTACCTCCTTCCATCTCATATAATAATCGGTGGTCATAAGGATGTACATGTATCCCACTAACGAAGGAGAATTAACAAGTATAATAAAATCTAGTCTCCATTTAGCAAAGGGATGCATCTTGTATAGTGGTTGCAATGGAAATTCCAAGTTTCTCTCTGTGTTTGCACTTGTTTGGTATATGTGGAAAGAATTAATGTTTTCTTGTGTATCTTTGAATAAAGTAGGAGAGTAATACACTGACCTCATAATTTGATGTTTTACAACTTCAGTAGACCCATTCTCAATTCTATACCTATCATAAAATTCTTGCAGAACATCCTCCACTTCATTTTAGTTTAGGCATTTAAGGTATAAACCTTCATAATTTCATACTCAAAGAACATCTCTGTGAGATATTCAAACCTTTAGGGCACCAATTTTGCAATAAATAGTACACAATGTCTTGAAACCAAATATATGAAATGACTCCTTTATTAGTTTATACATAAAAGACCAGACCTTCCTCAATCTCTACATTTAACTTTGTTAAGACTTGTCCTTTGACAAGCTTCATTGGTTGAATTTTTAGATCAAACTACTAAAGCATAGCCATCCATTTCCCTCTTCTTTCTCCCAACTGATTCTACATTAGTAGAGACTTTACTACAGGATTTGGGACAATGGAAAAGAATTTAATCCTTAGAATGTAATGTCTAAATGTATTAATAGCCTTAACTAAGGCAAGGTATTTCTTGTCCAAGTTTAGGTAGTTCAATTCAACATTCTTCAAAGGACAAATCATAAAGGCAATCAGTCTTTCATCTTCACCATCTTTCTTCTATGTTAGTATTCTGACACATGAGTGATCAGAAGCAAAGGAGTAGACTTTAAATGGTAATATGTAATCAAGACTAACCAACACTAGAATAGTAGCAATAACTGATTTAATATTTTCAAAATCTTCCTTTACCATATCATTCCACTAAATATTTGCATCTTTCTTTAGTATGCCATTCATGGGACGTACTATTTTAGCAAAACCACTTATAAATTTTTGGACAAAATTAATCTTCCCAAAGAAAGACTTCAACTCTTTCTGTCTGTTGGAGGAAAAAATTTCAAGATAGCCTCCACTCTTTCAGGATCAATTGAAATTCTAGTCTTAGAAATAATATGTCCTATAAGTTTCCCCTTAGTTACCCCAAATGAACACTTTTTTGGATTCAATGATATACCATATCTCCTGCACCTATTTAGCACTTGATTTAATTCATCAACATGGTCAAACTGCTTCTTGGAGAACACTATAAGGTCATCCATATATATTACAATGCACCTATTTACTAAAACCTAGAAAGAATCATCCATGACTTGTTGAAAAATAGCACCAACATTAATTAATCCAAAATGCATGCACATGTAAGAAAAGATACCCCACTTCATCATGAAAGTTGTCTACAAATGATCTTCTTCTTGGACTATCACATGATTGTATCTAGAGTAGCCATCTAGGAATGACATCATTTTAGACCCATTAAAAATTTGCAGTACTTCGTCAAGAGATGGGAGCGAGTAGTTATCCTTTTGAGAGGACCTATTGAGGTTCTGAAAGTCAACACAAAGTTAGAATTTTTCATTCTTTTTACACACTGGTACTAAAGTAGCAACCTAAGTGGAGTGCCATATAGGGAATATTATTCTGACATCAAGCATCTTTTCCACTTCTTTCTGTATCAATGGTTCAATGACTAAATTTTTGGGTCTTTTTTGCTAATAGAATGGCTTAGCATCTAGTTTCAAGGGTATATTATGTGTGATAAATTCTAGATTATAAGTATTTAGATATTCATATCTCTATGATATGACATCCTTATATTATTTCAATAGTTGAACCATATGTTCTCTCTCTTCATCAATATAGACTTTTCCAATCTTAACATACCTAGGTTCCTCTTCGGTGCTAGGATTATAAGTCTCACAATCATCTCTTCCTTCTTCAAGAGTTGATCCTTTCCCTCTATTTGAATCATCTTTATCAAAAATTATTTCAAGAGAAACCATCCCTTTTGGGATTGCATTAGTCTTTAAATTCCTAATCTCATCTTCCTCTTCTTCCAGGAGTTCTCCCTCTAGTCCATCATCAATGATTTGCTTCTCAAATACTCCACTACACATGATGAACTCAAGGATATGATGATCATCCTAAAAGACTTGGAAATTGGTTATATTATCTAGGATAGATTGGGAAACAACCAACTCAACCAAAAATCTCTTCAAATTGGTTCTCTACATAGGTTGTAATGTAATAGCCGATATGGCCAATGTATCTGCAGTAACATTTTTTCTCTTGGGAATTGATATTATATTAAAAGCTTCAAATTATTCAATCAAATCCCATGCCCTTTTTCAATATTCCCCCAACCTCTTGTCATTACATGAATACTGAGCCTTTACTTGTCTGATCAACAATTGTGAATCACCTTCAACAACCAAAGCTTTAACATTCTTTTGCAACACCATAAGGAGAGAATCTACTAATACTTTATACTCTACAACATTGTTAGTGCATAGAAATTGAAGTCTATAGGTGGCATAATGTTTTTTACCCTGGGGGTTCATAAGTTTGATACTGGCTCCAGCTCCTTGTTTGCATTTTGATCCATCAAATCTTATATTCTAGATCTCATGGTTTCTATTAGGTCGATTGTTAGGCTTGTACAAAGGGAAATAAGATCCTATCCTATTACACAAGAAGAGAGAATACCAAGATTCCACCACCAAAGGAGGCTCAATTAACACAAAAGGAAGTGCTAATGTGTAACCTTCACAAAGGGAAAAATTACTTGGATTAACTTCTTCCTTTCCCTACAAGAGGGCATTGAGGCTAGTATGAAAAAGGAAATATATGAAAGAAAGTAAAAAATTAAGTCAACTTATCTTGATAATACAAACCCAAAGATATATTGGAAGACTGTGTTACAATCTAGAATTATTTAGGATCCGAGAGTAGAAAATTGAGATCTACAAAACCCATAAATCTAGAAGTCTCAGGACTATGATGACCTGGAGGGTGGAAGGTGACATGCAAGAAATCCACCTAGGAATAGGCTGAGGTCGACATCCACCTTCTCTGCAAGTCTTTCAGGATCTAGATCTATGATAGTCACCTAGTTTTGAATGCTTTGAATATGGATCTGTAATTCTAAAAACCTGGATCTGCAAGAAGGAAAAAGGGGTTTTGTTGTTGGAGAGGGGATTGCCTCAGTCAAGCCCCAGTTTAGGAATTAACCTTAACCTTAAAATTGATAAAATGAAAGGGAATTTCTAGCAAGTAGTAGAAGTAGATCTAACAATGAAGTATATTATATCAATGAATATACAATTGTGTTTAACATGTAATCAAGTTTGTTGATGCAATATCCTTAACTCAACACTAAAAACCTAGAAAAGAAATCAATTTAAATCAAAACCTCATGTATGTATGTTCTTGTAATTTTCCTTGAAGAAGGATGTTGATCTTGAAGGTACGAATATGGATCTTGAAGGTATGAAGGTACCTCTTAAATGCATGAATGTGTGTAATGTCCCCACCAGGGAACCCATAAGGAATAAGGTCTTTAAGTATAAAATTACAACTAATTTTTTTATTTATTAACATTCTAACATCTCATTGTCTACAAAAGAACATTCCTTAAAGGTTCCCTTATTGAATTCATTTACCAATATAAAAATCATTGCATTCCATTACTTATCTAATTGAATTCCATTTCCTTTTTCTTTTACTTTGCATTTTAGAATTTAAGGAAAAGGTAAGAACATAATATTTCATTCACAATTATATGAATATATCTTTTACTTCCCATTTCATTTTGAATCCTTCTGACCTACACATTGAATAACTAACCTTTTTAGATTATAATTAAACCTTCACATTTGAGATCTTACTTTTTATTTCAAACATAGGAGAGATAAGAGAAAGAATACAAGAGTACATTTTTTTAATACAACTTTTGATGCTTACATAAAACATCCCTTGAAATCCCCTAAAGCTATCCCTCCCTGATTACATTGCTTTATCCTTCCAATTTCCAATGAAGAATATAATTACATTTAAAAACATCAAATGGCCCAAAGGCTTACAAGGATATCTTTTACATCTTACATTAAAATATAAATAGTACATGGTAAAAAATGAGAAGTCTTTATTAATACATAAATCTGAACACATCCAAGCCATGAACCATGAACAATACCTCAAAAGATATTTTCCACCCAGCCATGTGAAACTAGAGAAGTTTCACCCCCCCGTGATAGGAGATAGAACCAAAGTACTCAAAAGGCCTAAAGAAACCTAAGGATTTACAAATAGTCACTTGAAAGAAAAGGAAAAGACAAAAAGATATCATCTTGCTATACACAAAGGTTAGATTTATAGCATACCATCTAGGTGAGTGTCATCACACAGCCTGCATATTGAGATCCTCCCTGCAAACCATGTAACCTTGGTCCCATTTTTATGTGAAGGATCCACCCTGGCACTTACCCATGGTCTCAGTACTCCAATAGGTCTATGTGGACTTAGATTATATGTCTTTCATTATCTTTTGAAAATCCCCTTTCCCAAGTTTATTATTAAGGTTATCACTTGTTTACCAACTCACCCATAGGATCATCTGGCAACCAGTTTGGATTCCAACACCTATGGTGAGAAAATCATGTAGGGTACATATTACCCTAGCCACACACAATCCAAAGAAACAAAGATGCACTTCAAATGGTTTAATTTGCAGGTCTAGGGAACCCTGCTGTGCTCTCAGGCCCTCGGGATGAGTCCTAACCTCATTATATGCACAAATGATCATAAGGAAAGAATAAAAATTAATAAAACACCATAGATACAACATAATAACATAATATAAGCAAGGATTTGACATTCAGAGATATGAAAAGTTACAAACCAGACTGAGGGATCAACTATAGAAGCCATATGCCCAATCCCAAGTCCAAAAATGGAAAAATGGAGACCCTAGGACCCCATAAGTCCCATATGAGTATTCTAATAGGGACATAAGAGTATTCCCATAGGCCCATATGAGTATACACCTAGAATCATATGATTCAACAGGTTCATGGTTGTTTTCTTGTACAAGAACTATCCCAAACTTGTCCAAAATTGCCTAAAAATGTAAGTTTAAGGTGTCGAGAGTGCTTGGGGAAGGTTCCCTAAGGTATACCTGATTAAATAAACTTAGTACCACATCCAAAAAACCTCCTCAACACACCATAAAACTTAGAATATCAACAAAAGATCAAAACTAAAATATAAAAGCATAAATCTGCAAGTGCCACAGGAAGGAAAACTCACTGCAACCCTTCCTAATCACTCCTAAACCTCAATTAAATAGAAAAATACATCAAAATAAAGTAATATACATAATCATAAACTCCTTGGAAGAGATTTGACAAATTCATTTAACAAAACATACATCACACCTTCTTGGATGCATTATTCTTTAACAACCGAATACAATCTATATTATTCCTAAAACCACATTAATTTAAAAAACTTATGAATAAATTAAAAATATCACAAACACACACACTCAATACAAGCATACAAGAAAGGAGGTGAATTTTCCTAGTTCCAGATCCTACCCGGAGCCCTACGGAGAATTCCTTCTGGAGCTTGTGCACACCACAAATACCTTCCAAGCTTTGAGAGATGGTGGCCTTCCAAAATAGATTTACTTCAAAAAACAATCTTTCCTCCTCCTTTGAGAATCTCCTAAGTTCCCTCATAGAACCATAATGGTGATTCAAAATACAGAAAACCCCCAAAACCAATATATTTCCTTAAAACTCCCAAATTTCTACAATCCTTCTAATCTCCCAAAACTCCTCCTACGCTAATAATTTAACCCCAAACTATATGGTTGGAGGAGTTTCCTTATAGGAAGAAACTTCCCCAACTACTATAGTTGGTTCAAGTTTAAATCAAACAATTCCTGTAACAACTATTAAAGGTTTTTATTATTATATTAACTTATTCACCTAAATAAGACCATAACAAACAAAGGAATGCAAGAGTTCTCAAATAACTCACATACCCAATCGGAAACAAACTAGCCTAAATTCTAGGAGGTCTCGGGTTCAAATCTCCTAGATAGCTAGTTTTACCAAAAGAGTTTTATTTTACTTTATTATTATTTTATTTAATAACCATTATTTAAACATTAAATGTACCATTATACTAGCAAGTAAAAACACATAAGTAATAATATTTATTTATGCATAGGTATATATGTGTGCACCCATATATACACATACATATATAACATACATCCAATAATAATACAGATAGAAATACAAATAAATATATTCATACAAGGGGTAAATCCAACTAACGACATAAATATTAATAAAAAAATCATAATACTGAACACCAATCCCCAACTAAGGTGACCTCCTAAATAGGAATCTAAGTTAATAGGAATTCCTTGAGAGTAACTTGGTAAAATACCCATACAATAACAGTTCGAGGATTTGAAGGCACGCTCAAACCTGTGTAGCCAGGTGGAGTCGATGTCTGGTACTTGCATCCTATAACACCAATTATGTATACCAACATATATATATATATATATACACAAATATATATATACATATATATATGTGTGTGTGTGTGTGTATGTATATATATATATATATGTATATGTATCTATATATATGTATATATGTATATATATATATATATGTATATATATATATAAATATATATACATATATACATATATACATATATATATAGATACATATATATATACATACATATATATACACATATATATATATACATATATATACATACATACATACATATATATATATATATATATATATATATATAGATATATATACATATACATATATATACATATACATATATATACATACATACATATATATATATATATATATATATATGTATATATATATATATGTATATATATGTATATGTGTATATATATATATATATATATATATATATATATATATATATATATATATATATATATATATATATATATATATATATATATATATATATATATATATATATATATATATATACATACACACACACACACACACACATATATATATATATACACACAAAAAATGGCAAACAAGGAGGGAGAGTGCGACATTGTGTGGATCTCCCATAGGAGTAACTAAGACTGCCTCTCATCATCCTACACTCACATCAAATAGTGTAATCAATAAAGCATAGTGGGATTAGTAGGATTAGATCCATCATAAAAATAATAATATAAATCAAGTATGAATCATTTCATAGATAGTTTATTCCTAAACATACATCATTTTATGCCAAATCATTTATTATTCTCCATAAAATAATTCTATTAACAAAATACATGCTCAAAATGTCCCATCATCAAATGAAAATAATCCAAACATATAATCCAAAGTAATAAAGTAATAATCCTGTTAGTAAAAAATATGAAGGTACTAGGGTGGGCATTACAATGTGGATCTTCACTCCTTGATGGCCAACATATCTATCTCCTTGAAGAAAGAAGCTAGATCTAGAGGAAAAAATGCATAAATGATATAGAGCTTGAATACCTTGAAACATATCCTTAAGTTTCTTGTGTTAGTCCTAGGATTACATTACTGAGAGGGGGGGTGAGTCAGTATTCTACCAAATAATCCAACCTTTTACCCTCTTAAACTTAAACCAACATTCACAAGATTAACCTTAATCACAAAAAATGAAAAACATAAACATGCAAATCCATCCACAAAGTTGACAAACATATTTATCTCGTGGAAACCCAAATCATGAGAAAACCATGATGGGAATTATTACCCACTAAATGATGTACTCTTCTGAAGTACACTCTATGAGGAGCTTAACCATGTGAGGAGTTTACAACAACACTGTTAGGTGCTACCCTATTAAGGGATTTTCCTTATGCCTGTTAGGACCTTTACCATGTTAAGAGTAGCCTTGTTAGAGGACTTTGAACACTTGACAAAATGTCACCTCGCTAGAGGATTTACAACAAATATATTTTAAGATCTACTCGGTTAAGCTATTTAACTTGCTAAAACTATTAGGGAATAACATAAAGAATGATATGTAGAGTAACACTTCTTCTGCTTGATCAGATCCACTGAAGCACAAAAGATCTTCTCAACACACTTAACTCTTCCCTGGATTGATCACAACTCACACTTTACAACTGCACGTACCCAAAACATGATCAACACAAAAAAATTTAAACTTCATCCATTATATATTAAAATTTTAAGTCCACTACCTTAATCAATCCCTAAATTTGAAATAGATTTGAATTTCAAATATCTTGCTTAGACCCAAAACACCACAAAATAAAATTCAATGTACAAAATGCATTTCCAAGACCACATCAGCCTATACAATAATTTACATAGAATTTTGTGTCAAGGGGTCAAACACATTTTGACCAAACACAGGCTTCCTCTAGAATATTCTACACATGCTAGAATCAAACAATGTGATGCTATATCCTCACCTCCAATCATGAAGATAGTCACCAGATCATGAATAACTCTACCGATTATACCACAACCTCAACACTGATCATCGATCATCGATCAAAGATTTTTAAACTATCTCTCAAGGAAAAAAATAGTTTAATTTGTTAACAACTCTATCTCTACTCATCGATCACCTATCCTGCACACTCGGTCATGCAAAATTATTTGTGGTCACAACTATAGAATTTGAACACTATTGACCACCATATATTGTGACCATACCACAAGACACAACAAAGATTTGACAAGACATTTAAATCATCTATCACCTGTCATTAACTATTCTAGAAATTTCACTGTTATACTTAAACTGATGACAAATTTCATATAAGATCCCTGCAGAAGTAGCAGACATGCATTAGAAATCAAGAGACACACTTAAGTCTCCCATAAAGATAACAACCATTGAAATTCATGGAAACCCTTCATTAATCAAAACTATGCTTAGTGAAACACTAAGAACACAAGGTCAATGTTGGCATCAATGAAAACATAGTAACTGGTCATCTTGTAATCAAATCTGCATCATGACATCTTAAAAAATCACTTACCATGTGATGTCCCCTATTTCAGAGATTAAATTCGATAAAATACAATAAAATTAAATTTAAAAAATAATAATAAATAAATTATATATTCTTAATATAATAATATATTATTGATAATATAGTAATTATTGACAATAATATATTATCAATTTTTTTTTGGATCTGTAATAGGTTATATTTATTGATAATAAAGATAGTTACAAAATAAAGCTACGAGTCTTCTAGACCCATCATAAAAGTATCAACGATCAGACCACCCTACACCAAACAACTATAGTTGCTATCTGTTTGCAACAGTATTACAAAATACCTAATTTACTAAGTAACATTTAATTACATCCCTCCCTACTGCATATTGTTCTAAACATCGATATTTACATAGGGCTACTAGAATTTTTAAAAAGAGTTACATATAAAGGAGGCCACAAGTGTTTTAGAGTTCACCTGCAGCATGACATTGACGAGCTGACAAAAAACCTTCACTGGTGGTTGGAAACCAAAAGTCAGAAATTGCAACAAAGAGAAGCCACCACAAAAAAACCATACTTTCCAGCCTTAAAAATGCCATGCATGATAGAGCCTTGCAGACCTTTGTTTTCTCAAAACCTTTATCAACACCACTACCCTTTTATTGGCTTCATCAGCCTCCATAATGGCTGCAACCAAACTTTGTCAAGCTCTTCTACAATCCTCCATGTAAGCTTGTTTATTCAACCACTTTAGCCATATTAAAAAGGGAACAATGCCCACTTCCTCCCCTTCCAGCTCATCCTCAAACATTTCCATGTAATCAAATGCCCAGCCTAGGTGAGCCCATTCGAGTAACTACTCAAGACCAACCCAAAGAGCCTTTTCAAAGAGTGACTCCATCACCCATTTTACCCTCTCCTCAGAAACCCCTAATTTAAGCCCCCAGGCCATTATCATGGCCGCTATATCCACCTGTAACTTCCATCACCTATTGTTATTGTTGAAAAGAGGGCCAAGAGTCTCTTGCATAGCTGAAATTACCTTCTCTATTGGAATCATCAACATTTTCTACAACCGAATCTTCTCTACCGGGCCATATAAACCTTTCTGTTATTTCTTAGTCCTGAAAGTGAAGTTCGGCTCCATTGATTTTGTAGAGAGGACCCTTTGCCAAATTCAAATGAAACATTCTTCAAAAAAGGAAACCAAAAGGTCACCTTTATGCTTCTACAACAACCCACACTATAGCTTGTCCTTTTCATTAATACTCTATGCCTTCACATGTATTCGTCCCTTAAACAAAAATAAAAAGTCGCCATCTTCTACTAAACTTAAAGGCGCATGACATTTCATAAAAAAAATGTTATAATGAGGGAACACATATAAAATTCATCACCTCAAACATGAGCCTATATGACATCATAGAAATTATTACACAAAAAATATATATTACTCATATAAATAAATAATTAATAATAATCATTGTGAATAACAATCAATAAATTATAGGGAAAAGTCTCTCCTGGAAAATCAACAATGGTGAGGATGCACTTTTTTGGGAGGACTCATGGGAGGGTCTGCCTCCTATATCTAGTTTGTACAACTGTGGGGATACCATACACATCCTACAACAATGTTGAGGAAAATTTGTCCATAACTATAGCTTACACCAAGCAAATTTGGCCCTGGATAGCCTATAGTGGAAAAGACTTGACAACACCGATATACCAAACCAACACAAAATTATGTTAACCAACATTCTAGCAAATAGGAAAATAATCCCTAATAATAATAAAGATTCCCTCCTTTGGACAACCTCAAAGGATGGGAATTATAACTCAAAATATGGTTACACATTTCTGGTATCTGAATACCAATACAATAAAATAGATATTCCCTTGCACCTATTCCTAGACAAGGACATACTACCTAAGGGAGGACTATTCTCATGGTTTTCTATCAAGAAAACAATTCTCATAGCTGACCGCTTCACCAAGATGGGCTATGAAGGCCCTAGTAGATGTGATGAACTACAACTGATTGAATATTTGAATGAACTGAAGGAACAATGATTAGAGATCACCAAGCTACTTAAATGATATGTAAGATGATTAAATAAGTCAATATGTTGTCATTGATGTCAACTAGTTTTGATAGTACTTATCATGTTAGTTACAAACATCTGAACATTTGTTGAAGGAAGAAAAGATGAAGAACTGAGATATCTACATGAGGAAAAGATGGATATGATAGATAAGGATAAGGAAAACATTGGGTAACTTATTGATGAGTCTATGGCTTTATATTGTTGACTTGAGCATGTTACATTAATCTACTATGAAGAAGAGATTTGAAATTGAACATGTTAATGTGGTCAGTAATTGAAGATTTTTGCATACACCAAGCTAGTGCAATGTATACCGACTAACAGTATTAACTGAGCTAGTTTAACTAGTTATCACCGATATATTTCTATATCAACTGAGTATGGATGAAAACATTAAATGCTAAGAACAATCGACTGAATTTGATGAGATGGAAATTATTATGATTTCGAGGTTAAGGATGAAGTTTGTTATGAGATCCATGACTGAAAAAATTTGAAGAAGATCTAAAGGATGATATTGAAATGTGTTAATGACACATCTGCCAAGGAAGGTTTAAGAGGAAAAATGGACGAAGGAGATTAAGAGGCAAAATCTAATGGCTGGTATGAAAATGGTTTACTTGTCTATATAAGAGATATGAGTTTCATTATTGAAACATGCTGGAAAGAAGAAGATTGCAGATATTTTGCATGAAGACTTTATTCATGCATGACTGATCAAACTAGTTAGTGAAAGAACCAAGACTGCATACATTACCGAGCATCAAAGAACCATTTACCGAGTGAAAGTAAGTTGAGAAATATTAAGGAAGTGAATTGATTAATGAGTAGAGGATATTTGTATGGGCTTAGCATAGATCTGAGTATTTTCAATTGAGTTGTATTTGATTCAGATTAGTACTATATCAGTTTAACCATTGATTCAAAAAATCTCTTAACTGAGTGGACTTAATAGTCTTATGTTCTACCCTATGACATTCATTGAATATAAAGTGTTATCTTGCTGACCCCATAGTGAATGCTGGTCAAAAGTTAACTGTTAGTGATAAATCTTCTAACCAAGTCACACCTAACAGTGTGTATTGTAACCTTTAATAGGGTTGGCTCTTCACTGAGCTCACTTCAGAAGAGTGAATTATTTTGGGTTACCGGTCCCAGGTGGTTTTTCCCTTAGCAAGGTTTCCATGTTAAATCATTATGTTATGTATTATTTTTGATGATTTATTTGCTATCATACTTTACATACTACATAGTTGATTTAGTCAGTAATCACAGTTGGATAATTACTGGTAATCGGTAAACTAGACAGACAGATTGATATTTTATGTTACCAAGCTGCATAATTTGTTGGAATTGTTTTATAAGTTACATATTTGTATTCTAGACTATAGGATAACTGATCTAACTGATTCACCCCCCCTCTCAGTTATTCTAACAATTGGTATAAGATCCAGGTTGCTTGGAAGAAAGTTTTGAGGATTTGAGTAGAAAGATTACAAGATGTATAAGAGGGAAGTGCCGAAGCTGAACAAAGATAACTTTACTACATGGAAAAGCCAGATGAGACTTCACATATCTAGAGTTGGAAAATTTGCTATACCTTTACTGGACAATGGCTGTAATCACCTAAAAATGGACAAAGACAATTTAATGATAATTCAAAGTAAATCAAGTCAAATCAAGTCAAATCAAGAAAATAATTGAATCAATTGAATCACAATGCATAATTAGCCAATCAAAATGAAAATCAAGTCTTAATTCAATATCAATCAAAATTGAGAGCATTTTAATTAAATGCAATCAAATCAAAATATAATTAATTCAATTAATTGTATAGTCTTGGATTAAATTAAATTCAACCCATTCAAGGGGTACATGGCTAAAATAAATCAATTAAATAAATTAATAAAAATCAATTACTCTCAACAACCACAAGGAGAGAAAATCAATCAACCAATGAGATTTGAGGAAAGACATTCACATGGATCAAGCTAAATTGAATCTCATTCACTCAAAGTGAAAAGGAATCTCAACCATCCATCTTGTCTACTTGTCCCAAGCTTTGAGGACACAAACTTTTCTTTGTCTTCAAAGGGTGGAACCAAAGACTTAACCCCAACTCAATCATGATTAAACACAACTACACCCCCTACCATTGGAAAATCTATAAAAGGAAGCCAAATCCTTCATTATGATCAACCACCTATCTAAGAATTGCATCAAACCTCTTGCAATTTGAATTTAGAAAACCATTTAAGAGCAATTTTAGCATTTATCTTGATAATTGTTAGCTTTAGCATTGTTTTATCTCTATCATTCTCATTCTAGGACTGTCACTAATGAGAGCTTGCTGAGAGCTCACTCATTAACATCTTAGTTAGAGAGCCATAGGATGCTCAATTAATCATTGATTTTGTTAAATAGTTTCTCAATTGTGGTTGTATTTAGTTATTATTTCACTTATTGTTGATGATTAACCCTAATTCTATGAAGTTACATTTATTTGTATACAAAATGGTGCCCACCATGGGGCAGTAAGCCTCATTTTATCAATTCTATCATTTGGATCATCTTTTGTATGCTTGTATTTGCTATTTTCCATAGAATTTTTGCAGGAAATAGGTTAAATGATGCCTATAGTGAATTTAGTCACACTTGCAATCACTTAGATGATGCCTACAAGCTCTGTATCGATGCTTATTTTTTGAACATTTACGCCTGGTTAATACTTTTTAGTCTGTCTTAAATTCTTTACTATCGCCTATAGTTGAAACAATCACACCTGTGCGATAAAGATACATTGCCTTTGCCTAAAGAAGTCACACCTGCTAGCTGAGAAGTGTCACCTGTGCACTTTTTATTGTAGCTTGTGCACTTTTCTGTGTCGCCTATGCACTTTTAAGTGTCACCTGTGCACTTTTTAGTGTCGCCTGTGCACTTTTCTGTGTCACAGGTGCACTTTTTAGTGTTGCTTGTGCACTTTTTTGTGTCGCCTGTGCACTTTTTAATGTCACCTGTGCACTTTTTAGTGTCACCTTTGCATGTTTTTGTGTCACCTATGCATTTTTAAGTGTCGCTTGCTAACAGTAAAGTTACGCCTGCAAACAATTTAATATCACGTATTTGCTGGACAATGTCGCTTTCAGTTTTCTATCAAAATTTTCTTTTAGATTGATAAATTCTTTCATTCAACTCTTTGTTTGTATGTTTTGACTATAAATGAACAGGCATAAAAAAAGTTCAGAAGCCAGAAAGTTGATTTAATCAAGAAGGGAAGGCACTAGCTAAGAAGATCAAAAGGGAGAACTTAGCACCTATCAAGGTTGTTCTTGAGTCAACACAAGAGGAGGAAATTAGGTATATCAAAAATACCTTGCTGTGGTTGAAGCTTATAAAAAGAAATTTGTCTCTCTTAATTAGATCTTTAGTCCTTAGTTCAAGTTTTTGTTTGAAAATTTGCAAATAAGATGCTCAAAATTCATTACATAAATCTTTGCTTTGTCAATTTCAATTTTGGTTTCCCCTCATTTTGATTGTTAGTGTTGACTAACTTGCTGGAGGACAAACACACTTGGAAGGAGCTATTGCCAAGGTGAGATGAAAACAATGAAATCACTTAAAAATGCCCCTAACTTTGGTTAGCTACAAAGAAAGAGGTAAGCCTAAACTAGTCAATATTTTCCCTTAGCTTGTGGCATTTGGTGCATTTAAAATCTAGTAATTAAGAGGGATTAAAGAATCAAACACATAAATCAAAGCCCCTTGTTTGTGGAAGAGAGTAGAAATACTCAAATCCCTATAGTTAGTGGGTGAAATCAATTGAACCTTGTTAATTGTGTTTGGGAACTAAAGGGAAAGTTAAGGATATGCTCTTCACCTTCTTGGTGAACCAAATTCCCAAAAGCTTAACCTTAATTCCATTTTCCTTGCTTCCAAAATGAACATGCTAGAACTTTAGTGGGTGCACCTCCCAAGTTTTCCTCAATGAGGCTAGTGAGAGAGACAACCCAAAGTGGGATATGCTCACTTTTTCCATGGGGATCCAACCCACTATAAAATGAAATGCATGTATCCTTAATGGGATGCATGACAAAATGATTTTAATTTTTTGAACTTCCTCTAGTAGTACTCACAGATTGTGCAAAATCATACCTTGGTGCGTGTGGGAAGCCCCTTAACATACTTGGGGGATGAAAGATTAAAGTCCATTTTGAATGGAATCCATACTAAATCCTTGATCAATTAGCAAGCCTACCTCATTAGAACCATTTAAAAGCCAAATTTGACCTTAGGTAGAGTGCTCGGAAGAATTTCTTGTGTTAATTGATAAAATCATTGTGTTGTGATTGAAGATATTTGATTACAAAAAGAAAATATCCATTAAGATCCAAAAATCAATTAACAATAAAAATTTAGAAATGGAAAAAGCAATGGAAACATTATCCAACCAATTATCATTAAGAACATTGTTTTCTTACCTCTATGATCAAGAAAAACAACATGAACATCATATCTTTGATAATTCAAAATTTGATCAAAAAGAATATCATGAAAATCCTATATTTGATCAAGAATATCCTAATGATAAACCAATATTTGATGAAGAACCTATTTCAAAATATCAAGAGAATCTCATCTTTGATCAAGGAAATCAAGAGGAATTAGTTCCATCTCAACAATATTCATCACATGGAAACTCTTGTAGAAACACAAAAACATCCAAATATCCTTCGGATAGATCATTTACTTCTTTTGGAATTTCATATGAATCAGCTCTGGAAAAACTCCTTGAAAATGATCTCATCACGTTGCCTCAAATCACTTCATGCGGTTTTATCTTTTTGAGTAACTATTGTGCATATCATAGACATAATGATCATGAAACTTCAAATTGCATGGAGTTGAAACATAAAATCCAAAATCTTATTGATGATGACATAATTGAAATTGAAAATCCTAATGAATCATCTAATGAAGATACTACTCTCAAGAAAGATCAAACTTATGAACACATGTCTATTAGTGGTCCTCTTATAGCTTTCACTTATTCCATCATTCCTCCATTTAATATAGAAGCAAAGCTATCCAATATTCCTCCATCAAACAAAGATCCAAATAGTTTTCATAATGACTATGTATACCCTCAATGGCTACCTCTAAAAGAGATCCAAGCTAACCTACATCTTGCTACAAACTTCTTCCATGATTCAAAGGTTATAGACCTCAATCCTTCATGTGCTACAATGCATATCAGTCCTATTTCAAATGAACCTTCATTATCCCTTAAAGAATCCCATGTGAAAATCCAAACTCCTACATTGTCCTTAGAAGTGGCTCCATGTCAAGAGACTAATTCAAAGTGCAAAGAAACAAGTCTTATTAAGGATCAAGATCAAGATATTATCCCTCCTTATCCTATAGTTGACCAAAGTCCCATATCCCAAGAGTCTCTTGATGAACTGTTCATACCCTTCCATTTCTTTCAAGAAGATACCCTTCCATCTCAAACACCCCATATTCCTTCACTTCTTATATCATATCCATCTCCTAAGAAAGATCAAGTATTCCTTCCATCGATGATGAACTTCTCGAAAATCAAAAGCAAAGTATTCTTCCCAAGCTATCAAAAGATCCTTGTCAAGATCAAAGTACCCCAACATCCACTTTTCATAAGCCTCCATATCCATCTCAAGCTTCAACTGCTCCTATCAGAGTCACTCCTATGAAAGCTATTCATAAGCCTATTGGTACAAAGATAAATCCGAAAGACAAAAGCCTTGGTCATACGGCTCAAAACAAAGATGTTGATATCCCTTTCACATCCCATTTACCTTCATTTTTGCATAAGCATATTCCTTCCACATCCTCCCAATCCATCCTTGGTCCCTATATCCCAAAATTGAAACCTTCATATCTTCCATCTATATTGGGCCCTTATATTCCTCCATCAACCTTTCCTACCATCCCTATCCCACAATCCACTTACCCTATATCCTATCAAGATCAACAAAGACATGCATACTTGAGAAACCAAACACCCATCCATGTCAATCCTCCATATCAGATGACCCATATGAACCATGCATGCCAACCTTATTCATCCATCAATCCCAAGTCCTTTGGAAGAAATTTGAATGCGCAACATAAAAACCAAAAAACCAAGAATCCACTTATGTATGAAGAGAACCATGTCCAATCTAATTGACATGTGAATGAAAGAAAAAAAGAAATATTCAAGAGACCACAAAGGTCCATCAAGGAAAAATAAAAATCAAAGAAAATGTGGATTCCTAAATCCATCATTGAAGAAATGCATTCTAAAGCATCCAAAAGGAAAGGCAAAACAAAGAAAGTGTGGATTCCTAAGTCACTTTTGAAGGACTTACACACGAAAGAGAAATCAAAGTTGACATTTAAGCTTCCAAAGGCTTCCACTTCACATTCTCCCAAACACATTCCATCTCATCTATCCATCTTGAGCCCTTGTATCCCAAGATCCATATCCTCTCTTACATCAAAATCCCAAGCTATTTCACCCATTTTTCCTCCATTATTCCACTACTCTTCAAGGTGTGTATCAATGTTGATCTTGATAATACTTCTTATCCTCCTATTCATTATCATTCCATTCCCTTTTTCACACCCACACATGGAAAGACTTATTATCCTCTCATTCATTATCCTTCCATTTCCATTATCCAATCCATTGCATAAATCTTTAGCCACCCTTTACCTTATCCACCATATCACCTTTCCATCACCCTATCAACATCTTTGAGTATAACTTTCAGTGTCCTTGGCTCATAGTATCATACCTTTTCAAGGAGTATACAAAGAGCATGAGGCTTGAGTTCATCCAAAATTGAAAAAAAAAAAAAACCCATCCTATGGTGAAAACCACTTCTTGTGGCATCTTGGACAAGTACCATGATGAAAACTTGGCAAACAGGCATCATGCGTAATTCCTCTCTCTTTCACTCTACACTCAGGGGTAAGTTTCATCCATCATATCCTCCATCTTTCTACCATTGATCTCACTGGCATCGGTACTCCATCTTCCACCTTTGATCTTGACAAGGTTGAACATATCTATGAGCATTAAGTATCTTGACATGAGTTATCCTATCCATTAGCCTATTCACTTCTTGCATGCATACTACCTTATCATGATCTTGCTTATCCTAAAGCCACCTTTCTTATTCCTAAGAATCCTTCCCATGATCCCAAACCATTCACTAATAGCCTTCACCACCCCTTTATCATGATTGTGTGATCCTATCCTCATTGATCCGTTGATCTTGATCCAATTGAAAAATAAAAGAAATGAAAAGAAAAAATGTTAGAAAAAGTCTCTTGATATGTCCATTCCTTTGGACCATTGTCATGACACCGGGTCATTATTTCATATGCTATCCAACACCACATCATTGGCCTATATTGAGATACATTTTCCCTAGCTTGGATAATCTTGAGGAGATGGTCCTAAGGGTATCATTCACTTGCTTCATCCATCATGGCCTATTCATCTCACATCCATCAGTTTGCAAATCCATCTTTCATGTCCTATACCTGTAATACCCCAAAAATGGGCTATAAGTTCATTAACCTCCTATATCATCAAATCATATGAAATCGACATCAAAGTCCTAATCTAAGGCACATCTAAACATCATCAAATCTAATTGATTATCTTAAATTTTGCATCGGAGAATATTCCTAGTAATATTCCTAATTATCTTAATTATCTTTAATTTTATAATTATTTGGCAATAAATCACATTTATCCTAAAGTTTGATTAATTGAATATTTTCATATTTAATTAATTAGATTTAATATTTGCCACTTAATTGTGTAATTAAATTTCATTATATCTATTATTAATTGTATTATTTAATTTTGACAATAAATCAAAATTCCTATCTTTAATTGATTAAATTCTTATTTAATTAATTAAAGCAAGTTGTCATTATTTAATAATATAGTTTTTAATAAAATTTTGATTAAATAATTGATTAACCCATAAATCAATTGTTTTATTTTCAAAAAGCAGTTAAGTTGGAAATAAATCACTTTATTATTAAATTAATTCATAAATAAAACATGCACAATCATAAAAGCAGACAACTATCAATTATCAATTAAAGCTAAACTCTATTTTGAGTTAAAACTTAGCTTTTGCATGTTTTTGTGAGTTAATTATCTTTTATTTAAAAATAACTCAAAAATCAAGTTGAGTTATTTGAGTGATTTATAGCTTTTTCCCATGCACCTCCAAAGCCCTGAATTTCTATAAATTAAATGCTCAGCTCTTCACAAATCATCTCATATTTTGCACAATCACGCTGGAGAATTGGAATTGAAGAATCAAAGCTCTTGCGAATCGACATCTTTGTGAGATCAATCTTATTTTTGCATTCATATTACATATCATTGTTAGATTCATAGCATATCAGTTTTCAATAGCATTCATATCATATCAGTTTTTATCATTCTTATTGCATAGAAAATATCAAAAATATAGATTAATTGCATTTATTCCATATCTAGAATTGCATTCAAATCCTTCATTTAGGTGTCGTCTAGGTCACTGATCTCGATAATAATCTGAGAACATTAATCTCGCACCTATTAGAAGGCAGTAAATCGCTTGGTTAGATAGCTTTCAATTTTGCATGATTTTGATTATCACTAACCTCTAATGTTTTACTGAGTGTTGTGTTTACAGATCAGGTATAATTTTCACACACATTTCTGGCGCCCACCGTGGGGCCCTGAAACGGGTTTCCCTTCATTTCTATCAATTTTCTATCTTTTGAGGATAAGGGTTTCAAGGGTCCTGGTATACTCTGTAGGACGTTATTTTTTGTTTCTTTTTTGCCTGCAAAATAAAAATAAAAAATTTTTGGGCACTTTTTCTATCGAAGTTGTCCGTACACATCGATTTTATCATTTTGTCCGTACTTCCGTACATCTCTGTACAAATTCTCGCGCGAGATTTCACTTGCGTCGCGCGAGATTTCTTTCTGTGTCACGCGAAATTTCACTGGTATCATTTTTTTTGTGCGCGAAAAATCACTTTCTGGCGCGAGACTACAGTTCCTCGCGCGAGACTTTATATTTTATCGCGCGAGACTCCACTTCCTCGCGCGAGTCTTCATATTTTTGTCGCGCGAGATAGTACTTCCTCGCACGAGACTTCATTCTTCATCGTGCGAGACAGTGTTTCCTCGCGCGAGATAGTGTTTCCTCGCGCGAGACCGCATTCTGCCTCGCGCGAGATTTTGCTATAGAGACACATAATTTGCAGATTTGTACTTTCAGATTATTGATTTCTAACGCTTACAATTTGCTGTTGATTGGTCTTGATTTTGTACTTTCAGATGTGTGCTAAATTCTGGATTGCAGAGCGTTGGATCCCAGGTATTCTCCTTCATCTAATAATATTTTGATTTGGGACTTAAAATAAATCTCTTATGTGTCAAGCTTGTGTGCATCCTTTCATGCTTTTGATCTATTTCTACACACTTGCATAATTGATACTAGGTTGTGAACCCTTAAGGATTCTTTAAGTAGTCTTAGAATACTTGTGATTGATCTTGATTGCTATCTTGGGTTATTGGACTCGCTAATCCGCCGGCCCCTCATTTCCGCCCCGTGGTTGCAATCTCAGCGCCATAAAGGGGAGGGGTCAATAGGACAGAAGCGTTAAATGTTCCACTTGGCAACCCTTTTGTGCTTTTAGGAACTCACTTGTTTTCTAAGTTGGGGACTCATTTTTAGCTTGTGTGAGGTGTTAAGTGTTCCACCTTGTGGACTCATCTCATATTTTCTTTAAGCGTTGAGTGTTCCTCTTTCTACTTTTTGAATGCTTTTGGTAAATTTACTTTCGGAACATATATCTGTGCTCACATAGTAATTAGGCCCTATGAACACTATTTGTGATTCTTGAGAGATTGGATTCCTAGCGAAATCCTTCTTGACGATAGAATCTTTGTAGGTAGGGAGGATACTTAGTGCGTTTCACATTCAACTTAGTTAGTGAGTCTTCTCTTATTGATCGACACATTCTCTCTCCGGAGAGGTTGATAGATCATGTGGGGTTGATATCACAAGCTTTGGTGAATCAAAATTGGTTAGTGCGTCTTCTCTTATTGATTGATACATTCTCTCTCCGGAGAGGTTGATAGATCACGTGGAGTTGATATCACAGACCTTGGTGGAACAAAACTTTGTCTTAGCGTGTCGGATTAATCTGCTTGCTTTGTTTGGGTTAAAAGTGAAGAGGTGTCAAAACCTTGAATCTGGAGCCAAGTCCCCTTGTGGTATACTATTGTGAGTCATCTTTAGAGAGGGTTAACCGTAGCGGACAATCCCTTCACAGGGCAAACTGCATTGACGGAACCTCCAGCGGTAATAGCCATTTTCGCCATGGTAGTGACAGCCGCTATATAAATGTCCTTATGGAAGAAATCTCCACGGGTATGGTTCATTGTTGGGTTGTCAGATCTCCCTAGCAGCTCTTGAAGATTAAGTTCTCGGACTGTGTCAAAACCCTGGTGCGCCGGGATTGGAGTTCACCCCTTTGAATCATAAAAGTTGCAGAGTCAAACCATTACTAAAAACCTTAGAGAGGCCAATTTTTCATTCTCAGGTATATGTGTGTTATTGCAAAACTTTTCAGAACATACACAATTAGTACTCTCAGGGATTAGCACAATTTGGTCACTTGATTGTTCATGCGCAAGGTTGCTTTTGCCCTTGTTCATTGTTTTCAGACGTGCTTGGAATCACTTGCTTGCTGTTCTGCGTGCTTATTTATCTACTTGGCTATTAAAAATGATCAAATCTGGTATAACCTTCAAAATCTGGACAGTACAATTTGCAAACAATCCAAAACTGAAAATCTTAAATTTTGCAAAAATTGACGTAAAGTTCTTTCTGGAGTCAAAAGTCATTTTAGGAAGTCAAAAGTCGTATGAGTTTTGTCAAGTGTCATTTCAGTATTGCCCATCTATCATATGATTGAGTACCCAGTGTCGTACGAGTTTTCAAACCAGCAAATTCAAGAAAGTCAAAGCCCTGTTAGCAATTGTCGTATGAGTTTTGTCAACTGTCATTTCATTGCTACCCAACTGTCGTACGAGTTTAGCAACTATCATTTCATAGACTACCCAGTGTCGTACGAGTCTGTAGAGTGTCGTTTGGAAAAATTTGAGAGAGTTGTCAGAAATTGTCAAATTGCAAGATATCCAATGTTTCCAGCCTAGTTCCAGAATCTGTCAAAAATATCATTGTGTCAAGAACAGATCAGTAGCTATTGAGAATCAGTACACATGTCTCAAAGAATCAGTAAACAAGAGGAAGAAGCTCTGATCGCCGCTATAATGAAACAGATACATGCTATGCAAGTCCAGCTTGACAAACTTGGGAAAGAAAAGGAACCTCTATACTCTTTTCCATTTGATAAAGACTTGTACATGTCACCATGCCCCCGAAAAAAATTTGAGCAATATGATACCTCTTCAACAGAGAGTGACACATCTAGCTTTGGAGACTATGATGACTATGATGACAGACAATGTAATGATACCTATGACACCTCTATTCCTAAGAGTCCTCCTCATCGTTCATTCCTGCTTACTACAAATGGGCCGTCACATTGGATAGATCGTGATGGTGATCCATATGATTCTGATTTTGAAAGAGATTTTGATGGCTTTTGTGGAAAATACATTGATGATGATCCATCTACTACTGCTGAGGACTATAAAATACATCGTGCTAGCTTGAAACATCAATACTATAAGGATCTCTCCTCTAAGAACTCTCAGGCTGAAAATAAAGATTACACTCTCAAGCAAGATCGTGTTAATGTTGGACCTTTGTCTTGTGATGGTTCCCTTCTATCCCGTACTTCCTCCAATACCCATACATTTCCTAAAGCTTCTGAGTCTTTCACATCTTTCACAGAACCTTCATCTGACACAAGCCCTGATACTTTTCATGTGGTTCCCTATAGTTATCCCCCAGGGCTACCTCTTAAAGAAACTCAAGCTAACCTTCACTTGGCTGCAAAGACTTTCAATAATGATAAATCTAAAGAGCCTAAGCCTTCATATGCTATAATCCCTACTTCAGCTAGTCCTCCACCATCTCTTCCAAAGTCATCCATACAATCCCAACATGTTTCCTTGTCCTTAGAAGTGGCTCCATGTCAAGAGGACTCTAAAAATGATAAAGAAAAGAACATAAAGAAAGATCAAGATCAAGAAGCCTCCATGTCATCCACTCCTTTTCCCAATGTCTCTTATTTGCCTCAGGGTTCTTTTGATCCTGTACCCCCTTTTTCATGCATTCCACCATGTCTTAAGTCTTCGCCTAAGCAAGATCAAGCTACTACTTACACTGTTGAGCTTATTGACAATCAAAATAACCTTACTACGCTTGCGCTTTCCAAAGATGATACTTCCATTAAGGTTGGTAAAAATGGTGTTCCTTCCAATGTCAAGCCTATTGAAAATCAAGAGAAAAATTATGCGCTTATGCTATCCGAAGATCCTTGTCAAGATCAAAGTCTTTCATCTTCTTGTTCTACCACTCCATGTTCACTTCCACTTTCTACTCTTCCTAAGTCTTTGCAAGCTTTGAACAATCCTATCAAAGAAGGTGCTCATATTCAAGATGTCCATGATTCTATTGAAAATTCTAATGCTCACTCTAAAGATGTTGATATCCTTGGCTGTCATATAGATGCTGATGAACTTATTGATTATCCTTTTGCATCTTCCACTTCCATTCTTGGACCTCTTCCACCACTACAAAGATCTTCACACCTTCCTTCCATCTTGGGTCCTTATGTCCCTTCACTTTCCCCTCCTAACTCTCCTAATTTTCCATCCATCTTAGGTCCTTACATACCTCCATCTCCTATCTTTCCTCAAGATCAACATAGATGCATACCCTTGAATCTTTTTCATCCACCCACCCATCTAAACCAGTCATCTCCTCCTTCTTCCACAAGTCCCAAGTCTTTTGGAAGTAACTTGAATGTTCAATATAAGAAAAAGAAGCAATACAAGAATCCATCAAAAAAAGAAGATCACCATGTCTCCTCTAATCGACATGGAGGCATAAAGTCAAAAGAGATATCTAAGAAAAAAACTACAAGATAAGTATGGGTTCCAAAATCCATCATTGAAGATATTATCTCTAAATCATCAAAAGGAAATAAAAAGCCTACGACTATATGGATTCCAAAGTCTCTCTTGAAAGAGTCTGGTGTTGAACAAAAAGTGAAATTGACATTCAAGCTTCCAAAGGCTTCCACTACATCTCCTTCCAAAAATATTCTTCCATTTCATGCACCCAAACCTCAACCTCTGCTATCCATTCGCCATATTCCTTCACGTATTCCTTCATTCATGATTTCTCCATCCTCTCACCACCCTTCAAGGTATGTGTTGACGTTGATCTTGCCTTCCTTTCCACCTACCCTTTTACAATCCTTCCATGCATTATCCTTCTACATTCTATCATTTTTCCTCATTTGCCTATTCCTCCTATCTTCCAACCTCACTCGCTTTACATAAAACCTTATCCTCCATTTTTCTCTTCCATCTCCCTTTCCCTATCAGCATCTTTGAGCATATCATTTTGAATCTTTGGCATATCATGGTTTATCCTTTCAAGGAGCATTACATAAAAAGCTTGCCTTCTTCCAAAAAAAAAGAAATAAAAAATAAAATAAAATTGAAAATGTGCCTTGGTGAAAACCTGGAAACAGGCACCTTGGTAGCAAAAGTAAAGAGAAATAAATTCATCCTATGGTGAAAACCACTTCCTTGTGGCACCTTGGATAAGTACCATGATGAAAACCTGGCAATCGGGCATCATGCATAGTTCTTCTACATATTTCATCCATTCCATCTTCTCTCTTTGATCTTGACAATGTTGATCTACACACGAACATTTGGCTATCTTGTGAGCTATCTTATGATGATCTTGCTTTCATTCCCTTCTTGTTTAGCCTTCATATCCATCTTCCTCCATTCATTTTCACCTATCACTATCCTTTTCCCCTTTGGTCTTGATCTAATAAAAAAAGAAAGAAAGAGTAAAACACAGTGCTATGAAGCCTCTTGACATGTCTACTCCTTTGGATTGCATCCTTTCCTTCTTTGGCATTACGCTTTTGTGACTTATCCTATGCTGGTCTTTTATTGCTTGTCCAAATGCGCTTTACATGACAATTTTTTTCCTAGCTTGGGTATTCTTGAGGAGTTTCCCCTTGAGAATTTCTTCCCTTCATTTTCCTTCATTCTCTTATCTTCCATCTCTTCCACCAGCTTGCTAATCCCTCTTGTTCTCCACCTTGCTAGACATTGGGACTGCACAATATGATCTTGCTTGGGAGTTTGCAAATGGAAAAAGATGCTATCAAGTATACCAAGTATCAGAACAATTATCAGAACAAGTATCAGAATAAGTATCAAAACAATTATCAGAATCAGTATCAAAATCAGTATCAGAACCAGTATCAGAATAATTATCAGAATTAGTATCAGAATCAGTATCAGAACCAGTATCAGAACCAGTATCAGAACCAGTATCAGAACAAGTATCAGAATGGGCCTACAGAACAAGTATCAGAACACCTACTGGGGCTACACCTTTCGCTTTAGTTTATGGGTCTGAAGCGGTACTGCCTATTGAGGTTGAAATCCCATCACTTAGAATCAAAATGCATGGACTTGTCACTGATGAAGACTACAAAGTGTCGAGGTTACAAGAACTTGAACTACTAGATGAGCGCAGACAAGCAGCGTATGATCATCTCAGAGTGTATTAGAAAAGAATGTCTAGAGGCTACAACAAGAAAGTCAGACATAGAGAATTTCAGGTTGGCGATCTAGTGTTGAGAGAAAATCCTAAAAATCAATCACATCGAGAACGCAAGGGGAAGTTCAAACCCAACTGGCTGGGTCCCTTTGTTATCATTGCTACTTTTGGCTCTGGTGCCTATCAACTCTCAACCACTGAAGGAGAACAGCTCCGAGAACCAATCAACGTTCTCCATCTAAAGAAATTCTATGCCTAAGGCATTCAGTGCTTGGTAAATGTCCTGAAAAAAAAATCTTAAAAATCAGAAAAAGTCCTAAAAAAATGAACATCTTGGTGAAAACCTAGCAATAGGCACCTTGATGATTCACAAAAAAATCAAAAAATATCAAAAGTACAAAAAAATCAAAAAATATCAAAAGTACAAAAAAATTGAAAAAATGAAAAATACAAAAAAAAAAAAAAAAAAAAAAAAAAAAGTGCCTTGGTGAAAACCTGGAAACAGGCACCTCGGTAGCAAAAATAGAATCTCTACCAAGATGGTGAAAACCTGGCAAACAGGCGCCACTTGTTCCAAAATGCTCCATCTATCAGCACAATCTTGGTCTTTCCCAGCTTTCAGTCTTGCTTTAGTTTGTACATATCTCCCAGTTTATTTTTGCATATCCTGGTTTCAATAAGTCAGTCTGTACACCAATCAGCTCAAGCGTCTGTATCCTATCAATGTTCAAACTTGGGGGCAATCAATGTCATATCCTATGGTCTCCCATGTATCTTAGACGTGTCATATCCACTCAGAGTCCTTTGAAACTTCAAGTTGAGTCAGTCAGTCAGTCTCGTCTCCAGAAAGGATTTTGCATCAACAACAATCAAACATCAAAACTCAACTGACAACAATCTGTGCTTTTCATGGTTTTATCTCCTTGTATGCTTACTGATTCGCATTGAGATTTTTGCATATTATGTCCCTTTGAGCTCTTCAATGATGTCCTTTACAGGATTTAGAGAGTGATGACTGGGGGCATAATCTTTTCTTTGTCTTCTGCTTGTATGTGAAAATCTAACAGCTTTGGAAATTTTGGATTGAAATGGTGTCTGACTGTAAGAGCCTCTATCTCGAATTGGATGGCCATGCGTACCTCGACCATTGATACCCGAAAAATTCAAGGAAGTTTGATCTAACTATTGTCTTTTTGAGTAAGTTCTTTCTCCTACTGTGGAACGCAATCTTGCCTAAGGATGTGAACGATAAAGGGTCACTACGGGTAATTCACATTGGATTTAGAATGATCTCTTGACTGTTTGATGTGTTTGCAATGCAAGGCGTATTCAGGTCATCACGACGTTTATGTTTTGATGCTTGTACAAATTGCTATATCAAAATGGACATGATATTCAGGTCATCCTGGCATTTGTGCCTTGATGCTTATATTTAATCCAACATTTTGAAAATAAAGTCAATATTCATATATCCATGGTTGTTGTCCAGTGGGTGCTGTATTGATTCTTGCGCATACAAATCGATATTCATATGTCTATGGTTTCATGGCTAGTGGGCATTGTATTGATTTATCCGGTTACCTAAAAGTTCAATGATGATAACAAATCGACACATGATCAGTGACTAGGTCCTAGGTCTTAGGTTGCATTTCATTTTGCATGTCTCATTGCATTTTGCATGTTTACATGATCTCACAATGATTAAACGAACTTCAATGCTTAAATGATTTTTCAAATCGCATCTTCAAGTCTAACAAGAGCTGAATCTCACACGAAGGTTCCTCCAATGAAATAGCAAGTAGAATCCTTTTTCGGGATCAAAATTCAAATCTGAGATCATTCATATTATTAACTACTTGCATATTTGACCTTCAATCATCACAGAAATCTAGTATTCAACTTAACTGATTATCTTACATCAAACTATCAAAATTTCAACTTGGTCAACCATGGTCAACTCATGGTCAAACCTAGTCAAACTTGGTCTTTTGGGACCTTCCAACGATGCAGAATGCGTTCTCAGATGTAAATAACCACTTCTCAGATCAATTAACATGCTTCTAAACTATCAACGCTGACTTTTCTTGTCAGATTTCAATTTTAATCCCGAAGGGGGCATGGTATTGTACATCATTCAAAGTCTGTAAATCAAATTCTATCTATCAAATCTATCAATATCTTTCATCAGTGATCAAGACAAACAATCACGTCTAGTTACTGATTCATCAAAAGTCCTCATCGCTTGGGGCAAATCTATCATCACTTGGGGCATATCAGATTCATCAAGATCCATATCAATCTGGTATTCTCTTAATCTTGTAAACTGTATCAGTTTTTGCAACCATCAGATCATAGTGTTCTTTCCTTGGTTCTTCAGCAACTGAAGGATTCGGATGTGATACTTGCTAGTTCTGCTAAGACAATCGAGTCTAGAATGGGTCACTCACTTCTTATCAATCCTAAGGTTCAGAATCAGGCATTTTGACACTTTTTCGCAATCATAGGTTCATTTGCTGCTACAGTGAACATTATCTTTGGTCATTCAAGACCTATTATCTCCATATCAATTCAATATCAATCAACTCCTATCTCAATATCTTTCAATCGGTTTCTATCTTGAGATCGGTTTATCTTTTGAATCAGTTTCATATCTTTATCAAACACAGACTATCTTTGAACCACTGCGCTTCACACAGTAATTCAAAGAGGGGCAAAATGTAATACCCCAAAAATGGGCTATAAGTTCATTAACCTCCTATATCATCAAATCATATGAAATCGACATCAAAGTCCTAATCTAAGGCACATCTAAACATCATCAAATCTAATTGATTATCTTAAATTTTGCATCGGAGAATATTCCTAGTAATATTCCTAATTATCTTAATTATCTTTAATTTTATAATTATTTGGCAATAAATCACATTTATCCTAAAGTTTGATTAATTGAATATTTTCATATTTAATTAATTAGATTTAATATTTGCCACTTAATTGTGTAATTAAATTTCATTATATCTATTATTAATTGTATTATTTAATTTTGACAATAAATCAAAATTCCTATCTTTAATTGATTAAATTCTTATTTAATTAATTAAAGCAAGTTGTCATTATTTAATAATATAGTTTTTAATAAAATTTTGATTAAATAATTGATTAACCCATAAATCAATTGTTTTATTTTTAAAAAGCAGTTAAGTTGGAAATAAATCACTTTATTATTAAATTAATTCATAAATAAAACATGCACAATCATAAAAGCAGACAACTATCAATTATCAATTAAAGCTAAACTCTATTTTGAGTTAAAACTTAGCTTTTGCATGTTTTTGTGAGTTAATTATCTTTTATTTAAAAATAACTCAAAAATCAAGTTGAGTTATTTGAGTGATTTATAGCTTTTTCCCATGCACCTCCAAAGCCCTGAATTTCTATAAATTAAAGGCTCAGCTCTTCACAAATCATCTCATATTTTGCACAATCACGCTGGAGAATTGGAATTGAAGAATCAAAGCTCTTGCGAATCGACATCTTTGTGAGATCAATCTTATTTTTGCATTCATATTACATATCATTGTTAGATTCATAGCATATCAGTTTTCAATAGCATTCATATCATATCAGTTTTTATCATTCTTATTGCATAGAAAATATCAAAAATATAGATTAATTGCATTTATTCCATATCTAGAATTGCATTCAAATCCTTCATTTAGGTGTCGTCTAGGTCACTGATTTCGATAATAATCTGAGAACATTAATCTCGCACCTATTAGAAGGCAGTAAATCGCTTGGTTAGATAGCTTTCAATTTTGCATGATTTTGATTATCACTAACCTCTAATGTTTTACTGAGTGTTGTGTTTACAGATCAGGTATAATTTTCACACACACAATACCTTGCTAGACATTGGGGGAAATTCAATGTGATCTTGCTTGAGAACGAGTAATCTTTAAAAATCCAAAAACATAAAAAATCTCTAAAAATCCAAAACCTTTAAAAATCCAAAAAAATAAAAAAAGCTCTAAAATTCAAAAAAATTGAAATATCTCTAAAAATCCAAAAAAAAATAATCCAAAATCTTTTAAAAATCCAAAAAAATAAAAAATTTCAAAAAAAATAAAATAAAAAAAATTGCAAATCTTAAGTAAATACTCAAAAGTTGCATTGCCCAACAAAGCATGATCTTTGCTAAATCAAACTGGGGGCACCAATCCAAACTCAATGAGCTTAGCAAAGCAAACATCAATTGGCTCAAATGATTGTATCAAAATTGGAAAATGGCTACACTTGAACTTATTGATCAATATCACATTTCAAACATCCAAATACTTGATTTAAATGACAAAATTTGAAAAATCAGATCAAAATCTAAAAAGCTTAATCAAATCATATCAAAATCTAAAAGGCTTAAACATAACTAAGGATCAAAGTGGATGAAGTTTTTGAAATATGGATCTAAAAACAAAAGCAAAAATGTTCAAAATGTTACTAAATTTTTTGGAATCATGTCTTTTTAGCAAATCGATGAAGTCTTTGACTAGATGAGCAATGATGAAGACATGATATTTTCTTGATTGCTACTTGAGTGCTTGTCATGTTGATTCATAATAGTATGTGAATCTGTCTAATGACATGATCATCAAAGAATCATCGAGGACATTTGTATATGAAAGGGATCAATTCTTTGTTTGTTTACTTGAAATTGCTAAAATATGAGGAAAGCGGTATTCATATCATCGTGGTTGAACCAGTGATGATTGTACTAATTTCACATTCCAAAAGCTCGATATGAAAATAAGCTTTCAAATCTTGAATAATGACAGTTAGCTACATACATCTTAGATTAGATGCATTGTATATATTGTTTGGCCTTTCTTAGCTTAATTGCAAGTGGGAAAATAAAAAAGGGGTGGAGTTATCATCATCAAAAGACCAAATCAAGATACATCAAATGGTCAATGATATCATTAATGGTACATCATCAAATTTCTTGAGATCTACATCATCAAGGGTCCATCAATATAATCAAAGTCTTGATCAACATCATCAATGCTTGAAGTATCTGTCATAAAAAATTCTTCTCAATCTGGTAATCAAAGGTACATCAACATCATCAAGATACATCTTCGAATGTTTGATCCATCAAAATGATTCATTCTTCATCAAGGATATCATCAACAATCAATCATGCTAATCAAATAGGGGCAACCTAATCTTGTTCATCACCTTCTCTTCTATCAATCCATGATTATGTATCATCAAAACAAACATCTAGTCATATCATGTATCAAAAATCAATCAGTCAAATCATCCAAGTGATCATCTAACGTCAATCAAGTTATCCTATCATCCATTTTCTCATCTTGAGCGCATCAAATCTCCTAACTCTATAACTTGAGGAAGGAAAATCATTGTTTTGTCTCTCTAGATCTTGAGAGCGAAATATCAACCCATCAACTTATCCTATCAGATTGACATAAACATCAACCAAGTGATTCTAACTAACATCAAATGATACCAAACCATCATCAACTTATCTGGAGTATTAACACCTTATCTCTTCTCATCAATCAAATATTTTATCATCAAATTCTCTCATGAACAGGGCATTTTCAAATTTCTATATTGGGAAACAAATCAAAATTCCCATTCTCAAACAAATCATCCAAAATCATTTTGATTCATTTCCCGAGGGGGCATACAATCATATCATAATCAGATCAACATCAGTAGTAACATCATTGAAAATCAAGAGACCCATCATCAAATCAAAGTGAAAGCTTTTATCATAAATTTTTTTGTAATTAAATGAATGGGGCATCACATCAAATTCAATCATCAAATCAAACATCATATCATGATCAATCAACAAATCAATAATCATATCAAGAACAATCATCAGAGAACCACATCAATCAAGAGAGTTTCATATCAATCATTATCTGTAGCAATTTCATATCGAAAATCAAAGGATCGACCATCAAAAAACATCAAACGAACATCAAAGATTGACCATCAATGAATTAAGACCTTTTATCAAGAAAGATCAAAGTATTCTTTGAATCGACATGGTTCGCACGTCAACTTAAAGAGGGGCATTTGTAATCACCTAAAAATGGACAAAGACAATTTAATGATAATTCAAAGCAAATCAAAGCAAATCAAAGAAAATCAAGGAAATAATTGAATCAATTGAATCACAATGCATAATTAGCCAATCAAAATGAAAATCAAATCTTAATTCAATATCAATCAAAATTGAGAGCATTTTAATTAAATGCAATCAAATCAAAATACAATTAATTCAATTAATTGTATAGTCTTCGATTAAATTAAATTCAACCCATTCAAGGGGTACATGGCTAAAATAAATCAATTAAATAAATTAATAAAAATCAATTACTCTCAACAACCACAAGGAGAGAAAATCAATCAACCAATGAGATTTGAGGAAAGACATTCACATGGATCAAGCTAAATTGAATCTCATTCACTCAAAGTGAAAAGGAATCTCAACCATCCATCTTATCTACTTGTCCCAAGCTTTGAGGACACAAACTTTTCTTTGTCTTCAAAGGGTGGAACCAAAGACTTAACCCCAACTCAATCATGATTAAACACAACTACACCCCCTACCATTGGAAAATCTATAAAAGGAAGGCCAAAATCCTTCATTATGATCAACCACCTATCTGAGAATTGCATCAAACCTCTTGCAATTTGAATTTAGAAAACCATTTAAGAGCAATTTTAGCATTTATCTTGATAATTGTTAGCTTTAGCATTGTTTTATCTCTATCAATCTCATTCTAGGACTGTCATTAATGAGAGCTTGCTGAGAGCTCACTCATTAACATCTTAGTTAGAGAGCCATAGGATGCTCAATTAATCATTGATTTTGTTAAATAGTTTCTCAATTGTGGTTGTATTTAGTTATTATTTCACTTATTGTTGATGATTAACCATAATTCTATGAAGGTACATTTATTTGTATACAATGGCAACATACAACCGAATGTTAGACCTTTGACTCTTGATTAGTTGAGAGATCATCATGAACACAATATTACTATGATAGAGATTGCTATTGCTCTATTTGATGCTGAATTTGAGGATGTCAAGGATTGCACTACAGTGAAGAAAATGTGGGATAAACTTTCTCTAGTTTATGGTGGATATGTGAATGTGATGAGAGCTAGAGCTGAAATCTTGAGAGTCAAATTTGATGACATGAAGATGAAGGAAGGAGAGAATATTACACAATACATAAACTGAATCAAAGAGGTAGTTAATGCTATCTGATGAGATGGTGGTATTATTTCTGAAGATACAGTGGCAAGTAAGATAATGAGAACCTTGTTGTCTGTTTATGCAATCAGAATATTTGCTATTCATGAAATGAGGTCTACACCTAATAGCACTCTTACTCTTGATAGTCTGATTGGAAAATTAACAACTTTTGAGCTAAATAATTTTGACAATAGTATTGTACCGAGTGTTGAGTCTACTTTTATGTCATCTCTTAAGATTGGTAAATCTAGCAGTAAGCATAATATAAGGAATGAAAGTGATAGTAATACTGATGATGAGCTTGATGAGCTTGAAGAATTTATGGCCCAAAGACTATAGAAAGGTAAAGGTAGATATAAGGGAAAGTTACCTTTAGCTTATTTTAATTGTAAAGAGGTTGGCCATATTGCTACTAGATGTCCTAACAGGAAAGAGGATGATAAAGACAGAGACTGATCTGGTGATGGGAAGTATGGTAGAAGAAACAAAAGAGGCTACTGACACTACAACACAGACAATCAAGATCACAAAGATAAGGGAAAAAGGGCATGTTACCTTGCTGAAGAAGATGACTCTGACATCGACACTGATGATGATATTGAGGTGGTGTTTGTTGCAATGAAAGATGATTCAGAAGAGGAGGAAAGGTATGTAGAAACAACACTTATTTATAAAGGTAGTAAGAATGATACTTGGATCACTGGTTGTGGCTGTACACATCACATGACTGGTGATGAAGATAAGTTTGATCATCTTGAGCATTATAATGGAGGATCAGTAAAAATGAGAAATGACACACCTTGCATTGTTAAAGGAAAAGGATCTATTTTATTGAATGATAAAATCAGATGTGATAATGCATACTAGATAAAAGGACTTAATTACAATTTTTTGAGTGTAGCACAACTGAATAACTCAGGTCACTAAGTTGCATTTGAAAGAAAGAAGGAGAAAATATATGATGAAAATGGAAAGCTTGTCGGAATAGGTGGACAATCAAAAGGTAATTTATTTTATCTTGACAATGCTGAGACTTCTTGTTTACTGGTGAAAAATGAAGATGCATGGTTATGGCATACGAGGTTATATCATGTAAATCTTGATAACATGATTAAGATCAGTAGAAAGAGAAAAGTTAGAGGATTTCCTAGTCTAACCAAACCTGATCATGTTATGTGCCATCAATATTAGAAAGGAAAGATGACAAAATCTAGTTTTAAAAGTAATGACTACTCGTCTAAAGGAATTTTGGATTTGGTTCACACCAACTAATGTGGTCCTATGAGAACTCAAAGCTACTATGGTGATAGATACTTTACTTTTTTTGTTGATGACTATACTAGATTGATGACATATATGTTCTTGAAATAAAAATATGAGGCATTCAAACTGTTTAAATGGTATAAGGCTAAAGTTGAAAATGAAACTGGAAAAGAATTGAAATGCTTAAAGTCTGATAGAGGAGGTGAGTTTGTTTCTGATGAATTCAGTAACTTTTGTAATGAGTATGGTATAAAAAGGTAGGTTTCTACACCTAGAACACCACAACAAAATGGAATTGCTGAAAGAAGAAACCGATCCATTTTTTATTGTGCTAGAACATTGATGATTGAGAAAAATATTGTACAGATGTACTAGAGAGAGATGATTAGCACAATAGTATATGTCCTAAACTAAGTTCAACTAAAGAAAGACACAAACAAGACACCTTATGAGTTATGGTTTGGATACACACCGAGTGTAAGTTATTTCAGAATCTTTGGTAGCAAGTGTTATTCTGAAAGATGATAGGAATGGTAAATTTTACTCTAAAGGTGATGAAAGAATATTCTTGAGATATTCTACTAAGAGTAAAGCTTATAAATGTTTGAATAAAGTTACTAATAAGATGATAGAAAATGATAATGTTAGAGGTGATGAGTTTGTTGAAAAGAATGATGAAGAAAGCATGAAGGAGCCAAAAGATTATGGTAGGTTTACTTATGTTGAAGATCCAGATTATCTACCAAAGCCACTAGTTGAGTCTACTAAGCATCATGAAAATACTACTGAGAATCAACACATGCAATCCAAGAATCAGGAAGAAGCTACCGAGTAGGAAAATGAACCTGAACCGAATGATGAGCAGAGAAGAGATCAAGTGCTAGCAAGATTTTCTAGAAGACATCATCCAGAGAATCAAATCATTGGAGATAAGCAAGCTAGCATGCTGACCTAAAGTAAGTTAAGACATAACACATTCTTAGTTTGTGAGTTTGAACCTAAGAATGTTAGGGATGCACTTGAAAATGAGGAATGGATCAATACTATGAATGAGGAAATTGAACAAACTGAGAAGAATAAAACATGGACTTTAGTGCCTAGACCGATAGAGAAAAATGTTATTGGTACTAAGTGGATTTTCAGGAATAAGCTGAATGAAAATGGAGAGGTCACTAGGAATAAGGCAAGACTTGTTTATAAAGGATATGCACAAAAAGAAGGTATTGATTATGGTGAAACCTTTGCACCTGTTGCTAGATTGGAAGGAGTTCACATATTACTTGCTTATGTTGCACATGAGGGATTTAAAGTATATCAAATGGAAGTGAAATCAGATTTTATGAATGGAATTCTTGAGGAGGAGGTCTACATAGAACAACCGGAAGGGTTTTTTTATCAAATTAGAAAGACATGGTATGTAGATTGCACAAAGCCTTGTATGGATTGAAGCAAGCATAGAGGGCATGATATGAAAGACTACATGCTTATCTTATAAGTATTGGTTCTGTAAGAACTAGTGAAAACAATAATTTGTACATGAAAGGAGGATTTGATTATAAAATTTTGATTGCTAAGATATTTGTTGATATAATCTTTAGAGGACAAGATCTAATTTGTAAATCTTTTGCTAATGACATGAGAAAGAAATTTGAGATGTCTATGTTTGGAGAGATTAAATTATTTCTAGGTTTGTAGGTTATACAATAGAAAGATGAGATTTTCATCACTCAATCAAAATACATTAAAGAAGTATTGAAAATTTTTGGCATGGAAGATGCTAAACCAGTGGGAACACCGATGGTAACTGGCTATAAATTGATAAAGGATGATGCATCTGGAGAAGTAAATTAGATTCTATACCGATCTATGATTGGTAAACTGATGTATGTTGTACATAGTAGGCCTGATATTGCACATGTAGTGAGGATTGTGGCTAGATTTTTTGCCAATCCTAAAGATTCACATATGGTTGCAATGAACATAATCTTGAGATACTTGAAGAAAACAAAAGACTATGGATTATGGTATACATTTGAAGGTGAATTTGAACTAAGATTTTACATCAATGTAGATTGGGCTGGAAAAATAGATGATCAAAAGAGCACAGCCGATGGAGCATTCTTTTTAGGGGAAAGGCTTGTGACTTGGATTAGCAAGAAACAAGCATGTATTTCTTGGTCTATTGTTGAAGTAGAGTATGTTGCTTCTACTGAAAATTGTTCAAATATAGCTTGGATTTGACAAGTTTTGGAAGGGATGAATGAGGTAATCACTGACCTGATGATTATATATTGTGACAACACTAGTGCTATAAATATTTGTAAGAATCTTGTGATGCATTCAAAGACAAAGCATATATCCATTAAGTATCACTACTTGAGGGAACAAGTTTAAGAGACGTAGTTGAAACTAGAATTTGTAACATCTAAGGAATAACTTGATGATATCTTTACTAAACCATTACTGAAGGACACATTTGAATATTTGAGGACTAGACTTGTGGTCTATACCCTATCTACTGGTCACTGAGGTGATCTAGAGGTTGCATCAACCTATAATTATAAGAAGATCATTCATGTTTATGCACATAGCTCACACTTTGGATTTTGTCTAAGGTTGTGAAAGATTGTAGAAGCTGGAACAAAAATTTGTTTATCTATACACTGAAGGTACCTAATATAAACTAAACAATAGAGAATTACTTGGCTACTACAGAGCTATTTGTATATTTTCTTTGGCATTGTTGTCAAAGGGAGAGAAAATTAGAGAGAATGAATATGAAAAATTAGTTAGTGAGAACACAGAGAAAGGGAGAGACTTGAATATTTGATGCTGAGAACAAAGGGAATCTGAGAACTGAAAAGATCAAATTCGGAGGAAGAGTCTGCACTTGTAATATTGTTATGTTTTGTAGTGATTAAATATATTAAATTTGAGCTTACCGAGCTACATCATTTACTTACATAGTTGTAGAATACATGTTTGGTATGTGTATGACATATTTTCATATTGCTTGTGTTTCCATCAATGCCAAAGGGGGAGATTGATGAACTACAACTGATTGAATATCTGAATGAACTGAAGGAACAATGATTAGAGATCACTAAGCTATTGAAATGATATGTAGGATGATTAAATAAGTCAATATGTTGTCATTGATGTCAACTAGTTTTGACAGTACTTATCATGTTAGTTACAAACATCTGAACATCTGTTGAAGAAAGAAAAGATGAAGAACTAAGATATCTACATGAGGAAAAGATGGATATGACAGATAAGGATAAGGAAAACATTGGGTAACTTATTGATGAGTCTATGGCTTTATATTGTTGACTTGAGCATGTTACATTAATCTACTATGAAGAAGAGATTTTAAATTGAACATGTTAATTTGGTTAGTAATTAAAGATTTCTATATACATTGAGCTAGTGCAGTGTATACCAAAAGACAGTATTAACCGAGCTAGTTTAACTAGTTATCACTGATGCATTTCTATATCAACTGAGTATGGATGAAAATATTAAATGCTAAGAATAGCCAAATAAATTGATGAGATGGAAATTGTTATGATTTCGAGGTTAAGGATGAAATTTGTTATGAGATCCATGACTAACAAAATTCGGAGAAGATCTAAAGGATGAGATTGAAATTCTTAATGACACATCTACCAAGGAAGGTTTAAGAGGCAAAATGGATGAAGGAGATTAAGCGGAAAAATATAATGGTTGATATGAAAATAGTTTAATTGTCTATACAAGAGATATGAGTTTCATTATTGAAACATGTCGGAAAGAAGAAGATTGCAAACATTTCGCATGAAGACTTTATTCATGCATGCCTGATCAAACTAGTTAGTGAAAGAACCAAGACTGTAGACATTACCGAGCATTAGAGAACCATTTACCAAGTGAAAGTAAGTTGAGAAATATTGAGGAAGTGAATTGATTAATGATCAAAGGATATTTGTATGGGCTTAGAATAGATTTGAATATTTGTAATTGAATTGTATTTGAATAAGATCTGTACTATATCAGTTTAACCATTGAGTCAGAAAATCTCTTACCTGAGTGGACTTAACAGTCTTATGTTCTACGCTATGACATTTGTTGAATGTAAAGTGTTTTCTTATTGACCCTATAGTGAATGTTGGTCAAAATTTAATTGTTAGTGATAAATCCTCTAACTAGGTCACACCTAACAGTGTGTATTGTAACCTTTAATAGGATTGGCTCTTGACCGATCTCACTTCAGAAGAGTGAATTATTTTAGGTTAATGATCCTAGGTGGTTTTTCCCTTAGCAGGGTTTCCACATTAAATCATTGTGTTATGTGTTATTTGTGATGATTATTTTTCTATCATACTTTACATACTTCACAGTTGATTTAGTTGGTAATCACAGTTGGATAGTTATTAGTAAGCAGTAAACTAGACAAACAGATTGATATTTTATGTTACTAAGCTACATAATTTATTGGAATTGTTTTATAAGGTACATCTTTGTATTTGGGACTGTAGGATAACTGATCTAATTGATTCACCCCCCCTTCTCAGTTATTCTAACAAGATGTTTCCTTTGTAAAGAAGAATCTGAATCCACTAACCATGTCCTCCTAAACTACCCATATTCTAGGAAATGTTAGGAATGGCTATGTGCCAAACTAGGTTTCATTTTCGCATTCTTGATTAGCTTAAAAGAAATGTTCAACACATGGACCAATTACCACAAAAATAGTATTTACAACATCCTCTGGAAGACAAGCCCATCAATTCCAATATGGGAAATATAGAAAGAAATAAATCAGAGGCTTTTCAAAGACACACATATATAAGTTAACTAACTTATAAATAAGATCAATGCTATCATTACTGAAGTAAAAATAAATAAAAATTATGAATCAAGTAGGGGAAAACAAACCAATGACAGCTTGGGATGGAAAAATGAGACAACATTGGAGAGGTCTTAAAACCCCCCCTTGGTTTAATAAGCCTAACATGGACAAGGTCAAAATTACAAGAGAATTTATTTGGCAACCTCCTCTTGATGGTAGATAAAAAATCAACTTTGATGGAGGATCTAGAGGCAATCTGGGAGAGGCGGGTATTAGATGTGTTGTGCAAGACTCAAAAGGCCTTGAACTGGCTTCCTTAGGAAAACCTCTAGACAGTACCACTAATAATATGGTAGAAATGAATGCAGTAGTGGAGGGCCTCAAATTATGCATTAAAATGGGCATCATAGACCTTGATGTGGAAGGAGAATCTACAATAACTATAAATTCTCTTAGGACCCAATCTATACCTAATTGGAAACTAAGAGCTCTCCTAGAATTAGCAATAACCATCATAGAAAAATTCAACTCCATTACTTTCAATCACATTTATAGAGAATGAAACAAGAGTGCTGATGAGCTCGCTAATCTCAGCATAGATGGAACCATAATCAACCCTTGGAACATTTGATGAAACCTCAATAAAAAACACTCCTTTAAGACCCCATCATTGTTAGGCTTAGGTCCCAACAAATATATGTTATACAATATATCCAAATTAACAATCAAGATAATTCAAAACTTTCTTAACCCCCTTCAAGCTAATTTAGAGCTCCTACATAGAATTGCTAAGCCTTTAAGACATTTATATACATAAAGAATGAATCATCCAAATATTCAGGTTCAAAGATCACAAATGGACCATAGAGTAGGAGTAGCCACAAAGAAATAGGGAAACCCCTCAATGTACAAAGGAAACCAATGATCTCAAGATTGGATTAATTAAAGAAACTTATTTCCCAAGGCTCCCAGGCTTTGCCAAATTTTCATTCAACAATAAAATCATATAAAGGCATGGTTTAATAAGAATATGTCAAGCTAAAAAATACTTAGACACACAGGTTAACATCAATCTTAATTTTACATATAATAATATCAGGAATAGTCTTACATGTTAAGGCTCTATCAAAATCTTATCACTATTAGTATTTAACATTAGAACAACAATGTATTACTTTACAACCAACTCTAGTGAAACAAAGGTTTTAAAAAAGGTAAGATCTAATAATTCAATAAACATCTCCTCTTATGATTTTATCAGTTATTTACTTTAAGATACTAACAATGAATGAAGTATGGAATGAGCAATATATGCTTGCATAGGATCAATACAGGAAGGTTCTCCCATCCAAATAGGCAATTCAAGCTAGATGAACACTTTGGGCTTCAAAACAAGCATGATCTCTTAACCAAAGCAAGAGAGTTGATAGGATTAGAGTAATCATGTGCAAAAATGCACACATGATGTTTTGACATTTATTTATTTTTAATTTTTAATGCTTTAAAAATCATGAGGGGAATCCATTATATTATTGTAAATAGGGGAATGCCCCTATACCCCAAAATATGTAATCTTTATAGGGATAATAATCCTCAGGCAAGACTAGAGGTTTTCTTGACCCCATTCTTTCTTACCAGTGCCCATTTGAATGGAGGGATTATTTGTAAAATTTTGTTCAAATTAATCAATAAAATTTCATGGCTATGACCTATTATCGAGCAAATTTTTTTTTATAAATAAATAGTAATAAATTATAAATATTACATATTCTATATAATAATATTAATTTTAGTATTATTAATCATCATTATTTATATATAATAAATAAAGTACTTGTTCACTATAATAAAAAAAATATACTAGCGACTAAGAAGTCATGACCTAGTATGGAGGGTTGCAACTTTCCATACCTCTACGTAGACACATATAATAAGGAGTAGAATGTTCAAAGTAGAAGGGGGGAGAGATGAAGGGGAAGAAATGAGGGATTGTGAGGAAGATGTCATCTCTGTGTCTAAAACTCTGCAACTAATACATATGCCTGGAAATTTCAATGAGAGTATAAGAAGTGGTCGGGAAGTAAAAGACAAAAAAACAATTAGAACATATGCAATAAAATTGAAGAGAATACATAGCCAAGGATTCAATTCATTCATCTAGGGATCACATAAGCGCTAAATCATAGAGAGCCTAATAAGGATAATGATAAAAAATGAGGGAATACAAGGAGGATGTCAAACCTGAATCTAGGATACTCAGTGGCTAATATGTATGTCAGGGATTAAGGACTGAACCATATAAAAAAATTAGAATATATACATAACACATTCAACTAGAATCGACATTGATGATGGGGGAGATATCCACCTAATCATGAAAGATTAAAGAGGGAGTTTTTAGCTAGAAATTGTTCAAGAATTAAAGCATTCAAGAGGATCATGTAATAGACAAGGAGGATTCAGCATCAGATTCTCAATACCGAATATGTCAGCATTAACAATAATATAATCAGAAAATAATAATGGTATGGTCAACAGTCATATATGTCCGAAATAATTTTTCCTCAACCATTGATCAGTCCCATCAAATAAGAAAGAATTGAAGACATCATAAAATAAGTTGTGAGTTTATCATAACCAAGACATAACAAGAACAAGAAAATAATAAATGATTTGATATTCCAAAATATTGAAACAAAGGGAAGATTTATCTTGAACAACATGAACATATCAGAGTGAGAGGCATGGAACCATTTGGAAAAGATATACAATAAATAAGGCAATTTGACATATAGAACCACTGATTAAGAAAGGAAAGACAATGAGTAATCGAGTATATAATATCTACTCCGGATTAAGAGAGAATAGTATATGAAGATTAAAGGTGAAGGATATGAAGAGTTTTAATATAATTTGGGGGGAAGATTGTGGATACTTTATGATGGTCTTATGATCAAATTAGAGAAGACATTATAGCATAATTATGGATAACCTTTGTCATAGACTTGGGGAATAGGTACAGGGAGGATAGGGAAGTAAAACACAAGTCCTTCAACAAATAATAATCTGAGGATCATCAACAAATAAATTAATCAACATCTAACAAATACCATTCATGTCAGATCAAACTAGACACAACAAGTACCCATCAACATATACAAAAGGAAGAACATCAATAACAATGAGTGGTCCTTGAGAAGGATTCAAGTAAGAGGAATTGATAATTCAACAAGTAAAATATTCAAATGGAACTGAAAAGGACAAAACAAGAATATCAGTCTAATAATATATAATAACACAATTAGAGCTTACAATAGACCAATCACTGATTTAGTGATTTCTTATAGTCAATAATAGGCCTTTTCAGAGTGTTGAATCTATTGGGATCAATCGAAATAAAATATAAACTGCTCCAATTAGCCATTGATAAGTGGACAAAGAAATGCATTTTAATTCCTAGAGGGAATTAAGGTAGAGAGATTACCTCTCTGGAGGACTTCACAAGACATTCTAAAATTGGATGTTCTTAAGGAAGTAAGGAAAAGAATCAATTGTTCTCTGAAGAAACTTGTATATACTGTTAGGAAAAAACATATGCATATGTAAGGATGGATACACCAAGAGCGGGTATCCATAAGGCCTATGATAATAAAGAGCCATCTCCTAGGAAGGATGGATATATCAAGATTGATTATCCATAAGGTTTGAAAGAGAGAAGTGTAGTGAGGAGATGGTATTTAGTTGGAGAGTTTTTCTAAGTTGTACAAAACAACTAGAACCCCAGGAAGCACTCCCCCCAATGGCTAAGTATCTGATCACAGTCTCTCCTTAAGAAGGGATTAATCTGGGGTTTAGGAATTTATATTCTATTTCATTAAATAGATAATAGTTTATTATCATTAATGATTTTATGCATAATTTTGTTGGAGTACTAACTTATGTTGAAGGTTTACTCATCAAGGAGCTATCCAATTTCAACCCTGGTAGAGGGGACATTACACTGGTATCAAAGCATGATCCTACCATCTTGTAGGATAATTGATAAAGTAAGGTCATTCTGAATACATGTCGTGTTTTATAATTGAAACTAAAGAAAGATTTATTATATTTTTTAGAGACCGTAAATATTGGTAGTGGTCAGACATATGCATGTGAAAGAGAAAAGAGACTTGGATAGAGATGGTTCAAGGTTGTATGAGGGATATATCAATTCAAGACAATTATAGAGGTATGGAAAGAGATAAAGTCTCTTCCAGAGATTCTAAGGATTACACATCAGGATTCATCATGGGACAAGGCAATGCATAGTAAGGAGCATGAAAGTAGTACATATCATCGAATTGGATGCCAGAGTTACACAACAAGACACCATTTATATCGAAGGTTCACATTGCTTGAGGACAAGCAATTTTGGGGAATGGTGGATGTGATGTCCCCTATTTTAGAGATCAAATTCGATAAATACACAATAAAAATAAATTTAAAAAATATAATAAATAAATTTTATATTCTTAATATAATAATATATTATTAATAATATAGTAATTATTGACAATAATATATTATCAATTATTTATATAATAAATAATGAAATAAATTTATGAATGAATTATCTATATTATTAATATAATAATAAAAAGAACAAGTACTTTGTAATAAATTAGAAATAAATAGTAATAAATTATAAATATTACATATTCTATATAATAATATTAATTTTAGTATTATTAATAATCATTATTTATACAAATAAGACTATATATAATAAATAAAGTACTTGTTCATTATAGTAAACAAAATATACTAGTGACTAAGAAGTCGTGACCTAGTATGGAGGGTCGTGACTTTCCATACTCCACGCAGACACATATAATAAGGAGTGAATTGTTCAAAGTAGAAGGGGGGAGAGATGAAGGGGAAGAAATGAGGGATTGTGAGGAAGATGTCATCCCTGTGTATAAAAATCCAAAGCTAATACATGTGCCTGGGAATTTCAATGGGAGTATAAGAAGTGGCCGGGAAGTAAAAGACATAAAAATAATTAGAACATATGCAGCAAAATGAAAGAGAATACATAGTGAAGGATTCTATTCATTCATCCAGGGATCACATAAGCGCTAAGCCACAGAGAGCCTAATAAGGATAATGATCAGAAATGAGGGAATACAAGGATGTCCACCCTGTGTTTAGGATACTCAGTGGCTAATATGTATGTCAGGGAGTAAGGGCTGAATCATATAAAAAACCCAGAATATATACAGAACAAGTTGTTTGTAATAAAAAGAACAAGAACAAGCAATTTTGGGGGATGTCATCATCCTCTACATTTTTGACTTCTATCTAGGGCCCTGCTTCGATGCCCATCCACATTTCCTGTTGCAAACTTTCTTTTGATCACCATTGTTTTTGTCATTCATGGGCCATGGCAACCTCAGAATATAGGGCTTTAAATTTATACATCGAGATGACAATCCAGCATTGGGAGTGCCCAACTACTGGGGATTACCTCCCTCACCATTTTCGGGTGGTATTCAAGTTGTTGCCTATGGAAGTTGCTTCGACCGTACGATAGATTATCGGTGACTATGTTTTGGTCCCTTCTTCACCAAGATGTATTTTTCATTCGCAGATTTATCTATTTTTCTCTCCAACTTTTATGATTTGTTTCAAGATTATGTACAGTTTATGCATGTGGTTTCGAAGTTGGTCAGGGAGGACTTTTCTTCCTCAGAGGACATTCACAATGCGGTGGCCCAATATAGTCTCAGGGCATCTTCAGCCTGGGTGGGTGGTATTTTCTCCCCTTCTTGTTTGGATAATGATGTAGGTATCATAAAGATGTTCGATGCTTTCAAACTTGGCATCTCCTGTAAGGATCGGGCAGGTTTCAATTCTACAATGGCTTCATTGGTAGATTTCATCCCAGTCTCAATTTGAGCGAATGCTTTCAACATTTTTGACTGCTGATTGTTGCTCTTGGCCTATGCCCAAGATGATGGCTTGGTGGGCTCCTCCTCATTCAGTCAAGCTATTCTGGGAGTTCCCTTTGTCTCATCTAAGGACACAACTTTGGCCTCCCACTCTTCTAGTTGTAGGTGCCCTTTTCATACTCGGGGCCCTCACTAATGTCTCTTTGGTTTCACATCATAAATTTTGGGTTTTGTAATTGTGGGGTTGGGTGTTAGTAAATGCTTGTATATCTACTCTGGGATGCAAGACTATGTTTCTCATCCTTCGTATGTAAGCCTCTTGTCATGGGGTGCTGGACTTGTTTTTACCTGTTCATAGATTGTAAGCCTTTTGGTAATCTTGGTTTTGGTGGCAGGATCCCACTTTTGTAAATTTTGTAAACTTGTACATATTGGCTGAGAAGGGAGGTTTTCTTCCTACTTCTTTCCTCCTGGAGTCCCTCTGAAGTAGTTATATATTAATAAAAATTGATGGCTTTGTCTATTTTTATCAAAAAAAAAAAAATCAATAAATTAGAAATAAATAGTAATAAATTATAAATATTACATATTCTATATTGTATTGTCTTAAAATGGAAGCACTTCCATGTTAAGAGCATTTAGCCCTCTGAGTAGGTGGTTTGGGGTCATGTTAAGCACCTTGATCTGATCTTTGCATGTATTTGGCTTTCTCCCCGCTTTCCATTTCTTCTCCACGCTTGATTTCTCCATTATAGGTGAAATTGGGGTTAAGGTCCTGAGGACTTTTTCTAATTTTCCCTCTTCCATGGCTCTATTTTCTAGGTAGGGTTCAGAAATGAGACCTCCTAGTCCTTCATCATATCAATTAGGGGATTTTCTCTCTATTCCCGACACTGGGTCCTGTTCTGACATCAAATCCTGCATCTCTGGCATCCCTGGGCACCTCTGCTGCAAAACCTGGCAAAGTTAGGGTCTGAGGTCAAAGTAGACCTTGACCTTGACTAGGTCAGGGTCAACCTCGACCTTGATCTCTTCTTGCTACGCTTTTCAAATTTCAAATGTTGGTAGTTTGGCTTTTCAGGAAAATTATTTCTTCGCCTCTGGGTCAACTGTTTCAGGCTCCAAAATGGTAAATCCTTTAATTGTATTTAATCAAGGTATATTTTCTAAAGGTGAGGACCTAATTGGAATTTAATTCTCCAAGGTAGCCCATCTAGAGGAGTGTGCCCTAGATCACTATAAAAGGAGGCCTTCCTCTCTCATTTGGACATCAAGTTTTCATATCTCATGATCAAGTTTTCTCAATCAAGTATCTAGAGCTCTCAAGTGCAAGCAAGTCTTCAAGCATTCAAGTGTTCAAGCATTCATCCATCAAGGAGATCCATTGTTATCCATTAAAGGATTCAATCTCTTTGGAGCGCCCCTTGAAGATTCACCCTTCTCCATCCATTCAAGCCTTCTCATATGCAAAGATCAAATCAAGATTGGTGTTGAAGATCAAAATACCATTGATTAGAGACATCTTCCCATCCATTGAAGCATTCTTACTTGTGGATTTGAGGATTCGAATCCTCTTCAAGGACTTCAACATAAGCGAGGTGATTTGTTTCAATTACTTTGTTTATGCACAATATATTTCAAATCAATTTCAAGGTTAATTCCTAAACTGCGGTTTAACTAAGGCAAACCCCCCATACAGCCAAAAACCCTCATTTTCTTGCAGGTACAGGTGTGAAATTTTGGATCTGAGAGTGAATTCGAATACCCTTTTCAACAATCTTTCAGGATCTGCGAACAGAATCAAAATTAGAATTCAAATAAATAATGTGGTCTTTGACCTTTTAAAAGGTCAAAGTCGACCTGTGTGAATTTGGAGAAAAGATTTCTGGGTTTTGTCCGCCTCGACATTTCCAGTCCAAAATAGGTGATAGAATCTTCAGAAAGTTCATACAGAAGCCAGAATTCAGCATTTTCCAGATCTGCCCTAATTCAAGGTTAGTATTTGCACTTCAATTATTTCAATTTCAAGTATAACACATTTTACCTAGGGAAACATCAGATTTATTCTTTCTTTCATATTTTCCATCAAATTGATCTGATTCTACATTAGCCTCTTGGGTTAATCGAATTGAATCTCCTTGGTGGGAATTTGGATTTGAGAATAGATCCCTTTTTCCCCCTAAACATTTTAAATAGGGTTGAATCCATTTTAACTCTATATATTTTGGTGAACCCGACATGCTTACTCTCTTTCTTTTTGGTGTTAGATTTCCCTTTGTCTTATTGTGTGTGTTCACCTTCACTATATATTTTGGTGAACCCGATATACTTACTCTCTTTCTTTTTTTTTGGAATTGGATGTCCTATTGTGTTAGATTCCTCTTTATATTGTCTTGTTAGTATTAGATTTGTCCTTTGTGATTAATCTTGCATGCTAATTAGATTTCATATTCATGCTTTATGTGTTCTTAGTTTAGTTCATTTAGTTTATGAGCTTTACTACCACTAGTCCTACTTATAACATTTCGGTTAGAAGAAGTCATAGACTCATGGGTGCCTTTGAGCCTGACTCTTCTCCTTTCCTTAGGATCCCTGATGATAACTTGATTCTTCATGATTATAATCCTAGTATGGAGAAAAACTCTTCTCACTCATCTCATGATGAGGATGATACTTTAAGGGTTCCTCCTAAACAAGTCCAAAAACTTTCCATTGAACTTGATAAAATGGGTAATTGGCTTCTTCAAGAAAACCATAGTCAAGATTTTATTCAAGCTATAGAGGCTCTTAAGAAAGTTCTCCATGATAGTAATCAAGGTGTTAACCTCTTGCATGGTATTACTCATCTTGTGCATTCCAATGTTAAACCTTTAACTCAAGAGGCTCAAGATTTAGGTTTCATTTCTCCTATCACTAGTGTTGAACCTCCTTCCAATCCTTTACCTAGTATTCCTATCTATACTCCTCCTTTGGTGACTATGACGGTTCCCTTTGTTCCTACGAGTGTTCCTCCCATGTCCCTTCCTACATCACAACCTTCATATCATAATGTTCCTTTTACTTATTCCAATCCACTTCCAACTGTAGTTCCTAGTGTTCCTCCAGTTGTATCCTCTATTCCTGTAGCTTCTTACACTTTACCTAGTGTGTCTAATGTTGCTACTCCTATTTCCTCTAATGATTCAATGATCATCAGTTTGGCTCAAACTGTATCCTCCCTACAACAACAACTTGCTTCCTTAAATCAAAACAAGTTTAGTATTCCTACATGTGACATGGGAAGTCCTTTGTCCTGGGATATTATCTGAACTCCTGTTCCTCAGCAAGTCGATATGCCTCATCTTGAGAACTATAATGGAAAAGGAGATCCTGTTCATCATGTTAAAACATTCCAAATCCTTTGTAGTGATTATACTCATGATCATAGGATTTTAGCCAAACTGTTTGCTAGAACATTTCATGACAAGGCCTTACAATGGTTTTGTTCCTTGCCTCCTTATTCAATTGATTCCTTCCCACAACTTGCTAATGCCTTTATTCAACAATTTCAATATAATATTGGCCCGCAAGTGTCATCGAATAATTTAATGCATTGTAAATAAAGTGCTAAAGAAAAATTGACAAAATTTATTGGTAGATTTAAGCATTTGCATGCTTAGATTTCTTATCCTGTTCCTAATATTGATATTCAACATATGTTTATTTCAAATTTGCAAAAGGATATTAGAGATAAGATTTTGCTTACCAAATTTACCTCTTTTCAACAACTTTGTGCAATGCTTCATCATTATCAATTACAAATGAGTCAATTTGAGAACACCACTCCAATGGCTCCTATTCTAGTTGATAAGAGTGATGCTACTCCTAATCCAAATAAGTTTCAAAAATTCAACAATTATGTCAAGATAAAGAAACAAGTGAATGCAGTTGCTAATCAGGTTGTTGTTGCATCTCCTAATGCCACTTCTACATCCACTGCTTTTCGATTAAATCGTACATTTACTCCTCTTTCTAAAACTTTACATGCTATTAAGAATAGGTTGTTAGCTGCTAATATGATTACTTTACCTCCTATTCGACCTCTTTTACCTACTATGATTGCATCTAAATCTTTTGAAATATCATCGTCAGAATGGTCATGATACTGAGAAATGTTTTTCCTTAAAACATAAGGTCCAAGATCTCATTGATGCTAAGGCTTTATCTATTGATAATTTGGATAGTAGTGGAAATCAATCTATCTCTCCTCCTAATCAGAACCTTCAAATCTATACAAATCCTTTACCTTCACATGATACTAATACTATTGCTCATCCATCTTCTATGAAAATTGAATATGATTCAAAGATGGATGATCTTAATCATATTGTTAATCAAGTGGAGCATGTTCATCACTCTATATCTCCACCTCAATCTCAAGCTCAAGCTCAACCTCAAACTCAACTTAAAGCTCCATTTAACACCAAACCTAAACCTAAAGTGAAACCTCAACCTAAACCTTGACAACAATTTAAGAATAAAAGACCTCGGGAACTTTTGATTACCTTTGATGACTTTGAGATTATTAAGGCTCTTGATGGTCCCCTTTACATTGCTACTAGGGTTTCTCAGATACCTACTCGTGGTTGTCTTGTCGATTCTACCTCAGTCAATGTTATCACTAAAGAAAATATTTTTATGAAAAGCTTACAATGCAACTTCTATGATACATCGGATGTGTGGATTCAAACTTGTAATGGTTTTCTTTATCCCTCATTTGGCTCTATTACTTTATTGGTTGAACTTTTTGGAAAAGCTGTGAACACTACCTTCATTGTGGTTCCTACTTCTGATCAATTTCAAGTTAAGCTAGGTTTGCCTTGGTTGACTGCCATGCATGCTGTTGCTTCACCTATCCATAAGTGTCTTAAGTTCATTCATGATGGTGAAGTGAAGATGATCAATCATTGTCTATATCAACCTTCTAGGCCTAGAGATTGTGCTGCTCTGGATTTCTTTTGGCCTTCATTACCTAATTCATGTCCTCCTCACCCTAATAATCTTTTTCAATTGTATCAAGCTTACAAGCATCATAAGATTCTTCAATTAAGCATACCTCCTATGGATCTTAATCATGGTCTTTTACCTACACCTTCGATACCTCCTTTAACTATGGCTTCTGATTCTGTTAATCAAGTTCCTCCTACCAAACCTATCAAAGATCCTATGATTGTTTCTCCTATGGATAATAATCCTATTGATCTTCCTAAAGAACCTGTGAAGGATTCTACGATTGTTCCTCCTAGTTCTCAACCTATTTCAAATAAATCAAAACGTAACCGATCTGCTAATGAACATTGAAAAAAGCATCGTGCTCATGCTAAAGCTAAAAGATCTCTACTTTCTATGGATACAACTACACATAATGTATTAGAAAATTTTGTTACTAATAATGATGTTCACATGCATGATTATGATGATTCTATTCGTATCTTAGATCCTATTTTGATTAATTTGGATGAAGAAGATACTCTTGACGATACTGATAATGTTAATGATGAATATGAGACTATTGACATTGACATTGATTTGCCAAATATGCTTTCAGCTCAATTAAATCTTACACCTAGTGTCGAACATAGTGATTCTCAAGAGGATCCTTGTTTGGAACTAGCTACCATTCCTACTATATTGGATATTTTCCCTCTTGTGAGTTACCCACCTACCCTAAATGATATACAATGAGATGGGGAAAGTAGGTGGCACACTTGATCGGCTTGTCCTTTGTGGTAGCTTTTTTATGTGTTTGCCTGCTGTACTGTGCTTCTTCCATAACGTGATTGCTAAATGTTGTTAGATTCTTTTATATGATTCTTGTTACTCAGTTGATGCAAGATGATGGAAGAATCAAAACTGTTGTTCCATTCTTCTATATGTATCTCTATTCTTCTATATGTTGTTCAATGTTATGTTGTAAATGTGCTATTGTTTGTAAATGTTTCCTTATGTAATCTGCTTGGATTCGAGATATGGTAGCACTAAATCTTTTTGGTCTCCATGTCATGGTCCGAAAAGATTCTTCTCCGTATATCTTATGTGATCTTTCCTCCTTTGTGATTGTAGTTCTACTTTCTTTGGGGAATGATGTCAATTCATTTGCAATAATATCATATATATATATATATATATATTATCTTATGATCATACTGATCCCATGGTAGTTAGATCCCTTCCGTGTTCTCTGTATGTTTCTATGATATTTCCCTTGATTTGTCTTCATCTGGGGGCATCTCAACGTGGAAATGTAATCAGTGGAGTTGTTTATGTTTCTATTAAAGCCATTGCTCTCGTTAAAGTGTCAACAATGACTTTAACATGGGGGCATACGCTCTGCTCACTTATTACACACACGCACTTATGAAAAATTCAAAACATGCTAAATCTTCTAAAGGTAACGCACATAAGTTGCTAAATCCTAAGGAAGATACACACTTTAAATTTACTTTAAAAACATTTTTTTTCCTTTCTTTTTTGGATTAAGAACTAATCCTTAAAGTATGGATTTACATTAGGATCTCTTGATCCCTCCAGTTTCAAGCACACATATATTTTTGATACCTTACGGTTGGAAGTGTCCTTAAGATTGGATCCCCTTTTTTTTTAATTTATTTATTATGGAATAGAATTTTCCTAGGAATAAATTTTTGATGGGTTGACTAGTGAGTAGCCACATTCACTAGGAGGTTCAATTCCATCTTTCCAATTGCACCTTTTCTTTCTTGTGTGATTCACAATGGGACATAGGTTTTCATTGGGTGAGGTAATCACACTGTTTCTTTCTCTCTAGAGATGTATCTCTTATTTGTGATTTAAGAGTTGATGAAGACTTGAGTCCCTGGGGGCTTGGGATTTCTCTTTTTCCCTTAGATTATGATAAGATTATCTTGTTATTTCTATCTCCTTTACCAAGAGTTTGCATCGAGTCCATACTCTTGCTAAAGTGGGGGCTTAATGTATCATCTTAAAATGGAAGCACTTCCATGTTAAGAGCATTTATCCCTTTGAGTAGGTGGTTTGGGGTTATGTTAAGTACCTTGAATAGATCTTTGCATGTATTTGGCTTTCTCCCCGCTTTCCATTTCTTCTCCACGCTTGATTTCTCCATTATAGGTGAAATTGGGGTTAAGGTCCTGAGGACTTTTTCTAATTTTCCCTCTTCCATGGCTCTATTTTCTAGGTAGGGTTTAGAAATGAGACCTCCTAGTCCTTCATCATATCAATTAGGGGATTTTCTATCTATTCTGGACACTGGGTCCTATTCTAACATCAAATCCTACATCTCTGGCATCCCTAGAACCTCTACTGCAAAACTTGGCAAAGTTAGGGTCTGAGGTCAAAGTAGACCTCGACCCTAACCAAGTTAGGGTTGACCTCGACCCTAACCAGGTCAGGGTCGACCTTGACCCTGACCAGGTCAGGGTTGACCTCGACCTTGACCTCTTCCCACCAGGCTTTTCAAATTTCAAATGTTGGCAGTTTGGCTTTCGAGAAAATTATTTCTCCACCTTTGGGTCGATTGTTTCGGGCTCCAAAATGGTAAATCCTTTAATTGTATTTAATCAAGGTATATTTTCTAAAGGTGAGGACCTAATTGGAATTTAATTCTCCAAGGTGGCCCATCTAGAGGAGTGTGCCCTAAATCACTATAAAAGGAGGCCTTCCTCTCTCATTTGGACATCAAGTTTTCATATCTCATGATCAAGTTTTCTCAATCAAGTATCTAGAGCTCTCAAGTGCAAGCAAGTCTTCAAGCATTCAAGTGTTCAAGCATTCATCCATCAAGGAGATCCATTGTTATCCATTGAAGGATTCAATCTCTTTGGAGCCCCCCTTGAAGATTCACCCTTCTCCATCCATTCAAGCCTTCTCATATGCAAAGATCAAATCAAGATTGGTGTTGAAGATCAAAATACCATTGATTAGAGACATCTTGCCATCCATTGAAGCATTCTTACTTGTGGATTTGAGGATTCAAATCCTCTTCAAGGACTTCAACATAAGCGAGGTGATTTGTTTCAATTACTTTGTTTATGCACAATATATTTCAATTCAATTTCAAGGTTAATTCCTAAACTGGGGTTTGACTAAGGCAAATCCCCCATACAACCAAAAACCCTCATTTTCTTGTAGGTACAGGTGTGAAATTTTGGATCTGAAAGGGAATTCGAATACCCTTTTTGACAATCTTTCAGGATCTGCGAATAGAATCGGAATCGAACTTCAAATAAATAATGTGGTCTTCGACCTTTTAAAAGGTCAAAGTTGACCTATGTGAATTTGGAGAAAAGATTTTTGGGTTTTGTCCACCTCGACATTTCCAGTCCAGAACAAGTGACAGAATCTTCTAAAAGTTCATACAGAAGCCAGAATTCAGCATTTTCCAGATCTGCCCTAATTCAAGGTTAGTATTTGCACTTTAATTATTTCAATTTCAAGTATAACACATTTTACCTAGGGAAACATCAGATTTATTCTTCCTTTCATATTTTCCATGAAATTGATCTGATTCTGCATTAGCCTCTTGGGTTAATCGAATTGAATCTCCTTGGTGGGAATTTGGATTTGAGAATAGATCCCTTTTTCCCCATAAACATTTTAAATAGGGTTGAATCCATTTTAACTCTATATATATAATAATATTAATTTCAGTATTATTAATAATCACTGTTTATACAAATAAGACTATATATAATAAATAAAGTACTTGTTCATTATTTTTTAAAAAATATACTAGCGACTAAGAAGTCGTGACCTAGTATGGAGGGTCGTGACTTTCTATACTCCACGCAGACACATATAATAAGGAGCAAAGTGTTTGAAGTAGAAGGGGGAAGAGATGAAGGGGAAGACATGAGGGATTGCGAGGAAGATGTCATCCCTGTGTATAAAACTCTGAAGCTAATACATGTGCCTGGGAATTTCAATGAGAGTATAAGAAGTGGCCGGGAAGTAAAAGATAGAAAAACAATTAGAACATATGCAGTAAAATGGAAGAGAATACATAGTGAAGGATTCTATTCATTCATCCGAGGATCACATAAGCACTAAGTGATGAAGGGTGCTCCCCTTAATACCACAAACACATACCACAAACACATAACAAAAATAAGGGGGCTTCTTATTATCTCCACAAATGTGGAATTATAAAATTTCAAAATTACAATATGCAAAGCCACATGGGAATTCCCTTACAATATTCTATAGGAAAAAGCCTCAAATCAATACCCAGATCTACTACGCAGAATTGCCCCAACTGCCTAAGACAACACTATAGCCTTCCTTATATAGGCAATTTTCCACTGCCTGGGAAGGTTCCAAAATTTTAGCCAATAAGGCCGAGCAAACTTAGAATTATTTTATTTTACAATTTATTACATCAAATTCGGCTCAAAATAAATTTTGAAACCCAAATAGAAATTTTGAAGGAAAATCATTTTCTGCCATTTCAGGTGACCCAACTTTCAAAGACCATAAGTCATCGCCAGTTGACCCGATTGACTATTATAACCCCATTCCAGAAAGGCCACGAAGCTCTCTACAGCCTTAGCTAGTACAAGTGCTTGTCACCCAAATTTTCAACATCATCCGGGGCCTCTAAAGCCTTCAAAATTGAGTTCAAAGTTTTTGTACCTTGTTGCCAATTATGAAAATCTTCAATATCTACAAAGCTAGACTTGATCTATCAATGAAACTTTACTAGCAGGTTGATATGACCAAAATGAACCTCCAGGGAAGAAATCAGAACATTTTGAGATCGGATGACCAACTTACTAAAAATAGAAAGTTTCCATAAATAGCAGCTCTGCATAAGATAACCCTTATTAAAAACAAAACCATAAATATTTTTGGGTGATGCAAGATTGCTCTTACATCTAGGATGCTCTTGCATCAGACACCCGGGGTAATTTGAGAAGTGACCCTGTCACGACTCAGGTGTGCAGAGGAAAACCAAGATGGTTAACCTCCTCCTTCGTTAGCCATGATGAATCTTCAATAGGTCATCTTTTCCATTTGACCAAATACTCTTCATATGTCTGGTTCCTTATGCTTTTGCCAACATGACTATCCAGTATGTCTTCAATCTCCTTGATATCTGAACTGGTTGCTGGAATACTCCACTGTGCTTCTATAACCTCATCTTCAACACCTCCATGATACTCTATCAGATCTTAAACATTAAATATTGGTGAAATATTCAGCTTAGTAGGAAACTCAACCTCATAGGCATTTCCAGAATCATGCTTCTTTAATATCTTACATGGCCCAAACTTCTTCATTTTGAACTTGTTATATGTACCAACTGAAAATCACTCCTTTCACAAATGAACTGTGACTTCATCTCCAACCTAAAACTCCTTATGTCTCCTTTTCTCATCTACCTTAGCCTTATACTACGCATTCATCTTGGTAATATGCTTCCTCACCTCCTCATGGATGTTCTTCAAATGTTCTACAAAATCCTCAACTTCACCACTACTTATTTCTTCTTTATCTATCTTTCTCAACTCAAATGCATTTCTGGGACTACTTCCATATACAATATGTGGATGATGTGATGAACTAAACTTCAAATCTATCTTCAACTCTTCACTTTCTACTAGTGTCATTCTATGTGCTGCCGTATTTGGCAAATTGGCTCCTGGAATCAAGTCCATCCGATGACTGATCTTTCTTACTGGTGGTAATCCATCAGGTACATTATTGGATACAATATCTTGAAACTCATTCAATAATTCTGCAACTTCTATAGGTACATCTTCTACTTCCTCTTTCCCAGCCTTTGGAATTAAGGTAAAACACATATGCTCATGCCGCTTACCATCTAAGAAATTTCCTCTATCAACAAAAGTTATTCTTGCATTACCACATACCTTTTCTTCTGTTTCCTTCAATGGTTTTAGCTTATGTCACACTCCATCCTTTGTTAGGGAATAGGTATTCGTATGACCATCATGTACAACACATCTGTCAAACTACCAAGGTCTACCCAACAACATATGACATGCATCCATAGATATGATATCAAATAGTACCTCATCTTGGTACCCACCGATCTTGAACTTCACTAGGCACTATTCACTGACCATGACCTTGTGGTCATCTTGCACCCAAGCAACCCGCTATGGATGTGGATGTTTCTACCTCTCAAGTTTCAATTTTGTCACCATCTCTTCTGACACCAAATTATTAGTACTGCCACTATCAATAATCACATCACAACACTTACCCTCACACTTGCACCTGATACGAAACAGGCTCCTCCTTTGTTCAGGTTCATTCTCACCACTCAGCAGGACTCTTTTGTTGATCATCGTTTCTCCTCTTTTAGCCTCTTCAAAATTTGATGATCTAGCATCCTCATCTACATATGCAACTTCGGCCTGGCATTCATTCCTCCTATCCATCCTTCCTTGGTGTAGAGGACATTCAAATGCCCTATGACCCTCTTCTCCATAGTGAAAACATGTTTCATGGAAGCCTCCTCTTCCTGAACCTTGTCCTCTTCCTTTTCCTCTTTGATCTCTATTGTTCTAATCATGGAAACAATTAAAATTATCTCCTCTCTAATTTTGACTATTACTGGCCTCATCCTACTTTTTCGGATCTTCATTTTGATCTCCATATGACCACCCACCAGATCTTCCATCACGACCTCTTCCGCTTTTTCTTCTCTCAAACTTCTTGTTTAGCTTTTCCTCTACTTTTAGGGCAAACTGGTATGCCTCTTCAATACTATTCATTTGAACTAGATTTAGCTCCTCCTAAATGTTTGGACTCAACCCATTAAGGTAATGGGAAACCTTCTCCTTATCAGCTTCTACATGGCCTGTTCTGATGAGGATTCGATAGAACTCCTCTGTATAATCCTGAACAAATCATCCTGCTTGCTTCAAACTTTGCATTTTCTTCAGTAGGTCAAGCTCATCATCAACATGGATGAACTGTCACTTCAAATTATCCACCATTCGATCCCATCTTGTGATTTTATCTTTCCCTCTTCTATTTCACTCCAATTGAATCTCTTGCCACCAAATCTTTGCATGACCTTTCAGTCTGGCCTTCACGAATTTGACCCTATCAAGATCCTCAATATCTTCATACTAAAAATATTCTTCACATTCACTGATCTAGTCGATCAACTCCTCTGGGTTAAGATTTCCTGAAAATGTAGGAACCTCAATCTTAGGTCTTTTCCCGATCTTGGAAATGGCCCGAAAAAGTCTTTCTTCCTCACGATTCATAATTTCAACTTCTCCTTCTTGATCTTCTTTTTCGGCTTCATCCTCATCCTTGCTTTTGTCTCTGACATTAAGATTCATTCCTCTACTAATCTCTTCTTGCAATGCTCGCACTTGTCTCTAGAGTGCTCTAACCTTAGATGTTACAACACCAGTTCTTTCACCATGTTCCCTTCGTGGAGGCATTTTCACGATGCACGCTGAAACCCTAACCATAGTCCTCATGCAAACTGCCTCATAGTCGATGATCTATTCACACTCAGGAACTCCTACTCTGATACCACTTGATGAAGGGTGCTCCCTTTAATACCACAAACACATAACAAAAATAGAGAAACAACAACAATATGCAAGAACAGACAATGGGCTTCTTATTATCTCCATAAATGTGGAATTATAAACTTTCAAAATTACAATATGCAAAGCCACATGGGCGTTCCCTTACAATATTTTGTAGGACAAAGCCTTGAATCAATACCTAGGTCTACTACCTAGAATTGCCCCAACTGCCTAACACAACACTACAACCTTACTTATATAGGCAATTTTCCACCACCTGGGAAGGTTCCAAAATTTCAGCCAATAAGGCCGACCAAACTTAGAATTATTTTATTTTACAATTTATTACATCAAAGTCAGCTCAAAATAACTTTTGAAACCCAAATAGAAATTTTGAAGGAAAATCATTTTTCGCCATTTTAGGTGACCCAACTTCCGAAGACCATAAGTCATTGCCAATTGACCCGATTGACTATTATAACCCCATTCCGGAAAGGCCACAAAGCTCTCTACAACCTTAACTAGTGCAAGCACCTATCACCCAAATTTTCAACATCATTCAAGGCCTCTAAAGCCTTCAAAACTGAGTTTAAAGTTTCTGTACCTTATTGCCAATACCGAAAATCTTCAATATCTACAAAGCTAGACTTGATCTGTCAATGAAACTTTACTAGCAGGTTGATATGACCAAAATGAACCTCCAGGGAAGAAATCAAAACATTCTGAGATCAGATGACCAACTTACTAAAAATAGCAAGTTTCCATAAATAGCAGCTCTGCATAAGATAACCCTTATTGAAAAAAAAACCAAAAATATTTTTGGGTGATGCAAGATTGCTCTTACACCCAGGATGCTCTTGCATCACTAAGCCACAAAGAGCCTAATAAGGATAATTATCATAAATGAGGGAATACGAGGATGATGTCCACCCTGTGTCTAGGATACTTAGTGGCTAATATGTATGTCAGGGAATAAGGACTGAACCATATAAAAAAACTAGAATATATACAAAACACATTCAATCAAAATCAACATTGATGATGGGGAGATATCCACCTAATCATGAAAGACTGAAGAGGGAGTTTTTAGCTAGCAATTATTCAAGAATTAAAGCATTCAAGAGGATCATGTAATAGACAAGCAGGATTCGGTATTAGATTCTCAATACTGAATATGTCAGCATTAACAATAATACAATTAGTGAATAATAATGGTATGGTCAATGATATTATATATCCGAAATCATTTTTCCTCAACCATTGATCAATCCCATCAAATAAGAGAGAATTTAAGATATCATACAATAAGTTGTGAGTTTATCATAACCAAGACATAACAGGAACAAGAAAAGAAGAAATAATTTGATATTCTAAAATATTGAAACGAAGGGGGGATTCATCTTGAACAACATGAACATATCAGAGTGAGAGGCATAGAACCATTTGGAAATGATATACAATAAATAAGGTAATATGACATATAGAACCACTGATTAAGAAAGGAAAGACAATGAGTAATCAAGTATATAATATCTACTCTGGATTAAGAGAGAATATTATATCAAGATCAAAGGTGAAGGATATGAAGAGTTGTAATATACTTTTGAGGAAAGATTGTGGATACTTTATGACAGTCTTATGATCAAATTAGAGAAGACATTATAGCACAATTATGGATAACCTTTGTAATAGAATTAGGGAAGAGGTACAAGGAGGATAGGGAAGTAAAACAAAAGTCCTTCAAAAAATAATAATCTAAGGATTATCAACAAATAAATCATTCAACATCAATCAACATCTAACAAGTACCATTCATCTCTGATCAAACAAGACACAAAAAGTACCCATCAACATATACAAAAGGAAGAATATCAATAAAAATGAGTGGTCCTTGAGAAGGATTTGAGTAAGAGGAATTGATAATTCAACAAGTAAAATATTCAAATGGAATTGAAAAGGACACAAAAAGAATATCAGTCAAACAATATATAATAACACAATCAGAACCTACACCAGACCAATCACTGATTTAGTGATTTCTTACAGTCAATAACAAGCCCTTTTAGAGTATTGAATCTATTGGGATCAATCGAAAGAAAATATAAACTGCTCTAATTAGCCATTAATAAGTAGACAAAGAAATGCATTGTAATTCCCATAGGGAAGTAAGGTAGAGAGCTTACCTCTCTGAAGGACTTCACAAGACATTCTAAAATTGGATGTTCTTAAGGAAGTAAGGCAGAAAATCAAGTGTTCTCTAAAGGAACCAATATATATTGTTAAGGAAAATACATGTGCATATGTAAGGATGGATACACCCGGAGCAGGTATCCATAAGGCCTAGGCTGAGAAAGAGTCGTCTCTCAGGAAGGATGGATATATCAAGATTGGTTATCCATAAGGTCTGAAAGAGAGAAGTGTAGTGAGGAGATGGTACTTAGTTGGAGAGTTTTTCTAAGTTTTACAAGAAAACTAGAACCCTAGGAAGCACTCCCCCAGAGGCTAAGTATCTAATCACAGTCTCTCCTAAAGAAGGGATTAATTTGGGGTTTAAGAATTTATATTCTATTTCATTAAATAGATAATAGTTTATTTTTTATTATGGAAAATAGGTTTTGATGGGGCCCTGAAACCCTACAAAACTAAAATATTAACATAGATAAAGTGTTTAAAGTAGCAACAACAAAATATCCATAGGCTAAACAACTACCCCCCACAAGATAGCAAGATAAAACCAGAAAAAGAAAATAGGGAAGCAGAACAAAAAACCAGGAGAACAGCTCAGGCAATTTCTCTGAGGATTTCTATAGCACAAATCTCCAGCTCTGACACTCTTCCATCCACCTCCTTAAGGTTAGAAAGATCTTTATCAAGTTCCTGGGTGTCCTTTTTCTTTGTGCTAGATCCGGTCCTCTTCCTCAATCCTTCCTCAAGAGACTTATCTTTACCACTGTTGGGAGATTGGTTTTCCTCCTTACTATCCCTGTGTTCCTCAATTTTGTTTATCAACACCTTTATGTTGTCATTAGAAGCTTTAAGAATGTTGTATCTTTTCTCTGCGATTTTCTACAAGGTTCCCTCCATGCTCTGAAGTCTCCTCTTCACTTCCATATCCTTTTCCTCAGTTTTCATGTTCTTATTGCTGCAATTGTCGCTCTCCAATCTGCCCACTCTGTATTTTAGCTCCTGGATTTCATGGTAAGTCTATTTTGTGGTTCTATAGCTATCAATTACGTTGTTCTTTGCATTATTAAGCACATCCATCTGAGGGTTCTCCTTTGTGATGTCACTCAAAATAACAAGGGTAGGATCTATAAGCTCCTCCATTTGAATTTTGCCCTCCTTATTCTCCTTAACCGGAGTTTTCATCATCTCTCTGTTGAGACCCATCCTCACAAAAACATTATCAAAATTCCTCCAAACCACATTCCTGTCTTTTCCCAAAATCTTGCAAGTGTAATGGCCAGACCCATATTCTTCAAAACCCTACTCATTCTCTTCCCCACTCCCCTGATTCTCCTCTTCCTCATAACTATCCTTCCCCTCCTCCTGCCTTTCCTCCTTGGATTCTTTTTCGATAGCTTTCCCTCTTTTCAACTTCCTGAAAGGCTTATGAGCAGAAACCTCCTCTCTATCGACATGCATCTTAATAGTAATGGTTCTCTTTCCTCCTGTCCTCTCCTTATTTTCCTCTTCTCTGAAAATGGTATCTTCCTCCCCATCAGCACTATCACCCTCTGTATCCATGCCCTCTACCCTCTCATTGTAGTCTCTATTAGATGAGATTTAAATGCTCTGTTTAGGGTTGGGAGTCTTCTTTTTCTCCATTTTGATTTTCTTTTTCCCCTTTTTGGTCTATGGGGTAGCATCCTCATCCATATCCAATGGGATATAATCTTCTCCCAACTCATATGACACATCTTTACCCTCCTTGCCCACCTTCCTATTCTTAATTTCTTTCCCTATTGTCCTAGCCTTAAAAAATTCATAAATTATCAGCAAAAGCCCCTCATGGAAAGTAGGATTACCAATGGGATTTTCCCTATAGTCATTGATATTCTCATTAATTGACAAATATAGAAGGAAAGGGATTGAAATCTTTTCCCCATACCTGAAATGGTTAAGAAGCATGAAGTGGTGAGTGTAGAGGTGGTCAAATCTCATGTCTAGGGAGATGTACTTGATAATAACCCTCAACACAAACCTCCACAGTGGCTTGATAAAGCTCGGTAGGTAGTAGGTACTTTTCTTCACTAAAGCCTTCTTTTCCTCCACATCTTTGGCAGATTCGATCACAGCCTACTTAGAAATATGTCTATCTCTGTAGAATTTCTTCCCAATAATGGGTATGCCTGTCACCGCAGAGATGACCTCCTCTGTCACCATGAAATAAACCCCATCAATTTTGACAATCCCCTCATTCCAACTCTTAACCATGATACGTGTAACAGAGGGTTTCCACCCATGAAGCTGATTGATGAACATGGTAACATCTCCTTTTTTCAAAATGCTCCACACCTTAGAGCGTCGATGCCACTTATCTGCTTCATCCTCAAGTTCCCTCCTGTGTCTTTCCCCCACCATATTTCCATCCTCTCTGCAAGCTTTTCTCCTGGTAGTGATATCTTTTGAAGCCTGATTCCAATTGATATGTATGATTTTCATGAAACTTCTTTTAGCCTCATGTAAGTTATACCCAAAATCAGGCCTAAAAGTGTGCTGATGAAAATTAATAAGGTGTATCGTACTTTGGCTATCGTACTTACACATCATTTTTTGACACATTTTCCATAGAACATAACCTTTCATAATTGACATTTAATGTTTCCCAATCTACCCAGGATCCTCTCACTTTCTATCAAATCTAAGATTTCCAGCGGAATATTATGTCCATCCATCCATCTTTTCATTTCATCATTCTTGACTGCCCAGTTGGCCAGCCTATCAGCCACTTGATTAGCTTCCCTATACTCATGAGCCATGTATATATTATCAAAGGACTTAAGGATCTGAATGCACTCTTTAATGATATTCACAATCGTCCATGTAGGCTCATTCTTCTCATTAAGACAATCTATTATATTCTTAGAATCTCCTTCCAGCCATAGTTTTCTAACTCCCATGTCCCGAGCAAGTTTGATGGTTTGATGTGCCACAATCACCTCTACATAGTGATTAGTTTGCAACCCCAGAGGAGCAGAAATAGCAGCAATTCCTTTGCCGTGGTCATTTCTGATGATTCCACCCACCCCAGCCTTGCCAGGGTTGCCTTTAGCATCCCCATCAAAGTTTTCTTTACACCAACCCTTAGGTGGGAGAGTCCATCTGCAGTCCTCCCTCCTATCTCTATCAATTTACTTTGTGCTAAGAAGAGGGTTACAACCTTTATTGATAGTATAGTTCTCTAAAAAAGTGTTAAGGCTTTTGTGGAAGACAACTTTAGCATTAGTTTCTTTCTCCCTAAAAATTTTGTTATTCCACTGCTTCCACACTCCCCAACAGACATGAGGCAAAGTCCATTCCCACAAGCCCTTATTCACATCCCCAATATCCCCATGGTGCCATTGTTCAAAGAGATCCATAGTGTTATTGGGAAAACACTAGGTCATCTTGAAGAAAGACAGGAAATACGACCATATGTCTCTAGTGAAGTGGCAGTGAATAATGATATGGTCCACAATCTCACTATGGTTTTTGAAAAGAATGCATCTATTTGGCATCAGATGTCCCCTCTTGGTAAGGTTTTCCACTGTCAAGATACAGTTTTGGAGCATTATCCAGAAAAAAATGTTGATTTTGGGAATAAGGCTAGGATACCAGGCTTTGGCCCAAACAGGGATTATTTCAATGTTTTGCATGGTTTCGTAACTCAAGGTAATAGTGTAGTTGCCATCCTTTGTCTCCCCCCAAATAATAGCATCCTTGTTGAGGGATAGAGGGATATGCATAATCATGTCCATCAACGGCTTTAGCTCCTAGGACAACTCAGTCAAGTTCACCCATTCATTATTGACCCTATAGTCTCTCACTCTACAACCAGATCTTCCCATACATATGTTTTCCCATCTATTATATGGCTCAATGTTCCATAAGGGCCCTTGTCTTAGCCAGTCATCATGCCAAAAATTTATATCTTCACCATTGCCAAGTTTCCATTTCACTTTCTCAGTGGCTATACCCTTAGTCCTTAGAATTCCATTCTAGCTATTGGATCCCCTTGGGTCATAGTCCTTGTTGATGAACTATTTGAAGTTAATATTAGTTGTATATTTATCCTTCAAAATATCCCTCCATTCCCCTGTGGAGTTGAAGATCCTCCATATCTGTTTAGCTTGCAGAGCCCTATTGAATTGCTTTAGATTCCTAATCCCCAACCCCCCTACTTTTTGGGTCTATAGATAGTCTCCCAAGCCACCAGTGGGTACTTCTTATTTCCTTCAGTACCGGCCCATAGAAAATTCCTCTAAATGGACTCCAAAGTATCAGCCACTTTGGTAGGTATAGAGAAAAGGCTTAAAGCATAAGTTGTCAAATTCTTTAAAGTAGATTTGATCAGAAGTACTTTTCTAGCCTGACTCGGGGTAATGCCTTTCTAGCCTACCAGTTTTCTATTGAATCTATCAATGAGATTATTCCAAAAGAGGTCAAGAGGTTTGGTCCCCAGATGAAGCCCCAAATACGTAGAAGGGAGAGATCCAATACCACAACCCACAATGTCGGTGATTTTCCTCTATCTTCCTGCAGGGGTGTTAATAAATAAGACCGAGCTCTTGCTCTAGTTAATGAGTTGTCCCATGGCATTGGAATAGGTATTGAGAATTGTCTTCATGTTTCTAGCTTCTTTCACCAAAGCCTCTCCCCCTAAAATGGTATCATCCACGAATTGCTGATGAGAGAAAATCAGGGGACCAGAAGAAGGTTTTAACCTAGAAATTTCTCCTCTGCTCCTTTTGTCATGAATAAGTCTTCCCAGGCATTCTGCTAGAATGATGAAGAGGATCGGTGAAAGAGGGTCACCTTTCCTAAGACCCCTAGAAGATTTCTAGAAATCAGAGGGAGAACTGTTAACCATCACCGCAAAAGTGGGGGTGGAGATCAATTGAAAAATAATCTTTCTTGTTTTATCATTGAAACCAAAAGCTTCCAGAACTTTATCCAGGAACATCCAGTCCACCTTGTCATAAGCCTTAGATAGATCAAGTTTGAGGAGAAAGCCTTCCTTTTTTCCTTCATCTAAGGAATAGATTACCTCATGCACAAGAATGATAGAATCGATGATTTGTCTACCAGGGACAAATCCCATTTACTGAGGTGCAATAATCTTTGGAAGTATTTTGATAATTTTATTAGTTAAAACCTTTGAAAAAATATTGTAAAATGAGTTGCAAAGACTAATAGGCCTGAAAATTTCAAAAGAATCTGCACCTGTGACTTTAGGAATAAAAAATAGAAAAGTAGAATTGATCTCTTTAAGCAAGATCCTAGCTCCAAAAAATTCCTGAACTGCTTTAACAAGGTCATTTTTTATAACTTCCCAATACATCTAGAAGAAAAAAGAAGGGAACCCATCTGGGCCAAGATTTTTTTCAGCTGGCAGAGTAAAAACAACCCCCTTGATTTCTTCAAATTCTGGAATAGCCACTAGATCCTTATTCTGGCTAGCAGTTATCACACTTGGGATGGTCTTGAGAATTTCCACCTAGTCCTCATCTCCCAACTTTAGGTCTTTGGTTAAGATAGAAGAGAAATAATTAATTGCTTCCTTAGCAATCTCTTTGTCTTCCCTTATAGTATCATCCCCCTTTTTAATACCACCAATTCTATTGGCAGCCTTGTGTTTTATAGTAGAAAGGTGAAAGAATTTAGATTTTTTATCCCCTTCCTTTAACCACACCGATCTTGACCTCTACCTCCAAAAAATTTCCTCTTTTCCCACAATGTTGTGAAGGTCACCCAAAATAGTCTTTTCAGCATTCAGCCTACTTTCATCATAACCCATACTCTGTATCTCTTCCTGCACCTCTGCAAGATCCGCCATAATCCTTTCTTTTGATTGAAAGATGTTCCCAAAGTCCATTTTATTCCACTTTCTGATCTCCATTTTAATGTTTTTGAGTTTTTTAGCCACCTTACACATAGCTGTGTCGTCCACATCAATACCCCACCATTCCTTAATTTTGTCAGAAAGACCAGGGTGTGCAGACCACATCTTCTCAAATTTGAATGGGAAAGCCTTTTTCCTATTGATATTTTCTAAGGTGAGAGCAATAGGGGAGTGATCCGAACCAAGTCTCACCATAGAAGAAAGTTTTCATTGATAATGGTTCATCCAATCCAAAGTGATTGGGGCTCTATCTAGTCTAACCTAAATACATTTCATCCCAATTCTCCTATTAGACCAAGTAAATTTACCACCTCCTAACTCGACATCCATAAGGGCCAGGTCATTGATCAAATCTACCAGTTTTTGTCTGCTTTCTAGCTTCGGTGGGAGCCCACCTAATTTCTCAGTGGCCATAAGAGGGGCATTGAAATCTCCCATAATAATAACCTTAGGATCTCCCAACTTGGCCATCAGATTACAAATTTTATTCCAGTAGAGTCTTCTACCATTCTTTGTGTTTGGGGCATAGATATTCATAATGAACCAGCTTTCTTGATCCTTGATATTTTTTAATTGAATAAGCAAAATGTTACCTTCATCAAAAATGTTATCCACCTTTAATTTGTCCTTCCATATCACTAACAACCTCTTGAAGCACCCTCAAAATCAATAGTTGGAGTCTTCATCCCTTTATTGAAAATAATGCTTTCAACTTTCTCCTTCTTCATTTTTGTTTCCTGAATCAAAAATATTTCTGGCCTATGATCCCATATGATATTCCTAACAATTTCCTATTTGTGGATTCCATTGATTCCATGAATGTTCCAAGATATGACCTTCATAATTTGTTTTGGGAACATGTTTCCTGGATGGTTTTCTGGGTTCCATCCGCTATATTTCTTCTTGTTTCTTCCCTTCTAATTTGATTCTTGCTCTTCCTACCTGGAGTGCTGGATTTACTTCCTATGTCAGCTTTATCTCCACTCCTCATAGCGGCAGGAGAGACCAGTGATGGGTCCCTACTATTTTTCTTTTTATTTTCCTTAACTATTATCCAAGGTCCCACATTGTCATCTTTGTAGCTATCAAAAAGAGCCTCCATTCTTGATATTTGTCCTAGAGTAGAGGTAGATACCATCTCAAGAATTCTATTAATTTTCCTTGGAGACACCCAAGTGCTTCTTCTTAAGTTTGATTCCTAATATTGAGAAGGGCCCTGCTCCTCCAAAGTTCCCCCATTCTCCTTGGTGACTAGAATGAAAGAGTCCTCTTTGATTTCCTCCACTATGATCTCCCCTTCCTCAGGATGGTCCCTACCTCCTTTGTCCCCCTCCCCAACTGCAAAATTTGGGATAATAGGTATGGCTTCAACATCTCCCTTTTCACTATTTCCTTTTCCCATCTAGGCCTTTTACTACTCCTTGTCCTCATTTATTTTCTTTCCTTTTGAACTCTGGTGATCAAGAAGGTTCACCATTTTTTCATTGAGTCTCTCCCCTAGAGATTGTCCCTCGGGGTTCTTTCCATTGGGAGCTTTCTCCTTTCACACCTTCTCAATTCCCTCAACTTGATTTGGTCCTTTTTGCTGATTTTGGGTCTCTTTTCTTTTTCCTTGTTTGATTTGAGCCTTGCAAACTTTTTCCTTCTCTATGAAAATAGGGAACATTTTGGCCTTGTGTCTTGCCTTTTTGCAATGGAAGCAGGAAAAAGGCACATTTTCATAGTCTATCTACTGCACACACCTCCCCAATCTTGATTGGAACTCAATCACTTCTGGCATATCCTGACCTTCAACTACCCGTACGCATATTCTGGTGTAGGTGAGTCTTTTCTTGGCTATTGTAACTAGATAAATAGATAGCAACTCCCCAAAAGAGCTACCAATGCAATCAAAAACATCTTCATGCCAGTATTCTAGGGGAAGTTCTGGAAGCCTTATCCAGACTGGGGCTTGGGTCAAGAAATCATTGTTGAGATCAAGGTTAGAGGTCCATTTCTGAAGAATGAGAGTGGATTTCCCCATTGACCAGTTTCCCACACAGAGAATCTTTGAGTAATCCTTAGGGCAAGAAAACTCAAAAGACATAAACCCTTTGGCCATACCCATAACTTTAACCTGTCCTTTCAAATCCCACTTATTCTTAGCAAAGATTCGAACCAAATCTATGTTTGGCCTAGGACCTATGAACTTGCCAACAAGAGTTGCAACCATACTCAGAATATTATGATCAATAAGCTCATAAGGCACTTCTAAGACAAAAGTCCCCTTCTCTTTGTTTGAAATATATTTAATCTTAGGGAAAGAGGATTTACCCAATGGTTTGACTCCAAATAAATTAGTCCATCATCCCAAAGGACCTAGGGCACCTCTAGATGCACTTGGTTTTGGAGCATTACCCTCTTTTTTACCTGGATCCGGTTGCAAGGCCCGTGATTATGCATAATTTTGTTGGAGTACTAACTTATGTTGCAATTTTATTCATCAAGGAGCTATCCGATTTCAACCCCGGTAGAAGGGACATTACAATGGTATCAAAGCATGATCCTGCCATCCTATAGGGTAATTGATAAAGTAAGGCCATTCAGAATAAATGTCATGTTTTATAATTGAAACTAAAGAAAGATTTATTATATGTTTTAGAGACCGTACATATTGGTAGTGGTCAGACATATGCATGTGAAAGAGAAAAGAGACTTGGATAGAGATGTTTCAAGGTTGTATGAGGGATATATCAATTCAAGACAATTCTAGAGGTCTGGAAAGAGATAAAGTCTCTTCCTGAGATTCTAAGGATTACACATCAAGATTCATCATGGGACAAGGAAATGCATAGCAAGGAGCAGGGAAGTACTACATATCATCAAATTAGATGTCAAAGTTACACAACAAGACACCAGTTATATCAAAGTTTCACATTGCTTGAGGACAAGCAATTTTGGGGAAGGGTGGATGTGATGTCCCCTATTTCAAAGATCAAATTTGATAAATACACAATAAAAATAAATTAAAAAAATATAATAAATAAATTTTATATTCTTAATATAATAATATATTATTAATAATATTATAATTATTGACAATAATATATTATCAAGTATTTATATAATAAATAATGAAATAAATTTATGAATGAATTATCTATATTATTAATATAATAATAAAAAGATAAGATATATTAATAATATAAATGTATTATTAATATAATAAAAATGTATATTAATCATATAAATAAATAATAAATAATAATCATTGTGAATAACAATCAATAAATTAGAAATAAATAGTAATAAATTATAGATATTACATATTCTATATAATAATATTAATTTTAGTATTATTAATAATCATTATTTATACAAATAAGATTATATATAATAAATAAAGTACTTTTTCATTATAGTAAACAAAATATACTAGCGACTAAGAAGTCGTGACCTAGTATGGAGGGTCGTGACTTTCCATACCTCCATGCAAACACATATAATGAGGAGAGGAGCATTCAAAGTAGAAGGGGAAGAAATGAGGGATTGCGAGGAAGATGTCATCCCTATGTCTAAAACTCCGCAGCTAATACATATGCCTGAGAATTTCAATGGGAGTATAAGAAGTGGCCGGGAAGTAAAAGACATTCTAAAAGTGGATGTTCTTAAGGAAGTAAGGTAGAAAATCAAGTGTTCTCTGAAGGAACTAGTATATACTATTAGGAAAATACATATGCATATGTAAGGATGGCTACACCTAGATCGGGTATCCATAAGGCCTATGATGAGAAAGAGCCCTCTCCTAGGAAGGATTGATATATCAAGATTGATTAGCCATAAGGTCTGATAGAGAGAAGAATAGTGAGGAGATGGTACCTAGTTGGAGAGTTGTTCTAAGTTATACAAGACAACTAGAACCCCAGGAAGCACTCCCCCAGAGGCTAAGTATCTAATCACAGTCTCTCCTTAAGAAGGGATTAATTTGGGGTTTAGGAATTTATATTCTATTTCATTAAATAGATAATAGTTTATTATCATTGATGATTTTATGCATAATTTTGTTGGAGTACTAACTTATGTTGTAGGTCTACTCATCAAGGATCTATCTGATTTCAACCCCAATAGAGGGGACATTACATACCATCATTGAATTTGATATGCCAATAGTATCCCCCTTTGGCTTTAATGGCAACACTCTCTTCCTCTCTCCAACATGATACTTTGTGGAATAACCTGCTCAATATCAACAACACTAGGAAAAAAAAGAGATGTTTCCACTTTTATCTTTCACCTAGTCTACAATTAATCCCCCTTTCACTAAACTTCTCTCATCTACATTTCCCTTCTGTAAATCTGAAAATTATCTCCATTTGTTTCACTATATAATTTTCCTTTTTATCATACACACATTCTCCCCCTTTGACAACAATGCCAAAGATTCCAAACACACCTAATATCTTCTCTAATGTACCTTACTAACCAAAAAAAATTACTACATAGACTACTCCCCCTAAGGATTATCCCCACAACATCAATCCAAACATAAAGATATTCACTAGATACACTTGGATTGATGCAACTGCATCTTTTTTTTAATTCAAATTAGATAAGGGAATGACCCCTAACCTGCCTCTTAGATACTGAAATGTATCTTTGGGAAATATTTTAGTAAAAATATCATCAACATGCTCCTTAGTTGGCACACACTCCAACATCACTTCCTTTTCTTGTACATGTTCTCTAAGAAAATAATACTTGATAGCTATATGCTTAGTCTTAGAGTGCATCACTGGGCTCTTTGAAATTTTAATGGAACTTTTATCGTCACAATAGATAACCACTGGTTCAGTTACCTTGTCCTCAATTCCTTCAAAAAATATTCTTGATTCACACTACCTATGTATAATTAATTGCATCAGCAACATACTTAGCTTTAGTTGTTGATTGTGATATACACTTCTGCTTCTTGCTTGTCCGAGATAAAAGCCTATCTCTAAGAAAGAATGCCCCTCCACTTGTTCTCTTCTGATCATCAATAGTACCTACCCAATTAGCATCAGTAAATACATTCAAAGAGAAATCACCTTTATGTCCATACTAGAGACCATAGTTTTCAGCTCCCTTAAGATATTTGAAGATTTTCTTCACCACAACCAAATGAGATTCCTTAGGATTAGAAGAAAATTTGGCCACTAATCCAACTTCCTATGCTATGTATGGTCTACTATGCACCACATACTATAGCTTATCAATCATAGACCTACAAAGTATCTCATCAACCTCTCTAGAATCATCTCCCTTTGACAGTTTTTGATCGGTTACCATAGGGGTACCAATCAGTTTTGAGTCTTCTAACCCAAAACTCTTTAGTATTTCCCCTACATATTTGTACTCTCTTATGTAGATACCATCTTTCATCTGTTGAACTTATAATCTGATGAATAATTTAATCTCACCGACCATATACATCTTGAATTCTTTCCTCATCTCATATGCAAATGACCTACTCATCTCTTCATTGCCACAAAAATGATATCATCTACAAATATCTTTGTGATCAACAAATTGTCATCTTTCTCAGTCTTCAAATACACATTACTATCATCACTTGTCCCTAGGAAGCCAATCTGAATCAGATATGAGTGCAATTGTTGATACCATGCCCTAGGTGCTTTTTTTAACCCATATAAATCTTTTTATAATTTACACACCATGTTCTTATCTTCTGAACTAGAAAATCCTTTAGGTTGTTCAATGTATACCTCTTCTTCCAAAACAACATTAATAAAAGATGACTTAACATCCATTTTATATACCTTGAATCCTTTATAAGTAGCATATGCAAGCAATATCCTTACACCTTCAATTCTATCCACAGGTACAAATGTTTCACCATATTCCATGTCTTTCTCTTGTGCATATCCTTTTAACACCAATCTTTCCTTGTTCCTTACCACTTTGTAGACACACAAAAATGGATAAAGTGCTTTTAAATTGCAAAAATCAATAAATGGCTCAAAATCATCAAAATGCACTAATTCAATAAAAAAGGGATCAAATCAATTAAAATGGACATAATTAAATAAAATTGGACAAAATCAATTAAAGCAAAGGAAAAATCAAATAATGATGTTAAATAATTAAATCAAAGCTTAAAGGGGTGAAAAGAAATACATAGTTGATTTTAATCAATTAGTTGTATACTTGTTTAAATCAAAAATCAAAATGAACCTATTACCCTTACATGGCTAAATTTAATTAATTAATTGAATTTAATAATTCCTAATATATTTCAACAAAGTTGAGCAACCAATGAAAATTGAGGACAAAAAGACACAAATCACTCAAAAAAGATGAATCTCAATCACTCATTTTAAAGTTTCAATCTCAACCACTCAATTTTGTCCTTTTGTCCAAAGCTTTGAGACAAACATTTAAATTGTCCCCCCATTTATGAACAAAGCAAATTATTTGACTCAACCAAAGGTAAATCATGATTACTTCACTCCACCCCCTACCCTTGGACATTTACTATAAATATGAAGTATTTTGAGAGCAATTGATATCTTAGAAATTCATTTGCAAAGCATTGTTACTATAGGCAATTGAAGAGCATTCTAAGAGCATTTAGAGCATTTGCATTATACTTTTGTCAATTTGAGCTAGAATCATCATCATAGAAGCATTGTAGAAGCATAGAACATCATACATTCTCATTTTAGAAGTGTCACTAGTCGAGATTTGAGCTGCGAGCTTCACTTACCACATCTTTCTAGAGAGCCATGAGATGCTATAGATCTTAGTTTCAATTTTAATTAGATTTGCATTGTATTTACTTTGAATTGTTGCTAATTTGATCTTAATTTCATGAAGGTGATTATCTTCATCAGACAAATGGTGCCCATCGTGGGGCCCTAGACCTCATTTTATCATTTTCATCATAATTTGCATGCTTGTTTTATCTATTTTCTGTGAATATTTTTCAGGAAATAGGTGAAGTCATGTTTACGGGAGATTTAATCATGCCTACAGTCATTTTACTTTCTCTTAAAATCTCTGTCCTGATGCCTGTTAGTTGAGGATTCATGCTTGGCATACAACTTCTATTCTATCTTCATTTCTCTACAGTCACCTGTGAATCAGAAGTTCACGCCTGTGAGATCAAAGTATTCAGCCTTTTGTGCTTAAAGTCACGCCCGTGACTCAGGAAGTATCACTTTACCACAATTTTTTATCGCCCATCTTTACACTTTGCTTCACAATTTTAAATAACAGTTACGCTTATAATCTGTCAATTCACGCTTACTCTTATTAAATTGTCGCTTAGCATATATAATTTTCTAAAATTTTAAATTCTTTTCACGCTTTGTGATAAATTGTTCACGCATGTGTAATTTATAGTGTTGCATGTGTCATTGCAAAGTGTCGCTTGTTGTCACTAAAGTTATGCCTGCTGACAATAATTTGTTCACGCCTATTAGCTGGAAAATGTCACTTACTATTTGTTGCCTTTATTTACTATTAAATTGATTAAATCATTTGTCTAACTCTTTGTTTACATGATTTGACAGTAAATGAGCAATCACAGAAAGGTACAAAAGCCGGAAAGTAGATTCAATCAAGAAGGAAAGGCACTAACCAAGAGGATTAAGAAGGAAAACATTGCACATATTAAGGCTATCCCTGAGACTACACAAGAGGAGGACAATTAGGTATTCCAGAACTATCTTGCTATTATTGAAGATTACAAAATGAAATTTGTTTCTCTCAATTGGATTTTTAGTCCTTAGATCAAGTTTTCCTTTGAAAATTTGCAAATAAGTTCCCTAAAATTCATACATAATTGTTGCTTCATCAATTTTTTATTTTGGTTTCCCCTCATAGTGTTTGTTAGTGTTGACTAACTTGCTGGTGGATAAGCACATTGGGAGGGAGCTATTTGCCAAGGTAAGATAAAAAAAATGAAATCACTTAAAAATGCCCCTAACTTCAGTTAGCTACAAGGAAAAGGTAAGCCTCAACTAGTCAATATTTTCCCTTAGCTTGTGGCATTGGTGCATTTCAAGAATCTAGCAATTAAGAAGGATTAAAGAATCAAACACATAAATCAAAAGCCCCTTGTTTGTGGAAGAGAGTAGAAATACTCAAATCCCTATAGTTAGTGGGTGAAATAAATTGAACAAAATTGTCTATTGTGTTTGGGAACTAAAGGAAAAGTTAGGGATATGCTCTTCACCTTTTGGTGAACCAAATTCCCAAAATCTTAACCTTAATTCCATTTTTATTGGTTTGAATGAACATGCTAGAGAATTAGTGGGCTCACCTCCCGAGTTGTGCCTTAACAAGGCCGGTGAGAGGGACAACCCAAAGTGGGATACACTCAATTTTGCTGTGGGAATCCAACCCACTATAAAATGAAACGCATGCATCCTTAATGGGGTGTGTGACAAATGGATTTTAAATTTTTTGAATTTTCTCTAGTACTCCTCACGGATTACGCAAAATCATACCTTGGTGCATGTGGGAAACCCCTTAACATACTTGGGGGATGAAAGTTTAAGATCTATTTGAACGGAATCCACAATAAATCCTTGATAAAGTAGCAAGACCACCTTTTAGAGACAAAATATTAAGAGCCAAATTTGACTTTAGGTAGGCTACTTGGAATTCTTTCTTGTGTTATACTTGTGGAAACGATTGAGAATATACACACTAGATTGTTTTAGGGACATGATGAAAAAGTGATGTGTGTGTTGCGATTGTATTTTATTTTCAAACAAGAAAATTTCATAAGACCTGATCTTAAACATTTAAAAAAATTCAAAAATTTACAAACTGGTCAGCAAAGTGTCACCTGTGCACAAAACAATACCGCCTATCAGACGAAAAGTCACGCCTGTGACTTTCATAAAAATGTGTATCAATAGGGAAGTCATGCCTATCATCTATTGAATCACACCTGTTAAAACTAGAAAATCACTTATCAATAGCAAAGTGTCACCTGTATACCTATAGAGTGCCGCTTAATTCAAAACCAGTTCATGCGTATAAATATTTTAGTCATGCCTACACTCAGGCCAGTGACACCCAAAAACACAAAAGGGAAAAACAAAGAGTATTTACCGAGGGGGTCAGAAAAATTTGATCACATATTTAGATACCCTTTTCTGTGTTCTTACTGTTTCAACATTCGGCCTAGTCATAAATCCTATTCTACACAATTTTTGAAAATTTCACAAGGATTTGGCCAAGGGAAATATTGACTCTTATTCTCCAAGGTTCATGCCTGCTTTTACTAGATCCTACTACATTAAGAAAACCTTGCAAGAAGATGGGACTTATTTGAGTCAAGAACTCCCTTACCCAGGTGACGATTCTACCACTCCAAGAGGACCCCAAAAATCACCCGAACAAGAAGTGGAAGACAACATGATGTACTATAGTGGCTTGGGTAATAACAACAATAGCAACATTGACCCAGATAACCAAGGTGATGCAAATAATGGGGGTATTGACATGAATAATCAAGGCAATGCCAATAGTGGAGGGGCAGATCAAAACACTCAAGGAATTGATACCACTCACCAAAGAACTAATACCAAACCAACCACTGATGATGCCACCGATGACAAATTTGATGAAGCCATTCAGTGCCCCTATTTCCTAAGACTCATGGAAAAATCAATGGCAAGAGATAAAGAGAAGTATTTCATGGACCTAGCCCGAGCCAATCTTAAGCTTCCATGAGACTATAATGTGAATCAACTTAAACCACCTGAAGTTGAAGAAAGTGCCATTGACATCATGAACAAATAGTTCAAAATATTTCAAATACAACTGGATACAATAAAAAAAAGTGGGGCTCCTAAACCCTTTTTTATCTAAGCATTGTGCCCATTCCCGTTTGATAAAAGTCTAGTAATGGCACCATTCCCGATCAATGTAGTGTTTCCCAAGTATGACAAGTATGAAGGTATGTCAGATCCACAAGATCACTTACAAGAGTTTTGTGCATTGAGCTTATAGTTCATGCATGATACCACCTATTTAATGAGACTATTCCCAAGAAGCTTAGGAGGTATGGCTATGGAGTGGTTTTCTAAGTTACCATGTGGCATAAAAACCTTTGAAGAACTAGCTTCAAAGTTTGTGGCCCATTACTCACACAACATCAAGAATGAGGTCACGATGATAACATTATGTAATACTAAACAAAAGGATGGAGAATCATTCCTCACTTTCATACAAAGGTGGAGGATAGTATTTTCTAGGTATCCTAGGAGTGTGCTCAAAAAGGAAAAAATGGATATATTCATTAATAGTTTGAGGAACGAGATGAACTACCGATTGAGAATGCAATGCCCCAAGACATTCCAAGACCTCATAGAAAATGGAGTAACAATAGAAGAAGTGTTGGTTAAGAGTGGAGAGTTGAAATTGTATAAAGATAACAAGAATAAGTCTAACAATAATAACTCCAACAATAGCACCAATCAGAATAAGAATTGGTTCAATAGCAATAATCGGTATAAAAATAATAATAAGGGAATAGTCAATGACAAGGTTGTTGATTCTAGAAACTTGAAGGTGACTCCATTTTATCTTACAAGAACACCTAATTAGGTGAATAATGCAAACCAGACCTCCAACGCACCTTCCAACAACAATGCTAATAGTGGCAACCAAGGAAATAATCAAAGGAGTAATAAATCTGATAAATTCTTGGTGCCAACTCCTTAAAGGAACTTCACACCCTTGGGTGAACCCCTCAAAAAAGCATTAAAGATGCTCATAGCTAACAACATCATTAATCTACCTAGCATTCAGCCTTATGAGCCACACAAAAAGCCTAGCTGGTGGAGTGCAAATAACCATTGTGAGTACCATAGGATTCGAGGGCACACGAAAAATGAATGCTTGTAGCTAAAGAATGTAGTGCAAGACTTAATCGATAGTGGCATGATCACCATTGATGGACCTCAAAGAAATGAAGACCACATAGCTTTCAAACAACCCTTCTATAAACATGACAAAGGGGAATCATCCAATGGTAAGAAACAAAGCAGCAATAACATTAATTTTGCGCCACCCTATGATAATGTTGTGAATGCTATAGTGATCAAAGAACAACCCCAAAAAGAGACATCCAATGTTATCACTAGGGGGAAAACTTCAAGGATTACCCTATAAGGGGTTGATCCTAAAACTATTAGCACTCCGTAGTCCAACATTATGATCAAGCAATCTTTTACAGAAGCAAAACCGTATAGCTTGGTAGATCAACTACAAAGAACTCCATCACAAATCTCCATCTTGGAGCTATTAAAGTTATCTCCCAACCATAAGGAAATTTTTGAGAAAGCTCTAGTAGAGATGAATGTTCCTACTAACTTAGAAGAGGGGAAGTTTCAAAACATGGTAGGTCATCTCATTGTGCCTCATTTCTTTTCATTCTCCGACCAAGATGACATGTCTATTACTCATCCCCAAAACCTACCATTGCATATAGAGGTCTTGATTGAATGACGTAGAGTCAAAAGAGCTCTCATAGATGGGGGAGCCAGCCTTAACATCTGCACATTGAGTCTTGTCAAATCCCTAAGGTTATTTGAGTCTTGCATCGACCCTGAAAAAAGAATCACCATAAAGGCCTATGATGAAGCTGAAAGAGCCTCCAAAGGCATGATCATATTGCCCATTCAAGTGGGACTTATCAAAAAGGACACAAATTACCAAGTATTGGACATGAAGCTAACTTATAATATTTTATTGGGGAGACCATGGATCCACAAGATGCAAGCGGTTCCATCCACATATCACCAATGCATCAAATTTCCATACATGGGTGAAGAAATCACGGTTGGAGGGGACTCAAATCCATTCCAATATTGCAATGCACTTAAACCCCTTCATGAGCTATTTATTCCACATAACTAAGAGGGAATTATCCAAAAATCCACCATTGAAGATATCAAAATGGATGATCCCACGATAACATTAAGTGCTACTTCAAACCCTCCTCAAGCTAGCTCAATGACATCAACTAAGGGAAAGGAAAAAGTGAGCTATGAGGGTCCAACTCCAAATGAAGGTTCAGGTCAAGCACCTAAATTAGAGATAGTATTTTACAAACCCACCAAAGAAGAAAAGGATAAAGCTAAAAAGGATAACTATAAAAAATGAGTGAGATGATGGATGCATTTGAAAAACAATGTAAAATTAGTGCCAAAGTAGTAGGGGAATACTCCATTTCCTTATTTGACTTGCCCACATCTCCAAGAACGCATGGAAAACCATCAAAAGAACACTTACCTCATAAGTATAACTCTTACTTCATGAGAGAAAGTGATAAAGCAGCATTCGACAAGGAGGAGAATGAAGTCCTTCAATGGCTTTATCATGACAAAGATGATACCTACTCCTTTAGAAATAATCCAGCATATCAACATTCAAACTGATTAGTATGGGAAAGTATTTGAGATAATGCAAAAAATGGGATACAAGGGAAGAGGACCCTTAGGCCGAAGAAATAGAGGTTTATTAGAACCCATTGAACCTGCTTGGAGGGAAAAAGAAGAAAGACCTGGAGTAGGCTACCAATACAAAGGAGAAAGCTTCAGCCCAATGCAAGACTCATATCCTCAAGTGAACACATTGGAATCTGATGTAGATAGTGATGACTCCTAGGATTATGAATGAGATACCTTATCTGATGAATCATGCCAAGATAAAGAAGTAGTCACAATACATACTTATGCAAAGATCCCAAGGCAAGAAACCCAACACAATGAAGAGCTTAATATACAAGATCTTAACATAGGACAAGCTCCTACTAATCTACCATGGATAGATACATTTTGGATACCTTCAAAGGAGGGAGATTCAAATGTTAGTTTTAATCCCCTCATGGTTTTTCCCACTCTATTTCCCATAGAAGTTGACGAGGACTCAAGTGAAGGGGATTTTGATCCTTCTTCCATGGACCATCTCGAGGAAGCTCACATCATAGATCTAAATGATACAATGTACAAACCCTCAAATGAATTCATGTCCATAAACCCAATTGATGAAAACTTGCCTAATGAAACCTTATCCTTGATAAATCCCCATCTATATTAATTGGGACCGAACCGAGCCAAGTGACTTTCTTTACTTTCCAAATGACCAAGCAATGAACCAATACCTTAATGAGGTCAAACCCTCTTTCGCCAATGAATTTGAACCGAACATGATGAGAGCAGCGGGGGTCCAATCTCTTAGTCAAAAGAAAAAAATTTAAAAAAATAAAAAAATGAAAAGTTCTAGTGATGAAAACCACTACGTGGCAGCACTAGAACCAAAAAAAGTAAAGATAAAAGATGTTTCCTATGGTGAAAAACCAACTATGGCACCAAAGGAAGAGAGATTGGATACCCTACCTGAGCATGAGGAAGAAAGGTCACCTATTGTCATAGAGCCAACAAAAAAGGTCAACATTGGGACAGAATTGGATCCAAAATTTATACACTTGGTAGCATCACTTACACCTCTAGAAAGAGAGGATTTCATCAAGTTTTTCCAAGAATAACAAGTGAACTTTGCATGGTCATATGCTGACATGCCCGGGTTGGATCCTGACTTCATAATGCATCATTTGAATGTTAGACTAGGGGTTAAGCCCATCAAGAAAAAGTTGAGAAAAATTCACCCACATATAGCTCTCTTAGTCAAAGCAAAGTTAGAAAAATTGTTGAAGGTGAGATTCATAAGAGCAATAGCGTATGTTGAATGGATATCTAACATTGTACCAATCACAAAACATGACAAATCCATTCGTGTATGCATGGATTTTTGAGACTTGAATCTTGCATGTCCTAAGGATGACTTCCCACTTTCGAGCATTGATGCAATAGTCGACTTGATAGTGGGTCACTCCATGTACTCATTAATGGATGGTTTCAACGGATATAATCAAATAAAAATTGCACTTGAAGACCAAGAGAAGACAACTTTTACATGTCCTTGGGGTACCTTTTTTTGGAACGTCATGTCCTTCGGCCTTAAAAATGCCAGAGCCACATATCAAAGGGCAATGACAACTATCTTCCACAATATGATGCACACATTTTTAGAGGATTATGTGGATGACATATTGGCCAAGTCCCACAAAAGAGAAAATCACCTACAAATTTTGAAAAATATATTCATTCAGTTGGAGCAATTCAAAGTGAGACTAAACTCAAAGAAATGTGCCTTTGGTGTCCAATCCAGCCAATTCTTAGGCTATATAGTTTCAGCAAAAGGAATTGAAGTGGATCCAAAAAAGGTACATGCAATAATGGATATGGAGATACCAAAGAACATAAGCTAAATGAGGTCTCTACAAGGCAAAATACAATCCATAAGAAGGTTCATTTCTCAATTGGCCAAAAAATGTCATTCATTCACAAGGTTGCTACACAAAGATACTGTAATCACCTAAAAATGGACAAAGATAATTTAATGATAATTCAAAGTAAATCAAGTCAAATCAAGGTAAATCAAGGAAATAATTGAATCAATTGAATCACAATGCACAATTAGCCAATCAAAATTAAAATCAAGTCTTAATTCAATATCAATCAAAATTGAGAGCATTTTAATTAAGTGCAATCAAATCAAAATACAATTAATTCAATTAATTGTATAGTTTTGGATTAAATTAAATTCAACCCATTAAAGGGGTACATGGCTAAAATAAATCAATTACTCTCAACAACCCAAAAGGAGAGGAAAATCAATCAACCAATGAAATTTGAGGAAAGGCATTCACATGGATCAAGCCCAATTGAATCTCATTCACTCAAAATGAAAAAGAATCTCAACCATCCTTCTTGTCTACTTGTCCCAAGCTTTGAGGATGCAAAATTTACTTTGTCTTCAAAGGGTGGAACCAAAGACTTAACCCCAACTCAATCATGATTAAACACAACTAAACCCACTACCATTGGAAAATCTATAAAAGGAAGGCCAAAATCCTTCATAATTCATCAACCACCTATTTGAGAATTGCATCAAACCTCTTGCAATTTGAATTTAGAAAAGCATTTGAGAGCAATTTTAACATTTTATCTTGATAATTGTTTATCTTTATCATTGTTTTATCTTCATCATTATCATTCTAGGACTGTCATTAATGAGAGCTTGTTGAGAGCTCACTCATTAACATCTTAGTTAGAGAGCCATAGGATGCTCAATTAGTCATTGATTTTGTTAAATAGTTTCTCAATTGTGGTTGTATTTAGTTATTATTTTACTTATTGTTGATGATTAACACTAATTCTATGAAGGTACATTTATTTGTATACAGATACTATTTTCATGTGGGATGAAGAATGTGACCAAGCCTTCACTTTATTGAAGACTTATCTAATAAATCCACTGATCCTAATGCCACCAATCAAGGGAAAACCATTGCTATTGTACATATCCACTATCGAAAGATCTCTAGGAGTGCTTTTGGTGCAAGAAGATGAACAAGGAAAGGAAAGAGCAATCTACTATTTGAGTAGGACATTGATCAAATACAAACTTACCTACACATTCATGGAAAGGGCTTGTCTAGAAGTTGTCTTTGCATCTCAAAAATTGAGACATTATATGTTGATGCATAAGGTGAAACTAATTGAAAAAATTGATCCTCTAAAGTACTTGCTAAGCAAAATTGCCTTAACGGGTAGGATAGAAAATGGGTCATGATATTGAGTGAGTTGGACATTGAGTATGTGGATAGAAAAGAAATAAAAGGACAAGTGATAGCAGATCACTTAGCTAAAAATCTAATGACTTCTACACAAACCATTCAAGTGGAATTTCTGGATTCCACAATTGTCAACATAGAGGCTAAAACATGGAAGTTGTACTTTGACGACTCATATACTCAAGGAGGTTCCGGGGCTGGCATATTATTGGTTACTCCTCAAGAGTACACCATTCCTAAGTCATACAAGATCTTATTCCCATGTACAAACAATATAGCATAATATGAGGCTCTAGTCATTGGAATCAAAATGGCTTTAGAATGGAACATCACCGAACTACAAATATATGGAGATTCTCAACTCATCATCAATCAAGTCAACAATGAATACAATACCAAAGATGAAAAATTAATGCCATATAAGACCATGATTGATGGATGGAAGAAGTACTTTTCCTTGATCACTTTTGAGTAGATTTCAAGAGAGAAAAACAAAGCAGCTGATGCCATGGCCACCTTGGCTTCCTTATTACAAAAACCAGATCATAATGAAAAGTATGAGTTCTTGGTGGAAGAGTTGGTGAAACTGACATTCAACCTTCCCGAAACCCAAATTGTTGCCCTACTTCATGGACATGACTCACCTTGTTATGGCCCTATATATACCTATCTCAAAGACCAAGTGCTACCTTTAGACCAATCCTGAGCCCAAAAATGAAATTTCATACGCCAATCAGCTTGTTACATAATCCTTTCAGAAACATTGTATCGTAAGGGTTTTGATGGGATGTTACTTAGATGTTTAGAGGATGAAGAGTCTAAGTTAGCTTTACATGAGGTTCACGAAGGCATTTGCGGGTCACACTCAAGTAGTTTAAACCTAGCCAAGAAGATCCTTTGCTTAGGGTATTTCTAGAAGTCCTTAGAAAAATATTCTTGCCACTTTGTCAGGATATGCAACAAATGTCAATATCATGGGGACATGATACATGTACCGGCACAAGAATTGCACCCATTTGTTACACCATGGCCATTTTATCAATGGATATTTGACTTGATTGGTATCATATACCCACCTTCTTCAAATGGTCACAAATACATCATAACTGCAATGAAGTATTTCACTAAGTGGGTCGAAGAGGTTCCTTTGATCATGACCATGGGTAAACAAATTTCCATGTTCATCTTGAACCACATCATTTTTAGATATGGTATTCCTCATGCCATAATAACAGACAATGGAAAGTAATTAAAAAACAAGGATGTTGATGAACTTTGTGCTACATTTCATATCACTCACCATTCTTCATCCATTTATTATCCTCAAGGAAATAGACAAGCCGAAGCCACAAATAAGAACATTTTGAAAATCTTGAAGAGATCGGTAAATAAATTGGGAAGAGATTGGCATGTGAAAATTAATCCAGCATTATGGGCCTATAGAACTAGCATTCAAACACCTATGGGAGCCACGCCATTTTCATTAGTCTATGGAGCCAAAGCTATTCTACCATTGGAGGTTGAAATCCCGTCTTTACGAGTGTCATTGTAGGGGTTGATAATAGATGAAGACTATAGAGTTTCTAGACTTCAACAATTGGAGTTGCTAGAAAAACACCAAACACAAGCCTATGAACACCTAAAAGTGTATCAAAATAGAATCTCAAGGAACTACAATAAGCATATCAAACTAAGAATCTTTCAAGTAGGAGACTTAGTGTTAATAGAAAACCCAAAGAATCAAGCTAACAGAGAAAAGAAAGGAAAATGGGAGGCTAATTGGCTTGGTCCATTCATTATTGTGTCTTCATTTGGAACGTGAACCTATAAGTTAGTAGATTGTGAAGGAGAAGAACTCCAAGAGCCTATTAACAACATTCATCTAAAGAGGTTCTACACATGAGGGAGATGAAAGAGTATAAAGAGTATTAGATGAGGAGCATCATATTGTACATAGTCAAAGAGATCTTGAAAAATACAAAAAAAATTGAAAAAAAAAGAAAAAAAGTGCCTTGGTGAAAACCTAGCAATAGGCGCCTTGGTAGCAAAAAAAGTGAAAAAGAAAAAAAGAAAAAATCCAAAAGGTGAAAACTTGGTAAACAAAAACCTTTTGTTCCCTTAAGTCTTTCTTTCCTAGTCACATGTGTACATATTGCATTTCCAACATCCCATTTTTAAAACCATCATTGCATCTGTCATTTTTACATAGTCATAATAAAGCCTTTCAGTCACATTGTTGCATTACCTATCACCCCTAAGTTTGTTTCACGATCACATTTATCACTTCGGGGCAGGAAAGGATTGGAAATTTGGTACCAAATAGATTCAATAAGTGCTACAATCAGTCATGTCAGAGAGAGACTTATCAGAGCTTCAGAAAAGTGGAAAGTTTACTGACCCATGATGGATATCATTGTTCAAACCCAAGTATTTGATCCTACAACTTGATCCTTAAGCCTTCATTAACTTTATTATTCAGGATTGAAAATTGATAAAACACCTTAAAGATCAGAATGCTTGGAAATACTTTTTGAAAATCATGAAACATTGCAAAACACTTGAAGATTTATTTTGATAATCTTTACGAAATTAACTTTTATCACATCTTTTACCTAATTGATGATGTTTTGACTAGATTAACCATGATAGAGACATGATATTTTCTTGCCTTTGAATGATTGTTTTGAGGAAGATTCATCAACTTATGAGAGTTCGTCTAACGACATGTTCATCAAAGAACCATCGAGGACTATCCCATAAGAGGAAGGATTGACCTTTTCTTGTTTACACAAACAGATCCATTGGCTATTTAGATCTTCCATATCTTAATACCAAAAATCCACTTGCAACACTGAATCCATTGACATCGGTATTCAAACTCCCATAGTTTGGTCATCCAGCTAGTGAGGGTTGTACTAGGTTCAAAAAGAGGTTACCAAAAGCGATAAAAAGTGGTATTCATATCATCATGATGTGGTCAGTGATGATTGTATTTGCTTTTCGGTCCCAAAATGCTCAATGATGAAAATTTATCTCCATGGCGTTTCTTTGCTAAAAGTTGATGACACTTAGGTTGCATTGCATTGCATTATCATGTTAGATTAATTGCATTATCATGTTAGATTAATTACATTTGTTTATGGTTAATTTTACAAGGATAAGGGGGTACATCAATAATCTTGGTTAGTCAAAACATTAAAGAAATGTGGGGTTCAATCAAACGTCTTACTCTTTATAAATCAAAACAAATAAAATGAGATTATCTTTTGCATTCATGCATAGCATTAATCATTAATCATTATCCATATACTAGAAAAGAAAGAGAAAGAAAAAGAATCATACATCATTTGCATACATATAGTTAAGGATAGAATTGCATTGCATACATTGAAAAATTCCAAAAACATAGGGGCATTCAAATGCATGTTCATAAAACACTTTGCATCCATACATTGAAAAAACTAGCAAACATGTCATAAATCGATACATCATTGCATTCATTTATTTATATCATAAGATAAGATAACTGCATCCATAGCATAAATCAAAGTAAATGCATAAAACATCATATAGATGCATAAAAGATAATCTCATAACAACTCATCAAGGAGAACCAAGGATTATATCATCATATATCATCAAAAAAGTGTTCATCAGTGATCCATCAAATCAGTATATCGAGATACAATGTCATACAAAGTGATACATCAAATGTTATGATCAATCAAATAACATGACATGTGATCCAAGGACATCAATAATGAGTGAATCTATCATCAATCAATCAAGATACCGTAGCACCAAATCCATCTGGACCTCTACCATCCTGTGAAGGAGGAGCCTAAGAAGTGCTCGCTCCACTCTGTCTCTAAACCATAGCTGACATAAACTATTGCATCAAGGTAGCAACCTGATCTAAATGCCCAACAATAGTGGATACATCTATCTGCAGTGACTGCACATCCTATGATAAAGTACCAATAGTAGGAGCATCCTACAAACTCTGTCCTACATCCTGTGGCTGTTGAACCTGTGAAGGAACCTATGTAGGCACCTGCTATGCCGGAACCTCATCCTGTTGTGCTGGAACATCATCCTGTTGAGCCAAGGAAACTCTCTACAACTGAAACAAAGGATCTAATCCACCTAGAATCTACCTAATAGCATCAAACTAAGCCTGTCTCTCTCATCTCTACTATCTATGAGCTCTATGATGTCTATCTACTACTCTAGGGCGTACATCAACTACATCATCCTATCCTCTAGCTCGATCTCTATCTCTAGCATGCCCACTTCTCACCTATACTCGATCAACAATCAAAGGATCTCTCTATCCTCATCGTCTCTATCATCTACCACCACCACCTCCATCACCACTGCCACCATCACCCCGGCCCGGGATAGGCTCTGCTGGATTAGTGAAACAAGAAAACCTATTACATGCCCACTAATCTACATACTCAAGAGACATACCTACATCTACCATACTAGTAAGCATCTCCCATCTACAATAAGCCATACCAGCAATCTGATCCAATGTAAACTGATAATCAATGAGAGGACCCCACATAGATCTCTCTGCCTATACCCAAGCATATAGTGTTGCACCTTGAGGGATATCATGTATCCGACTATACTGTCTAGAAACTCTACCAAAGTAGAAGTGCTCAATAGTAGTAGTAGTATGACCAATCATCTGGCAAGGAGAAAACATGTGAGGTAACTCATCATCATCCTCTCTCTAGCACTCACAACCAATAAATGGTCTCCATAGAACCTGATCGAGATCATCAATCTGTCATCGCTAGTAATCAAGATGACCCAGATGATGTTGAACAACCATACCGCTATATAGGAAAGCATATGGTTAACCACGCTATTGAACCCTGTCAAAAATGGGCCTAGTAATGGGAAGATGCTCCCATAACCACAACTAGAGAATGACTACACCAGCTGACAAGGAAGCACTCTCTCTATAGACTACCTCATGCAAATCATGATAGAGTTGTGCAAGAATGCATGAACCCCAATCAAAATGTCGAGGATGAGAAAGCAAATCCTCTAGAATCCTACCCCATCTGATAGAAAAACCATGACCTCGTTGGTCAGGAAGAAGAAAACCACCGATCAGTGCACCAAGTATCACTGGCAATGTAGGAAATGAAGCAAACTGAGACCAGGTGATAGTATCATCATCAATAGAGTTGTCCCTGAACACTCGTCGGTAGATTGTGGAATCATATATGGAATCATCATAAACCAACTCACCTCTGCATGGGATACGTAGCAATCTATACATGTCCTCAGGTGTGATAGTCATCTCTCCAAAAGGCAAGTGAAAGGTATCGTGGTCGGAGTGCCATCGCTCCACCACTGCAGTCAACAAACCATGGTTCAATTGGAACCGTAGAAGTTCAAGAAGGAAACTCAATCTACACAACTCGATCACATGAAACTCAGCATCTGTAAGTGTCTGACCCAAATCAATGACCTAAGATGCAACTGTCCAGATGTACAGAGTAGGAAAGTTTGCCTATTGGCAAAACAAAGGAATAATATCAGTATACCATATCAAGGAATTATCTCAAGTCAATCAATTCTATCAAAAGTATCAAGCAATCACACCCAGTACCATTTGTTCATGTCTCTGTGTCCTGAGAATGAATTATCAGCAGTATCATATCAGTTTTCATGCTGATTGATTTATCCTATCAGTATTCTATCCTAATCAGATTGACAAATCACATTTGTTGGTACCACTATCCTGATATCCTAATCCATTGTTTTTGTTGAATGCAATAGATCTAATCTCATCATTTGAATCAAGCATCTGAAGTTATCAAATTTTTCATCAGAATAAATCAAGTACAAGTGTAAAAAAAATTCAAAATTTTGTAGGCGTGATTTTAATCATACCAGACGACATTTCTCTTACGCAATACCAAAAATTTGTTACACGACACTTTGCGGGTGTTATGCAATAATTCTCATTGCAAGCGACATTGAATCATGCTAGGTGATAATGAAATCCAGCCTAGGCGATAGTGAATTCCTAGGGTTTCCCACGCGGTAAAATATGTTAAAATTGGCATTTCTACCCTAACTCTACGTGTGAACATTCTATTCTCAAGTGATAATGAAAGTTTCTTAGGTGACAATTTACTATGTGGTTGCGTGAGTAAAAAGTGTGGATGTGACAATGAAAAGGTCTAGGCGATAATGAAATATTCCTAGGCGTGAATTTGCATATTCAAGGCAACAATGAAATGAAAAATTGCAATAAATGCTAATAAATGCAAAGAGGGAGTTCAAAATAACTCATTGGAGGTCCATAGTCAGGTGGCCTTGCATATCGCTGACACCTCTCGAATCAATGCTCTCGGATAGGGACAACCATCTCGAAAATCACCGTGGGACCAGAGCAAAATCACCAAAGCCAAAAGTGCAAATGAATAGTAAATCAAAGGTTTTTCAACCTATTTAAGCTAATTTGACCTAATTTTGGAGGTGAAAATTGGCTTAGACCTATATATTGACCTATCAAATGAATCGGGGCATATTCTTGAATCATGGCATATCATCAAGATTTTTCAAAAATGAAAACATATTGAATCAACATCATCAAATTTTTCAAATCAAGCAATCAATATGTTTTAATTTCTGAGGGGGCAGCAGAGTATCAAATCAAACATCATTGGAATCAGTGGGGCATCAAAAAATTTTGGAATCATTTTATTAGTAGCAGAGGCAACAATCAATATCATATCAGAGGCAGCAATCAGTGAATTAGTGAATCAGCAATCAGGACCTAAAAAGTGATCAAGACCAAAAGAATCTTTGAATCAATGTTCTTTGCACATCAATTCAAAAAGGGGCATTTGTAGACATAAAAAAATGGACAAAGTGCTTTTAAATTGCAAAAATCAATAAATGGCTCAAAATCATCAAAATGCACTAATTCAATCAAAAAGGGATCAAATCAATTAAAATGGACATAATTAAATAAAATTGGACAAAATCAATTAAAGCAAAGGACAAATCAAATAATGATGTTAAATAATTAAATTAAATCTTAAAGGGGTGAAAAGCAATACATAATTGATTTTAATCAATTAGTTGTATAGTTGTTTAAATCAAAAATAAAAAAGAACCTATTACCCTTACATGGCTAAATTTAATTAATTAATTGAATTTAATAATTCCTAATATCTTTCAACAAAGTTGAGCAACCAATGAAAATTGAGGACAAAAAGACACAAATCACTCAAAAAGGATGAATCTCAATCACTCATTTTAAAGTTTCAATCTCAACCACTCAATTTTGTCCTTTTGTCCAAAGCTTTGAGACAAACATTTAAATTGTCCCTCCATTTATGAACAAAGCAAAGTATTTGACTTAACCAAAGGTAAATCATGATTACTTCACTCCACCCCCTACCCTTGGACATTTACTATAAATATGAAGCATTTTGAGAGCAATTGATATCTTAGAAATTTATTTGCAAAGCATTGTTACTATAGGCAATTGAAGAGCATTCTAAGAGCATTTAGAGCATTTGCATTATACTTTGTCAATTTGAGCTAGAATCATCATCATAGAAGCATTGTAGAAGCATAGAACAGCATACATTCTCATTTTAGAAGTGTCACTAGTGGAGATTTGAGCTGAGAGCTTCACTTACCACATCTTTCTAGAGAACCATGAGATGCTATAGATCTTAGTTTCAATTTTAATTAGATTTGCATTGTATTTACTTTGAATTGTTGCTAATTTGATCTTAATTTCATGAAGGTGATTATTGTAATACCCCAAAAATGGGCTATAAGTTCATTAATCTCCTACATCTTCAATTCGAATGAAATCGACATCAAAGTCCTAACCTAAGGCACATCTAAACATCATCGAATCATAATTGATTATCTTAAATTTTGCATCGGAGAATATTCCTAGTAATATTCTTAATTATCTTAATTATCTTTAATTTAATGATTATTTGGCGATAAATCACATTTATCCTAAAAATTTGATTAATTGAATATTTTCATATTTAATTAATTAGATTTAATATTTGCCACTTAATTGTGTAATTAAATTTAATTCTATCTATTATTAATTATATTATTTAATTTTGACAATAAATCAAAATTCCTATCTTTAATTGATTAAATTCTTATTTAATTAATTAAAGTATGTTGTCATTATTTAATAATATAATTTTTAATAAAAGTTTGGTAAAATAGTTAATTAACCCATAAATTAATTATTTATTTTTAAAAATCAGTTGAGTTGAGGATAAATCACTTTATTTATTTATTTAATTCTTAATTATTATGCATATTCAAAAGAAACAGTTAAACTCCAAATCAGAAAATCAATGCAAGTTATTGACTTTTTGGAACTCAACATCCTTTTGGAGTTCAAAAAGCTGATCTAAACTCTAATTTGAGTTAAAAAGTTGTTTTTGCATGATTTTGAGAATTAACTATCTTTTATGATCAGATAACTCAAAAATCAAGATGAGTTAATTTGAGTGATTTATGACTTTTATCCATGCACCTCCCAAGCCCTGGATTTCTATAAATTAAAGGTTTCAGCTCTTCACAAATCATCTCATATTTTGCACAATCACGCTGGAGAATTGGAATTGAAGAATCAAAGCTCTTGTGAATCGACATCTTTGTGAGATCAATCTTATTTTTTATCATTGTTAGATTAGCATAGCATATCAGTTTTCATATAGATTAATTTCATATCAGTTTTTCATTCATTCTTATTGCATAGAAAAATTTAAAAAAATAGCTCAATTGCATTTATTTCATATCCATCTTTTGCATTCAAATCCTTCATTTAGGTGTCGTCTAGGTCACTGATCTCGATAATAATCTGAGAACATTAATCTCGCACCTATTAGAAGGCAGTAAATCACTTGGTTAGATAGCTTTCAATTTTGCACGATTTTGATTATCACTAAACTGTAATGTTTTACTGAGTGTTGTGTCTATAGATCAGGTACAATTTTCACACACACATTTCTGGCGCCCACCATGGGGCAACCCACTTTTGCATGCTGGTTTTGATTTTTTTGGGGAGCTAAAACTCCAAAGTTTCAAAGATTTAATTTTATCTCCCAAAAAGCTTAGAATTTTGGTGTGAAATTTTTTTTTCAAGTTGGCGACATGTCATGGAAGCTATAGTACAAAATTTAGAATTTTCTAAAATATTTTGAATTTTTAATAATTTTTTCTTGAAATTATGGAAAAAATTAATATCTGACGCAAATTAGCATATTTTTCAAAAAAATTTATATTTTCGGAAAGCTCTTTAAATTCTACAGGGGGTCCATTCTTTGTGTTTTAAATTTGGACATGATATCATAGCTCAAATAGTCAATTTACAAAAACTAGTCTGTTTTGATAAAATGGGTCTCTAGGGCATAAATGAAGAGATTTTTCTAAAATTTTTGCAGTTTTGGAAAGCTCTCTATTTTTAAGTAGGGGTCTCTATTATGAATTTCTATTTTTGTGGTCAAAATCATATCAAAAAAATTAGATCTTGTTGACTAGGTCAAATGCAACAAAAAAAATAAAGTTTTGTGATGGGTATGCACTTATTTTTTTACATGGTTCAATGAATGATATGAGTTGTCATTTGGGTTGATTGCTGGTTATTATTATTGATAATAATTGATTTTTAGAGCTAACCCTATGGTTTTCATAAGTTGAATATATTTTGCATATCTTGTTTGCTTGTTTGCTTGTTGGAGAGTTCGTCACTTGCTTGCATGGAAAAGCTCAACAAAAATTGCTAAAAATCAAGTAAAATCTACTAAGCGTGTTGCAAGGATCCTAGGTATTCTCCTTCATCTAATAATATTTTGATTTGGGACTTAAAATAAATCTCTTATGTGTCAAGCTTGTGTGCATCTTTTCATGCTTTTGATCTATTTCTACACACTTGCATAATTGATACTAGGTTGTGAACCCTTAAGGATTTATTAAGTAATCTTAGAATACTTGTGATTGATCTTGATTGCTATCTTGGGTTATTGGACTTGCTAATCCACCAGCCCCTCATTTCCGCCCCGTGGTTGCAATCTCAGCGCCATAAAGGGGAGGGGTCAACAGGACATAAGCGTTAAATGTTCCACTTGGCAACCCTTTTGTGCTTTTAGGAACTCACTTGTTTTCTAAGTTGGGGACTCATTTTTAGCTTGTGTGAGGTGTTAAGTGTTCCACCTTGTGGACTCATCTCATATTCGCTTTAAGCGTTAAGTGTTCCTCTTTCTACTTTTTGGGTACTTTTGGTAGATTTACTTTCGGGAATATATCTGTGCTCACATAGTAATTAAGCCCTATGAACACTATTCATGATTCTTGAAAGATTGGATTCCCAGTGAAATCCTTCTTAACGATAGAATCCTTGTAGGTAGGGAGTATACTTAGTGTGTTTCACATTCAACTTGGTTTGTGCATCCTCTCTTATTGATCGACACATTCTCTCTCCGGAGAGGTTGATAGATCACGTAGGGTTGATATCACGAGCTTTGGTGAATCAAAATTAGTTAGTGTGTCTTCTCTTATTGATTGATACATTCTCTCCCCAGAGAGGTTGATAGATCATGTGGAGTTGATATCACAGACCTTGGTGGAACAAAACTTTGTCTTAGCGTGTCGGATTAATCTGCTTGTTTTGTTTGGGTTAAAAGTGAAGAGGTGTCAAAACCTTGAATTTGGAGCCAAGTCCCCTTGTGGTATAAATCTGTGAGTCATCTTTAGAGAGGGTTAACCGTAGCGGACAATCCCTTCACAGGGTAAACTGCGTTGACAGAACCTCAAGCGGTCATAGCCATTTTCACCGTGGTAGTGACAGCCGCTATATAAATGTCCTTGTGGAAGAAATCTCCATGGGTATGGTTCATTGTTGGGTTGTCAGATCTCCCTAGCAGCTCTTGAAGATTAAGTTCTCAGACTGTGTCAAAACCCTGGTGCGCCGGGATTGGAGTTCACCCCTTTGAATCATAAAAGTTGTAGAGTCAAACCATTACTAAAAACCCTAGAGAGGCCAATTTTTCATTCTCAGGTATATGTGTGTTATTGCAAAACTTTTCAGAACATACACAATTAGTACTCTCAGGGATTAGCACAATTTGGTCACTTGATTGTTCATGCGCAAGGTTTCTTTTGCCCTTGTTCATTATTTTTAGACATGCTTGGAATCACTTTCTTGTTGTTCTACGTGCTTATTTATCTACTTGGCTATTAAAAATGATCAAATCTGGTATAACCTTCAAAATTTGGATAGTACAATTTGCAAACAATCCAAAACTAAAAACCTTAAATTTTGCAAAAATTGACGTAAAGTTCTTTCTGGAGTCAAAAGTCATTTCAAGAAGTCAAAAGTCGTACGAGTTTTGTCAAGTGTCATTTCAGTATTACCCAACTGTCATATGAGTTTAGCAACTGTCATTTCATAGACTACCCAGTGTCGTACGAGTCTGCAGAGTGTCGTTTGGAAAAATTTGAGAGAGTTGTCAGAAATTGTCAAATTGCAAGATATCCAATGTTTCCAGCCTAGTTCTAGAATCTGTCAAAAATATCATTGTGTCAGGAACAGAGCAGTAGCTATTGAGCATTCTACCATTTTCCAAGTTTGATCTTTTGAATCTGATCTAGTCTTCTGTTTGATCAATTTGAGTCCTTTTTATCTCGTGTCAAAACCTTGTCATAACTATCAATCTTCAATCAATCAATCTTCAAAAACAAACTAAGTGTTGAGAACTCGTGTCCGCTATCTTTTGGGCGATCTATCCCATACATCTAGGGCACAGTTTCCTTCACCCACATCTCATCAGATCTTCAAAACCATCATAATCTTGACAAAGTTGCGTCATCAAATTTTCTCGAATCAAATTGTTCTTCAGTTGTCTTCATCCTTTTCTTCTGTTTCATTCAAAGTTAATGGTGGAGACCAGAGCTTCTTCACACAAGAAATCAGAAGAAACATCTCAGAACTTACTTTTGACCAATACCCTGGGTCCAACTCTTGAACAACTCATCAAGTCAGGTATCTACGAAGACGACGGTCTCGGTAACTTTTGATTAAAAACTGATTACATACCTCCTCTATCAACTCACAGAGGTAATCAACAAACTCCTCCTCAATCTATTCCAGGGAGCCCAAAAACTCCTACCATGTCTCAAGCAGGGACAAACCATGGTTCTCTAGGAGGAGGATCCCAGGGACACCATTCTCAACATAATGCCGACCAAGACCCTACACCCTCTGAAATCCATCGGTGTCAGAATGACGATGAATTCAAAAGAATGATGAGGCATTTCTTGAAAATGGATAGAGAGGCATACTTTTTGCAATTAGCCCAAGAAGGAGCTAAACTTCCTCCTCACTTCAATGTCGAAGATATCATCACGCATGAGGAAGAAACTCCAATGACGGCCATAATGAACCAGCTGCATGCTATGCAGGTCAAAATGAATAAAATTGAGAAAGAGAAGGAACCCAAGGAATTCTCCATGGAGGCCCTTTGTCCTTTCCCTTTTGACAAAGACTTGTATATGCCTCCATTCCCAAAAAGAGTGGAGATACCAAAGTATGACAAATACGACAGACACTCTGATCCTCAAGATCATGTCAGAGAGTTTTGTATGCAATCCATGGAATTCATGCATGAACCGACTTATCTAATGCATCTTTTTCCTAGATCCTTGGGAGGAGCATCCATTCAGTGGTTTTCAAGATTACCTTCTACGATCAAAACTTTTGAGGAATTGATTAAATTGTTTTATCAATAATATTCCTACAATATTCAACATCTGATTACCATGATCGATATCTGTAACCTCAAGCAATATCCAGGGGAATCATTCCTAACTTTTCTCAAGAGGTGGTGAAAGAAGTTTTCTTTATATGCTAGACCAATTCCCGAAATGGAGAAACTTGAAATCTTTATCAATAACCTTGTTCCAGAGCTCAACTATCCATTAAAAATGCAAGATCATGTATCTTTTGATAAAATGGTGGATAATGCAATCAAGATTGAGAAAGTACTTGTCAAGAAAGGAGAAATCACACTTCAAAAGGACAAGTCTGAATCGGGATCTAGCTCAAAAGATAAAAACAAGAGCTGGAATAGAAACAAAGGTATCGTCTCTAACAGTGTTGTTGACACTATCCACACCCCATCAAAGGCACCGGCCTACAATCTCACCCTTGCCACCAAATCCATTGAAGCTTCAGAGCAAAAATCTGCTGAACCATCTCCAAAGAAGCCATTCAAATGATGGGATAATAAATGAAAGTTTACTCCCCTGGGAGAATCTTTGGAATCTGCTCTGAGGACCCTGATAGCTGATAACATGATCTCTTTACCACCAATCTGAAAACCTGATCCAGATCCAAAACCATGTTGGTGGAAAGATAATGAATTTTATGTTTTCCATCGAACTAAAGGCCACAGAACTAATGAATGCTTCCATTTGAAGCATACCATTCAAGACTTGATAGATCAAGGGGACATCACAATCGATAATCCTACCAGCAATAATGATCACACAGCATTTACAGAACCTTTTCCACAACATGGCAAGGGAGTTTCCACTTCTCAGCCTAACATGGGGGCAAAAGTCAACTATGCCTACCCTAGAAACGATGCTATCATCAATATGGTGGAACCATGCCTCTCTGAGAGTTGTAATGTCATCATGATTGTACGAAGAGATAGAAATCATTCCTCAGCTAATGCAGTTACCAGATCACAAGCTCAGACGCATCTGAAAGGACAAACACCAAATTCATCTGATGTCCCTAAGATACCTTTCAATCTCACATCTACTTCTAAACAGAAGGTTGCCTCGAAATCTTCCAATCCAAAGGATACCAGACCTACATCTTATAGCATCGTACAACAACTCCAGCATACCAATGCCAAAATCTCTATGTTTGAGTTACTTCGAATATCTCTAGCTCACAGAGATATCCTAGACAAAGCTTTTCTCGGCTCTAATGTTCCTGATGATCTAGATCTAGACAGGTTCCAGACTATGGTTGGTCATCTAACATCTTCGCAATATATCTCCTTTTCAGAAGAGGATGACAACTCCCTAAGTCACCCACATAATCAGCCCTTGCACATAGAAGTCTTGATCCAGAACTGTCGAGTCAAACGTGTGTTGATAGATGGGGGCGCAGGCCTCAACATTTGTTCTTACAACTTAATCACACAGTTGGGATTCTCAGAGATGGCTATTGATCCTCGAAAGAAGATCACCATAAAAGCCTATGATGAACAAGAAAGAGCTTCTAAAGGCACCATTGTCTTGCCCATCTGGGTGGGTCCAGTCATCAAAGATACCACATGTCAGGTGCTCGATCTACCATTGGCTTACAATATCCTTCTAGGGAGACCCTGGATACATGAAATGCAAGCTATTCCTTCGACATACCATCAATGCTTGAAATTTCCCTATGAAGGAGTGGAGGTTACTATCCCAGCTGATCTGAGTACAACTTGCAATACATTGAAGGAAAGTGCTGATAAACTTGTTCCCAATAACAGAGAATCTTCCATCAAGCAACAAAATGTGGCTTCCACATCTAAGATGGATGACATTGCTAAAGAGATCAATATCAAAGAAAATGGGATGGGAGAATACACTATAGAGCCAGTCTTGTCTCTGACATCTCTCCCAATCTCACCTAAGTCATATGGCCAATCCTTGAAGCAGTCTAAATCAGAACCTAAGGAACCTATGGAAGCATACAAAAGACATTTTGTGGTGGAGCAAGTATCCAAACAAGAATTTGAAGAAGATGAAGCTGTGCTTGCATGGCTATACAAAGATGATTCTGAATCCAAAATTGTTCAACCTAGTGAATCTATAGCACCTACAATCCCTTCTAATTCATATGGTCCAAGAAACAAATTGATAGCCAAGATGGGATATTCCAGTCAAGGACCTCTAGGAATTAGGGGAAAGGGTCTCGTGACCCCCATTTCACACATTGGTCGAGCCAAAAAAGATACTGGTGGCATAGGGTTTAAGAAGAAACCCTATCATCTCAAAGGTGGTTGTTCTCATGTCATAGAACAAATTGCACCAGGAGATCCCCTTCTTAAGAAAGAAGACACAGAACCCTCTGATGATGATTCAGATAGCTCTGAGCTTATCCCCTATGAAAAATTTCCTAAAGAGATCAAAGATCTTCTTGATGATACAGATGATCCTATCAGAAGAATTAATGTAGTAGAAACACAAGAACCTACTGTAACGCAAGAGATGGTTGCACCACAAGAACCAGCCAATCTCGAAGGCAATCAAACTGATCCAGAAGAAGGGGGTAGTTATTCTGACACTGATTCCCATGAATATGAATTCAAGTCAGAGACTGAGGGTAATCCTTCTTGGGGTATTCATCCTGATTTCACGCACTTTCTAAGATTTCCTAGAGATTCTGTATCAGAAGATGAGTCAAATGATTATGAATGGGGTGCCATTCCAGAAGAAGATGAGCTTATAACAGAGAAATCTATTGATGTTATTCACCAATATGTCTCTCAACCCAACGTAGTTCTAGAGTGAAACAATGAACTTAACGTGTCTAATCCACCTATGGCTAAAGAGGACTCCCATGATGATGTTGAGCCTATTCACGAATTGAACATTCTGTGCTGTAATATCACCTTTGAACTTGAGTGTCAGGTTAGGACCAATGATGACATATCCACATCTGTGAACACCATATCCCAAGCCTTTCCTGCTTTGACTATCCAACGCCCTGATCTTATCGACCAAACTTCCACCAACCCAAACCATGGTATGTATACCTTCCCAAATGACTATGCCCTTTCCTGCTACCTCAATGCTGTTGAGCCTATGAGTACTTCCATCAGTGAACCGAGCGTCAGCATGACCGAGTCGGACATCAAATATCTTAGTCAGAAAAACAAGAGTAAAAAGAAAAAGAAAAAGAGTTCTGAGGGTGAAAACCACTTTGTGGCAGTCTCAGAACCAACAAAAGTAAAAAGAAAAGACGTATCTGAAGGTGAAAACCTCTCTGAGGCACCTAAAGATGAGATATTTGATGTCCTTCCGAGTCATTTACAGGATAGATCTCCAGTTCTGATTGAGCCAACTCAATCCATCAATTTGGGTACAACAGAGGAACCACAATTGGTACATGTAGCACAATCTCTATCAGACGAAGAGAAACAAAACTTCACTACCTTCTTATCAAAGAAAAAGATCAACTTTGCATGGAAATATTCAGATATGCCAAGATTGGATCCCAATCTCATTATGCACCATCTATCCATTGCTCCCGGAGTAAAACCAATCAAACAAAAATTGAGAAAGATGCATCCTCATGTCGCACTCTTAGTCAAAGCAGAACTAGAAAAACTCCTAAAAGCTGGATTCATCCGTGTCATAGACTATGCTGAGTGGATTTCCAACATTGTACCTATTTCCAAACCAGATGGTTCAATCAGAGTATGCACGGACTTTAGAGACGTGAACAGAGCATGCCCTAAGGATGATTTTCCACTGCCTAACATTGATATGATAGTGGACATGACTGCGGGCTATGAAATGTATTCCTTAATGGATGGCTTTTCTGGATACAACCAAATCAAAATTGCTCCAGAAGATCAAGAGAAAACAGCTTTCACATGTGCGTGGGGAACTTTCTGTTGGAATGTTATGCCATTCGGACTCAAAAATGCTGGAGCTACATATCAAAGAGCAATGACATCTATTTTTATGATATGATGCATAGAACAATGGAGGATTACGTAGATGATACCTTGGCAAAATCCATGATTAGAACTGAACATCTAACAAACTTGAGCATGATCCTCGACAGAATGGAAAAATTTAGTCTTCGACTAAATCCTAAAAAGTGTGCTTTTGGAGTCACTTCTGGAAAGCTCCTAGGATACATCGTCTCCAAGAAAGGCATTGAAGTTGATCCAGCTAAGGTCAAGGCTATAATAGAGATGCAACCTCCCACAAATATCAGTCAAATGAGGATGTTGCAAGGCAGAGTTCAATCTATCAGAAGATTCATATCACAGCTAGCGGACATCTCACAGCCTTTTACAAAAACATTAAATAAAGGTGTGACCTTTGCATGGAATGAAGAATGCGAGAACAACTTTAAACATATCAAGAAGTATCTATCAAATCCACCTATATTGATGCCTCCTATTCATGGGAAGCCATTAATATTATATGTCTCCACAACAGATACATCACTGGGGGCATTGCTAGCACAGCATGATGAGAACAAGAAAGAAAGAGCCATCTACTATATCAGCTGAACTTTAGTGGCCTATGAGAAGAACTACTCAATGATAGAGAAGGCATGTCTCACTGTGATCTTTGCATCACAGAAATTGAGACACTACATGTTAGCTCATACTACTCATTTGGTAGCTAAAATTGATCCACTGAAATATCTCCTAAGCAAAGCTGCCCTCACAGGTAGACTAGCTAAATGGGTCATGCTCTTGAGCGAATTTGACATTGAATATGTTGAAAGAAAAGCTATCAAAGGACAGGTCATTTCTGATCAATTAGCTGAAGCACCACTGTTTGATGATACACCCATGCAAATGGAATTTCCCGATTCCTCTATCATGCACCTCTCTTCTAGAGCATGGCGATTATTCTTTGATGGCTCCTACACATAGAATGGATCTCGAGCAGGCATATTGTTCATCACTCCTCAAGGATACTCGATACCCAAAGCATTCAGATTAAAGTTTCCTTGCACAAACAATATTGCTGAATATGAGGCACTTCTCAATGGTATGAAAATGGCAATACAGTGGAGAGTTACAGAGATGCACATCCATGGGGACTCACAACTGATTATCCACCAAGTCAATGATGTATACCAAACCAAAGATGAAAAGCTCATTCCTTACAAGAGAATGGTAGATGATTTAAAGAAATACTTCATCTCTATCACGTTTGAGAAAATACCCAGAACGGAGAATAAGGCTGCTGACGCAATGGTGACATTATCTACTCTTTTACAGCAGCCCGAACATGAACTATGCTACGAGTTCCTAGTGGAAGCCCTATCCTATCCTGAATATGACTCCCCTGAAACCCGCATGATCTGCACTATTGTAGGTTATGACTCATCTCGCTACAAAAATCTATTCTCCTATCTCCACGACCAAATCATCCCTGAGTCCTTTAACCATTTTGAGAAATGAAACCTTATCTAATCTGCATCCCGATATGTCATCATTGGTAATGATCTATACAAATGAGGTCTAGATGGTACACTGCTTAGATGTTTAGAACGAGAAGAGTCTCAATGTGCATTAGAGGAAGTCCACGAGGGTATATGTGGGTCACACTTGAATGGTTTAACGTTAGCTTGAAAACTTATTAGGGCTGGGTATTATTGGCCTGAAATGGAAAAAGAAGCTATTAAATTTGCTAAAAATGGTCAACAGTGTCAAGTACATGGCAACTTGATTCATGCTCCAGGGAGAGATCTGATTCCCTTTACTACACAATGGACTTTTCAACAATGGGCATTTGATCTCATAGGTGCTATCCATCCGCACTCTTCTAATGGACATACCCATATAATCACAGCTACAGATTATTTTACAAAATGGGTAGAAGCAGTTCCTCTAACACAAGCAACGGGGAAACAGATCTCTATGTTCATCTTGAATTACATCATTTGCAGATATGGGATCCCTCACTCTATAATCATAGATAATGGGGGACAATTCAAAAATAAGGATCTAGATGACTTATGTGCCAAGTTCAAAATTACTCAACATTGGTCATCTATCTACTATCCTCAAGGGAACGGACAAGCTGAGGCTTCAAACAAAAATCTCCTGAAGATCTTGCACAGAACAGTGAATAAAATAGGAAGAGACTGGCATCTGATGATCAATCCAGCTCTCTGGGCATACAGAACTAGTATCAGAATGCCTACAGGGGCTACACCTTTTGCTTTAGTTTATGGGTCTGAAGCAGTACTGCCTATTGAGGTTGAAATCCCATCACTCAGGATCAGAATGCATGGACTTGTCACTGATGAAGACTACAGAGTGTCGAGGTTACAAGAACTTGAACTACTAGATGAGCACAGACAAGCAGCGTATGATCATCTCAGAGTGTATCAGAAAAGAATGTCTAGAGGCTACAACAAGAAAGTCAGACATAGAGAATTTCAGGTTGGTGATCTAGTGTTGAGAGAAAATCCTAAAAATCAATCACATCGAGAATGCAAGGGGAAGTTCAAACCCAATTGGTTAGGTCCCTTTGTTATCACTGCTACTTTTGGCTCTGGTGCCTATCAACTCTCAATGACTGAAGGAGAACAACTCTGAGAACCAATCAACGTTCTCCATCTGAAGAAATTCTACGCCTAAGGCATTTAGTGCTTGGTAAATGTCCTGAAAAAAATCTTAAAAATCAGAAAAAGTCCTAAAAAAATGAACATCTTGGTGAAAACCTAGCAATAGGTGCCTTGATGATTCGCAAAAAAATTAAAAAAATATCAAAAGTACAAAAAAATCAAAAAATATCAAAAGTACAAAAAAATTTAAAAAAATCAAAAATACAAAAAAATGAAAAAAAGAAAGAAAAAGTGCCTTGGTGAAAACCTGGAAACAGGCACCTCGGTAGCAAAAATAGAATCTCTACCAAGATGGTGAAAACCTGGCAAATAGGTGCCACTTGTTCCAAATGCTCCATCTATCAGCACAATCTTGGTCTTTCCCAGCTTTCAGTCTTGCTTTAGTTTGTACATATCTCCCAGTTTGTTCCTGCATTTCCAGTTTTCAATAAGTCAGCCTGTACACCAACCAACTCAAGCATCTGCATCCTATCAATGTTCACACTTGGGGGCAATCAATGTCATATCCTATGGTCTCCCATGTATCTTAGATGTGTCATATCCACTCAGAGTCCTTTGAAGCTTCAAGTTGAGTCAGTCAGTCAGTCTCATCTCCAGAAAAGATTTTGCATCAACAACAATCAAACATCAAAACTCAACTGAAAACAATCTGTGCTTTTCATGCTTTTATCTCCTTGTAGGCTTACTGATTCGCATTGAGATTTTTGCATATTGTGTCCCTTCGAGCTCTTCAATGATGTCCTTTACCGGATTTAGAGAGTGATGACTAGGGGCATAATCTTTTCTTTGTCTTCTGCTTGTATGTGAAAATCTAACAACTTTGGAAATTTTGGATTGAAATGGTGTCCGACTGTAAGAGCCTCTATCTCGAATTGGATGGCCATGCGTACCTCGACCATTGATACCAAAAAAAAATTCAAGGACGTTTGATCTAACTATTATCTTTTTGAGTAAGTTCTTTCTCCTACTGTGGAACGCAATCTTGCCTAAGGATGTGAACAATAAAGGGTCACTACGGGTAATTCACATTGGATTTAGAATGATCTCTTGACTGTTTGATGTGTTTGCAATGCAAGGTGTACTCAGGTCATCACGACGTGTATGTTTTGATGCTTGTACAAATTGCTATATCAAAATGGACATGATATTCAGGTCATCCTGGCGTTTGTGCCTTGATGCTTATATTCAATCCAACATTTTGAAAATAAAGTCAATATTCATATATCCATGGTTGTTGTCCAGTGGGTGTTGTATTGATTCTTGCGCATACAAATCGATATTCATATGTCTATGGTTTCATGGCTAGTGGGCATTGTATTGATTTATCCGGTTACCTAAAAGTTCAATGATGATAACAAATCGACATATGATCAGTGACTAGGTCCTCGGTCTTAGGTTGCATTTCATTTTGCATGTCTCATTTCATTTTGCATGTTGCATGATCTCACAATGATTAAACAAACTCCAATGCTTAAATGATTCTTAAAATCGCATCTTCCAGTCTAACAAGAGCTAAATCTCACACGAAGGTTCCTCCAATGAAATAGCAAGTAGAATCCTTTTTCGGGATCAAAATTCAAATCTGAGATCATTCATATTATTAACTACTTGCATATTCGACCTTCAATCATCACAGAAATCTAGTATTCAACTTAACTGATTATCTTACATCACACTATCAAAATTTCAACTTGGTCAACCATGGTCAACTCATGGTCAAACCTAGTCAAATTCGGTCTCCAGGACCTCCAAACGATGCAGAATGCATTCTCGAACGTATATAACCACTTCTCAAATCCATTAACATGCTTCTGAACTATCAACGCTGACCTTTTCTTGTCAGATTTCAATTTTAATCCCGAAGGGGGCATGGTATTGCACATCATTCAAAGTCTGTAAATCAAAATTCTATCAATCAAGTCTATCAATATCTTTCATCAGTGATCAAGATAACAATCACGTCTAGTCACTGATTCATCAAAAGTCCTCATAGCTCGGGGCAAATCTATCATCACTTGGGGCATATTAGATTCATCAAGATCCATATCAATTTGGTATTCTCCTAATCTTGTAAACTGTATCAGTTTTTGCAACCATCAGATCATAGTGTTCTTTCCTTGGTTCTTCGACAACTGAAGGGTTTGGATGTGATACTTGCTAGTTCTGCTAAGAAAATCGAGTCTAGAACGGGTCACTCACTTCTTATCAATCCTAAGGTTCAGAATTAGGCATTTTGACACTTTTTCGCAATCATAGGTTCATTTGCTGCTACAGTGAACATTATCTTTGGTCATTCAAGACCTATTATCTCCATATCAATTCAATATCAATCAACTCCTATCTCAATATCTTTCAATCGGTTTCTATCTTGAGATCGGTTTATCTTTTGAATCAGTTTCATATCTTTATCAAACACAGACTATCTTTGAACCACTGCGCTTCGCACAGTAATTCAAAGAGGGGCAAAATGTAATACCCCAAAAATGGGCTATAAGTTCATTAATCTCCTACATCTTCAATTCGAACGAAATTGACATCAAAGTCCTAACCTAAGGCACATCTAAACATCATCGAATCATAATTGATTATCTTAAATTTTGCATCGGGGAATATTCCTAGTAATATTCTTAATTATCTTAATTATCTTTAATTTAATGATTATTTGGCGATAAATCACATTTATCCTAAAAATTTGATTAATTGAATATTTTCATATTTAATTAATTAGATTTAATATTTGCCACTTAATTGTGTAATTAAATTTAATTCTATCTATTATTAATTGTATTATTTAATTTTGACAATAAATCAAAATTCCTATCTTTAATTGATTAAATTCTTATTTAATTAATTAAAGCATGTTGTCATTATTTAATAATATAATTTTTAATAAAAGTTTGGTAAAATAGTTAATTAACCCATAAATTAATTATTTATTTTCAAAAATCAGTTGAGTTGAGCATAAATCACTTTATTTATTTATTTAATTCTTAATTATTATGCATATTCAAAAGAAACAGTTAAACTCCAAATCAGAAAATCAATGCAAGTTATTGACTTTTTGGAACTCAACATCCTTTTGGAGTTCAAAAAGCTGATCTAAACTCTAATTTGAGTTAAAAAGCTATTTTTGCATGATTTTGAGAATTAACTATCTTTTATGATCAGATAACTCAAAAATCAAGATGAGTTAATTTGAGTGATTTATGGCTTTTATCCATGCACCTCCCAAGCCCTGGATTTCTATAAATTAAAGGCTTTAGCTCTTCACAAATCATCTCATATTTTGCACAATCACGCTGGAGAATTGGAATTGAAGAATCAAAGCTCTTGCGAATCGACATCTTTGTGAGATCAATCTTATTTTTTATCATTGTTAGATTAGCATAGCATATCAGTTTTCATATAGATTAATTTCATATCAGTTTTTCATTCATTCTTATTGCATAGAAAAATTTAAAAAAATAGCTCAATTGCATTTATTTCATATCCATCTTTTGCATTCAAATCCTTCATTTAGGTGTCATCTAGGTCACTGATCTCGATAATAATCTGAGAACATTAATCTCGCACCTATTAGAAGGCAGTAAATCACTTGGTTAGATAGCTTTCAATTTTGCATGATTTTGATTATCACTAACCTCTAATGTTTTACTGAGTGTTGTGTCTACAGATCAGGTACAATTTTCACACACACAATTATCTTCATCACACACACTTCACCTATCTCATTCATCTTGTTTATAAAATCCACTTAGTACCTTTCGCATTCTTGTCCAACGATTTGGGTACTAATGTCCAAGTTTTTTTCTCAATCTATTCCAATTATTATTGCATATCTTTCATCCAATCTTCATCTTTGAATGCTTCATTCACTATTTTAAACTCAAATTCAGATAGAAACCATTTGAATTCATTAACGATGCAACTAGGAAAGTACATATTTATTTCCTTAGGCAAAAAATTGATATATTTAAAACTTTTTTAAAATGGAAAATCTTGGTTGAGAATGAGACTGGTAAAAGACTAAAATGTCTTAGATCTAATAATGGTGGTAAGTACTGCAGTAAAGAGTTTTAAGATTATTGTTCCTCTAATGGTATTCATTTGTAGGAAATGGTTCCAAGGATTCTACAAGAAAATAGAGTGGCTGAATGCATGAATATGACAATAATGGAGCATGCGAGGAGTATGAGGTTACATGCTAGGTTTCCCTTAAAAATGTGGGAAAAGGATGTAAACGCTATTATTTTTTTAATTAATAGAGTTCCCTCTACTCCTTTGGGCTGTGGTATTCCTAAGGAAGCATGGGAAGCTAAGAAGGTGAGTTATTCCTTTTTTAGAACCTTTAGTTGTGAAGCATTTGCACATATAGATTTTGAAAATAGAACGAAGTTGGAAGCTAAGTCAAATAAATGTATATTTGTTGGATATGGCATTGGTGAGTTTGGATATAGACTTTGGGATGTTGAAAATCATAAAATTATAAGAAGTAGGGATGCCATATTCAATGAGAAAGTGTTTTACACAAATTAGTTGCAACAACATGAGAAGAAAGAAAATGATTATGTAGTGCTAGATGATATTCCAAAAGATGATGTTCCAGTGGCCCCTCATACTCCGCAACAACAACAACAATAAAAACAACAACAAAAACAACAACAACAAATACCAAAAATTCTAGTGAATGTTAGACTGTCAAGAAGGCTAAGTAGACCTCCTGAAATATTATCTCCCTCTTTCTATTATATTTTATTAACACATGCAAGTGAACTAGAAGGATATTCAATGAATATGTGTAGGTGGATACAAAGGTTCAATGGAGCTTGCAATGGAAGAATAAATGGAATCCTTGTTGCAAAATCAGACTTGAGAATTATACAAGTTGCCTGCAAGTAAAAAGGCTTCACCAAAAAAAATGGGTTTATAGGCTAAAAGAGGAGGATGTAGGTAAGAAAATATTTAAGTCTAGGTTAGTTGTAAAGGGATTTACACATAAAAATGGAATTGATTTTGATGAGACTTTTTCTATCATTGTAAAAATGACTTCTATTCACATTGTTTTAAGTATTGTGGCTACTGAAGATTTTCATTTGGAGCAACTTGATCTTAAAACAACCTTTCTCCATGGTGATTTGGAGGAAGAAATATATATGAAAAAACCAGAATGATTTGAGGTCAAAGGTAAGGATAAATTAGTATGTATATTAAAAAATGTTTATATGGCTTGAAGCAAGCACCTTGGCAATGGTATATTAAGTATGCTAGCTTTATGACTGAGCATGGCTACATTCCATGTAATTGTGACCATTTTGTTTATTTTAAGAGGTTTGATGATGATAGATACATTATTTTATTTTTATATGTTGATGATATGTGTGTATGTAAAATACCTTCATAGGATTAGTTCAACAAAATACCAACTCAATTATGGAATATATAATAATTTTAAAGAAATTGAATTGAAATAATAACAATAAGTATCCTATGGATCTCTAACTAGAAAAGCTAAAGCAACACTCTTAGATTAGCATTCATTAGAGACAAATCTAGAATGAGACTTGATGATCTATGATGTAGTTATGTCAATCTAACTCATATTATGCTCAAATATGCTAATAATTCACAATTAAATTCCTGTACTATGGATGCAATTAAAAAATAATGAGAGTGGATCCTTTTCTCCTTATTTTTCCCTCTATTTATAGATTTTCCCAAAGGTTAGGGTAGAGTAAGATTAATCATGATTAAGATTGAGTCAAGTTAATGGTTTCAAATGTTGGGATAAAGTAAATATTTTGTTCTGAAAGGTTGGAACAAAGAGACAAAATGAATGGTCAAGATGCATCTCCAATATGAGTGATGGAGAATTGATTTGGATTTGATCCATGTGAGATAATTCCTTCATTCTCATTGGTTGATTTTGATTTTTTCCATATGTGGTTGGTGAGAAAAATAGTAATTAATAAATTATTTAATTGATTTATCTTAGCCATGTATACCCTTGAAGGGGTTGAATTTGATTTGATATAACTATACAATTAATTGATTAAAATCAATTGCATAGTTATCTTATGTTTTTTATTTGATTACTCTTTTGGTTTTTATTTCAATTAATTCTTTTTTATCCTTTATTTCTCATTTCAATTTCCCTTGACCATTTTTAAGTGTATACAAATGCCCCTCTTTGAATCAATGTGTGAAGTGCAATGGTTCAAATAATGTTTGATTTATTAGATTAACTAATGTGTGCTCTGACATTGATGACTGATTTCCTTATTTATCACTTATTGGATGATGAAACCATGATTCAATGATGGAATCCTTATATGATACTTGATTTGAAAAATTTCACTGATTTCGATGCCCCACTGATGATTTCAAGAATTTTGCGCTTAATGCCTCTGATTTGAAAAATTTCATTGTTTTGCTTAATTTTACCTCTTTTATGATATCCTGCCCCCTCAGAAATGAAATAGAAGTTGATTTTATGAATTTTGATCAATTTGTGATTTTTGCAATCTTTTGAAAATTTTACAATAATATTATGCAAGTTTAAACTCATTTCTGATAATGGTATGATGACTCATTGATGATAATGCCCCAATTACAAAAAATATAGTTGAACAATTTTGACCTTGGGTAAAAAAATGTGATAAAAAGTCTCCTTTTTAGGTCAAAGGGCTATATAAAGGAATCAAAAAGTCATTTTCACTATTAATTTTCACGCCTGCTTTTGACTTTTTACTCTAAGCCTTCTAGTGATATAGTAGCGATGGTGGTCCTTGTTCAAGAGCATAGGTTCAAGGGAGGTCATAGATTCTAGCACCCATGTGAATGTGGACCTCATTTGAGTACCTTGGTCCTTATTTTTTATTTTTCCATTTTATTGAAAAAAAATTGAATTTTTAGGCATTGATTTGCTTTGTATTTGCCAATTTTCCAAAATATCACGTAGGACTAGTTTTAGTAGCTTGTAAGAATTTATTTTAGCATGTCCATGCACTAAAATAGCATGTACAATAGGTTAAAAAGAACATATGAACATGTTCCCTAGGATTACTTTAGCACATCTGATAGAATTGGTAGCACGTATGAATAGATCATCACAAATTAGTAATTTTATAGTGCGTACACTACTTTGAAATAGCGTGTATGATGAGAAATGATGTGTACTAGATATTTTAGCACTTTTGATAATTTTTGTAATGCGTGTGATAAACAGAATAGCACTTATGAATTTTAACACATACCATAGAATAAAATGACGTGTAGCTTCCTTCTTTTAATTTTTAACCTGGTTGATTGATCTGTTTGATTCAATTGATTTTTGCAATCAATTGATTGATGAAAAATATTACGTCTGTTATGAAAATAAGTGTTCTGATGTCAGTTTGATCATTTTTTATGAATTTTGATTGCCAATCCTGATAAATGTATATGATTGATTTGATTTTTTTTCGTCTTCTTTGATTAGAATTAGGGAAAAAATGATGTTGTTCTCTCAGTGAGAGATAGGATGATAGGTTCTCTGATTGACTTGTGATGATCCACTTAGATGATTTTTACTGATGTGATGTCACTTGATTCAACAGGTTCTCCTCCAGAAACTATATTTCTAAGGTTTATATCCATGGCCCTTAGATATGGTTGACAATTGAGAGCTCAAGATTGATGGCTTATTAGTCGTTGTGGTTTGTTCTTCCTTTTAGACATGCCTTGATTCTATGTGAATCAAGGTCTTCTTACTTTAATGGTAGAGCATTGGCACTCTAACCATAATACTTTCCATTTACCTATGGGTGAGATGACAGTCACCCCTGAGGATGTATACAAATTTCTTAGGATTTTGACACAAGGTGATCTAGTGTGTTACAATCAAGCTTATGATGGTTCATCTTGTTGATGAGTCTTTGGAGATGCTACTATTGGTGACAAGAGTATCCCATTAGAATAGTTTGTCTCTTTTCCTACTCTTCCTACATTTTTGGGCATATTGATTAGGGGATTCTTATTACCAGATTGGAGAGGAGATAGTTTTATTATTGGTTGGGGTAGGAACTTAGAAGATATGATTGGTCATCCACATAGATTTGATCTGGGTTCTTGTGTCCTTTCACAATTATACCATGAGCTACACCATTTAGTCTATCATCATGGTGTTGCATTATCTGCAAGTTCTATTTTGTTACAAATCTAGACTTGGGAGCACCTTCCTATTATGAGGCCTATTACAACCTGAGATAGAGATCCTAGTTGGCCATATGCATATATATACAAGGGAGTAGTTTTCCAACCTTGATTGGAAAAACTATATTTTTGGAGATGTGTGCTAGATGATATTGATCAAGGCTAATGGTGACCATACCTTGGATGTGATCCCTAGAGAGAGGATGATTCATAGATTCCCTTCATGTTTATGCATGCGTAGATAATTGGGTGAACTCCTTTGGTAATTGAGAGGTTTTTCTTTTACAGGGTACTTTGATAGTTTGGCTAAGTACAAGACATGCCACATGATTTTTCACTATATGTGTGAGTATAGATAGAGAGATCTATGTGGGTTCCTTAGATAGATTATTACATTTCTCATGTTGAGATTATTACTTTACCACACTTAGCATGGGATATGAGATATCACATTGTTGATGTTGGCATGAAAGATGATTATGCTCAGTGGTTTACACAACATCCCTTCCCACATTTCACAGATCCTACAGAGGCTATTCCTGACATTAATGATAGATCAAATGATGATGATGATGATGGGAGGGGTGGCCAATCAAGGATATTACTAGTGAGAGGTGGTCAGGGTGGTGGACGATCTTTAGCTCGCAATCCTCTGAGAGGTGGTGGTGCTAGGGTACGAGATGGAGGAGAGATATTCCTAAGATCATGATTATATATTGGGGTTGATAGAGACCTAGAGTACCTAGATAGATACTCATTATTTAGAGTCCTACTCCACAGATTTCCCCAGTTCATATCCCACCAGAACAGGTAGTGTGATCTTCACAGACACTAGATACACTTTCTCAAGATGTTAGCGATTTACAATCTAGCATGGCTCAAATTAGCAATTAGATGGATCAATTCAGTGTTATGATGCATATGTTCATGGTTACTATGGCCCAACATGGCTCACAACCTAGTTCTAGCAAAGGTGCATACACATATATAGATAGGACAGGTACAAGTGGACCAAATGACATAAATGCAGGTGGGACTAGTTGAGATCACTGATTTTTCCACCATTATATCATATGTATCACTTTGATCTGGACTCTTTTTTATGTACTTTATGGACATTTGATGTTATTTGATGGACACTCTCTTTGATTATCCTTCTGATAGTCTCTTCTCTTTTATGATGTCATTATATGTTGGACATTTTAATTTTTGATGATATATATAAATTTAAATGTCATATATCTATGCTTATTTTAGTTGTTTTATGATACAAAATGTTATGAGTGCATTTATCTTACATGCTTTGGATGGATGTCTTATATATGACATAGCTTAGATGGATGCAAAAGGTTAATGAAATACATTTAATGATTTTATTCATGCTTAATTCATTAATGATTAATGATGCACTTATATGATATTTACATGTGATCCAATATGATTCTATATGCTTCTAATGATTAAATCTATGATGTGATTCTATATGGAATGAATGCATTTTATGATTTATTTATACTAAACTGACATGCTATTAATGCCATGAAATGTTACAATGCTATGCAATGTAATGAATCTAAATGATATGCAATGCAATGATAATACAATGATTGATTATGCACTTAATGAGCGAACTAAATGAATGCAATTTAATGACTAAAAAATAATGAAAACTATATACATAATTAAAATGCAACTTAGCAGGCAACTAAAGTATGCAATCCTATGTTTTCATTTAGTCCAACATATTCGATCAAGTAAAGAAGCCATGATGATTTTTTTTCGATTGTACTTGAATCTACCCCCTTTTATTTTTAGAAAAATTAATATGCAATCCATATGAAAATTTAATCTATATGAATGCAACTAGATGTCTCTTTCAATAAAAAGGATGCTTATTTTCATCATTGAGCTTTTGAAACATGAAATTTATACAATCATGACTGGTTCAACCATGATGGTTTGAATACTACTTTCCTTTCGAATTGTGCTCCTGAAATTGGTAAAACCCTCACTAGTTTAATTTTCAACCATGATGGTATGAATACCATGTTCTTTATATTTAATGTTGCAAGTGGATTTCAACATTAAGATATGAAAGATCGAAATGACCAAGGTATCGTGTTGTGCAAATAAAGAAATATATGATTCTCTCCATATGTACATGTCCTTGATGATTTTTATATGATCATTTCATTATACGAATGTTACATACTTTGAAGCATCAACCTTAAGACATTCATGCAAAAATCAAGAAAATTATCATGCTTTTATCATTTCTCCTCTAGTCAAAAGACTTCATCGATTTTCCATTGTTTTCAAATCCACATTTCAAGTATAATTCCATCCATTTCAATCTTTTTTTTTATTTTTAATCTTGATAAAAATAAGACAATGTGTAAATCAAGGACCAAAGTGTCAATCATTTTTAGATCAAATATGATTGAATTAGGAATTGATATGAATCAAAGGTTCAAGTGTCAAGTTTTTAGTTTGATGCATAGATTTGTGTCAATTGGTGTCTATTTGATGAACCCATTTTTTATTGAGGATAAATGCCTCCAGTTTGATTCCATAGCGATGTTGGACTTAGATAATTTTCTAAACCATGACAAAAGCCTTGGGTATTTACAAATGCAAGTCTAGGAATTTATTATGCAATATGTGAAAATGATGACTAATACAAAGAATATATACAAGGATGACAGGGAAATGTAGATGGAAGATGAGACTAGACTTTACTTAAAGGTCAAATGACACATGTTTACCAATTTTTCACCACTTGAGTTTATTTCTCTTTTTCTCTTTTATTTTCTACCAAGGTGCCTATTGCTAGGTTATCACCAAAGCACTTTTTATCCTTTCTCCTTTTTTTTAATTACCAAGGTGCCTGTTTTCTAGGTTTTCACCATGATAACCATTTTTTTCAGGATCCATATTTGAATATTTTTTCTTTCTTCATGATCAATTTTTAACTTTTTTAAATTTTCTTCAGGAACTCTTTTTCTCTATTTTTTTTAATTCTTTGGGAACTCTTTTCACTGTTTTTTATTTCTTCTTTCTGATTTTTTAAATTTTTTTAATCTTATCAAGATCAATTTGTCAATGTTTTTGAATTTCTTCATGTTCAATTTTTATTGTACAAGGTTGATGTTATCTCATCTAATATTATGATACTCTTTCCAATTGATATTCTTTCAACTGATTTAAGTATACAACCTTTTTAGATGTATGCTATTGATAGGCTCTTGTAACTTTTCCCCATCACAATTGGCTTACTTATATATTCATGTCCCAAAGGAAGATGTGATAATGAATGTTCCTAGAAAATTTTCTTCCCATTTTCCCTTTTTTTCTCTTTCTGATTGGTTCATTGGATTCTCTCTTAACACTAGATCACCTATTTGAAATTCTCTTGGCTTGATATTTTTGTTATAATTCCTTGACATCCTATTTTGATACACCTTAAGATGTTTATATGATTATTTTTTACATTCATCAAGTAACTCTAGTTCTTGGAGTCTTGCTCCTCTATAATCCTTTCCTGTTAACAATCCATGCAATGAAATTAACAAAGATGGGATCTCAATTTCCAACGGTAATAGTGCTTCTACCCCATAGACTAGTGAGAAGGGTGTGGCTCTAGTTGGTGTTCTTATACATGTGCTATATGCCCATAATGTTGGATTTGATTGTATATGCCAATCTCTTCCTAAGTTATCCACTGTTCTTTTCAAGATCTTAAGGATATTTTTGTTTGTTGCTTCTACCTACCCATTTCCTCGAGGATAGTAAATGGAAGATGAATGATGTGAAACTTATCATTCAATTCTTTGATATCCTTGTTCTTGAAATGTTTTTCATTATTTTTTATTATGGCATGAGGAATAAAATATCTTTAAATTATGTGATTCAAAATGAACATTACAATTTGTTTTCCCGTTGCAGTAGATAAAGGCATGACTTCTACCTATTTAGAGAAATATTCTATTGTTGTGATTATTAATTTATGACCATTGGATGATGGTGGATAAATAATCCCAATTAAATCTAACCTCCATTGATAAAAAGGCCAAGGTGTGTTCATTGGGTGTAATTCTTGTGCCAAAACATGAATCAAATTACCATGGTATTGGCATTTTTGGGCAAATTTTAACAAAATAAAACACATCTTTTTCTATGGTTGGCCAATAATATCCCATTCTAAGAAGTTTCTTAGCTAAGGTCAAATGATTTGAATGTGATTGATTCAAAGGCTAGTGGTGACAATCTATTCTTCATAGGGAATCTCACAAGTTTCCTTTTGTTTTGTAATAACACTCTTCTTCTACCTTTACATGGACTCCATATCAATGACCCATCCCACATTCCTTAGACCTATCAGAGGTCAAATACATCATATCTTGGCCCACTAGACTCCACACCTTAATTTTTATTCAGCAACTCCCTTTCCGCCATACCAAACAAGTTCTTGGTTCATGCTTGCCTAAGCTTGCCAATTGGTTCTACACACCAAATTCTTAATCACCTCTTCCAAGGGTGATAAAAAACCCTCCAAGGACCTTAAAATCTGTTATTTTTCCTATCTTAACTTTCCATACACTCCTATTATAGTATATTTACTCCAAAACTCAAACAATCCACTCTAGGCCTTAAACACCAGTCCTTGTACCCTTAACCACTCAATATTTTGCATTTTTCTTCAAATTTTAGCAAAGGACATCAAAAAAATAAAATGGATCCAAATAACCTTTTACATGTTTTAAAAAATATTTCAAGATCAATCCACCTTATTTTGGGGAAATCCAACTTAAAATTGTTGATTGTGTTTCCTCACCTAGGCCTAATAGGCTCAATTTACAAAGAAACCCTATCAAGGGTATATCCCATGACCCTATAACTTTTAAGAGTCCTTATTTATTAAGTAAAAAAAAAGATTTTTTCATCCTTTGGGCCATGGAACCTCTGGTTACAACCCAACACACAAACCCTCTCCAAATCATGCCTATAACTAGGGCTTTCTCACAAATGACCCTACACTCACTTCTAGGATGAAAACTTTGATCCTAAACCTCATCCTTAACATATCTTGACATATTCAAAAGGAAAAACATATACTTATTCAGCCCAAAAACTCATTGCTATACCCATGGCCCATGTTTCATGCACCCTTCAACCTGTCAAGTTGCAAATTTTATGAATCACCTTGCTTCTTCTTCAAAATCCTGCATTATTAGAATAAATTACATATGTTTCAGGGGTTGGATCCATCCTGCAGCCATAGTAACCACAAATGTGGATGGATCCACCCAATTACATGCTTTTTCAATACAAAATAGTGCACTATTACAGGACAACCACCTTAAAAGAACCAAAATCTGTTAAGAAATGATTGAAAAGGGTTAAAAAACAATTATTATATGTTCCTAAACACTTCTACAATCTTAGGATACAAGAAACATAAGAAGGAACACAAAGATCTACAAGAAATTCAGATTTTATTGTCTAAAACTTGTATCGGTCTGTACATTTCTAATCCACAGATCATTCCTCATGCCTCACACACCTTTCTTTTCTTCAAAAAAGGTTTAATATACCCCAAATAACTCCCCAAACTGATCCAAATTAGCTGGACTCCTTAACAAATAAAATAATCATGTTTTTAGTGTTTTCCCACCTTTTTACACTTGATCGTTTGGATTCAAAAATTCAAATTTTCAAACTTAATCAAATAAACTCCTAACTTTTGATTTTATCCTTTTATGATCCAAATGACATTCTAAAACCATTAAAATCACTCTAAGACCTATTTATAACCAACTATGCCTCTTATGCCAATATAGGTACCCATCTACCAATTACATCCATTTTGTCATTTTCAAGCCTTTATAATTTTAGGCCTTGTTTATTACATCAAATGGCTTTAAATTCCATGTTATATCAAATCAAATGACCCTTGGTTATGTTCTTTACTATATTCTCCTTAGGTCCTCCAAGTGACCCTCTTGTGTTCTTAGGTGCCCCTGCACCATACTCCCAAGCTTCAAATTTTTCCAAGTCCCTTGGAAATGGTATACCTGAAAACACATATTAGAAAAGACATGTTCATGTTCTTAAAATTCTCTCCACTTCATCCTTGCTACATACTTGTCTTCTTGACACTCCATGCCCTCCAGGATCCTTGAACTCCATGTTTTTAATCCTTCAATCTTAGCATACTCATCCTTGCGTACTGTTGTTGTGTCACACCTCCTTTCCATTTGTATAGTAGCCTCTTTGAGGTTCAAACCCTCTACTTTCTTCCTATACCTCATGCTTCTCCTTTTATGCTTAGTTCTCATCAACCAAATAAGTAGAATCAAAGAGAAATAAGAATCTCCTTCTAGCACATGACTCTTACCAATCATTTCCATCTTCCCTATACTAGGAATCTCCATCATACTCTCATATGCCTGCAAAAAAATAAAAATAAGAAACCAAAAACAACTTAGTCCTTGCACATTTATATATTTCTCCATGCTTGGAATTTAATCATCTTTCTTTTCCTTCTCTTGGCTCTTCATTACGATTCTCTCCTCATCTTTAGTCTCTTCATACCTTGAGACCACTGGTTCTACCTACAACATATCTTCATACCCTTGCCATTTTCCTTGGAATTCTAACTCTCCTTTGGTGGCTATCTCATCAACCTCATACCTCACTATTTTGGGGAAAACATTTTGCCCCATCTTCTTCCTTATGTTCAATGGACATAGTATAGTCCCTATAAGATTCATCTTCTTCTCTTCAAACCTTCCAAGACTTGATCTTTTTTTGTCTTCATTAGCATCTCTATCCTGTACCTCTTCTCCAACTTTCTAAACCTCTTTGGCATTAGGTTCTCCTTTGTCTTCCACACTCATCTACTGCTCCTTAGTCCTTTGTCCTCCCAATGGGAAACTTGTCTTCACATTATCACCTTCATCATTTTCTAGGATCTCTTTGCCAACTACATGCACATGTGTATTCTCAATGGTTTCTAGCTCCAAAGCACCATCCTTCTTTATCAAAGCATCTTCCATTCTTTTAGCTACTTCACCATGTTCCTCTTTTCTTACGAACCTTTCCTTCTCAAAGATGCCAATGTTCTATGACACCTTCCAAGTTATCTTGTGCTCCTCCAATGGTGTTAATACCATCTTATCTCCATTATTTTTAGAAGTGTAGATTTTCCTACCACCTTCATGTAGGGATCTCTTCTCAACCTACTAAGCCCTTCCTACAATCACATGACAATCATTCAAAGGTACAATGTCACATTGTACAATATCTTTATATGATCCAATGGTGAAGGTAACATAAGCCTACTCCTTCACATCAACACAACATCCAACATCCAATCATTTTTCTTTGTAAGGCCTAACATGTGCTATTCTTGGTAGATTCAATTTGTTAACCATCTCAAATGAAACAAGATTTGCAAATGAACCACTTGAAAAAAAAAACCTTACAAACTTTACCTTTACATATACATTGTGTCTTGAATATTGGGTAAATATGATTGTTCTTTATATCTTCAGCCATGATGACCACCATATTTTCTATTGAATCTTCAACCACTTACCTAAAATCTTCAACATTCAATCTTTCTCTCCTTGATGCAAAGGCTCAAGTCGGGAACTCACTTCAAAGGATATGCTCAAGTCCAAGGGTTATCCAAGGATCAAAATATTATTCCCTCACACTCTTCACCACCTATGATTATCCTAGGCTTTGATACCAACTGATGCAGAGGCTAGTGGTGACAATCTATTCTTCATAGGGAATCTCACAAGTTTCCTTTTGTTTTGTAATAACACTCTTCTTCTACCTTTAAATGGACTCAATATCAATGACCCACCCCACATTCCTTAGACCTATCAAAGGTCAAATACATCATATCTTTTTCCACTAGACTCCACACCTTAAGTTTCATTTAGCAGCTCCCTTTCCACCATATCAAACAAGTTCTTAGTTCATGCTTGCCTAAGCTTGCCAATTGGTTCTACACACCAAATTCTTAATCACCTCTTCCAAGGGTGATACCAAACCCTCCAAGGACATTAAAAAATGTTATTTTTCCTATCTCAACTTTCCATACACTCCTGTTATAATATATTTACTCCAAAACATAAACACTCCACTCTAGGCCTTAAACACTAGTCCTCGTAGCCTTAACCAATAAATAATTCATATTTTCCCAAAGGAACTCAAAAAAAACTTATGGATCCAAATACCCTTTTCCAAGTTTTAAAACATATGTAAAAATTAATCCACCTTGTTTTGAGGCAACCCAACTTAAAATTGATGATTGTGTTTCCTCACCTAGGCCTAATAGGCTCACTTTACAAAGAAACCCTATCAAGGGTATATCCCCTAACCCTATAAAATTTAACAGTCCTTAGTTATGAATTAAAACAAAGGATTTTTTCATCCTTTGGGCCATGGAACCTCTGGTTACAACCCAACACACAAACCCTCTCCAAATCATGCCTATAAGTAGGGTTTTCTCACAAATGACCGTACACTCACTTCTAGGATGAAAAATTTGATCCTGCACCTTTTCCTTAACATATCTTGACATATTCAAAAGTAAAAACATATCCTTATTCAGCCCAAATGCTCATTGTTATACCCATGGCCCATGTTCCATGCACCCTTCAACTTATCAACTTGCAAATTTTGTTAATCACCTTGCTTCTTCATCAAAATCCTAGATTGTTAGAATAAAATACATATGTTACAAGGGTTGGATCCATCCCAGAGCCATAGTAACCATATAAAGTGGATGGATCCACCCAATTACATACTTTTCAATACAAAATAGTGCACTATTACAGGATAGCCACCTTAAAAGAACCAAAATATGTTAAGAAATGATTGAAAAGGGTTAAAAAAATGATTATATGTTCCTCAACAACTATACAATCTTAGGATACAAGAAACATAAGAGGGAACACAAAGATCTGCAAGAAATTCAGATTTTATTGTCTAAAACTTGTGCCAGTCCTTACATTTCTAATCCACAAATCATTCCTCACACCTCACACACCTTTATTTTCTTCAAAAAAGGTTTAATATACCCCAAATAACTCCCCAAACTAATAAAAATCAGTTGGAATCCTTAACAAATCAACTAATTATGTTTTTAATGTTTTCCCACCTTTTTACACTTGACCGTTTGGATTCAAAAATTCAAAATTTCAGACTTAATCAAATAAAGTCCTAAAAACTCCTAACTTTGGATTTTATTCTTTTATGATTCAAATGAAATTCTAAAACCATTAAACTCACTCTAAGACCTATTTATAACCATCTAGGCCTCTTATGCCAATATAGGCACCCATCTACCAATTACATCCATTTTGTCATTTTCAAGCCTTTATAATTGTAGGCCTTGTTTATTACATCAAATGGATTTAAATGCCATGTTATATCAAATAAAATGACCCTTGTTCATGTTCTTCACTCTTTTCTCCTTAGGTCCTCCAAGTGACCCTCTTGTGTTCTTAGGTGCCTCTGCACCAATGATCCATAGATTACCTCATGGACATCTTGTAAGGCTATTTTAGATTCCTCATCCTATAGACACCTAAGAAGCATTCCACCAAGACTCTTATGATACAATGTATGTGAAAGAAGGGTATAGCAAGAAGCTTGTCTAATGAAGTTTCTTCTTTGATTTATGGTTTGGTCCAAGGGAAAGGTTTGGTCTTTTAAGTAGGTGTATATAGGTCCATACTAAGGAGATTCATATCTGATTAATAGGAAAATAATCAGGGAATCAGGAAGGTCAAATGAGGCTTGTTCCAACTCTACCAAAAACTCATATCATGCACTTTGATCTGACATTTGTAGGAGAGAAGCTAGTGTTTCCATGGAATATGCTGCTTTGTTTTTTTTCTCTTGGTATTTGTTGAAATTGTATTGTCTTAAAATGGAAGCACTTCCATGTTAAGAGAATTTATCCCTTTGAGTAAGTGGTTTAAGGTCATGTTTGGCACCTTTATTGGGTCTTTTCATGTACTTGGCTTTCTCCTTGCTTTCCACTTCTTCTTCGCGCTTGATTTCTCCATTCTAGGTGAAATTAGGGTTACGGTCTTAAGGACTTCCCTGATTTTCCCTATTCCATGGCTTTATTTTCTAGGTAGGATTCAGAAATGAGACCTCCTATTCCTTTATCACATCAAACAGATGATTTTCTATCTATTCCAGACATCTAGTCATGTTTAGATATCAATTTCTAGGTTTTTGACATCTCTGGGACCTCTGCTGCAAATCCTGACAAAGTTAGGGTCTGAGGTCAAAGTCGACCTCGACCCTAACTAGGTCAGGGTTGACCTCAACCTTGACCAGGTCAGGGTTGACCTTGACCTTAACCTCTTCCCACCAGGTTTTCAAATTTTCATTTGTCAGCAGTTTGGCTTTTGGGAAAATTATTTCTCCACCTCCAGGTCGGCTGTTTCGGGCTCCAAAATGGTAAATCCTTTAATTGTATTTAATCAAGGTATATTTTCTAAAGGTGAGGACCTAATTGGGATTTAATTCTCCAAGGTGGCCCATCTAGAGGAGTGTGCCCTAGATCACTATAAAAGGAGGCCTTCCTCTCTCATTTTCTCCATCTTTCAATCAAGTGTTCACACTCAAGCTCTCAAGGTGATCAAGCAAGAATTCAAGTCTTCTTCTCCATCCAAGTTCTCCATTGAAGTTCATGGATTCAAGAATTCAAGCTATTGAAGGGATTTGGCTCAAGCATTCAAGATCTATCATTCAAACCCTAGATCTAGCCACCATGGTGGTGTGATCTTCCTTCAAGATCCTTTGTTCATCTTCAAGATCCATATCATTGTTTCCTCAACATGGATTTCAAGCATACAATCATGGAGGTTTGATGATGTTATGTTCAAGCTTTCATATCAATATATTTGATTACATTCCAAATACATTAGAATATCTATTGAATTGCATAGCTTCATTGTTAGATTCATTTCTACTACTTGCTAGCATTCTTCTATTTCAATTTCAATATTAAGGTTGATTCCAAACTGGGGTTTGACCAAGGCAAACCCCCCCAAACAAACAAAACACCATTTTTCTTGTAGGTACAGGTGTGAAATCTCAGATCTGAGAGTGAATTTGGATACCCTTTTCGACAATCTTTTAGGATCTACGAACAGAATCAAAATCGGACTTCAAATAAATAATGTGGTCTTTGACCTTTTAAAAGGTCAAAGTCAACCTGTGTGAATTTGGAGAAAAGATTTTTGGGTTTTCTCCACCTCGACATTTCTAGTCTAGAATAGGTGATGAAATCTTTAGAAAGTTCATACAGAAGCTAGAATTCAGCACTTTCCAGATCTGCCCTAATTCAAGGTTAGTATTTGCACTTCAATTATTTCATATTCCAACCATAAATTCCATTCATAGGGAAATATTGGATTTACTCTCTCTCTTCCTATTCTTTTCCATAAATTGATTCAATTGTGCATTAGCCTTTTTGGTTGATCAAATCGGATCTCCTCCTTGGGGAATTTGGGTTTGAGAATAGATCTTAATATTTTCCCCTTTTCTTTCTATCTGAATAGTGGTGAATCCATTTTTCCTCTATTCAGAAATGTTATCAAAACAAAGTACTTATTCAAATCATCTACCATCATGTTGTGGTTCCACAACACATGCCCCATTTTGGCCACTTGGCCTAATGGGGACCCCCCTTTTTTAAGGGTTCTTTTGTTTTTGTTGTCTTTAGGGTTTCAATTTGTTTTCCTTGTGCAATTAGTTTTGATAGATAGATTTTTCTTCATGCTTTCAATAAGACATTACTAACAACTATTTTTGCATGCAGAAGTTTGATGCCCACATTTTGAGATGTACAAAGCAACAGCAAGGGAAGATGACATCCGCGGGAGTAATAAGATTTTTGCAAATCCAAGAAGTGACAGAGAAGTTTTAAAGAGCTCACCCTAACATTCTTCCAAAACGCTAAGTCTTTAATTTTGACAAAGTTCAGAGAATTTCAACACTTAGCCATTTTTCAGTGCTGAAGGTCTGAGGTTTGGAAGTTTGGAGGTTCGGAGGTTCAAATTTTGGAGTTCAAAAGTTCAAAGATTAGAGGTTCGAAGTGCAAAGGTTCGAAGTTTAAAGTTCGAAGTTCAAAAGTTTAGAGTTCAGAGGTTGAGTTTGGAGTTCAAGTTTTTTAGAGTTTCAAAGGTTGAAAAGGCCGAAGTACCAAAATTCCTCACAACCCCTACAGGCCAAAAAAATGTTGTCGACTTAGCCATTTTTTTGAAAAATCAAAAAAAAAATTTGTGGACTTAGAAAATTGTGTTCCTATTTTTTTGTCCTTCCTATTTTTTCGGCCTCCTAAATTTTCGGCCTTCCAATTTTTTCGGCCTCGAAAAAGTCTGAAATTCCAAAAGTTGGAGATTTTTTCGGCCTTCCTATTTTTTTGGGCCTAATAAATTTTCGGCCCCCAATATTTTTGGCCTTTCGGCCTCCTAAATTTTCGGACTTCCTAGAATTTTGGCCTTCCTAAAATTTCAGCCTTTGGGCCTTCCTATTCTTTTGGCATCCGAAAAGTCTGAAATTCTGAAAGTTGGAGGAGAGTTTTTTGGCCTTCCTATTTTTCCGAGCCTCCTAAATTTTTGGCCCCCTAAATTTTTGGCCTTCCTATTTTTTCAGCCTCCGAAAAGGCCAAAAAAATTGAAAGTTGGAGGAGAGTTTTTTTGTACTTAGCCACTTTTGAAGACCTTATTTTTTGGCCTTTCGGCCCTAGAGAACTTTCGACCTCCGAAAGTCCGAAGTCCAAAATTAGGAAACGTGGACATGGCACTTAGTCATTTTTGAGACTTGATTTTTTCAAACCAACTGTCAGGATTTGGGCACTTTTTGGCACGTCCGAAGTGTAACTCCAATTATCTCAGAGTTCATTTTCTAGTCAACTGAGCTTCTTTTTTGGGGTCATTTCTATGGGATTTTGGGATCTCTTCCAGTTGAGTCCACATGGAGAAGTCATAGCCAAGGATCAAGGGCAGAAACATGAAGATTATCAAGAGCATGCACAAGTTCCAACTCCATTTTCAAGATGTTTAATGCATGATTTGCTTAAAGCTTTATAATGCATGAGGTTTAATTCTATGCTAGGGTAGTTTAGCTAAGTTTTAGAAGTAGTTTCATTAATGCAATCTCTAGTTTAGATTTCCTTTCAAGTTTTAGTTGCAGCCAAACCCTAGCTGTGAAAATAAGAGCATGACTCTATAAATTGTAATAAAATGATGTAATGAGGGTCGGCTTGATCATTAATATAACATATACAGTTGGTGCTTCATTAATGGTGGGATTCTTCTTCTATCTATGCAAAATTTGTGAATGTGTGAATGGCTCATTCTTCATTTCAAAGAGCCAATTGGTTGTTTAATGATTTTAAGTCTGCGATCTTTTAGTTCGGTGTTTGCTGGTATCATATTACTATGTTGTGATGAATCTCTAAGAAGATTATTCTTTGGTTCTTGAAGATTAACTTGTCTCACATGTGTGCACATTTGGGGTGGCTTCATGATTTGATGAGCTTTGGCTTATCATACGTCTGTATTTGTTTGATTCTATTGATGATTGCATCCATTTAGCTAAAGATTGTGACATGATCTGATTTCTATTTTGTGGGTTTTCTTCATCTTCTTGGTTATTTAATTCACATGGTGGTGTGATGCTAGCATATGTCCATTAGGTTTCTTTTCAGCAATTTCATTCAAATCTCTTGTTACCCTACATCTTATAACCTTCCTCGCAAGTTATTTTCAGTAGATTAATTAGATTAGCTTTGCTTTCATTCCTAAACCTGAAAATCATATAAAAAAAGAGAGATATTTTGGTTTCCTAAAGCTTGTTTTACAGTTTCCCTTGAAAGAAGAATTAGGAAAGGCCTCCTTGTTAATAGATTCATATTTGTCTTCCATTGAGGTATCCAAGTAGTTGAGACCTAACCAGAAGGAACCTTGAGATTGATTCCATCAGTCTTCCAAGAGGGGAATTTGCTCATGTAAATTCCTAGTTGTTGTCTTCATGTAAAAATGACGCTCAACAGAACTGGCGCTAGAAGGAGGGCCTAAACCAAAATGTTTTCAAGTTATAATGACTCTAAACAAGTTGGATGTTGGGAAAATCTAGCTTCAATGGATAGTCTATTGTGTGTACCGGGAGGTCTCCATGAGATTCCTCTGCATGCACATAATAGGCTTCCTTTTTTCTTCCCTAATAATGGACAAAATGATACAAATCATGTAAGGACTTGCAAGGATCTAATGCTTTTTCTCGAGATTGAACATGAAGATGTTGTTTGCATTCTATTTGTCAAGACATTTCAAGGTGTAGTGCTTCAATAGTATGAAAGACTCTCATCCAATTTTATTTGCTCATGGATTGAATTAAAGGATCTATTCTTAATTCAATTTGATCCCAATGTGAGTTCACAACATTCACTATTTTATTTTGCTGCTGTAAGAAGGACACCTCAAGAGTCCATTGCCCAATTTAATCATCGATTTCTTCTCATGTATCAAAGGGTTCAAGATTTGGAAAGGATGGTGCATGATTCAATGTTAAAAGAGCATTATGTATGGTGTTTGGATGTCTCATTTGCACACACAATCAGATCTTTTGGTGAGGTTACTACTTTGCATGATGCATTCAACAAGGCTCTTTTCTTGGCACGATGTGGATGTGATGTTACAAATGGTACAAATGGTCCTGATGTAATTTTCCATATGAAATTGATTAAAGGTTTCCAATCATTACAACTCTATGTCAACCCGATGAATACATCAAATTAGCTACAATCATCTCATTCAACCAATTACAACATGCCTGATATCCATATGATGCAATCATCCAATCAAAAGAATCAGATCAATCACTTTCAAGATCATATTTGGGGTCAAAATTCCCATGATACAACCTTGGACACAAGTATTTTCCCACCCAATGATGCTCCTATAGAGATCTTGTCATATTCTTACTATACTCGATTTCTCAATCCATCAAAACATGATGATACTTCAAATGGAAAGCTTGTTGGTCAGTTATATGAGTGTGATAAGTTGTGCAATAATGAAAGTGAAATGATCCTAAATGCTGATTGTAATTTAGAATGCAAGTTACCAAATAATTTTTCGACAAAAATCAGTCATGGGATAACAAGAAATGATGAACAAATCTAGGAGGATGAGAGATATTCAATGCTGCCCCAGAATTATTACCATGAAAGAGAAACAAGTACAAAATATTTGTCATCTTCACAAGGTAATTTTGATGACACTTTTGATGCTGAAAAAGATTCACACGACAAAGACACAGATAATCATTGTTGGGTAGATATTCCACTTGAACAAAGTAGACTGGATGAGAAGTTGAAAGAATTGGGTATTCCTATGTCATTATCAATTTTTTTATGGATGGAAGGATGTAGAATACACCTCATGAATCAACATTATGAGATGGATTGCCCTATTTTTCTTGGAAAGATGGACTTCTATTTGAAGGGAAAGATGACTATTGAAGAGGTATTAATTCCTATAGCAGATCATTGGGATAGTCAATCAAGGGAAGAAGAAGAGGAACATGATCAAATTCATGAGACTTTGGAAGATATGGATCTACCTAATGAGAAAGATAAAGTGATTGACATACAAGAAAATGAGGGTGAGAAAATTCTCAATGATGAGGAGAGTGAAATCATAAATACATTCATAGACATCTTCATGAAAGATGAAAGTGGAAAGGTCTCTTCTCGTGAAATCATAAGTGATGATGCACTGCCCTTTTTGAATGCTAATCATGATGGAGCCCAAATAAAGGAGATACAAGAAGTTAAAGAGGATGATCAAAAGGAAGATGATGAAGATGAAAAATTGTGCCTTGAGGTAGAGGAATCTCAGCATTTACAAAACAACAAACAAGATAACTCTTAGTTTTTGTCATCAGGGGAGGTAGACAAGGTTCTTGATTTGGTATCATGTTTGAGTAAAGAAATGTCCATTTATGGGTATTCCATGCATATATCAAACCTTGCAGTAGCCAATTCATGTAAGATTAATCCTTTTGAGATACATTTAGAGGTAAGTTGTCTTGAATTCTTGTTAGCTTGGGAGATCGCCTTAGAAGGTAAGTACAACTTTGAACATGTCTCTTTGAGGCATGAGCAAGAAAATAATTTGAATGTTGATTCTAACAATTCTTGCAATTTTGAAGACATGCTTATGAGTGAAATTCTTAGTCCTAATGAGGTCAAATGTGATGATTTATTATTTACGACTAATGATAATTATAACAGGGATCACAATCTAGATGATTTGCCTCTTGAACCTTGTTGTAATAAGAGGTATAATACATCACAAATGAATATGTTTTCTAATGGTGTGCATGCACTTGAGGATGATGGATTGGTGTACCATGAGATAAGACCTCTAGAAGAAGAAATCGCATTGAGTGAGTATGTGCCCATGGTTGGGAACTCATTAAATCAGGTTGTATCTATCCATTATCCCTTGCTTTTTGATGATTTTCAGTTTGAGTATGATAAAGGCGAAAAAAATTGTTTGTGGATTAATCATGATAATGGAGAATTGCCACAACTTTTGATTTTGTTTAATTTGTACCCAGAATTTGAACAAAAAGTATCTAAATTTTATTTTTCTGAGTACAAAGATGAGTTTGCATTCCTTAGAACTATGTAGGGTGCATTATTGCTACTATATGGAAAGAAAAATCAATTAATAAGAAACTCATGTGCTTGTTGTTCTAAGTTTTTTGTATATAATTTAACTTTAGTTGTAATTAGGTAGGTGTTAGTTAGTTTCCCTTGTGTTTTAGTGGTTAAGTTTTGTTTTGTTAGTGGGTCAGTCTCGTTCCTTGTTGCTTGAGTGTTTTTTCTATTTGTTTGTCAGTCTGGGGAAAAGAGAGTTTTGTCGAGGCATTTTCCTGGCAAGTGGTCCATTCCAAGTGGTCTTTAATAGAAGACAGAGGTATTTCGTAGTCAAAAATTTTTAGAAAAGGAATTTTTCTTGCAAGAAATTGTATACATGGATCATGAATGGTGATACCTTTCACTGGCAATCAAGTTGATATTCAAAGTCGATCATCCTCAACACATTACACACTTTAAACATGATACTGTAGTTGTTGATTTCTTGGGTAAGTATCAGTTGGAGTTGATTGGAGCCTATTGTTATGGGTGATCTCAGATCTCAGAACCCTTCTCCATCTACATCTTGACTTGAAGAGAAAAAATCAAAAGGAGGAAGGCATAAAGAAAGGTCAACAGAGAAAATTAAAGTTCAAATGCTCAAGTGGCACAACCTAATCACTGCCTGGGTTTCCAGAAAGAAAAGGGAAGAGAAAAGGAGAAATTAGAAATGCAAGAACTAATGTAGCATAGCCTAAGTGCTATCTTAGTGTACCAAAAGGTCCTAAAATGAAGATAATTGAAGAAGTGACAATATTCAGAGCACAATGTCTCAAGAAAAGTCACCTTCCATGAAATGATGTTGACTCTAAAAGAGCCCTCCAAACAATGAAAGAATCTTATATCTTGTCAGAAGATAGAGAAGGGTGACTCTAGCAACCTCTACCAGGGCTACGACCGCTTGACTGACAGTAGAGCAAGGTTAGAATGAGATTATGGAAGTTTATGAAAGTAAGCAAAGATTAGCTCCAAGTGTTTATCATCTAGGAAACCTTCATCCAAGTGTTGAAATAATGAACACGTAGATGCACTCACTGGATGAAACAACAAAGGACTTCAATTTTGAAAAGTTGGTGAAAGAATGTTTTCATGAATGGTGCTTGTGTTCAGTTTATTGCAAGATAATTTTCAGATAAAGTTTGCTGGTAAAGAAATGCCTTGGTCATTTCTCCTTTTGTCGGGGCTATTTGTTGTGGTTCCACAACACACACCCCATTTTCACCACTTGGCCTAATGGGGACCCCCCTTTTTTAAGGGTTCTTTTTTATTTGTCTTTAGGGTTTCAGTTTGTTTTCCTTGTGCAATTAGTTTAGATAGATAGATTTTTCTTCATGCTTTCAATAAGACATTACTGACAACTATTTTTGCATGCAGAAGTTTGATGCCCACATTTTGAGATTTACGAAGAAACAAGGGAAGATGACATCCATAGGAGTACTAAGATTTTTGGAAATCCAAGAAGTGACAAAGAAGTTTTAAAGAGCTCACCCCAACATTATTCCAAAATGTTGAGTCTTCAATTTTGACAAAGTTCAAAGAATTTCAACACTTAGCCATTTTTCAGTGCTAAAGGTCCGAGGTTCGAAAGTTTGAAGGTTCAGAAGTTTAGAAGTTTGGAGGTTCGAAAGTTCAAAGGTTCAAAGGTTCAAAGTTTGGAGTTCAAAAGTTCAAAGATCAGAGGTTCGAAGTGCAAAGGTCCGAAGTTCAAAAGTTCAGAGTTCAGAGGTTAAGTTTGGAGTTCAAGTTTTTCAAAGTTTCAGACGTTGAAAAGGCTGAAATGCCGAAATTCCTCACAACCTCGAAAGGCCAAAAAAATGTTGTGGACTTAGCCATTTTTTTGAAAAATTCAAAAAAAATTTGTGGACTTAGAAAATTTTGTGTTCCTATTTTTTTGGCCTCCTAAATTTTTGGACTTCCTAAAATTTTGGCCTTCGTAAAATTTCGGCCTTTCAGCCTTCCTATTTTTTCAGCCTCTAAAAAGTCCGAAATTCCAAAAGTTGAAGATTTTTTCGACCTTCCTATTTTTTCAGGCCTCCTAAATTTTTGATCCCCTAAATTTTTGGCCTTTAGGCCTTTCTATTTGTTTGGCCTCCGAAAAGTCCAAAAGTGCAAAAGTTGGAGGAGGGTTTTTCGGCCTTCCAATTTTTTCGGCCTCCTAAATTTTTGGACTTCCTAAAATTTTGGCCTTCCTAAAATTTTGACCTTTTGGCCTTTCTATTTTTTCAGCCTCCAAAAAGTCTGAAATTTTGAAAGTTGGAGGAGAGTTTTTCGACCTTCCTATTTTTTCAGGCCTCCTAAATTTTCAGCCCCCTAAATTTTTGGCCTTCCTATTTTTTCGGCCTCCGAAAAGTCCAAAAGTCCGAAAGTTGGAGGAGATTTTTTTCGGCTTCCTATTTTTTCAGCCTCCTAAAATTTTGGACTTCCTAAAATTTCGGCCTTCCTATTTTTTCGGCCCCCGAAAGTCTGAGAGTTGGAGGAGGAGTAGTTTTGTACTTAGCCACTTTTGAAGACCTTATTTTTTGGCCTTTCGACTCTAGATAACTTTCGGCCTTCGAAAGTCCGAAGTCTGAAATTAGGAAAAGTGGACATGGCATTTAGTCATTCTTGAGACTTGATTTTTTCAGACCAACTATCAGGATTTGGTCATTTTTTGGCACATCCGAAGTTTAACTCCAGTTATCTCAAAGTTCATTTTCCATTCAACTGAGCTTCTTTTTTGGGGTTTTTTCTGCTTGATTTTGGGATCTCTTCCAGTTGAGTCCACATGGAGAAGTCGTAGCCAAGGATCAAGGGCAGAAACATGAAGATTATCAAGAGCATGCACGAGTTCCAACTCCATTTTTGAGATGTTTAATGCATGATTTTCTTAAAGCTTTGTAATGCACAAGGTTTAATTCCGTGCTAGGGTAGTTTAGCTAATTTTTAGAAGTAGTTTCATTAATGCAATCTCTAGTTTAGATTTCCTTTCAAGTTTTAGTTGCAGCCAAACCCTAGCTGTGAAAATAAGAGCATAACTCTATAAATTGTAATAAAATGATGTAATGAAGGTCGGCTTGATCATTAATATAACATATACAATTGGTGCTTCGTTCATGGTGTGATTCTTCTATTATCTATGCAAAATTTGTGAATGTGTGAATGGCTCATTCTTCATTTTAAAGAGCCAATTGGTTGTTTAATGATTTTAGTCTACGATCTTTTAGTTCGGTGTTTGCTAGTATCATATTGCCATGTTGTGATGAATCTCTGAGAATATTATTCTTTGGTGCTTGAAGATTAACTTGTCTCATGTCTGCGCACATTTGGGGTGGCTTTATGATCTTATGATTTTTGGCTTATCATACGTCTGCATTTGTTCGATTTCGTTGATGATTGCATCCATTTAGCTAAAGATTGTGACATGATCTGATCTGTGTTTTGTGGGTTTTCTTCATCTTCTTGGTTATTTAATTTGCATAGTGGTGTGATGCTAGCATATGTCCATTAGGTTTCTTTTTAGCAATTTCATTCAAATCTCTTGTTATCCTACATCTTCTAACCTTCCTCGCAAGTTATTTTTAGTAGATTAATTAGATTAGCTTTGCTTTCATTCCTAAACCTAAAAATCGTATTAAAAAAGAGAGATATTTTGGTTTCCTAAAGCTTGTTTTACAGTTTCCCTTGAAAGAAGAATCAACAAAGGCCTCCTTGTTAACAGATTCATATTTGTCTTTCGTTGAGCTATTCAAGCGGTTGAGACCTAGCCAGAAGGAACCTTGAGATTGATTCCATCGGTCTTCCAAGAGGGGAATTTGTTCACGTAAATTCCTAGCCATTGTCTTCGTGTAAAAATGATGCTCAACACATCCTTTTGTAAGGCATCAAATTATCATCTCTTGTTTGGTATTCATCATTGATTTGATTAATTACAAGTTGTGAATCACCATATACTTTTAATTACATTACTTTCCATTCTAGAGCCATTTTCATGCCTATGACAAGTTCTTTGTACTCGAAAATGTTATTAGTACATGGAGAGATAAGTTTGTAAGATTTTGGAATAGTAGAGCCTTGAGGTGTGATCAATAAGATACCTTCTTCAGAACCATGTTGTGTATATGAACCATCAAAATAGATTTTTCATGTCTTGGCTTCAATATTTATAATTTATGCATCTCAAAATTCTACTTGAATAGGATATTCATCTATCAAAGGTGCTTCCACCAATTGGTCTGCTATAACTTGGACTTTTATTGCTTCCCTATCCACATATTCAATATTGAATTCATTCAACACCATGACCCACTTTCCAATCTTCCTATTAGGGTTATTTCTCTGAATAGATACTTCAAATGTTCAATCTTAGCTATGAGTCAGATTTTGTGTGCTAACATATAATATCATATTTTTTGTGAAGAAAAAACTATTACCAAGAATGATCTTTCAATGAAACTATAGTTTAACTCATATTTTACCAAGGTCCTGCTAATATAATAGATTGCCTTCTCCTTTCCATTTAATCTTCTTGAGCTAGTAATGCATCTGAGGAATGCTCTATTTATGAAATGTATAATAGTAAAGGCTTGCCTCTTATTGGTGGCATCAATATAGATATATTCATAAGATACTTCTTGAGAAGTGAAAAGGCTTCTTCACATTGATCATCACATTTGAATACTACGTCCTTGTGAAGGAGTTGAGTAAATGAATGATATTTTTTGGGTAATTGAAAAATAAATCTTCTTATGTATTGTAACCATCCTTGAAGGGATCTCATTTGGCTTATATTTCTTGGAGCTCCCATTTCCATTATTGCTTTAAATTTTATAGGTTATATCTCAATACCTTTTGCTAACACTATGTATCCAAGTAACTTGTTGGATTGTACCCCAAATACACACTTTTTAGGATTCAATATTACTTGTTATTGTTCAAGCCTTGTTAAAATCCTTTCTATAATTGACAAGTGTTCTTCTCTTGAATGAGATTTAGCTAATATGTCATACACATAGTCTTCTAGAAATTTTTGCATCATGTCATGAAATATGGTAGTCATAGCTCTTTGATAGGTTTTTCTGATGTTTTTGAGGCCAAATGGCATCACATTCCAACAAAATGTTCCCCAAGCACATGTAAAAGATATCTTGTCTTGATCTTTGAGAGTGATCTTGATTTGATTATATCCACTAAACCCATCCATGAGAGAAAAAATAGAATGACCTATCATAAAATCTACTTTTGCTTTGATGCTTGGTAGTGGAAAATCATCTTTAGGGCATTCTAGATTGAGATCTCTAAAGTCTGTTCATACTCTAATTGATTTATCAGGTTTTGAAACTGGTACAATGTTGGAGATCCAATTGGCATAATCAATGGATCTAATGAAACCAACCTTCAGTAGATTTTAAAATTAAGCTTTAACTAGCAATGCAATATGTGGATGCATTTTCCTTAATTTATGCTTGATTGGTTTCACTCCTGTCTTAATGTTCAAATGGTGAATAATGAGATTTGGATCCAATCTTGGCATGTCATCATAAGACCAAGAAAATTCACTTGTCTTTCTTTGAAAAACTCAATAAATTCTTCTCTTTCTTCTTTTGATAATGAAGCTTCAAGGTGTATAATCTTAGGCTTTGATTTTGTATCAATGTTGACTTTTTTGTGGGTTCAATCAAAATAGATGATCTTTCCTCATAATTCATGGGTAACATTTCTAATGTCTCTTTCTTAGGTGCCACAGTTGGGTTTTCACCTTTTAAAACATCTTTTATTTTTACTTTTTCTTGGTCTAGCACCACCACATTGTGGTTTTCACCAATAGACCTTATTATTTTTTCTTTTCTTTCATGAATAAGTGATTGAACACTTTCCACCATTATTTCTACTTGATAGATTTCATTGGTAGAAGAGGGTTTAACTGCATTTAGGTATAGGGCCAACGAATTATCATTTGGAAATGTGGGCATGTCATTTGTCTCTATAGAATCCCAATCAATTAGTTTCGGGTATATGAGGGATAAGGTATCATTGGATAAGCTTAAATTTGTAGGATTTAAAGACATGACTTTGTTTGAGGGTTTGTACATTGTATCACTTAAATCTATGATATGTGCCTTCTCAAGGTGCTCCATAGAACTTAGATCAAAATTTTCCTCACTTGAGTCCTCTTGGGTTTCTTGAGGATAAAAATATCATGGGTTAAACCTAACACTAGCTTATCCTATTCTCAGTAACCATGAAGGCACATAAGGTTCCCCTATCCATTGAGACCTTTCTATTTCTTTTCTTGAATCAAGTTCTTGATTAGAATTCAACCCTTGATTTGAGCTTGAAGCTTGAATTGAGCTTAACTCTTGATTTGAATCTTGTCTTCTACCTGAATTAGATATAGGGGCATAGGAATGAATAACAACCACCTCTTTGTCTTTTTTGTCACTAAGGATTGCACCCATGGAGGCTAAGTATGAAACCTAGAAATCCTGTGAAACATGGGACTAATTTTAGGTTATGGGTGACCTAGAAGAAAGTAGACCTCCGGATTAAGGGTTGGCTTCCCTCGAATCACCTTGAAACTAAAATGTACTTTTGAAGGAAAATGGAAGAGGGTGCATAAATTTTAAATAACTAAAAATGAAACTGAGGTGATTCACCAAACTTGAAAGATCCACATATTGCAAAACACTCACAATGTGCATTGAAACATAAATGATAACTTCACAAATTTATCCCACTTACAGTATTATCCTTTTAATTAATAAGGTGTTGGTTATAGGTAGGAAGGGAAATGAGTTCCATAACCTAAACTATTTGTAAATGCACACAAATTAAACCTTCAAGCAACAAAGTGTATTTTATGAACCCTTAAATATGCAAAAATATCAAGTAAAGGATCAAACTAATCACAATAAATTGACATAACACTCACTAACCACTCAAAAATCAATGGGAAAAGAAGGACCATTGCTTTGCATTCAACAAAAAGGAGTCAAGAAAACAATCTACTTCTCAAGAGCTACAAACATTCAAATCTCAGAGTGAGATAGAAAGTAAGAATTGCCTCTATCACAAAATTTGAGAGGTATAAATAGGTGATGGTGCAGGAGCACACCTAGGCTAACCTCCATTGCTTAGCTATTTTGGCTTGTACTTGACTCTAGCCAAGTAAAGAAGTTAGTTTAGTTGTTTTTAGACCTTAGAAGATCATTTGAAAATGCAGGCTAAGTGAATTAGTCACTAGGACTAAGGTCAAACTAATAGCCATTGTTAGTTGTTTATTCAATTTCTTAGTGCTAGGAGCTTAACATAAGGTTGGAGTCTTAAATGTGTTCTAAACATGTATAGTTGTTGTAAAGATGCCATATGGTCATAAATGGCCTTGGATCCTTGAAACATAGGAGGTTAGGAGTCCTAGAATATAGGATCATGTCATAAATCAAAGATGCCAATTGTTTTTTATTATGGTAAAAATAGGTTTTGAAGGGGCCCCGAAACCCTTTAACAATAGAGACAAAAGATAAGCATGAGATCCCAAAGAACAACTAGTTGTCCCAAAGAAAGGAACATACTACAAAGGGTTAAAACCCAAATATTCAATAAGCATGTACACAACAAAAAGCAAGAAACGCTGGAAGACAAACAAAAAAGAGAAGAACACCAGCACAAAGATCAAGACATAGTCTTCAGGAAGCCCTCAGATTCCTCCAGCTGGGCCTACATGATCTTAACATTATCTTTTAGCCTCTGAATGTCCTGATCAGCAATCTTGAGCTTCTTTTTAGTATTAGACCTAGTTTTGGTGCCAGGTCCCATCTGCTGACTAGGATCAGTCAAGTCAATTTTGTCACTCAGGGGGGCATCTTTGTTTCCTTCCAACATTTTTTTGAGCATATTCAAATTCTCCAAAGTCAACTTCATTCATGTATTAGCCAGGCCAAGCAAATATTTCAGCATTTCCTCATTCTTGCTTGTCTTCTCATGGATAGGGATCATGGCAGTCTCAACTACTTTTTTCATTCTATCATCCAAATCAGAACCGTAATAAAAAACACTGACATTAGCTTTGAGAGAAATCTCCTTCCTAATATTGTCAATCATTTCCTCAATAATAGGATTCTTATTTTCCAGTTTGATACATTTATTCTTCAACTCAACCGGGTCATTATGCACCCATTTGTCCATATTATAACTAAAGATGGACTTTTTCTTAGCAATCTCTAGGGGGGTCATAATAATTGTTCTTTTTACTTGCAAATCCATCTTTCTAATATCATCCTGAAGATATTGGGACCTATAACAATCAATGGTTCTCTCACTGTCATCCTTCTTCTTCTCTTTCCGAGAGCTAGGGGAGTCATGGGAGTCCAGATTTTCCTCTTCCATAACCCTAAAGCTATTGTTCCCTGAGTCATTAGCATTGCTATCAATTAAGTTTATATCATCCTCTTTGACTTTATTATCGTTAGCCTCAACCTCAATCTCAGAAGTATCTTTATCATCAGTATTATTAATCTCCAGAGTAGGGATAGGCTTGTCCCCTCTATTCTAATTATCCTGGCCATCCTTGAGGCTACCCATGGCATTAGTAATGTCAGGATCCTCCAAGTCCTTCTCCTTAGGGGTCTAGGTAGTGGCATTAGGCATGACATTTTGACCCACCTAGGTATTCTTTTCAACCTCGATCACATTATCCTGGGGATTCGACTGCACACCTTCAGACTCCGATCGGACAGGACTAGTAGAGGGCTCAAAATCAATTTTGTCAAAAATAGAGGCATTAACATCACTCGGGTTCTTGACATTCTTCAGACCATCCAAAGACATAGAGGGGGCTAGCTTAGAGATGGAGCGAGCTTTCTTAGATTTCTGTTTCCTGGGCGGAGAGCCAGTTTTCTTCCTTTTCCTGACCTGGGTAGGGATGCCAATTGTTGCAAAGAAGTTGTCATGACAACATTTGCAATTATTGCAAATGTTGCATGCAACTCAGATAGCTTTGGATTCCCTAAACTTTAGGAGGTGGGGAATCGGCCAACAAGCCCTAAAATGAAGAAGATGGCATCTAATGTAAGAAAAGACTCGAATCTCAAGAAATTATTTGCATTGTAATAGTTTGAAAGTGTGTGAATAGAGCTCTGCAAGTGTTTTACCAGGAATTTCTTGAGATTTTGAGTTAACAGTCACATCAAATGGATTGAAAGTGAAAACTTAATGGTTTTTCAGTGTTCAATAGATTGTTAGAAGAATTTTTCATTTGGATAGCAAGTTGATTAGAGTAGATTTAGGGTGTCGATTAAAGAAGGTTTTATTTTAGAGTTTCTCTAGTTTTGTTTTGACCTGTCGGTGCTTTCATGGCTCCCCCATGAAATCTAGCCATGGGAAACATCTCATCATGGATGGAAATGTTAGGGGAGTCACTATTGTATATAATTTTAGGTTTAGGAGTCTAGGAAATGAGGAGATCTATTTTTACCATTAGGCCCTAGGCGAGCAGACAGGAGCCTGGTTAGTGGTCTAATAACGAAGATTTGAAGACTTTATGTAGGGTTGTACGGCACAATACAGCTCCAGTACTTTTTAAAGTAGGTGTTCACCATATCTAATCATTATGTGTAGATTGAGGTCATGCCAATCACCAAGGTTTTGGTTTGAGCAAGATTTCTATTAGGATTTAGATAGTCCTAAAAACTAGGTCAATTAGCCCTATTGTCCTAGTTTGTGGGAACCCACTGTACAGTCACTGTCAGACCCAAAAACCTTATGAATATTTTAAAACTTTGAAAAGGGTATTCAAATCAGGTTTTAGATTGTCAAGTTGTTTGGGAAAGTTTTGCTGAAAAGAGGAAAAGGTGATTGGTAAAGGCTACAAGGAAATAGCCTACTTTTAAGGTCACTTATGATGAAATCTTGCTTTCGATAGGAAAATGACACAAGATCCCACTAAAATGGATCAAATTCATCAAGTTATGAATTTTTTCAGTATGAAGAACACCCCTACAAGGAGATGTGAAGAATTTGAGGATTTGGCACTTAGAGCTATCTAAGTGTAGAGGAGGAAGAGAAGTCATTACATGGTGTTAGTCCTTCAAGGTGAAGCTTTAATAGTTTGACTCTTATAATAGAGTTTGTATAGGCCTTAGTTAATTACCTAAGCCTATAGGAAGATCCTAAAGAGGAATATGATTCTAGGGGAGACAAGTGAAGTCTCTTGGTGGATGTGAAAGCAAGCCTTGGAGCTACCATACATCATATTGGTATCAGAGCTTGAATTGATCAGGCTTGTGGTTGATGTTGTAGTCTCCTGAATTAGTAGGAGAAAATACACTAGGTAGAACCATGGTGACTAATGCTAAATTAGCCAAGAAGGTCGAGGAACAAGAGGAGGATAACAAATTGCTAAGGCAAAGGCTAGCTCAAATGGAGCAGCTCTTGGGTGAAGTCCAAGACAAAGCTAATAGGGTCAAAGACAAAATTGACCAAAAAGAAGAACAAGAAGCAAAGGGGAAAGAATTAGAGTTAGAGGAGGAAGCCCCAACCCCTGACCCTGTTCTTACTAAAGAACCATTCTTTAAAGCACTCAAGGCCTTAACCGGCAAGGCTCTAGAAGGTGTGTCACTATTTAGTGGACAAATGGACCCAGATTCAGTCATGGATTGGATTGAGAACACAAAGAATAACTTTGAATGTGATGGTGTCACTAAGCCAAAAAAAGTAATGGTGGCCAAGTCTAGGTTAAGAGGTTCATCCCTTACCTGGTGGAAGTATGTTCAAGCTAAAAGAGAGAAAGAGGGAAAGAGTCCCATAGTCTCATGGAAGGGCATGTTGACTAAGATAAAGCAGACTTATCTGCCTGATGATTATGAAGTTTAGCTGCATAGGAGGAGACACAATCTTAGACAAAAAGATTTAGATGTCCAAACATACACTAAGGAGTTTCAAAAATTGTGCCTAAGGTCACAAGTGGTGGTAGATGAGAGTATAAGACTAGCAAGGTATTTGAATGGCCTCAAGTGGTCTATTCAAGAAGAGATGAGCCTAAGAAACTTCAAAACCATTCACCAATGCTATCAAATGGCCTTAAAGATAGAAGAGAAAAGAAAAAGGAAACAAGAAACCTCCAAGGGTAAAGCTAAGAGCAAGGATAATAGAGGGAAAAGAGGTGGCTATGGTGGAAAAAGTTTAGATTGAAGGGCTCAAGGTGAGATAAAATTCAGTGAACAGCAAGAAGTAAGCTCAATTAGAGGTGGTAGAGGAAAAGGTTCTAGCTCTAGAGGAAGGAGTGGTGGACAAGGAGGAAGAGGCAACTATTTTTCCAATATGAAGTGCTACCATTGCAATCAAATGGGGCACCCTACCTATAGATGCCAGGAGAAAGGTGATTCATCACAAGGAGATGACAAGAGGACAAACTTAGTTCAAGATGAGTCCAATGTAGTAGAGAAGCATGTTGAAGTACCTTTGAATTCAGAAGAGGGAGAAAATCTTATGATGAGGAGAACTCTAATCAAGAAGCTGGTGAAGGAAGAGCCAAGCCAAAGAAGGTATTTGTTTAGGATTAAGTGCAAGATTATGGGGAAAGTATGTAGGGTCATTATAGATTTAGGCTCTATTGACAATATTGTCTCAGAGGAAGAAGTCAACAAGTTGAAGTTGACAAGGATACCCCACACCAATCCTTACAAGGTCACTTGGCTCAATAAAGGCCAACATGTGTTAGTGAATGAGAAAGCATGGGTGGAGTTATCCATTGGAAGGTCCAAAGACAAAGTTTTATGTGATGTGCTTCCTATGGATGCATGCCATTTACTCCAAGGTAGACCTTGGAAATTTGACCGCCAAGCCATACATGATGGAGGAAATAATTATTATTATTTCAAGAAGGACAATGTGACCTTCAAAATATAGTCATTATTGGAGAATTTTGAAGTAAGGACAGCATGTCCAAATGTACTTATGGTGAGTGAAAAGGAGTTCTTAAAAACCATGGAAGAGAGTGAAGGTGTAGGCTTTGCATTAGTGCTAAGACCAAAGGAGCTAGATGAAGACAAGGTGGCTAAAAGGATAGAATTACCAAGGGAGATTCAAGGTATGTTGCAGACTTACCAAGGAATTGTGAGTGATGGAGAACCATCAACCTTACCCCCTAAGAGAGCCATAAGCCATAGGATAGACCTTATCCCAAGAGCTACCCTACCTAAGAAAGCAGCCTATAAGATGACCCCTCAGCAAAATGAGGAAATAGCAAGACAAATACAAGAACTCCTAGACCAAGGCCTAATTAGGAAGAGTATTAGTCCATGTGTCGTACCCACTAAACTTTCACCTAAGAAAGGAGGAACTTGGAGACTTTTCATGGATTCAAGGGCAATAAATAGGATAACTATAAGGTATAGGTTTCCTATCCCTAGGATTGAAGACTTAATGGACTATTTAGGTGAAGCTAAGTACTATAGTAAGTAGACTTGAAGAGTGGCTATCACCAAATAATAATTCATGAGGGAGATGAGTGTAAGACAGCCTTCAAGACCAATGAAGGGCTGTATGAATGGCTTGTCATGCCATTTGTTTTGTCCAATGCCCCCTCCACATTCATGAGGCTCATGAATGAAGTCCTCAAAGACTACATAGGCAAGTTTGTAGTTGTATATCTAGATGATATATTGATTTTTAGCAAGACAAGGAGTGAGCATCTAGAACATCTTGATTTTTTTTCAAGAAGCTACATGAGGAGAAGTTGATGATCAACTTGGAGAAGTGTGAGTTCATCAAAATAGAGCTAGAATACCTTGGGTTTGTCTTATCACATGGAAATCTGAAAATGGACAAGAGTAAAGTGGAGGCTATCATGAATTGGCCTACTCCAAGGATAGCAACAGAGGTAAGAAGTTTTTATGTCCTTGCACAATACTATAGAAAGTTCATAAGGAAATTTAGTGCAATTTGTGCTCCAATGTTAGATACTATCAAGGGAGGAATGAAAACCAAGTTTTTTTGGAATGAGCATGCTAACAAAATATTTGAGTTGTTGAAGGAAAAGATAGCTACCCAACCTTTTTTAGTGCTTCCAAGCTTTGAGAAGCTTTTCACCATTGAGTGTGATGCTAGCAATGTAGCAATTGGGGTTGTTCTAAGCCAAGAAGGCAGACCGGTGGATTTCCATTCAGAAAAGTTAAGTGAAGCCAAGAAGAAGTACTCTTCATATGACCTTGAGATGTATGCATCGGTCCAAGCTCTAAGGAAATGGAGACACTATTTTCTTCCAAAGGAGTTCATTGTGTATTTAGACAATCAAGCACTTAGTTTCCTAAATTCAAAAGAAAAGTTGAGTCACAAGCACATGAAGTGGTTTGAGTACCTCCAAGCATATACCTTCAATATCAAACACAAGAAAGGTGTCCTCAATAAAGTGGTAGATGCATTATCAAGGAGAGTTCTCACAATCCAAGAAATTTAGTTGAAGAGCATGGGAATAGATCATTTCAAGGATCTATATGGCGATGATGAAGATTTTGCTGACATATACAAGGTATGTGCTGAATACAAGAATCATTTTCATAGTAGATATGCTGAGTATACTTTGAAAAGTGATCTCTTGTTTAAAGGGAATCAATTATATATTCCTCAAAGCTCTATTTGAGAGAACTTAATTCAAGAAAATCATAATGGTGCTTTGAGTGGTCACTTTGGGATCCCTAAGACTCAAGACCTTGTTTCAAGGTTCTATTATTGGCCTAGAATGAATTTTGATGTTAGGAGGTATGTGGAAAGTTGTGTTGTATGTCAAAATGCCAAGGGCACTTCATCAAATGCTGGTCTTTATCAACCACTACCTGTTCCTACTAGGCCATGGGAATGTCTAACTATGGATTTTGTAGTTGGGTTACCCAAGACAAGACAAGGTATGGACAATGTCTATGTGGTTGTGGATAGATTTAGTAAGATGGCTCACTTTGTGCCATGCAAGACCACTAATGATGCTAGTCAAATAGCCTCTTTATTCTTCAAACAAGTAGTGAGAATCCATGGATTACCTATCAGCATTGTGTCAGATAGAGAAACTAAGTTTATGAGTCATTTTTGGAAGACTCTTTGGCAGAGATTAGGCACTAACTTATCATTTGGATCAGCCTACCATCCCCAAACTGATGGCCAAACCGAGGTTGTTAATAGAAGCCTTGGAAATCTTCTTCGATGCTTGACTAAAGAGTATGGTCAACAATGGGATCATTTGATTGGGCAAGCTGAATATGCTTACAATGATACTACAAATAGATCAACAGGGAAGAGTCCATTTGAGATAGTTTATGGACTACATCCTAGAGGTGTCTATGAACTAAGATATTTGAAAGATGGAGTAAAAGGAAGTGGATATGCAGATGACTTTGCATATGCTATGAAAGAGATACATGAGACAGTGAGGAAGACATTCACAGAGAACACCTTGAAACACAAAGCAAAGGTGGATGAAAGAAGAAGGACAGTTGAATTTAATGTTGGTGACTTAGTTATGGTGCATCTTAACAAGTCTAGACTGCACAAGGGAGTCCCTCACAAGCTGCAAATGAGGAGGATAGGACCCTATCCAATATTGGCTAAATATGGTGACAATGCATTCAAGGTTGAACTACCGGAAGATAGTGGACTATCACCAATATTTAACATTGCAGACTTAGTTCATTATAGATGACTACAACAAGACATGGATCAAAATTTTCATGAAGTGATTAGAGATGTAGAGGATCTCCAATTACCTACTTTTGCAACTACAGGACTAGATAGCATACTAGACACAAGAGTCTATAAAAAGACTAGAACAAAAGAGTACAAGGAACATCTCATAAAGAAGTATGGATAGATGGATGATGATGTTGTTTGGATAAAGGAGTCAGAGTTCAAGAAGATCAGAATTGATCCTATCATCATCAATCCAAGGGTGGATTGAACTTCTTATTTTGGGGAGGATTGTGTAGGAGCACACCTAAACTAACCTCCATTGCTTAGCTATTTTGGCTTGTACTTGACTCTAGCAAAGTCAAGAAGTTAGTTTAGTTTTTTTTAGACCTTAGAAGGTCATTTGAAAATGTAGGCTAAGTGAATTAGTCACTAGGACTAAGGTCACACTAATATCCATTGTTAGTTGTTCATTCAATTTCTTAGTGCTAGGATCTTAACATAAGGTTGGAGTCTTAAATATGTTCTAAAAACATATAGTTGTTGTAAAGATGCCATATGGTCATAAATGGCCTTGGATCCTCGAAATATAGGAGGTTAGAAGTCCTAGAATATAGGATCATGGTATAAATCAAAGATGCAATTTGTTGCAAAGAAGTTGTCATGACAACATTTGCAATTATTGCAAATGTTGCATGCAACTCGGATAGCTTTGGATTCCCTAAACTTTAGGAGGTGGGGAATCGGCCAACATTCCCTAAAATGAAGGAGATGGCATATAATTTAAGAAAAGACTCGAATCTCAAGAAGTTATTTGCATTGTAATAGTTTGAAAATGTGTGAATAGAGCTCTGCAAGTGTTTTACCAGGAATTTCCTGAGCTTTTGAGTTAACAATCACATCAAATGGAGTGAAAGTGAAAACTTAATGGTTGTTTAGTGTTCAATAGAATGTTATAAGACTTTTTCATTTGGATAGAAAGTTGATTAGAGTATATTTAGGGCGTCGGTTAAAGAAGGTTTTGTTTTAGAGTTTCTCTAGTTTTGTTTTGACCTGTCGATGCTTTCATGGCTCCCCCATGAAATCTAGCTATGGGAAACATCTCATCATGGATGGAAATGTTAGGGGAGTCACTATTGTATATAATTTTAGGCTTAGGAGTCTGGGAAATGAGAAGAGCTATTTTTACCATTAGGCCCTAGGTGAGCAGACAGGAGCCCGGTTAGTGGTCTAATAATGAAGATTTGAAGACTTTATGCAGGGTTGTACATCACAGTACTGCTCCAGTACTTTTTCAAGTAGGTGTTCACCATATCTAATCAGTCTATGTAGATTAAGGTCATACCAATCACCAAGGTTTTGGTTTGAGCAATATTTCTATTAGGATTTAGACTGTCCCAAAAACTAGGTCAATTAGCCCTATTGTCCTAGTTTGTAGGAACCCACTGTACAGTCACTGTCAGACCCAAAACCCTTATGAATGTTTTAAAAATTCCAAAAGGGTATTCAAATCAGGTTTTATATTGACAAGTTGTTTGGGAAAGTTTTGCTGAAAAGAGGAAAAGGTGATTGGTAAAGGCTACAAGGAAATAGCCTACTTTTAAGGTCACCTATGATGAAATCTTGCTTTCGATAGGAAAATGACACAAGATCCCACCAAAATGGATCAAATTCATCAAGTTATGAATTTTTTCAGTACGAAGAACACCCCTGCAAGGAAATGTGAAGAATTTGAGGATTTGGCACTTAGAGCTATCTAAGTGTAGAGGTGGAAGAGAAGTCATTACATGGTGTTAGTCCTTCAAGGTGAAGCTTTAATAGTTTGACTCTTATAATAGAGTTTTTATAGGCCTTAGTTAATTACCTAAGCCTATAGGAAGATCCTAAAGAGGAATAGGATTCTAGGGGAGACAAGTGAAGTCTCTTGGTGGATGTGAAAGCAAGCCTTGGAGCTACCATACATCAGGTGAGAACCCCAAAATCTGCATATCCAAGGAATCTGGAATTTCACCATCCCTAACTCCACCAAATCCAGGAATGAATGAAGGGATATCTTTGAAGAATCTATATTTTAGGTCCATGAAATATGGTACTTAAATCTGTATGTCAGGCACCCTAGATTTATAGGTGGTGATGAGGGGAGAATTTCATAATCATGCCTTTAAAAGTATTCCCCTTTCAAATCCAATATAACCTACCTCCTAATCATGCTTGGCATATAAAATTTGACAAAATGAATTATAAAATGCCATTTGTCAAATATTTTACAATAATAAATGCATGATTTTACATCTCAATTTGATAAATCATGACCCCTAAAAATATTGATAATGACACCTAAAATCATCTTCCAATATCAACCATAACACTTCAAACCTAGGGGACATATGTTTACATCTCTAATTTTGTCTTTGTCAAAATGACTTCTTGAATATAGTTTTAATTTTTAAAAGTATATTTACCTTTATCCCCTTATTTAGGAAAAAATTGAAAACCCCTAACCATACGTTTAGGAAATAGTGTTTACAACCTACCCCACCTCTAAACATATGTGTTTTAAAACCACCTTATAACATCTACCTTTGACACATGTTTTTAAAAATATATTCAAATCAGCCTTTTTCTTTTTCACACCACTTTGCATCAAGAATTCAAGCCCTAACTGCACTTCATTTGGAAAGATGACATGGTCTTGGAGATGTTTCTATTTGCATCAATTTTTTCTTGGGGATTTGCTGGAGTTCAAGGGAAATATATGGTGAGAGGTAGGTGATCATCTTCATTGTTGTCTATCTGATCATTTCATTTCTTCATTGAGAGCTCATGGCATCATTGTTTTGCTGGTTGTATTGATTTCTTAGGGCATCAATGATTCACCATCAGAAGATTTTGTTATTGCATCATTTTTTTGTTGTTTCATCTTTATCTTTGTTGTCATATTAATGATGAGGCCATGGGCTAGGGCATCATGAATGGCCTCCATTTTCTATTGTTCTAATTCTATGGAGAGCCTGTGAACCATGCCATGGTATCATAATGTATTTTCTGCTACTTCATCATGATGTGTGAGGCCATATTTGTGGCATCATTATTGTTGCATGAATATCCATTTTTGGGAGCCCGTATTTGAACTAGGGCACTATATTGCTGCTCTTGCTTGCTTGAAACCATGATTGTTGAATGTACTATATTTGATGAGGGCATTATTTCTCCACTTTATTGCTAAATTTAGAGTATCATGGCATGGTTTCCTTTGGGTTTTCCCTCTGCTTGTCATTCTTTTTGATATATCTGTTGTTGTCCCAAGAAAAGATAAGGGTGTCACTGTTGTTTTTCTATGAATGTTATTGTACATATAATCATGGATGCTCCATTTTGAAATGGTGCAACAGAAATATCAAATGTAACAACCAAATTTGATTTTTTTGTTGCATTGTATTGTGATGGTACATTTGAATCATGAAGACATGTCTAGGGTATCAAAGAGCCCATGGTATATCTTACTGTCCCATTGCTCACTGCTTTGACCTTGGGGCCGTGTTTGTAGGGAGGCATTACTGCATTAATAATCACAGTGTTTTGTTCATACCATGGGAGATACATATGTTTTTTTAATTGATGTATGCAAGAATTTTCCAATATATATTCTTTTCAAGTATATACTTACTCTAGTTATAGATTCAGAATGTGGATTTATTGAGATATCTATCATAACCTTATTGTGTTTTATCATACTTGTTGCTTGAACTTTGGAAATGTAGCTTTTATTGAGATGAAAATGTATCATATAGCATATTTTTATCTTTCCTTGAAATGAAAATGCTACTTTGATTGGGTTACATGCAGATTTCTGAAACACACATATGTGCAAATGTTGTTTACCTTTTCTGAGACACACATGTTGGTCCATCTTTGTTCAAACATGAGATGCATATCTAGATTTATCTCTTCTCTTTGTTGGATTATATATGTTGTCTTCATCTTTTTTTTGTGCCTAGGGTATCATTGTTTATTGATATTTGAGGGAACCATATTGTTTTGACCCCATGTTTGATATCATTGTAATGCTGCAAATGGATTTTCTTTAATTAGATCATTGGATACCATTTCATCTATGAACACATTCTTATGTGATTGATCCATTGGATTTGAATACTATATCTCATATTGCCTTCATTGGTTTTCTACTCCATTGTTTGATGTTGATGCTCTCATGCCCTCTTTGGTTTTCTTGGATACTTCATCACTGATTTGTTGCTCATTTATGATACTCCTCTATTTCATGCCATGTGATGCAATGATACTTCTACACTTTGTATTTCCTATAGTTCTTCTAAGGGTCTTGGAAATTCATCATGGCATGTCTATAGGTGTTTTTGTCTTGCAAATTGGTTCTCCTCAAAGGTGGCTTTAGAAAGCTACCCCTTGCAGAGCCCAATTCGAAATGCAATTACATTTATTACATCTTGGGAAAAGCAATACAACATCTATGGAACCAAAATAGTCATATAAACATGGTATTTCTCCTTTCTCATGTTGTATTACCCTGACCTTTCTATTTCTCTAGCTCCTTCATGTATCATTGTACCATTATGTCTTCTTGTATCCTAAATGCTCCATGGTTACTTTTGTTTTATTGACTATTCCCTTTTTTGGATAAGTTCTCCTCCTTGGGGTTGTGGGGACAATCAAAAACTCTATTGAAATGGAGCTTTTGATAACCCTCATAGCTTCAATGTGGGGTACTAAGAGTGCTTTGCACTTGATCATGGGTGCTCTTTTCCTATCATGTAGGTTTTTGTCAAGGAGCCTTGAGGGCCTCCCAAAAGTGCCCACATTACAGAGCAACACCATTCATTTTATTTTTGGAAAAATACATCTTTAGAATTGTTATTGCTCAGACAATATTTTTACTTTGAGGATGACCTTTTGGAATGGCTATCCTCTAAGTACTTCTATTGTTTGTGTAAGGGTAAGAAACAATATCATAGATTCTTCTATACCTGCACATGGAACAAACAAGTTAGTGATAACATGGTATCTTCTTCTTCCTACAACATCCTTCTGAGTGTGCACATGCCTGGAGAATGGTCACCTTCTTGAGATGTATGGTTAATTATGTGCATGCATAACTATAAATGTATATAGGTAATTGGATATCATGCATTTCTTAGATCTTATGGATCTAACCCCATCTCTTTCTTCTTGTAGGTTCTGGATCAAACAGGAGCATACTGGAATCACACCCAGGTCAACATCTCATCTTCTCTTTTGGCAATGTCTGGTACCCTATTATTTATGTTCATTTTCTTATGTATGTTTGTACTTAGCCATAGATACCTAGGAGTTGGCTATGCTCACAGACTGTGTGAGCCCAAATGATTTTCTTTACTTTCCTTATGTACACACTTTGTTATTCATGCTCAAAATCTAAATATGATCCAATATATATATCATTTTCATTGAATATATTAGCTTCTTTCTTTCCCTTTTATGTACCTTCAATTCAGCTCAAGAAATGAACACAAATTTAATCCAGATCACTAATAATATGCAAACTAGGTTACCTTAGCAACTCACCTAGTAAATAGGCTAACAACCTTAACCAATTGAATGAACATAAAATTTGGGTAACAATCTTGACAAGATCCTTCAGATAAATAATCCCATTCCCATTCATTAGAATCCTCATCACTTTGGGAATTTAATTATAAAATTTGTTCATAAAATCGTGGATGATTATTTTTAGTATATGCTCAAGGTATCCTAGCCCTTATTTTTCTTTATTATCTCTCCAATTCATTTCTAAAGGCTCCACCAATCCTTCATTTTTCTTTCCCAAGGGTTTTTTTCCTTCGTACCCGATCTTTTGCATGATTTCACATCCCTTGTCGTATAGGTGTGTTGTGATGCTAATATTTTGAACCTGTTCTTCATTTGATATTTGATTTGAACTTGATTCTTCTTCATCTTTATAAAGCCATATTAGGATCTCATTATCATCTTCTTCTATAGGTGAAGAAGTACTAGCTCATACAAAATATTCATTATACTTTTGAGGAATATTGGAACTAGATGGTTTTCCATGAGATCTAGGGGAAATAGGTAAATCCATCATTGATAAGGAATATTCCCCCAGGCCTCTTTTCTTGATTTTTCATTGTTTTTCAAAAAATTTCATCATTGTATCCATCATTTGATAATGCGTTTCTTTGGCTTTAATTTGAGAAGATTTTAAATTGTCCTCTTCTTGGTGTGATACAGTTTGATTATTATTTTTTTCTTCTTTTTCCTTGGAATCTATCAAACTAAATCTCTCTTTTATCTTAGTCAATGTAGATAAGTTATTTTTGTCTTGGTTTGCACTACCAAGGGTACCTTGTTCATCCATCTTTCTTTTTCCTCTTTCTAGAGATCTATCATTTGAACTTTGACCTTGAATTGTTTATTTTTATTTGCTTGATGTAGTACATTCACTATTATAGGGGACCAATGATTCATTCAAGGGTTTAATATTATTACAATACTAGAATGGATTCAAATCCCCACTCACCATGATTTCTTGGCCCATATAAGGAAATTTTAGACATTGATGATACATTGAAGGCCCTGCTTTCATGTCATGGATCCAGGGCCTCCCTAACAAATTATTATATCTTAATTTTAGATCAAGCACTTGGAAAACTATTTATTTTTGGATATGACCAACTCTAATGGGAAGAACCACTATTCCTTTTGAAGATTTTTCTTCATCATCATAAGCTTTGATAGTAATTTTTCTTTTAGGATCAATGACTTCTTTCAAATATCCTAAAGCTTTCACAAGGCTCAAGGTGCAAATATCTAGGCCAGCCCCTCCATCAATAAAGATTTTTTGACATGGTTATTGTGTATCAAGACATCTATGTGCAATGGAAGATTTTGACGATGATTCAAAGACATGCCATATTTATCAAAAAATGATAAACAATGTGGTGCAATGAGGTGTCCAACCATGTTCTAAAATTTATCAACATCCAATTTCTTTGGAACGGTAGTCTCAACAAGAGATTTTTCTAAGATTTATTTTTGGATTGGAGAAAGTTTCAACAACTCCAAGATTGATATTTGCATCGTGTTCTTTGGAGTTGGTCCACAAGATTGTATTTTTTTGAAGATGATGATGCTTGACTTGGTAAAATGACTTTAGGGGTGGTCCATCGTAATGTGATTTTTGATGATTGCCCCCTAGTAACAACATTAGAGGCTTCTTCTTGTTGTTTATCTTTCACCACTGTGACATTAATGGTATTCTCATACCCCGATAAAGAATTAATGGTATTGTTATAAGTACGGGAAAATTTGACTTTATCATTTCCTCTTTTGTTGTTTTGATTTGATTTATATGTTTCACCTTTCTCACGATTCAAGAAAGGAGTCTTGAAAGTTGTATGATCTTTATTATTTTGGGGACCATCCACTTTCATTGTACTATAATATATTAAGTCTTGAACCACATATTTGAGTCTCATGCACTTATTTGTCTTATGCCCTTTGTTTCTGTGATATTCACAATGATGGACATCATTCCTCCATGATGGTTTGACTTATGGTTCATAGGGTCTTGATTGTGATAAAGTGATTATTTTATTAGCAATGAGGGTCCTTAATGCATTCTCTAAAGGTTCTCCCAATGTTGTGAACTTCCATCTTTGTGTTGTGTTAAATAAAGTTCTTGGTTTATTAGTTCCTTGATTATTGAAAGAGTTATTGCTATTTTATTAAAAGGGGTCTTGGATGTTTGATTAACATTGTTGATTTGATTAGACCCACTTGATAAATTAAAGGGAGTAGCTTTAAAGTTGTTAGCTTCCACAACCCCATCATTCACAAGGTTCTTGTTGGTATTCTTTAGCCAAAACCTAGGCTTTTCATTATTGTTATTACCATCCCTATTGTTGTTAAAATTATTATTAGTGTTAGAAAAACCATTGTTTTATTTGAAAATATTTATCTCTCCTTTCTTTACTAATACTTATTCAATTTTGATCCCATTTTCAATAATCTTCTCAAAGGTAGGGGACATTGAAGTTGCAACTGATAATTCATTTCCATATTTAAATTATTCAAGAAAATTTCCCTCTTTTCTTTCTCGAGAATTGTAATACCCCACCCATAGTTTGATTTTCTATATGTTATGGTTATTTTAGGATGATGAATTATATGTTACCTGATATCATTGATGCTTATGATTTACTGACCCCATATTTGTATGTGTATGGTTGGCATGTATGTTTTAGATTTCTGTTTGACATTCCTGATGTGGTTGAGGGATAGAGTCATAGTTACTTTCTTGCGAGATCCACACGATTAGCTGATCCCCACCATTTCTTTTTTATATTTATACATGTATGTACATGCTCATCTTTTATGCAGGTTTGCAGGTATTGGGCATTGACTTCCCTAAATTGTCAGGATGAGCATACCCTATCACAATATCTAGATGGTAAGAGAGGGGAGATTGTTGGCAAAATGGTTAGTGCTCCCTTCAAGATTTGTGACATGGCTTAACCACCTCTTGTGTCTTCTATAAGTCTAGTGGTTGTATCAGGCATTAACAGATCAATCTTTTGGTGCAATGACAACCACTACTTGTAACAAGTGGTATCAGACCTTGGTCATAGGTTCAAATCCCCTTGAGTAACGTTGAGGGGGAGATTGTTGACAAAATGGTTAGTGCTCCCCTTAGGATTTGTGACATGTCTTAACTGCCTCCTGTGTCTTCTATAAGTCTAGTGGTTGTATCGGGCATTAATAGGTCAATCTTTTGGTGCAACGACAACCACTACTTGTAATAGAGATAACATACAGATCCAATCCCAACCTAAGCTATTAATTGTTCTGAAATAGTGGACAAGTATCTAATTTTCTACCTATTCAAATTCATCAAAATGATGTAAATTCGTGAGCCCTTCCTTTAGGCTTGATTGTTGTATTTTGGTTTAGTCAATTTTGTTTCATGGTTGCATGTCATGTGATTTGATGTGGTTTTGGTGTTAAAATGGATTGAAAAATTAATTAGGATTAATTAAATAAGATTAAATAGCTACACCTTATGATACATTAAAATATTAAATAAAAGGATTAATTGATTAATGAGAATTAATTAATTATCTATATTTTATAAATAACTTAATTACAAAATCAAAATTAATTAATTGAAAAGTTTAACAATTATTAAATAAAAATTTAAATTTAAATGTACAGTTTGAGTTAAGTGGTTATTAGTTGAGTTCCATATTTTAAATTAATTAAATTAAATAATGTGACTTAAAATTACTTTGTTATAAATTTAGAACTTAACCTTTTAAAATAAAGTTGAGTTAAAGTGACTTAAAGTTGAGAAAATTAAATAAATAACTCTTTTAATAAATTAAAGTTGATAAAAATAATGTTGGAGTTGAGTTCTCATTTTTGTGATTTGAAGTTAACTACTTTATTGTTGTTAATAGTTGAGTTCTATTTTATTATTTTGGAGTTGCATTCTTTCAACTCTGGTATGTGAGTTTTCTATATTATAGAGCTAGGAGACCATTTGAGATCAATTCAATCAGGTTTTGAAGAATTCTCTCTTGGCAAATTTTTGGAGGATTAAAGTTTTTGTGTTTTCAAAAGCTTTGGGTTTTCAAGATTGGGAATTGATTTTTGATTCAGCTTTGTGTATTAAGGTAAGGTTTTAAAATCCTTAAAAGTTCTCCATTGAAATCATTGCCTTCTTCATGCTTGATTAGATCTTGTGTGTAAATACTGAGTGTTTGTTAAAAAGATGTGTTTATTTGATAATTAGGAATGTTAGGGAATCATTTGGAAGGAAAATTTGATTAGAGTTTTCTTTTAAAAAAATTCTTTGATTTGTTTTCAATTATGTCCTTCTATGGTTTTGAGGGATTTGAAAGAGTTAGTTTTTAGAGAAAATGCATGTTATTTAATGAAGATATATTTAGTTGCATGTTAGTTAGGAATGATATATTCAATTGCATGTTATTTAAGGAAGATATATTTAGTTGCATGTTATTTAGGAATGATATATTCAGTTACATGTTATTTAAGGAAGATATTCAGTTGCATGTTACTTAGGAATGATATATTCAGTTGCATATTATTTAAGAAAGATATATTCAGTTGCATGTTATTTAAGGAAGATATATTCAATTGCATGTTAGTTAGAAATGATATATTCAGTTGCATGTTATTTAAGAAAGATATATTCAGTTGCATGTTAGTTAGGAATGGTATATTCATTTACATGTTATTTAAGGGAGATATATTCAGTTGTGTGTTATTTAGAAAAGATATTTTCAGATGCATGTTATTTAAGGAAGATATATTCCATTTCATGTTATTTAAGAAAGATATATTCACTTGCATGTTATTTGAGAAAGATATATATTCATTTGCATGTAGTGGTATTCTATTTTTAGAAATTCTATTTTTATAAATAAATAAATAAAATCCATACATGAGAATTCTTTTAGAAAAACAAAAATAAGAATAATAATGCTATATAATTAAATAGTATTTGATGATAATTTCATATTGATGTGCTTATTATTGGAGTTTTTAGTTTCTATGTTTGATTATTGGTATGGGTAGAATTAAGTTGGCTTTTAGGAATTGTTACCAGAGGCTTGGGGGTTTTACCTTTTTTATTGTGGCATGGATATATTTGTAAATATGATAATGGTTTCAATATTTTTACCCAACCTTTGTTCATGTTAATCTTATTAGTTTGTGAACTCTTTGAGAGAGTGTATTTTTATGATTTTATGGTTTGAGGACCAGTATGTAATTGTGGGATTATAGTTTGAGGACCAGTGTGAGTTTCAATTATCTTTTATGGAACTAAAATTGATTATCATGCTTTATATGATTTGTGAGATCTATTTATGACTTATGAGCCTAGGTAGGTTAACTAAGTGTATAGGTGAGGAGTGGCTTGCAATAGGTGTCAGGGCCTGCAAGTGGCTGCCAGGATAACTTATTGCAAGTCAATTAATAAAGTGATAACATAATAAAATCTACTAGGATAGAAACATTAATAAGATGTCTATGTTCCTCACCCATGCCTTGAGCACTAGTATAGGCTAGGATGGTTTGTGAGATGATGCTTGTTGCCTACATGGACTTGGATATAGCATTATTGGTGCCTTATCTGTATGAGAGGTTACCGATACCGCATAGGGTCACTAGGGCACTGGGGTCTTGAGAGACTGCCAAGATAACTCTAGAGTTGGCTCATGTGATGACACTTCCCCATATGCATTTTAGGTTTCCTATATGTGTTGGTTTCCTCTAGTTGAGTATTTTTTTCCCTTTTTTATCTTATTGTACCTTTTGAGTTAGAAATCTTTCAGGATCCCTTTCTTAGTTTGTATTGTGATTGATTTTGGTGTTTGTTATCCGAGTGGAATCTATTGTTATCTCCTCAGCATGATGGGAGTGGACCATTCAGGTTCCATGAGGTTAGGTGGTAGTGATTATTTTACCATTTGAGATTCTAACATTCGTTTACCAGTGATGGATGATCCTTGTAGCATTTGTACCTTCTTATTCACCATTGTTGGATGGGTATTCTTATATTTCTTATATTATATTCTTATATCATTATATCAGTCAGTTTGGAGATATCATATTGTACTTTGTGTTGATTATGTTACATACCCTACAATATGTGCAATGGATGTTGTTGAGTATATGTATTTTTATCATTCAATTGTAATTATGGTTGTAGTTGTATTTTGTAGTTTCTATGTAAAGGGACCCTTGAGATGTGTAATCTACTTTGAGATTATATTTATGTTCATGTTCTTACGGACTTTATCTTTTACTTTCTCTTGTTTATTCATCTTTGTTTGTAAACATTTAAGAAAAAAATTATTCTGCAAACTTAGTATTATGTTTTAGGTTAATATCTCTTGGGTTCCCTGGCGGGGGCATTACAAGAATACTTCTTGGGTATCGAGAAAAAAATGTTCTCCGTCTTTTGAGGAAGCTTAGAAAAGGTTCACCATATTTTTGTTTGGTATCACATAGATTCAACATGGTGATTTTGTGTTCAATGTTGTATGAATAATGAGTTACAAATTTGGAGGCCAAGTTTTTATACCTGGGGGTAGTTTTGAAAACCATTCCATAGCTTTACCTCCATGGCTTCTCGGAAATAATCTTATTAGGTATGTTGTATCATGCATGAATTTGATGCTTAGGGCACAAATTTCTCTTAAATGATCTTGTGGGTCTGATTTACCCATGTATTTTTCATATCTTGGAAAGACCACATTTGGAGGAAAATGTACCATGATCAAGTTTTTATCGAAAGGAAAAGGACATATGGCTTAAATTGAAAATGGTTTAGGCTCTACTACCTTATTCATGTTGTCAATTTGGGCTTAAAATAATTTGAGTTGTATGTTAATAGCACCTAATGGATTATCTTCTTCCTCAACCTTCTTCAAGGTTGATGTGTCATAGTCACGAGGAAGCTTAACTCCTAATCGAACTAAATTTAGAAAGTGTCTTTCTTTATACCCTTCTAAAATTTTATCCATAAATTTGAGGAATAAGGGATCTTGGGCTGCCTCATTAACCCTTTCTTTAGTTGCTTCTTCATTCCTTTGATTTCTATGGTGATTTTCATTTTGATTCTCATGGTTTTGATCTTGGTTATGGTTATGACAATCATTATTTCCAGCCATAGGATTAATTATTTCTTCAAATATATTAGGAATTATATCCTCTTGTTCTTGTTCTTCATCAAATGTAGATTGGAAAGTTTCATCTTTGTAGGGAATCTCTTGTCTAGTGCACATTCCATCTTCTTGAAAATTTATCTTTAAGTGATGGGATCTAGTGAAAACTGACATTAACAAGAGTTGGGTGGATTGAATTTATTCCCCTCTGATGATCGCTCTTTTTGAATTAGGAAAATTTTTAAATAGTTTATCAAATTTTAATGGATGTTTCCTTCTTGTAACATGTCTCATCAACTGCAACAAGCTCAAAAACACTTGTCTTTACCCCTAACCTATAAAACCAAAAGTTCATATTTTGAGAACATCTATATGGGTCTTTCAAAATAAACCTCTTCATGCAATCTACCTAAGGTAAAATTTTATATTTAACATGGCTCTAAAGGTAGGGGCTTCTAGATTAATTTGGAATTCTAGTTTGGGTTCCCATACAAAAAATATCAAATGAATCATACAAGGAACATGTAGTCGCGCACGCACAATTGAGGCCTATAACCCTACAATTCCAGGCATTTGATACTTTTTCCCTCTAATATTTTCAACTTAACTGAGGTCTTTATTTATAGTGGGTGGAATAGGTTGGTGTCATCTGGATCCCACTTTGGGTCGTCCCTCTCACTGGCCTCATTAAGGCATGTTCTCGGGAGGTAGGCCCACTAAAGCTCTAACATGTGCAATGAAATTAATGAAATGAAATGATCGAGTAGGTCTAGGAGTTTGATTCACCAAAAAGGTGAAGACATATCCCTACTACCTTCTCACTTCCAAACTTGATTAACAATGTTCTTTCCCAAGCCTTTTAATTTAATGGAATTCGAGCATGTTTGGCATTCTCATTCACTATAAAAGTGAAGAGCATATGCGTAATGCTTTCTTTCACAAATAATGAGGCTTATTTTATATTTTGGTTCATTCTTTAGCTCATTTTTCCTCTCAAGTTTAGCACTTCTAGGATTTTGATTCACTATAAAAGTGAAGAGCATATCCCTAATGCATCACTTAGGATTCAAATTTTCTTCTAATTAGAATAGATTTTGAATTGAAAGGTCACAATTTAATCAAAAACATAAGGGGTTAGGTATACCTCTTTGAAGCTAGAAAAGGCTAGGCACATTTTTTATTTTAGTATTTTTATACTTTTACTCACCTAGTGGCGATCGTTCCAGCTCCTTAGCATCCTTCTTCACAAATGTTAGTTCAACACAAGCAAGGCAAACATGAAGAAAATCCAAAAATAATTAAAATTCCTTTTTCCAAAGTGATCAAAAGTTTGTTATTTCAAGGAGTAAAGATCCAATTGAGAGATACTTATTTATCTTTATAATCTTGGATTACCCTTAAGGACCTTTCATATGATTCCACTTCTAATTTTGAATCCTCCAAAATGTTGTTCAAATGAGTTCGGTTTTCCTTCTTCAATTGTCTTTTTTTCTTGTCTCTCCTTTTTGTGAACTCTCAATTCTGGTTTTTGAACTTTTTTATGACCTGCCAACAGAAAACCAAAAGGTTAAAATCTTAAAATTGACATAATTTAAAATTTTAAAAACAATAGATCTACGCACTGCTATTTTTGTCGCTACGCACTACATAAATTATTAAACGTGTTATTATGTCACTGCTACACGTTATTAAAATGACTAAAAATTTATAGGTGCTAAAACAGATTCATAAATGCGACACAAAGGTATGTGCTATGCACTGAAATAAATGTAGACATAAGACAAAAGAAATCGTGAATGCGTCAAAACTCTGTGCAAAGGTGTTAAACTTTCTTGTGGGTAAAAGCACAAAGTTGTGTCACGTTTCAAGCTAACTTATCAACACAGCTAAATTTGAGTATTTCTAACTAAAAATTAGTTTTTTTTCAAACATATGGTCTAGCTAGATTCATTAGATAAGTGCTTTATCTTTTCCAATTGGAAATATCTATTAAATGCATGTTTTATACCAATTTGGGTCCAATTACCAAAGAAATGGAATTATTTCAGAAAAGTGATGTTTTAATAACTTCTACTATTTCTAATAATATTTTATTAAAAATATAAAAATACCGTTTTGCAAAGCTCGGAGTCAAAATTATTCTTGAATATAAGTTTTATAGTATTTTGATTAGATCTAATATAATATAATTTTAAAATGCTGCAAGTAGGTATTTTAACATTCGAGAAGATGTTGCTTAAAATACAGAAAAAAATAGTAAATTATATAAAAAAATATATATTTATATTTAACACTAAAGGAGAGAGTCCTCTTCAAGAATATGTAATTTTTTTTTTGAATGGTGTAGATTTGATAGGGGAAATTTGACAGGAGATGAAAACTGTCGATTTTGGATAAGTTCAACTTTGAGTAGTTATATCAGAGAAAATATACATCGAAAACCAATCTTTCTTTTTTTCTGCACTAGTTATGCATGTCATCTATAACATATTTTGAAATCGGAGGAAAATAAGATTATTTTTATATACTTTTTTGGCGAGAACTAGACCCCATATTTTTAGCATTTTCCAGCAGCTAAAAAATAGACTTCAAAAATTAAAAAATTGTGTTAGTTCTTATTCAAAAGAAATTTAAAAAGTTATAGGCATAAACCTTATCCAATTTTACAAATTTCATTAGTTTACATCATCTTCAAATTCTAAACACAAATACCACATTTATGTCGTTAAAGTTGAACAATTTGTGTGTTGTTGACCTTCTCTTTTATAAAAGTGTGACACGGGTTGTACTTTTACCCTTGTACATGCCTTATTTCTTTATGCAAAGGCGTCAAACTTTACTATATACACGCTATTTATCCTATTAAACACGTTGTACCTACAAAAGATTAAAATCTACAAAACAAAAGCATGAATATGCAAATATTTAACAAATTTATAAAAATTGAGGGCAAGGCCCCACAGTGGGTGTCATTTTGTGTATGTAAAATACCTTCATAGGATCAATTCATCAAAATAAAAACTCAATTATGGAAAACATAACAATTTTAAAGCAACTGAATTAAAATAATGATAATAAGCATCCTATGGATCTCTAACTAGAAAAGCTAAAGAAATGCTCTCAAATTAGCATCCATTAGAGACAACTCTAGAATGAGAATTAATTATCTATGATGCAATTATGCCAATCTAACTCAAATTATGCTAAAACATGCTCAAATATGCTAAGAATTCATAATTAAATTCCTATAATATGGATAGAATTAACAACTAATGAGAGTGGATCCTTTTCTCCTAATTTTGCCCTTTATTTATGGATTTTTCCAAAGTTTAGTGGTACAGTAAGATTAACATGATTAATTTTGTGTCAAGTTAATGGTTTAAAATGTTGGTACAAAGTAAATATTTTTCTCTCAAAGGTTGGAACAAAGAGACAAAATGAACGGTCAAGATGCATCTCCAAGATGAGTGAAGGAGAATTGATTTGGCTTTGATCCATGTGATCTCATTCCTTCATTCTCATTGGTTGATTTTGATTTTGTCCATATGTGGTTGGTGAGAAAAATAGGAATTAATAAATGATTTAATTGATTTATCTTCACCATGTATACCCTTGAAGGGGTTGAATTTGATTTTCTTTAACTATACAATTAATTTATTAAAATCAATAGAATAATTATTTTCTATTTTTTATTTAATTACTCCTTTTGGCTTTTGATTTCAATTAATTATTGCTTTTATCCTTGATTTCTCATTTCAATTTACCTTGACCCTTTTTAGGTGTATACAATATGCTTGTAGCAAGGTCTAACATGGATCACCTTTAGGGGTTAAAATAATAGTTAGCAAATTCTTTTGCTGTGAAGGATTTGGGGGCAGGAAAACAAATCCTTGGTATAAAAATTTGCAGAGATAGGAAGAACAAAAAATTGACTCTATCTCAGGCTTATTATGTTTAAAAGTGTTGCAGAGATTCCATATGGAGGATGTAAAAGTTTTCAGCACACCTTTGCCTAGTCATTTGTAATTGACTAAGGAGATGTGTCCAAATACGAAAGAGGAGGAACAAAAAATGTCCAAGGTTCCATATGCTTCAGTTGTAGGTAGTTTAATGTATGTCATGGTGATGCAGGGACTTTCGATAGTTATAAATTTTGACTCAGTTGTCCGTTTTTGCTAAAATTTTATAGGTAGATTCTCTAGGAGAGTCATTTCGACATCTTTTCAGGAGCCAAGAAGTTCATTTGGGCCTCCAAAATTGGCCTTTAGTGTGTTTTTTTGAGTTTTTAGAAAGTTATGTTGTTTAATATCTTCGAAATCATGTTTCTAATTTTGAAGATTAGTTGGAAATTCTTCTTATCTTAGTTTAGGGAAGCTTTAGGGGAAAACTCAAATTGTTATATTTTAAAATTTACCAAAAATGGCAAAAAATGGATTTTTGGAAAATCTGCCAAAAAAGGTAATTTTCAAATTTGGTTAAATTACTATTTCCTGTTATTATAAGGTAGAGAATAGTTCGATGAATAATGAAGGTTTGTGAATTCTGAAATCATCTATTTTTTCATGTATTCTTTATGAAATTGGTTTATGGTTAAAATTGGGTTGCATCACATGGTATGCACTAGACGAGATAGTGCACATGCTATAGGATTTGTTAACAAGTATATGAGTCATCTTGGAGTTGAGCATTGGAATGCAGTCAAATAGATTCTCAAATACTTGAGAGGTACATCCAATAAATGTTTATGCTTTGGGGGCTCTAATACTGATTTAAAGGGCTATGTTGACTTAGATTTGGTAGGGGATATAGATACTAGGTGGAGTACTACAGGTTGTCTTTATTGTTGGTGGGAAAATAGTGAGTTGGATTTATTAGTTACAAAAGGTGGTTTCTTTATCCACCACAGAGGTAGAGTATATTTATACTATAGAGGCAACTAAGGAGATGATATGGCTGCAAATTTTCATGGAAGAGTTGGGAAAATCTCATACTAAAAATCACTTGTTTACAAATAATCAAATTTTTATGTACATCTTGCTAAAAATTATGCCTTACACTCTAAAACAAAACACATACATCTAAGGTATCATTTCATTCAGTTAGTGTGGAGGATGGACATGTAAAGTTGGGGAAGTGATGCAAGAGCATCTCGGGTCCTTGGCAATCCTGTGTCACCAAAAACAATTTGGAGTTTGTCTGTGTTGCTCGGTTTCTACTTTAACCGAGTTGGTCGGTAGTTCGTCAGTTTCCTTTGGTTACCGAGTGTGGTCAGTTATCTCCTGGGCAGTCGATTGTTTCACTGGTGCTCGACATTGCCTGTCTGTTGCTCGGTCATCTTGCTCACCGATGGGTTTAGTTTTAGTTTCTGTTATGGCCGACTTGTGCATTTATATTGGATCATAGATTTAATGTTGGAATCCATCATTGGGAAGCATGTGGTCCCAGATCTGACCATTCCTTCCATTGATTATGGATCTGAAGGCCGACTCAGTTCGATAGCTTCTTGTATAAATGTAGTTGTTGGTTTAGAGTTTAGGAGGCAGTTCTAGATAAGAGTTGGATAGAAGATAGAAGTAGAGATTTGACATATCCTTGCACATTGGAGGACTTCTGTAATTCATTGTAATATCTGGCCCTAACTGGGAAGGCCTTACAGCCCGATATGTATGGTTCTATTTGATGAAAATATATGAAAGTATCTGCATTTTCTCTCTCACTGTTGTTGCTTATTGCTTCCGCATGTGTTGGGAATGCTTGGATCATTAGAGTGTGCCATTGAATTTTCCCCTCTCACTCCTTGCCTTGCGTCAGGTGGTATCAAAGTGAGGTGAGATCTTGATGTAGATCTACAGATCTAGGTTTGTAGGTTCCTCTTGAAGCCCTATTTGATTTTTGTGGGGTAGCATATTACGATCGGACCTGCAATTGTAGAGGGTTGTCAAGATGGCTCATGGGAGGCAAGATGTAGATCCAGGATTTGAAGATATGCTAAGGCATATTGCTACTAGGTTAGAAGCTGTTGAAACAGCCCAGAGAAGAGGCAAACATCTTTATGATGTTAGTGATGATGAAGTTGAAGAAGAAAAGGCGAATGCAGAACCTGCACCTATTATGGATCAAAGTGAAGAAAGATTTTTGAAGGCTTTGACAAGTCTAAAGTCAACACCACATTTCAATCCTCCTAAGTATGGTGGAAAACTATATTCTGATGAATTGGTGGACTGGATCACCAAGATGGAAAAGTATTTTGAATATGAAAACATTCCTAAGGATAAGAAGGTGAAGATTGCAAGCACAAAGTTGAAAAGTCATGCATCCTTATGGTGGGAACATCTGCAGCTGGATAGGAAGAGGAAAGGAAAAGACAAAATCAAGGTATGGAATAAAATAGTGAACAAATTGAAAGGAAAGTTTGATGCAGGAGCATCCTGGGTGTAAGAGCAATCTTGCATCACCCAAAAATATTTCTATTTTTGTATTCAATAAGGGCTATCTTGTGCAGAGTTGCTATTTATGGAAACTTGCTATTTTTAGTAAGTTGGTCTTACGATCTTGGAATGTCTGATTTTACATAGGGAGGTTCATCTCAGTCATATCAGCCTACCAGCAAAGTTTCATGGCTAGATCAGGTCTAGTTTTGAAGATATTGAAGATTTCAGTATTGGCAATAGGGTACAGAAACTTCGAACTCAGTATTGAAGGCTTTAGAGGCCTCGGATGAGGTTGAAAATTTGGGTGACAGGTGCTTTACATTGGTCAAGCCTATAGAGTGCTTTGTGGCATTTCTAGAATGGGGTTATAATAGCCAATCGGGTCAACGGGCGATGACTTATGGTCTTCAGAAGTTGGGTCACCTGAAATGGTGGAAAATAATTTTTCTTCAAAATTTTTGTTTGGGTTTCAAAACTCATTTTGAGCCGACTTTGATGTAATAAATTATAAAATAAAATAATTCTAAGTTTGGTCGGCCCTAAGGGCTAAATTTCTAGAACCTTCTCGGGCGGTGGAAATTGCCTATATAAAGAAGGCCCGTAGTGTTGTCTAGGGCAGTTCTGGGTAGTAGATCTGGGTATTGATTCAAAGATTTTTCCTACATAATATTGTAAGGGAATGCCCATGTGGCTTTGCATATTGTAATTCTAAAAATTTATAATTCTACATTTGTGGAGATAATAAGAAGCCAATTTTCTGTTCTTGCATATTATTGTTGTTGTTTCTCTATTTCTGTTATGTGTTTGTGGTATTAAGGGGAGCACCCTTCATCAAGTGGTATCAGAGTAGGAGTTCCTGAGTGTGTAAACAGATCGCTGACTATGAGGCAGTTTGCACCAAGACCGTGGTTAGGGTTTCAGCGCACATCGTGAAAATGCCTCCATGAAGAGAATGTGGTGGAAGAGCTGGTGCTGTGACACCTGAAGTTAGAGAGCTACAGAGACAAGTGCGAGCATTGCAAGAAGAGATTTGCATAGGAATGAATCTTAATGTCAGAGATGAAAGCGAGGATGAAGCCGAAGAAGAATATCAAGAAGGAGAAGCTGAAATTGTGAACCAGGAGGAAGAAAGACTTTTTCGGGCGATTTCCAAGATTGGGAAAAGACCTAAGATTGAGGTTCCTACATTTTCTGGAAATCTTAACCCAGAGGAATTGATCGACTGGATCAATGAATGTGAGGAATATTTTGAGTATGAAGATGTTGAGGATCCTGATAGGGTCAAATTTGCGAAGGCCAGATTGAAAGGTCATGTGAAGATCTGGTGGCAAGAAATTCAATTGGAGCGAAATAGAAGAGGGAAAGATAAAATCACAAGATGGGATCGGATGGTGGATAAATTGAAGTGACAGTTCATTCCTGTTAATTATGAGCTTGACCTACTAAAGAAAATGCAAAGTTTGAAGCAAGCAGGAAGATCTGTTCAAGAGTATACAGAGGAGTTCTATCGACTCCTCATCAGAACAGGCCATGCAGAAGCTGATAAGGAGAAAATTGCCTGATACCTTAATGAGTTAAGGCCAAGTATTCAGGAGGAGTTGAATCTAGTTTGAATGAACAGTATTGAGGAGGCATACCAATTTGCCCTAAAAGTAGAGGAAAAGCTGAACAAGAAGTTTGAGAGCAGACAAAATGGAAGAGGTCGTGGTGGAAGATCTGGTGGACGGTCATATGGTGGCCGAAATGAAGATCCAAAAAAGAAGGATGAGGCCAGTAGAAGTCAGAATCAGAGAGGAAATAATTCTAATCATTTCCAGGATCGGAGTAATAGAGATCAGAGAGGAAGAGGAAGAGGACAAGGATCTGGAAGAGGAGGCTTCTGTGGAACATGTTTTCACTGTGGAGAAGAAGGTCATAGGGCATTTGAATGTCCTCAATGCCAAGGTAGAACAAACAAGAGAAATGAAGGCCAGGCTAGAGTTGCACATGTAGATGAAGATGCTAGATCATCAAATTCTGAAGATGCTGAAAAAGGAGAAATCCTAATTAACAGAAGAGTCTTGCTAAGTGGTGAGAATGAACCTGAACAAAGGAGGAGCCTGTTTCGCACTAGATGCAAGTGTGAGGGTAAATGCTATGATGTGATTATCGATAGTGGAAGCACTAACAATTTGGTGTCAGAAGAGATGGTGACAAAGTTGAAGTTCAAGAGACAGAAACACCCACATCCATATCGGATTGCCTGGGTGCAGGATGACCACAAGGTCATGGTCAGTGAACAGTGCCTGGTAAAGTTCAAGATCAGTGGGTACCAAGATGAGGTACTATGTGATATCATCTCTATGGATGCATGTCATATGTTGTTGGGTAGACCGTGGTAGTTTGACAGATGTGTTGTACACGATGGTCATGCAAATACCTATTCCCTGACAAAGGATGGAGTGCGACATAAGCTAAAGCCATTGAAGGAGACCGAAGAAAAGGTATGTGGTAATGCAAGAATAACATTTGTTGATGGAAGAAAATTCCTAGATGGTATGAGGTATGAGCATGTGTATTTTTCTTTAATTCCAAAAGTTGGTAAAGAAGAAGTAGAGGATGTACCTGTAGAGGTTGCAGATTTGTTGAATGAGTTTCAGGATATTGTATCTGATAATGTACTTGATGGATTACCACCGGTAAGGAAGATCAATCATCAAATGGATTTGATTCTAGGAGCTAGTTTTCCAAACAAGGTAGCACACAGAATGACACCAGCAGAAAGTGAAGAGTTGAACAGACAAGTACACGAGTTATTGCAGAAGGGGTTGATTCGAGAGAGTCTGAGTCCCTGTGTTGTACCAGTGGTATTAGCACCAAAGAAGAATGGAGAGTGGAGGATGTGTATAGATTCTAGAGCAATAAACAAGATCACAATCAAGTATAGGTTTTCATTGCCACGAATGGATGATATTATGGATTGTTTGAGTGGGGCTGTGTATTTCTCAAAGATAGATCTAAAGAGTGGATATCACCAGATTCGGATCAGAGAAGGAGATGAATGGAAGACTGCCTTCAAGACAAAAGGAAGGACTATATGAGTGGTTAGTCATGCCTTTTGGGCTAACCAATGCACCGAGAACTTTCATGTGGCTCATGAACGAGGTTTTGAAAGAATTTCTGGGTAAGTTTGTCATTGTTTACCTAGATGATATTTTGATTTTTAGCAAGACATTAGAGGAACATACGATGCATATTTGTATGGTGTTTGAGAAGTTGAGGGATGAGAAATTGTTGATTAATTTGAAGAAGTGCAGTTTTGTGAAGAAAGAGTTAGTGTATTTGGGATTTATAGTTTCAGCAGAAGGTCTAAAAATGGACCCAGAGAAGGTACAGGCTATCCTTGAATGGCCTACTCTAAGGAGTGCTACTGAGGTAAGATCTTTTCATGGTTTGGCTAGCTTTTATAGAAAGTTTATCAAAAAATTTAGCAGTATTTGTGGACCCTTGACTGAAACAATGAGAGGGGATAAAAAAGAGTTTAAGTGGACTAATGGGGCAGAAAAAAGTTTTCAATTGTTGAAACAAAAAGTTACAGAACAACCCATTTTAGCACTTCCAGATTTTAATAAGGTGTTTCAAGTAGATTGTGATGCTAGTGGTACTGCAATAGGAGCTGTTATGAGCCAAGAAGGTAAACCTGTTGCTTATTTCAGTGAGAAGTTAAATGATGCCAAGAGAAAATATTCTGTCTATGATCAGGAATTTTATGCTATAGTTCAGGCATTAAAGAAGTGGAGACATTATCTGCTTCCTAAGGAGTTTGTTTTGTATACTGATCATCAAGCGTTGCAATATTTGAATAGTCAAGGAAAGTTGAATCAGAGGCATTTGAAATGGGTTGAGTTTTTGCAGAGTTATACATTGTTTTGAAACACATGAGTGGAAAGTCTAATAGGGTTGCGGATGCTTTTAGCAGAAGGCAACTATTGCTGGTCCAAAGATGCAGATTGAAGTGGTTGGGTTCAAGGAACTCAAGAATTTGTATCCAGAGGATCCTGATTTTGGTGAAGCTTGGAAAGCTTGTACAAAACTTGTTACTCTAGACAAGATGAAATGGTTGGATTTTATCATCCAAGATGATATGCTATTCAGAGGGAGTCAGTTGTGCATTCCACGAAGTTCTATGAGGGAGAATCTCATCAAGGAGAAGCATAGTGGAGGATTGGCTGGACATTTTGGTCGTGATAAAACCCTTGTTTTGGTTGGTGAGAATTATTATTGGCCACAATTGCAGCAAGATGTGAAGAATTTTGTACAAAGTTGCAGAGTATGTCAGATGGCGAAAGGAGTGAAGCAAAATACAGGGTTGTATCAGCCATTACCTATACCAGAGAAGCCTTGGGAGGATATCAGTATGGACTTTGTTCTTGGTTTACTGAGGACACAATGGGGACATGATTCAATTTTTGTAGTAGTTGATAGATTTTTGAAGATAGCACATTTCATTCCCTGCAAGAAGACTAATGATGCTATTCATGTAGCAGAATTTTTTTCAGAGAAGTGGTGAGACTACATGGTTTGCCAAAGACCATAGTTTCAGATCGAGATACTAAGTTTGTTGGATATTTCTGGCGAACATTGTGAAAAAAGTTGAAGACGGATTTGAAGTTCAGTTCATCACATCATCCACAAACTGATGGGCAGACAGAGGTGGTGAATAGAAGTTTGAGAAATCTGCTGAGATGTTTGGTTGGAGATAAGCCAACAGGATGGGATTTGATTTTACCATAGGTAGAATTTGCATACAATAATTCTGTCAACAAGAGCACTGGTAAATCACCATTCCAAATTGTATATGGAAGTAGTCTAAGAAATGCATCTGAGTTGAGAAAGATAGATAAAGGAGAAATAAGTAGTGCTGAAGCTGAAGATTTTGCAGAACACTTGAAGAACATCCATGAGGAGGTGAGGAAGCATATTACCAAGATGAATGTGCAGTATAAGACTAAGGCAGATGAGAAAAGGAGGCATAAAGAATTTCAGGTTGGGGATGAAGTCATGGTTCATTTGCGGAAGGAGTGGTTTCCAGTTGGTACATATAACAAGCTGAAAATGAAGAAGTTTGGACCATATAGGATACTGAAGAAGCATGATTTAGGAAATGCATATGAGGTAGGATTGCCTGCTGAGCTGAATATTTCACCAGTGTTTAACATTTCAGATTTGATAGAGTATCATGAAGGAGGTGTTGAAGATGAGGTTGCAGCAGCACAGTGGAGTATTCCAGCAACCAGTTCAGATATCAAGGAGATTGAAAACATACTGGACAGTTGTGTTGGTAGAAGCACAAGGAACAGGACATATGAAGAGTATTTGGTCAAATGGAAAGGATGACCTATTGAAGATTCATCATGGCTAACAAAGGAGGAGGTTAACTATCTTGGTTTTCCTCTGCACACCTAGTCGTGACAGGGTCACTTCTCAAATTACCCTGGGTGTTTGATGCAGGAGCATCCTGGGTGTAAGAGAAATCTTGCATCACCTAAAAATATTTCTATTTTTGTATTCAATAAGGGCTATCTTGTGCAGAGTTGCTATTTATGGAAACTTGCTATTTTTAGTAAGTTGGTCTTACGATCTCGAAATGTCTGATTTTACATAGGGAGGTTCATCTCAGTCATATCAGCCTGCCAGCAAAGTTTCATGGCTAGCTCAGGTCTAGTTTTGAATATATTGAAGATTTTCGGTATTGGCAAGAGGGTACAGAAACTTCAAACTCAGTTTTGAAGGCTTTAGAGGCCCTGGATGAGGTTCAAAATTTGGGTGATGGGCACTTTGCATTGGTCAAGCCTATAGAGTGCTTCGTGGCATTTCCAAAATGGGGTTATAATAGCCAATCAGGTCAACAGGCGATGACTTATGGTCTTCGAAAGTTGGGTCACCTGAAATGGTGGAAAATAATTTTTCTTCAAAATTTTTGTTTGGGTTTCAAAAATCATTTTGAGCCGACTTTGATGTAATAAATTGAAAAATAAAATAATTCTAAGTTTGGTCGGCGCTAAGGGCTAAATTTCTAGAACCTTCTCGGGCGGTGGAAATTGCCTATATAAAGAAGGTCCGTAGTGTTGTCTAGGGCAGTTCTGGGTAGTAGATCTGGGTATTGATTCAAGGATTTTTCCTACATAATATTGTAAGGGAATGCCCATGTGGCTTTGCATATTGTAATTCTAAAAGTTTGTAATTCCACATTTGTGGAGATAATAAGAAGCCAATTTTCTGTTCTTGCATATTATTGTTGTTGTTTCTCTATTTCTGTTATGTGTTTGTGGTTTTAAGGGGAGCACCCTTCATCAAAGTTCTTACCTTGTGATTATCAGATTAACCTAGTTCAGCGAATGCAAAGTTTGAAACAGAAAGATAGCTTGGTAAAGGAGTATACTGAGGAATTCTATAAGTTAGATATCAGATCTGGACATGATGAAGATGATGTGGAAAGAATTGGTAGATACCTGAATGTTTTGAGAGTTTCCATCCAAGAGGAAATTAGTATGGTCAATTTGGAGAACATAGAAGAGGCTTATCAATTTTCTTTGAAGGCCGAGGAGAAATTGAACAAGAGACATGAGCAAAGACAAAGAGGTCGAGGTGGTAGATTCCCTAGAGGAAGAGGTAGATCTCATGGTGAAATTGGTAGATCTGAACTAGAAAAGACAAATCTAGATAAAGGCAAGACCAAGTGGAAAGGTGAAATTTCATCTAGAGGTAGAGGCAGTAACTACCGAGGTGGTTATGGCAAAGGAAGTTTCCAAGGAACTTGTTACAATTGTGGATAAGAAGGACATAGATCTTTTGAATGTACACATACTAGTAAGAAGGAAGGTAGCAGTAGAAATGCTTTGGTGCAAGAAGAGTCACCGAATGAACCTAAGAAAGAAAATAACTTGATGGTAAGGAGAGCACTGTGGAATGAAAGCAAAAAGGAAGATCCAGTAAGGAAAAGTTTGTTCAAGACCAGATGTAGAGTTTCTGACAAAGTTTGGAAGGTAATCATTGACAGTGGTAGCTCAGAGAATCTGGCATCTGAAGAGATGGTCACAAAATTGTAGTTGGAAAGGTTGGTACATCTGAAGCCCTATCAGATTTCATGGATCAAAGATGAGCATACACTCCTGTAAAGTGAACAATCTTATGTGAATTTGAAGATTGGAAAATACTATGATAAGGTGTTATGTGATATCATGCCTATGGATTGTTGTCATATTTTGTTGGGTAGACCTTGGAAATATGATAGACATGCTATATATGATGGGAGATTGCATAAGTATACTATTGTGGCCGATGGAAAGAAACAAATCTTGTTACCATTGATGGAAGAACCTGTTAGTAATGTTTGCACATCTATGAAAGTTTGTTTGATGGAGGGAAGAAAGTTTGTTAACTCTTTGAAAAAGAATGATGTATGTTTTGGTGTGATCCCTAACAAACCGAGTAATAAAATAGAGGATAATGTCCCTGAGGAGATTGACAAGTTACTCACCGAGTACAGTGATATCATTTCTAATAATGTACCTGATGGTTTGCCACCGAAGAGAAGCATTGATCATTGTATGGATCTAATCCCTGGAGATAGTTTACCGAATAAAGCACCTCATCGGTTGACACCTACCAAGAATCAGGAATTGAACCGACAGATTCAAGAGTTGCTGGAGAAAGGTTTGATCAGAGAAAGTTTGAGCCCTTATGTAGTACCTACTGTATTGGCACCGAAGAAGAATGGAGAATGGAGAATCTGTACTGATTCTAGAGCAATCAACAAGATAACAGTGAAGTATAGGTTTCCTATACCGAGAATGGATGATATAATGGACAATTTGACTGGAGCAAAGTATTTCACAAAGATTGATTTGAAAAGTGGGTATCATCATATCAAAATCATAGAAGGTGATGAATGGAAGATTGCTTTCAAGACAAAAGACGGTTTGTATGAGTGGTTGGTTATGCCTTTTGGTTTAACTAATGCACCGAGTACTTTTATGAGGTTGATGAATGAAGTTTTGAAGAAATTCTTGGGTAAGTTTGTGATTGTATATCTTGATGATATTCTGATATTCAGTAAGACTGGAGAAGAACATTTTTTGCATGTTAGAAAAGTTTTGCAGAGATTGAAAAAGGAAAAGTTGCTGATAAATCTGAAAAAGTGTTCATTCATGAAAGAGGAGATTGTGTATTTGGGATTTGTTATTTCAACTGATGGTTTGAAGATGGATCCTGAAAAGGTTGAAGCTATTTTGAATTGGCCTACACCTGTGAATGCTAGTGAGGTAAGATCATTTCATCGTTTGGCAAGTTTTTATCAAAAGTTCATACGAAATTTTAGTTCAATTTGTAATGCTATGACTGAGACTATGAGAGGAGACAAAAGAAAATTCAAGTGGACACATGGAGTTGACAAAAGTTTTGAGACTCTGAAGTAGAAGGTTGCTGAATTACCTATTTTGGCATTACTTGATTTCAATAAAGTATTTCAAGTAGAATGTGATGCAAGTGGAAGTGCAATTGGAGCTGTGTTGAGTCAAGAAGGTAAACCTGTTGCTTTCTTTAGTGAAAAGTTGAATGATGCTAGAAGGAAATATTTTGTGTATGATCAAGAATTCTATGCTATTGTTCAAGCATAGAAGAAATGGAGACATTATTTGATACCGAGTGAATTTGTGTTGTATACTGATCATAAGGCTTTACAATATTTGGGTAGTCAGAATAAGTTGAATCGGAGACATATGAAATGGGTTGAGTATTTACAGAGTTACACATTTGTGATAAAGCACAAGAGTGGAGTCACTAACTGATTTACTGATGCATTGAGTAGAAGAAGATCTTTGATGATCGAGATGCAAATTGAAGTTCTTGGTTTTGGTGAGATGAGAGATTCTTATGAGTTTGACCTTGATTTTTTTGAGCCATGGAGAAAGTGCGGAGCACCTATTCAAGATCAACAAGACACTAAATGCGATGAATATTTTATTTAGGAAGGTATGTTGTTTAAAGGTATTCAGTTGTGTATACCGAGAGGAGTAATGAGAACTAATCTGATAAAGGAGAAATATAGTAGTGGTTTGGCTGGACATTTTGGTATTGATAAAACATGGAATTTGCTTAAGGAGAAGTACTATTGGCCGCATTTGTATAAAGATGTTCAGAAATTTGTGAAAAGTTGTAGAATTTGTCAAGTTGCAAAAGGAGTAAGTTAGAATATTGGATTGTATACACCGATTGATGTTCCTGAGAAACCTTGGATTGACATCAGTATGGACTTTTTTATTGGCTTACCGAAGACAATAAGAGGTAATGATTCTATATTTGTTGTTGTGGATAGATTTTCAAAGATGGCACATTTTATACCTTGTAGAAAGACATCAGATGCAGTACATGTAGCAGATCTTTTCTTTAAGGAAATTGTCAGATTGCATGGATTACCGAGGAGTATTATCTATGATCGAGACAGTAAATTTGTTGGATACTTTTGGAAAACCCTTTGGAAGAAATTTGGCACTGAGTTGAAATATAGTTCTACATTTCACCCACAAACTGATGGATAGACTAAAGTTGTGAACAGAAGTTTGGGAAATATTTTGAGATGTTTAGTTGGAGACACACGGAGTAATTGGAATTATGTATTGGCACAAGAAGAGTTTTCATACAATAATTCAATGAATAGGAGTACTAGGAAGACACCATTTCAGATTGTGAATGACACACAACCAAGAGGAATATTTGATTTGAGTGACATTGTTGATGAGAATAAGAAAAGTGTTGAAGGAGTAAAGTTTGCTAAGTACATGAAAACATTGCATGAAGATGTGAAGTTGAAGCTGGAAGATAGTAACCATAAAAATACAAAGATAGAACTGATAAATCAAGAAGATATAAAACTTTTGATGTTTGTGATGATTCATTTGAAGAAAGGTCGATTTCCTGTTGGAACATATGGGAAGTTGAAAATGAAGAAGTTTGGACCTTGCAAGATTTTGAAGAAATTTGATAGTGGAAATGCATTTGGGATTGAGTTACCTGATGACATGGACATATCACCTATCTTCAACATTGTTGATTTGTATGAGTATCATGAACTTGATGAAGAATTGACAGTAATGATAGAATATCCTAAGAAGCAAAATGATGAAGTTGAATAGATTTTGAAGGAAAGAGTTGGCAAAAGTACAAGAGGAAAACAATATATAGAATATCTGGTAAAATGGAAGAATAGACCGATGAAAGATAGTTCATGGATTTTATAGTCTGAGTTGGATGTAGCTCGAACCAGACCTACCAAATGATTCAGAGAATCATTTCAAAATAACCCCAGGTGTCTGATGCAAGAGCATCTCAGGTCCTTGGCAATCCTATGTCACCAAAAACAATTTGGAGTTTGTCTGTGTTGCTCAATTTCTGCTCTGACCGAGTTGGTCAATAGTTGGTCAGTTTCCTTTGGTTACCGAGTGTGGTCAATTATCTCCTGGGTGGTCAGTTGTTTCACTGGCGCTCGACATTGCCTGTCTGCTGCTCAGTCATCTTGCTCATCGACGGGTTTAGTTTTAGTTTATGTTATGGCTGACTTGTGCATTTATATTGGATCACAGATTTAATGTTGGAATCCATCATTGGGAAGTGTGTGGTCCCAGATCTGACCATTCCTTCTATTGATTATGGATTTGAAGGTTGACTCAATTCAGTAGCTTCTTGTATAAATGTAGTTGTTGGTTTAGATTTTAGGAGGCAATTCTAGATAGGAGTTGGATAGAAGATAGAAGTAGAGATTTGACAGATCCTTGCATGTTAGAGGACTTCTGTAATTCATTGTAATATCTGGCCCTAATTGGGAAGGCCTTACAGCCCGGCATGTATGGTTCTATTTGATGAAAATATATGAAAGTATTTGCATTCTCTGTCTCATTATTGTTGTTTGTTGCTTCTGCATGTGTTGTGCAGGCTTGGATCATTAGGGTGTGCCATTGAATTGGCCCCTCTTGCTCCCTGCCTTGCGTCAGAAAGATACATACACATGAGAATCCAATGGATATGTTTACAAAGGTAGTGATAAGAGAGAAGTTGAACTCCTCTTTAGCTTTGGTTGGTCTTCAAGGCTAAAACTTGTAAAAATAGAACTAAAAGGTCCAAGGTGTTACATTTCAGTGGGAGATACTAGGCCAGTGGTATTATGACCAGTCTATAAGTGGGAGATTGTTGTGGTGGAGTCTAATCAGTCTCCAAGTGGGATATTTTTGTTATATGGAGCCTAATCGGACTTAGAGGTTATTTTTCCCAAATTTTATTGGTGTAGTTTCCCCCCTAGTTTTTTGAATGGGGGTTTGGGGTCAGCACTCCCAAGATGGGGTCAAGGGGCAGCGCACATTGTGAGGTCTAGGGGAAATGCCCCTTGCAGGGTCCAAAAATGACTTTTATAATCTTCTAAAGACGTTGGGTATAATTTTTCTATTGGATGACATATTCTAACCCTATTTTTGTTACAAAAATAAGGCTTGATAAAATGACTTAGGGTTAGGTTTTTTTTACATGATAATTTTTTTAGCTTCTTGTAGTGGTATTGAGTTGCAAGGGATTGCATATTGCAATTGGCTAGAAATTACTGAGTAATAAAATTGGACTCTCTATTTGGTGGACATAGCCCAAGATTAGGTGAACCATGTTAAATTATTTTCATCTTATTTCTGTGTTAAATGTTATATTTCATTTATATATTCTTGTTAAGAGATTTAGTTTGAAATATTTTCTCAAAGTAGGAGAGAGAAAGAGAGGGGGGGGGCTTAAGGCACATGGCCTATAGTTTAGGGTTTAGAGCTTTGAGCTTTGAGATAGGGATAAAGGGAGAGAGATTGATGAGATGGAGAGATAGGGGGAAATAGGGACCTTGGAATACATATGTACCTAGGTAAAAGGATGAAGATATCGAGGTCAAGATGGGGGTAGGGGGAGAGAGGGAGAGAGAGGTGAGGGAGAAGAGAGGGGATAAATGTGGGTAATAGGGATAGAAGGGATAGATGGAGAGAGTAAGAGGTGGAAAAGAGAGAGCTGGGTAAATAGGAGAGAAGAGAAACATGGATGAAGTGAGAGAGGGGAGATGATAGAGGGGGAAATATAATAAGAGATAGGGAGAGAGGACAAGATTGACCGAGGGGGGAAGAGACATGGGTAAATGGATAAGGGAGGAAGAGAGAGGGTGAAAGAGGGAGAGGGAATTGAGAGAGGGGGATGCATAGGTTAAATAGATAAAGAGAGGGGGTGGGGGATAAGGTAGAGAGGGAGAGAGTTTGAAAGGTAGAAATGTAGAGAAAGTAAGGGAGAGGTAAAAAATGGAGAGTGAAAGTGAGGAGGGATATCAGGGAGAGAGGAAGATTAGTGGTAGAGGGGGAAGGAGAGAATGAGAAAGGGAGATGGGGAAAAAAATAAAAAAGGCAAAAGGATACGTGTGGGATAGGTGAGGGGAGAGAGGGGGGAGGTAGAGGGAAAAGAGGAAGATAGGGTGGTAGAGAGAGGGGGAAGGGAGAGAGATAGAGTTGAGAGAAGGTGATAGAAAGAGACGAGAGGAATAGGGACATGGAGAGGGATATGAGGGATATAGGGGGAAAAGGAGAGAAGGGAGAGAGGGATAGTGTGGAGAGAAGGTGATGGAACTTGAGGGGAGAGGAATAGGGACATGGGGAGGGATATGAGGGACATAGGGGAAAAGGAGAGAAGGAAGAGAGAGATGCAATAGAGATTGAGAGATATTCTAAGGATAGAGGCTTATAAGGGGGGAGGCCAAGAGGTGGATATGGAAAGGCACAACCAGCTTATTGAGACACTTATAGGGAGAAATAGATGTTAGAGACCTAATTGGAGACAGATAAAGGATTGAGATGAATAGAGGATGATATATGGAGCTAGTGTAATAAAATAATAATGGAGAGGTGGATACAACAGCTTGAAACCATAAAGTGTAAGTTTTAACAAAATTGAGAGACATAGACACAAAGACACTTTTGTGGATAAGTTCTACATACATGGTGTATGCCATATATGGTGCACGTCATATGTAGAGCATTTTCTACATATGACATGCACCATATATGGCTTACACCATATATGATGGGAACATTATTAATTGCTTTAGGAAACACCAAGCCTAAGGCTTGGACTTTCCTTGAGAATCCAACCCAAAGGATTGGATGATTCAAATAGGCCTAAGATATGTTTTATAGAAAACATACAAAAAATTCACATTTTCTCATCTATGATCCCCGTCAGGTTTGCATGTGTTTCAACAACAGAAAAATCAGACAACAAGATGATATAGAATTCTCTGTTAGCTATCTCACCATATAATTTATTTTAAATTTTGATTATGTTAAGCTTTTCATCTCTAATTTCTTTTGTAAGTATGTTCAATTTTTATCAAAGACCAACGTGTACTATTTTGGGCATAGATTTTGGCTCGTTCATTGAATTTTGAAACAAGTTACTTTTTTAGAAACTAGACTCTATTTTAAACACTTCTAAATAAAATTGATTTTCAATTAGTTTTTAATTATTTCTAAGGGGGCACACTCAAATTTCACATTTTCAGAATGTGTCCACTTTGGAAATTCATAAAAAAGCATATGTTCGTAAAAAAATTAGCAAAAAAATCTAAGTTAACCTATGTAATGTTAGCTAACTTCTCACTGAAGTGATTAGTTTTTTTTAAAAAAAATTAACATTTTAGGGGGAGCACATTAGATCCTATGTTATATTTTTTCACAAAAAAACCACTTTTGTGCTCCCCCTTTTTGAGGGCCTTAATTTCCACCATTTTCAAAATAAATTAGTAGTTTAGAAACTATATTTGGATTATGACAACTCTTGTTCTTGTCACATCTTCAAATTTTGAGTCTAACTATCTTCAATTTCTTGTCGAAGCTCAAAGTTTATTGATTTCAAAAAAATAGTGGTATCTTATACCCCCTTTTTGGTCCCCCATCTTTGTGCACTTAAATGCATCTTTGGAGAATTAGATATTGTCTAATATTTATATTCATTGAAGAGTAGGATTTTAAATATTACCTATTATCTTTTTTCAAATTGCATCATTATCATCTCAATTATAAATGTTGTCAAAGAAAATAGTGTAATCATACCTCAACTAGACCAAAGTAACCCTCAAATCGATAGTATTAAAGTTATTATCATAGTTTGAATAAATTAATGATGACTATGCTCAAGGTGTCTATCGATTTTACAAAAAAAAAAATCATTTATAGAAGCACATAACTTTATGGGAACATCAATAAGAAAAGCAATATGTATGTTGAAAAGTGCAACACAAGTTTTATTTGTATTGATTGGTCTAGTCACATCCACTTCACTTTATATTTTCTTTTAGGATTTTTGTTTACACATCTATGAGTGGGGAGGGGTTTTGCGAATCTCGATAGTAATATTGACAATATATAGAAATAAAATTAAGAAAATGATAATGACATATATGCTCTTTTGGTCTATAGGCTTGCCTCAACTAGGGGATATAATTTTCACTATAAGGAATGCTAATTTTCCGACTCACTTCTGAAGTTCCAAGTGAGATCTTATGATATTTTCTTGGTCTATTATTCTATTGATCAAATACCTTATGATTTGTTAACAAAAACAAATAAACTCCCACAATGGTTAACCATTTAATAATTGCTAGAGAAAAACAAAGAAATGTCATAGTTGTCTAATTATCAAGATTTTAGTATTAGACTTGACGAGCTTCCGAGGTTACTACCTTTGCGAGGATTCAATGTTAATTTTGCTGAAATTGAAAACTTACAAATGACTTTTTCTTTCCTCCCTTTGATGAATATTTAAGTGGCTTATAGTAGCTATCATGACATTATACTTTGAGGCATAATTTTACAAATTTTGTAAACATGCTTTGCATATTGATACCTTAATGCTTTTGTATTTGAGTTTTGTTTTAGTATATGCAACTCTTGTTATTATATTATTTTTAGTTACATATGTAAGTTTTTTTGGTTCAATACTTAAAAAAAAGTATTCACAACCATCTTTAAGAAATAGATCTATTAAGATAAGGTGAAAACAAAGACACTAGTTATTAATAAGCAATGAAAAAATGAGATTTTATACAAAACACATAAACAAGAGCTACATAATTATCTAGATACTATAATACACACTAAAATAGATTATATGTATGTATGTATGAATGCATGCATACATACATATCTATATGTATGTATATGTATATGTATGTATTCGTGTGTATATATGTAATAAGATTTAAATAATTGATATGTATATGTATGTATATATAGTAAGAAGTTAAATAGAATCTATGAAGTCTAATTCCATTGGCTTTTAATTCTAGATTGAATGTAGACTAGGATAGGGTGTTTCTTCACATGCACAAATTCCTCACTATTTAACAAAAATAAAGAAAGAAAATTCAAAACAAAACCATAAAAATAATAATAATAACAAGGAAAACAAACACGTTTAAAAAAGCCTCGTGAGGTGAATGACTTTTGTGAATCAGAAGTCTTTGTCGTCTATCACACTCATAATCAACATTCAACATTGACAAAAAGGCAAACCCTAAACCCTATCCCCTATTCCCCCACAAAACACACACCCAAGTCCTCACACTGTTATACCAACGAAGGGCAGAGATGCATTCCTCTCAGTTCGCAACGAATCCACACCGTTCCCCTAGTCCTACCATGGCTTTACAGTGACACTCTACCGAACAACTTGTCACTTAACCAGTCTCGCAATGCTTTTCTCGCTATCACACGTGCTGCTTACGTCACTCCGCCTTCCCTTTCAACACCCCACGAAATTCTATATTCAGTTGGTGAAGTTAAACGTATTGAAACTCAGTGATGTACTCGCTAATGGAAGAACTGCCAACTAACCACCAATGCCTTTATGGTGTGTTTTGACTTCCTTACTTTCCCACTTGTTTTATGTCACTGAGATGAAAGAAACAGGAGACGTGGAGGAGGGGTTCTTTCTTTCTTCTGCTCTAAGAAAGATCACCCTGATTCGCCACCTTTATTGATTTGACATTGATTTCTTCTTCAATACTTTACTTACTCATCTTGTGCACATCTTTAAACTTGTTGTTTTGTGACAGAAAACGTTTTCATAGAGATGGCGTTTGATATGGTTTTCAACTGGTTGCATGAAAAGGGATATTGGCCGACGTTGACGATACGGATGGAAATAAATAAACTAGTAGAAAAATCACATGTAATTGTGTTTTATATATTTCAATAAATACAGCCGTGTATTAATAATTATTTTGTTTTCTGATTTGTATGTTTAATGGATTTGAAAATCCCCATTGACATCACCTTTAACTACCACTCTTTAATTTATTCACATCAACCTTAATTGTGTTTATAGCCAAATCTTGTTTGTTTTATTAGGAGAGTATTAACGTTTTTGATGAAGAATTTTATAATAGGAAAAACACATGTTTTTTTGGTTTCTCAAAATCTCCTTTGCCGTTTTCTGCGATCGTTTGCGTGTGCGATCTCGTGCCAAATAACTGCTACGAAGACTTGCTTTTCTGAATCTCATCGTCAAATATTTTATCTCGTGTAGAAAGAAATAACCTAATTTAAGCAGCTTTGCTTTTTCTTTTTCTTAAACATCATATATTTAAAAAGTAAGTCAATTTTGACTATTTAATACTTTTAATTTAGCAGTCACTTTTAATTTAGGAGTCAGTAGTTAATGTATGATATTTACGAAGGAAGTATAATTTATTGGAGGTTTTATGCGAGATATTAGAATATAATTAAATATGATTTTTAGCATATTTATATATTTTACAATTATATTATTAATAAAGAATCATTTTATTTATCTATTATTCTATTTTAAAAATTATTAAATTGTTCACTATCACAACTTTCTTTTTATCAATTTTTTTAATTAATTTTATTCTATGTTTATCTATACATTTTATTTTATTTTACTAATTCTTGTTGAAGGAAGGCCCTCTACTATAAATGGTAAAAACCTAGAATGAAGGATTTGATAGGAAGTATTTGCAAGGAGAGTGGGTTTAACCATGAAGGAAATTTTGTAGAAGTGCACTCAAGTTGGAGTAGTACTGGGATGGGTGACCTCCCGTCCCGGTGCTTCACCTCTCCTAAGTATTTCATTCATTCTCATGAGAGATGGGTTCATGTGAACCACTACTCATGAAACATGGGTCAATGAATTTGACTCAAAAAACTAAACAGTTAAATCCTGATAGCAATATCACAAAATAATATCATGTTTAAATCTATAATTTTTAATAATTTTAATTAATGATTGATAAAATAATTTTCTTAAACTAATCAATTTATATATTAGATTAAAGTTTAGATAATTTTATATAATTAATTGATATGTTAATATTTTTAAAATAATAATTAATATATAAGAATGAATATATATGAGAATAAATTAAATGTAAATATATATTTTTAATTGAAATTATTTTATTTGTAATATTAAATTTATATTTTGTAGTGAATCTTTTCAAATTGTATAACATAATTCATTAAACTTCTAAACCATACTCTCATTCAACATTCAAATATAAAGAGCAACATAAGAGAATCTAAAATGTGATGCTAAATTTTGATAGAATTTGTTTTACATAATTAGTCCAAAACATTCTATGCTAGGAAATTAAAGGTTTTATTTAATTTTTATATTAAACTAATCAATAACATTCAATACTATAGAAATTAGAAGTTTTTGTTTTTAATATTTTTTGTTTAATAAATTATGAAAATAAATATAATGAAAAATGATAAAACTTTATGGACTACTAAAATATATTATAGTTATTTTTCTATTTCATATAAATTTATTTGAATATATATTGATTACTTACTAAAAAAAATAAAAATTGGTTTTTAAGAGTAATGGTATGTTCTTCTTCCTATTTATTTCTTGAAGGGTTTTTAAACCAATCTGTCCCATATGATGTAGGCTAAACTAGGAGTTCAGGGAGTAAAACAACCACAAAGATTCAAAATCCAAAAATATAATATTTTTAGATGAGACAACTAATAATTTTGGCAAAATAGATATCCCAATCTTTTAACTTTAAATCAAAAGATATCAACATAAATTTATACTTCCATAAACAACATGAACTGATGTATGATATCCATAAAGAATAGAATAAAGTAAAATGAAATTTTCAATTAATAAAAATATCTTTTTTCTTATTGTAAAAGATTTGAATTCCAAATAATTTAAGTATCTACAACATGACTTTGCCACTAAACAAAATGTCCTTAAATTATAAAAAACATGTGATCTTAAATTACAGCTTTTGTGATATGATTAAAGACCATAATCTTTTTAAATAACTGACTATTTTTAAAGAAAATCAAATGAAATCAAGCACTGGAACCCCGTTGTCAATCTCAGAAAAATATGAGAATTTTAAAAACTTGGTACAAAACACTGTCAAATATTTATGTTTTTAAAAAACACTTTCATATTGATAATAAAACAAGGAAATGGACTTTAACGTATCCTACCAAATATTTTTGGCTTAATTTTGATAAGTCCTTAGCCGAATTTTTTAAAACGAGACGAATCCCCTGCTGCCATCAAAACGGAACCTTTGAATAAAGGGATCTGAACAATAAAATAATATTATAGTGTAGCAAGTGGCTCTTCCCATTAAAATAATCAGCATTGAAGTTGATGTTTGTCAACTTTGATTTTTCAAGTAATGGGATTCCCTCGTGATGCTAATTTTAGCATTCACAGACAAGTTGTCTTCCTAATTAGGTAATTTCTTCTTATCTTTAACATTTCACAATTTCCCGGCTTTGACTATCACAGCTCTAGATCATGTGCATCACCTAAATTTTTCCTCTTTCTTTATCTGCTTCAAAAGTCCATATATAAATTTATAGCTTCCAGATGCTTACAGTTTGATTTTTTAATCTGATGCCAACTAACCTTAGTCAGATTTGGAGGAGTCCACCATCATCGAAATCCAGGCCTGCAGCTAACATTGATCTTTTCTTCTTCTTCTGTGTATATAATTAAACTATTCCTTAAAGAAAAATTCTTTCAGGGATCTTAGATTTTGTTTCTGTTCTGCCTTTTGGTTGACCAAAAAGATTAAGGCTTCTTCAGATCGATGGGCTAGGGATTTCTGTGCAGTTGGGTTCTAAGGATGCTCTTGAAGACTTGGGATACCAAAAAAAAATAGTCACAGATAGACTGAACTTATGATGATGATACAAATTTCATATGAGAGGTAAAAAGTCATATCTGGAAAAAAAAAATTGTACCATTAACTGTTCTGTGAAGATTATCAAGAATATGTGTTTTCTGATACAATCTTTTGGGATATAAAATTGTGTGTTTCATTTCTCTTTTCAACGGATCATGCTTTATGATCCTTCATAGACAGAGTAGAAAAATATTGTGTGAAGATTATCAAAAATCTTTGTGTGGGGGTGTTTCTTCTTTAGGTTTTAAGAGTTGTGGAGAAATATTTATGTGATTAACAAGTTGATTTGTGTTGTTGGTGTATGTTTTTTCCATTAACGTTTCGGATCACATTCTATTATTTATCATCATCAGAATGACTAAATTGGCTTTTCCGATTTGTACCAACAGGTGCACAGATACTTTGGCTGGAACAATCTGCTGATACTTGAATGTGAAAAGCGAGGTATGACCATGGCTTCTGGAATACAGCTGATTATGGATTTCTACCATTTTGAGTGGAGTTTTACAGTTGACACAAATGGGTATTCTTGGTTTTGTCATAGGCAAAAGACCATGGTTTTGATTTTGTAAAAGATAGGGTGTAGACATGATGGGTGGTCAGAAAGCTGTGAATACATCAACTCCCTGTGCTGCATGCAAACTGCTGCGAAGGAGATGTGCTCAAGATTGTCCTTTTTCCCCATATTTTTCCCCAAATGAGCCTCAGAAGTTTGCCTGTGTTCACAAAGTGTTTGGAGCTAGCAACGTCTCTAAAATGCTCATGGTGCACTTCTTTAACCTTCTCTGAATATTTTACTACTGTTCTCATATGCTTTTATGAACTGCTCTTGGATTTTGCTTGACAAGCTTGTTTGCAGTAAAATTTTGCATAGCATATGTTGATGGCATCTTAAAATTGGAATAGATTGTTTAAATTAAAGGATTAGGGGACAGAAGCAAATCACCTCGACAATCCCTATAAGAGATTAACAGCAGTTTTAACAGGGACAAAGCCTGCAAATCAGTACAGTTACAGATCCAACATGGATAGAAGAAACCCTAGGCTTGAATATGTGAAAACTTGACATTTTGACAACACAGACCAATTGAAGCAATAAGATTAAAAACTTGCATAGATCACTGAAATTGGGACTGAACAATCACAGTCCTTTTTTTAACTATTATTTACAAAGTCAACAAATTAGATGCCTTTAGGTTTAGCATTAGGGTAAATGGCAGCTCTAATTCCCAAAACAGAAAACATTGAAACTGCTCCTGTAATTTTAATATAATTCTTTCAATTAAAAGCCATGGCATAGTTATGTTGTAGACATCTAAATGACTTAAGCTTAAATTTCTTCGATACAACCAAAAATTAAAAAACTTTATCTCATTTCTTAGGCAGTACATATTTTCCTATAGTTGTATCTATTTATACCAGTTTACCAAGGGCCTGGTGAATGCTCATGCCATGCCATAAAAGCAAAAAATTGTGAGCTAGAGTTATTTGAGGTAATACCGAGGTGTCCTCCTTGCCACTTATAATGTAAGTTTTAGTTTACAACCTGAATTTCTTTTTCAACAAGTTTCAGATGTACTATTAAAATAAGTTTTTTCATCAACATTTCAGATATATTATCAAAATGAAATAGCAAGATGGAAATTTTTATTTTTATTTTGTCTGAAATATAATTTTTTTAAAACAAAAACTGATGAGAAATTCTTCTGGAAATCTAATCTATCTCCTAATCTTCTTTTTCTTTTCCTTTCTTTCATTTCAAATGCATCCTAAGATTCCAACTCTAGCCCAAACCTGTGGCACTCAGATAAAATGCAGAAGGCAAATAAATGAATTTCTGGGGATAAAGCCATCAGTAGGCTTCTCGTTAAGTAAACTATTGTGTTATATTTGATATTTCACCTTTTTTCGTCCTTGTTTGATGGTCACTGTCTGTGTTCTCTTGCTCAAGAAATTATTTCACCTTTTTTCGTCCTAGTTTTGTTTCAAGCCATGGCTTGTTTAAGAAATTATTTTATTAAGAGTGTGGATTTCTAAAATATAATCTATAAGATATCTATATGTTGTTTTTAAATTGGATTATGAGATATTTTTTTTCTTATGTTCATAATAAATCACAGAATATGATCTAAAATGTTACAAAAATATTCATACGATCAAATCTAAAAATAACATATAAATAATTATCTTATTATAAAATTATATGAACGCAGAAAATTTAAACGAAACTCATATCACGTCATTGTTTCTATTCATGAGTTCACTCTAGCTATAACCTCCTTTGTTGTTTTCTGTTCTCTCGTTGTCTGTATAAAGACTTCTGACAGAGAGACCGAGCTGAATAAATTGATTGTTACAAAAAAACAAGGAGAACACAGGTTACGATGGGAGAGTTTCCTTGTACCAAGCATTCTGCATTAATGGTTTTATTGTACGCTACTCTGGCCAACAAAAACATTACATATGAAAACTGAAAAAATTAATTTTCGGCACGGGCTGAGATTCCTATAAAAACGTACCAAAGACACACTCAAAAAAACTAAAAAATGTCTTGTCTTTTTTGGTCAGATTTGTGAAAATACAGCAATTTTTTTGCAAATTTTTATAGTTTTAAATCATAAAATTTATAGGTCATGAAAAACAGATGCTAAAAATTTCTTAAAAATCTGTGAAATATTCTGATTTTTGAAATTTGATCAATAGTACATTTTGTAATTTTCTCTGCACCAGAGTATCTTATTCATTGCAGCTTAAAAATGTCGACCCATTCTTGTACAACAAGTAAGACACGTGGCAGCCTTATTCATAACCGACTGGTCTATCGAGAAAGAGTTCCAACAAATTTTCCCACTGCGTATAGGTATTCATGATTTGATGCCTGTGCATGCAGTCAAAATTCAGTCTCTTATTTATTGAGAGTTTCTTTAGTCGTGTACTAGTATGCCAGTCTCCTGCCATGCTTTTTCGTGCAATATTAAAAACCAAGTCCTACTTTCGGGTTGTCTGCATTTAACAAGAAGTAACTGGTGCTATGAATGAATAAACGAATGAAGATTTTTAGGGCAACGTCTAAATCATATACTAAAACGTAAAATATATAAGAGAAGTTTTAACTATTAAAGGTGTATAATAGTGTTTTGACTATTGTTTTGGTTTATGGGTAGTAAAGATAAATGTTGTAGGATTTGTTATGTATGCAAGGATTAAAAGATGGTCAGTTTGTACAAAGGTCAAAAAAAAAAGCTATTTCGTTAGGAAGTGGCTAAGCTCCATCTAAAATGCACCATTGACCAAATTTAAAAAATTTGAAAACACAATAGATTTTTGCGAAATTTTCAACATCTGTTCTTATGATCTGCATATTTTTGTCTTTTGTGCGTTTTTATCGGAAGCTTAGTCATCGTCATTTCGTTATGTCTCCCTTGTGTCCCATTATCATTAGCTTTGACCAAAAACGTTGGTTGCTGGAATTACACAATGCTCAAGTTTTGTAATACTTACTAAATGATTCTCTTAGGTCCATTTGAATGCTGGAATTCTGTAATATTGGAATTAGCCAATTCAGAAAGTTTTATAAAACAAGAGCAAACATGAGCAAACAGACCTGAAAAGTTATAAAATTTGATAGCAAATGGATCCGAAAAATTTATAAAATTTGATTTATCAAAAAGTGGGATTGGAATTGGTTTTCCAAGTCCACCTTTTGAGGTGGAAGAATTTTGGGCCAAAATTAGAATTTGGAAAATCCAATTCCATATTCATTTTTTAAAACAAACTGCGAATTTGGGAATTCTGGTATTTGAATCTCCCAATTTCAGCCCAAATTCAACAACCAAACAGGGCCGTCTCTTTGGTTGCTGGAATTAAATAATGTTGGAATTGTCAAATTCCATTATTTGACAATTTTGGAAGTTTTAAATTCGGAAAATTGTTTTTGGAATATAACTCGAACAGTCTGGAATTCATAATGAGAAGATGGAAAATGTTGTTTGTATATGGATTTCAAAATATTATAAATTTTGTTTTGCCCCCAATTCCCATTTAAGTGGAATTAGAATTGATTTTCCAATTCTACCTATTTAGATGAAAGATTCAAATGTTGGTTTTGGGGTAAATAGGAATTAACAAATCGCTATTCCAGTTCCATGTTTTGAACACAAACTTCAAAAATGTCAATTCTGAGATTTAACAATCCCATTTCCACTCTAATTCTAGCAAACAAACAAACCTTTATAATAAATTTTTAAGAATGAAAATCAATGAACCATAATTAAAACCAACCCAACAACATTGATAAGCACAAAAGTCCAAACAAACTGACCATCAACATTGCACGTCAAATTTTTAATATAATCAATTTAGTCTAATTTTAATAAGCTAAAATTAGGCTTAAGCATATATCAATCCTATATTATTTATATTTTAATAAGTTTATAACGAATGGGGAAGAAATTAAAGAGGCGCACATGTCTTTTGCCAGAAATAATGTACGGGACGGGACGGGACGGGACGGAAGTACGTGTACTCCAAGCCCTTTGGACTAAATCTCTACCTTTGATGTTTCGGAACTTGCGCAACCTTTAAAGGACATTTACTGGAGAAAAAAAATTATGTCGCAATACGTTAGCTGTGCAACGAAAGTCGAGAAAGTGGGTTTGGTTTCACGAGATTCAAAATATTGAAGCGAGGCAACAAAATTTCAGAATAGAATAGAAAGTTACAGTTTGAAGAAACAGAAGCGCGCAGATTGCCACGAAATAAATATAAATATTATTTATCAGAAGCTTCCCAGTCAGTTGCAAAGAAATAATTTATAATCGACAGAAGCTGCGTAACATTAAAAGTAGTTGCAATGAACGGCGTGCTGTAAAGGTTTTTATTATTTTTGTTCCATTTTAATAGCTGCAAATGAATAAAAACAAGGAAGATGAGTGAAAAGAGTCAACAGTAGTTACACCGACTGTATTTGTTTAGTTTGGTTTTGAGTTGACGTATTGAACTCAGAATAGTTTGCGTTTATTACGGGAGTTTTCTCTGAACACGGCGAATAATGGCTGAAAAAGGAGGAAAATGTAAGAAGTGATTGAAAGGATTGTTTGTTGTTGGGAAAATGGACTAGAAGGTTGAACAGATTATGAGGAGGGGAGTCCACGTCGTGTTGCGTGCTTGCTTTGAAAGCCTTTAAAGTAGTAGTTGTAATGGAGGAGAGAGATGCTTAGATGGGCACATGATTTTCTGGTTATTCTTTTTTACTTTCGAAAATAGATAGTTAGGGGAAGGGTATATTTCTTGTGTATCTCATTTTCAATTATTAATTTTGAAGGAGTTGCTACTAAGTGTAGATTTTTTCAAGATTTGTAAGAGATAAAATAAAAGCACAACAACAAAATGTGAGCTGTTGATTATTGAATAATACATAGAAGAGGAGTACAGACAGGGGTGAGTGCTTCGACGAAATGAGGGATGGACTCCTCAAACAAGAGTGGTGGTGAAAAACAAACCACTAAACTAGGATGAGGTGTCGAAATGGAATCGACACCTCTCTAATAGACTCATAAATGTCGACAACTTGATGAATAAGTGTCAAGTAAGCATGGACGACTAAATAGGCTTAATAAGCCTAAGAGTAATTAAATAAATACACTAAAAATAAGTTTTACATGTGTCAAAATTTGGTTATTTTTTAGTCTTTCTGGTTCGTAATTGGCTCATTTGCACACCACTACTAGACATTTGCACACAACTATATGGACAATGACAATTTTGAGTGAAACGAATATTAGGACATATTTAAGTAGGTATCGTGTGACACTTTGAAATGATTAGTTTTTTTGACCCTTTGATGTGTAATGAAATCTACAAGGAGCTTCATTAATTCACAAAAGTCAAAAAAGATTTTTTAAGTAGCTAAATCGTCAAAATGTGATGTATAGTTTTGGCTCTATAGGTGCGAGAAGTTAACTATAGCAGCTATTGGTACTCTTTACCTAGTCACATTATCTTAATTGGTCTTGGAAAATGTCTTGAATTACAAGACTTAATTAGTTTTGTCATTTAAAGCATATCTTGTTTTTTAATTGTGATATTTGTAGTGTGTGATGGTTAAGTTGTAGTGTTCTTGTTCTTGTCATTAAGGTTCAAATTCCTTTGGGGTGCTATTAATGAATGCTTAAATGGGATGAGGTCCTCATTTGTGACCTTACCGGTTCATAACTTTAGGTTAAAGCATTTACCCCTCTTTTAAAAAAAGATCCTTATTTTTAATAAAATTGCATATGCACCTTGAACAATTCTGAAGTGGCTAGTCTCATACTAAGTAATAAATATAATAATTGAGACCTAGGTAGCGCAACACCAAGGCTCCCATTTTCCTAGATCATCTTAATTTCTCAAACCTCAAGACCTTTCCAAACTCATTAATGATTAGGAAAATATCATGTGCTACCAATTTTTTTCAAGCATATATATCAAAAGGTTGAAGTTCAATTGTTTGAGCACAATTGATGAGGGTGATGTTTTTTTTTTTTTTTAAAGCCAAAGTGGATGAGGGTGATGTTATATTCCTTGCATATGTTATTTATCAAGATTCAAATCCTATAATTTTAATTAATTTATCATGTTCCTAGATTAGTTAAGACATACTTTAATGAAAGTGGGCATACTTTTGTCTTTCTTTTGGGTTATCGAACTCTTTTCTTGGTCCATATGGAAACTAATTGACTTTACACATTCTACCAAAAATAACATGATCAACACTTTCTTGTTTTTTGTGGCTTCACAACTTGTTTATTTTTTAGTTATGATCTTTTCATATGGTCAAACTCCTACAAATTAGCTCTTGGACTCTACTTTTAATCATATAGATTTTAATATAGAAATATACATGTTTTAGGTCTAATGCAGATAATTAACCTCCAGTTTAGAAGATAAGAGATAAGATAGGATGAGGTAGAGGCTAGGTACTTTATTTTATTAATATAACTAAAATCTTTACAACTTCGTTCATGCGAACACTAGTAGGAAATAAAGGAGTGAAGAAAACCTCTAGTCTTGCCTGGGACTATTAAGTTCTATACAATAGTTCATTTACAAGGCTTGCTTTGGTAACACAAGATAGGAGGAGGACAACCCTCATTTACAATTTCTTTTTTTTTTTAATCTAAAACTACCTTATTCTACTCAAATCTACTTTATTACATTATGACATATATAATTTTCCATTGTTGCACCAATCGTTCGTAGCTTTATATTAACCTCCTATGAGAGTCATTAATCTTTCACAATGCCAATCTGTCTCACCTTCCTTTACCGAGCCTTTTCAATGTTTAATTCTCCTGCAAGAAACCTTTCAGTCCTTGGAAAAGATCATTGTTAGAGTAAATTGAGTAATAGTATTTAAATTATTATACTATTAAATTATTATAGTAATTTTATTAAATTATTATACTCTTAAAAATATAAAAATATAGGGAGAAAAATAATATGTTTATCTAGTCTTTAAAATTATTTTGAGTTTCACCTTGTTTAACTAATGTGATGCAACACATGACTAGAATCAAAGATGTGGATCTAGAAGCACTATTATAACATTATGATAGAGGCATTCAAAAGTTTTTATTATTAAAGATATGACTATATATTGCAACATAGTTTTGGACTAGGTCCATGCCATGTTCTCTAGTTTGATTAGAAAAAAAATTCATTGTCAATGCATACATAGTGTCCCATTTTCAATTAATATTTTTAGCAAAAGAAAAAACCATTTCCTCTTGTTGGTGAGATGATTCTATTGGAGCCTAATCTCATATGCCTAAAAAATTACAAATCTATCCATGTTCTTGATCCCTTGTGGCCTTGCCCTATTTTCCCCCTCAATTATAATTTTGGTTGTCCACTTATTATTCCTTGTTGTTCTCCACATGCTTATGTATTAAAAAGAAGATGAGGAAAGCTTGAAATATAAAACTATTATGTGATTTTAAATCTAAAAAAATATATTACCAAATATAAAATGTAAATGTGATTGCACCATTCAACATTAATAAAAAATTAAAAAAACCAATAAGACATTGAATTTATGTTGAGAAAAATATTTTGGGAAAAAAATCCACCAAAAAAAATGGCAAGTATATTATAAATCTTCAAAAGAGAGATAACAAAAATAATACACTTCACTTCACATCTCCAACTAAACTCAAAAACAACTGGAAACTTGAAAATAAATCATAATAAAAATACTATGTCATGGCACCAATTTATGGAAAATTGAGAAAATGAAGATCACTATAGTTTTTGAAAATAAGAGGATAGAAAAACCTTGCAAATTCCCTTGCATAGGAAAGTGGATAGTTGTGAGACATAGTAATTCAAATGGCTTCAACATGAGTGGCTAACCCATAGCCACTCAAATATTCAGCTTTTTGGATGCTCTATAACTCCCCAATGACTCTTTGGATCTTCTAATAGAAAACCTTTTTGCTTCCAATCTTAGGTTCCCAAAGCATGACCCTTCATAACCTAATGTGGATGCCTAAAGGAGGTTAATTTGTCCCATGTTTCTTATCCTTATTACTATTACATGTTCATATCTTTAAAATGTAATTACAACTAAGCCATGTACAGGAACACTTTCAAAGGAACATGGAGTCACATGAATGACGTAGGATTTGCAAGGTTAATTTCACCTTATCCTAATATTCTTCTACTTGACATTATGCATTGCAAATACATCCAAGATTTATATAAATTAAAATCAAACACAATTATCAAGGCTCATAGCCTTCCTCCACTAATTTTTTTATGTGGTCATTGTCTTCATAAGAGAGTTTGCAAAATTATCTAAAGTATGAACCTTCTATATCAATACCTCACCATTCTTAACCAATTCTCACAAAAATTAATATTTAACATCAATATTCTTATCACAATCATGATACAAGAGATTATTGGCCAAATAGATAGTATTATTACTATCATATTTGACCCTCACAATCCTACAGTTAGAAGGTCAATACCAATACCAAGTCTCTGTAATTATATCACCTCCTTAAAGGTATTTTTAGCATCCATAAATGTTCTAATTTAAGTGTGGGAAAAAACAATCGGGAGATTCCTCGTACTCATACAACTCATAACTCCTCCAAAAAATGTAAATACATAATGATTAGTGTATCTTCTACAATCCAAGTTTCCTAACTAGTTTGCATCAAAAAAAGCTTGTATATTCAATGACTTAACCATATCATCAGTACCAAGGTGAACCAAACAAGTATGTGCACCAAGATGGGAGACAAAAAAGGGGTCTTAAGATGCCACTTTTTTTTTTAAATCAACAAACTCTAAACCTTGATGAGAAAATCAAGAAGTCACACTCAAAACTTGTGAAGATGCAACAAGAAGAACAATTGAATTGTTTCAAATCTACTTTCTAAAATCTTAATTTATTTTTAAAATAATGCAGATTAAGGGTTTCAAAAAGTGGAAGCACACAAAGTGGTCCTTTTTTAAAAAAAAAATATTAACATAGCATCTGGTGTGCTCTTTTAAAATGTCAACATTCTTCTAGAAATTTTTATTTACCGTGTTGGGAAATTAACTAACACCATGTAACGTATCCCATATTTTTGGCTAATTTTTCATAAATATATGATTTTTAATTAATTTTTGAAGTGGAAACATCCTGAAAAATAAAAATTTGAGCATGTTAGACCCTAAAATTCTGAAAACTCATCAAAAATGAAAACTTTTTCTAAGTGTGTAGAATGGAATCTAGTTTCTAAAAATATAATTTCAAAATTTGATGAACAAGAGAAAATCTCTACTTAAAATACCACATGTTGGCTTTTGACAAAATTGGACACACTATTGTAAAAGAAATTAGAGATGAAAATCTTAACATAATCAAAATATAAAAAAAAATATGGTTAGATAGCTAAAAGAGAGCTTAACAACATTGTGGTTCTCTTTTTTTCTATACATGTGCAAACTTGACAAAGAGAAGGACCAAAAGTTTTTTTTTTTAAATATGACTTAGCCATATATTTCTTGTTCAAGTCTCTGGAGTGGATGTCCAAGTAAAATTCCAGCCTAAGGCTTGGTTTCCCAAGGTAGATTATTTGGCACATGCCAAATGCAAAAAATACAACTTTTAAATATGGCTTGCGTCAAATAAATGGTGCATGCCAAATGATTTTCATTGGAAAATTATATATAGATGTAATTAATTCTCCATAGTCAATGAAATCAAATGCCAATTCTTTTGGGAATTAAATTGTGTTCATTTTTTGAGTCAACATTCTTAGTGATTCATCATTCTAATTCATCTTCTTGATGATGAAACACTACATGTGATTCAAAAAATCGACTCAAAAAATAAACACATTTTAATTTTCAAAAGAATTGGCATTTAATTTGAGTGGTTTCAGATCTCTATGAGTTATAATGTAGATTCTAGGTTTTAGAAGATCATACAAATTTTTAGATGGTATCAAATTTTAGTAATACATGCTTCTATCATTATTCTCTAAATTTAGTCAAATTTCAGTAATCAACATGCTTCTATCATTACTCTCTAAATTTAGTCAAATTTTAATAATCAACATGCTTCTATCATTATTCTCTAAATTTAGTCAAATTTTAGTAATCAACATGCTTCTATCATTATTCTCTAAATTTAGTCAATTTTCAGTAAGCAACATGCCTCTCTCTCTCTCTCTCTCTCTCTCTCTCTCTCTCTCTCTCTCTCTCTCTCTCTCTCTCTCTCTCTCTCTCTCTCTCTCTCTCTCTCTCTCTCTCTCTCTCTCTCTCTCTCTCTCTCTCTCTCTCTCTCTCTCTCTCAAACTATAGACCTATCTCCCTACCATCTACAAGACTCTCCCACCTTCTCTACCTCTCTACCTCACCTTCCCTCCTTACCGCTATCTCTTTCCCAACCTTCCTTCCTCTGTATATGTCTCCATCCCTCTCTAATTATTTCTCTCCCTTATCTTCATTATCTCAATCACTGCATATCCCTCCCACCCTTTCTCTCCCCATCTCTAGGTCTCTCTAGGTCACTCCCTCTTTACTTGACTACTCTCTCTCCCTATGTCATTACCTACCTATCTCTCCCCCTATATCTCTCTCACCTTTACATCTTCCTCCTATGTTTCTCACCCATATATCTATCCCCTATCTATTTCTTTCCCTCCCTCTCCACCACTGTAGCTACCTCCTTACTCCTCTTTCTCTATTGTGAACTTCCATTTCCTTCACCTTCCCACCTATCCTCTCTCTAGGTATCTCAATCACTCCCTATACACCTCCCCCTCCTTCTCACGTATCCTTTTCTTTCTATTTTTTCTTCTCTTTCTCATTTTATCTCTCCCTCTCCTCTCTTAGTCATTGTATATCCCTCCATTGTATAGTTTGTGGGGAATATCACATAGGATATATGATTTAGGGAAAAGGCTATTAGTGTAAGATTTAGGGTACAATATTTATGGTAGATGGTATAGGGTACATAGACTGAGGGTGCATTTCCTCTCTCTCTCTCTCTCTCTCTCTCTCTCTCTCTCTCTCTCTCTCTCTAATCACTCTTCACACCTCTCTAACTCTCCATCCATATCTTATCACCCACCTATCCCTATCATTTTCAATACTTTTAACCCCTCATGCTTTTCCATCTACTTACTCATGTCTCTCTCCCTCTCTATCTCTTTCACATCTAACCATCACCCTCTAGGAATCTTACCTCTCTCTCCCTAGGTTTTAGGTCTCTTACCTATATATATCTCATCTCCCTCATTCTTTCCCTCCTTTTCCACCTCTCTCTCTTCCTACTAATCCCTCTCTCTTTGTGAGATTCTCTCTCATTTCCTTATATTTCTCCTCCACCTCTCTACCTCTCCCATATCTAGGTCTCTAAATCATTCCTTTCTAACTCTCCATCCATCCCTCCTTAGCACTCTCACTTTTTTATTCTCTCCTCTTATCTCTCCCTCCCCTCTCTAGATCATAACCTCTCTCCACTTCTATTCTCCTATCTATATCACCCACCCCTCCTCTCTCCATATAGGTATCTCACATCTCTATCTCTCCTCTTCTAGTTCTATTCCTCTATCTCCACTTAGTCTCTCATTATATTTTATCTCTCCTCTCACCTCTCTATCTCCTCCTTTTTTGCAGTCTCTCACTCCCTCCATCTTATTCTTTAAAACATATTCCCTTAACCTTATTTTTTATAAAGTCTACGAAGGGGAGAGAGAGAGAGAGAGAGAGAGAGAGAGAGAGAGAGAGAGAGAGAGAGAGAGAGAGAGAGAGATGAGGATATGTGGTGGGTAATAAGACATGCATGAAGAGGTAGAGAAGGAGGAATTGAGAAACCTATAGAGGGGAGGGAGAGAGAGGGTAGGGGGAAGATGTGATGACATAGACAATGGATATAGAGACTAAGAGAGGAAGACATAATAAGATCTAGAATGGGGGAGGGAGATAGATATGGGGGTAAGGAGAGAGTTGGAGATAGAGAGGGAGGGAGGGAGGGAGATATCTAGAGAGAGAGAGAGAGAGAGAGAAGTTTCAATATAGGTAACATTCTTAACCCTATGTACTATAAACCCTTTACTCAACCCTATACCTGAAACCATATACCCTAAATTTTATTACCTAAACCCTATATGAGGGATGGGGTGGGAACAAGGTAGAGAGATAAGGGAGATCATATGAGAGAAAGAAGAACAAAGATAAAGAAATGGATAATGAGAGAAGGAGTGAGAGGTAGACAAGAACTAATTGAGTGACCTAGACAAGGGTAGAAAGGTGAAGGAGAGAGAATAAAATAAGATTTATACATTCATGAAGAAAGGAAGACATGTAAGGAGGTAGAGAGAGGTGGAGAGGGTGGGAAATAACTAGAGATGAGAGAGATGCAAATGTGATATACCTAGAACCTAGGGAGAGGGGAGTTCAAAGATAGATATGACACACACACACACATATGAGAGAGAGAGGGGGGGGGAGGTGAGGCCTAGGGATGGGGAGGGAGAGGTAGTGATCAAGATAATAAAGGGAGTGGAGAGAAAATGTGATGTCCCCTCTCTAAATTAGGATTTGATAATAAATAATAATATTAAAATATTAAAAAAATTAAAATAAAATATATAAGAATTACATTAAAATTGAATTAAGTTTAATGAATGGTCAAAAGACATGAAATGAAAAGATGTGACTCCATCAAATATAAGATATAAAAAGGAGAATATAATTTCATCTAGAAGGGGAGAATGAGAAAGGGAGTAATAAGATAAGCATGGGAACTAAGGAAGGATTAATGGAATAAGATGGGAATAGGATTAATAGATGAAGGGTTGTGAATCTTTCAAAAGGTGGTAGTTATGAAAGGTTGTGACTCTTTCAAAGGGAGTAAATAATGAAGGGTTGTGAGTCTCTTGAAAGGTTGTCATAATGAAGGTATGTTACACTTCCACAATTAAGATATAAATTGGGGGGAAAGTCATTTTTTGAATGATGGAAGAATGGATTTTCATAAGGAAGGAAATCGTAGTAAGTTCCATTCTAAGATATAGGACAATTATAATCTACATAAAGGGAGTATAGGAATTAAGGAAGGCTTAATGGAAGGAGAAGATGGAAGTAAGTTCTATAGGGGAAATAATTATGGAGGGTTGTGACCCTTTCAAAGGATGGTAATAGTGAAAGGGAATGACCACTAAAAAGGGAAGACATGGTGAAAAGATGTGACCCTTCCTCACAAACAATATAAAGGGGGAAGAAGGATCAATATGGAATGAAATGGGAAACTTATCTCTTCTTTTAATCCATAAGGAAAAATATTTAATATGATATAATAAGACATTCAATCAATTAGAATAAGAGATATACATCTAAATATAAGTAGAATATCAGATTTCTATAAGGAAACCATTAGACTTGTATTTTGATTTAAAGCATAATGATTTGGTTGACTATGATTGGTCTCTCATTTTTAGGAAGTAGAATATTACAAATTTCTATTGTTATATACATATTCCTAATTATTCCTAATTCATTTAAAGTTAGTTTATTCATAGCCTATTTTTTAATCACTCGTTATAGCCCCCTAAGAGGATAGATTTGTGTGGTGTAGGGAGAGGTAGAGAATGTACACACTAAAATGGTGCACTTCTATGAACCATTACATGCAAGGTTTCTCAAGAATGAGGCCTCACAAAGCGGCTCATAGCTCTCTATGCATGGAGTTGCAAGGGACTATGATGTGTTTGCTCTCAGCTAGAGCTACAAGCTTGTGACCTTGCTAGTCAACCACACAATGAGAGATTCAAGTGAAGACAAGGGCAAAAATGCCAATATCTCCAAGAATCACTATGGATGCAATGCAAGCTATATGAGAATGCAATCTAAGCTATGGAAATGAAAGTACAATGCAACTAATCTATGAAAGGAAATAGCAATGGATTACAATGCCTCCTATTTAGACTATGTGAGCTTATTCTATTGCATAAAAGGAAATCTATACTAAGAATGCCATTATCATGCAACTAAGAAAGCAAATATGCAACTAAATGATGCAATGAAGCAAGTCTTCAATATCCTCAAAAGCTCCAAATGCACCTAGAACCTGCAGCATAACATTAGCATAAAAACATGGTATATCCAAATGAAGGAGAGAGCTCTCCTTTTATAAGAAATGCAAAGGAATGGACCATGGAGATTAAGAGGCAAAAGTCTCAATCAGCGGTGGAGCTTGAAAGAGGAGCAATCCATGTGCACAAGTATCCTCCAATGAGAGTGAAGTGTTGACTTTTGAGCCTCATGTGAGACAAAAAGTGTTTTTTTTCCTTTTTGTAAAATATGAATAATGTTTTATTTGTGCAACTTAGGATAAGAGGAAAAGGTGGGCTTTTTATTTAATCAAAAGGGAAGGAAATATTCCTTTTAATCAAATAAAGACTTAGGATAAATGGTTAGCCCATAGGATAAAAATCCCATATATGATCGAAATTAAGATTTGATCAAGAAATTGATAATGTTGAAAATATTGATTATTGATCAAAATGATTCAGGATTGATAAATTGAATAAATGGGGCCCAAAGTCTAGGCGACCATTTTAGGGTGCATACAGAGAAAAACCTCAAAAGGTAGGTGAATCCCAAGATGGGATAAGGATTGGGTCCTGAATCCTTGAGGGATCCTTCTTGTAGATTGGTGTCAACCATCCTACAAAAATTAAATCTCCATCCTCCTTAAAGGTTGACTTTAGGATAGAAGTAAGAAAGTGGGCTTAAATATGTTAACTACCAAATATATTATAAATTATCCATTGTTTCCTTAAATTGAATTGATTTTGATGCATATTAATGTATGTTAAACATTGGAAGTTGATGGCCTCATAGTAGTGTACATTAAAAATGCTATCAAATATTTGATCCTGTCATCCTGTAGGGTAAAAGATGAAACAAGTAATCATTCTAGTCAATAATAAGAAATCTAACAATGTGCACATTGTGTGTATATATTCGTGTATGTTCTGTGTCTTCATACATTTATGCATATATTTTGTGTATTATTTGTGTCTTCTCTTATTAGTGTGTATAATTTATATTCTCAAGTGTTTTCTCCATGTGTGGTTCTACTTTGGTTTATCTAGAATAAGAGAATAACTAGTGTGAACCCAAATATATGAATTTATTAGAAATGTTGGTCAATTCCAAATCAATATTGATGTTTTTACAAAGATGGAATTGACCATTTTATCTAGAATATGAGAGAAACTCGTATTAAAATTACAAATGTTTCACATTCTCAATGCATTGGTATTATCAAAGTTTTACGATAGAAGCTACTCACACAGAAAGGTTTGCATGAATTGGCTCATTGCTTGAGGAAAATCAATTTTAGGGAATTGAAGACTTTGATGTCCCCCCTCTGAATTAGGATTTAATAATAAATAACTTAATATTAAAAAATATATAAAAATTAAAATATATAATATTTAAAATAAAATTGGGTTAAGTTTAATGAATGGTCGAAATGCATGAAATGAAAAGATGTGACTCCCTCAAACATAGGATATAAAAGGGATAATAGAATTTTATTTGGAAATGGAGAAGGAGAAAGGAAGAAGGAAGGAAATAATGGGAATTAAGGAAGGATTAATGAAATAAGATGAGAATGGGAATAATAGATGAATGATTGTAACTCTTTCAAAAGGTGGTAGTTATAAAAGATTATGACTCTTTCAAAGGGAATAAATGATGAAGGGTTGCGAGTCTCTTGAAAGGTTGTCATAATGAAAGGTTGTGACTCTTCCATCATGAAGATATAAATAGGAGGCAAAGTCATTTGTTGAAGGATGGAAGAAGGGATTATTGTAAGGAAGGTAATCATAGTAAGTTATATTCTAAGATATAAGATAGTTTTGATCTTCATAAAGGGAGCATAGGAATTAAGGAAGGATTAATGGTAGAATAAGAAGGAATTAACTTCTAAAGGGGTATAAATGATGGAGGGTTGTGACCCTTTGGAATGGTAGTAATTTTGAAAGGGTGTGAACATTGAAAAGGGAAGACTTGGTGAAGATGTGTGACCCTTCCTCACAAAATATATAAAGGAGGAAGAAGGATCAATATGGAACGGAATGGAAAACTTATCTCTTGTTTTAATCCATAAGGAACAATATTAAATAAGAGGGAAAAATACATTGAACCAATAAAAGTGAGAGATATATATTTGAATATAACCAAAAGATCAAATTACTATAAGGAAAACAACATACTTGTATGTTGATTTAATGCATAATGTTGGTGTAATTAAATATTAACTAATTAAACTTTACTTAAGCTTACTTAGGATAATGCATTGCATAGTAGTTTGCATATGAGACACCTAGGATTTTTCATCTCATTTAGCACATGGTGTAGGAGAATTCCACTTTAGGTGGTAATAGTTGTTATATCTCTTTCCACTTTATGTGTGAGATCCACCTTTAGTACTCTTATCATATTATCATCCTCTCATTGTTGCACGTGTTGCACATACTTTTTTGTACAATGGAGGATGATCCACCTTTGGTGGACATTTGGTTACACCTATTGTGATTGATAGGTTATCATTTGCATATCTCCTAGTTATCATGCATTTCCTATATATTTAGGCACATCTACTTTGTATTCATTCATTGTATTTAATTGTTGATCAATATTGAATCAATCGTTTGATCATATCACTTGCATATCTCTCTTGTGCTATAAATTTAGCTTCTAGATCTTGGCATTTCATTCTTTTCCTTATGAAACTTCTTATACAATGATTTGACTGACTATGATTGATCTCTCATTTGTTAGGAAGTATAATATTACACATTTCCATTGTTATATACATATTCCTAATTATTCATGATTCATTTGAAGTTTTTTTATTCATAGCCTATTTGTTAATCACTCTCTATAGCTCATTAAGAGGATAGGTTGGTGTTGTTTAGGGAGAGGCAGAGTAAAACCTCACAAGGTAAGTGATCCCGAAGATGGGATAAGGATGGGAGTCTTGGAGCCTTGAGGGGTCCTACTTGCAGATTAGTTTCAAGTTCCCTAAAAGAAGTAAATACCCATCCTCCTTAGGGTTTATTTTACGAGAGAATTAAGAAAGTGGGATTAGATATGTTAACTAAAAAATGTATTATGAATTATTTATTATTTCCTTATATTGAGTTGATTTGGATGCATAGTAATATATGTTAAAATTTTAAATCAATAAAATCCTAGTAAGTAAAATTATATTAAATAATAAGAGAGGGAGAGAGAAGAAGAGAGAGGGAGTAGGAAAGAATAGAGATTGGGATAATGAGGGAAGGTGAGGTAGAGAGGGAGAGAGATGTAATAGAGAGAAGAGAGGCATAGAGATAGGTCTAGAGATTTGGGGAGAGAGAGAGAGAGAGAGAGAGAGAGCATGTTGATTACTAAAATTTTGCTAAGTCTACAAATTTATATTACTATATAAAAACTATAATCTACATTACAACTCCTAGAGTTATGAAACCACTCTCAAATATCCTAACAATATATACATGAAATATAACTTGACTTAAATGTTATATTTCATTTATATATTCTTGTTAATTGATTTAGTTTGGAATAATTTATAAAAGTAGAAGAGAGAGAGAGAGAGAGAGAGAGAGAGAGTTTTCTTATGTAAAACATTTGGCTAGAACTGAATTTGGTACTCACCATAATTGGCGCATGCCAAATTAGATTGTTGTGACCAAGCCTAAGGCTTGGAATTCTAAGCCTACTTGGCATGCACTATATTTGATGTGAGAAATATTTGGTACTTTATAATTATGGTGCATGAGAAATAGGCTTGATGTGATCAAGCCTAAGGCTTGGTATGCCAATCCTATATTTGGAATGATCCTTATATGACATGTTCCAATGTGTGCAATAGGGGGAAAATAGTAAAGTGGCAACTTTTTGGCCCCCCATCTTGGTGCACTTACCAAAAAAAAAAGAAAAAGTACCCTCCAAATATATAAACATCCTCTAACAAAAATCTAGTGCTCTTTGATCGTATTTGGCATAAATATGCTTAGAACTCCTACTACTTGGGAAACATCTACTCTAGTGCAAATTATTTTATACGTTAAGGTTTTAACAACACTAGCATAAGGAACCTTATATATATCCTCAAAATCATCATTGTAACTTGAACATGTTTCTAAACACAACTTAGTAGCCATAAAAAAATGGAATACTAACTAGCTTATAGTCACACATATTAAACATATGCGAAATAGTATCAATATTTTACTTTTCTTAACCAAAACTTTTTGTGAACCCAATCTTTGTTAATATCTCTATCACAAGAAATATATTTTTTAGGATTTAAGTCCATATCAAACTTATATAACTTGAGTTCTCTAATCATCACCTTGATTCTACCATTAAAAAATATGTCATCAACATACAAGAAAATCATTAGTATCTAGTCGCTAATAACCTTAATATAAATGTAATGATCTTAATCACTTCTCATATAATTAAAACTCAATGAAAAATTATCAAACTTTTGGTACCACATCCTAGGTGTATTTTTGAAACCATACAAATATCTTTAATCTACAAACCAACTTTTCTTTCCTTTTTCACATAAAAATTGTTAGGCTATTGCATATAAATATCTTCCTCAAGATCAACATGAAAGGAAACAATTTGACTCTATCTCAAAATCAAAATTAAAAAAATAGAAAATAGAGTTCAAATAGAATTCTATTGTGTAACATGACATAAAATTTCACAAAAATCAATTCCCTCTCTCTAGGAGTAGCTCTTGGCCATTAGTACTACCTTGTATAACTCTAACTAATAGTCTTCTCCAAAATTCATGTTCTTTGAATACCAACTTGGATCCAATGGATTCCTTCTTTGGGTAAACTAATAAGATCCTATTTATCAAATTTACCCGAGGCCACCATCTCGTATCCCATAGCTTCTATCCAAAAATCATTTTCCTTTACCTAAACGTCTAGGTTCATCATCACTACTTAATAAAGAAAATATACAACAAAATTTTTGTAGTTATACTTATCAACTAGATGAACCATTACCTTCTGAATCTCCTCAAGGTAAGAGTAATCATATCTACTTGTTCATATTCGTCTATGTGTGCATCCTACACATCACTTAAACTATCTAAACCCTCGTATTCTTCTCCTTCCTTAGATCCATCTAACTGTTCTTCTATATGTACATCTTTCTTCTCAATCTTTGTCTTGAAGTACATTTTCCTTCTTCTTTGGTTATTCTTCACTTGAGGAAACTCTAAAATCATTAAAATAACATCTCTAGAAAATATTATTATTCATGAGTTAGAGGATTTGAAAGATTATAAAAATTCCATTCTCATTGTAACCAACAAACACACATTTTTAAGATTCTGGATCTAGTTTAGATCACTTCTATTAAGGAACATGATCAAAAGCCTCACAAACAAAGACCCTTAAGTGTGAAACCAAAGTATCTCTACCTATCTCCACTTCACAAGGACTTTTCTCAATATGAGCTGAACAAGGAGATATGTTGATTAATTAACAATCATGACCAACAAATTTGACCTGAAAACATCTATCAAGCTTTTTAAAAGTAAACATCCTAGCTCTTTCCATTAATTTTTTGTCCATTCCTTCTACGACTCCATTTTGTTAGGGAGTACATAAGGAGTGGTATTTTTTTGAACAATACTTGCATGCTTACAAAACTTGTCAGAATCCCTTGAATAGTATTTACCCTCATTATACTACTCAACTAAGCCCTTTAATTCCTTAAAATTAGTGAAAATTTTAGAATTATGATGCATAAAATAAATCCAAGTGTATCTTGAGACATCAACAATAAAGGAAACGTAATACCAAGATTTACCCAAAGAATCAACATCCACTAAAATACTCTCATCCAAATGAATAAACTCAAATGGTATCTTTGTCTTATAAAAACCTTTGAAAATTATGATAGATCTAATTTACCGAACTCAAATGCTCACAAGAGTAATTTTTACCAAAAGAGTAACCAAAAATACTATCAACAAACCTTTTATTTATAATGGCATTGAACAATATTCACCCTCATTATTAGATCTAACCACTTTTATGTGGTAATTTAATTTCTTCTCAACTAAGGCCTTTAATTCCTTAAACTTAGTACAAATTTCAAAATTATAATGCATAAAATAAATCCAAGTGTATCTTGAGACATCATCAATAAAGGAAACATAATACCAAGATTTACCCAAAGAATCAACTAAAATACTCTCATCCAAATGAATAATCTCAAATGGTCTCTTTTCCTTATAAAACCCTTTTGAAAATTATGATAGATTTGATTTACCAAACACAAATGCTCATAGGAGTTCATTTTTTTACCAAAAGAGTAGCCAAAAATACTATCAACCAACCTTTTATTTAGAATGGCCTTAACACATATTCTAATAATGTGAACTAATCTATGGTTCCACAATATATATGTATTTTTAGTTCCAATCACATTGGTAGAGTTACAAAAAGTAGATGCATTGATCCTAAAAAAAATCCCTATTTGTGATCCTATAGTTGTCACTAAAATTCGCCTTACCAATAGGTAAAATTAGACTTGTCAAATGTCATATGAATTCTAGAATCATTCAAGTTGTATAACAAAAGAAGATTTCTTGAAAGTCCTTGAATTTGCACACCACAATCAAGAGTTGTTTTTCCCATCACTAAAACACAAATTAAATTTTTCCTTTCTATCAATCTTCTTTATGTTGTTCTCACAAAGGAAAGCCTATCTCCATCATATTTTTTGTAAGAAGAAAACCATTCCTTGTGAGGATTCATGTTGTAGGAGCAACCTGGATCTATAAGCCAAGCATCGTCATTAATAGTGTTAGCTGAAATAAAAATATATATTAGAATCATAAAAGGAATTTTTTCATGGAGGGATAAATATTATTTTTCTTAATTTACTTTCTTTCTATGCATGTCCTCTTTTACCACAATTCTAACATCTTACTATTTGTAGGATATCAAAATGTCCTTTAGAAGTATCCCTCTTTTTATCCCTTTACATCCTTTTTATTTGGACCTTCACCACACATGAAACACATCTTGGAATCCATTATTCATAATCTTTCTCCTTATCTCTTCTTAAATAAATATAAAATTATGGTGTCCATCTTTGGCTCTACATTACTATTGCTAGCATGACAACAATCATATTTTCCCAAAATTTGGGCAAAGAGAAAAGAAAAAAGATACATTTATCTTCATCCTCTAATTTGACATATATTGATACAAGATGGCTTAAAATAATATTAAATGCATTTAAGTGATTAACAATAGATTCACCATCTTCCATTTTTAAATAATACAACCTCCCATTGTGATATAAATTATTGGGCAAATTTCTCATTGATAAATATTACATATCCTCTTCGAAAACATGTATATCGATTCTTTTATGGAGACATTAAAGAGGATGGAATCATTAATACAAAACTATATGGTTCTCCATTCCTTCTTTTCTAACATCATCCAATATTCATTAGTCATGGTATATGTCCTTGTATCTTATGGAACTAACAACCACTAATATCTTTCCTCCAAAAGATCTTCCATCTTTAGTTTCTACAACTTGTAGTCAGTTCCATTGAATTTATCAATATCCATGAGAGAATTAGAAGCCATAGATTTCAATCATTTTCTCAAATCTTGTAAAACCACACAACAAAATCTTCAATTGTAGCATAAAAACTTCAACGCTTAACAACAAAGACGTTCCCCTCTCAACATAGTAGGTAGCTCTTACAAATGTTGAAAACAAGGTGAAGAAATATTGCAATATAAAACTATTTACTTGATTTAAAATCTAAAAAATAAGACTACAAAATTTGAAACATAAATTTGATTGTACCATTCAACATCAACGAATAATTAGCAAATCAATAAAACACCTTTACATGAAAAAACCCTTTTATGAAAAAAATCCAACACAAAAAAAGATAACTATAATATTAATATTCAAAATAGAGATATTAACAATAATTCACTTCACTTCACTTATTTAAATAAACCTAGAACCTACAAAGAACTCATAATAAACTTACTATGTTGTTTCCCAAAATAAGAGAGGAAAAATGTCATTTTTCCTAAAACAAGAGATAGGAAACCACTTGCAAAAATCCATGCCTATAAAATAGATAGGAATGAGACATAATATGGTTTCCTAGCCCATAGGTACTCAAACCTATATGTCTTTAAATTCTTTCTAACTCCATGATGACTCTTTATATCTCCTAACAAGTAACCTTTTTTCTTCTAATATTAGGCACCAAGATAATGAAACTTCATATCGCACTATGGATGCCTAAAAGAGGGAAATTATACATTTGGTCTTTTTCTTATCATTATTGCATCTTAATCTCTTGAAATTACAATTACAATTAGCTATAAAGTACATATATTAAGTATTTTCCTCTCATTTCTTAGGTAAAAATTTCCAAGGAATATGGAGTCACGTGAATGGAATAGGATTTTCAAGGTTAATTTCCCCTTATCCTAACATTGTGATCAATTTGTTACAAGTAGTAAAATCTCAAGATAATATAAGTTTGGGTTCTTTTGAGTCATTTGGGCCTTATGTATGGGTATATTGTTAGAGTTTCAAAGTTTTTCCTCCTTACAAGCATTTTTACCCAACTTCATCATTCCCATTATTCTTATTGGAATATGAAAATTTGTCATTAAGATACACTTTTCCATTCAATTATAGCTTTTCATTTTTTTGTCAAGGTTTTAGAGTTATCCATTCCATCATCCCTTTCAAAAAATTGCACTATTTCTCTCACCTCTCTTAAATCTTTCCATGAGTCCATGTCGATATACTCTTTAGCGTAAATCTTAACACCTTGACACTTATGCTAAATTTCCTTTTAGGCCTATAGATACAACATTTCCACTATCAAAGTCCATTTTTCATGGTGCCCTTACACTCTAATCCTCTACATTTTTCATGCATTTTCTCATCAAGATCATAGGTTTGGATATCTTCCTCTTTGGATACCTGGTATGGTATAGCCTTAAATTCTAACCAATGACATGAGGTATGATTCTTAAGGTATTCACATCCTCTGAAATATGATACTCTCACCTCTAGTGTTTCTGTCTCCCACCTACCTTCATGCATGATTTAAAATAAAATTAAGGGCCACATTTGATGTTGCAACTACTCTAGAAGAGATTCTCCTACCTAATTTTTTTCTCAAATTTAATAACATAGATTCAAATGTACATGTGGCACTAGAGAATTAAGATGACCATGTTCTCATTGATATGATAGAAGCACAATAGAAGTTTCAACTTTAATGGAGGAAGATCTTACCACATGTCACATGTTGAGTATATAAACCATCACAAATCCAAAAAGTAACATCTTGATCAAATTTCATGAATATGAAGAGTGATAGAGGTATAAATATCACTTTTTAAAAACTTAGTTGAAAAATATGGTGTAATCTAAAAAGTATCAATTTCTCTTCAAAACATTGATTTGGAACATATGAGCTTGTTACCCTATACAATTAAGCTACTGAAAATACATATAGAAGTTATCCATGTAATTTTAGTATTAAAATTTTGAGTGATAAGAAGGTTTGTGATGATGATAAGATCACTAACTTAGTAGAGGGAGGAAATAAAATTGACTATCTTTATGTTATAAGAGATCTTTTTCTTCATTCTATTTCATGCTTGATTTGTTACTATCATGGGAAGCACCACAAAAAAGGTGAAAGAACTCAAATCTCTCCTTCCATAAGAGTATGTAATCTAGGTAGTAAGTGGAGTCACATGAAAATGAATGCAAAAGCATTGTCTAGTATTTAAACCAAATGAATACAAAGGAATAATTTTGAGGAAGACATGAGTATGGAATATAGGTAGTACATGGAGACACACGAAGATAAATGGAAAAGCATTATCTAGTGTTTTAACCAAACAAATACAAAGGGAGAATATTGAAGAAGACACGGGTATGGAATATATTAGTACATGGAGACACGTGAAGATAAATGGAAAAACATTGTCCAGTGCTATAACCAAACAAATATTAAGGGATAACATTGAGGAAGACATAAGTATGGAATATAGGTCGTACATGGAGCCTCATGAAGATAAATGGAAAAGTATTGTCTATTGTGTTGGAATGTAATGTGAATTCTATTATGGTTGTTTTCATTAATGGTTTTCTTTGATGTTGACATATCTTATGTTTGGATGTGGATTTTATTCTTTGGTGATCCAGTGTAGCATGCTCTAGATGATGTGTTGAGTAAATCTATCTTTATTCATTTGCGTCCTGGTCCTAGTCATCTTACAACATAATGTGGTTCATTCCTTTGGGTCCATACCTATCTAGAAAGTGGTTTTTGTGCTTCAGATCATGTGCTTGCATTGTAACATGTATATCATATTTCTTGTTCTTGCATGTTATGGTGAATGTGTAGTGTTGATTTGAGTGAAATGGATTGTATTAAGTGAGGAGATTTTGTGTGGTCCACATTTCATTCCTTACCAATGAGGAAATGTTTTGTGGTGACCTATTTCAAATTATGCTAGGCTGAATTATATGTTTATGGTGGCATGGAATGGTATAAGAAATTAATTATTATGTTCAATGCTAGAGAGAATAAATGTGCATAGTGAATGTGAACTTGAAGAGGAAAGATCTATTATAATGATTTTAGAATAACTAAGAGGGGGGGTGAATCAGTTATGCTTAGGTCCAGATATACTAATTCAACTTTTAAACACTTCAACTAACTTAGATCTACTCAATAGTCCACTCGGTCTCTATAGCATATAATCAGTAACATAAACTTGCAGTCCACTATCCAAAAGTAATCAACTTGTAGAATATGAAACTCTTAACAGTAAAACACATCAAATATCATTCACACAAGTATGACACCAAGATTTAATGTGGAAACCTAATTTGGGAAATTTGGGAAAAACCACCAATAACATGCTACCAATTTTTCACTCTTCTGAAGTGAGCTTTGTGAGGAGACAACCCTGTTAAAGGTTACAATGCACACTTTTAGATGTGACCCTATTAAAGGATTTAATCACCCTATCAGGAGTGGCCTTGTTAGAGTACTTAAGAACATTCCATTAGAATGTCATCTTGATTAAAGGATTTACAAATGACTGTTAGGTCAACCTCGATTAAAGGATTTCAAGGGTAAAAGCACAATAAGCTGTCACCCTTTTACAAAGGAAGAGGCTAACAAAATCAAAGCTGTTCAACTTCAATAGTATAAAAATGACATTTATGTTTGGAATTTGAAGATGACGTAAACTAATTAAATGTGATAAAATGGATGAAGTTTATTATTAATATTTTTAATAATTTTTTTGAATAAGAATTAATATGTTTTTTTAATTTTTAAAGATGATTTTTCAGTTGCTGAAAAATGCTAAAAATTGGGGGTCTAGTTCCCACCAAGAAATTATATGCAAATAAACTTTTTTTCCCCTAATTTCAAAATATGTCATAGATTACATATATAGCTAGTGAATAAAAAAATAAAAATTGTTTTGTGACTTATATTTTCTCTTTTATAACAATTCAAATTCCAACTCACTGAAATCAAGAGTTTTCATCTCGCAACATATTTTTCATAACAAATCTATCCCAATTAAAAAAAGAAATATATATTCTTGAAGAGGACTCTCTCCTCTAGTGCACCATGTGTTTTTCCAATTTATTTAATATGATTTACTATTTTTTTCTTTCTCCGAATCAACATCTCCTCAACTGTTAAAATACCTACTTGAAGTATTTTTTAATTCTAACAATCTATGTCTAATTAAAACACTATAAAATCTATATGAGGATATTCTTGACTCTGATCTCTACAAAAGGGTATTTTTTTATTTTTAAAAAAATATCATTAAAAATATTAGTAGTTATTTAAATGCCACTTTTCTGAAATAATTTTATTTTTATGGTAATTGGACCCAAAGTGGTATAAAACATGTATTTAATAGATATTTTCAATTGGAAAAGTTAAAGAACTTATATAACTTAGCTAGAATGAATCTAACTAGACCATATGTTTGACCAAAATTAATTTTTAGTTAGAAATACTAAAATTTAGTTGTGCTGATAAGTTAGCCTAAAAGGTGACACCTGATTGTGCTTTTACCCTCAACTGATACAATGGTTAGAAAGTAACATTAGGTTTGATCTGAAACATACAAATCACTTTGCAAATACAGATCCAATGTAGCTCATATGTTGATCCACTGGCTAGCCTTCATTATCATCTCCATCTCTGATCTGGTTGGAAACCCTTCAAGAAATCACCTCTTCACAAATCTTCTCATCTCTTCACAGCTCTTCTCAACCTTCTTCTTAGTTTCACTAATCAATAGAATCAACCCATTCCATAAACTAAATTTAGGTTATCCTTATAACTCCTTAGCTAGGTAGCTTAATCTTTTTATGCTTAATCATTATCGTAGATCTTAGGTTTTGGTCAAATTCATTGAATCCTTCCAACATTTCTTTCTTCCTCTAACCTTCTAGATACTTCTCAAAACTTCTCCTTCAATCCATGCATAGAAACATGCAAACATGATTTATCATACATTAAATTCTCTAGGTCATTCATCCTTATCTTCAACACACTTTACATATTCCAAGAATTCAACTGTGTCGGTTGGAAATGGCAATCCCTTCACAAATGGTAAAATACTAACACTCAGTCACTTCTTGACTGTTCTTCTTGGCACTCATTGTCTTCACTCAGTCCAATTTATGATACTCGGTCATTACTGATGCTTAGTCGACACTATATTTTTTCATCTTATGCTGGCTCTTGGTCAACACTAGCATCACTCGACTTATACTTGAGTTCCTTAATCTTCTGCTCTTTTTCTCGGTCCATCCTATGCTTTCAGTCTTTCTTTCCTCATCTCTTGTATGCTTCAAATCAACTATCTTCTTCACTTAGTGATAAACAACACATTATCTTGTCAATGTTCCAACTAATCAAGTGCCCATTATATTTTCTTATAACTCAACCTTTTCGCCAGGTCTTCTTGTTATCTCCTCTTTTCAAATCCTCTTCATCAATCAAATGATATGGCACTCTACTAGATAGAAACTGTCTCACCAATTAAGGTTTGACATCAATAAAAATATAACAATTGTTTCAATTGTAGCTTCCAACAATCTCCCTCTTTGGCATTGATGGCAACTCCATATGCTTAAGTTACCATACAATCCAAAAATAGTATGTATTGAAGCAAATTTTGTCAACTCTCTTTGTTTTCTATCATCATATCTTAATTAATGTCCTTAGCTTCATTTTGATTCTCATCCTATGCAAATATCAGCTCCCTCTTGGATAGAGCTCTCCCTCTTTATCCATGCATCAGTTTTACTGAATCTCTCCTTCATCTATGAATTTCTCCCTCATATGCTCATGGTAACTTCTATTGAATCTCTCCCTCTTTGACAACAATGCCAAAGACATTTTTAACTTTATCATTCATCTTCACCATGTAGATATCTTCATGTCAGCTTTCTGAACTATATGCTCCCTCTGTCATCTTGCTTATGATTGGTCAACTTCTTGTGCTTTACACTTCACAACTTTAGGCATCTCCTAAAGTGTGACCTCCTTGCATCAATTTGTCAGATATTCTAAGTAATACATTTGATGAAACACTCCTATTTGATTTAGGTAGCCTCGGCTAGGGGAATCACCCCTAATTTACCTCTTAGATATTCATGTGCATCCTTAGGTAAATCTTTAGTGAATATATCTGCTAACTGCTCCTTTGTATTCACATACTCCAATCTCACTTCCTTGTCTTGAACTAGCCTTCTCAAGTAACAATACTTGATAGAAATATGCTTGGTCTTAGTGTGCATCACAAGATTCTTGGATATATTGATAGCACTTGTGTTATCACAAAAACTAACAACTAGCTCAGTGATCTCTTCCTTCATACCTTTCAAAAATTTCTTGATTCACGCTATGTTTGAACAATTAATTGTTGCAGCCACATATTCAGCTTCTGCTACAGATTGATAAATATAGTTATGTTTCTTGCTTGTCCATGAGACTAATCTCTTTCCTAGAAATAATGTGCCACCATGTGTACTCTTTCTATCATCCACATTTCCTGCCCAATCTGCATCAGTATAAACTTTCAATTCAAACTTATCATTCTTCTTGTAATACAATCCATAATCCTCTATTCCTTTCATATATCTTAGTATCCTTTTTACTTCCATCATGTGATTTTCCTTAGTATTTGAAAAAAATCTTTCAATAATCCCAATTTCTAGTGCAATATCTAGTCTGTTGTGAACAACATATTGTAGCTTTCCAATTATTGACCTATACAAGGTTTGATTCACTTATGTTGTATCATCATTATTTGATAGTTTGTGTCCAGTAGCCATAGGTGTACTTATTGGTCTAGATTCTTTCATGCCAAATGTTTTTAGTATCTCCTTGATATATTTAGATTGATTAATGTAGATACCTTTCTTCATCTAATAAACTTGCAAACCAACAAAGAATTTGATTTCTCCAAACGTAGACATCTAACATTATGTTTACATCTCATTTGCAAATGTTTGGCACAATGCATCTTGACCTCCAAATATTCAACAAATATTTTAGCTAACAATATCCCTTTACCTTTTTCAATCTTTAAGTGCGGATTGTTATTGTCATTTGTTCTTGCAAAACCAATTTTTACGAAGTAATTATGAAATCTTTCATACCATGCTCTAGGGGCTTGTTTCAATCCATATAGTTCTTTGTGTAGCTTACATACCATGTTCCTCTTGCTTGGATCAACAAATCCTGTAGGTTATTCAATGTATACTTCTTCTTCCAGCATTCCATTTAGAAATGCAAACTTGACATCCATCTGATACACTTTGAATCCTTTGTAGGTTGCATATACAAGTAGAGTTCTAACTCCTTCCAATCAAGCAACTGGGGAAAATGTCACTCCGTAGTCAATGCCTTCTTCTTGTACATATCCTTTTCATACCAATATGACCTTGTTTCTTGTGACTTCTCCATGCTCATTCATCTTGTTTCTAAACACCCACTTGGTTCCAATAACATTCTTGTCCTTTTTTCTAGGTACTAGTGTCCAAGTTTTGTTTCTCTATTTGCTCAATTTCCTCATTCATTGCTTGAATCCAATATTCATTATCCAAGACGTCTTTTATTTATTTGGGTTCAAATTCACAAAATAAGCATGTTTATTTTTCAACTTGCTTCTTGTCATGACTCCTGAATCTTTTGCTCCAATGATTTGATCTGCTTTATGATGTATTCTCACATATTTTTCTAGTGTAGGATCTAGTCTCCTTTCTTCTTGATGTTGTTCTTTAGGCTTATCTATAAAATTCACTTCAGGTTCATTTTGTATCTCTACTACCTCTTCTGATTGCTTGACAACTACCTCTTGATGCTCGACATCTTCTTGTTGTAACTCGATAGATTATTGTTGCCACTCAGTAGCTTTGTTCTTTGGTTCAGGTAAATTTTTGGGCTCTCCTTCATTCATGTATACAAATGATCTGTAATCTTCAGGTTCCTTCTTGCTTTCCACTTCATTCTTTTCTACATATTCATCAACTCTAACATTTGCACTTTCCACAACTTTGTTAGTGTTATAATTCAAACACTTATAGGTTTTTCTCTTAGTGGAATAACCTAGGAATATGCCTTCATCACTTTTAGCATCAAGTTTTCCATTCCTATTGTCCTTCAGTATATAATATTTGCTTCCAAAGATTTTAAAGTATTTCACATTAGGTGCATAACCATACCATAACTCAAAAGGTGTAGCATTTGTACCTTTCTTGACTTGTACTCGGTTCAAGGTATAGATAGTTGTACTTACGACTTCTCTCCAGTACTTTTGTGCAACATTTTTCTCTATCATCAATTTTCTAGTACAATCCATGATTGATCTATTCCTTCTTTATGTTATACCATTCTGTGGAGGAGTCCTTGGTGTAGACATTTGTCTCTTGATTCCTCTACCATTACAGAATGTGTTGAACTCATTAGATATGAACTCTCCTCCTTAGTCAAATCTCAGACATTTCAAACTCTTAACCGTTCCTTTCTCAACCTTTTTCCAAATACCACTTAAACAGTTGAAAGGCATCAAATTTTCTTTAAGAAACATCATAGTCATCATTCTAGAGTAATCATCAAAAAACAAAATAAAATATGTATCACCATAGTAGCTTTACACTCCAATAGGTCCACAAAGGTTAGTATGAACCAATTCCAAAATATCATCAAAAGTATAGGTTTTTCTCTTGAAACTTGACTTTGTCATTTTTCCCAATTGACATTGTTTACACATCACATTATCAGGTTTCTTCAATCTTGGTAACCCTCTTACTCTTTTCATTTTACTAATGCTTACCAAATTATCAAATTTCATGTGACACAACCTCTTATTCCATAACCATATATCATCAAATTGTGCAAATAAACATGTCTCATCAGATAGGTCTAGATAGAACAAGTTACCTCTTGTCTGTTCTCCACTTCCAATTAGTTCACTAGTAGCATCAAAGATATTAGAATTTTTGTGATGGAATTCAACTCGGTATCCAGAACTAATCAACTATGAAACACTCAAAAATTTATAGTGAAGTCCTTCAACCCAATAAGCATTATCACATCTGATCTTACCAGTCAATCTTATTGATCATTTACCTTTCACAAGACATGGTGCATCATTACCAAACTTGACACTGCTACCTTTATAATGATTTAAGATTTCAAACTCACCTTTATCACTAGTCATATGATGTGAGAAACCACTATCAATTATCCATCTATCACCTTTACTCATATATGAAATAAGTGTAGTTTTCTCATCTTCATCAAAATCATCTTTTATAGAAACATAAAAAACTTCTACATCATGATCATCATATTCATTGTTAGTTTCTTCTTCATCAATATAAAAATATTTCTTACCTTTGTCCTTATAGCCTTTTTACTTCTAGTAATATTTTTCATCCCTTTTTTCTTTGTACCTACTTTCTCTTCTTTCATCCTTGTCATTCTTGTCAGGACATCTTGTTGCAATATGGCCAACTTTGTTACATGTGAAACAAATTAGAGGAAGTTTACCTTTGAATTTTCCTTTTCCTATAGGTAGTCTTCTAGCCATTTGTGTCTCAAGATCATCAAGGTCATCATCAAAGGTGTCACTATCACTATTCACACATTTTTCTTTTCCTTTCTTGGACTTATGGAGAACCAATTGATATTTGAATGCAGATTCAATATTATGAGAGGTGAAATTATCAAAAATTGACAATTCAAAAATAGTAAGTCTACCAACCAGACCTTCCAAATTTAAGTTGTTACTAGGAGCACATCTCAATTCTTGTATTGCAGATACGTACTCTAATAGCATAAATAGGAAGTAGGGTTCTCAATACCTTTCTAATAACTGTTTCATCATCAATCTTTCCATTAGCTCCTCTAATAAGATTCAAAACTTCTTTAACTTGACCACAATATTGTACAATAGTCTCACCTTCTAACATTCTCATTTCATAAAACTTACCTCTCAAGATTTGAGATTTGGCTCTTAGTACACTTGTATCTCCACCATAGATAGTTGTCAATATGTCCCACATTTTCTTTGTTGTGGTATAGTCCTTTATGTCTTCAAATTCATAATAACTTAGGGCTAAGGCAATCTCCAACATTGCTTGATTGTGTTCTTTCTTTTCCTTCATCTGTTGAGCTGTCAAAGGTGTAGGTATGGTATTTAATCATTTTCCACATAGTATTTTCTTGCATCTCCAATTCCAGCTAGGTGTAGCTTCATCAAAATTTTCCATGCAAGGAAGTTCTCCTTGTTCATCTTTGGTGCCTCCTTTTTGTAAATCTTGATCTTTAGCTCCAAGTACCTTCAAAATTTTCCTTAAAAGAACCACAAGATTTGATACCAATTGTTAGAATAATTTTAGAATAACTGAGAGGGGGGCTGAATCAATTATCCTCAGGTCCAAATGTACTAATTAAACTTTTAAACACTTCAACCAACTTAGATCTACTCAGTAGTCCACTCAGTCCCTATAGCATATAACCAATAACATAAACTTGCAGTCCACTATCCAAAAGTAATCAAATTGCAGAATATAAAACTCTTAACAGTAAAACACATCAAATATCATTCACACAAGCATGACACCAGGATTTAACGTAGAAACCCAATTTGGAAAAAACCACCAGTAACATGCTACCAATTTTTCACTCTTTTGAAGTGAGCTCTATGAGGAGCCAACCCTATTAAAGGTTACAATACACATTGTTAGGTGTGATCATGTTAAAGGATTTAATCACCCTATTAGGAGTGGCCTTGTTAGAGGACTTAAGAACATTCTATTATAATATCACCTTGATTAAATGATTTACAAATGACTGTTAGGTCAACCTTGATTAAATGATTTCAATTGATATAGTGGTTAGAAAGTAACAGTAGGTTTGATCTAAAACATACAACTCACTTTGCAAATATAGATCCAATGTAGCTCATATGTTGATCCACTGACTGGCCTTAATTATCATCTCCATCTTTGATCTACTTGGAAACCCTTCAAGCAATCACCTCTTCACAACTCCTCTCAGCTCTTCATGTCTCTTCTTAGCCTTCTACTTAGTTTCATCAATCAATAGAATCAACCCATTGCATAACCTACATTTAGGTTATCCTTATACCTCCTTAACTAGGTAGCTTAATCTTTTGTCGCTTAATCATTACCGTAGATCTTAGGTTTTGGTCAAATTCATCGAATCCTTCCAACATTTTTTTCTTCCTCTAACCTTCTAGATACTTCTCAAAACTTCTCCTTGAATCCATGCATAGAAATGTGCAAACACGGTTTATCATGCATTAAATGCTCTAGGTCATTCATCCTTATCTTCAACACACTTTATGTATTCCAAGAATTGAACTGTGTCGGTTGGGAATCTCAATCCCTTCACAAACTATAAAATACTGACACTCAGTCATCACTATGTTCTTCTTCTCGGTCTTCACTGGATAACTCGGTCACTGCTTGACTATTCTTCTTGACACTCACTATTTTTTCTCGGTCCAATTTTTGATACTCAATCATTAATAATGCTCACTCAACACTATATTTTCTTGGCTTATACTTGCACTCAGTCAACACTAGCATCACTCGGCTTATACTTAAGTTCCTTAATCTTCTCTTTTGCTCGGTCAAGCCTATGTTTTTAGTCTTTCTTTCCTCATCTCTTTTATGCTTCAAATCAGCTATCTTCTTCACTTAGTATTATAGATAAACAACACATTATCTTGCCAATGTGCCAACTAATCAAGTGCCCATTTTAGTTTCTCATAACTCAACCTTTTCACCAAGTCTTCTTGTTATCTCCTTTTTTTTAAATCCTCTTCATCAACCAAATGATATGGCACTCTACTAGATAGAAACTATCTCACCAATTAAAGTTTGACATCAATAATAATTTAACAATTGTTTCAATTGTAGCTTCTAACAAGATAGGTGTATTTGTGTGTATACAATTGTTTGCAACCGGTATTAGAAAGAAATATTCTTCCAGTGTTGGTGATTGTTGGTGATAGTGATTTCAGTGGTGGATTATTTTCATTACTCATGTTATGGTAGTGAGCCTTTTGTATTAGTAGTGATCCTTATTATTTCAAGGCAATTATCCTAATTGGCAGTTAGCCTTACCTATAGTGAGAAAATTGGTAGTGAGCCCTTGTAAAAATCACCTTAATTGGTGTTTATATTCATGAGAATTATCTTCTCTATGTTTTTTCCCATCTTGGGTTTCCATGTAAATTCTAGTGTTCATGGTGTATGGTGTTAATGTGCTTTCATGTTCATATCTATTTTAATTTTTAGATTACATTATTTTTTCTCCAAATCAAATAAGGATAAGAAATTTATTTTATTATAACTAATTCACCCCCCCTATTTATTTGACCTATTTAATAATTGGTATCAAAGCTTTGGTTCCTTAAAGAAGAGATTAACCACTTGAGGTAGATCCAATGATGCATAAATTGATGATTACTATGTTTGATGGAACTAATTACAGTTTCTGGATAGTGTGAAGATGAGAGGTTACATGATTTTGATAAGTTACACTACTTCGAAAGTTGTTGAGACAAAATATGTTTCACCAATAAATGGCCCTACTATTCTAAATAAGATTTCAACCCATGAGGAGAATGAAAAAGAAAGGTTTATACTTTTTAGTGCTTTATCAAAGATTGAGCTAACAAAATTTGTTTCTCTACATACTTCCTATGAATTTTGGGAAAATTTGAAAGACATCTATGAAGGAAATGATAGAGTCAAGTTATCAAATAAGTTAAAAACTAAGCACGAATATGAGAATTTGAGAATGGAAGAAGGTGAAGATATAGCAATTTACTTTCAGAGGGTTGAAAGTGTTGTGAATGAATCAAAACTCAAGGTGAAAATCTAACTGATGAAGATGTTATGAAGAAGATTTTGATGACCTTATCAAAGAGCTAGAACAACAAGGTCTCAACTATTGTGGAAGTTTATGATCCAAAGAAGTTTACTAGAGAACAGTTGTTTGGAACCCTAACTGCATTTGAGTTGAGTAATTTTGTAAGAGAAATAAATATATCTAAAACAACCTTTAAATCCATGAAAATATAAGATGATTTGAATGATGACACTTCAGATGAGTTGAAAGAAAATTTTACAAGGAATTTGAAGAAAGGTACTGACAAGTACAAAGGTATGTTACCTCTTAAATATTTTAGATGTGGAAAGATTTGTCATTTAGCAACTAGGTGGCCTAAACAAGGAACAAAAAATGCTAGTATACCAAATGATGAATTAGATCAAGAGGATTTTTTATTTTTGGTGGAACAAGAAAAACCTAGATTGGATATCTCTAACATTTTGCTGAAATTTAATGACAACATTGAGATTGCATTATTTATTAGAATAAACAAAAATGAATGGTTGATTGACAGTGGATGTTGAAACCATATAAATGGTGATAAAGTAAGTTTTTGAAACTTGATAAATATGATAGAGGTCTTGTTATATTTGGAGATGATAAAGTGAGATAGATTGTTGGAATTGGTTTTATTACTTTTGATGGAAAATAGAACATTGACAATGTTTACTATGTGAAGGGTTTATATCATAATATTTTGAGTGTTGGATAAATGTATGAAAATGGCTAGAATGTTTTATTCTAGGATGATGGTTGTGAGATCCATAAGAGATCTATAACTAATATTGTATTTGGTAGAAGAACAAGAGGAAACATGTATCAAACAGAAGGAGCTAGAAAGAGTTTCTTATTATCTCGGTCTAGTGATAGTTGACTATGGCACCGAAGGATGTGTCACATCAACTTTGAAAACTTGGTAAGGATAAGTTCAACAAGTGTAGTAAGAGATTCTCCAAGACTGACCAAACCAGACAACATTATCTACAAAGGATGTCAAGAAGGAGAGAAAAAAAGAGAGACGTTAAAAGGAAAATATCATTCATCTACTAATTTATTAGATCTTGTATGCACTAACCTATGTGGTACAACTAGAATAATAAGCTTACAAGGTTAGAGTTATTTCATGATTTTCATTGATGATTATTCCAAATTAACTTAGGTTGTATTCTTGAGAGAGAAATTGGAAACATTAGATAAATTCAAGATATTTAAAGCAAGAGTTGAGAATGAATTTGATAAGAAAATCAAATGCTTAAGGTTTGATAGAGGAGGAGAGTTTACTTCTAATGAATTTAATATTTATAAGAGAAACATGACATTAAAAGACATTGATCAACCCCTAGACACCAAAATAGAATAGTGTAGTGGAAATAATGAATCAAACATTTCAAGAAGCAATAAGGACAATGATCAAAGTAGTGAGCTTACTAGGGGTTTACTAGAGAGAAGCAATACATACATCAGTATATATACTCAAAATATTACTTTACTGAAATAAATATGGTAAGACATCTTATGAGCTATGGCATGGAAGGGATTCCACAGTGAAATACTTTAAATTTTTTGGAAGTAAATACTATATTTGGAGAGATGAAGACAATCTTGGAAAGTTTGGCAATAGAGATAATGAAAATAGGTTTATAGGAGATAAGAATAAAGGAATTATCATAAGAAGTAGAATAAAGGAATTATCATAAGGAGTAGATCATCTCAAGAACATGTATTATTATGTTTACTCTTGGAGATGAAACCAAAGACTGTAGAAGAAGTATGCAATGATCATAATTGGGTGAAGGAAATGGAAGAAGAACTTGATCAGATAGAAAAAAATTAGACTTGGAAACTTGTGCCTAGACCGATAGACAAAAATGTGATTGGTACAAAGTGAGTAATTCAGAACAAGCTAGATGAAAATGGAAAGGTAATGAGAAAGTTGGTTTTCAAGGGTTACATTCAAATTGAAGGTATTGATTTTGATGAAACTTATGCCCCTGTTTTCCAAATGGAAGCGATTTGGATATTCTTAGCATTTGTAGCATTTAAAGATTTCAAATTTTATCAGGTGGATGTTAAATCAGCATTTTTGAATGAAGAATAGAAGGAAGAAGTCTACATTGAACAACCAGAGGGATTTAAGTCCGGAAAGGATCTTGATGTTGTTTGTAGGTTGAAGAAAGCATTGTTAATTGAAGCAAGAACCTAGAGCTTGGTATGGTAGATTAGCTAAGTATCTAATTGGGAAATAATTTTGAAAGGGATCTATTGTTAGTAATTTGTATTACATATTTTATTCATATTTGATCTTGATTGTTGTGGTTTATGTCATTGATGACATAATTCTTGGAGGAAAAGATGAATTGTATAGGAAATTTTCTCATACAATTTAGAAGGAATTTAAGATGTCCATGATTGGTGAGCTAAATTTTTCCTTTGATTACAAGTACATCATAACGATAAAGGAATTTTCATTTCTCAATCCCAATGTACCAAAGAATTATTGAAGAAGTTTGGATTGGAGAACTCTAAACCAATATGTATGCCTATTGTTACCATATGCAAGTTGATTAAAGAAGATGATTCACCAAAAGCTGACACAAGTCAATATAGTTCAATGATTGGAGGATTGTTATATTTGACTACTACTAGATTGGATATCACGTATGATGTTTGTTTAGCCAGATTTCAGCAAGAACTGAAAGAATCACATGTTATGGTAGTAAAGAGAATCTTTAGATATTTGAAGGGTACAAAAGATCTTGGATTATGGTATCCAAAAGGCTCAGATTTTACATTGACAACTTACACTAGTTTTGATTGGGACAAATGCGTTTATAACAAGAAAAGTATTAGTGGTGGAGCTTATTTCCTTAGCTCTCGATTGGTTGCATGGTTGATTAAGAAGTATGATTATATATCATTATCTAATGCTAAATTTGAATACATTGGAACATCTTCATGTTGCACTTAGATATTATGGATGAAAAAACTATGAAGGATATTGACATATCATTTTATGAAATGATCTCAATTATATGTGATAATACCATTGTTATAAATATTTCCAAGAATTTGGTACTACATTCCAGGGAAAATACATATCCATCATATATCATTTCTTGGGAGAGAAGGTTTTGGAGAATGAGGTTAGACTTGAATATGTACCTACAAAGGAGTTGATTTCATATATCTTTACAAAACCATTGTGTGAGAATACTTTTGATTATTTAAGGAAAAGTTTGGGGGTTCTACCCCTTCCTAGACTTTAGTAAATGCATTGATGTGTGCATTGGTCTAAGGTATTATATGCTCATTCTTTTCCAGATCTTGATGCTTGGTGACTTCTTCTCAGTAGGAGTAGAGTGATTTTGTTGGGGGGGAGCTTTGTCCTTTTTAATTGTTGTCAAAGGGGGAGAAGAACATATATTTTAATGATGACATTATTTTACGTGTTTGCTTTGTTATTGATGAATGTTTCCATCAATGAAAGAGTGGAAGATTGTTGGAATGTTATGTTTGTGCTATTATGTTGTTGTCATTAATGGTTATCATTGATGTCAACATATCTTATGTTTGGATGTAGATTTCATGCTTTCGTGATCTAGTGTAGTGTACTTTAGATGATGTGTCGAGTGGATCTATCTTTAGTTGTGTTCATCCTGGTCCCAATCATCTTGCAATATAATGTGGTTCATTCGTTTGGGTCCAGATCTATTTGTAAAGTGGTTGTTGTGCTTCAGATCAAGTGCTTGTATTGTAATTTGTATTATCCTATTTCTTGGTCTCAGATGTTATGGTGAATGTGGAGTGTGTCGATTTGAGATAATAATGTTTTATTAAGTGAGGAGGTTCTGTGTCTTCTACATTTCATTCCTTACCACCACGGGAATATTTTATGGTGACCTTTTTTAAACTATACATTAGATTTCCTTAATATTTATGGTAGCATGGCATGGTATAAGAAAGCAGCACTTGATTCTATTCAATGCTAGAGAGAATAAATGTGCATAGTGAATGTGAATTTAACAAGTAAAGATATATTTATTGATGTGTATGTGATTGTGTGAAACTGGTATCAGATATAAATATCCATCCAGTATTGTTGATTGTTGGTGATGTGTTGTGGATTCTTTTCATTACTCTTATTTTGGTAGTGAGCCTTTTGTATTGGAAATGTGTTACAAGTAGTGGTTGCTATTGCACCAAGATCTCAACCTGTTAATGCCCAATACAACCACTAGACTTATAGAAGACACAAGAGGTGGTTAAGCCATGTTGTGAATCCTGAGGGGAGCACTGGCCATTATTCCATCAATCTCCCCCTTAGTGCTACCCAAGAGGATTCAAACCTATGACCAAGATTTGATACCACTTGTTACAAGTAGTGTTTGTCGTTGCACAAAAATATCAACCTGTTAATGCCCAATACAACCACTAGACTTATAGAAGATACAAGAGGCAGTTAAGCCACGTTGCAAATCTTGAGAGGAGTGCTGACCATTATGCCAACACAATGAGCCTTATTATTTCAAAGTAGTTATCCCAACTGACATTGAGCCTTACCTGCAGTGTGCCCTTATTAAAATCACCTTAACTAGTGTTTATATTCACGAGAATTAACTTCTCTGTGATTTTCTCTTATCTTGGGTTTCCACATAAATTTTGGTATTCATGGTGTATGGTGTTAATGTGCTTTCATGTTCATATATGTTTTAATTTTTGGATTGCATTAAGTTTTCTCCATATTAAATAAGGTTAAGAAAATTATTTTATTTTAATGGATTCACCCACCTCTCAATTATTCAACCTACTCAACATAGTGTTTTAACCAAATAAATAGAAAGGGAGAATCTTGAAGAAGATATGAAGGCTAAACCCTTTAATGGGTTTATTATTATTGATTATTGACAAATTCATAAATACTATTCACTTAGATAAGTAGACAACTTAATTTATCAATTTGAAAGTATAAATTGTGTGAAAAAATCTATTTTCAATGATAAAATTATCATGGTTATTTTTGTTCAATGGTTGTATTCCATGGGTGAATTTTTACAAAATCAGAAATTTATATCTAAAGGAAACAATATAGTTCTACAATATGTCTCTAATGGGACTATGAGAGTAGATATAAAAGTGATGACTTCTTGCAAAGGAAATTTTTTTGTAGAGCTAGTTTCTTATTGATGGAGAGAATATGTATATGTCTTATTGTATGATAAGAAACATAGTCTTCAATTTGATATGCCATAGAGTAATAAATTAGTTATAAGCATTTCCATTATCTATTTTTTTGTGTTCTTTATTCTATATTTCTTACATTCATTTGTGGGAGAATATGGAGTTTTACGAGAAGGTATTGAAGCCATATGAATAAAAAATGGGACTTCATCAAAATTGATAATGAGAATTCAAACTCAAGAAACATTATTTATAATTCTGATAAGTAGATTCTAATCATCAAGCATGCTTTGATAAATTTCAAAGGCTTGAAACTATTCTTGGATCAACATGGTTAATTGGTGATTAGAATTTTTTTTGAAGGAAGCTCTAGGATTATGAATTAATTATAGACTACATTAATGGAAAAATGTGCTTTTTGATAATTTTCTATGCCCACCACTCATTTTATTTATTCTACTTTTGAATATTGGACTTTTTTTTTATCATGGTAGCATATAGAAAGAAAATAATTAATTCTAATATCTTAGATATAAATATGAGGGATGGTAAGTATGTGCAATTAGATGTCTAATTTTTTTAACGATAAAATATTTTTATTGTTTGATTCTAAGTTGATTTTTTTATATAAAATCCTGACACTATATAGATCCTATGAATATTTGCATATATATAAGATAGAGAGGGATATAATAGAGGAAACTTGAGAAGGGGGATCTCAAGAACATTAAGGACTACATAACCTACCAACAAAATAGAGTAAAGAAAGTCATTCAAAGATGTTTATTGTATAAATTTCTTACTCCTCATAAAGAGCAGAAAGGAATGTTCATGGATTCCATGATGATTTTTCTTCTTTACAATTGCATAACATACTCATAACATCAATTATCAATCACAACATTTTGGACAAGCATAAAAGATTAATAAGTGGCCTAAAGAATACTTGATGAAATATCTTTCAAAATAAAAGTCAACATGGATTGAGTAATTTTACCTAGAGGGTTTGAAGTTGGGCCTAATTAATTGTTCCTTAATGGAATGGTATTGGAAAACGGTTTCTATTTTGTATTTTTAGACTAGAAGATCCTATTTTCCACCATCATAGTTATAATTAGAAAAAAATGTATACATGTGTAATGGTAAGACATGTTGAAGCATAATATTATGATACGTGAGTTAATATTATAACTTGATACATAAAAATTAGGAGACCTAAGAATTATTTAATTAGAATCATGAAACATGTCATGAAAAAGGACCTAATAGTGAGGATATATAGGTAAGAAGCCCCATTCACACTAGCTTAGAAAACTAGGTATGAAGAGGACTTGAAATTGAACTAGTTAAGTATTTTTCACATCAATATATAATATTAAGCACAACTTAGAGAGAATGGGAAAATAAAAAACATTCAATGACATATCTTGGATACAAGGCTTCATGGGGTACCCATGTACAACATGATATCTCATAAATGAAGAAAAGGATGATAAAATGTATGAAAATAATCCATTAAAAAAAATAAAAAATGTGAAAGATAGTGAAAGCAAGAAAGGGGAATTGAGATGAACCCCCAATGGTAACTTCATCAATATTCTCTATATCATCAAAAAGATACAACCTTATGTGAGTAAAATATCCCAATAAAAAGACAAGAGACTATATGTATACCACACCCTCTACTCCCAACAAAAACATATGATCTTCTATAAACATAGTGTATGTTTAACAAAGGGTGATGATGAAGATACAAGAATGCAAAACCACATTAATTCCCTTAGGAAAAAATCAAATAAAAATTATTTGCACAATGTCATCTCAATCTTGACATGAACATGAGATAATGACATATAAAGTATGAATTATCTAAATAAACTCTTTTCAATGACAAAAAATGTCAAAATCTAATCAAGATTGTTGAGATTAACTAAGGAATATGAAAATATAAAACTATGTGGATATAGATGTAGAGAAAGACTCAAATATGGTGATTAATCCTTCAAATTCTTCTAAGGTATCTCTAAGCCAATGCTAAATTATGAAAAATGGATAGGTGAAGTAAAAATAAGGTCTAACTGATCCCTCATGATCTCAAGAAGATGATGAAAATTTGTAGGAGATAAAAAAAAGGAAATGGATAACCTCAATGGTGTCCTCCAAATCCATAAGAAGGAACTCACAAAACAAACTCAAAATTTCTATCAAGTACACATCTTGGGAAACTTATCAAGAATATAATATATATGATCTTGTTGAACTAAATAACTAGAACATCTATCGAAAGAAGCACAAGATAAAGATATATAATTTCAACACACCTATATATCCTTAGTCAATGAGATAATATAAATATTTAAATAATGATATTATATATCTTATGCATGTCAACTTTAGATGCTTGATTATGAATCTCAACAAAATTAACATTGAAAAAAATGTGAGGTATATGATTATGACTAATAATTTACCTTCCCAACTAAACAAATATCTCCACTATGAAAATCTTAAAAGGCCATAGAATTTAGTGTGAAATTAACACTCTTCATTGTCCTATTATGTGTGATTTGATAAATAAAAAAGATATTGATTTGCAATGAACAAAAAGAACATAATTTAGTGATACATTAACCATGTCAATGGATCCTCACTCATAAGAACACATATATATGTTTTTATACCCATTAATATATATGGTGTAAAATAAGTCTTGAATGAAAAAATTTAAATATTGTGTGACGAGGCTATATGATGTATTCATGAAAGGGGGTTTTTCCATACTTCCTATTCACATGGCCAATATAATAGTAAGTCTACAAAAAAATAATTTTAATAACCAAACCACAATCAAAATTAGATTTTTCTCATTTGTAACCTTGAGTGCAATGGTTATAAATTCAAAATTTAAGTCTCTATTTGATTTTAATAACCAAAACACAATCACAACTAGATTTTACTCATTTACAACATTGAATACAATGATTATAAATTCAAAAATGTAAGTCTTCCTTTATGAACATTATCCTACATCAAAATCTACTTTTTGAATATGGGAATTCTAAGCCTCTCACAAAAAAAATTCGCCAGTTTGATGAGAAGCAAAATCCTCCATGATTATTTTTCCTAATTTTCTAAAATATTTCATTACAAATAATCAACTACTTTTATACAAGCTTGAGAAGCTATGGAATCATTGATTATCCCTTCCAATACTGAATTCTAGCCATCGCTAAACATCAAAATAGTTATTGAACTGAATCATTTCCCTAATTGAAATTTCATCTTTTCTCTTCCTTGTTGGGGTATTCTAGTCAATTTTTTCTATTTTTCATATTTCAAAATAATTACTAAAATTTCCTAGGTTGTTTGGTGCATTACTATCATTACTATCATTAAGAACTTATAGTTCATGTTATCATAGCATTCTGCCTTGCTAGGAGTTCTATAAAACTTTTGGTTCATTCAAGCTTGAGTTGGGGGTTTTAACCCTTTTAGGAGCCAAGTATCAACCAACTATTAGAGGTTTTGAGTTCACTTGGAACTCTTATATTGATCATGCAAGTTTACCTTTTATCAACACTAGTTCAAGTGGTCTTGATTACTCTAGCATGATTAAATGGAAAGATAGTTCCCAACACTTTAGAAAGTCTATTTTATCTTTGTTAGGGAATCAAAGTTCACTAGGAACCTAATTATAGACACATTATCAAAGGTTTCCACCCCCTTCAAAAATCCCAAAACTTTTGAGTTCTATTCAAGGTATTAGGATTTGATTGACATCAATAATTTAGTCCTTTATTTAGTTTTCTTTGCCATACCTTAGTCCAAGTCATCGCTTGGTTGACGGTTTCTTGTTACTTGGATGTAAATTTTCACACCCAAGATATTTTCTTTAACTCCTAAATCTTTCTAATATACAAGATATAACTAACTAATAAGTTCCCTGATTATCCCCTTGGATTTTTCATTAAATTAAAATTGTGTACAACAATAGCCTAAAATGAAATCTTTCTTTGAGAACATCTACAAAAAAAGAATTAATATCATTAATCTACATCTAGTTCATTTTGTGCATACTAATTGATGCAAATAATTATTAATATCAAAGTGTGTTGTTGTATTAGGTTTTTCATGATGTTGTTGTTTCTTATTGGAACTCAAATTCAAAGCTTCTCCATCCTCATTTTATCCATCTTATTACTATTGTGTACATACATCTTCAAGTGAATCATTCTTAATATCAAAATGCATTGTTCTATTAAGATTATCACATGATGTTTTTAATGATCTATGGATCCAAAACTTATAACCCTTAACACATTCATCATAGCCTACAAAACATAATTGTTAACCTTAAAATCAAGATTGTAATATTTCTTTTTTAGAATATGAACATATGTCTTATTGCCAAAATTCTCAAAAATGATAAATCAATGGTATATTAGATGTCCATCTTCATAGATTATTTTTTCAACTAGTGTTGAAGTAGGATACAATTGGATAGGTAGCAAGTAGTGCTCATAGCTTTAATCCATAGATTCAATTTAAACTTAGAAATTCTAAGAATGCTTCTCAATTTGTCCATAAAAATCTTAAATTCATCTTCTTTTAATCCATTTTTTATGGAGTAAATAGAGTTATTTTCCATCTAGCAATATTTGTATATATTGTTGAGAAAGTGTGTTGTACATATTGCATAATATCTATAATGTAAAACCAATGTTTATTTATGGTACACCGAAAGATTTTAAGATGCATGTATCAAATGGTTTAGACATTCTTAGAGATACATTTGTATATGTTGTAATATTGGGACAAATATTTAATATTTAAAAAGCTTAGTACCAAAAAGTAAATAAAGGAGACATGGTTTTATAAGATAAATGTTTACAAGAGAATATTTTTTTATAATATTACATAGTGGTTATTGTAAGCATGTTTCTATATAATCATCAAATAAGTAGTTTTTAAAGTTGGGTTGCATAAGTTTTGGCTTGTTGACTAAGGTTGATTGATTATCTCTTGCAATTGCATAGACAAGGTGAGGAAGCATGAATTAAGGATGTATAATTAAATTATTCTCATTTCATTGGTCACATAGACTACAGTTAGGGAGCTTGATGTTTAAGAAGATTTGTACAGAGACTTTGAAAGTGATCTTTATTTATGAGATAATACTTTGAGTGTGTACTTTCTTTTGGAGGCTAGTTTTTTCTCTCGCGAGGTTTTTCTCAAGGTACATCTTGTGTCATCTTGATAGTATTTCTATTTACTATTTTACATTGCAGGCTTTGAATAAGTTTGTTTACAGATTTTTCTAAGGTAAATATTGTGTCATTTTGATAGTATTTTTATGTACTATACATTGTAGGTTTTGAATAAGTTTGTTTGCAGATTTTTCTTTCTAGGGATTATACAAAAATTATTTGTTTTGCTACAATTTTTTTTTCATTTGGTATTAAAGCCTACTTTTCAACTTGCATGATGAGATCCCCCTATTTTTTAACCCTTGGTATGAGTAGATTCTTGTACATTATTGAATCCTTGACCTTATAGGAAGAGGATAATGTTATTTTCAAGGTTATATGGGTGTTTCCAAACTTGGGTAGTTATAGATTTGGGGTTTTATGAAGAATTGTCAATAAGATTTTTGTATTTTTATCTTTGTATGAGGTTTTAAGGGGTGATCTTTTACAAGATACCTAGACAAAAATAGGATTCACTCTCGAATCCAAAAGGCCCAAAAACTTATAGTGTGACATAAAACATGTAAAGGTTCAGAGGCCAAAAAAAAGGGGGAGGGGGGGGCTAGTTTTTTAAGGTGAAGAAGGAACCTTTGTTTTAGATAGTTATAGAGTCATATGAAATTCATATGGTGGATAAAATCTATTAGTTGTTGTATATATGACTATAGTCACATGCATTAGCATCTAAATAAATATAAGCCATTTATTATAGAGTAACACAAGAAGTAGTCACACTTATCTTGTACCAGTGAACTTCTACAAGATACCTAGACAAAAATAGGACTCATGGTAGAGTCCAAAAGGTCCAGAAATTTATAGAGACACAAAACATGATAAGGTTGGAAGGTGAGAAAACTAGGCTATTTTTTAGGTCAAAAAGGAACTTTTGATTCAAGGATAGTTTTATAATCATATGAAACCATAGTCACATGCATTAGCATGCAAATAAAAATAAGCCATTGATCATGATAGTGAGACAATTGGTCACACTTACCTTCTAGGAGTCTAATCCCCCTATGGATGTAAGGTAGTTGTGCTATTGCTAGTGAGTGCTATTGGGAGCTGCCTAGGTTGTGCCTCCTAAAAGAGTGCTTTATACCAATCCAGAAAAACTCAACATTTTCCTTTGTCTTGATAAATGGCTTGAAGACATGTTACTGAAACGGGTTGTATTTGAAAAATCTTCACATCACCTACTAGAAAGTATGGTAGTTCAGTCTAAACTACTTAAATGTTAGCTTGCAGAAAATGAAAAACTGTTTCTCAAGAAAGCCTTGAATCCAGAGAATAGAATTAATATATGGGAATCATATATATAGTACCATTCGTTCTTCATCTCGGTGATGAGTAACAGAATATAATAAAAGAATGATATGAATTAGCAATGTATTCTCTTTAAGAAGCTTTGAAATGAGCCCAACAAAATGCAATCTACTAAAACATAATTTAGTGTAATTACTATTGGTGATATTTGGCTGTGCAAGTGTACTATTTCATGAGCTACGAGATGATAACTTCACCAGAGCTTCATAGTTTTTTTAAGCCAGGTTATCTTAGAGTTGACAAAGCAAAACATATCATGCAGTGAATTCAGTTTACTTGAGTTGAGATTTGAAAAAACTCAAAATTATCAATTGTGGCTTTATTTTCTATGGTTGATAAATTTCTGCAGGAAGTTCCAGAAAGCCAGAGGGCAGATGCAGCAAATAGCCTTGTATACGAGGCAAATGCAAGATTACGTGATCCAGTGTACGGTTGCATGGGCGTTATATCAAATCTGCAACACCAGATTCAGTCTCTACAAACTGAACTGAATGCTGTTAGAGGAGAGCTTGTGAGATACAAATGTCAAGACCAGACTGCAACTCTTGCAAATCCACCTTCAATGCTCAATATCAGATATCCCACTAATATAGCAGTTTCATCAAGTGCCTGTTCTCAGACAACAGACTCTCCAGATTTTGCAGCGGTTTCTACCTCTAACACATTAACAAATATTTCTGATAAGGAGAGTCTCTTTTCTGTTTTATCCTTTTTGCTCTACAATATTATCAAATATAATTTTTCAGGATCAATTGTGTAGGACTGGTTTATTTCTTGGATGACCCATCTGTCACGACTAATCAATATTTCATCAACCCACCTATGGTGAGCTTGAGGATCCTCTCAATGCTCATTGCATCGGTTTGCTTAGGAAAAATCCCCATCTCTCATGAGCTTCAAATGTTCAAGTTACACACCATCTTCACCTATATAGAAGGGACTACAAAACTTGCCTACTCAAAATTCATTGTCATATGGTCTGTATGATCTACTCCTCTCATATTTCTTATCATCATCTCTACCTTCATTCTTGGGTAGCTTGAATGGTAGCTGATTCTCATACAACACAAACAATTATTTTCATCCCTCACTATATTAGCTAGGTGAGCTCGATTCATTTACATCAGTCACTAAGTTACTATATTAGCTGATTCTCATACGACCCTTTCAATACTTCACCTTCTTAGATATCACAATATTTGTCAAAATGAGCTCAAATGTTCCACTTCACATGAACTCCTCACCCCGGCTTTATGATATGCAAATCAAAGGTTAAAAGATCAATTTCAATCTCATTACATAAGTTTAATATCCAAAAAAACTTTTAAAGCATTCACACTAACTTCTTTCACTCATTATTAGCTTATTTTGATACAACCTTTTGATTACTTCATCATTTTAGATATCACATCATATATTCTTAGTGAAATCCACTTTACATAAACTTTTCACCTGACTTTGTAATATGGAAAATCAAAGGTTACATGGTCAACTTATTGTTCATTACATTTAAGATGGATATCCACACAATCTTTCATGACTTCACCTTCTTAGATATCACATCATCTTTCTCTAAAGAGCTTGAATGTTCCACTTTACGTGAACTCTTAACCCCACCTTTATAATATAGAAATCAAAGGTTTAATGTTCAACTTCTTAGTGCACAAGATGGATATCCACATAAACTTTTAAAGCATTAACACTAACTTCTTCTTTCACTCATTATATTAATTGATTCTCATACAACCTTTCCATTACTTCTCCTTCTTGGATATCACATCATCTATCCTTAAAGAGCTTAAATGTTCCACTTTACATGAACCCTCATTCCAACAGGTTCATTCCAACTTCATCATATGGAAATCAAAGGTTAAACAATCAATTTTTCACTCATTACATAAGGTGGATGTCCACAATTGTTTTTTTTAAGAATTCACACTAACTTCTTCTTTGAATTTCACAAGCTCATCAAATATTGAGTACATTTAATCTTACACAAAATCAAAAATATTTTATTTATACAAAATTAATACTAAATTATAGCATGTATATTTTTAGATTATAGGTAGCACATAAAATCACTTATGTATTTATATTAAGGATAATTTACAATATGTGACTTGAATAGAAATAATCATCAAGATGAAAATTAAGTTATTGGAAAAATTATTTAAGCGTATTGTTTATTTTTATACAAAAATAATATTTATATATAGAACAATCATTTTTATATATAAAACACTATTGTATTAGCACCCATGTAGATATCTTAAGTAATATATACAATTGCATGTCATTAGTTTGAATTTTAGAGAGCTATTGACTCATCTTGACTTGGTTAATATGTGCAGGGAACATTACGACCATGGAAATCATAGTTGATTGTTTCAAGCTAGCTCCATGATAATTATCATCAGATAATCTGTTGTTATATACACAAGATTGTCACGAGGCAAGACCATTTTTTTTGGAGGATGAAATTTATCAAAAAAATGAACTTAATGAGTTGTTTGAGCAATATTTCTCTGGTCATGTATTTTTTCTTAGGTTACTCATTATCAAACAACACAAGTATAAGCATAATATTCCACTTCCTACAAAGAAATTGCACATTCCATGTCCATTGAATTGTCTAATAATCATCTCATATTTTAAAAGAGATTGTCATATTACAATAATTAGTTTAGTTGGTTAAGCAAATTATTAAAATTGAATTTTGTAAATCATCGTTCAAAACTCAACAATAATCTAGCATGGATCTTTGTTTTGATGATCAAATTAAATGGCAATTATAATTGACTTTTTCAACCTTATTTACTATAAAATGTTTGGTATATTTCATTTTTCTTTATAACTAGATATCTTTAGTAAAAGATTATTCCACAAAGTAATTTACGTCTGCATTTCACTTATATTAACATTTTGTAAACAAAATTGTGTGCATGAAGCTTTCAATTAAAAAAATTTCTTATCAATTTTTTTTAAAATTTTGAGTGAGACATCAATTTACGTAGCTTTCATCTCAAAAATATTTCAATTTATATGAACATCATCTATATTTTTGTTCTTTACAATAAACCCATATTTTCATTTTGTACATTATGAGAGTTGCCCCACTAAGGCATAACTCTTGATATCTAGTAACTCAAATGAACTTGGCAAGCACAAGAATATTTTGTTTTTTTTTATTGTTTTCAATGAGAGCTCCAATGACAAAAATTTATACTTTGAGTCAAACAATAAGATTTCTTTTGTTAGAGGATTTGTAAGGAAGTCTAATTCCAAAAGTAGATATAGAGAAAATACAACAATATGCATATACTTTTGGAATGGGTTAATTTTCATATTTATATTTCTAATTAATCTTGGATGTTTTTTAAAGGTTATGAAAAATTGATTTACCGATAAAAATATCATATTTAAAAATATATTTCACTTTGATATAGATAACTATTTTGACATAGAAGATATCTTTCAAGGAGGGAATTATTTGTAAATAAATATGATAATTTTCATGAAATAATGACATATAAGATTGAAACTTAAAGAGAAAATTCCATCAAAATTTATGGTTTGGATAAAATTATACTCTGCAACAATAGATATGCATATAACATATTTTCTAAATGTTAGGAGATGTAATGGGGAAGTATGTTTATACTTCAAAAGTGATAATGGGGTATGTGCAAGATCATGAGGGGCCAAAGTATGCCCTTAAGTGGCAATGAAAAATCAGCAAATCAGGGTTAGTCAACTTGACATGAAAATTTCAACTAGCTATCAACCTAATATCAAAAAGTTGTAGGAATAGAATTTGTAGAAAATTGAAGGGTAAAAGCACAATCGAGTGTCACCTTTTGGGCTAACTCAAATCACTTGGCCTAATTAGACTTGGCCGAATCTAACATGGTCGAGTACATGTAGGTGCCACGCGGTGTTGAATGGCGTCTACATGGCCCATTAGACTGGGCCGAGTTGTACTCGGCTGAGTAGGACTCGGCCAAGTCTAAATAATATTTTTAATATAAAAAAAATCACAAACCACTCATTTGCACACTATTTGGTTGTTTGAGTGGGGCCGACCCCTAGGGGGACTCAGTCGAGTCGAACTTGGCCCAGTCAGACTCAGCCCAGTCGGACTAGGTGGCATCCCATGTTGGCAGCCAAACCTCCAAAAATACAAAAAAACTAGAATTTTGCACTTCTGTTGTTCCTTTCTTTAATCAAAATAGAAAATGTTAAAAAACTAAAAGTACCATTTTCTAGATCTCAAAAGTATGATTTTGGACATAAAAATTTTATATTGTTTCAACTACAAAACGTTAAACAAATTTTTTAAAAACTACATGTAGGTATATTAAACTTTGAGAAGACGTTGATTCAAAAAATGTAGAAAAATACTAAATCAATTCAGAAAAAATTTAAAATCATATAAGAAACTAGAGAAGAGAGTCCTCTTCAAGAATATATAATTTATTTGGTTTTTGGTATAGTTTTGATAGGGGAAAAGTGATGGGAGACAAAAACTGTTGATTTCAGGTAAGTTTGACTTTGAATACTTATAATAGGTAAACTATAGATCGAAAAAACTTCTTTCTTTTTTTCTACACTACATATACATGTCATCTAAAACATATTCTGAAATTAGAGGGAAAAACAATGTTTTACTTATAATGATTTGACGAGAAGTAAACTCCCTGATTTGTAGCATTTTTCAGGATATAAAAAATAGACCTAAAAAATTAAAAAAACATATTAATTTTTTCTTAAATTAATCTTTAAAAATTATAGGCATAAAATTCATCCTATTTTACACATTTCATTAGTTTACATCATCATCAAATTCTCAACAGAAATGTGACTTTTATGCCCTTTAAGTTTTTTAGTTTTGGTGTTGTTAGCCTCTTCCTTTGTAAAAGGGTGACAACTTATTGTGCTTTTACCCTGAATGTAGTTTCTAAACTACTAGGCCTTTTTTGAAAAAAAGTTAGTATGATTGGTGAAAAGTATAGATTTCAATGCAGCAGTACAAAAATTTATGGAAAAAAATAAGAAGTAGGTGTATGTTTGACTACCTTAATTATAATCAAATGACAATATTTGATTATAAGATTTTATATATAAGTAGTAGACTCATCCCTGGATGTGACACATATTTTTTGTAATTTTATTCCAAAAAATAATTAATTATGAATTTTCTGCTAAAACATTTTTAGAATTAAAAAACTCCCATGTCTGACCACCTTAACTCATTCAAAACTTTACAAAATTAAAAAAAAATAAAAATTCCTTATAGTAGGCAAAGCATAGAATGTGACGCATTTTTTGGATTTCAAAAATGTTATACCGTCTTAAAGTTATAGTCATTTTTCAATCAGTATATAAATCAGCACTTTAGAGGTAACTCAACTAGAAAATAACTAATAATTACTTACCAAATTCAAAATTTGACAAAAATTATATCGATAGAAAGTTGATAATCTCCTTAAGATACCCTTTTCATTTCATCAAATTCGGGTGAAAAAAAAGTCGTTAGCTACATGGTCAAAGTTTGGAACTCAGAGAAACAGGGGAAAAATACATTTTTGAGACATTTCAATAGTTGACCATGTAGGTTTGGTGCACAAAGCAATACCAAGCCTAATCGGGTACCCGATATTTTCGAGTACCTGATATTTTCGGGTACTTGAAAAGGCCGGCAAAATTTTGATTTTTCACTTTTCCCTCCCCTTTCTCCCTCCCATTTCTCCATCCTTCATATGATTATATATATTAGATTATATCAAAATCAAAAACTATATATTATATCAAAAACTATATATTAGATTATATATTATATATATTAAATATTATATAATATCAATTATATATTAAATATTATATAATATACATTTTACAATAAATATTATTTAATATATATTAATATTAAATGTTACATTATATATCTTATATTATATATTATTTTATATGTATAATATATATTAATATATATTTTACAACTATGTACAAAAGGTTGGAAGATTGCAGAAAAATCATGGATGGCCATTGAAAGAAGAAAAGGAAATCAATCAGCCATTTAAAAAATTCATGGGTGGCCATTGAGGAAGAGAGAGAGTGAGAAGGTGGCAGGGGCTAAGAGAGGAAGAGAGAGAGTGAGAAGGTGAGAAGGGGAGAGAGAGAGAGAGAGAGAGTAGGATAGAGAGAGAAGGGGAAGGAGAGAGAGAGAGATAGAAGGGGATGGGGAGAGTATACGAGAGAGAGAGAAGGGGATGGAGAGAGTAGTAGAGAGAGAGAAGGGGAAGGGGAGAGAGTAGGAGAGATAGAGAAGGGGAAGGAGAGAGAGAGAGAGGGGGGAAGGGGAGAGAGTAGGAGAGAGAGAAGGGGAAGGATAACCAATTAATTACAATATTAATCAGTAAGGAGCAAGGCAAACTTAAATAATATCACAGCAAGCATTAGAAATCCAAATTAGGATTTTTAAGCACAGTGAGTAAGGTCCTGGATAGGGACATTACAGATCCACACATTGTTCAGTAGATACCTCCAAGAACCCACATACACGGGAGTAGGTTTGAAGTAAGACTAAGATTGTTTATCGGTTCAAAAATATTACGGTGTTGTACTTTTGATTAACATCCAATGATTGGATGTGAAATTTACAAATTTGATTATATTACCACTGGTTCTATTTCAAATTCTGGAAAAAATGTCCATATTTGACATATGTTGATAAATTTTAGTCAACACCATTTTAAAATAACACATCAGTTTATTTAAATTACACATTGAGAATATCATCAATAGGAATTGAACTAAAATTGACATAGGTCATAGGAAATAAATGCCCTAGCTATTTGTTGTCTTCTGCATTTTGAGTTTCTTATTACAATCAGGAGAAGAATATTACTCTCCAAATGGTTTTGGATGGTAACATTTGTACTTCCTCTTCACAAATATTTCTTCCCTCATCTTGCTGCCTATTGATACCAACAAAGTGAATCTAGGCATTTCTGCCATGTAATGGGAGAAAAATGGTTTCCTAATTGATATGTGTCTAAATAATACATGCAAGAACCTTTTCTTTGATATTGCTCACTAACACTTTACAATAGAAAATGTTTACAAAAACTGGCATGTACTTGCATGAGGACATTATATATTATAGAAATCCCACATAGAAGCTGTTGGCAAGCCATTCAAATAGTAGTAACTAATAGCAAGTGGGATAATGCAGATGCTTTAATAAACCACTATCTTCTTTACTCAAGAAACATCTGGTTCATCTACTCGACTAGGGCATGTTTGGGAACAGACAGTCTCCATTTAAACTCAAGTCTCTGGAAGAAGTTATATTTGTCAATGGAAGAGATACACCCATTGGATTTGCAATAACTTTATGCTCACTGGAATTTCCATTTCTCTTCAATTGGGATACTCTTAAAAAAATTGCATCTACCCTTTTACCAATTTGGGAAATCAATGGGTCTATTTGTGGACCTCCAAGGAGTTGGTCACCTAAACGAGAACCTTGAGATGAATCAGGAACTTCTCTATGAAAGAGATCAGTACCTTGAGAAGCTCTCCACTTGTCAGCTAAATAAAACCTTGGACCATAGATGGCTGCCCTTTGTTGTAAAATGAGGAGTGAGACTAGCTTGCCAAAGGTGTCAATGAACTTACATTTGAGGGATAATGCCCAACATGAGTAACCTAGTTTCCCAAGTCCCGTAAATGCAAGGCCATTGACGAATAGGCATTTCTAATAGAAATATTTATGGTGCTAGAATGAAGTGAATGACCAAATTCTATGCCTGCTAATGAACCAATTTGAGGCTTCATTTCACATTTCTCTGTGGATAATTCCACAGCACTTGTTACTTCTCTATCTAAATTTTTTGTGTCAGTGTACATGTGCACTGAAGAGCTTATGTCACTACTTGAGCTACTAGTAGATGGTGAGTACTCATCATCATCATCTGACATAGGCTCACATGCATATCTTACTTCGTTCCTTTGCCGCTTTCCCCTTCCTAGCTCTTCCTCCTTATCTGTAACTTCTATCATGGGTCCAAGAAGCTCTTCCCACTCTTTCCCATTCATATGCAAATATTTTTGTCCGTAACAATATTTTATCCATTTATTATGATATTGATTCAATTTGATGCACCTTCGCTATTTGATCCATAATTCTCTTTCATTTTACTTGCTTTTCTCATTTTGCACGTCATAGGCCAGGATTTGACAGCGGCTATGACCTTGGTACTACTGGAGTTAATGATAAATTTTACCTTTTAGCTATTAATTTTTTGTCATTTTCCCTGTATGATGCTTTTGTATATGAATTGTGGATATTCTTTGGGAAACTTTTCATTTTTTCCTATAGGATGCCTTTGTATACAAATTTTGGAGAATCTTTGTTAAACTGTAGGTAAGGATGGCTAAGCTAAGTGTAGCGGAGAGGGAGAGGACTAAATTGAGAGAGCAGAGGTGAAGAGAGATAATGATGAAAATATTTCAAGGCTTGTGGAAATATGGAAATTATAATCTTCCTCCCAGAGCAGACATTAACGAAGTTCTTCGTGCCTTAGCAGAGGAAGCCGGCTGGATTGTTGAAGCTGCCGGTACTACATACAGAAATGCGGTATGTATTTTTGGCCTAAATTTTATTTTTCATTTCTTTTAGGTCGTTAAATGTGGCTGACTAAATCTTTGTATTAAATATCAGGGAATGCATGAAAATAATATGATTCCAAGCATGAGCATGAGTCCCTACAGGGGCATAGTTGTGCCTTTTACAGGTGTCGTAAACCCTAGCTATGCAGAAATGGGGGCTTTGAAGAATACTTCACACTTGGAACCCTCAAGTGTGTCCCAAGGGGTTCTAGGTCCCCTTCAGACACACTTGAGCATTCAAATGTGTCAAAAAAGGTCATGGGGACTTCCTATGGGTCCTAGTATGCCTTATCACGTGTTAGGACCCCTAGGAAGTCCCCATGACCCTTTTGGACACATTGGAATGCTCAAGTGTGTCCCAAGGGGTCCTACGACCCCTTCGGACATACTTGAGCATTCAAATGTGACAAAAGGGGTCATGAGGACTTCCTAGGGGTCCTATTATGCCTTATCACGCGTTAGGACTCCTAGGAAGTCCCCATGACCCCTTTCGACACATTAGAACCCTCAAGTGTGTCCCAAGGGGTCCTACAACCACTTCTGACACACTTGAGCATTCAAATGTGTCAAAAGGGGTCATGAGGACTTCCTCGGGGTACTAGTATGCCTTATCACACATTAGGATCCCTACGAAGTCCCCATGACCCCTTTGGACACATTGGAATGCTCAAGTGTGTCCTATGGCATCCTACAATGCCTTCAAACACAACTGAGCATTCAAATGTGTCAAAATGGGTCGTGAGGACTTCCTAGGGATCCTAGGATGCCTTATCACGTGTTAGGACCCCTAGGAAGTTCGCATGACCCCTTTGGACACATTGGAATACTCAAGTGTGTCCTAAGGGGTCCTACAACCCCTTCAGACACACTTGAGCATTCAAATGTGTCAAAAGGGGTCATGAGGACTTCCTAGGGGTCCTAGTACACCTTATCATGTGTTAGGACCCCTAGGAAGTCCCCATGACCCCTTTCAACACATTGGAACTGTCAAGTGTGTCTTAAGGGGCACTACGACCCCTTCAGACACACTTGAGCATTCGAATGTGTGAAAAGGGGTCATAGGAACTTCCTAGGGGTCCTAGTACACCTTATCACGTGTTACGACCCCTAAGAACTCCCCATGACCCCTATGGACACATTGAAATGCTCAAGTGTGTCTTAAGGGGTCCTATGACTCCTTTAGACACACTTGAGCATTCGAATATGTGAAAAGTGGTCATGGGGACTTCCTAGGGGTCCTAGTATGCCTTATCACTTGTTAGGACCCCTATGAAGTCCCCATGACCCCTATGGACACATTGGAATGCTCAAGTGTCTCTTAAGGGGTCCTATGACCCCTTTAGACACACTTGAGTGTTTGAATATGTGAAAAGGGGTCATGGGGACTTCCTAGGGGTCCTAGCACACCCTATCATGCGTTAGGACCCCTAGGAAGTCCCCATGACCCCTATGGACACATTGGAATTCTCAAGTATGTTTTAAGGGGTTCTACGACCCCTTCGGACACACTTGAGTGTTCAAATGTGTAAAATGGGTTATGGAGACTTCCTAGGGGTCCTAGTATGCCTTATCACGTGTTAGAACCCCTATGAAGTCCCCATGAGCACTATGGACACATTGGAACCCTCAAGTGTGTCCTAAGGGGTTCTACAACCCCTTCAGACACACTTGAGCATTCAAATGTCTCAAAAGGGGTCATGGAGACTTCTTAGGGGTCCTAGTACACCTTATCACATGTTAGGACCCCTAGGAATTCCCCATGACCCCTATGGACACATTGGAATGATCAAGTGTGTCTTAAGGGCTCCTACGACCCCTTTAGACACACTTGAGCATTCAAATGTGTAAAAAGGGGTCATGGGGACTTTCTAGAGGTCCTAATATGTCATATCATGTGTTACGACCTCTATGAAGTCCCCATGACCCCTATGGACACATTGGAATGCTCAAGTGTGTCTTAAGGGATCCTATGAGCCCTTCGGACACACTTGAGCATTCAAATGTGTCAAAAGTGGTCATGGAGACTTCCTAGATGTCCTAGTATGCCTTATCACACGTTAGGACCCCTAGGAAGTCCCCGTGACACCTATGGACATATTAGAATTCTCAAGTGTGTCCTAAGGGGTCCTACAAGCCCTTTGGATGCACTTGAGCATTCAAATGTATGAAAAGGGGTCATGGGGACTTTCTAGGGGTCCTAGTATGCCTTATCACATGTTACGACCCCTATGAAGTCCCCATGACCCCTATAGATACATTGGAATGCTTAAGTATGTCTTAAGGGGTCCTATGACCCCTTCAAACACACTAGAGCATTCCAATGTGTGAAAAGGGGTCATGGGGACTTCCTAGGGGTCCTAGTACACCTTATCATACATTACAACCCCTATGAAGTCCCCATGACCCCTATGGACACATTGGAATGCTCAACTATGTCTTAAGGGGTCCTACGACACCTTCAGACACACTTGAGAGTTCAAATGTGTCAAAAGGGATCATGGGGACTTCCTAGGGGTCCTAGTATGCCTTATCACATGTTAGGACCCCTAGGAAGTCCCATGACCCCTATGGACACATTGGAATGCTCAAGTGTGTCTTATGGGGTCCTATGACTCCTTCGAACACACTTGAGTATTTAAATGTGTGAAAAGGGGTCATGGGGACTTCCTAGGGGTCCTATTACACCTTATCATGCATTATGACCCCTATGAACTCCCCATGACCCCTATGGACACATTGAAATGCTCAAGTGTGTCTTAAGAGGTCTTATGACCCCTTCGAACACACTTGAGCATTCAAATGTGTCGAAAGGGGTCATCGGGACTTCCTAAGTGTCCTAGTACGCCTTATCACATGATAGGACCCCTAGAAAGTCCTCATGACCACTATGGACACATTGGAACACTTAGGTGTGTCCTAAGGGGTCCTACGACCCCTTCAGACACACTTGAGTATTCAAATGTGTCAAAAGGGGTCATGGGGACTTCCTAGGGGTCCTAGTATGTCTTATCATGCGTTAGGACCCCTAGGAAGTTGTCATGACCCCTATGGACACATTGGAATTCTCAAGTGTGTCTTAAGGGGTCCTACGACCCCTTCAAACACCCTTGACCATTCGAATGTGTGAAAAGGGGTCATGGGGACTTCTTAGGGGTCCTAGTACACCTTATCAGATGTTACACCCCCTATGAAGTCCCCATGACCCCTATGGACACATTGGAATGCTCAAGTGTGTCGTAAGGGGTCCTACAACCCCTTCGGACACACTTGAGCATTCAAATGTGTTAAAATGGGTCATGGAGACCTCCTAGGGGTCCTAGTACGCCTTATCATGCGTTAGGACCCCTAGGAAATCTCCATAACCACTATGGACACATTGGAACACTCTACTATGTCCTAAGGGGTCCTACAACCCCTTCAGACACACTTGAGCATTTAAATGTGTCAAAAGGGTTCATGGGGACTTCCTAGGGGTCCTAGTATGCCTTATCACGCGTTAGGACCCTTAGGAAGTCCCCATGACCCCTATGGACACATTGGAACCCTCAAATGTGTCTTAAGGTGTCCTACAACCCCTCCAGACACACTTGAGTGGTCAAATGTGTCAAAAGGGGTCATGGAGACTTCCTAGGGATCCTAGTATGCCTTATCACAAATTAGGACTCTTAGGAAGTCTCCATGACCCCTATGGATACGTCAGAATGATCAAGTGTATCTTAAGGGGCCCTACAACCCCTTCGAACACACTTGAGTGTTCAAATGTGTCAAAATAGGTCATGGGGACTCCCTAAGGGTCCTAGTATGCCTTATCACACGTTAGGACCCCTAGGAAGTTCCCATTACCACTATGGACACATTAGAATGCTCAAGTGCATCTTAAGATGCCCTAGGACCCCTTTGGACACACTTGAGCATTCGAATGTGTGAAAAGGGGTCATGGGGATTTCCTACAGGTCCTAGTACACTTTATCATGCATTACGACCCCTATGAAGTCCCCATGACCAATATGGACACATTGGAACCCTCAAGTGTGTCCTAAGGGGTCCTATGACCCCTTTGGACACACTTGAGCATTCAAATGTGTTAAAAGGGGTCATGGGGACTTCCTAGGGGTCCTAGTATGCCTTATCACATGTTAGGACTCTTGGGAAGTCCTCATGACCCCTATGGACACAATGGAACCCTCAAGTGTGTCTTAAGGGATCCTACGACCCCTTCAGACACACTTGAGCATTCAAATGTGTGAAAAGGGGTCATGGGGACATTCTAGGGGTCCTAGTACACCTTATCATGCATGACAACCCCTATGAAGTCCCCATGACCCCTATGGATACATTGGATTGCTCAAGTATGTCTTAAGGGGTCCTACGACCCCTTCGGACACATTTGGGCTTTTAAATGTGTCAAAAGGGGCCATGGGGACTTCCTAGGAGTCCTAGTATGCCTTATCACGGGTTAGGACCCCTAGGAAGTCCCCATGACCCCTATGGACACATTGTAATTCTCAAGTGTGTCCTAAGGGGTCCTACGAGCCCTTCGGACACACTTGAGCATTCAAATGTTTTAAAGGGGTCATGGGGACTTTCTAGGGGTCCTAGTACACCTTATCATGCATTATGACCCCTATGAAGTCATCATGACCTCTATGGACACATTGGAAGGCTCAAGTATGCCTTAAGGGGTCCTACGACCCCTTTAGATACACTTGAGCATTTATATGTGTGAAAAGGTTTCATGGGGACTTTCTAGGGGTCCCAATACGCCTTATCACACACCAGGACCCCTAGGAAGTCCCCATGACCCCTATGGACACATTGGAATGATTAAGTGTGTCTTAAGGGCTCCTACAACCCCTTCATAGACACTTGAGTCTTTGAATGTGTCAAAAGGGGTCATGGGGACTTCCTAGGGGTCCTAATACACCTTATCACATGTTACGACCCCTTTGAAGTCCACATGACCCCTATGGACACATTCGAATGCTCAAGTGTGTCTTAAGGGGTCCTACGACCCCTTCGGACACACTTGAGCATTCGAATGTGTCAAAAGGGGTCATGAGGACTTCTTAGGGGTCCTAGTATGCCTTATCATGTGTTAGGACCCCTAAGAAGTTCCCATGACCACTATGGAAACATTGTAACCCTCAAATGTGTCCTAAGGGGTTCTACAACCCCTTCAGACACACTTGAGGGTTCAAATGTGTCAAAAGGGCTCATGGGGACTTCCTAGGGGTCCTAGTACGCCTTATCACATGTTAAGACCCCTAGGAAGTCTCCATGACCCCTATGGACACATTGGAATGCTCAAGTGTGTCTTAAGGATTCCTATGACCCCTTTAGACACACTTGAGCATTTGAATGTTTGAAAAAGGGTCACGGGTAATGGCTAGGGGTCCTAGTACACCTTATCATGCATTACAACCCCTATGAAGTCCCCATGACCCCTATGGACACATTGAAATTCTCAAGTGTGTCTTAATGGGTCTTACAACCCCTTCAGACACACTTGAGTGTTCAAATGTGTCATAAGGGGTCATGGGGACTTCCTAGGGGTTCTAGTACATCTTATCACATGTTAGGACCGCTAGGAAGTCTCCATGACCACTATGGACACATTAGAACCCTCAAGTGTTTCGTAAGGGGTTCTACAACACCTTCGGATGCATTTGAGCATTCAAATATGTCAAAAGGGGTCATGGGGATTTCCTAGGGGTCCTAGTATACCTTAGTACATGTTAGGACCCCTAGGAAGTCCCCATGACCCCTATGGACACATTAGAATGCTCAAGTGTGTCTTAAGGGGTCCTACGACCCCTTTGAACACACTTGAGTGTTTGTATGTGTGAAAATGGGTCATGGGGAGTTCCTAGGGGTCCTAGTATGCTTTATCACATGTTACAACCCCAATGGACACATTGGAACCCTCAAGTGTGTCCTTATGGTTTCTACGACCCCTATGGACACACTTGAGCATTTGAATATGTGAAAAGGGGTCATGGGGACTTTCTAGGGATCCTCGTACACCTTATCATGCATTACGACCCCTATGAAGTCCCCATGACCCCTATGGACACATTGTAACCCCCAAGTGTGTCCTAAGGGGTCCTACGACCCCTTTAAACACACTTGAGCATTCAAATGTGTCAAAAGGGGTCATGGGGAATTTCTAGGGGTCCTCATACACCTTATCACATGTTAGGACCCTTAGGTAGTCCCCATTACCCCTATGGACACATTGGAACCCTCAAGTGTGTCTTAAGGGGTCCTACTACCCCTTTGGACACACTTGAGCATTCAAATGTGTCAAAATGGGTTATGGGGACTTCCTAGGGGTCCTAGTATGCCTTATCACATGTTACAACCTCTAGGAAGTCCCCATGACCCCTATGGACACATTAGAATGCTCAAGTGTGTCTTAAGGTGTCCTACGACCCCTTCGGACACACTTGAGTGTTCAAATGTGTGAAAAGTGGTCATGGGGACTTCCTAGGGGTCCTAATATGCCTTGTCACATGTTAGGACCCCTCGACAGTCCTCATGACCCCTATGGACACATTGGAATGCTCAAGTGTGTCTTAAGGGGTCCTACGACCCCTTCGGACACACTTGAGCATTCAAATATGTGAAAAGGGGTCATGAGGACTTCCTAGGGGTCCTAATATGCCTTATCACGTGTTAGGACCCCTGGGAAGTTCCCATGACCCCTATGGACACATTGGAATGCTCAAGTGTATCTTAAGGGGTCCTACAACCCCTTCAGACACACTTGAGAGTTCAAATGTTCCAAAAGGGGTCATGGGGACTTCCTAGGAATACTAGTATGCCTTATCACGTGTTAGGACACCTAGGAAGCCCCCATGACCCCTATGGACACATTGGAACCCTCAAGTTTGTCCTAAGGGGTCCTATGACCCCTTCTGATACACTTGAGCATTTAAATGTGTCAAAAGGGGTCATGGGGACTTCCTAAGGGTCCTAGTATGCCTTATCACGCGTTAGGGCCCCTAGGAAGTCTACATGACTCCTATGGACACATTGGAATGCTTAAGTGTGTCTTAATGGGTCCTACGACCCCTTCGAACACACTTGAGCATTCAAATGTGTCAAAAGGGGTCATAGGGACTTCCTAGGGGTCCTAGTATGCCTTATCACGTGTTAGGACCCTTAGGAAGTCGGCATGACCCCTATGGACACATTGGAATGCTCAAGTGTGTCTCAAGGGGTTCTACGACCCCTTCGAACACACTTGAGTGTTAAAATGTGTCAAAAGGGTTCATGGGGACTTCCTAGGGGTCCTAGTACACCTTATCACGTGTTAGAACCCCTAGGAAGTACCCATGACTTCTATGGACACATTGGAACCCTATGATGAGCGTACGGTGGTTATACATCTATGTGAAATTTCTTTTTGAGAGTTAAAAAATCAATTGATTGTATTCAATTGAGGGGAAATCCATTGACATCTATTTATATAGTATAGTAATACTGCCGACATTACAAGGATTTTGTAGAAAAATCTTGTGCTAGATACTTTCAAGAGGACTTGGGCTGAAACAATCTATCATCAACTCAACTGTGCAAGTATTTTTTTGAATACATTATATACATTAGTATATATATATTATATACATTAATATATAATACATTATATATATTATATACATTAGTATATATATATATATACATTAGTATATAATACATTAAAGTATATATATAATATACATTATATATATTATATACCTCTTTTTATATATAAAAGTTCAATTTTTTCATTTGCTCCCACCCTTTTTTCATGTACTTGGAAATATCAGGTACCCGATTATTGAATTTTCATATTTGACCAAAATATTCCCTCTCCCCACAGACCAGAGAAGTAAGGGATTTGGGGCCCATTTTTTGTTTTTTGTCAACTTGTCAACTTGTGGTCCCTTCTATAGTAGTCTTGTTACTTTAGCAAAAGAATTTTTTTACTGATCCTCCAATTTATAACTGCATCTCTACTTAATCCCACGAACCATCTTTGAGGCATCCTTTTAAGGGTTTTTGATTTTCAAAGACCATGAAATTTTGGTATGGAAAAGAGCGGAATAATTTTATGTCAACATTTTTTTTGCTTGTTTAGAAATGGGAACTCGAAACTAGAATATTTACCTATCCGTTTAGAAGATTTACCTATCTTAACAACCTCTTTAAAATATTTTCAATGAAACTCGACCTTTTTCATCATCTTCAATTCCACGATCTTCCTTTGTTCAACACAAAACTCTCTTGATAAATGGAAACTGTCGATCAAAACCTTCTTCACACTTCCAGCGACATCAGCTTTAGGGTTTTATAGCAAAGCACAAATGTTAGAACCCTCATTTTAGGGTTATGTTTAAAGCACAACTAATTTGTAGGTGTGTAAAGAACTTACTAGATCAACTACAGAGTCAAATTTGTTGTTGGCGCAATCAGGTACCCAAAAATATTGTGTATATGATATTTGTAGAGTTTTTATTACAAAATCTGAATGTTTTTTATTAAACTTTATTTCTAAACATCACTTTTTTGAATCAAAATATTAAAACTGTAAAAACATTCAAATATTATTTTTAAACATCAATTTTGAAGCAGATATCAATACTTAAAAACACAAAATCTAATCTAAAAGTATTCAGATTCTTCACATCATGTCTTCCTTTCAAATCCCATTATTATAAAATCAACAATTTGATACTTCATCATAATTATTGCAATAGACATAAAAAGAGCACCATCTAAAAGAAAAACAACAAAATAAGTCTAAAAAAATATTTTAAACATCACTAAAACAATTCTCTATTTAATGGAAGTTAAACTACATCTGTTTCTTCTAAGTAAGTTAAATTTGAAACTTCCACTAAGAGATAAATACTACTTGTCCGTTGTACTAAATTGGAAATTTGAGAAAATAGCGGGTTTTGATTTATGCCACAAGTTTCGGGTACCCAAAAAGGCTTGTGCTTTGGTGTCAGGCTTGTCCAGGTGTACTAACACCTAAGCCTACTAAAAAGTCAACAAGCATTTTCATGCGCTTTTGGACGAGTGAAAAGTGAATATTTTTCACATCGCCACTTTTTGGCCCCTCATGATCTTGCACATACCCAATGGACAAGGGAGAAATCAAATTTGTACTTGGATTTCTATTGAGTTAGATCTATCTCTAACAATTACTTTTCAAATATGTTACTTTGATGTCATAAGGGATGGAAATTATTCGAATAGTAGATTATGTGTGATATTTTAGAGTTTGTTAGGAATATTAGAACCTAGTTAGGAAATATTGTAATAGTAGACTATATATGGACCATTTTACAAGGCAAAATATTGAGAATTGGGATGAAAAAGAGTTTAATAATTTTAATAAAATATATTCAAATATTTAGAAAAATGAAGAAATACAAGAAATGAAGTGAACAAAGAAATATTATCAAAATATGAATGAATTTTGAATGATCCTAAGAAAAATATAGATAAAATATAATAAGTGGTTAAAAAGGAGAGTATATTAGCGGACATATGGAAGGTGATTCGATGAAGAATTATGCATTTAAAAAATAAGGAAGAGGTGTGATTACTAACTAGGAACCTATTCATGATAATCAAAACGTTGATAATATTTAGAGAAAGTAAGATGACCATGTTACACATTATTTGAGTTGTTTAGCTCTTATTTCTTATGTATTTTGTCTCTCTAGATATGTGTACAATATTTTTTACAAGTCAATATATGACAATTACTTATGAAGAAAAATATATCAAGACTCTTTTAGAAGATCTCTAAAATTTGACAAAAAGGGAAGAAAGATATATCAAAAAGAAGGATTTAAGGAAAATGCTAAATATAAGGAGTTTATGATCCCTTTAATAATTTGAGATAAAGGGGGAAAATATTTTTAAGGAAGGCATTAGTATTGAATTTTTTTAATTTACTAGCTATCTCTTAGCAGCACAAGTGCTTGAGAAGATGAAAATGTTAATCTATGAATGTATAGATTAAAAACCTTAGAAAATTGGTAATCAATGATCTCATTGAGATTTTTTTGTTAAAAGGTCTTGTTTAGTTCCCTTTATTAACTAATCCTTTAGGATAAGTAGATTGACTCTAAACTAAGGAGTGAGATCATCTTATGATAAGAAACCATAAACTAACATAGGGAACATAAAATTTTCAACTAGATTTATAAACTTGATATGGGATTAGTAATATCTATACACTATGAGATGCCTAGGTTTTATTATGGTCTTGGAGTTAAGTAACTTACAATGTCACTAAAAATAAGACGCGGTTCTACTACATTGTATTCTTACAACCACAAGTTAAAGAGTAATTACAGATAAAATAAATCTTCAAATACAACTTAAGATAAAATAATAGTTCACTACTAAATTATCCATGTAATGCAATTTAACTAGTTGTTGCAGAAATTAGAAGGTAGGAAATTATTTACTAATAAACAAACTAAGTCATAGGATTATTAAAAATGAACTACTGAGTGACACCCAACCTCAAGTGGGCCCTAACTTGCGTACATGTACTCACTATACTAATTGTTGAATGAATTTACCACACCAATAATTATCTCATACTCTCAGTTAGGAAGACAACCAAACATAAAAATTGTATATTTCTAAAAATGGAGAAAATTTATAGATTTTTGTTTGAAAATTTTGCTTTATACATAGTTAAATTTAATCCATGAGAGAAAATTTTGCATGCAAGATTACAAAATCACCATTATATACAAAGATAAAATAGACAAACCACACTTTATAACACAAGATATACCCTTGGAAAACCCTCACGAGGGAAAAACCTAGCAGCTTGTAAAAGTATCCATACTCCATTGTATTATTTAGTCATAAAGAAATACAAAGAACTTGCATAGTTACAATACATACTATTAGATCATCAAGCCCTCCAAATATTCATTATTCATATGTCCAAGCATGTATAGATACACCTCCCATACCATGCTTAAAAAATGCAACCTTACGAAAGACTCAATAATGACATCTCACTCAAGCAACCAACTCAAACCACTTACATGTGGTTGCTTTTATAGAAACAAGACACACAAAATACAACTAGTGGTAAAGTAAAACCATGTGCCACAAAACCATATGAACAAAATATCATTGACACCTCATTTAATATAGGGTATGAAATTTTCACTTTATTAAATATCTTTCTCTAATATTAAATAAATACAATATCTTATCCCAATGTGACACACACATTAAATATTTAATATCAATGAATACTACAATACAACACATAAAGTTACCCCAAGCATGTTCACGTCTAGCAATACACATCCATTTAGGTTCCCCTAGGTGCAACTTAAAATAATAAAATAATATAACATTACAAAAATATATGCAAGGTGCACAACACCTTATCCCAACAATTGTTGATCCTTGGGTCATCTTCTACATTGCATTTATATACTTTACCTTGTTCTAAAAATTTGATTTTGACCTATCCCTTATTCCTTATGTATACCTGAATGGGATCATTTAACTACAAGGCACAACATAAAACATAGTTCTAATAGCATTGTATATCCATCATAAAGAGGGACTTTAATAACAAAGATGAAAATGAAATAGAAATTATTGATGATTATTGTGATAGAAGTATCCTCGATGTTGAATATATTTTCTAAAGCTAGCATTATCATGTTTTTTTTAGAGGACACCTCAGCACTTGTAATGTGCTTTCATTTAATCCATGTTACTTGGTTGTATCATTGCTTGATGCGTCTACAATTTCTTGGTTGCATGATGTCTTTTACCATTTTACTCCAACATGTTCATCCCTGAAAAATCTTATTATTATGATAATCACATTATTGCATCAAATTTCCATCAATAATAATACACATGTATTATATCTAACATCCATGTGTAAATATGTTTAGTTCTTAGAAAATATTAATACTTAGGAAAGTATTGACATTTCAATGTAAAATTTATACAATTCATAGGAAATTAAGGATTATTAGACTAATAAAAGAGACAATAAAATAAGCCCATCATCACCTCCTATTTTAAGTTATGCTTGTCCCCAAGTAGAGGGAGGCATTTAGTTTTTTATTAGGTTCGATTCTCTAAAGCCCCCTAGGGTAGTCATCTTTGTGTGCTAAGTTATTGGTTTCTTCTAGAAGCCTCTCCTTTTCCATCCTTTTCCACCTAGCATTTTCTACTTCTCCAAATTTATGGTATACCCCCTTACCAATGTCCATATTAGTGGTGGTTGGAATAAAAGTAGTATCCCATGTACACCATGGTGATGGGAAAGTCTCATGTATCTTTTGGTTATTCATATGTATTGGGACTATAAAATTAAAGGTTATGTACTTATTTATTTCCTTTGAAATATTTTAAAAACACTAAACCCTACTATTTAAGCATTTAAATTTTTTAATTTCAAATTGACATGTGATTCCTGGTTAACAATCATTTAAGTCATGACTTGTGGGTGCCTTCATCATGAATAAATAGTCTTGTGTGTTAGGATTATATTATTTTTCCAATCAGATTCTATATTACCTAAGTCTCATATTAATAAATTTCAATAGGCTTATTTTCATGGCTTGTGCCCCCTTATTTGGCCCAATCTTGCTAGTAAAACAAATTCTTCATGTGTGTATTTTTTGTGACCTTAAGTCTTTGTGTCCCCGCACTCTTGCAATAGTTTCTCCAAGTTAAGGCTTGCCCTTGCAGACAAGAAATGTTGGTCTTTTGTGTCTCCACTTTGTATTCTTCTTTGGTCTTGCATGTTCCATTCACCTCAACAAGGGCTAGCCACTTAATGTCTTATCACTTGTATGATGGTGGGTTGGTTAGTTTTATAGTAAGTTTTTAGTGTGTTTTGTTCCTTTTGACCCCATGAGATTGAGAACACAATTAGAAGGAACCTTCAAAGTATGTGGAGTCTAGTCAAAGGTAACATTAAACTTGGTAAATGATGAAGGGTCCCTACAGCCCCGTAAATAGTACATCATTGAAGGTGAGTTTGAAAATGGGTAAGCGAGAAGGTTACATTAGTCGAATGGGCACAACATAGTAAAAAAAGAATAATAAGACTTGTGTTTCAGTGGGAAGGATGAGTTGAATGAAAATCACACTCTAGGAAGGCAACAGTGATCCATATGTCTCATGGAACATACCTCCTACTCAAAAGGTTTACCCTATGTCCCTATGGTAAGATTTAGTGGTACACATGGTAGCTTGTGGCCTTGAGGGAAATGACAGAGATGATGGTGTGTTTCCATCATGGAAAATAAGTTGAGGTGGAAAATTAAATTGGTTGACATAATATGGGAACTGTGAGATATAATTTAATTGATGACCTATATTCAAATGTATGTATGGCTACCAAATTCATAGGTTGTTTGCATAGTTTGGATCAAATATAGAAAATAAAAAAGTGTATGTGTAGGTTGAGGTGAATAAATATCCTTCAATCTCTTTAATCAAATAAATTAGAGCACTCTCCAAATAAAATATTTTTCTTGTAGCAACTAGGGTCTTCCTCTATGATCAATAGTAAGTTCTACTATCTCTCCCATTCTAGTATTTTCAATTAAAAAAAAATTTTATGGTAGTTTTTTCATTTTGTATATTACATAAAATTAAGATTTCCCCCTAGGTTTTCAGTGTTAAAACCCTAGCCTTTGAAGATTCCTGTAAAATGAGTAAATCAAGTGAGCTCTCTACCTTTGGTAGGAAACAAAAGAACCTTATATCAAGATTTTCTCTCCCAATAAAAAACATAAAAGTTCCATATGATGAGAATTTCTGGAGGGATTCTTGTGGAGATTTTCAAGATGCAAAAATACATTCTTCTTGTTGCAACTTGTTTTGATATTTTCTAGGAATTGGTTTAGAGAAAGCTCTATGTGTGATGTCTGTGTTATGATTTGGGAAAACTTATTGTACCCAATGTTTTTGTTTGTGTGGATTTCCTTAGGTATATTTCCTTTTAGAGTATTCCAATTTCTCAAGTTATCAAGAATCATGATGCATCCCCATTGATTGAGATTGACAAAACAAGAATTCATTAGGCTTTTAAAATGAATAGGGCTACTATGAAAAAGATTTAGCTCCAGAAGGAATAAGAAAGCTATAATAAATATATGGAAGGCTTAAAATTTTTAGAAGGCTCTAAATATAGACCAAAAGGATCAAAAAAAGGCTCATTTATATCTCATTAGTAAGGTTGAACCATTCTCAGTCACTTCTTTTGAGAGGCATTTTAATAAGACCTATTATGCATTGTGCCAAGTATTCAAAAAGGATAGTAAAGACAATATGCTAGTGGGAATTATGTTTGTTTAAATGCATATCCAAAATCCTAAAGTGAATGTAGAAATTGATTATGTTTCTTATATTATCAAGCATATTTACGAGGGATTAAAAAGAATCAAGTGGAATTATAAAAAAACTAGTTTTGAATTTTATTCCCTCATGTGCCCCCTTATTTTGTATAAGAAAAAAACCTATTGGGGTAAAATTTTACAACTACAAATGTGTAATAATAATAACATAAGATGACATATCCAATGTTGGACATACATCTGGATGTGCACTATCTGAATTCTAACTTTGTTACTTTTTAGAATCTTTTGTAGTAACGGTTATTGATCTTTTAGGATTTAATGTTCAAAGATTAACTCAACTAGTTGTGACTTTGTTGAGACCAAGGAAAATTAGACCTAATTAAAAAAACCTCTTAACATGAAAAAACCCTTGGAATAGGGTAACCAACTCATGTGTCCAACTTTTTTTGGCTAAATTTATGAGAAAACAAAAATGCATGACCTTTTAATTGTAAATAATCTCCTTTTTATTTGCACAAACACCCTCAAAATGGTGTGCCTAACACAAAAAATCCTCATTTAAGGATCGATGTATAGATCTAGGTTCCTTTATGTATCTTATTCCCATATATGATCCATGGTTCTATCTTTTTGCTATATAGTTTATTATTATCGATGAGAGTGATCATTTTCATATCATTAAAGGTCTAGATCATGCATACATTCATATCAAGACCATTGCAACAAAAGGAACATGGAATAAAAAAAATTAAACTCTCTTATTTAGGTTTATAGCCAATCCCATGTATGTTCCTAATGATATTCTATGAATATTTGAGATTTAGTTTGCATCCATAGGCCTAGGATCTCATTTCCACCTATATTAGTGATTCATGTAATGAACTAGTTGGTGATTATGTAGGCTATCATGTGGAAGATATGTTGATGCATGGTAAATTAAATTATTGAATAGGTCCCACTATCTATTGATACATGCATAGGTCCCATGAGTATCCCAAAAAATACTGCATGGTAAGTGAAGATAGATGTGGAGGTGATTGTTTATTATGTCGTGTGGAAGTCTCCTAAAGAATTAGTTAAGGGAATATAATTATAAAAAGAGATAAAAACTATACCTTGAAGGCATCAGGTCTTGAGATGTCATGTTTACATCCAATATTGTGGGCTCTATTATATATGAAGGAACATAATTTACTATTTCATGAAATCTACTTTATTCATTAGCATTTCATACAAATAGCTCATGACAACCATTATGAACCATGGAGAACTTGGATAGCTCAAAGGAAATCAACTTTAAAACACCATTAGGATAAGCCTTACCAATTTCATATGAATCTGACCACTTGGTGTACTTTTTTTTTGTGGTATTTATATATAGAATCATATAATAAAGTTTAGTTGCCTTATTGAAATAATTTATATTTAATAAATTGATCATTACCATTTTATCCTTTGGTATAACACAATGTACATAAAATATTGGTATAAACCAATATGGTTTAGGACTAAATGGCCACAATGTACATCCTAGGACTCAACTTACGATCATACTAATATTTATTCAATTTATAAACCAAATTACTTTTACCTTTTTCCATGTAGTACTTTGGATATGTCATGTAAATAACCTCCTCCAAATCACCATTAAGGAAAAAAATCACATCCATTCTCTTAAGGTTCTAAATCATAAGAAAAAACAATAGAAAGTAAAAATCTAATGGACGTCATTTTTGCAATAAAAAAATATCCCGCCATAATCAACACCCTCAAACTTAGAGTAGGATTTCGCAGCCAACTTTTATTTATACTTATCAATACCTCCATATGAACCATTATTTTCTTAAACACCCATTCACAACCAATAGGTTTTTATCCTCCTAGCAATGGTACAAGATCCCATGTATCTGCTAAACACACATTGGATGATGAGAGGGTGGGTGAATCATCATAAACCAAAACTCTTACTTATATAATCAACCATCAATGTTATCCACTATACAACTTACTAAGTAAACAATTAGCTAAAATAATAACACATGAACACCAATATTTTAATATGTGGAAAACCCAAACTAGGAAAAACCACAATGACTAGTACTTTCCCATGAAGATAAATCATTGATATATAGTGTGATTACAAAGATAGCAAGAGCTCACTATTCTAGACTTGCAACCAAAGGCTCACCTTCAATACAACACCAAATATAGATAGGATCTCTTTACTCCAGACTTGCAAACATAGGCTCACTTCCGAAGTAGCAAGATACAAAAAAGAACTTGTGCACCCAAGACTCATTGTCCAAGGGATAATATACATACAAATCTTCAAAATAGATAAAGAGAAATTTTCTTGATAATGCAGTTGTCCTGCAAAACTTTGTCAACCTCGGTAAAACAATGTCTTTGCCTTTTATTCTTCACAAAATAGAAACCTCATAAATTGAACTCTACTTATAATTCTTCACTTTCTCACTCATAACTCTCTTACCTTTTTCTAAAGCACACATTGTACTTATATACAAGATAGGTCATTAAAATTATAACAATGTTGGCCATGCCAAAATTTTATTAAAATCAAATTGCATGTTGAATATGTCAACAAAAAAATACAATAAGGTCTAGTGCCAAGAGAATCTAGACCAAAACATACGTCACACATAACATGAACCCATCAAGATAAGAGATAAACATCAAGTGCAATATCTAGAGAAAAAATATGAAGTATGATCCACTCTAGGAGAGAGATGAACCATGAGCACACTACACATTTCCCAATATGACATTTGTAATTACTAGAACAACTTCCATAGTAATCTCAAAAGTGTAGCATTAGACTGTCCAAAGAACATCACTTGTCAGTTGTATCTGGACCTCTACACACTAAGGTGAGATCTACACTCTATGTCAAAAGCCATCACAACACAATTTTAGACTAGAACACAAACTGATCATAACTACATTGCTTGGTAATATTGTTTTCAAATCACCAAGAATTTTTTCCAAATCATTGAGAAACACCACAACTAAGATCAATACCATAATACAATATAAATATAATCTATACATCTTCAACCTTTATTTTGAAGTAGAAACCTTCCAAAAAAATACAACTAAACAACTATTATATCCAACTATATATCTCTATCACTAAGCCATTGACTTCTATATCGAAGAATATAACACTAAATTACTAAAAAACATTATTCTCACATGATCTCCAAAATGCATACTTGTCTTCCACTATTTTTTATCGCTATCATGTCCAGTACACAACCTTACTACTTCTAGACCAACTTCTTTATTCCAATAAATTAGATATAGGTATGAACATGGCTTCAGCAAACACCTCTGGACTAAATTTTTTGACATCAATTAAAACCAAAAAATAACAACCAAACATATATTTCCAACAATATCCCTCTTTTTCATTAATGGAAAACAACCACCAAAATTATTTCACTAAGATATTAATCACTGTCAACTCCTCCTAAATGAAAAAACTAGAACATTCCACATTAACACATTGTCAAATAAATATTTTCCTTTTCTTCCGCCTCGTTTATCATCAAGGAAAAATTTCAAAAACATACTTATCACTTCTCCCCCCAATAACAAATGTACAACTCTGATGCACATAACTAGGAGGGGAAACAACCCCAAGCTTCCCTCGAAGACACACACAATTATTTTGATGAAATATTTCTTCAACAATCTTCAATCCACTGGAATGACTCTACATAGAAATATTCTTTTCAATTGATATATCATCTTCATATAATGAGATAGGAGAAGCAACCTACTCCTCATTACCAATAGTAGCTTTTACATCAACTTCTACGGTTTTATTTTGTTCACCAACACCTTTTTGTTCTTCCTCTTTTCTATCACTTGGAACAATTACATTGGAGTAGAACAATACTCCAAATGTATTCTTCTGACTTAATTTTTTTGTTTACTAGAGGATGAAGCCTCTTTAGATGCATTTCTCATTCTCTTACCCTTACCTTGATCTTTCCCTTCTTTGGTGGCATCAGACAATTCTTCTACAACATTCATCCTTGTAGCACCAGTATCCTTTGGAATTTGATCAATTTTTCAATAGTATTCATACATTCTTCCTTAGTAGTCTCATAGAAAAAATCAGTTTCCCAAACAATTCTAGCCTCTACCTCTTCTATGGAGAAAAAATCCTTATCAACATAGAAGACAACATCATCCATATACTAGTCAATTACTTTAGAAGGAAACAAATTCCTCAGACTCAACCTCTCCTTCAACTCATCAAAGAATATTCTACAAACTACAAAAATATTATCCAATCTATCTATATGCGCGTTAATTTTAGAGCCAATGACTATATTATTTATCCAATCCATATTTGAATACAAATTAGTATACACAATCTATGATAAAACCAAGAAATTAATACATTGTTTATTAAACCATATAGTAACTTTTATAGACAATAAAACATAAATCTTACCTCTAAAAAACCTTCAAACCTTATAGCCATGTTGAGGAGATGTCCAACATGACATATTATCTTGAAAACTCCCCCTCAAACCATGTAGTTTGACTCATTTATCAAGAGAGGGAACACCACCCAGAATGGATGTCGAACCACTTTTAGAAGCATCTTCAATTCTCTCCATCAAATATTCCTTGTTCTTTCCTTTTGAGTCTTATGTAACCATCGAATGATCATCTTTTTGATCTATACTTTTGTAAAACCTTGCAATATGCCTTGTCATGTTATAGTTATAGAAAACCGAACAGTCCTTCTTTATTCTCCCAGTTTCATTATTCTTGACATCGATGTTTATTATGCATTCAAAAATTTTGTGTACATATCCATTGCAACCATAGTGATATCCATTGAATTACTTAATATTTCTATTCATATTTGTTCTACTTCTGCACTAAACTACCTTATGTCCAAACTTATTGCAATGATAATATCTTCTATTAAAAGCATGACTCTTTTTTTTACTTCTACATTCTTAGCTTTGTGCCCTACTTTATTGCAAGAAAAATAAATTCTATTAAAAGATGAATACCTGGAGTGAATACAAGGAGGTATCTAACTCATTAGCCCCTTTTTATCTTTTTCTTGTATTTGATCAACCACAATATTTTTGTCTTTCCCCTAATTTTGGTCTACCAAATCATTTTTGTCTTCCACCTTGTTGGTGTAATTAAATATTCCTAATTACACTTTACTTAATCTTACTTAGGATAATACATTGCATCATAGTTTTTCATTGAGACACCTAAGAGTTTGCACCTTAATTAAGCACATGTTGTAGGATAAATTCCACTTTAGGTGTGAGATCCACCTTTAGTGCACATATCACATTATCATCCTCATCCTATTGCACATAATTCAATGCATAGTGGAGGATGATCCACATTTTGTGGACATGTGATTACACCTAGGATAGGTGATAGCTTATCAACTCCTTATCATTGTCTCTTATCACCTTTCCTATATAAGGAGGCCTATTATGTACATTTTAATTATGTCCATTATCAATAATATCATTCTTGCATCTTAATGCAATTATCTTGTCAATCTCTTGTGGAAGTTATCATGGTCTTGCATTCAATCCTGGGGGTGTTGTAGAGTCACCTAAAAATCTAACATGGCATCAAAGCTCTCAAGGTGTGAAGACCTCTTCTCAAGAATATCAATATTGGCTTGATTCAATTGTGGGTGTAGAATAAAGTTATTTGGACATCACCATTGCATAGTCTATTTGGAGAAAATTTGAGGTTTTATATTTTGTGGCTTTTTGTTGCAGGTCAATATTGGAGCTTGTTAGTGCAAATCAGAGGTTGGCATCATATTAAGGAGGTCCAAAACCCCTAAATCAAATTTTATTTCATCCAAATCGGACACCCAAGGCCAAATCTAGAGCCATTTGAATTTTGGAAGTGTGACGACGGCAATTCAGAAAAAATAATTTCAGAGGCAATATCTCAATCATCCGGACTCCTTTTTTCAAGAATTTTTTATTTTTTATTTTTTATTTTTTTTTTTTTGGGGGGGGGGGTAGAATTTCACGATCTACATAATGGTGTAGGTGTTTTCTGATCTCTATTCTCAAATTTTTCTAAAAATTGTAAATCTCAGTTTTTGCAACTTCCAAGGCCTCGTTTGTGCTCATATGAACTCCTTTTTAGGTGCAATTTTTTTTGAAAGTGCATAATTTTTTATATATTTTCTAGATCTAGAATTAGATTTAAATGAATGTGATCATAAATTTTACTTTCATTTGTCTTAGTTTTGCAATTGTAATACATAATCCTTAGCTTGGTCTTTTGCATAGTGACCTAAGTCTATTATAGCCTGATTGTGGAGTGTAATAATTTTTTGATCTCAATTTTTAATGAGAGAAGTGTATCATTAATGTAATCATAGGTTATGAAATACATCTTTCAGTAGTACTTTTAACTAAGGATAAATATGATTCACAGGAAAAGGAATCATCACATATTGTAGATAGTTTAATCTCTTGCCTCATCTTTATGGACTCATTCCTGAGCCAAAGTCATAGGGAAAGAAATATGTTTGGGGAGAAAAGAATGTTCATATTATAAATTTGATTATTAGTAGCATCAGTTTGTGTCTTTTTTATGACATCTACCCCAAATTTAGAGGTGTTCAGTGTCCACACATAATTTGGACAATCATTTGGGAGATTTTTGGTAATCCACATGTTCCTCCATTCCCAGATGATTTTATTTTAGATTGCCTCATTCCTCTTGATGATTCAGATAACATTCCCTATGATGATTATACCTTAGACAAGATTGAAGAATTTGCAACAATTAAGAGAAAAGGTAGTCCAGTGACTCCTCCTGCAGCTCCTACTTCTCCAGTTGAGATCACACAATCATCTCTTGTTGGTGATTCCTATGATTCATTGTAAGATATATCTATTTGTCTTCCTGATTGGGATTCTTATTTTCCATAATGTATTGGTTCATTATTTTTGGAGTCTCATATTGAAAATTTGGGAGACATACATGAGGGGGTTTCTCTTCTCTTTGATGATAGTTTCATCACAGTTGGAGATACTTCTTCTCCTTATTTGGATATTGACATTCTTGATTCTTCTCCTTCACTTGGTTTTTCACATTGCATGGTTTAGTTTGATGGTGTGATAGATTCCATGAGCTTGGAGATTCCTATTTAGTCTTCAGAGATACATATTTGGAGACCTTCCTCATTTCATTTGGATATGATTGGTTCATGGCATCATCATCATGCTTCATTTGGATTCCACTTCCTAGTTCCTATCTAGAATGGGAAGCATTCCTACATTTATACTTTGTATATCTTATTTCCAAGGGGAAAAATGTTGTTTGTAGTCATTGGACTATACTTGTCTTCAAGCACTCACCATTTTTGTAGGAGATTCTTCATTATGGGGGGATTATCATGTCTCCAACTATCCTTCTTATGGGGGGTAAATTATTTGTATATACATGATGTATGTAGTTCTTGGGGGTTCTTGAGTAGTCCATCCATCCATGCATCTTGTGTTTTCTTCTCTCTTTTTTGGGGAGTTTTTTTCCAATGAGGTTTTCCTTTCTTCACTTTATGATATTTTTGCATTTCATGTATTGCATTGCATAATGTTCATGGGTACCTAACATGGCCTAGTAGCTAGGACTCCTCTTGCATTGTGATTTTAAGTGCATTCCCCTAAGTTGCACTTAAGGGGGGCATTAGGTAATTAAATATTCCTAATTACACTTTACTTAATCTTACTTAGGATAATGCATTCATCGTAGTTTGTCATTGAGACACCTAGGAGTTTTCACCTTAATTAAGCACATGGTGTAGGATAAATTCCACTTTAGGTATGAGATCCACCTTTAGTGCAAATATCACATTATCATCCTCATCCTATTGCACATACTTCAATGCATAATGGAGGATGATACACATTTGGTGGATATGTGATTATACCTACCATAGGTGATGTTGGTTCCTCTTCTTTCTACTTGAAGATTTACATTATGGTTGACAAACTAATGTCACTGACTCTATCACCACTCCAATTTCTACAAGGAAAAGGGCCAATTAACAAGGATCAACCATATGATCCTCCTACACTTTGAGCCTTAATGCTCAGGTGGGTATACCTTTGATTCACTTCTTAAAGGAATCAACAAATATTACACATGTATATCCTTGACATACTGATGTAAAGATTTTATCATTTAAAAGTTTGATTAGTGATGGAGAACTGCTTCCTGAAAATGGACCAGTGCCTTCTCCTAGGACATAGAGTCACAAACAACATACATCAACTAAAATCTTAACTTAAACACACCCAAATCTAGAATAAGTGCTTTGCCTATTACTCCTCTCACTCTCAGACCTAGACATCAAATTCCCATTCCACCATGAATTCTCTGAAACTTTCTTTAAGGATTTAATCATGACTTTGGAAAGAACTCAAATACAATCTCACAATATACTTTGTATACCATGTATTAACTCACTTTGTGACATTAACATATAAGAATTCAAGATCATAATAAAAAGACATACACAGTTTTGAGATTGGAATTCAAGTGTATTCTCATTAAGATTTTAGTATCAATACATTAAAGAATGATAAAATGCTATAAAACAAACCCTAAATTTGAGCTCTCTCTATTCAATTTCCACATTGATCATCAACCCCATTAAAAATACAATCAGCTATAATATATAGTCACTAGCTATCTTGGAATCCTTAGGAAAGGATGCAACAAGCTTTGAATAGCTAGGATAGAACTAGGTTTTCAACCACCATACCAACCAGGTTCAATCAAGAAATTACTACAGGGGAGAAAGACAAGGTAGTCTTGAGCAATCAGATCCAAGGTTGATCTTCATTTAAGGCCACAACTCTGACTGGCATATCAAAGACTTGGAATTCATCATGTTAGTCGTCTATTCACTCCACCTGCAACACAACTTGAGTAACTATTTCACCCATTTTCCATAGCATAGACATATCTCGGTCATCAACCATCACCTCTGGGCCATACTGTGACAGTAAATAAGATTAAATTAGGCAAGTCGGCCGCCCAAGCATTGAATTACCAGTCCTTTTATCGCTAAGAAACCCTTAAACAATTCAAAACTCTAGTGGCAATGGTCAGTCGAGCAAACTTAAAATGTGGTCATTGATTTTATTTCTTTCCCTGTAGATCAAGTGGTCCTTATAATTCATCACAATAGTCACCCGAGCTTTGAAAGGTTCCCGGCCACATCATCAGTCTCTTGGCCAATGAAAAATGGACATATCTACAACAACTGGCATCAGACCCACTGTCTCATCTGTTCTTATCGGTTAAAAGATCAGATGGTTGTCATGATGCCATGAATATTATTTCTTGAGCACTTTTCCTTTACGACATCACAATGACCATTGATCATGTTCAAACTTTAACCGAACTGAATAGCCTTGAAGAACTGGGCCCACCTCGACAGGTGAAAATTGGTCACAATAGCACAAATGAGAAAAGTTGATGTCAGGGAAAAGATGCGAGGATGCAAAGAGATAGAAAACATCCAGGGTTTTTACATTTAGACAATTCTTGAAACTCTCCAACATGAAATAAGCTATTTCCTCAGACCTTCAAGCAGTCATATCTCACTGGTTTGAACACATTAGACCTTGTGATCTGAACTGGAGCTTGGTGACATCACGAACTATGCCAGGATAACTTCACAAGCCATGAAAAATTGTAAATTTTCTTCGCAAGTTAAAATTTTTTTGGAGGCATAGCAAGGAAACCTCTCAAGTTTTTTGCAGGGAATAGGCCATTCTCATTAGATTTTTTACATTGACAGGAAAATGGCCTAACAGGTGATATCTTATAAAATCCTTATCATTGTCTCTTATCATCTTTCCTATATAAGGAGACCTATTATTTACATTTTAATTATACCCATTATCAATAATGTCATTCTTGCATCTTAATGCAATTATCTTTCCAATCTCTTGTGGAAGTTATCGTGGTCTTGCATTCAATCATGGGGGTGTTGTAGAGTCACCTAAAACTCTAACACATATGATTCTGGTGTAGGTGCACCCTTCTAAGGGCTCCCACCTTCACATTTTTGGTGTGTTAATCTTCAGAGATGAAGCATGTAATTAAAAGAAGAGCTTAAGCTCATTTTGTGTGTCTAGGCCTAGGCTAGGTCTTAGAAGTTTAGTTGGTCTTTTCAATGTGAATGGCACAATGATTCAAGGAATGTTGTCATCCTAAGATCAATGCTTTTCTATGAGGTTTGAAGTCTTAGGTTAGGTTTGGTAGATGTTTGAGCACATGTGAGTGCTTTAGGAGGGCTTAAATAGTGGTCTTGAAGTATGAGAGCAAAGTTGTTTGTGCAACAAAAAGTTGCTTAAAAGTTGTCAGCAACTGTTCAAAAGTTGCTAAGAAACTTTTTCCTTGTAATAGCCTAACCTAACTTAAGTGGCTAATAAGCCCTAACACCACACACTTACTATGGAGATAGGTATTTAAGACCTATGGAACCCTAAACCAAGGGTTGGCAATCTTATTGTACGGTGCTAGTACGGAAACACCAATCTGAACGCTGCTAGAGAGGAACAGTCATTGTTTTAGACTGTTGTCGTGTGAATAAATGAAGTTTTGAGTGCATCTTTGCAAGAGAATTTGTTTTTGTGTGTTTAGCTTACATATTTGTGTATTATTTTAGGTTCTTTAAGGTTTTTTGTGTGCATTTTGTTTTAGTTCTTTCATTTGACAGTGCTCTGCCAGTTTGGAGAGCTTTGTATATATGGGGTTGTAGTTCTTGTTTCCACCATGGACACACCATGTTACTTTGGATTCTAATAACATAGACCCTAACTTGTATTTCTATGGAAGTAGGGGCCCAGCAAGTAGAATCAAGAATTTTTTTGAGGAAGCCCTAGGCGAGCTTGACAGTGCCCGGCTAGGAGTAGTCAGCAGACAAAGAGCTCTTGAGAGAAGAGGAAAGAGTTTCATGGCATGATCTTTGAAGGGATGAAAGATACCTATATGAAGGCCTAGTTATATGAAGGAGAGGGTCTTAAAAAACTTGGAAAGTTGTTGTTGGAGACTAGTTCACCAGGTGATAGTGAAGAGACCAAAAAGTCCTTAAAACCCTCATATTTAGCACAGGTGTTGTACGGACGGATGGAGGCTTGAGACCCCAAAAATCCTTGAGAGTGGGTCATCTATAGTAGATGTTATTTAGAACAATATTTTTTAATCCTTGAGGGAAAGGTGTCAAATACCCTATAAAACTGGAAGGAGGGCTAATTAGGCCTCTTCCTTGTAGCCCTAAATTGCAAAGAAACCCTCAAATCGGGTGATTACCCAACCTTGCTAAAGAAATGAAAATGTGTCAGATGCCCTAAAAATACATTGGAACTCTTGAAATCCTTTTTTAGAGCTTGGGAAGGGAGTGGAACCCTAGAAGACCCTTATAAGCCTATGTAAGGGATGAGACTAGAAACTAGAGCTTGGAATGTTTCCAGAAGAAGTAGCTAAACTTGGTGGTCAGGCTAGGTAGATCAAGGGGTCCTTGGATGTTTAAGGTATCCTATAGACCATTCATAGGTGTTATTAGTACACTTGGGTCCTTGGGTAAGGATCAGGGCATAGACTAGCTAGTCTATCCTAGCCTCCCCATCAGATTGGTATTAGAGCCTCTTAAGGCTTGGGAAGTGGAAAGTGGATGTTTCAACCATTAGAAGAGTCAGTTGGATCATCACACAAGTAGAAAATGGTGACTAATGTAAATATTTCTAAGAAGGTGGAAGATCACGACGAAGCTAATAGACTCCTGCAGGAAAGATTGATGCAAATGGAGCAACTCTTGGATGATGTCCAAGCAAAAGTAGATAAGGTGAAAGATAGGATGGAGGAGAAAGATGCCAAAGGGAAAGAGAAAACCATTGATGATGATGTGCCTACACCTAATCCTCCAACCCAAGATGAGAAATTTCTTAAATCTTTGAAGGCTATCACTGGCAAGGCACTTGAAGGTGTCCAATTACTGACTGGCATGATGGATACAAAGCTTGTGATGCAATGGATTGAAGGCATGGAGAATCACTTCAAATTTGAAGAGATCTCAGAGGCACAGAAGGTCAAAGTGGCCAAATCTAGGTTGAGAGGACAAGCTTTAACCTAGTGGAACTACTTGCAAGATGAAAGGGAGAAAGAGGGAAAGAACCCAATCTCTAATTGGAAAGCAATGGTCAATAAAGTTAGGGAAGCATACCTACCAATAGATTATGAAATCTAGTAGCATAGGAGGAGATTGAACCTTAGACAAAAGGATATGCATGTAGCCACCTACATTGAAGAGTTCCACAAGTTGAGCTTAAGGTCCAAGATCAAAGAAGATGAAAGTATCAAAGTGGCAAGGTACCTAAGTGGTTTGAAATGGAGCATAGCAGAGGAAATGAGTTTTTTTACTCCCACCATAGTATTTGGATGTCATCATATGGCACAAAATCTTGAAGATAAACAAAGAAGAAAGCAAGAACCTAACTCCAAGAATAGGGGAAGAGGTAGAGACTCTAGAGGGGGTCAAAGAGGAGGTTCTAGTAGAGGTGGTGACTCAAGAAGCCAAGGAGAGAGCAGAATTTTGGAAAAAAAGTTCAAAAATTAGTACAAGAGGATCTTTTGGTAGAGGAAGAGGTTCTCAAGGAAATAGAGGAAGAGGAGCAGGAAGAAGCAGCTCCTACTTTGCCACAATGAAATGCTATCAATGTGGATAGCTTGGACACCCTGCCTATAGGTGTCCTGATAAGCCATCAGCCTCAAGCAATGAGAAGAGGGTAGCCTATACCCAAGAGGATAGCAGTAGCTCATGTACCAATGAGGTCAGCAAGTTAGAATCAGAAATGGGTGAGAACTTGATGTTCCGAAGAGTACTCATAAGGCAACCTAATCAAGGTGAACCCAAGAAAAGGAGGGCTCTTTTTAGAATCAGGTGCAAGGTACAAGGAAAATTTTGCAAGGTTATTGTGGATTCAGGGTCCATTGATAACATCATAGTGGAGGAAGTAGAAAAGAAGCTCAAACTCACAAAGGTTCCCCATGAAAATCCATACAAGGTGACTTGGTTGAACCAGGAGCAAAGTGTGCTAGTTAATGAGCAGACATGGGTGGAGTTTTCAATTGGAGACTATAAAGACAAAGTGCTTTGTGATGTCTTGCCAATGGATGCATGCCATCTTCTATTGGGAAGACCTTCACAATTTGATAGAAAGGTGATCTATGATGGAGAGGAAAACTCCATTTCTTTCAAGAAGGATGGGAGGACTTTTAAGATGCAGTCCTTAATAGAGAATGAAGAGGGGACTTCAAAGACACCTAGTGTGTTTCTTAGAAGTGGTAAGGAGTTCTTACATGCACTACATGATGATGAGACCATAGGATGTGCTATCATGGTGAAGCCCAAGGAGGAAGACAAGAAGTTGTAGGTAGAAACACCATTGGAAGTGCAGCAAATGCTAGAAGAATTCAAAGATATAGTAAGTGATGGAACCCCTGCCACCTTACCTCCAAGAAGAGCTATAAGTCATCAAATTGACTTTGTACTTGGTGTATCTCTACCTAAAAAACTATCCTACAAGCTTACCTCACATCAGAATAAGGAAGTGGCAAGACAAGTGCAAGAACTATTGGATCAAGGGCTGATTAAGAAGAGTATTAGTCCATGTGCAGTCCCAGTGGTCTTGGTATCCAAGAAAGAAGGAAAATGGAGAATTTGAAAAAAATCAAGGGCTATCAACAAGATCACTATTAGGTATAGGTTTCCAATTCCAAGAATAGAAGACTTGATGGATTGCTTAGGTGGTGCTATGTACTTCACTAAGTTGGATTTAAAGAGTGGTTATCGCCAAATCAGAATTAAGGAGGGTGATGAGTGGAAGACCACTTTTAAAACCACAGATGGTTTTTATGAATGGCTTGTGATTCCATTTGGGCTGACCAATGCCCCAAGCACCTTCAAGAGGTTAATGAATGAGGTCTTGAAGGACTTCACAGGTAGATTTGTAGTGGTGTATCTAGATGATAAACTCATCTATAGCAAAACAAAAGCAGAGCATTTTGAGCATTTGAGGTTGGTCATGAAGAGACTCCATGAAGAGAAATTAGCTATCAACCTAGAAAAGTGTGAGTTCATGTAGTAAGAGCTGGTTTATTTGGGCTTTGTAGTGTCCAAGGGTAATCTGAAAATGGACCCAAGTAAGGTGGATGCAATCTTGAATTGGCCTGCCCCTAAAATAGGGACCGAAGTTAGAAGTTTTCATGGCTTGGCACAATCTTATAGAAAGTTTGTGAGGAACTTCAGTGGGATATGTGCACCAATGCTTGACACCATCAAAGGAGGACTCAAAACAAAGTTCAAATGGACTGAGGCAGCTAAGAAATCATTTCAAACATTGAAACAAGAGGTAGCCACAAAACCTATCTTACTCTTGCCAACTTTTGATAAGTTGTTCACCATAGAATGTGATGCAAGTGGCATAGTAGTAGGGGGTGTATTGAGTCAAGAAGGAAGGCCTATGGCATTCTTTAGTGAAAAAATCAATGAGGCAAAGAAGAAGTATTCAGCATATGACTTGGAGTTGTATGCATTGGTACAATCTCTCAAGAAGTGGAGGCATTACCTCCTACCCAAAGAATTTATTGTCTTTACTAATAATCAGGCTTTAAGCTACATAAAAACCCAAGAGAAGCTTAGTAATAGGAATTTGAAGTGGATGGAGTATCTCTAATCCTTTACCTTCACAATCAAGCACAAGAAGGGACAGCTCAAGAAGGTAGTAGATGCCTTGAGTAGAAAGCTATTGACTGTCCAAGAAGTACAGCTACAAAGCATTGAAATAGCAGGTTTTAAAGACTTATATGAGGAGGATGAAGACTTCTCACAAGCCTACAAGGTGTGCCTAGAGTTTAAGAACCATTTCCATGATGAGTTTGCAGATTACACCATTCAAAATAGATTATTGTTCAAAGGTAATCAGCTTTGTGTACCTAGAAGATCCATGAGGGAAAATTTGATTCAAGAGAAGCATAATGGAAGTCTCAGTGGTCATTTTGGTATAAATAAGACATTGGAGTTAGAACAAAGATACTACTATTGGCCTAAGCTAGCAAGGGATGTGAGGAGATATGTTGAGCAGTGTGGAGTATGCCAGAGAGCTAAAGGTGGTTCAAGTAATGCAGGACTTTATTAGCCTTTACCCATTCTGAATAGGCCTTGGGAGTGTGTAAGTATGGACTTTGTGGTTGGACTCCCTAAAACCAAATTAGGTATGGATAGCATCTATGTTGTGGTAGACAGGTTCTCTAAAATGAGTCATTTCATTCCATGCAAAACTACTCATGATGCAAGCTATGTAGCACATCTCTTCTTCAAAGAGATAGTTAGGATTCATGGACTCCCTCTGAGTATTGTGTCTGATAGAGATAGTAAGTTCATGGGTCATTTTTGGAAAACCTTATGGAAAAGGCTGGGAACTAATCTCTCTTTCAGTTCAGCATACCATCCTCAAATTGATGGTCAAACTGAGGTCATCAACAGGGTGCTTGGCAACTTGCTAAGGTGTTTGACAAAGGAGTATGGGCAGACTTGGGATCTTGTTATATCTTAGGCTGAATATGCTTACAATGATAGTGTAAATAGGAACATAGGAAGAAGTCCTTTTGAGATAGTATATGGAAGACACCCTAGAGGAGTGTGTGAGTTGAGAGACTTAGGTTCCATGGAGTTGAAGAGTGGACAAGCTGAAGATTTCACTCAAACCATCAAGGAGGTGCAAGAGCAAGTGAAGAAGTCCATTTTGGAGTCTACTCAGAGACTCAAGGCTAAAGTGGATGAAAAGAGGAAAGAAGTACAGTTTCAGATTGGGGACTATGTCATGGTCCATCTTAGCAAAGCAAGGATGCAAAAGGGCATGCCCACCAAGCTACAAATGAGGAGAGTAGGCCCATGTAAGATTCTAGCCAAATATGGAGAGAATGCCTACAAAGTGGACTTGCCATTAGACTTAGCCATCTCACCAGTGTTCAATGTTGCAGACCTGGTTATATTCAAAGGAGATCTTAGTCAGCAAGGTAGAGCTTCACCAAAGGTGCTGCAAGACATGGACACCAATGCAATGCCCAAGAAGAAGCCAGCCAAAGTAGAGAAGGTCTTGGAATCCAGAGTGAAGAAGACTACAAGGCATCAAGTTTACATGGAGCACCTGATCAAATGGATGGATCATCCTAAATCTAAAGCCACCTAGATTGAGGAAGGATAGTTCAAGAAGTTTGGGATTGACTTGGCTCTTCTTGACCCCAAAGTGCCTTAGTTGTGTTGAGGGGGAGTATGGTGCAAGAGAACCCTTCTAAGGGCTCCCACCTTCACATTTTTGGTGTGTTAATCTTTAGAGATGAAGCATGTAATTAAAATAAGATCTTAAGCTCATTTTGTGTGTCTAGGCCTAGGCTAGGTCTTAGAAGTTTAGTTGGTCTTTTCAATGTGAATGGCACAATGATTCAGGGAATGTTGTCATCCTGAGATCAGTGCTTTGCTATGAGGTTTGAAGTCTTAGGTTAGGTTTGGTAGATGTTTGAGCACATGTGAGTGCTTTAGGAGGGCTTAAATAGTGGTCTTGAAGTATGAGAGAAAAGTTGTTTGTGCAACAAAAAGTTGCTTAAAAGTTGTCAGCAACTTTTCAAAAGTTGCTAAGCAACTTTTTCCTTGTAATAGCCTAACCTAACTTAAGTGGCTAATTAGCCCTAACACAACACACTTACTATGGAGATAGGTATTTAAGACTTTTGGAACCCTAAACCAAGGGTTGGCAATCTTATTGTACAGTGCTAGTACGAAAACACCAGTCTAAATGTTGTTGGAGAGGAACAGTCACTGTTTTAGACTATTGTCGTGTGAATATATGAAGTTTTGAGTGCATATTTGCAAGAGAATTTTTTTTTGTGTGTTTATCTTACATATGTGTGTATTATTTTAGGTTCTTTAAGGTTTTTTGTGTGCATTTTGTTTTAGTTCTTTCATTTGACAGTGCTCTACCAGTTTGGAGAGCTTTGTATATATGGGGTTGTAGTTCTTGTTTCCACTGTGGACACACCATGGGACTTTGGATTCTAAGAAAATAGAACCTAAATTTTATTTCTATGGAAGCAGGGGCCCAACAATTACAATCAAGCATTTGTTTGAGGAAGCCCTAGGTGAGCTTGACAGTGCCCGGCTAGGAGCAGTCAACAGACAAAGAGCTCTTGAGAGAAGAGGAAAGAGTTTCATGGCATGATCTTTGGAGGGATGCAAGACACCTATATGAAGGACTAGTGCTATGATGGAGAGGATCTATAAAAACTTGGAAAGGTTCTATTGGAGACTAGTTCACCAGGTGATAGTGAAGAGACCAAAAAGCCCTTAAAACCCTCATATTTGGCACAAGTGTTGTACGGATGGATGGAGGCTTGAGACCCCAAAAATCCTTGAGAGTGGGTCATTTGTAGTAGATGTTCTTTAGAATAGGATTTTTTAATCCTTGAGGGAAAGGTGTCAAATACCCTATAAAACTGGAAGGAGGGCTAATTAGGCCTCTTCCTTGTAGCGCTAAATTGCAAAGAAACCCTCAAATCGGGTGATTACCCAACCTTGCTAAAGAAATGAAAATGTGTCAAATGCCCTAAAAACACATTGGAACTCTTGAAATCCTTTGTTAGAGCTTGGGAAGGGAGTGGAACCCTAGAAGACCCTTATAAGCCTATGTAAGGGATGAGACTAGAAACTAGAGCTTGGAATGTTTCCAGAAGAAGTAGCTAAACTTGGTGGTCAAGCTAGGTAGGTCAGGGGGTCCTTGGATGTTTGAGTTATCCTATAGACCATTCATAGGTGTTAGTAGTACACTTCAGTTCTTGGGTAAGGATCAGGGCATAGACTAGCTAGTCTATCCTAGCCTCCCCATCAGATTCCCATCTACCAAATCCTTGTTGTCTTCCTCTGATTTTATCATTCATTTTTTATTTCCTCAATGTTATTTAGTAATACAAAATCCACATTTTCTTTTTTGAGTTCCATTTTGAGTTTCTCAACTTCATCTCCCTAAATTCCATTACATTGAGTTATAAAATACATATTCCCACATTTGTCTTCAATATAATAGATGTTCCTACAAGTCCTTAAACCTTTTGCAACCCTTTTACTAATATTTATTTCTTTTTAAAAATATAACCATCACTTTTAAACATAACGTCATACCCTTTCTTACATATTTGACTAACACTTAACAAATTATGATTTAAACCTTTAAGATAATAAACATCATCAATTTTATGCTTACCATTAATTGAAATGGTTCTAATGCCTTTGATTTGTGCACTTCATTCTCTTGCAAATCCGATTGCTCTTCCATCACATGTCATATTTTTTAATCATCTAGAATCTATAATCCATGCACCTGCAATAAATTTATCATGTAATAAAATCTCCTCTTTATTTACCTCTTTTATTTGTGAAATAGCTAGAAATGTAGAATCTACAGTTATTTTATTAGTTTCCCCATCTTTAGAGGATTTTTCTTCCATGGAACATAAACTCTTTTTAGCCTTGCCTTTGAAATTTGTTATTTTCCTTAAATCACCTTTCTTTTGATTTTCTTTTATATCAACATGTTTTGATTTAGTATAATATCTTGTATACTTTCAATCATTAGCAAAATATCATATTCTACCATAATTAAAGCACTTAAGAGGTAACTTGCCTTTGTATCTCTCAGTGCCTTGCTTAAATATTCTTGAAATAAATTATTTGGCTTCCTCTAACATATTAATTATCTTTGGTTCAACTTCTTCAATAGCTTTAAATGTAGTTTCTCTCTTTTCCCTTTCAACTTCTGCAATTTTAAATGTAGAAAGTGAACCAATAAGTTGATCAACCGAATACTAACTTAGATCATTTATTTCCCTTATTGAGCATGTCATTGGTATAAAATAATTCAATAATGTTAATAATATCTTAAGTATAATTTGTCTTCTATATGTCCACCAATAGCTCTAATTCCATCAGCAACATCTACCACTCTATATATGTAGCTTTCAACACTCTCATCTTCTGTCTTTCTTAAGAAATCATACTTTTGTTTTAGGTTCATCAATATTGCATGTTTTTTCTTTGAATATCCTTCATATACCAAAACTATTTTATCACATATCTATTTAGCTCCTTTTATATCTTTCACCTTCCAAATGGCATGTCACATAAAATACGAAAAAGTATTGTGTTTTCTTTCACATTAGCTTCCTTATGATTTTCTTCATCAATAGTCAATGATTTTCTAGGAGGAGGATTGAAAATAGTTTGAATAACCTCCCAAATACTATTTTTCAAATTTTGCAAATATTCATCCATCTTGTCTTTCCAATAAGGAAAACTTGTACCATCAAATATCAAATCCTAAAAGTATACATTTTGTCTCATCCTCGATATGCCTCAAGTGGTTAAGCTTCTTCAAGAGAAACCTACTCTAATACTAATTTTTGAATACACATCAGATGTTGGGGGGGAGATGGGGGATTGAATCAATATAAAATAAAACTCTTACTTATATAATCAATGATCAATGTTATCCACTACACAACTTATTAAGTAAATAGTGAACTAAAACAATAAAACATGAACACTAAGATTTTTAGATATGGAAAACCCAAACTGGGAAAAACCATAGTGAGAGCTTGCCCAAAAAGATAAATCATTAATTTATAGTTTGATTAAAAAGATAGTAGGATCTCATTGCTCCAGACTTGCAACTAAAGGCTCATTGCCAATACAACACTAAATATAGATGCGAGCTCACTACTTCATACTTGAAAGCAAACACTCACTGCCAAAGTAGAAAGATACCTAAAATAACTTGTACACCAAATACTCACATTCCTAGGGACAAGTTAAATACAAATATTCATAATACATAAAGATAAATTCTCTTGATAATGTCATTGTCTTACACAACTTTGTCAATCTTAGCAACATGCTATATTTTCCTTTTCTTCTTCACAAAATAGAAACCTCATAAACTAAACTCCACTCTTCTGAGACTCTACTTATAATTCTTCACTTTCTCACTTACAAATCTCTTACTTTTCTCCAAAGCACAAATTGTACTTATATAAAAGATAGGTCATTCAAATTATAACAAGTTTTTCCATGCCAAAAGAAGATTAAAAGAAAATTGTAAGTTCGCCATGTCAACATAAAATTATAATAAGGTCTAATGAAAAGAGCATCTGAACCAAAATATAGGTCACACATAACATGAACCCATTTGAATAAGAGATAAACATTAAATACAATACCTAGACCAAAAACATGAAGCATGATCCACTATAGGAGAGAGAGGGACCATGAATACATTAAAAATTTCCCAATACCAGATTTACAATTACCAGAAAAACTTCCATATTAATATAAAAAATGTAGCATCACACTCCTCAAAGAACCACATCACTTACCAGCTATATCTATACCTCCACACACTACGGTGAGATCCACACTCCACCTCAGAAGTTATCACAACTCATTTTCAAACCAGAACAAAAATTGATCATATATGTATCACTTGGTAACATTATTTTTGGTTCACGATGAACTATTTTTGAATCTTGATGTTGGGAAACACCACAAATAAGACCAATACCAGAATAAAGTACAAATCTCATAAGCACGTATTTAACCTTTATAGCTAAAGTGGAAACCTTCCAAAAAAGACAATTGAACAAGTGCCATCTCAACTATATAACTCTATCACTTAACCACTAGCTATCATACCTAAGAATATAACACTAAAGTACTAAAAAACATAATTCTCACATGATCTCTAGAATACATACTCGTCTTTCACTACTCTATAACATTATCATGTCTTGCACACAAACTTACTACTTATGGCCCAACTTCCTTCTTTCCAACAATCAGATATACTTGAACATGCCTTCAACAAATACCTATGGACCAAATTGTTTGACACTAATGGAAACAAAACATATATTTCCAATAGGATCATTTTTTCTCAAATTATTCATTTTATCATCCATAGTGCTAGAATTTATAGTATTTTTCATCAATCATACCTATGCCTATTTTATAAATCTAGATTCATCCACGTTAGTATTCAAAGAAAAAAATACATCTCCAATGATCACATGAATATATTTTAGATGGTTGTTTATGCATTGTAGACCTTTGAACAAGTTGATTTGGAGGTTCTACCTAAACAATCCTTAAGATACAAATATAAATGAGCTCTCCTCAACTTCTTACCTATCTAGGGGTCTTGATTCAACTATCTTGGGCATACAAGGAAGTTGAATCACAACTTAATTTTTAGTTTGTTTAGGTTTCATTGTAATAGAACTAGGCTTAGTTTCTCTAAAAATAATACTTCTATGTATTTCCTATTGTGTGATAAGGTCCCAAATCTTATATCATTTCACACCATAGTTGTATCCGATGAAGATACATTTTATTGTCTTTTTCTCCAATGTATCTTCATAGCCTTGTTCTCCAATTTTTTTAGCTTCTCCATTGGCACATGTGCATATGTCTCACACCTAAACACTCTTAGATGCCTCAATAAATCCTTATTACCTATTCATGCCTCCATTGGTATTTTATCACAAGAGTTGATGTAGGAGAAGTAAAATAGTTAGGGAAAAAGTAGTGGAAATAACTGCAATCCAAAATATTTTTTCTAGATAAAAACCCACTTACCATATGCATAGCCTTCAATGGTATATTCATCCTTTATGCAACTTTATTCTTTAATACAGAATCTATCAAAATCATTAGAGAAAAAATCACCACCATTATCTATCCTCAAAAAAATATTTTATTTCTAGTTTGTAATTCAATCATTACTTTAAATTATTTAAATCAATTGAAAACTTCGTATTTACTCTCTAAAAAATATACCCATGTCCTTCTATTATAATCATCAATAAATAAATAAATAAATGTAATTTTTTAATGGGAGGAACATCTTCAAGTTCAAACACATCAAATTAAATAAGATCCAACACACCACAAGATTTATGAGAAATCAAATAAAATGGAATGCAGTTTTTTTACATAAATATAATGCTCATAGAAATAAAAATAAGGATTACAATCATTAAAACCTTCAACAATTTAAACCTTTTTATCCAACATGACCAAGTCTTAAGTTCCATAAAATAGTCTTATATGTATGTAACTTTGATTTAGAATAAAAAACACCCTTAGGTACCCAAAATAAATGACCATCTACTGAAGGTGTATGCAATTAAAATATTAGTCTAACTGGGAATGCAATAGTGAACTAAGGCATTCAACTAATAAAACCAAAACAACATATAAGATTAGACAAAAGAGAACTAATATACCAAAGTAGCCTAAGAAAATGCAAACCTCTTAAACCAAGAGATTCTCCTTGATGTGTAGATTTTATCCAATATTGCACCTATATGTGTTCAAAGATTGTTTGCTCAAGGTTCAATGGATGTAGGAATATTTTTGCTTTATAATACTATAGATAATAATTTTGGATCTCAAAAGGACATTATAACTTTTCTTGAAATGGTAGATGATTTTTTAAGGGAAGATGGATCAATTTATAGGTAAATGGGAGGTGAAATGGAGGGTCAATATTGAAATCCTATGAAGAGATAGGATGCATCTAAGGGGAAGCACATGGATTTTTCTTTCTCAAATCCATGGCATTGTGAAAAGTGTCACAAGGAGAGGATTTGAGAGTACATTATGGTTTGGGGAGATATGCCATAAAGGAACATCTTGTCTCAAATATCCAAAGGCCATTCCTTGAGGAATGTGATCATTTTGGAGAATGTGAAAGGGGACAAAGATATAAGAGCATTTAAGGTTGACTTAAATGTATATGGTTGGGGATTTGAGATGATGTGATGGGGGGTTAACTTAGGCTTGGGTTAGGAATTCTTAATCCTTATGGTTAAGGTTGTGCAAATGTTTAGTGGGTAATTAGGCTAGGGCTATGGGGTAAGTGGGAGAATTAGGAGGATGTGAAGGGAGGAGAGAGAATGGGTGGAGGGTTACTTAGCTAGTTAATGTTAGGAATAGTCCCAAGAGATAACTAAGAGGGGGGGTGAATCAGTTATCTACAAGTTTCAATTCTTTATCCAATTAAGTATACTTAAACATAAAGCATAAAAATAATGAAAGAACACTTGAACACAACATAATATTTTGGTTATGGGGAAACTCAAATAGGTAAAAACCCTGATGGAAATTGACACCCACTAATATTTTGCACTAGTGTATTGTGATCCTTGTTAGAAGATCCTTAACCCTGTTAGGAGTTTCTTTACAATATATTTAGTATAGTAGATCTGGTCAAAGGTTGGACCCTATTAGGAGTCTTTTAAAATAGTCCCTGTTAGGGGAGAGGACGCACTGTCTGAGAGCTCACTGCTCAAAGGTGTGAAGGCTACAACCTTCTGAATGATAAATATACACTATATCTGGATCTTGGTGAACTGCGCTTAGACCTGCTATCTAGATCAGTTCCAATGTGTAGCACAAATACTTTACTTGGTCACATATACCTTCTTCTAATGGCTCAACACTTCACACACTCTGCTCTGCTCTACTTCATCAACCATGAACCACACTCAAGCAATCACAAATGATTGCCTATAAATATCTTTCCTCTAAATGATATAATCAAGTCGGCCTATTAGAACCATATTGAAATCATATCAAAGAAACCATAACAAACTCCAATAACCATTCATTTAGCTCTACTAAGTATGCAACACATTCTAGGACTTATCCAATAAGATAATTGTATACGCACGCTACACACTATCGGCTCTATCAAAACAACTGGATCTTTCTCCTCAAGCTAAATTACTGCATGCACTCTTAACCAAACATCACTAACTCTTCTCTAAGCTTAAATCCAAGGGTGCATACCCAAATGATAGGTGCAACTCTAGAACCAATAAAATATCTGTCGGCTCTTCTGAATAAACACAGGAAACTGCTACTGGTGATTAGTGACTGCATAACTTTACTTTTACTGATCATCAGACTCTACATCCATGAATGTAACATCATTAATATTTCTTCAACATATATCCAATTGTGCAAGGCTCCATGATAACTGTATGGACAACCATACATAGAACACTATTTGTTACTCTGTCAAGAACACTATTGTATAACTGTCTATACTAACAGTTAACCTCTATGCCCATGATATCATGCTGATACCATGTCCATGCTACATATACCAAAAGCTTACTACATAAGTCTTTCATGCATGCTACTTTCCATATGTTGTCATCAATGACAAACATACAGTCAGTACTGGCCTACTGGAAAATCTCCAACAATCTCCCCCTTTGGCATTGATGGCAACATATGGAATGCAAAACTCCACCAATCCAAATGAACATTTCTTTTATAACATTCTCCATTTCCTCTTCAAAAATCCCTCAAAGATGAGTCCACCATCTGCTGTAATATTTTCAACATTCTCCATTTCCTCAACTGAACTACTGTCATAACTGAATACTACTCCCCCTTAGTATATTACTCCTTTTTACTTCTATTTTTCATGACTATATATTACTCCCCCTTTGACATCAATGGAAAAGGGCACCATTCATTTTAAGCATCAGTACTACTCCAGAAGTAGAGTAGTCAACCATTCATCAGTCCCTGAGGACTGATGCTTTTCCTTCTTTCTTCTAAGCAGAATCAGGGAAGGGAATTACTCCCAACTTCTCCCTGAGATACTCAAAATTATCCTTTTGCAAGGGCTTTGTGAATATGTCTTCCAACTGATCTTTAGTAGTCACATAGTCCAGCTTGACTTCTTTCTCTACCACTTTCTCTCTTAGGAAGTGATACTTGATCTCAATGTTCTTTGTCTTTGCATGCATCACAGGGTTCTTCAACATATTAATAATTCTAGTGTTATCACAGTGAATAACAATAGGATAATCAATTTGAATTCCAAAATATTTTATCATCTGCTTGATCCAAAAAATTGTAGAACAATTCAAGGTTGCTGCAACATACTCCACTTCATCTATTGACTAAGAGATACAATTCTATTTCTTGCTTGTCCAAGTGATAAGTCTATCACCAAGAAAAAATGCTCCACCTGATGTACTTTTTTTGTCATCAACGCATCCTTCCCAATCTGCATCAGTGTACACATGAAGCTCAACATTTTCTGAATTAGGATACCATAGAGCATAGTCTATAGTGCCTTGCAAATATCTGAATATCCTTTTTACTACCATGAGGTGACTTTGTTTAGGCTCTGCTACAAATCTTCCAACTATGCCAACTGCATTGAAAAAACCAATTCTAGTCTGAGTAGGATAAATAAGTTTTCCAATCATAGACTTATACAATGTTATATCTACAACTGGTGAGTCATCTTCTTTGTAAGCTTGCATCCTATTATCATAGGTGTCCCTACCGGTTTGCAATCATCCATCTTGAATTTATTTAATATTTCTTTCACATACTTGGACTAATTACTGAAAATACCTTTCTTTGTCTACTGCACATTAAATCCCAAAAAGTATTTGATAGGACCAATCATACTCATCTCAAATTCATTTTGCATCTCCTTATCAAATTCAGCACTAATTTTTTCATTACCTCCAAAGATAATGTCATCAACAAATATAGCTACAAGTAGTAAGTGTTAGATTAGGTGAAAAACTAATCTCCCAAGAACACCTGCATGCATAACCCTGTCACATGGAAGAAGCAAAGAATAGAAGGAAAGAAAAATCTATGGAGGCCAAAAGGCTAGAGACATCATATGCACATTCAAAAGAACAATCTCTATTATGAACAATATGATAATATGATCTTCTCAAGAAATAAAAAGAGGTGAATCCTTATAAGAGGAATCATGAAACCCTAAAGGTGAAAACCCTAAAGAATAATAAGATGACTAAGTTTAACTTAAGTGTAGAGTATAATAGACTAATAATTAAATTAATTAATTAATAGCTATAATATGACAACTCTAACACCCCCCCTTAAGTGTAACTTAGGGAGAAGCTAAACAACTAAGGACTAAAAGATGCATGAAAACAAAAATGCATGAAAGAACTATGGGTCCTGGCAACTAGGCCTAATCAGGTACCCAAATACAAGAAATAAACTAGATGAAGGAAACAAAGCCTCCAATCTAGGGAAAGTCCCAAAGAAAGGAACAAGAAAGAGCATGTAGCATCTCTGAAGCATGAAGCTGCAAACACTGTCAGAAGTAACTACTGGAACCTCCACTGAAGAAGTGCATGATCAGGTAGAGAAGACAAAGTCTAAAGAGTTGATCAGTCAAAGAGGTGACCTCCAAAAGTAGGAATGAATGAGTGTCTATATAGTAGATGAACCATCTCACCGAAATGCATAGGTGCCTAGCCACTACATCCACCTAGTACATAGGAACAAGAACTAAATACGTAAATCACTCAACCAAACCAAGGAAGCAATAGAACTAGCAGGTGAACCCCCCCCCCATAATGCTGAATAGGGAGAGGGGTGACAGGAACATTGAAATGCAATGCCAAAAACATCTACAAGAAGAAGAATCGAGAACACCAATAGTGCAACAAAAGTACAAGCATAGGATAAAGGGCAGTGTCACAAACACACAACATGGGATAATGTCATGGAAGGTACACTCACTTGACAAAGGTGGATGAGCACAAAAGGCAAAACATCATAACCCCCCATGGCACTTTATAATTGAGTGCGAGTACAAACAAACACAAGGTGCTCAAAATCCTAGATATGCAGAAGCAGGCACTTTATCTTAGTGCGTTTACAGAAAAAATACTACAGAAGAGAAGCATACAATGCTCAGAAAGTCAGAAAGAAGAGTGAGCCAAAAGAACAGAAGAGGAGATCCCAAGACCTGTAAACCCCAAGTAATTCACCAGAGTGCAAAAGTGCAAAACTCAGAGGAGAAGGAACCTAGAGTAGAATCTAGATAAAAGACCCCTCCCACTGAAAAACTCACTGAACCAGCTTTCCGATGATATCTGGTTTGCCAAAAATAGAGTCTGAATGAGCAAGATATGGCTCCCAGAAGGCAAAAATAGACATCAAACTTTGAAAGAAAAAAACACTATCAAAAAAGAAGATCCAAAAAACCTAACCTCCATAATCAGAAAGAGCTCAGAAAGATCTTTTTGATGATATAAAGAAGTCTTAAAAAAACCTCTTTATGCTCCAGATAGAGCAAAAATAGCGTGGGAGGGTCAGAAAGGCTCCAAAAGGAAGTTTTAAGCCCCTGGGCCTGAAAAAAATGAGCCCCTAGGCACATGGTGCACATAGGGGGCTGAGCCAAAGCTCCTGGTCACCATATGACCGCCGCTTGGCAATATAAGCCCACAGGGCTTAAGAACCCATCGGGCAGTGCGTATGGCGGTGGGGCCGATTGAGCGGAGTGGGGCCAAGATGCGGCGCTGGCACTGCGATGGCACGCGAGCTGGAGTGGCATCGGGGTGACACTTGGGTGGTGTGGGGGTAGCGGTGGCGTGGTGGTTACAGCGCGGTGGTGTGGAGACGGAAGGGAGGCGCATAGGTAGTGTGGTTGTTTTATAACCGTGAACATTTTTTTTTAAACACCTTTTTTGATTTTTTAAGAAAAAAATGATTTTTTTCTCGATATTCATTCCCGTACGGCCCTAATAGGGAAAATATTTTCTCCCAGATGCTATAGTGGCCAAAAAATGCAAAATTTATATGATTTTTGACTCTCCCGGGCCTTCTGAGCACAATGGTGGCATTTGTTTTTGCTCAAAATGCTCCAAAAAAAAATTCTTTTATGCAGGCAAAAAAGAAACAAAAAATAACATCTTGCAGAGAATACTAGAACTGAAAAAACTTTCTTCAAAAATACCAGAACAAGCAGCAGCAAGGAGGCTTTGATACCATGTTAGATTAGGTGAAAAACTAATCTCCCAAGAACACCTACATGCATAACCTTGTCACATGGAAGAAGCAAAGAACAGAAAGCAAGAAAAATCTATGGAGGCCAAAGACATCATATGCACATTCAAAAGAATAATCTCTATTATGAACAATATGATAATCTGATCTCCTCAAGAAATACAAAGAGGTGAATCCTTATAAGAGGAATCACAAAACCCTAAAGGTGAAAACCCTAAAGAATAATAAGATGCCTAAGTTTAACTTAAGTGTCGAGTATAATAGACTAATAATTAAATAAATAAATTATTAGCTATAATATGACAACTCTAACAGTAAGCCTTCAGATGTCTCTCTTATGAATAGATTACAGTCTATTGCTCCTTTCTTGAATCCAATCTTTGTTAGATATCCATCTTGTCTCTCATACCATGCTCTAGGGGCTTGCTTAAGTCCATAGAGGGCCTTCTTCAATTTGTATACCATATCAGGTCTGTCTGATAAGGTGAATCCTTCTGGCTGCTCAATGTATACTTCTTCTTTCAAATCTCCATTTAGGGATGCTGACTTGACATCCATCTGATAAACTTTGAAGTTTTTGACTGTAGCATAAGCTAGAAACAACTTAATAGCTTCTAATCTGCTCATAGGTGCAAAAAAATAACTGAATAATCAATGCCTTGTCTTTGTGCATATCCCTTACATACTAACCTTGCTTTATTTCTTACTACTGTACCATCTTCATTCATCTTGTTTCTGAATATCCACTTTGTTCCAAACACATTCTTATCACTAGGTCTTGTGACCAGTTCCCAAGTGTCATTCTTAATAATCTGATCAAGTTCTTCTTTCATAGCATCATGCCAATCTAAATCATTACATTCATCTTCAACACTTAAAGGTTCAATCTGAGATAGTAAACATATTGCTTCACTACTAGCTGAGTTCTTTGCTTGTGATCTTGTTAAGACTTTGTTGCTCTGATCTCCAATGATGTCTTTCTTGGAATGGTTTCTAGATGTAAACTTTGGAAATTTAGGTGATGCTAACTCATCAGCCTTAGGAGTATCTTCTTCACTTGTCTCAGGGTCATTGAATAACACATCAACACTGTCAAACATTTCTTCAATAACTATTTCACTAGTGGAGGGTATGGGTTCTTCTTCAATCATGGGTGAGTAATCATGATATCTTTCTTGAACCATAAACTTTTCATCAATCTTAACATGAACACTTTCAATGATCTTTTTCAATCTTAAATTGAAACATCTATAAGCTTTACTTTTAGTAGAGTAACCAAGAAAAATACCTTCATCACTTCTTGCATCAAACTTGCCTACAACTTCATCCCTCTTGATGTAGCACTTGCTTCCAAAGATTCTGAAGTATTTTACTATGGGAACATTACCAAACCATAGCTCATATGGTCTTTTGTCAACGCTAAGCCTCAATTGAATTCTATTGATGGTGTAGACTGTTGTATGGACCGCATCTCTCCAATAGGTGTGTGCAACTTTTCCTTCAATCATGAAGGTGCACGCTATATCAAGGATGATCTTATTCCTTATTTTTGCAATTCCATTTTGTTGAGGGGTTTTAGGTGCACTCAACTGTCTCTTTATGCCATGTTCTTCACAATACTCATAGAATCTGTCAGAGGTGATTTCTCCTCCTCTATCTGATCTCAAACATTTTATCTTTAGTCTAGATTCATTTTCAACCTTAGCTTTGAATATTTTGAACTTCTCAAATGCTTCTAACTTATCTTTCAAGAATGCAACCCACATCATCCTAGTATAATCATCAACAAACAAAATGAAATACCTTTCACCATAGTATGATCTTGTTTGAGTTGGACCACATATGTCTATATGAATCAGATCCAACTTGTTCTCTGCTGAATTGTGCTTGCTCCTGAATGAGTTTCTCACATACTTTCCCATCACACATTCCTTGCATATAGTATCAACTAGTTTTTCTATGCTAGGTAGATCTCTTACTGCCTTTACATTGCTTATCTTTACTATGTTATCAAAATTGATATGACATAGTCTTTTATGCCACAACCAACTGTCATCAACTTTAGCAACAAAACAACTTGCTTCTAAATTGAGTTGGAAAACATTACCTTTAGTCTTTGAGCCTGATGCAATCATAACACCATCCTTGTTGTTAATGATGCATTTGTCATCTTTGAACTCCAACTGATAACCTTTTCCAAGTGACTATCCAACATTAAGAAGGTTATGTTTCAAACCATCTACATAGAGAACATCATCAGTACTAATCTTTTCATCCAAGGTGATGGCTCCTCTACCAACTATGGGTTTAGGAGTGTTATCTCCAAATCTAACCATGGCACCATTGTATTTTTCTAGATGAACAAACCTTCCTTTATCACCTGTCATGTGATGTGAATAGCACTATCTATAATCCAGTCTGTCCTTATATCATCTTGTGAAATCAATGCTAGCTCTTGATTCTCTTCCTCATCTTCATGATCTATCTTATTGTTCATTTTCTCTATGATAGAAATAAATCCTATTTCTTCTTTAGCTGAATCATCATCTGAAACTCCATCTCTAGCATAATAACATTCCTTATAGAATTTAGGCTTGTAGTCATTTTTGAACTTTCTAGCTCTTAAGGGACATTTAGATGCAAAGTGATCAATCTTATTAAATGAAAATAATATAAATGGCAATTAACCTTCATACTTTCCTTTTTTTTTCTTTTCTCTCTTGGAAATCATAGCAATGAATTCATCTAATGTTTTCTCTTCATCATCATCATCAAAATTACCAAAAGTGTTTGCAGATTTCTTACCATGAACTATTGCTTTGAAGGTTGTCTCACTTTTAGGTTTTGTCTTCAATCTTGAAATCTCAAAAGATGATATTTTGTTAATCAAGGTCTCTCCCTTGAAATTTGATGTAAGTTGCATGGTCTCATCAAGGATGTTGATCTTGTTTTCATATTTAGGAGTGAGAGTAGTCATCAATTTTTCTGTGATGTCTTCTTCTGAGATCTCTCCACCATTGTTCTTGATTCCAGCAACTGCTTCATTGATCCTTTGATTGTAAGCTCTAATTTTTTCTTTAAGAAGCATCTCTAATGCATTGTATCTTTTCTTCCATGTCTTTCTGCGCACATCCTTTTCTTGTTTGTCTCCTTCAAATATATCTTCTAGGTACTTCCATATTTTGTGTGTTGTATCTAGCTTCTTTATTTCTGAAAACTCACTATCAAATAGGGCATTGATAAGAGCTTCCTTGGCTATTGCATTCTGATGAAATAATTCATTTTTCTTATCACTAGCATCATCCTTTGCAAGGTCTTCTAAAGTAGGGATCTTGACTTCTTTGATAGTTACATAAAAAACTTCAAAAGCAATGCATTGTAAATGAGTCACCATCTTGTTCTTCCAATCAAGATAATTCTCTCCATCAAACTTAGGACTTTCTTTTCTAAAGAATTCCATCTGATCAACCTCAAGCTATTAAACTTTCTCTCTGAGGCACTTGGCTCTGATACCAATTGTTAGGAATAGTCCCAAGAGATAATTAAGAGGGGGGGTGAATTAGTTATCTACAAGTTTCAATTCTTTATCCAATTAAGTATACTTAAACATAAAGCATAAACACAATGTAAGAACACTTGAACACAACACAATATTATGGTTATAGGGAAACCCAAATAGGTAAAAACCCCAATGGGAATTGACACCCACTAATATTTTGCACTAGTGTATTATGATCCTTGTTAGAAGATCCTTAACCCTGTTAGGAGTTGCTTTTCAATATATTTAGTATAGTAGACCTGGTCAAGGGTCAGACCTGATTAGGATTCTTTTACAATAGTCTCTATTAGGGGAGAGGACGCACTGTCTAAGAGCTCGTTGCTCAAAGGGGCGAAGGATACAACATTATGAATGATAGATATACACTATATCTAGATCTTGGTGAATTGCACTTAGACCTATTGTCTGGATCAGTTCCAATGTATAGCACAAATACTTTACTTGGTCACATAGACCTTCTTCTAATGGCTCAACACTTCACACACTCTGCTCTACTCTACTTCATCAACCATGAACCACACTCAAGTAATCACAAATGACTGCCTATAAATATCTTTCCTCTAAATGATATAATCAAGTCATCCTATTAGAACTATCTTGAAATCATATTAGAAAAACCATAACAAACACCAATAACCATTCAGTCAACTCTACTAAGTACACAACACATTCTAGGACCTGTCGAATAAGATAATTATAGACACACACTACACACTGTCAGCTCTATCAAAATAATTGGATCTTTCTCCTCAAGCTAAATTACTTCATGCACTCTTAATTGAACATCACTAACTCTCCTCTAAGCTTAAATCCAAGGCCACATACCCAAATGATAGGCGCAACTCCAGAACCAATAAAATCTTTGTCAGCTCTTCTGAATAAACACAAGAAACTGCTACTGGTGATTAGTGACTACATAACTTCACTTCTACTAATCATCAGACTCTACATCCATGAATGTAACATCACTAATATGTCTTCAACATATATCCAAGTGCACAAGGCTCCATGATAACTGTACGACCAACCATACACAGAACATTGTCTGTTACTTTGTCAGGAACACTACTGTATAACTGTCTGTTCTAACATTTAACCTCTGCGCCCATGATATCATGCTGATATCATGTCCATGCTACATATACCAAAAGCTTACTACATAAGTCTTCCATGCATGCTACTTTCCATATATTGTCATCAATGACAAACATACAGTCAGTACTGGCCTGCTAGAAAATCTCCAATAGTTAAGTGTGATTAACCAACTTAAGAAGGGATTAGTATGTGTGAAGGGGTTGGGTTGAGTTTAAATCATGGGTTAGGTGGCTGATGATAGTTTAATTAGGAATTAAAGTTAGGAGCCATATGCTCAAATAGATTAAATAAGGCTAATTTAATCAAAAGAAGAATAAAGGAATAAAGTGAATTAATTAAATCAATTAATAGTATTTGTTTTAATTAATAGAAGGGGGAAATTAATTAAATGGCTATGGGTTTCCATTAGATAATTAATTGGACTGCAGTTAATTAATTAAAATTAATTAACTTGTGGGATGACATAAATTAATTAAATATTTAATCAATAATGCCCTAAGAGAGAAATAAATTTGATTATAATAATGTTAATCAAATTTAGGTATCTATATTTTTCCCTCTTTTAAATAGTGTTAAAATTTTGACAACACAAAGAATAAAAGGCAACGAAGTTGCCCCAAGATGTGGGTAAGGACATTAGTTAGACAAGGTGATTCCCCCTCGAGAAGGCGATTGGGAAAGAAAAAAGGAGCTCGGTCAGCATCGCAAGAATAAATTTTCCTTAGCGGGATAGAAGAAAGGGGAAGGGAAATAGCTCTTACTAATGTGGTTAGAATGCAAAAATAAAGATCCCTCAGAAAAAATAGGGCAAGAAAAGGTTACCCAGAGCTAAGATTGTGAAAAAGCTTCCCCAATAGAGCCCCTTATAAGGCCAAGAGGGTAAAAAATGACCTAACTTGCGCACATAAACCTTTGGAAAAAAGATCTTAGAGAGAGAGACTTGAGATAATTTAGAGTGATTAGAGAGATGGTATGCAGGAAATGATTGAGGCACTGAATAGATGTGGTGAGGAGTGTAGGATGTCGTTGGATAGAGGACTGATGGGTAGGATCTTGAAGCCAATCTTTTCATTTGGCTTTTTCACATTTATTACTCATTTGCAGATTAGATTTCACATTCCCAATGAGAACAAGAACAACAAGAACATATTCACACCCGGCAGGATCGCGATCCCACTAGTCGAGGGGCTAGGAGTAGGGTTTGGGTTTGGGGATGCATTTTTCATAAGATTTCAAAGGGGGAGGAAGAGTTACAAATTTATCAAGAGAACATGTTCCCATCTTGAATTATTTGTAAGAACACATTCTTGCATGGGATTGGAAGTAGGTTTGGTAGGAGCACAGTCCTATCAGCTAAGGGAGGGGTATAATAGGTTTTATGGAGAGAATGTCATCCCACAAGATAGGAAAATATGTCTTGCAAGAATGAAATCATGTACATCGAGATGAAAAACTATGGTGACCCTTTAGGATTGAGGGAAGAGATGGAGGGATCACTAGAACTTGGAAAAAGGCTTATAGGAAAGGGATGAGAGTTAATGGGTTAGGAAGAAAAGGGTTTTTGGGCTAGAATAGGGTAAACAGATCTGATATGGACTATGTTTTTGTTTTTGTAGTGGTTGATGGATAGGTTGTCATCGCAAGAGTGAATTTTGACCATGTAAAGGGAAGTGAATTAGTTTACACTTTCTAACTAGGTACAAGTGGACATGATTAGGTTGGGGTATCTCATGAGGTTGTCTCATCATAGATCATATATGGTGATGGTGACAACTTTATATGAGAGGTGGAAATCTAAGAAAGTTTCCTTTTACCTTCCCATTGGGGAGATGAGTGTTACAAAAAAGGATGTGTATCATATTTTTATGATTCTAATTAGGGGTACAAAGGTGGTGGTTGGGGATGCAACATAGGTTGAGGTGTTGTGGGCTTTGTTTGGTCAGGACTAGATAGTGGTGTTGCAACATAGGAAGCTAGCCTTAGATGACTATCTTGATCAAGCACCAACATCCTGAAGGATTTACTTCTATGCATGTGGGTTAGTTGGGGGGTATATTACCTGAGAGACATGTGGTATTGGAGTTATGTGTTGGCAAGTGATGTTTGGGAGCACTATGGATCACTTAAGGGTTTTAATTTATGGAAACACTTACACTGGAGTGATCGCATGAAGTGAGTATAGGTATTGGAGACACATTCATGAAAATGACTAAGTATAGAATCAGAATAATTGTATTATGCAGTACATTTTTGGTTAGTGAACTTAGAGGAAGACATTTTGGGATATGTAGGACCTTTAGTTAAGGTCACACGTGTTTTGGTGTTGATATCAGTAAGATACAATGTTGTGAAGGTATGCAAAGATAGATAAATAGTGAAACAGGGTATGTGAGCACTCACGATGATTGAGGGAAGGCTAGATGGTATGGTAATGTGCTAAGTCACATGAAAGTTGTATTTTGTCAACACTTTGGTAATACAAGATCGTCAACTCTACATTTATCATTTTTCTAAGTAATTGCTATGTTTTGTATTGTATTTGAGAGCCGACTAGATATCAAAATTGATATAAGTATAGAGTGTTTTGTAGAAGTGATAAGTGTGAAGCTATGTGATAGAAATGGATGCAAATTTGGGATATTAGTAAAGGCAGATAGAAAATGCAAGATCTATGATTGACAGAGCTATAACTGGAACTATTAAAGAATAGCAGATGCTTGTATTGTTCACTACTTGAAGAACACTTTTGTGACAGAGTTTTGATTGCAAGAGTTGTAAGCTCACCACACCTTTAATAGGGTTTTTGTATACCCCTAACATAGTTTTGTATTCCTCTAACAAGGAAATGTACTATGTAATACTTATCTCCTAACATGGCTATATCTCCTAATAGGGATTCAATATTTTAGTGCATATTTGTGGGTACCATCCCCGCTAGGGTTTTCCCTTGGCCAAGGTTTCTTTAAAAACAAATAATGGTGTTATGAGTTATGTTTTATGTGTTTATGTTCTTCTCATTTCAGAATTGATATGGTTTATTTGCAATTGGTTGAAGTTTAATTTGAAGTGTTATAATAATGATTTCCCCCCTCTCAGTATTACTTATTCCTAACAATTGGTATTAGAGCTATTGGCCCTTGGAGATCCTAACAGATTAACAGAGATCGAAATAGATTCATAAATTTTGCAAGATAACTTTGAAGTGGAACTTGATGACCTAGACAAAGAAAAGGCTGAGAATGGTGAATTGAAATTCAAATTGAGAAGAGTAGAAGTTTTCATTAAGAAACTAAAGGAACAACTTGAAATTTCAAAAATTCAGAGACAAGACTTATTGGATAAGATCAAAGAGGATTCAAACAATGATACATCAGATCAACTAAAGAAGCTGGAGCAAGAAAAAGAGAAAATCAATCTTTTGATGATTAAAGAAATTCAACATGAAAAAGATGCAAGATACAAAGTTGAAGAGTCACTAAAAGAAGAAAATGTGCAGATAGGACAAATGAAGACTGAACTAGATCACTACAAGGATAAATTTTAGGAATTGGAGAAGTAAAATTAGATCATAAAAGGTGAAGTCACTCAATCCAAATTGCACATTGAGAAGCTACACATGAGCAGTGATAAAATTGATGAACAAAGAGAGAGACAGAAACCTAAAGCAGAAATGACTAGAATCAAATACAATGACAGAGAATGTTCTAAGACTAATGAAGAATCTCATGAAGTGAAGATTGAAGATAGACCTACTTTTGAATAACCTAAATATCATATTAGACCTTTCAAAGGTAGATGCTTTGGATGCAACAAAGTTGGACACATGAAGAGAGACTGCAGAAGTAAAGGTAATTTCAAACCCTTTATCGGTTATTGTTACAATTGTTATGTGTGCACACTAAATAGTGCACTTCTCTAAGTCATTACTTCCAAGGGAATCCATGAATGGGAAACCTTGAGAAAGCAACCTAGAGCTTCCTAGGCATGGAGTCACAAGGATGTTGATGGTGCTCTCAGCTAGAGCTATTGAAGCATGCAACCTTGCTAGTAAACCACATAATGGGAGATTCAAAGTGTAGTACCCCTACCCCTAGTCCAATTTTATTAATGTTATGATTACTCTAGGATGTTAGATTATATGTTAGGAAATCATCAATGCTTATGATTTCACTAACCCCATACTTGCATGTGTATGGTTGATGCATTTGTTTTACATTTCTATTTGATATGCCTGATGTGGTTGAGGGACGGAGTCATAGTTACTTGCTTGCGAGATCCACATGATCGGTCGATCCCTGCCATTGTCTATTAAATATTTATATATGTTTGTATATGCAGGTGTTGTATGCAGGTTCGCAGGTACCGGGCATCATCTTCCATGAATTGTCAAGATGAGTGTGCCCTATCACAATATCTCAGATGGTAAGAGAGGGGAGATAACACAAATCCGAAACCCTAACCCAAACCCATTTATCCTAGTTGTTGGATAAGTATCTGTTGACTACCCTATCCGAATTTGTCAGGTTGGCAAAGTTTGTGAATCCCTTTCTGGTGTTGTTTGGTTTTGGTTTTGTCTGATTTTATCTCGTTTGGCTTCAGTTGATTTGTGGGTATGTGGGTGATTTTTATGTGATTATTCATTTATTGATTATAGTTGAATTTAATGATTAATTATGCTCCTTGGTTTAATTGCAAAATAATATTAAATTTATTTCCTATTTTATTATATGATTATTAATTAATTAAAAATCAAATAGTAGGATATTTGATATTAATTAATTAATTGTGTGGAAATATATTTGAAATTGTCTATTAGATATTAAATTAATATATTGCATGATTTAATGATGTTGGAATATTAAATTTATTTAATAATGGATTTTATTATTAACATGTGCTTTATTGAGTTTGAAAGTGATTTGTTTGAAAGAGGTGACAACTTGTCTTTAGGAGACTAAGTTGAGTTGTGCACAATTATATTTATTTTTAATTATTAATTAGTTTTTTCTCTCAACAAAAGTGGGAGAGTTTGAATAGGAGTTCTTTGTGAGTCATCTAGGGTTTTGCTTGATTGGTGGAATTGATTTCCAAATAGAGGGAGTTAGCATTCTTTTTCATTCAATCAGATTTTGGAGAACTTGGGAGAGAGCTTTTGGAGATTTTTTTTTTAAGATTGTTTTTTTTGTTCTTGAGCATTTGTGTGTGTGTTGGTTTTCTGGGTAATGGTTGTTTGCATCTGGATTCGGAGATTGTATGCACTGTGATTCAGATCTGCAGGTGGAGCTTTTCTGTTGTCAGATTTGAGGGTTTCAGCATTCTACAGGTCTTCTTATTCAGTATTTAGCATTGGAATTGAGGTAGGGATTTGTGGAGTTTTTCTGTGAATTCATCAGTAATTCTTTCTGTAATTTCTCTATGTTTGTTTCAGTTTGTAGATATAGATCTATTTTTTTGTATATGCTTTCAATTTGGGGTTTAGAAAGCTCATAGAATTGCTATTTTATAATTTTATACAAACTTGGCACAGTAGGGTTATGATGTCCAATTTTGGATTAAAAATTCATCTTAAAACTCTTAGAAAATGAAAAATTAATCTCTCTATAGTTAGTTCTATAGTATGACTAAATTAATTAAGTGGGTTGTTGTCAAAAACCCAATTTGAGTAAAAATTCCTCATTCTGGAAAAAAATAAATATTCTCTGTTAAAATACACAGTAAAAAATATAGTACCAGTAAAGACAAAATTAGATTCACAAACCCAGTTTGTAATGTATTGTAATTCTTTATATTAGTGGGAAAAGACAGAATAGAGAAATGACAAATTTGGGCTTGCTTTTGCAAAAACCCAATATTTTTCCAGTTTTGGAAAAAAAATGGCTTTGTACCATCTTTTCCATTTTCAAAATTTATTTATACTTGTTAAAAAAAATTAAGTGTTAGTATTGAATATAAAATATATTTATTTATATTGACTGAAAGGATTGCTTTTCTTTTAAATTAAAATATTATAGAAATTTTCATATTTGAAAAAAAAAGAAATTGTATTAAAAATGCTTGTTAGAGAAAAAGTGTTTCTTCTTGAAAAGTGCGTTGGAAAAATGTTTTTTTTTTAAAATATTATTAAAAAAATTCATTTTAAAAAAGAAATTATTGGTTGAGGGGGCAAGGACCACCGTACCCCTACCCCCTCCCTGCATGTCGCGCAGAGCACGGTCTTCAGGGCGTGCCATGCACGACCCTACAGGTCGTGCAAAGCACGGTCCTACAGGACGTGCAGGACACGGGCCCTACGAGTGCCAAGTGGCGCAGGGACCACAAGGTTCCCCCCACTTTAAAAAGGTTTTTATGTTTTTTTTTATATGTTGATTTTATTTTATAAAATCTAAATTTTCGGTAAAATGTTGTCTTATAATATTTAATTATTAATATTTTATTAAAAATTATTATTTTGTAATAATAATTTTGTTAATATATTTTATTTAATATTAATAGATTTTATTAATATATTTTATTTTATATTAATAGATTTTATTAATATGTTTTTTTTAAATATTAATAAATTTTATTAATGTGATTATAATTTTATTAATGAATTACATATTCATTATAAGCAAATTATGTGGGTAAATTGTAGCAACGGTCCTTAGTAAATAGTTTCTATGATTCTATTTTATCAATCGATCATAAGAGTGTTAATTATAGGGTATTTTAACTATAACCTTACAAATTTAATTATTGCCATTCATAGAACAATATTTTGGTTCTTTTTTTATCAAAATTGGGAATTTTTGTTATGATGGATTCTATGGTACTTGTTAGGTAATTTGATTTACTTATGATATTATTGGACATGACTATTATGAGAATTTCTTAGTGGACCTTCTTCTTGAATTCATTTATGATGATTATGGAGCATATTGGATTGTGGTTTTATTTTAGTTCAAATTGATGTGATTGTGTATTCTTCGTGTCTTCTTTTACATTATGTGATGTTGGGTTCTAGATGACCTAGGACAATACAAAGGCTAGCGTATGTGTCAAGTATTCGTGCTTTTCAGTTATGTCTAGTGTGTGTGCACTCTATCTGATTATCATTCCCATCTTGACCATCTGGGCTCATGTTGTGTTATGTTATGTTTCATATTCTATAGAGGAGAATATGGTCTTGATTTCTTATGTTCAATCCACGGGATCATGTGTATATTCTTTTGTGAACACTTTGAGAGTGTTTTGCAATATCATGGTTATATGAGAACCAATATGTTCTTGTTATTTTGTGGAACAGTCCTGAGGGACATTGTTATCTTTTTGTGATCTATGTGAGATCTGTGAGCCTAGGGTAGTTTACCTAGATATGTAGTAGGAGGTGGCTTGCAATAAGTGTCAGGGCCCACAAGTGGCTACCAAGATCACTTATTGTTAAGTATTTTAATCAAGTGATAACTAAATATAACATTGAGAGATTTAAAAATGAACCTAATAAGAGATGGTTTCCTCGCCCTGGCTTAGTGCTAGTACAGACTAAGGTGGGAATGGAGAAGATGACTAGCCCCCTTTTAAGGGATGAGCTGGCATAGTTGATGACTTCATCTATATGAGAGGTCATTGATGTCGTGTATGGTCACTTGGGTGCTGAGATCTAGCAAGATTACCAGGATGAGACTCAAGGGTTAGACGTACATGATGACACCTTCCTATGCATAGTCTAGTTATCCTACATGTGTCGATTGCCTTTGGATTAGTGAGTCTTTCATGGCTTTATTACTTATCACCTTGAGTTAGAGAGCTTTCAAGAATCCTTTCCTTTTCTTGTTCTATTTTTTTTGCTATCCGAGTGAGATCTGTTGTTATCTCCTCAGCACGGTGGGAGTGGACCTTTTTGGTTCATGAGGTCAGGTGGTAGTGGTTCTTTTACCATTTGAGATTCTGACGTTCGTGCACCAGTGCTGGATGATCCCTGTAGCAGTTGTTCCTTCTTGATCTTCATTGTTGGAGAGATGTTCTTCTTCATGATCTTCTTCCTTGTGATCTTGTATCTTTGTATCAGATCTTCAGTGATGTCTTGTGTTCTTCATTTCATTTATCATATTACATGCCCTGCGACATGTGCAGTGGATGTAGATTTATGGATACCTTATGGTACCAGTTGTATTTATGTTATCTTCTAGATGATGTTGATCTTATCTTTCATTAGTTTATATGAATTTCATTATTGTACCTAATCTATATTTTTAATTAATGTTTAAGTAATCATCGTCAAGGAACCCTTGAGAGTTGTAACCTATGTTGGTTGTTTATGTTATGTGAGTTAATCGTAATTGCTTCTGCATTGATGCTTCTCATGTATGTTAACTTTAAAAAAAAATTATTCTACAAACTTTGATGCATGTTTAGGTTAAGTTCTTTTGGGTTCCCTGGCGGAGCATTACACAAAGAGACAAGGGCGAGAATGCAAATATCCTCAAGAATCAATGAAAATGCAATGCAATGCAAGCTATGCTACGAATGAAGATGTAAGCTAAGCTATGAAAAGAAAGTATTACAAACCCTTTCTAATTAAGCTATGTGAGCTAATCTAGAGCATAAAGGAAACTAAGCTAGATGCCATGAAAGCTATGATGCAAGAAAGAAACTAGAATGCAAGAAATGATCTCCAAAAGCTCCAAAGTCTCCAACAAATCTTGTAGCATAAGATTAGCATAAAAGTTGAGATCCTAAAATGAGAAAAGAGCTCTCCTTTTAAAGAAATTGAAAAGGAATGGACCATGGATATTAAGAGGCAAAAGATTTAATCAAAGGTGGAGCTTGAAAGAGGAGCAATCCATGTGTACAAATATCCTCCAATGAGAAAATAAGAGTTGACTTTTGTGTCTATATGAGACAAAAAGTGCTTTTCTTCTTTTTATAAAATAAGAATAATGCTTTATTTATGCAACTTAGGATAAGAGGAAAAGTGGGGGATTTTTATTTAATAAAAATGGAGGAAATTCTTTTTAAATAAATAAAGACTTAGGATAAAATGGTTAGCCCATAGAAAATAATCAAAAATGATAAAACCAAGATTTGATCAAGGAAATTGATATAATTGAAAAATGTTGATTTTTTAAAATATTGATTCAGGGATTTGATAAATTGTTGAATGGGGGCCCAAAGTCTAGGCAACCATTTTAGGGTGCATACATTTGCCCCTCTTTGACTAATGTGAGATCGATTTGGGATCACATGTGGTCAAAGAATGGAATTGAAGTGTGAGATCAATTTGGGATCACAAAACAACCCAGACGTGCGTTTGGCAGATGAGAACACATCAGGACAAAGATAAGCATAAAATGACAAGGATAAGCTGAAAGACGAGACCAACACATGTATAGTTAGGTGATAATCAAGTCTCAAATAAGAGATAAGAATCTCAAGGTTCAATTGATAAGTTGAATCACAGATTAAAGTTGATAGGTACTGCCCCCTCGGAATCAAAATTGAAATCAAGTAGAGGAGAACATAAAATTGATAAACTTGATCAAGTCACTAGAAATCATAATCAAAAGTAAAAATATGATAGGATAACCATCAAGCAGTGAAGACATGCCCCAGTTTGACTAGGTGTGACTGAGAAAGATATAGGATAAAAATGAAGTCAAACCTTAGATAGATGAAGCGAATGAAGGTGAATGAAAGACTAGAAGTTTGAAAGAGATGGGGATGAAGAAATGAAGATGCCCCAACAAAGATTGAAGGATCGGGCCTCAAATGGTCAGCCAACTGCGCAGAAGAGGGTGAAAAATTTGAAATGTGATTTTGACTATCAAGATGAACTTAGATTTTGATTTCAATCCCAAAAATGGATCCAAGACATTGAAATTAGCTAGGGGTGCAATTTTTGCGCAATTCCAAGGTGTTTTGAAAATTAGGTCAAAAAGTCAAAATGTTATAAAAGGGGGTAAAAAGGTCATTTTCAAAATTATTTGTCTTTTAGTGATTTGAGAATCTCAAGAGCTTAGAGAGAGAAAATGGCCCAGCAAGCAGCGATCCTGATCCACAGACATCAATTTGAGCACGCCCGGTTGCATAACTGGCCCCTACAGTATGGTGCCCCGGTATGTTTTCAGAAAAACTCGCTTTGTAAGTCATTTATGAGTATTTATTTCATTTTAAAACATGTTTTTAATGATTTTAAAATATTTCAAATTTTTCTTATGTGAAATATCGTACGATAATTGTTAAGTATCGCACTCTTTGATAATTTTTGTCATGCGATACTTTGTGGGTCAAAATAGTATCGCACCAATGTTTGATCCAGTATCGCACGATACCAGACAAAACATCATGTAATACTATGTGAAATATCAGATTCAAAGATATTATCATACTAGTACTGAAGAAAATATCGCACGATATTTTATCAAAAAATAGTATCGCACTAGTTAAATAGGAAATATCACATGTTTTAAATTTTGAGCAAAATGACATGGGTCCAGACAATGTTTTCTTTTAAGTTGTTTTATACTGATTTTATACATCCATCATGATATGTTCTAAAATCTGGTTTGGGGTTATGGCTTGCAGGAGAACTTTTCTGCACTCCTCATTAGAGCGCCAAGAGTGACTGAGTTACGATGCGTTCGAGATCTTGATGATCTAAGACAAGCAGACTTGGGTGAGATGGGCTTCAGGTACTTGCTACAGATGCCCCACATTCAAGAAGATCATGGGTTATTGACAACATTGGTTGAGAGGTGGCACAGTGAGCATAACACCTTTCACTTGCCGACTGAAGAGGCTACGATTAGCTTGGAGGATGTCTATCGGATCCTTTGAGTGCCTAGCCATGGAGATCTAGTGAGTATAATCATGTTTATAGATGTTCATAGATGTAAGGTTTCCATATGATAGAAACTAACATGATTGTTTGTTGGCATGGGTATACTATGATCAAGATCTGACCGAGGGACGGCAGGTCATCCAGGACATGTTTCAGGATGTTACCATTATTGACAAACACCTTAGCTGGGATCGGTTGATGGAGGAGTTCAGCAGAGACTTCCTGGTTCCATGTATAGTGTGCTCTATAGTAGCATAGGCACTGATCACCGATAGGAGCTAGAGAGGGTTCCCATTAGGCTGGGCGAGGTTGGTGGCAGATCTTATAGCACACCCACGACAGATGGCCTGGGGCCCAGCCATCCTAGCTGATATGTACCATGAGCTCCACAAGATTGTATACAGGGAGAGAATGACTTGGGCATGCAATGCTATCTTAGCACAATTATGGGCATGGGAGCACATCACCGTTTTGCATCCACATGTGCAGCCGAGGGAGTGGAGATGCCCCTATATATATAGATATACAAGTTTCATCATCCAGCCACATAGCAAGGATGTGACTTATTACTGTAGGTTACTAGATGAGCTCACATCATTTCAGTGGAGACCATACAGGGCTTGTGAGTAGTGGGGTGATTGGGAGCATGAGTTAGGATATATGATGTGCATCCAGCCACTAGTAGGTAAGCACTCTGATATAGTAGAGCACTTCATGATCACCCAGGTCTGGAGACAATTTTGGTGACAGCAAAGAGTGCCCATGGAGACCACCACCTATGCTCGGGTGAGAGATGAGGAGGGACAGGGATGGCTGCTGATGCTAGACTACCAGTAGGTAGTATAGGATACTGTGGCTATACGCAAGGAGCCATGGGACTATCTCTCAAATATGGTAGATGCAGGTGCTGATGTAGCCTATAGGGCAGAGTGGTGGAGGTTTCCATTCCCTCGATTTATTGTACCTAATGCACAACCGGCAACATAGGGAGATGATGGAGATGATAGGGATGGAGGGGACAAAGGAGGGAGAGGGAGAGTTAGGGAGACAAGACAGGAATCCAGACCAGTGGCCGAAAATGGTCACAGAGATAGGATTTTGAGGATGAGGGGGATGACGCGGTGAGGCCATCTCACTGATGGGTGGATGCTAGGAAGGATCAGCTTGTAGGGGGAGAGGATCTCAGGGCAAGGATCCACATGTTAAAGATAGAGATGTAGTAGTTGCAGATTACTATAGCCATGAGAGACCAGCAATTGACTGATCTACGAGCTGAGATAGATCAGCGAGAGAGGGCGGCACAGGCCGATGCCATAGAGATCTGGTGAGAGGCAACACGAGCTATGTATTATCATGGACTCTACATACAGGTTGTACCTAAGGGATAGAGAGCACCACTATACTCTTAGAAAGTAGGCATGTCAAACATGGTACCTGACAGGTTGGTGGCACCACCTCCGCAACCACCTCCACCTCATGATGGGGAGAGCCAAACTTAGGTTTAGGATGATAGATGTATAGAGATATATCTTGGGACATTATCCAAATTTTGGATCCCACATTGTACTTGTATCATGACATTTATATATATGAGATTTATTGGATTTTTGATATATCTTGTGTACTTGTCCCACTTGTGATGGATGTTTCAATTTTTATATTTTCTTGTCATATTGCTCAAAATGTATGTTATATATGCTCATGTATACTCTCTCTCATAGATGTATGTTTAGTTCTCATGTTTATGATATAGACTCATGTTTCTGAAAATGATCTCTTTAGGGTATAGATATGATGATAAGATTAACCCATTGTGATGATAGGAGAAGAAAAGGATGTGATTTGAAAGACAAGGAGTGAAAGACATGATCGAGAAGAAGTGAAAGGTGAGCGCAGTTGACCAACAAGTCTGCTAAAGATGAAAGGAGATCTCTCCACATGCAAGATGCAAAACTAATCTAACATTAACCTAAAAATGCAAGCTACTATAAAAATGTGGTTTACTTGCAAGGTTACAAATCTTTTAGACTCTAATATTCATCATCGAGTGTTATTGGTAGCATCACAAGATCATACAATACACACTAGTATGACTATGTGAATCTAAATATGATTTATATCAGATAGATATGTGGGAATCACACTTAAGCACCAAAGACATGTAAGTCAAGATGACTAGTGCGGTCAAATTTCCTAAGTTTAATATGGCAAGATTATACTCACATCGAGACACAAGAAAGTCAAGATGACTATAAGCATGCACTTGCAAAAATAGTCAAGGATAATACCTTGTAGACCCCAATGTCAAGTAGAACAAGCATAAATGCTAATGACAATTAGGACCAACAAAATATACCCACAAGTAGAAAAAGAAATAAAACATGTCCTCATGCCCCCAGTCTTCTAGCTCAGCATCATCGAAAACTATTAGGGAAAGAACACTCAGCAAAGAAATCATCATAGACAGCACACAAAAAAATAAAGTCAAACAAGTCTCAACGAGTTGAGTGTTTAAGTGCATGTGTGTAGTTCATAGAGTCAAACTTTGAGGATCACATCTACTAGTGAGAAAATATCATATCATGCTAGACTATGGGTAAGGTATCTGATAAGTGTTGAGAAACACTTGATGCTAGGGTAGTGTTGAAAAACATAGTTTGGGGTGGTGTTGAAAAACATCATTTGCATGATGTCCTAAAGACCAATGCATCCTAGAGACCAAAGCTAAGACATTTATGCCCCCTAGAAAAAGACAAAGACCAATTCCAAACCAAGGCAATAAGGTCAAGGCATGATGGAGAAAGGCTAAGTGTCGAGGACACATGCTAAGAAACAAGGGTGCAAAGACCTCAAGTAGCGCATGTTTCCAGCTTTTCACCACTTGGAGATTTTTTTATTTTTTTATTTTTTTTGTATTTTTTCTACCAAGGTGCCTGTTTCCAAGTTTTCACCAAGGCACCTTTTCTATTTTTTTTATTTTTATTTTTATTTTTATTTATTTTTTATTTTTTTTTATATTTTTTAGGACTTTATATGCTTTTTAGGATTTTTTCAGCATTATATATGAATTTTTTTGGAATTTTTTCAGGATCAATAAATATGTACAAAAGATGCCCCAAGATAGAATGGGCATCAAACTCCCAAGCAAGATCACATCGTGTAGTCCCAATTTCTAGCAAGGTGGAGGACAAGAGGGAATAACAAGCTAGTGGAAGATATGGAAGACAAGAGAATGAAGGAGAATGAAGGGAAGAAATTCTCAATGGTAAACTCCTCAAGAGTACCCAAGCTAGGGAAAAAAATGTCATGCAAAGCACATTTGGACAAGCAATGAAAGGCCAGCATAGGATAAGTCACAAAAGCGTAATGCAAAAGAAGGAAAGGATGCAGTCCAAAGGAGTAGACATGTCAAGAGGCTTCATAGCATCGTGTTTTACTCTTTTTTATTAGATCAAGACCAAAGGGGAAAAGGATAGCGAAAGGCTAGAATGAATGGAGGAAAATAAATATGAAGGCTAAACATGAATGGAATGAAAGAAAGATCATCGTAACATAGCTCACAAGATAGCCAAATGTTCATGTTTAGGTCAAAATTATCAAGATCAAAGAGATAAGATGGAATGGATAAAATATGTAGAAGAACTACGCATGATGCCTGATTGCCAGGTTTTATCATGGCACTTATCCAAGGCACCAAAAGGGAGTGGTTTTCACCATAGGATGAATTTATTTCTCTTTACTTTTGCTACCAAGGCACCTGTTTCTAGGTTTCCACCAAGGCACATTTTCAATTTTTTCTTTTTTTCTTTTTTTTGCTTTTTTGCTTTTGAATTTTGAATTTTTCTATTTTTTTTAATTTTATTTTTTGGAAGAAGGCAAGCTTTTTAGATAATGCTTCTTGAATGGATAAACCATGATATGCCAAGGATTCAAAATGATATGCTCAAAGATGCTAATAGGGAAAGGAAGATGGAAGAGAAAAAAATGGAGGATAAGGTTTTATGTAAAGCAAGAGAGGTCGGAAGATAGGAGGAATAGGCAAATGAGGAAAAAGGATAGAAGGTAGAAGGATAATGAATGGAAAGATTTTGAAAGGGTAGATGGAAAGGAAGGTAAGATCAACATCAACACACACCTTGAAGGGTTGCGAAAGGATGGAGGAAACATGAATGAAGGAATACGAGAAGGAATATGGTGAATTTTTAGCAGTTGTGATTTAGGCGCATGGAATGGAAGAATGTTTTTGGAAAAAGATGAAGTGGAAGCATTTGGAAGCTTGAATGTCAACTTCACTTTTTGTTCAATATTAGACTCTTTAAAGAGAGACTTTGGAATCCATATAGCCTTAGGCTTTTCATTTCTTTTTGATGATTTAGAGAGAATATCTTCAATGATGGATTTTGGAACCCATACTTGTCTTGTAGTTTTCTTCTTCGAGGTCTCTTTTGAGTTTATTCCTCCATGTTGATTAGAGGAGACATGGTGATCTTCTTTTTTTGATGGATTCTTGTATTGCTTCTTTTTCTTGTATTGAACATTCAAGTTACTTCCAAAAGACTTGGGACTTGTGGAAGAAGGAGGATATGACTCGTTTAGATAGGTGGGTGGATGAAAAGGTTTCAAGGGTATGAATCTATGTTGATCTTGAGGAAAGATAGGAGATGGAGGGATGTAAGGACCCAAGATGGATGATGAATTAGGAGAGTCTGAAGGGGAAAGTGAAGGGACATAAGGGCCCAAGATGGAAGGAAGACGTGAAGCCCTTAGTATTGGTGGAGGAGGTCCCAAGATGGACGTGGAAGATACAAAAGGATAATCATTAAGTTCATCAACATCTATATGACAACCAAGGACATCAACATCTTTAGATTGAGCATTAAGATTTGCAAGAGGATCATGAACATCTTGAATAGGAGCAACTTCTTTGATAGGATTGTTCAAAGCTTGAAAAGACTTAGGAAGAGTAGAAAGTGGAAGTGAACATGGAGTGGTAGAACAAGAAGATGGAAGGATTTGATCTTGACAAGGAGATTTGGATAGCATAAGCATATAATGTTTCTCTAGATTTTCAATAGCCTTATCATTGGAAGTAGCCACACTATTTTTAATAACCTTAATGGAAGTATCATCTTTGGAAAGCGCAAGCGGAGTAAGATTATTTTGATTTTCAATGAGCTCAATGGTGTCAATAGTAGCTTGATCTTGCTTAGGACAAGACTTAAGACATGGTGGAATGAATGAGGAAGAGTGTAGAGGATCAAAAGAACCATGAAATGGATAAGAGACATCACGAAAATGATTGGATGAAATGGAGGGTTCTTGATCTTGATCTTTCTTTATGTTCTTTTCTTTATTTTTAGAGTCCTCTTGACATGGAGCCACTTCTAAGGACAAGGAATCATGTTGGAATTGTATGGAAGACTTTGGAAGAGATGGTGAAGGACAAGCTGAAGTAGGAATTATAGCATATAAGGGCTTAGGCTCTTTAGGTTTAGCATTATTGAAAGTATTTGCAGCCAAGTGAAGGTTAGCTTGAGTTTCTTTAAGAGGTACCCCTTGAGAATAACTATAGGGAACTGCATGAAAAGTATTAGGACTTTTGTTGGATGAAGGATTTGTGAAAGATTTGGAAGACTCGAAAGCTTTAGGAAATGTATGGGTATTGGAAGAAGTAGGGGATGGAAGGGAACCATCACAAGACAAAGGTCTATCATCAATATATTCTTGCTCGAGAGTGTAATCTTTATTTTCAGCATGAGAGTTCTTAGAGGAGAGATTCTTATAGTATTTATGCTTATAATCAGCATGGTGAGCTTTCTCTTCCTCAAATGTATCATCTAGGTATTTTTCACAAAAATATCAAATTCTCTTTCAAAATTAGAATCATATGGATCACCATCACAATCTATCTAATGTGACGACCCATTTCCAGTAATCACAAGCACACAACTAGAAGGACCCTTAGGAATAGATGTGTCATAGGTATCACTACATTGTCCATCATCATAGTCATCATAATCATCAGAGTCATCAAAGATAGGTGTGTCACTCTTCATGGAAGAGGTATCACAAGGGCTATCATATTGCTCATCATGGTATGTCTTGAGACGAGGAATAAGACTCTTGGGAGAAGTAGAAGAGGAACAAAATTGTGAAGAAGATGAAATTGAAGACCTAGTGGAGGAAGAAGACTTGGATAATGAGGAATGTGCATAATGTCTAGAAGAGTCATGGTAAGATTTGGAAGATGAGGAAGGATGAGAAGAATTAGAAGATGAAAAATCTTTGGAAGAAGGAGGTCGTGATAGAATCATGTCTATGATCTTAGCAAAGGCATCTAATTCACTCAATTTTTCTTTTATTTTTGTCATAAATTTATCACCCATGAGATTTTTGGAGGAATAATACTCTTTGAATTGAGAAATGAGTTCGAGATCATCTATTTTCAAGAGAGGTTCCATAGCAAGATAGTTGAAATTCATGGTTCTGGAAGAGGATAAATCAAGCATGGAAGAGACAAAAGAGATGAATAGAAGAAGGTAGACTAGATAATAAGAGGAAAAGAATCAAGAAGATGTGAAGAGTTTAGGAAGAAGACAAAGATGTAAAAGAAAGAAGACCAAGAGTCATTTTGTGCAACTTGATACCATTTAATTTCATTTGAATGTTGAGCATCATGTCATAGCACCTAAGATCTGACCAGGACCGACCAAGGGAGACTAGAAATAGGACACAAACCAGCTTCAAATTGCAGACAACTGTGAGGCAGCAAAATAACTCTGTGCGATAGTTCTCAGAGTAACAGGGAGATATAATTTTCTAGTGTGATTTTCACAAGAAGTGGTGTGATATTTTCTAGGTAGTGCATGTGATATTATCCAAGCAAGCAATGCGATGGTTGTGTAGCAACGAAGTGTCACATGATAATTGACCAGATAGTGTGTAAATCTCAATTTTGAAGGCAATTCGGTCAAAGTTGTAGTTTGGTAAGTTGAATTTTTCAATTTCAGACATAGTGACAGTAGTAATTAGACAAGTTTGTGAATAGTAGGTGATCAAACATGTCATAAAACACTTTCACAAGGGCAAAAGAAACCTTGCCAAGACAAGCAATTCTGATATCAAAGCAATAAAATCGTATGAATGCTACTATGATGTTTGATATTTGAGAACATTTACATGGGTAGATCACAGTGAGAACACTTCAAGCACTTACTAGCCTAAAAAGAAAATGGATCAATACTTAACAACTTGGCCCACACTTGATGCTCCATTGCCTCACACAAAGTGGTTGCCCATAATAGATATTAGCTTTGTCGTGGAAGTGCCAATGACACAACCAAAGGAACATAGATGGTGAGTAATCTTGGGGTGATCTGGGTTAGTCCACTATGATCAATCCTTGCACCAAGAAGCTTAGCGAAAAAATAGGGTGGCTTCTATCTATGGTTCTTAGTAAGGGCTTCCATTCGTAATACCCCTCTTGCTCCCCAAAGGGACTCCTTACCTTACGGCAAGTAACGGACCTCGCGGCCACAAGAGTACCTTAAGCATTCTTGCTCAACATTTTCCTCATGGTCACAATCCCAAAAGTACTCACATCAAGTGAAGACAAGTACTAAATCTACCAAGGTTTTGTGTCCTTGATAGCCTTGATTTTATAGTGGGTCAGAATAGCTCGGTATTAGCTTGTCCCCACTTGGGTCATTCCTCTTTATTGCTCAAGAGAAGGCCCGCTAAAGGATTCTAAAACTAAACAAAGAGTGGATTAATCTTTGAGGGTCAAGATTTTTGGTTCACCTCAAGGGTGAAGAGCATACTCTCCTATCTCAAAAATTTCTCCCAAACACACCAAGCAAAGTTCAATTACCCTCTTGCTTTCAAAATCTAGAAGTGGGTCAAGATTTCTGGTTCACCACAATGGTGAAGAGCATACTCTCCTACCACCAAAAGACTCCTACAAAAATATATTAAGTGTCTAATAAAAGAAACAACTAGTATATGCCACACTTAAAAATGAAAGCAATGAACAAGCACTTGATTTGTTTTTATGCATTGGGCAGCCCTGCAAGAAAGGATTAGTAGCCCTTATGCATTTGGAGCTTGACATGCATTATTTTTAGCAAATATTCAAGCAATGAGAGCACCTACAAGCACAACTTGTTAGCCCCACAAAGATTAGTGCATCAAAAACCAAGTAAAATCTAAAAATTTATCAAAAAAATTATATATAAAATTTAGGTCCACTTGGCATAACTTTCTCATCCTAACTCCGAATTACAAACCGTTTGATGCGCACCATTTTTGCCCAGAAATGCATCGAAGACCCTCAAAATTGCAATTTACTAAAACATATGAAATTTTGAAAAAATTAGATTTCAGTATTTTCCCAATTTAATCTTGATCAATGAATCTCTGTCCTAACATAGCAAGTCAAAACTAGCAAGCAAACAAATCCAAATCTTGCAAAGAAAGCACCAAAATTAGTCACTGCCAAGCCTGGATGACAGTTCTATTAGCAGAAGAATCGTATGATACTTCACAGTATATTGGTGTGATATTTCTTCTTTGTGTGACAGTTCGTGCTACCTGCAAGCAATAGAGAATAATATAACAGTGTGACAGAACTTGTAAGGGCACGCGATAATTTAACTGGTAAAATATCACACTAGTATACAAGAAACTATCATATGAAACTGGAAGACTGTCACACGATAATTCTGTCAGAAAAATAAAGAGCCGAAATAACAAGCTAAAATGATGACAAAAAATTGACAAAAATGCATAAAAAGGACACAACAAGAGTGTTCTGCCCCACGGTGGGTGCCAAAAATGTGCACACTAAATAGTGCACTTCTCTAATTCATTATTTCTAATGGAATCCATGAATGGGAAACCTTGAGAAAGTGACCTAGATCTCCCTAGGCATGGGGTCACAAGGATGTTGATGGTGCTCTCAGCTAGAGCTATTGAAGCATGCAACCTTGCTAGTAAACCACACAATGGGAGATTCAAAGAGACAAGGGCAAGAATGCAAATATCTTCAAGAATCAATGAAAATGCAATGCAATGCAAGCTATGCTAAGAATGAAGATGCAAGCTAAGCTATGAAAAGAAAGTATTAAAAACCCTTGCTAATTAAGCTATGTGAGCTAATCTAGAGCATAAAGGAAACTAAGCTAGATGCCATGAAAGCTATGATGTAAGAAAGAAACTAGAATGCAAGAAATGATCTCCAAAAGCTCCAAAGTCTCCCAGAAATCCTGCAGCATAAGATTAGCATAAAAAGTTGGGATCCTAGAATGAGAAAAGAGCTCTCATTTTAAAGGAATTGAAAAGGAATGGACCATGGAGATTAAGAGGCAAAAGATTTAATCAAAGGTGGAGCTTGAAAGAGGAGAAATCCATGTGCACAAATATCCTCCAATGAGAAAATAAGAGTTGACTTTTGTGTCCATATGAGACAAAAAGTGATTTTCTTCTTTTTATAAAATAAGAATAATGCTTTATTTATACAATTTAGGATAAGAGGAAAAGTGGGGGCTTTTTATTTAATAAAAGGGGAGGAAATTCCTTTTAAATAAATAAAGACTTAGGATAAAATGGTTAGCCCATAGAAAATAATCAAAAATGATAAAACTAAGATTTGATCAAGGAAATTGATATAATTGAAAAATGTTGATTTTTTAAAATATTGATTCAGGGATTTGATAAATTGTTGAATGGGGGCCCAAAGCCTAGGTGACCATTTTAGGGTGCATACATTATGCATATGGACATAAGAAAGTAGAATGTAGAAAACCTGACCATTCAAGGATAAAACAAGATCACATCAGAGAGGAGTCAGCAGTCAAGATCCCATGCTACAAATGCAATAACCTTGGGCATACTGCAAGGTATTGTACGCTGCAGGTTAATTAGAATAGAAGACCACCTACATGTTTCAAATGAAACAAATTAGGACACATAGCTAAGTTTTATAGGTATAATGGAATAAACAATAGAAGAGGACCACCATCGATGGTTATAAAGAAGAATATTGGTGACAGAGGTAAAATTCTTAATGAGTAAGTACATGGATGAGTTTAAGAATCATTTCAAGAAACCAAGAAATGAAGATGATGAGAAGATATGGAAGGTAAAATATTTCAATAAGGCATTGTTTCAGGGAGAGATAGTAGATACTACTATGTCTTCGAATGATGATTACATTGCTACATTGACCTAGAAGGCCGCATGGCCTTAGGGGGTGTTAGAAATAGGAAATACTGAGACGGGGGGTGAATTAGTATTCTACAAACTTTTACTTTTGCCCAATTATAGATATAAAAGATTATCTTAACACATGCATAACATAAGAAGCTAAACAACATGCATAGCAATAAAACTAAAGAACTCATAACACATTATTTGTTCTCAAGGAAACCCTGGCCTAGGGAAAACCCCAATGGGTATGGTACCCACAAAGATCCACTAATCAAAAGTATCATGTTAAGGATGTTGACCTTGTTAGGAGTCTATTACATGCATATAGTGTCTTAGTCCTAATTAAGGGACTATAGGCCTTGTTAGAAGCCTCAACCCTATTAGGAGTTGGCAGTACAAAATGTGATTACTAGATGAGTCCACTGCCCAAACAAGTAATGTACAATATACACTGATTACAAAATAAGGTTAAGGTACATAACCTTATACTGGTTGCATCAATATCTCTTTGCTACTCTTTCACTATCACTATTACATATGCATCATATATCTCGCATCATATCACTTCATTATTACATTCTATTACATATCCTTCTTCTTACAATTTACAATTACATTTATACAAGTTATTAGGATTAATAACTTTCCAATCAGCTATCATATTACAAATAAATATATCCAAGGGTTAACATCTAGGATGTCATCCCTTTATATTGTTAAGTCATTATTTTGATAAAAAAAATAATCCCTTAACTCTTTACTAATTCTATCTTCATATTATGTCCTGTCGACTTGACACTATCTTTAGTAAAACTATCATAAATTCTTCTGTACATGTTGTACTGACTTGTGCTCTAAGATGAGTCTTCAATAGTCATCATAGAGTCTATGTTCAAGTGTGTGAGCACTAAACTTACTCCAATCAACATTGAAAATAAAAACTATCTCCAGGTTCACTGGTAAAAACACCGTCTCATACTTTAGACAATTTCACATTACGCTCTCTGATACTAGCTCTCTGACCTATGTGATCTTCATGTAGATCATATGTTTCCATAATGACAACATCTATGTAATCAACTCATCCAAATTTCCAACAATATCCCCCTTTGTCATTGGTGGCTGTTGGAAAGTGCAATTGAAACAATTGTTGTATTGTCATTGATGTCAAACCTTAATTGGTAAGACTGTTGCTACTTAGGAAAGTACTATATCTATTTGAGTGTTGCTAAGGGGCTAAGAAAGGTTGGTAACAATAGCACCTAGGGAAATGTTGAGTTATCTTGATACTACAAAGTGTACTTCACTATGTTGCACAATGATGAGATAATGTATTGTTTATCTTAGTAAGACTGAAGACTAAACTGGTAGGCTTAACCGAGAAAAGAATGGAAAAATCATGTTTAAGCTGAGTGATGTTAGTATAAATTGAGTTAGTATATGCCAAGAAAAATTATAGTGTCAACCGAGCATCAGATAATTGCTGAGGAAGATAGTGTAATCCGAGGAAACAATTTTAGTAATGACCGAGCTTTCTACATGAAGACCGAGTGAACAATCACAGTATTGACCGAGCATTAGCAATTTTATATTTGAAGAGAATTTAATTTTGGAGCTAACATTGTTGAATTCTTGGATTATGTAAAACATGTTGACTTTATTTATTGACTGTTAGGAAGCATTAAATGCATTGTAAAACACTTTATTGTAAATCTTTAAGAGATTTGAGATGATTCTAGAAAAGGAGCCGAAGAACATGAAGCAGGTAGATTCAATGAATCTGACCTAACCCTAAGATCTACGATTGAGATTGAGTGGAAAAAGATGAGTTAACCTAATTGAGAAAAATATAAGGGAACCTGAACATTTTGATATTTATGTACATGGAGAACAGAGAATGTTGGAAGAGGAAAGTTTTATTGACTAAACAAGCAGAAAAGGTTGAAGGAGAATTGTGGTGATTGCTTGAAGAAAAGTTCCGAGCAGATCAGAGATGGAAATGAAAAAGTTTCAAGGTCAGTAAACCAGCATTAGTGTATGAAATCAAATCTGATATTTGTAAAGTGAGTTGTATATTTTTCAGATAATATTGCTACTACTTTCTAACCATTGTAACAGTCAAAATCCTTTTAAAAGAGGTTGACCTAACAGTCATATGTTAAATCCTTTGAACAAGGTTACATTCTAATGGAGTGTATGTAAGTCCTATGACTAGGCTCACTTTTAACAGGGTGATTGAAATCATTTAACTGGGTCACACCTGACAGTGTGTATTGTAACCTTTGACAGGGTTGGCTTTTTACCGAGCTCACTTCAGAAGAGTGAAAATAATAGTAGCATGTTACAAAGTGGTTTTTCCCAAATTGGGTTTCCACTATAAATCCTGGTGTTTATACTTGTGTGAATGTTTAGATCTGAACATTACTATATTTTTCAAGTTAAGTTACAGCTGGGTAGTGGACTGCATTGTTAGATGTTTCTATTATTGAATCAGTGATGACCGAATTTGTTTTGGTTTTGGATCTGATTTAAGGATAAGTTTTTAAGATTGTTTTATACATCAGGACCTAAGAACAACTGATTCACCCCCCCTCTCTGTTGTTCTAAATCATATTAATAATTGGTATCACATTTTTGTTTCTTATTATTAGTGTTGACCGAAATCAAGTTTAAAGGGGCTTGAACCAAATGATCAGGATGTATAAGAAGGAGGTACCAAAGCTGAACAAGGAAAACTTCCCCGCATGGCAAAGCTTGATGAAGCTACATCTAGCCGGTATTGGTGACTCTACAAAGTACTACATTGAGAATAGTTATGTCTCACCTGTCACACCTTTGACTGCCGAAGAAATGAGAGCTAAGCAAGAACATAATTAGGCAATGCTGAAAATTGCATCTACCCTAAGCTATCCATAATTTGAGGACATTAAGGACTACACAACTACTAAGGATATGTGGGACACTCTTGCAAGGATCTATGGTGGTGACTTGAATGTGCTGAAAGAAAAGGCCAAGAGTCTTAGAGGTAAGTTTGATGAAATGAGAATGCAAGAAGGTGAAAACATTGCACAATATTGTGGTAGAATAAAAGAAGTTGTGAATGATATTAGAGGAGAAAATGGGGCTATTGATGATGAAACTATATTTGGGAAAGTACTAAGAACCATGTGTCCTATATATTCTGTTAAGATCTTAGCTATTCAGGAATCTAGATGTAACTCTGCTAATGTGCTTACTTTGGAAAGTTTGGTTGGTAAGCTGACTACTTTTGAACTCTCTAACTATGATAATTTCACTATTGGAAGCATTGGAAATGTTGAATCTACTTTTAAATCACAGCTAGTTCTGAACAAGCCAAAGAAAGAAAAAGAAAGATGCATCAGTGAAAGTGAAAGTGAAAGTGATAGTGAAAGTGATAGTGACACTTCTGATGAAGACCTAGAAGATCTAGAAGCTCTTATGGCTAGAAGACTGAGAAGGGGAAAAAGAAAGTATAAAGGTAAACTCCCTATTATATGTTTTGCATGTAATAAAGTTGGTCATATAGCTGCTAGTTGTCTTGACAGGAAGGATAAAGATGATGAAAGGAAAAGCAAACACAAAGATAGAAAAGATGAGAGAAGCTACTGATGGAACAGAGACTATAAGGGAAAAGGTAAGAAATCTTGTTACATTGCAGAAAAAGAGACTGACACTGATAGTAATGATTTTGAAATTGAGGTAGTCTATGTGGCAATGAAAGATGAATCTGATGAGGATGAGAAAATTGCATTGATATCCTATGTGAATAAGAATAATAAATGGATTATTGACAGTGGTTGTTCACATCACATCACTGGTGACAAAAATAAGTTTGAGACCTTACATCATTACAGAGGTAAAAGTGTAAAATTCAGTAATGATGCACCATGTCCTGTTAGAGGAAAGGTTTGATTAAACTAACTAATAAGATATCTTGTGAAAATGCTTATTGGGTTGAAGGTCTTAATTATAATTTGTTAAGTGTTGCTTAGCTTAACAAAATTGGTTACCGAGTGGAATTTCATCACAAGCAAGCTAAAATATTTGATGCTACTGGAGAACTAATTGGAAGTGGTGATCAGACTAGAGGTAATTTGTTCTATCTTGACCTATCTGAAGAAACATGTTTAATTGCACAACTTGATGATATTTGGTTATGGCATAAAAGGTTGTTTCATGTTAAATTTGACAATTTGGTAGAGATAAGTAAGAAGAAAAAGGTAAGAGGTCTACCTAGATTGAAGAAACCTGAGAATGTGATGTGCAAGGAATGTCAGTTAGGAAAAATGACAAAGTCAAGTTTCAAGAGAAAATCCTTTACTTCTAAAAACATTTTAGATTTGGTTCATACTGACCTTTGTGGACCTATGGGTGTACAAAGCTACTATGGTGCTAGATACTTTATATTATTTGTTGATGATCATACTAGGATGATGCATGTGATGTTTCTAAAAGAAAAATCTGAAGCTTTTCAATTCTTTAAGTGGTATTTGGCTAAAGTTGAAAAGGAGATAGGTAGGAACCTGAAATGTCTTAAATCTGACCAAGGTGGAGAATTTACATCAAATAAATTTAATCTATTTTGCAATGATCGAAGAATTAAAAGATAGATGTCTGCACCTAGAACACCTCCACAGAATGGTATAGCAGAAAAGAGAAACAGATCTATCTTGGATTGTGCAAGGACATTGATGATTGAAAAGAATGTGGCACAAAAATATTGGAAAGAAGCTATAAGCACTACTATCTACACTCTTAATCGGGCACAAATCAAGAAAGGTACAAATCTAACACCCTATGAACTATGGCATGGGCATATACCGAGTGTTAAATACTTTAGAATCTTTGGAAGCAAGTGCTATATATTAAAAGACACTAGGAATGGAAAGTTTGATGCTAAGAGTGATGAAGGCATATTCCTAGGGTACTCCACAAAAAGTAAAGCTTATAAGTGTTTGAACTCTAACACTAACAAAATTGTGGAAAGTGTGAATGTCAAAATTGATGGGTATGCGGAAAGAAATGAAGCTAACAACAAAAGAGAACCAAAAGATTATAGATCTTTTGTGTACATTAAAGAAGAAGAGGCAAGTAATAGACTTGCACCTGATGCTGAGTCTTAGGTAAGCAATGTCGACCAACAGACAGAAGCTGCAGAGCATCAAGAGAATAGTGCCGAGAAAGAACAAGAACATGTCAAACTACAAGAAAATGTTGTTGAGTATCAGGAAGAGGTTGCCAAGAATTCTGAAGTTGAATCTAACAATCTTGTTGAGGAACATGATGAAATAGAGGAGAGAACAACTGAACCTATTCTGGCAAAATATGTAAGAAGACATCATAAGCCTGAACAAATAATTGGAGACAAAGATACTGGAATCTAGACCAGAAGTAAGACTAAGGATCCAACATGTCTACTATGTGAATTTGAACCAAAGACAACTAGAGAAGCATTGGAGAATGAAGACTAGATACAAGCAATGAATGAAGAACTTGACTAGATTGAGAAGAATGATACTTGGACTCTGGTGCCGAGACCTGAAAACAAAAATGTTATAGGAACAAAGTGGGTGTTTTAGAATAAGATGAATGAAAATGGTGAAATCACTAGAAACAAAGCTAGGTCGGTATGCAAAGGCTACGCACAAGAAGAAGGAATAGATTATGGGGAGATATTTTCCCCTGTAGCTAGATTGGAAGGAGTAAGAACTCTTCTTGCATATGCTGCTTATAAAGATTTCAAGGTATATTAAATGGATGTCAAGTCTACATTTTTGAATGGTATACTAGAAGAAGAAGTTTACATAGAACAACCAGAAGGTTTTATTGATCCAAATAGAAGACACATGGTGTGCAAACTGAACAAAGTGTTATATGGATTAAAGCAAGCTCCCAAAGCATGGTATGAGAGGTTGCACAACTACTTGATACAGATTGGATTTTAAAGAACAAATGACTCAAGCAATCTGTACATGAAGGATGAAGAAGGTAAAGGTATCCTATTGGCAAAAAATTTTGTGGATGACATTATTTTTGGTGGACAAGATGCATTATGTAAAAGTTTCTCAAATGAAATGCAAACTGAATTTGAAATGAGTATGTTTGGTGAGATCAAATTCTTTGTTGGTTTACAAGTATATCAGAGAAAGAATGGAATTTTTATTACACGGTCTAAGTATGTTAATGAAATACTGAAAACTTTTGGGATGGAAGATGCTAAACCAGTGGGAACTCCCATGGTTACTGGACAAAAGTTATCTAAGAATGATGATACTGCAGAAGTAAATCAGACTCTGTATAGATCCATGATTAGAAAATTGTAGTATGTTGTACATAGTAGACCAGATATTGCATTAGCTATTGGGATTGTGGCAAGATTCTCTACCAATCCTAAGGAAACACATATGATTCCCATGAAAATAATTATGAGATACTTGAAAGGAACTGCTGACTATGGTCTATATTATAAGAAGGATGAAAATTTTGAACTCTGAGTTTATACAGATGCTAATTGGGCAGGAAATGTAGATGACAAAAAGAGTACTAGTGGTGGAGCTTTCTTTCTTGGACAGAGACTAGTCTCCTGGACAAGCAAGAAACAAAATTGCATTTCCCAATCTACTATCACGGCCGAGTATGTTGTTGTTGCAGTAAACTGTTCAAACTTGGTATGGATAAAATAATTATTGATAGGCATGTAAGAAGAAATCACTGAACCTATTGTTATTTTCTATGACAACACAAGTGCTATCAATATTTCTAAGAATCCAGTGATGCACACTAAGACTGAGCACATTGCAATCAAGTATCACTACTTGCACTAGTACATTTGACATCATTTTTTGACCATTATTTTTTATCATTAATGAAAATGGTTTAGGTTGGTCGGGGTATAGAAGGAAAATAAAATAAAATAAAATTTAAAACCATGCCCGTGTTCGTCAAACTTTCGACCACTATCATTACAGTCAAATTTTTTATGAATACAGGCATATTACTTAAAAAGAACATTTCAATTCTCATTTTCACTTTTAATGGTTGCAGCGAGCACGTGAATTAGGACTGTCATTGCTAAGCTAAGGAGTGGAGTGGAGCTTATTCCTGAAGAGGGCACCTACACCTAAGGTTAATAGCTCATTTCATTACTATCTTCCGTGGAGTTTGAGGTATGTTAATCCGTGTTTGCTATATTTCATTACTGCGCACTGCATTGTCATTTTCTTGTACTCATCTCTGGTAATGTTGCTTGATATCTTCGATGGATTTCGATCCTGAAGTTAGCAGGTTCCCAACTCATTCCATTATAGCATTTATCATTTTTTTAGTTACATATATGAAATGTACCCAATTTAGGGCTTTGGCCTTGAAGCAACAAATCGGTCTCCCCAAATTTTGAGCCTTCTGATTACTTGCATACATTACCTTAACTTGATCCCCTTCCAACAACATTGGATTCCTATGGAGGAGATACAAGTTAAGGGTTGAGTCCCATAACAAAACCAATCAGAATACCTTCGAACACAGTCTGTTGGAGAATGGAACTCTATGGAAAAAATGTAAATAATACTACATAATCAAACTTAAAAATGCATGAGTATGAATTTGGGGTGCATTATCCAAAGTGTAAGTTTCTAACTAGTGGCCGACTGTGTCTTAACAAAAAATTTAACCGCACAATGAACAACAGTCACAACAAATACATAGTAGTCTAGTAGAACCCGCAAATGTAAATTATGGGTTTCTATAATAACAGGGACTGCATATAGTTCCAAAACACCAGTGCTTGTTTAAGCAATCTATTTCATATAAATAATAGATTCCAAGTGGAGATGCATTAGGAACCTTATTTCCATTCATTGAGATGTAATAGAAGTTTCTTTTCATTCATTATTTGTTTGAACAAGATTGATACACATTGTGCTGAAAGTTAGACACCTGGTATCAGTTGACAGATTATAAGTTTTGAGTTTTCTTGCAACAGTCTAGGTTCTTTTCATAATATGACCATCCCATGAAAATCCAAGGGCCCTGGCTTCATGGGATGTGTTATTCTAACCTGTATAATAGCCTACTAACTCCTGAAATGTAGAAACAATGCAGCATTGATTGACTATTATGGAACAGTGAGGGTTTTGTTACATCTCAGTTATGGAATGGTTATGTTAGGAAGGGAACGATGATAGTTGGTTATGAGGTTAATTCTTTTAACACTAAGGGAACAATGATAGTTGGTTGGAATGGTTATGTTAGGAAGTTATGGGATGGTTGTGTTCCCTGTTAGTTGGAATGGTTATGTTATGAATGGTCATAGGGAGTCTCTATTACAAAATAGTGAGAACAGACTGGTGTATGTTTTTACTAGTGTCTGTAACAAAAAAAGTAGATTGCTTCAATATAAGGTTGGCTTTTGGTATTTGTTGCAATACTAATTGCAATTGAATGATTTAGTAGTTTTAACATTCTTTTGTTGTGTAATGTTACTAAATTGTTTGTAGCAAACAAGTGCATTGAGTTGTCAAATTTATCTTTTTTGTTTTCGTAAGTTTTTTGCTTTTGCAAGTCATTAAGATATCTCAATATTCTTGTGTTGGTTCTACATTATGTATGTTTTGTAACACTTGACAAAATTGTGATCTTGATAAATTTAGATGTTTTCATGGACTGTAATCTTGACGTTACATGCATTTACTTCTGGTCAGTTTTATTTAAGTTGTGTTACCATTTCACATCTTTTAATCAAAATCTAGGTTTTCTCAACAAATACTTTGCAATGGCATTTGAGTCAAAAATCACAATAACGAGTAATAAGGCATTTTAGTTTTAAGAAAATTAACAATTTTATTTAGTTGCACAGTGTAAATACTGCATAAATTTCTCACTTGAATAACATGTGAGTGATCCATGAACCAGTTTCAATCAATAACCTCAATGCTTTGAGGCTAATCCCTTTTTGGACTATGGCTGAATCAGGTCTCATTCATAATTATGAATAAATAGAATTTATTAGCACCACGTAAAAACAATGTCATGAGGCTTACATTAATGAATTGGAAAGTCTTAAAAGTATGATAGCTATTGCTAATATATACCAATGAGAATAAATGTTCACTGAGTTTGGGATTTCCAATATGTCAAAACTAAATTCATGTGTCTATAGAGAAATTAAATCCTTCTGCAATCATGAACAAAAATTGATGCCAGCTCTTCTAGCTTTCTTCAAAAGGCAATTAGATTGATGCAACACTTTGTTCAAAAATAGTATAAAATGCATTTTTCTATCATTCAAAAATAGTAATTAGAGCTTTTCAAAATTTAACACTTCAAAAGGATAAGTTTTACTTTGTCTGCATCTAGAGGATGGGAATAGCGAACTTACTAATCCCATTCACACTGAAGTGAATACTTCTATAAATAAAGGCATGAATTGGGAACCTCCAAATTTCATGTTACCCTAGATTAACAAGCATTATTGCTTTGAATTATTAGCATTTTGTAAGTTAAGGAGTCCTAGTTTTAGACTTTAAGCTCCACAAAACTAATCTGTAATCATACTTCATCAAATCAAATAATAGAAACAATTCATGCACTAGAGCAAGTTTCTTGGCATTCAAATATTGCATACAAAAAATTGTATTGATTCCACAAAATACGAACTTGGAATCTCTAAAGAAGCAGTTCTGTGTCAGGATTCTTAACACAATAGTACCAAGGTTTATACAATTCTTTTGGAAACTAAATGGAAACTAGGGAAGTATAGAAGAACCTGTTAAAATGCATGATTGCGGTTCCTAAGTATTCTCTTCAATAGAATATTAAAATGATATATGATTTTATCCATAACAGCGTTCTTTTAATGTTACTATTACACGTTCATTGGATTGCCTTCACTTGAATTAGATACAGACAAGTGAAAACAATTATTTACAGTTAAACTTTTACATGGATGTGCTTAGATACAATGCAACTAATTCAATCACTCTTGTCTAAAACATTACCATCACCTATTTCCATTTCTTTGTAGATTTCTCCTACCATAGTAGCTGCTCTTCAATCCTCTATTCCCTCGTAAGCCATTAGCACTATCAAAATTATTGAATGCCATATGCAACCACTCAAGAATTTCTTCCTGCGTATAATATTCCTCTATGTTTGTGGCTATGCTAGCATGGCCACTTCCTCTATGAGTATGAATGCTTCTATATACAACATTATTCCCCATACCATTCATGTGAAAACTTGGGTTGTGAGTGTTTGATAGGCAATTTAAACCCTATGGAAAAGGAAAAAGATTTAGGGAGATTAACATATATGCTGCTAGATATCATCTCTTATCCTACGTTATACAAATAAAAATGAGGTGTTAACAATTATACTTCATTAAAATCCACGGAACTAAATGAAACATATTATGTTCCTTCACACAGGTTTTCTATCAAACAATTTGAGTCATGCTTACAGTATAATATAAAAAATCAATGTTCATGCTTAGGGAGTTCAAATTCTAATGGCTTGCATTAAAGAATCAACAAGGGAACTGGCAAAAAAGAGAAAATCACTAGCCTGAATAGATCAATGTACTACAGAGTACAAATTCATTTCTCATTCACAATGTTTACACACTTCATTAGATCCATCAACAAAGTAGAAAATAAGTTACAAAATACAAAATTCAAGCATTGTGAAAATGCATTCACCATCTTACAATAACAGATATACAACAACATAAAAATGCTCAGAATGCTTAAAGTTTAAATGCAAAAGAATACTAGAGCTTCAAAAATGCAGGCATTACCAAAACAATAAGAGTGTATACAAGAACATAATAATACTGGGAAGTTAAGTGAATCTTATTCTAAAAGCTACTCCTAGTCGTGGTTAAGATTTTCAGTATAAAGTTATTTGTCCAAACAGTTTTCTGATTTCTCACATAAGCACACAAGAACTATCATTTGTACTTCATACTAGCTTTGATTTTTAAACCTAACAAGGCAGCGTGCCAAATTGAATTTTATTTTTCTAAATAAAATGAAGAAAACAAAGCCTTGCCATATAATCATATAACTCAAATGAGTCTCATAAAACTTCTTTATCAATTTCTAGATCACATGCCATACTAAAATTCAGTCCTCCCATTTAATATAATTGTCTCACACATATGCTCCTGTTAGAGTAGTCTTATGTTAGCTAATAATTAAATCATTTAATTATTAGTTTATCATACTCTAGGCTTAAGTTTCACTTAGGCGCTTTATAATTCTTTAGGGTTTTAGCCTTTAGGGTTTCGTGTTTCCTTTTATAAGGATTCACTTCTTTCATTTCAAAAAGGAGATTGTATTTTTTCATCATTGTTAATAGAAGCTTATTTTCTTGCAACATGGTTTTGCAGTCTCTGGCCTTTTGGCCGCCATAGCTTTCTGTCTTTTTGCTTCTTCTTTGTGACAGTCTTGCATGCAGGTGTTCTTGGGAAGATTTGCGTTTGTCAAATCCAACAGCTCCATCTATTGTCCTTGCACAAGATGGATTCAATGATATGTTGATGGTTGAAAGTTCACAAGGAAAAAGGACCATCATTCTACATCAATAATGATCCTCTCACAATGCACTACATGATCTGAGATCTGACTCATTCAAACTTATGTGAAATACCTATTCTTAGCTTCAACCTGCAAATTCACCTTTGTGTTTTTTGTCTAAATGTACATTGACTTCATATAGGCAGTTGCCCACATCTTAAGTGATTTTATTGTCTCCACAAAGGCTAGTTACCAGTTCTATAAAGAATTTGTGTTCACAGATAATCAACCCAGCTGATCTTCTCTTGATTTGTAGGAGGGCTACAATGGTAAACATCAGCAATTACATACGCATCCAAGGTGAGCTATGGTAGTAGTAGGGATGTGGCATGGGACCAGATAGGTGGCAATCTTTAATTGGTCATGTTAGAACAGGCAGATAGTTTCATGGCCTAAAATCTGCCACAAGACGTTGCTCAGTGAAATGGAAAATATAGTATCATTGCAAGTTGGGTTTGGCCATCTTGCCCCTGGCCATTGATCTTGTGTCAACCATTAGATCTAGCCATAGTTTAAATAGTCAAACCCAAGATACAACAGTAAATAAAAGGTTTATTACATCACACTTGGTCTCAAAATCATTGGGTGGAGGATAGATACACGGTTGAGGAACATAACCATCCCATAAATTCCTAACATAACCATTCCAACCAACTATAATCGTTCCCTCAGTGTTACATCTCAGTGAATGGCAATAAGGTTCCTAATGCATCTCCACTTGGAATCTATTGTTCCTAATGTACCTTGAAACATATGAATCATTCATGTTTGTGCATCCTCATTGTCTGTCTCATATTCATGTGTAGTTGATTTAAACAATAGATAAAGTTACCACCACACATCAAACATAAGGTGCATTTGATTGAAAGATTGGTCATTGTCCCTATAATGACTATCCTAGAGTGACAGCATTTTGGTGAGTTAATTTGTTTGTGTAGAAGTATGAATGGATTGGCTGGATCAATGGATTGGAATAGTGTGATGACTGTCCCATATCCATTCCACGTGAATATGAGACAGATAATGAGTATGCCTTGATAAAATTGTTTTTGAATTCCTTAAAAGAAATTGCCAAAGAATGGTACAAAAATATCCTAGATAGTAGTACTATTTCTTCATATTTCTTCTAAAAAGTGTGATGACTGTCCCAACTAGAGAATCCCAACTTTATATTATAGGTTCTTCATGGCACCTTTCAACTTGTCCAATTATGCAAACTGCCTTGCCTGGGGCAGCTATATCTAGTTGTGATATTTTCATATTAGTAGTTCATATTGCATTATAAAGGTCTCGGTGCAATCCAAAACTAGTTCTTGTACCTTCCACAGTACTAATACCAATCATGCAATATAAGAATTTTCATCTACCTTCTTTGTACAGGTTTATACATTATTATGCTATTAAGTGATTGGATACCAAAGTTCTTGCTACCGTATTTTAGGAACATCATTGATGAGACATTCATTTCACAACCCACTCATAAATTTTAATTTTTAAAGGTAAGAATTGAGGAACGTAGAATTGTGTGAAATTTAATGTTGATTTGAGGCATATATTATTAATTTTTTTTGGTAAGTTAGTTCAAACATTAGGTTTTTGGTATTATACATGATGAGCAAGGTGTGACTGTAAATGCACACACACATGCATTGATTGACTGTTATAGAACAGTGAGGGTTTTGTTACATCTCAGTTATGGAATGGTTATGTTAGGAAGGGAACGATGATAGTTGGTTATGAGGCTAATTCTTTTAACACTGAGGGAACGATGATAGTTGGTTGGAATGGTTATGTTAGGAATTTATGGCATGGTTATGTTCCCTATTTATTTTGAACTTGTAGTTTACTTTGAACTCACATCTTCATGAACTCGGTCTTCATTTTGCCTTGAATTTGTACTTTGATAATCTTGATGTTGAATTTTCCTTCTCACTTGAAGTCCTCAAGCTTGAAATCTTGAGCTTAACTTCACCATCATTTCCTCACCTTCCTAGCTTCTCCTAGCTTCTTCTCCAATTCACCTTGCAAAACAAAGGAGAAAAAAGCATTAAGTTTCATAAAATTGACAAGTATAACAAAATGAAGAAATCTGGAAGCTTTCATGACAATTGGATCAACATCAAAATGAAATGGATTTTCCCAAACATTTCTTCAAGTTTAAGACGCAATTCCTTCATTTTCTTGCAGATGTCAAATTCCAATTTCATCGATAAATTGTTTTTGATCTTGCAACCTGATGTGGATCTTGTTAAAAATTTTGGGAAATAAACTAGTTTTTTGATGCATGACATGTCCAGATTTCCTTCAATTTTCCCCAATTATATTGAACACCATATTGGAAGCTCATTTGTCTACTCTATTTGTACACCCACCTATTTTCTTATGCTATTCCATCTTTCATAGAATATGTAAAGGGCATCTTTACATTATTTGTACGCTTTTTCTTAGTTGATTTGATGGTGTATTTGTTTTTCCTGAGAACTAAGAACCTGTTATTATCCTTCCACTTACCATTGCATTGTAATATGTGAATGAAGGAGGTAGAATCTTATTTATTTTTGATTCAATCCTTGATAGGATAGGTTCTAATAAATTTATGATCCTTACGAATTGAAAGGATTACAAATTTAATTGTTGTTATAACAGTCTACTTTTGAATGTGTAATTAATTGCTACGTTAGTACATTTGACATCATTTTTCTACAAAAATTATCGACCATTAATGAAAATGGTTTAGGTTGGTCGGGGTATAGAAGGAAAAAAAATTTATGCCATAAAATGGCCATATGCAAAAGGAATTAACTCCAAAGGCTTTGTAACCTAGAAAACCCCAAATTTGGTGCCCTCTAACCCTAGTTTTTAGGGCTTCTTCAAACTCTTGTCACAACTCACTTCTGCAACCAATTGGTGATTGAATCACCTTCCAATCAACATAATCAATTGTTCCAAAACATAAAATAGATACCTTATGTGGATAGATCATCCATTGTTACACCCGAGCCACCATTTTCACTGGTTTCTTTCACCGTTCTTGACTGTGATCACTTCTAACTCGCTTGGATCTGCATATGCACAGTCAGCTTTATATAATACAAGTTAATAATTGTCATTCCATGAATTAGGCCTTATATTATTCATGGAATGACTTCCATTTATCTAAAACTCTACTGCAATAACAAAATAATTAAAAGATAACCATTGTTCTACACCAACGCAATAGCAAGTTCAAAGTAAACTGAAACTCATCAAATAGCAAGTCAATTTGGTTAAAAAGACTCTGTCAACACATATATAATTCAACCAAGTTAATAGAGTTTCAAATAGTCATCAAATTGCATAGAACAAAAAAGTTTTATTGTCTTTTCGTTCACCAAAACATACACCAATCTATTCTCACTATTTTGTAACAGAGACTCCCTATGACCATTCATAACATAACCATTCCAACTAATAGGGAACATAACCATCCCATAACATCCTAACATAACCATCCCATAACTTCCTAACATAACCATTCCAACCAACTATCATCCTTCCCTCAGTGTTACATCTCAGTGAACGACAATAAGGTTCCTAATGCATCTCCACTTGGAATCTATTATTCCTAATGTACCTTGAAACATATGAATCATTCCTGTTTGTGCATCCTCATTGTCTATCTCATATTAATGTGTATTTGATTTAAACAATAGAGAAAGTTACCACCACACATCAAACATAAGGTGCATTTGATTGAAAGATTGGTCAGTGTCCCTATAATGACTGTCCCAGAATGACAACATTTTGGTGAGTTAATTTGTTTGTGTAGAAGTATGAATGGATTGGCTAGATCAATGGATTGGAATGGATATGGGTAGAGTATAGAAGAGTTTAGAATGATGTTAGAGTTTCTTTTGGATGAGAAGGCAAAGCCATAGTGCTTAGGGGAATAGTGTGATGACTGTCCCATATCCATTCCACATGAATATGAGACAGACAATGAGTATGCCTTGATAAAATTGTTTGTGAATTCCTTAAAATAAATTGCCAAAGAATGGTACAAAAATATCCTAGACAGTAGTACTATTTCTTCATATTCATATTTCTTCATATTTCTTCTAAATAGTGTGATGACTGTCCCAACTAGAGAATCACAACTTTATATTATAGGTTCTTCATGGCACTATAAAGGCCTCGGTGCAATCCAAAACCAGTTCTTATTCATATTTTTCTGATAGAGAATCATAGGTGTGCATGTATAGTTTTTTTAGATAGTAAAAATTGACATTCAAATAAAAAGATATATTGATTTGATGAGTATTTGGCAAGCTGATTTTTGACTTACACTTGGATTTGGATTTGGTTTTGGTTAAAAGAATTAGCCAGTAACTTGACATTTAAAAAAAATACTGAATTAAAAATTTGATTTAAAGCTATTTTCTCTTTCTTTTCCATTGTATTCTTTATTTAAAGTGCTCAATATGTTTGACAATACTACACATGAATATGAGATAGACAATGAGTATGCCTTGATAAAATTGTTTGTGAATTCCTTAAAAGAAAGTGTCAAAGAATGGTACAAAAATATCCTAGACAGTAGTACTATTTCTTCATATTCATATTTCTTCATATTTCTTCTAAATAGTGTGATGACTATCCCAACTAGAGAATCACAACTTTATATTATAGGTTCTTCATGGCACCTTTCAACTTGTCCAATTATGCAAATTGCCTTGCCTGGGGCAACTGTATCTAGTTGTGAGATTTTCATATCATATTTCTCTCAGTAAGAATAGTTTTGGCATAGGATCCTTCAACTGTTTGTGGACCCTTTGTCTATCTAGGAGATTTTTGTACCTTGAAACATATGAATCATTCCTATTTGTGCATCCTCATTTTCTATCTCATATTCATGTGTAGTTGATTTAAACAATAGATTCATCACTACAATGAGAAAGTTACCACCACATGTCAAACATAAGGTGCATTTGATTGAAAGATTGGTCATTGTTTACAAGACAAAGGGTCCACAAACAGTTGAAGGATCCTATGCCACAACCATTCATCTTACTGAGAGAAATATGAGGGATTCTCTAGTTGGGACAGTCATCACACTATTCCCCTAAGCACTATGGCTTTGCCTTCTCATCCACAAGAAACTCTAACATCATTCTAAACTCTTCTATACTCTACCCATATCCATTCCAATCCATTGATCCAATCCATTCATACTTTTCTCATTGACCTTTCCATCATCTATCATTACCAAACTTCTCATTTTCTAGTACTGTCCTTTGCATAATGTTGCCTTGGATGAATGTCCTTTAGTGGACTATCACCTTATCCTCCATACTGTTAGTGAGTCATGCTACTGAGCCTCTAAAATATTTCATGTAATTCTTGCAAAAACTTGACTTGTTGTCTACTCTCCTTTGATCTTCCATCAAGAACTACTGCATGCTCATTGTTGTTTGGCATGACTGTCATGGGATGATTGTCCTCATTGTGATGTTTCTTGTGGCTATACTTGGATTGTTGGTTGTCTTCAGCTATCTTCAAAATTTTAACTTCACGGTTAACTAAAAATCCTTTGATATCAACATTCTTTTGACACCAACTTGTTTAACATTGACTATTATACCTATTAGTTCATCATTCCCTTGGCCTAGTTTGCTTTGTTCAACTCCAACAACATTTGTGATTGTCACATGACCATTTAGATTGTCTACCATTTTAGCCTTTTAAATTCTTCATAGGACTGACTATTCTATGGTTTTCCTTTTCTGTTTCTATATGGAAACCATTATCAACATGCCATCCAACATTTTCAAAGGTCATTCTTGTCTTGCTTGTAAGCTTTTATAGACTGTTTCTACACAACCTTAATGTTTGGACTTACAATTGTCCAATATTTTCTTAGGCAAGACTGTCACTTCAACATGAAGGCTATCATAATTTTGTTTTAGCACTATCCACTGATATTTATGGGACTTGAATTTCCATCTATTGGACTTTCATTTTTGTTCACCATCCTTTTATAGACTGAATTTCTCAAAAATAATGACAAATGCCAAGGCAAAAAGGCAGTAAATAATATAAGCTCCTCAAGCATGAGTTGGATGATGTGGATACATTAGTTCTTATATCTACATAATCCACATCATCCAACTCATGCTTGTGGACCAAGATTGGATGTAGATCATATTTACTGTCTCATAATGACTTACTAGGATAGGTACCAATCTTACTATTATGAGACAGTAAATAATATAAGCTCCTCAAGCATGAGTTGGATGATGTGGATACATTAGTTCTTATATCTACATAATCCACATCATCCAACTCATGCTTGTGGACCAAGATTGGATGTAGATCGTATTTACTGTCTCATAATGACTTACTAGGATAGGTACCAATCTTACTATTATGAGATAGTAAATAATATAAGCTCCTCAAGCATGGGTTGGATGATGTGGATAAATTAGTTCTTATATCTACATAATCCACATCATCCAACTCATGCTTGAGGAGCTTATATAATAATCAACTGATTAATGTTTTTGGTTTTGATGTAGTCCTCTCCAACTCATGCTTGAGGAGCTTATATAATAATCAATTGATTAATGATTTGAGGGACATTTTAATTGCTTGTTCTAATCACTAATTTTAGGAACATTGATAGTGACTGTGAATGAAGACTGTATTCTTATTGTTTTGAAATTTTATGAGGGGTTTTATGTAATCTTAGGTTGGAATCAAATCCATTGTTTGATTATGGGAAGAAGCACTATTGTAAACCAATAGAGAACTACCAGGGACAGTGAACTCCACACTTGGAGACTTGAAATATCTGCTAATCAGTGAATGTTGACATTACATATAATGTGGAAAACAATTTAGTCAACCTTATTGAGAAACCTAAACCTATTCCAAAACCTAGGCTTGCAAGGTTAAAATGACCTTTTTTTCATCCCTCCTTGAATAGACCCTTACCCTCTTGCACTTGTGCAATGATAGGACACCAATGTTGCTAATTAAGGTTGGCAGGATGATTACGCCTATCTTGAAAAAAGACTGTCAAATCATTATGCTTTCAAATCAATTACCTATTATGTATCCCTTGCGAGGGAGAGAAGCCAAACACATAAAGAACATGCACATAAACACGGCAACTGAAAAACTTAAATGGAATACACCAAGAAGTACCAAATGATGAATGCTCAATTGTTGTAATGGCAAAGCAATATCAGAACCATCCATTTATAGTCCTAATGATTTTGGAAATTGTTGACAAAGAATGTTTCTTTTTTTTATTATAGTATAAATGATTTTTCTATAGTCGTAATGATTTTTCTTATTTCTTGTCTTTTGACCCTTTTTGATTTTCTATGTCTGTGCTTCATGATAGGATTTTGTCACCTTCTTTTGATGGTATATTTCATTCACTCTATGTGGAATACTATTTTGTTCACTATTTTATTTCAGCTTCATATTTCTTTCATTTTTCATATACACACAAACTACACATGCTGATAAAAAAATGAGCTATTTGATTTAGGTTTACTTTTCATTATTGTAAATGATTAATATTTCTGATGGTACTCCTTGGTGTATTTGGACTGTAAAAATAATCATATAAAAATAATAAATGTAGTAACGATGGTGCGGTGCATTATTGATATAGGTTTGATGACTCTTGTCAATGTGCCAAACTATCAATGTGGTGGTGGGAAGTGTGTGTTGAAGACTTCACGGACATTGAACAACCCTGGATGACAATTTTGGTGCTACCCTAATAGAAAAAAGGTTGCTAATGTGTATATATTTAAAGTTTCTAATGTAAATACTATTCATTATAATATAAGAACTAATGTAGACTGGGTATCACAGGGAAATAATGGCTACGGATACTTTAGTTGGGTCGATGACAACTCATCTGCATCTATCCACCCATCTCCACTTATCCACGATGAAGGATTTGAGTGCAAAACCTGTCAGGCTAGGGCAAATTCTGAAATTATATTTTTACGATGCCTTCTCTGTATTGTAATCGCATATCTAATTTGTTGCGACCATATGCAGAGATGAACTCAGGAATTAGTTAGTTTAGTATTTTCATATTGTAACTAATATTTTAATAATTCTTCATGTTTATGGCTCATGGGACCCCCAATCTGCTATCAATCACATGATTTAACATATAGTGTTTTCTTGGTTGTTCCATTTGTTCCTTGACCTTGACTATGGATTGACTATCTCTTTTGCATGTTTTCAAGAGTTTTCCCACCAATACAAGTGTAAATAACGCATTGAATGTAATCTACAGATGTTGCATGGTATGAAATCTTGCTAAAGTTTGAGTGCAGCATGGTATCAAGTCTCGCTGAAGAAGAGTACTACAAAGAGCAGGCCTACCGTACCAAGGTAGTTTGACAAGAACAAGGAATATGGTTTAAACAGAATGGGAAGACGTCTTTCTAGCCTGGGCTTGGATCCTTTGATAATTAGCTTCATAATAAATGAAGCAAATGAGAGCTAAGCAATTAGCTTCCTAGGAAAAATCTTGTAAATGAACTGTGTGTACCCCAATTTTTGTGTCTTCTACGTGTACCTAAATGGTATATTTGAAACAACAAGGGTAAATTTAGCCTTACCCTTGTTGTTTCAAATATATGATTTGGGTACGCACAGAGGGCACATTAATTGGGGTACATATAGTTCATTTATGGGATTTTTCTTGGATAACTAATTGCTCATCTGTCATCTATAATCATTATTAAGCTAATTGCCGAAGGATCTAGGCTCAAGCTAGAAAGATGTCTTCCCAAACACATAAAAAACATACACATAAACATGACAACTGAGAAACATAAATGTAGATTTCACAATAGCTGAGAAACATAATTGTAGGCATCATGGTCATAATTTTTTGGAGACAACATAATTGAGTTGTATACCCAGACGATGGAGAGCAACCTCTGCTCCTCTAATTCCAAGTTGACACTGCGGGATCCAAAGACCATAGATAAGGAATAAATTGAGAGAGTGGAGGAGGGCCATAATGACCAAAATAATACAGGATGAACCTCAAGTTAAATGAGGCAACTGTAAACATTTTAATAAATTTTATTAAAATGTTTGCAATTGCCTCATTTAACTTGAGGTTTGTCCTCTATTATTTTTTTCATTATGCCCCTCCTCCACTCTCTCAATTTATTCCTTATCTATGGTCTTGGGATCCCACATTGTCAACTTGGAACCAAAGGAGCAGAATTTGATCTTCATCATCTGGATATACCACTCAATTACGTTGTCTCCAAAAAAATGTGATCATGATGCCTACAATTATGTTTCTCAGTTGTTGTGTCCCAAGACCCCTTATGACCCTTTACGACCATTTATGATTTCTAAGAATACATCTTAGAGGTCTTAAAATGTCGTAAAGGGTCATAAGAGGCTCCTAGGAGGGGACAAATGAGCTTCCACCTTCACGTGGTTGGCCCTATTAAGTAGAGAATGTTAATTAAAATATTCTTGAAACATAATTGTAGGCATCATGGTCACATCGGGAATGAAACTATTCCAAGTTGACACTGTGGGATGGAGAACAACTTGGAACTGGAGGTGTAGAAGTTTCTCTCCATCATCTGGGTATACCACTCAATTACATCGTCTCCAAAAAAATGTGACCATGATGCCTACAATTATGTTTCTTAGAGAATGTTAAACTATTCTTGAAACAAAGAGAAGCTCAAAGAGAAGCTGGCAACAACCAACAGAATGAGTGTGGACACCTGAAGATAAATATCAAATAGGGGAAAAGCACCTGCAACAATAGAGGCAATAGCTATAGATACAGATGAGGATATCATAGAAATCCCTAATTTAGTGTTTCAAAGAACAAATGATGGACTGTGAATTAGGAATTTCTATGATATCATCATCTAAATCTATTATTTACATTGGAATGTAGCCTGCGGATATTGATATTGCACCGACTGAGCACGATGGAGGCATCGATTCTAATGTGAATTGTAGTACTCAAGGTATACATTTTCTATTCAAATTTTGATTAATGAATATTTAATACAAGAAAACATATTCAATTGTTTAAGGTGGATGAGTTGTGATGATGAGACGTGCCATTTAGATGTTAACTGTGATAGTCTCTTGGTTTCAGGCAATGCAGAAGGAGAAGCCTAGTTCAATATGCAATCTCATAGAATATGCATGGAAATCAGGTGGAGTTGAAAAACACAACAGGGTTTCATTTTTTATAGAGGTATTTAATTGCATATTTTAATTTATAGACCATCCTAAAAATGTAAACGTGTTGTGTTTTTTCAACTCCACCTACTACCCGTGCATATTTTGCTTGTGTTGCACGCGCATTCTCGATTTAGAGTGGGAAAAATCTTATTTTCGATGTGAGGGAGAGAAGCCAAACACAAAGAACATGCAAATAAACATGACAGCTACAAAACATAAATTTAGATATCACAATAGCTAAGAAACATAAATGTAGGCATCATGGTCCCAATTGTTTGGAGACACAACATAATTGAATGCTATACCCATAAAATGCAACACAACCACTACTCCTGCAGTTCTAAGTTGACACTGTAGATCCAAAAACCATATATAGATTCCTTATCTTTGGTTTTTGGATCTTGCAGTGTCAACTTAGAGCTACAGGAGTAGTGGTTGTGTTGCATTGTCTAGGTATACCACTCAATTATGTTGTGTTTCCAAAACATTGTGACCATGATGCCTACATTTATGTTTCTCAGTTTTTGTGTCCTAGGACCCCTTATGACCCTTTACGACTATTTATGACCTCTAAGAATACATCTTAGAGGTCTTAAAATGTCGTAAAGGGTCATAAGAGGCTCCTAGGAGGGGCCAGATGAGCTTCCACCTTCACGTGGTTGGCCCTATTAAGTAGAGAATGTTAATTAAACTATTCTTCAAACATAATTGTAGGCATCATGGTCACATTTTTTTGGAGACAACATAATTGAGTTGTATACCTACACAAAGAGCAATTTCTGCACCTCTGATTCCAAGTTGACACTGCGGGATGGATAACAACTTGGATCCAGAGGTGCAAAAATTTCTCTCCATCGTCTGGGTATACCACTCAATTACATTGTCTCCAAAAAAAATGTGACCATGATGCCTACAATTATGTTTCTCAGAGAATGTTAAACTATTCTTGAAACAAAGAGAAGCTGGCAACAACCAACAGAACCAGTGTTTATGACCATTTATGACCTCTAAGAATACATCTTAGAGGTCTTAAAATGTTGTAAAGAGTCATAAGAGGATCCTAGGAGGGGCCAGATGAGCTTCCACCTTCAGGTGGTTGGCCCTGTTAAGTAGAGAATGTTAAACTATTATCGAAACAAAGAGAAGCTCAATAATTTATATCTGAATACCAATTTATATCTGCGTATCAAACTTAGACAAGCACACAAATCTGTAGGTAAACAAAGCTTTCTAATTGTGCTAAATAGAAGACATCTATAATATTATTTTGAGGAAACACATCTATGCTATTCTTTTGAATGATGTCACTATTGACACTTTTGAGGAAATAAAAGGCTGAGGTGGTATTAGGCATCCTATTCAGCTTAAGCTATGTAATTAATAAACATTTTTATAAAAAAAAATTAGTATTGGTCAAAATTTTGACCATTTCGTAGCACTAAATTTGACCAAAATGCTATGCATTCGATGATAATTTCTACAAACATTGGTGGATAATTCGACCTGTCATATGGTCGAAATTGGGACCACTTCACCAATTAAATTGACGGCAATGCTTCCAGTTCCAAGGGATTGTTGCAATTGATAATTCGGCCAATAGTGTGGTCAAAATTTTGACTATTAATCAACATGTAGAAAATTCAATGAAAAAAGATTGACGACAGTTTTAGTCTTTTATTCGACCAATTCTTGTAGAAAATTTGACTAATTCTCATCAAAATTTAAGGTAAAATTTACTAGTGTTGAGAGAATTAGTACAAGATAAAGAAGTATGAATGGAATATGTGAATACAAAAGAACAATTAGTAGACATATTCACTAAAGCTTTACCCAAAGAATCTCATGAGTGTTTGAGAAGACAATTAGAGGTTCTTCCCCTAACTGAGGCTGCCTAGACAAGCTAGGAGCACTCCATCAAATGTGCTACAGCAAAAGATTTGACAAATTGGTGCAGAATATTGTCACACTTTAGGGTTGGCCTAGAGTTGTGAAGAGAAGCAAAGACAAGGAATCAATCATACGCAAGATGACAGAGGGAGAAACACTGAGCTACACAGATATTATCTACATCTGATGGATGTATGTTTTAGTTGCTGCTTTGGCATTTTTGTCAAAGAGGGAGATGAACTGATATGATAACACATGAGATATGATAACACATGATAGAGGTAAATGAACTGATGAACTAATGGGAGATGAACTGATGGAACTAAAGATAAGGCTAATGAACTAAAATGAAGAATTGGGATAGAGGGAGATCTAAATATACTTCTGACGGTCACAGAAGTGAGGCTTATAGGATTCTGAATCAGAATGAAGCTAAGGATATTATAAAATAATTTTTTGATGGACAGATAAGTTTTTGGATTGGTTGGTAATCCATGTGTTATTCAAGTGATATCATATGGTGTTGCCATCAATGCCAAAGAGGGAGATTGTTGGAAAGTGCAATTGAAACAATTGTTGTATTGTCATTGATGTCAAACCTTAATTGGTAAGACTATTGCTACTTAGGAAAGTACTATATCTATTTGAGTGTTGCTAAGGGGCTAAGCAAGGTTGGTAACAATAGCACCTAGGGAAAGGTTGAGTTATCTTGATACTACAAAGTTTACTTGACTATGTTGCACAATGATGAGATAATGTATTGTTTATCTTAGTAAGACTAAAGACTAAACTGGTAGGCTTAACCGAGAAAAGAATGGAAAAAACATGTTTAAGCTGAGTGATGTTAGTGTCGACCAAGTTACTATATGCCGAGCAAAATTCTAGTGTCGACCAAGCATTAGATAATTTTTGAGGAAGACAGTGTAAGCTGAGGAAATAGTTTTAGTAATGACTGAGCTTTCTACATGAAGACCGAGTGAACAATCACAGTATTGACCGAGAATCAGCAATTTTATAAATGAAGAGAATTTAATTTTGGAGCTGACATTGTTGAATTCTTGGATTATGTAAAATGTGTTGACTTTATTTATTGATTCTTAGGAAGCATTAAATGCATTGTAAAACATTTTATTGTAAATCTTTAAGAGATTTGAGATGATTCTAGAAAAGGAGCCGAAGAACATGAAGCAGGTAGATTCAATGAATCTGACCTAACCCTAAGATCTACAATTGAGATTGAGTGGAAAAAGATGAGTTAACCTAATTGAGGAAAATATAAGGGAACCTGAACATTTTGATATGTATGTACATGGAGAATAGAGAATGCTAGAAGAGGAAAGTTTTATTGACTGAATAAGCAGAAAAGGCTGAAGGAGAATTATGGTGATTGCTTGAAGAAAAGTTTCGAGTAGATTAGAGATGGAAATAGAAAAGTTTCAAAGTCAATAAACTAGCATTAGTGTATGGAATCAGATCTGATATTTGCAAAGTGAGTTGAATATTTTTCAGATAATACTGCTGCTACTTTCTAACCATTGTAACAGTCAAAATCCTTTTAACAAAGGTTGACCTAATAGTCATGTGTTAAATCCTTTGAACAAGGTTGCATTCTAATGGAGTGTATGTAAGTCGTATGACTAGGCTCACTTTTAACAGGGTAATTGAAATCCTTTAACTGGGTCACACCTGACAGTGTGTATTGTAACCTTTGACAGGGTTGGCTTTTTACCGAGCTTACTTCAGAAGAGTGAAAATAATAGTAGCATGTTACAAAGTGGTTTTTCCCAAATTGGGTTTCCACTATAAATCCTGGTGTTTATACTTGTGTGAATGTTTAGATCTGAACATTACTATATTTTGCAAGTTAAGTTACAGCTAGATAGTGGACTGCATTGTTAGATGTTTCTATTATTGAATCAGTGATGACCGAGTTTGTTTTGGTTTTGGATCTGATTTAAGGATAATTTTTTAAGATTGTTTTATACATCAGGACCTGAGAACAACTGATTCACCCCCCCTCTCTATTGTTCTAAATCATATTAACAGTGGCAACATATGAGAAAATTGGCTAAGTCTACAACTTCAAAATCTCAAAATTGTGGCCATAGTATAAAATATATACTATCCTTATAACTCCAAAAAAAAACTTATCTCTAATATAGTACTCCTCCTAAGAGTATCAATCCTTATCATTTTCTTATCAATTTTCTACTATATATCTCTCCCCCTTTGACAACAATGACAAAATAAAGGTAAGGAGGGTTACAAAACTGTAGTCTCAAAAAGATTATTCCTTAATTCAATTTTGCAAAGCCAGTAGGCTTGCGACACAATCTGCAAAATCAATCTTTATAGCTTCTAACTCCTCCCATGATTTCTTAATGGAATCTACCACATTGAGTAGTGCGCTTAGTCCATAAGATGCTATTTCACATGCTTGGAGGTTTTCAAAGTTAAAATTTTGAAAAGATGTCTTAGCTGAAAGACATTCTTCCAATTACTCTTCAATAATGCTTAACTTCATAGAAGTGTGCTCTCTTAAAAGAGTGAATCTTTTCATTTTCCTATCTTTTTCATCTTGCAAAACTCTGATTTCATCATTTAACTTATGAATTTTATTCTCAACATCAAATACCTTCACATTGGGGCTAGAAAGAAAGTTAGTTTCATTCTAAATTTTTGCTTCCTTCATCTTCATCTTCTGATCTTCTCCTGCTGTCAAGGTCTTTGATTTTGTACACTAGATGTACAAAGATTTTCCTATTTCCAAATTCTTCCTCAAGTCCTTTATACAAATATAAAGATTTTTGATATCATTCCTAATATTTTGGCTGATGTTCAAAAGCATTTTGGCCTCATAAGCTGCTTGAGCATTCACTTTTGCTATATCAGATAGATTTGTGAATTCATTATCAAAAGTGTTCATTACTTTCTTTGCTTTCTCCAGAGGGTCAGCTTCTGCAATTTGTGTAGTTATAATGCCTTGTAACTTCTCAATAAGTTCCTTTAGGCATCCTTCAAGACTTTTTACTTTCTTGTTCTTTCCAATGATTTTGTTCAAGGATGTGATCAATTCCAACTGATCATCATCATCTACTTCCTTTCCCAAATGCTCAATCATAGATCCAATCTGATTGTTCTTTCCAGTCTTAGGAGTAAGATTGATATCCTCTTTGGTGGGAATAGGTGCTTTTTTTTCTTTCACTGAGGGTTCTACAACTGTGGTTTCTATTTTCTCTTCTCCTTTAGTAGTTTCCTGCTCTTCAAAAGCTGAATTGTCAACAATGTTTTCCAGATTCTTGAATACATTATCATCGGTATCCAAGGTGATCTTCATTCCTTCTACATTCATGACTTCATCTTCAATGTTAATGGCTAGTGGAGAGGGAATGTCCTCTTATTCTACTTCTTCTACTGCTTGACCTTTGGATTCTGCTGCAACTGATGATTCTCTAGCATTTTCTGACATAACTTTGATTATTGCTTGCTATGTTTTTGAATTAACTTCTTCATATCTGCCTCCCATAATCTGAATGGTTCTCTTCTTGGTTCTCAAATGGGTGCTTAAATCTTTCATGATCTGACTAAAGTGTGCTTCATCTTTTACTACACAAATCTTCCTTACAAGCTTTTCTCTAATATTTGTGTCTTCCTCGGATGCTCTCTTCTTCCTATTCACAAGTTTATTATACAAATCATCAGGTATCTTACCTTGAATTATATCAAACTTCTTATCAGACAAAATCATATGCTTTACCACTGCATTTTCCAAATTTAGTCTCTTTGCATAATCATAAAGTTCATAATACTTATTCATTCTTGTAAAGTATCCATCCTGAATGATCTGCTCATTAAGCTTCTCAACTTTAGGTTTCTAAGTTTTCTTCTTAATAGAAGTGTCATCATCTTTGATTTCTACAATTTTCCTTGGAATTGGTTGCACTAATGTTTTATGTCTCTTACCCGGTCCAGTAGCACTCTCTTTTACTCTTTTGCTAGGTGTGGAGGAAGTGGATCTGGTGGATATCTTTACTTCTTGATCCTTCTCAATTTCTTAGACTTTCACCTTAACTTGTGTTTCTTCTTGCTGTGATGTAATTGATGATAAAGGTGGAATAGACAAAACTTCTTTTTGTCCACTATCTCTGATTGCTACTAATGTTTTCTTTGCTACCAGGAATTCATGCTCAGTCATCCTTGTATCTTTTAGGATTTTCTTTATAGTACTCTCAACTCTTTTCTTTGATTGCTTCTCTTCAAGTAAGGTCTTTGTGGAGTTGAAGTTCTCCTCAAAGGTTCCAAACCTATTACAGTGAGTGTCCAACTTACACTTAAGTAACTTGCTCACATACTCTTCTATCTCTACCTTGGATATCTCATAGCCAAGAGGGTCTATGAACTCTATTCTAGGTTCTACTGCTTCAATGTAGGTAAAGTCAGTATCAACCATGAAACATATGTCATTTTTGTACTTCTCCACAAGAGACTGTGGGATCCTTGATCTGCTAGATACTATATCCTGAAATGTCTTGATTACCAATACTACACTCTCATTCACTTTGTTAATAACATGCCTTTTGTACACTAGGTTAATCCTTTCCATTATAGTTTGGCCATCATTCCAATCATTTCCAATGGTGTAAGGAAATCTTCTCAATAGATGAAAAAACATATAGGTGATTAAGGATGAGAACCTAAACTGTGTATACTTAGTTTCCTTAATCTTTTCCAAATTTTCAAATAGTTGAATTCTCAGAATCTCACACATATCAACTTGTACTTTGTCAACACACATCAGATAAGCTACATGTATCATTCCAGCTGCCATGTCATCCTCTCTTGAATTTGCACAAAACTTAGTGGTTAGGATCTTGCATAAGTATCTGTCATCATCTTGTTGAATCTTACTAATCATAATTTCTCTACCATTATAGGATGAATTTGTGTTGTCAATGACTTTTTCCTCGTGTTCTTCTCATTTAAAGGAATGGCTCTAGTTTTAGATAGTCTAGTGACTTCATGAATCAAATCAGCTATGATATCTATCACTCTATCTTCTAACCAAAACTTCCCATTATGAATTCTGCTTAAGATTATCTTAGTACATTCTTCATTGTCAAATTCATACTGTAATGCATACTCAATGATTTCATTATCTTTCAAATGCTCAAATCCTTCTTTCAATGTCATGTCCTGATTGTAGATCTTCTAATATTCCTTGGTGAAATCACTATCACTAACAGTCTCTAGTTTGCATCCAAGATAACTTCTAACATTCTCTAGATGTAAAACTTCATCTAGTATGGATGATAAAGCTAACCTAGGATCAGCTTCCAAGGGTTCTACTGGTTCCCTTTTCAACTTAGGTCAATTTTTATCTCTGACATTGTGAATTAAAGAAATATCCATGATTTCTTCTAATTCCTTCACTGATTTAAAGATCTGTCAAGTAAAATACCTTGATTTCATGATTTTAGGGCTTGCGTAGATTTGGCACAAAATTCTTCTCCAAATCCTTGCAAAATGCTTCCAATCACTGCTCTTTGATCTCCTTAACACTTGAATTCACTTTGATGATCAAATAATACCGATCATGACCTTTTATTAATTCAATCTCACTTAGATCTGACATCGTATTCAATTCTTTTGTCACTTCTTTCCAAAAAGTTCTTTCTCCTAACCTGCAAAACTTAAAACTTCTTGTGATCTCGCAAAACATAATATTTTTCTTTGTGCTCTTAACCATAGCATTAGAACATCATATACTACCTTGCATTAACTTCTCAAGACTCATTTCATCATATATCTACTTCTACACTAATCTAAGTTCCTATTCTACTGCAATTTTCATAAATTAAGTACTTTGAGATGGGTCAGGTAAAGATTCATTCTTACTTTTTAATACTTCACCTTCCTGATTACATTCAATGTTGAATATGTCTCCTTGATCTATGCTTTTGATAAACTTCACTTTATCTGAATTACTACAGCATCCTTTTTGACTGTTACTTGCATCTTCATTTCTTCTTGCATGATTTATGGGATTAGGATTAGGATGAAAAACTCTATTGTTCATTCTGCAAAACCTTGTTGTATGTCCAATCTTGTTGCATATCTGACAATGACAAACAATTTCATTGTTTCCATATCTTGGTCCAAGCTAATTGATTTGTGATCTGCAGTTTCTAGCAATGTGTCCAACCTTGTTGCATCTATAACATATTACTCCATTTCTTCTGTTCATATCTTCAGTAGGTTTCTTATCTGCATTGTTAGTATTCCTAAACATTCTACTACCATCATTATTCTCAATAAATTTAGGTTTCCTACATTCAATATCTCTATGTCCAAAACCATGACAATTATAACAATAACCATTAAGAGGTTTAAATTGCTTACCTGTGCAATCTCTCTTCATATGACCAATAGTATTACAAGAAAAACATCTACCTTTGAATTCTCTTTACATACCTTTGGGTGTTTCCTCTTGCTTGGGTGATTCTTCTTCTTTAGGTGTATCTTCAAACTTGTTAAGCTCATCAGACTTCTTCTCATCTATGCTTTTAGATATTTTCAGATCTGGTTCCTTGCTTTCTTCATTTTCTTTAAAAGTGTTGAATCCAAGACCAGTCTTATCATAGAATGGTTTTTGATAAGATATGCATTCATCAATCTTCTCACTAGTTGAATATAGCCTTTCAAGTTGTTGTTTGGATTGAGTTAGTTCACCTTTCATAATATTATTGTATTTCTCAAGTTCAGCATACTGCAAATTGACTTTCTCAATTTCATATGTTACTTTACCAAGTTTAGATTTTAGTCCTTCATTTTCAGTCTTTAGACTTTCATTCTCAAATTTCAAATTTTCTTCAATCTTGCCATTTCCATCTTTCAAACTAAGCTTCAGATTTTCTATCTTCAATTCATTCTTAAGGATCTCATTTTATTTTTCTAAATTGTCATCACAATCTTCAATAAAAACTTCGGATTCCTTTTCAGATCTCAGATCTTCCAACTTGTTTTTCAATTTCTCAATGAGGTTCTTTGCATCATCATATTTTCTTTTCAAAGTGTCTTTTTCAATAGTAAGCAAGTCAATCTATTCAAGGGCTTCTTCAAGATTCTTCTATAGTTGATCCATATCCATAGAGATCTTACTCAAGCTACTCGGCTTTCCATGAATGATTCTTTTCCGAGTAACTAAGCTCTGATACCAATTGTTAGAAATAGGGAATACTGAGAGGGGTGGGTGAATCAGTATTCTACAAACTTTTACTTTTGCCCAATTATGGATATAACAAACTATCTTAACACATGCATAACATAAGAAGCTAAACAACATGCATAGCAATAAAACTAAAGAACTCATAACACATTATTTGTTCTCGAGGAAACCCTGGCCAAGGGAAAACCCCAGTGGAGATGGTACCCACAAAGATCCACTAATCAAAAGTATCATGTTAAGGATGTTGACCCTGTTGGGAGTCTATTACATGCATATAGTGTCTCAATCCTGATTAAGGGACTATAGGCATTGTTAGAAGCCTCAACCCTATTAGGAGTTGGCAATACAAAATGTGATTACTAGATGAGCCCACTACCCAAACAAGTAATGTACAATATACACTGATTACAAAAGAAGGTTAAGTTACATAACCTTATACTGCTTGCATCAATATCTCTTTGCTACTCTTTCACTATCGCTATTACATATGCATCATATATCTTACATCATATCACTTCATTATTACATTCTATTACATATCCTTCTTACAATTTACAATTACATTTATACAAGTTATTAGGATTAATAACTTTCCAGTCGGCTATCATATTACAAATAACTATATCCAAGAGTTAACATCTAGGATGTCATCCCTTTATATTGTTAATTCATTATTTTGATAAAACAAAATAATCCCTTAACTGTTTACTAATTATGTGTTCATATTATGTCCTGTCAACTTGACACTATCTTTGGTAAAACTATCATAACTTCTTCTGTACATGTCGTAATAACTTGCACTCTGAGATGATTCTTCAATAGTCATCATAGAGTCTATGTTCAAGTGCACAAGCATTGACCTTACTCCAATCAACATTGCAAACAAAAACTATCTCCAGGTTCACTGGTAAAAACATTGTCTCATACTTTAGACAATTTCACATTGTGCTCTGTCATACTAGTTCTTTGACCTGTGCAATCTTCATGTAGATCATATGTTTCCATAATGACAACATCTATGTAATCAACTCAGCCAAATTGCCAACAGGGGGGGCATTGGATGCAGACAATAGAATATATCCAGCCCCTGATTATACAGAATAAGCTCATGAGAGTTTAGATATGGTGTGTACAGACACTATGGAGTCTATGTTTGTGATTGCAACACTTGGAGATTCATATCCTATGATCATGAAATTATGTATGAATGGACAGCGTGCGGAGTGGAGCTACCTGTGATTAATGCATTCACTCACCTTGTGATGGATAAAACACCTTGAAACATGTCATTTCAGCACCATTTGATTAGCAGTGACCAATGATAATAGAGTTAAGAAGCACTACAGCCATCTAGAAAATACATCACATGATCATTTGAAGCAAAAGATCCAGATTTCAGCATATTAAAGGTATTTAGACTATACTCTTTCAAGAAGCTATGGATGCACCTGTGATATTTGATGTTGTTGATAAACTGAGGTATAAGTTTAAGAGGCACCTATTTAATTCTTGTGAGGATGATCTAAAAGGAGCATTTTTGCAAACCCCTTATGGTGTGTTACACATTGAAGATATTAGGGCTTATATTCAATGCAAGTTGAACATGTATTAGCAGCTGAGATAGACACATCTAAAGAGAGATGGGGAACTTACTTGGAAAAGTCAAAAAAGTTAGAGAGGAACATGACAAGTGAACAAGGAAAAGAAAGATTGAGAAAATAGTTGATGACATTGTTGCAAAGGTAGGAATTACAAAGGAGCAGCTGAGAGAAGTAAGGTTAAAGATGACAAAAGGATCCTCTAGCTTGGAAATTGAGGCACCTCCTCCTTATGAAGTTGAAAAGATAGTAAGTCCTACTCTTGATATAATTGATTTATCAATTACACATGAGAATATTTCACAAGAGGTTGCATCTGCAAGCACACCTAGGAGATCTACAAGATTTAAAAACCAAGCAGGCCTAATAAAAAAAAGGTAGAAGTAGAAATAATGAAGAAAGATGATAGGTTGACTAAGAAGACAGAAGAAAAAGAAGTACAAAAGAGGCCACAAGATCTATGGAATCCAGATATCCAGATGTTACAAAAGAGATTAATAAGAGATGGAAATATGAAGATAGTAAATAGATACTATGAAAGGTATGATTCTAACAATCAAGCAATAATTGAGGACACTGTAATTGAGCACTTGTTATTTTACAAGAAGCAATTATTATAAATAGAAGGTAGCATTCCTAAGGACTTGTATAGAAAGTTGGAAATAAGAAAATGGTTAGCACATTCTGAGGATAAGACTATAAGAAATAAGGCTATTGAAGATATGTTACCTGTAGTCTCCATAAAAGAGAGGGAGAGAATCATTAAAGAGTTGAAACCTCTACTGAGAACAAAGGCTAGACTTGTGAAGATAATGGAAAGGAAGTATGATGAGTTTATAGAAGACACACAAAAGGAATTGGACCAAATTATTATATGCGACATGCCTAAGATGACCTCACCTCCCAAGGTTACCAAGCCTACACCTTTAGGAATGGGAGAAAGCTCTAGGACATCTAAAGTGAGTGAGCAAGCAAGCGAAGTTGACAAGAAACTAGACTTCTTCATTTCTAGTATGCCTATATCATTAGACACTTCACTTGATGCAAATGACCCATTTCACGATAATCTCAATAGTGTGATGATAGTAGAAGAAGGATAGAAAGAGGAAGAACATAAATAAGAAAAATAGGAAGAGAAAGAACAAGAGAAGGAGAAATAGAAAGAGTAAAATCAGGAAGAAGAGACAGCAGCAGAAAAAGAAGAAGAGGTAAGAACTGAACTTAAACAAGAACTAGATACCTCCTCCACTCTATTGTTGGCAAGTATGGCCAAACCAATGAGCACTAATGTGGAAAGCATGGATGAGGATGAACTCATGAGGTTATCCTTCACATGGTATTTGCTAAGCCAAAGGAAAGGTTAGAACAAAAGGGGTACAAGAAGGTAAAAGTGATTGCTAGGATAGTAGAGACTGTAAATAAAATACTCCCTCCACCTCTTATTTTTCAAGGAAGGGATGATGCAGAAAACTTGAACTTGGCATTGGAAAACTTTGACAATCATTTTGAGTCATTGTTAAATATCACAGAGGATAAGGCTGAAAAGATATTCTTAAAAAGGAAGTTGAAGGAAGTTTGTCAGTCCATCTCATGGGACTTGGGCATTCTGAAAACAACTACAATCAAAGCTAAAATTTGTGTGTCACGCGGAAGAAAGGTATACAACTATTGCATAAATCCTATCAAACATGTTAGGAATATTGAAGATATCATAGCCAAGGATAGGGATACATTAGACAGCTTAATGGAAACTTGTGAAACCTCTTCACAAACTATGGTGTAAATGGACAAGAAGACATCCAAGATTTTGGATAAGATAATTACTTTGAATATAGAAAAAGGGAGAGTAGTGGAAAGATTTAGTTTTCTAAAGAGTCTAATCACTCCTAAGCTTTCAATTATTGAAGATCATCTCATAGAGATGGAGAAGATAGAAGGATCAATGAAAAAAATTTTACCCACTGAGCTAAAGGAAGCAGAGACTACATCCTATGCACTAAATGAACTGATCCATGTTAGTGAACTTCTGATCAAGTCATGGGATAATGAAGTGAAGACCTTGGAAGAATTTTTCCAAGACATTATGAATCTAGTGAGTAAGCACTAAGTCTTTTGTGTTTAAGATTTTGAAATTTTGTAAGTACCTTTGCCGTTGATGTCAAAGGGAGAGGAAGAGAAGAGGAAAAAGAATTAAATAATAAGAGAGAGAGAGAGAGAGAGAGATGTGAAAATAAATAAAAAATAAAAGAAGAAAAGAAGAAAGGATATGTATATAGAGAAGTAGAAGGAAGATAGTGTTTTGACACTTAGTCATTTTTAGCTAAGTGTTGCCATCAATGCCAAATGGAGAGATTGTTCGAAAGTGATGTTTGGGAGAACTATGGATCACTTAAGGGTTGTCATTTATGGAAACACTTATGCTGGAGTGATCACATGAAGTGAGTATAGGTATTGGAGACATGGTCATGAAAATGACTAAGTACAGAATCATAATAACAGTATTCTGCAGTACATTTTTGGTCAGCGAAGATAGCATATGATATATTATGGCTTGAGAACTTAGAGGAAGATATTTTGGGATATGTAGGACCTTTAGTTAAGGTCACATATGTTTTGGTGTTGATATCAGTAAGATATTTTGTTGTGAAGGTATGTGAAGATAGAGAAACAGTCACGCAAGGTATGTGAGAAGTCGTGATGATTGAGGGAAGGCTAGATGGTATGGTAACATGCTAGGTCAGATGAGAGTTGTATATCACTAAAAATTTTGTAATTCAAGATTTCCACCTCTACATTTATCATTTGTATAATTAATTTTTATGTTTTGTATTTTATTTGAGAGCCGACTGGATGGCAGAATTGATATAAGTATAGATTGTTTTGTGGAAGCGATAAGTGTGAAACTATGTGATAGAAATGGATGTGAATTTGGGATATTAGTAAATGTAGATAGAAGATGCAAGATATGTGATTGACAAAACTAATAACTATAACTATCAAAGCATAGAAGAATCTTGTATTGTTCACTACTTGAAGAACACTTTTGTGACAGAGTTTTGATTGTAAAAGTTGTAATCTCACCACACCTTTAACAGGGTTTTTGTATACCCCTAATAGGGTTTTGTATTCCTCTAACAAGGAAATGTACTATGTAATACTCAACTCCTAATAGGGCTAGATCTCCTAACAGGGATTCAATATTTTCGCTCATAGTTATGGGTACCATCACCACTGGGGTTTTCCCTTGGCCAGGGTTTCCTCAAAAACAAATAATGGTGTTATAAGTTATGTGTTATGTGTTTATGTTATTTTCATTTCAGTATTTATATGGTTTATTTTCAATTGGTTGAAGTTTAATTTAAAGTGTTGTAATACTGATTCACCCCTCCCCCCCTTCTCAATATTACTTAATCCTAACATTACATTGTGATTGAAACCAGTGATTGTACATATTATTGATGCAAGAAAACTGGTGGCTTGGGGTATTTTTATGTTGGCCAAATTATATAGGGACCATCATATATCCTATCATGATAGGGAGGGACAGGGTCGGAGCATTGGTTTTCTAACCTTGCTATAAGTGTGGGGTTGGGAGCACATCATAGTGCTTCGACTGATAGGGAGAAGAGATAGGAAACTATATGAGCTTGTAGTATACAACTGGGCAAGGCCATTGATCTATCATCACATAGATGATATTGAATTTTGGAGGGAGACATTGGATGGGCTCAGAGATGGTATCACTTAGAGGCCATAGCTTACATTAGGTCCGTGGATAGAGGACAATAGGTATTTTCCATTTTTCATGACTCCCACATATATAGTTGGGCACTGGGATTATGCCATAGAGAAGTATAGATTAGATAGGGTGGCTCAACTACTTGGGTTTACATAGGGGGATCCAGACCTAGAGCATTGGTATCAGTAGGTTACCCAAGAGAGGAGGTCAAAGTTCAGGCCCCCATTAGATAGGGATGGATTGAGGGTGACTTGGAGGATGATGAAATTGGTACATTAGGATTAGCATGGGGATTTGTAAAATACAAGGGTGATGGTAGAGTACAGAGTGTAGTTTCAAGCACCTCAAGCTATGGGGAGGTCAAGTTTTCTACCACCTCTAGAGAGACAGAGGATTTTTACAGAGAGTGGTAGGGGGAGGGTGGCAAGAGGAGGAGGTAGGGTAGCCTAGGTAGGAGGATGGGAGGGGGGATGGAGATGGAGGGGGAGATGGAGATGTTGTGGGAGGAGGAGGGGATAGAGGAGGAGATACAAGTTGGGTGGCCGTGGATGTGGATATGGGGGGGATGGAGGATAGGGTCCAATACCACCAGCAGTACCATCTGTGAGTGGGGGGATCTTCTTTGGCTCGTGGGGGTGATTCATTGGCTGAGAAGCTAAGTTCTTTATAGGAAGTGTATGCATCTACTAGCCATCTCTTGAGAGACACTTAGTAGGAGATATATGGGACCCAAGTAGACTGGGATAAGCTACACAGTGAGGTATAGGATTTGAATACTCAGGTGGTTGAGATGACAAGGAAGAGGGATGAGGTGAGGGGAGAGAGGGATAGCTTCAAGGTACAGGTGGCTCATTTGATGGCTAATGATTTTGAGATTATTGAGGAGAGGGATAGGTATTTACATGGGAGTGACACCTATAGAGATGAGAGGGATAGACTGCATAGGGAGAGGGATGGGATACTATAGGATATTGGGTCACTGAGGGAAGAGGTAGTATTTGGTTTTAGGGAGGGATGTGCAAATATGACAATGGTTTTGATATTGAGTTCTGAGTTAGCAAAGGTTAGAGAAAAGGTGGGTTGGTACAAGGATATGTATTACATAACCATGCCACAAGATAGGAGGGAGTCTTATAGATCAATGGTAGGATCTATTGGTATAGGATTAGGGCTGAGTAGAGAGACTAGGGGTTAGTAATAAAGGGGTGGGTCTTCTCGTAGTGCTCAGGAGAATACAAAAACCCACTGGTTAGGGCATAGTCATAGTTACACACATTTGACCATTAGTTTAGATGAAGGAGGCTAGGATTTTAGATACAAGTGCATAGGGGGGGAGATAGGATATAGGGACTATGAAGTTGATTATAGGGCCTTCACGATAGGTGATACGTATAGGTACATGCACAAGATTCCTAAGATTAGGGACATCTATTTGGCAGTCATAGGAAGGGGTAACGATCATCACCAAGTGCACCAAATTCATAGTCATGATGACAGTGGGGACTAGACAGGTACCTATAGTGTCGATGGACCCTCAAGACACCTTGATGCATGACCCAATATATGATTCCCCTAACCATCCACCTATAGGAGGATTAGATGGGCATTAATACATTGTATATATGATGCATATAATTCTTTTTGGGGAACATGACCTATGATGTACTTTATATATCAGATATATTTATTCTTTGATGGATATTGGACATTAGACTATACTTTTATTCTTTCATGGACATTCTTTTGGAGGGTCATTCTTTTGTGGGACTATATACGATGCAGAGTTGGGGTGGGATTCATGTGTCATGTGTCATTTTTCTTGATTTTGTGGTATGTATGTATATGCATGTATGGATATGATGATGGATTTACACATTTTTTATGTACGACGAATGTCTATATGAAGGTGTATGCATGTGACAGTGACATTTTTGTGATGCAAGATGGAGACTAGATGTTTATAGTTATAATATGTAGCCTATATGTTATGTGGATGCATGGATGTTTGATAATGCATGTATGATGGAATTTTTCTTTATGTATGTGCATATGAGATGTTTATTTTGATTTACTAATGAAATTAGCTACATGAGAATCTATATGATATGTGTAATTATGTTTATGTGATGCAAAAATGAGATGTAATGATTATGTAATATTTGATTGTGGAAGGTAAAAATGCAATCTAAACAATGATGTAAATGGCTTAATATATAATGAACTAATGCAAAATGAACAGTAACGAACACTAAATAAATGCACATTAAAGGATAATGAATGAATGCACACTAAAATAGAATATAATATGCAAGGTGTTTATTAACAAAAGAGCATAATGAATTAATCTAATAGATGCAATTATAGATGAGCACTAAATGATATGAACCTAATAAATTAACCTAATTAAGACATTAAATGAGTAATGCAAGCTAAATGAAATGCACCTTATGGAGTGACACTTAATAATGAGATCTAAGGTAATAAATGTATGCAATGAATTAATGCAACCTAAAATGATACTATGATTAGTTAATGCAATTAGATGCAACCTAGTGAAATAAGGACATGATAAATTAATGCAACCTAGAATTATGTTGGTGCAATCAATGAGATACTATGATTAATTAATGCAATTGAATACAACCTAAGATGCACAATAAATTTAATCTATGCATACTAATAATGAACACGAGATAAGAATGCATTTAAATAATGTAACCTAAATGCATGAAAAAGGTGTGTGTGTAGTGTCATGTGGAACATGCAACTATAGTGAAAATGCACGTGAGTGGATGAGATGCAGACATGATGGTGATTATGGTGCGTGTCCTAGGTGATGATACAGGTGCAGATGTAATGGAATATAGAAATTTTTTACTAGACCCTCACTACGAGGTGTCGACTAAGGTGGGGTGATGATGAGAAAAATATTTGCACCACCTTAGTCACAAGGATTAGGGACAGGGAAACAATGGTTGTTGTGAGGGATGTGGGGGGATTTGAGAGGTTTTGGGGGGATTTGATTGATTTTTTATTGGGATTTGATGGGGGGTTCTTTTTAATCTTGAGCATGGGGAATTCTAAAATGGAATGTCACCATGTAGTTAGCACTTATTTTGATTTAGTAATGTCACTGAATTGGCAAGGTTATAAAACACTCAAGGCCTTGTCAAAGACATTGCATAGGAATGTCACAAAAAACATGCAAGGGTTTCCCCAACATCACACATAAGCCTGAAAGATTTAAGGTAGGATCGATGCCGAGGAACCCATAATAAAATGACATTTCCCAAGTGCACCATGCAACCATAAAGGATTTCTGAAAATGAAAGGGTCACAGACTCATAGATAGAAAATAAATTAAGACCATGATCTAGGTGTCTCCATTCATAGTGCACCATGATATAAAGAATTGTGGCAACTTTGAGGAGGAAAGAAACTAAGAATCTTGAAAAATATAATCAAGAACCAAAAGAGAAATGCAAGACCAAAATGAATATCCAAAAGATGCTCTTTTCCAAAAGAGATCAACTGACTGAAAGATGTTTGGATAAGGTCTAACATGAGGAAAGATGTATCTTGCAAGGACCTATTGATGGGGTCAACAATAAATTTGTATCAAATGGAAAAAGATGTATCAAGGACAACTAAATGATCGGGAATCCCTTCTAAGGAACTTGTTGAATTATGGGACTATATGTACAAAGAGTCTAGACCACTTTGTGTAGGATGAATGACCTAAAATGAATGTATGTACAATGGGACCTGAGCCTACAGCTAGACTAAAACTATGATACAATTTCACAACTAATATATATATATATATAAACACACACACACACACACAATTGATAGATATGAAGTTTAGGAATTGGGATAGTAATACAATTCTCAATGTGTGTGTGCATTAATGGAATACCCAGGGAACATGGGTTTGTGTGGGGGACTTTGTAGTGGGGTTTGGTGGATGAGTTGACATGAGTGGATGTGAGGGTGGAGAGACTTTGATAGGTAATGGTACGATCCTCTATGTATGACGGTCGTTGCTAGGTTTTCACTACACATACTTATCCAAGGCCCCTATTTACCAAGTTTTCACCATTGGATGATTATTTCTCTTTACTTTTTTCTTTGATTTTTAAATTTTTTAAATTTTTTTGGTATAACCAAGGTGCCTATTTGCCAAGTTTTCACCATGATAATGATTTTTTCAAGAATTTTTATATTTTTTATGATTTTTCAGATACATGGGGTACACTGCATGATTCAATCATAGAACTTCTTGGTATGAATGATGATGGGATCATTCAGAGGTTCTCCTTCTGGTGTAGATAATTGATATGCTCTTGAGATAAAATATGTCATGACAACATATGGTCCCAACCAAGTAGGTTTGAACTTTCCTTTCTTCTCTAGATCTACTTGTACCTTCTAATTCTCTTTAAGGACCAAGTCCCCCACTTGAAAATTTTATGGGTAGATTTTTTGTTTTAGTTTCTCTTAAGCCTATTCTGGTATACAATTAGGAGATCATATTCTTGTTGCCTCTTCTCATTGAGAAAGTCAAGTTGTGTGAGGTGTGTTATGCGATAGTCTTCATCAGTGACCAGGTTTTTGAATGACACATACAGCAATGGTAGTTCAGCCTCAATTGGTAAGATGGATTGTGCACCATATACAAGGGAGTATGGAGTGGTGAATGTGGGAATGAAATAGGCCCAAAGGGTGGGTTGATTTGGAGCTGTCAATTATGACCGAAATCATTGAAAACCTTCTTAAGGATTTTTAGAATGGTTTTATTGGTTTCCTTAGCTTGGTGATTCCCCTGGGGAAATATGGGTTGTAGAAGTGGTAATGGATATGTAATTGGTCACACAAATCTTTCATATGTTGGTTCTCAAATGGTATTCTATGATTTTTTAATATGGTGGAGGGAATGCCAAAACAATAGATGATGTGGTAGAGGATAAACTTGTATATTTGGAAACCTATAGTGAGAGTGAGCGGGATTTATTCTACCCACTTTTTGAAGTACTCAATAGTAGTGATGATGTACGTGTGTCCATCTAAAGAGAAGAGATTTATATTACCAATGAGGTCAAATCCCCAAAATGAGAAAGGTCATGGAGGTGCAATGGGATGAAGATCTTATGCTAGAGAATGAATAAGGTTTTCATGTTGTTGACAAGGTAGGCATTTATTCAAAAATTTTCATTCATCATACTCCATGGTAGGTGATGAAGGGTGCTCCCCTTAATACCACAAACACATAACATAAATAGAGAAACAACAACAATAATATGCAAGAACCGAAAATTAGCTTCTTATTATCTCCACAAATCTAGAATTACAAACTTTTAGAATTACAATATGCAAAGCCACATGGGCATTCCCTTACAATATTTTGTAGGACAAAGCCTCGAATCAATACCCAGATCTACTACCCAGAACTACCCTAGACAATACTACGGGCCTTCTTTATATAGGCAATTTCCACCGCCCGAGAAGGTTCTAGAAATTTAGCCCTTAGGGCCGACCAAACTTAGAATTATTTTATTTTACAATTTATTACATCAAAGTCAGCTTAAAATGAGTTTTGAAACCCAAATAGAAATTTTGAAAGAAAATTATTTTCTGCCATTTCAGGTGACCCAACTTTTGGAGACCATAAGTCATCACCAGTTGACCCGATTGACTATTATAACCCCATTTTAGAAATGCCACGAAGCGCTCTACAGGCCTGACTTGTGCAAGCACCCGTCACCCAAATTTTCAACCTCATCCAAGGCCTCTAAAGTCTTCAAAATTGAGTTCAAAGTTTCTGTACCCTGCTGCCAATACCGAAAATCTTCAATATCTTCAAAACTACACCTAATCTAGCCATGAAACTTTGCTGGCAGGCTGATATGACTGAGATGAACCTCCACATGTAGAAATTAGAACATTCTGAGATTTATGACCAACTTACTAAAAATAGCAAGTTTCCATAAATAGTAGCTCTGCACAAGATAGCCCTTATTGAATACAAAATAATAAATATTTTTGGGTGATGCAAGATTGCTCTTACACCCAGGATGCTCCTGCTTCAGACACCCAGGGTAATTTGAGAAGTGACCTTGTCACGACTCAGGTGTGCAAAGGAAAACCAAAATGGTTAACCTCCTCCTTTGTTAGCCATGATGAATCTTCAACATGTCATCCTTTCCATTTGACCAAATACTCTTCATATGTCCTATTCCTTGTGCTTCTACCAAAATGACTCTCCAGTATGTCTTCAATCTCCTTGATATCTAACCTGGTTGCTGGAATACTCCACTGTGCTGCTGCAACCTCATCTTCAACACCTCCTTCATGATACTCTATCAAATCTAAAATGTTAAACACTGGTGAAATATTCAGCTCAGTAGGCAAATCTACCTCATATGCATTTCCTGAATCATGCTTCTTCAATATCTTACATGGTCCAAACTTCTTCATTTTCAGCTTGTTATATGTACCAACTAGAAACCGCTCCTTCCGCAGATGAACCATGACTTCATCCCCAACTTGAAATTCCTTATGCCTCATTTTCACATCTGCCTTAGCCTTATACTGTGTATTCATCTTGGTAATGTGCTTCCTTACTTCCTCATGGATGTTCTTCAAATGTTCTGCAAAATCCTCACCTTCAGCACTACTTATTTCTCCTTTATCTATCTTTCTTAATTCAGATACATTTCTTGGACTAATCCCATATACAATCTGGAATGGTGATTTACCAGTGCTCCTATTGATAGAATTATTGTATGCAAATTCTACCTGTGGTAAAATCAAATCCCATCCTGTTGGCTTATCTCCAACCAAACATCTCAGTAGATTTCCCAAACTTTTATTCACCACCTCTTTCTTTCCATCAATCTGTGGATGATGTGATGAACTGAACTTCAAATCTGTCTTCAACTTCTTCCACAATGTCCGCCAGAAATATTCAACAAACTTAGTATCTCAATTTGAAACTATGGTCTTTGGCAAACCATGCAGTCTCACCACTTCTCTAAAAAATAATTCTGCTATATGAACAGCATCATTAGTCTTCTTGCAGGGAATGAAATGTGTCATCTTTGAAAAATTTTCAACTACTATAAAAATTGAATCATCTCCCCACTATGTCTTTGGTAAACCAAGAACAAAGTCCATACTAATATCCTCCCAAGGCTTCTCTGGTATAGGTAACGGCTGATACAACCCTGTATTCTGCTTCACTCCTTTCGCCATCTGACATACTCTGCAACTCTATACAAACTTCTTCACATCTTGTTGTAACTGTGGCCAATAATAATTTTCACTAACCAAAGCAAGGGTTTTATCACGACCAAAATATCCAGCCAATCCTCCACTATGCTTCTCTTTGATGAGATTCTCCCTCATAGAACTTCTTGGAATGCACAACTGACTCCCTCTAAATAGCATATCATCCTGGATGATGAAATCCAGCCATTTCCTCCTATCTAAAGTAACAGGCTATTTACAAGCTTTCCAAGCTTCACCAAAATCAGGATCCTCTGGATACAAATTCTTGAGTTCCTTGAACCCAACCACCTAAATCTGCATCTCTGTCAGCAATAGTTGCCTTCTGCTAAGAGCATCTACAACCCTGTTAGACTTTCCACTTCTGTGTTTTAAAATAAATGTATAACTATGCAAAAACTCAACCCATTTCAAATGCCTCTGATTCAACTTTCCTTGACTATTCAAATATTGCAACGCTTGATGATCAGTATATAAAACAAACTCCTTAGGAAGTAGATAATGTCTCCACTTCTTTAATGCCTGAACTATAGCATAAAATTCCTGATCATAAATAGAATACTTCCTCTTGGCATCATTTAACTTCTCACTAAAATACGCAATAGGTTTACCTTCTTGGCTCATAACAGCTCCTATTGCAGTACCACTAGCATCACAATCTACTTGAAACACCTTATTAAAATCTGAAAGTGCTAAAATAGGTTGTTCTGTAACTTTTTGTTTCAACAATTGAAAACTCTTTTCTGCCCCATTATTCCACTTAAACTCCTTTCTATCCCCACTCATTGTTTTAGTCAAGGGTCCACAAATACTGCTAAAATTTCTTATAAACTTTCTGTAAAAGCTAGCCAAACCATGAAAAGATCTTACCTCAGTAGCACTCCTTGGAGTAGGCCATACAAGGATAGCCTGTACCTTCTCTGGGTCCATTTTTAGACCTTCTTCTAAAACTACAAATCCCAAATATACTAACTCCTTCTTCACAAAACTGCACTTCTTCAAATTAATCAACAATTTCTCATCTCTCAACTTCTCAAACACCATACGAATATGCATCATATGTTCCTGCAATGTCTTGCTAAAGATCAAAATATCATCTAGATAAACAATGACAAACTTACCCAAAAATTCTTTCAGAACCTCGTGCATGATCCGCATGAAAGTGCTCGGTGCATTGGTTAGCCCAAAAGGCATGACTAACCACTCATACAGTCCTTCCTTTATCTTGAAGGAAATCTTCCATTCATCTCCTTCTCTGATCCAAATCTGGTGATATCCACTCTTCATATCTATCTTTGAGAAATACACAGCTCCACTCAAACAATCCATAATATCATTCATTCGTAGCAATGGAAACCTATACTTGATTGTGATCTTGTTTATTTCTCTTGAATCTGTACACATCCTCTATTCTCCATTCTTCTTTGGTGCTAATACTGCTGGTATAGCACATGGACTGAGGCTCTCCCAAATCAATCCCTTCTGTAACAACTCATGTACTTGTCTGTTCAACTCTTCACTTTCTGCTGGTGTCATTCTATGTGCTACCTTGTTTGGCAAACTAGCTCTTGGAATCAAATCCATCTGATGACTGATCTTCCTTACCGGTGGTAATCCATCAGGTACATTATCAGATACAATATCCTGAAACTCATTCAACAAATCTGCAACCTCTACAAGTACATCCTCTACTTCTTCTTTACTAGCTTTTGGAATTAAAGCAAAACACACATGCTCATGCCTCATACCATCTAGGAATTTTCTTCCATCAACAAAAGTTATTCTTGCATTGCCACATACCTTTTCTTCGATCTCCTTCAATGGCTTTAGCTTATGTCACACTCCATCCTTTGTCAGGGAATAGGTATTCGCACGACCATCGTGTACAGCACATCTGTCAAACTGTCATGGTCTACCAAACAACATATGACATGCATCCATAGATATTATATCACATAGTACCTTATCTTGGTACCCACCAATCTTGAACTTTACCAGGCACTGTTCATTGACCATGACCTTGTGGTCATCCTACACCCAGGCAATCCGATAAGGATGTGGGTGTTTCTGTCTCTTAAGCTTCAACTTTGTCACCATCTCTTCTGACACCAAATTATCAGTGCTTCCACTATCGATAATTACATCACAAAATTTACCCTCACACTTCCATCTAGTGTGAAACAGGCTCCTCCTTTGTTCAGGTTCATTCTCACCACTCAGCAAGACTCTTCTGTTAATTAGCATTTCTCCTCTTTCGGCATCTTCAGAATTTGATGATCTAGCATCTTCATCTACATGTGCAACTCTGGTCTGGCCTTCATTTCTCCTATCTGTTCTGTCTTGGCACTGAGGACATTCAAATGCCCTATGACCTTCTTCTCCACAGTGAAAACATATTCCATGGAAGCCTCCTCTTCCAGATCCTTGTCCTCTTCCTCTTCCTCTCTGATCTCTATTATTCTGATCTTGAAAATGATTCGAATTGTTTCCTCTCTGATTTTGGCTGCTACTGGCCTCATCCTTCTTTTTTGGATCTTCATTTCGGCCACCATATGACCGTCCACCAGATCTTCCACCACGACCTCTTCCATTTTGTCTGCTCTCAAACTTCTTATTTAACTTTTCCTCTACTTTTAGGGAAAAGTGGTATGCCTCCTCAATACTGTTCATTCGAACTAGATTCAACTCCTCCTGAATGCTTGGCCTTAACCCATTAAGCTATCGGGAAACTTTCTCCTTATCAGCTTCTACATGGCCTGTTCTAATGAGGATTCGATAGAACTCTTCTGTATACTCCTGAACAGATCTTCCTTCTTGCTTCAAACTTTGCATTTTATTTAGTAGGTCAAGCTCATAATCAATAGGAATGAATTGTCACTTCAATTTATCCACCATCCGATCCCATCTTGTGATTTTATCTTTCCCTCTTCTATTTCACTCCAATTGAATCTCTTACCACTAGATCTTTGCATGACCTTTTAGTCTGGCCTTCACAAATTTGACCCTATCAGGATCCTCAACATCTTCATACTCAAAATATTCCTCACATTCATTGATCAAGTCGATCAATTCCTCTTGGTTAAGATTTCCAGAAAATGTAGGAACCTCAATATTAGGTCTTTTCCCAATCTTGAAAATCGCCCGAAAAAGTCTTTCTTCTTCCTGATTCACAACTTCAGCTTCTCCTTCTTGATATTTTTCTTCGACTTCATCCTCACTTTTGTCTCTGACATTAAGATTCATTCCTCTACAAAACTCTTCTCGCAATGCTCCCACTTGTCTCTGCAGCTCTCTAACCTCAGGTATCACAGCACCAGCTCTTCCGCCACGTTCTCTTCATGGAGGCATTTTCATGATGCGCTCTAAAACCCTAACCATGGTCTTGGTGCAAACTGCCTCATAGTTGGTGATCTGTTTACACACTCAAGAACTCCTGCTCTAATACCACCTGATGAAGGGTGCTCCCCATAATACCACAAACACATAACATAAATAGAGAAATAACAACAATAATATGCAAGAACTAAAAATTAGCTTCTTATTATCTCTACAAATGTGGAATTACAAACTTTCAGAATTACAATATGCAAAGCCACATGGGCATTCCCTTACAATATTCTGTAGGACAAAGCCTCGAATCAATACCCAGATCTACTACCCAGAACTGCCCTAGACAATACTACGGGCCTTCTTTATATAGGCAATTTCCACCGCTCGAGAAGGTTCTAGAAATTTAGCCCTTAGGGCCGACAAAATTTAGAATTATTTTATTTTACAATTTATTACATCAAAGTCGGCTCAAAATGAGTTTTGAAACCCAAACAAATATTTTGAAGGAAAATTATTTTATGCCATTTTAGGTGACCCAACTTCCGGAGACCATAAGTCATCACCAGTTGACCTGATTGACTATTATAACCTCATTTTGGAAATGTCATGAAGCTCTCTACAAGCCTGACTCGCGCAAGTGCTCGTCACCCAAATTTTCAACCTCATCCGAGGCCTCTAAAGCCTTCAAAACTGAGTTTAAAGTTTCTGTACCCTACTGCCAATATCGAAAATCTTCAATATCTTCAAAACTACACCTGATCTAGCCATGAAACTTTGCTGGCAGGCTGATATGATTGAGATGAACCTCCACATGTAGAAATCAGAACATTTCAAGATTTATGACCAACTTACTAAAAATAGAAAGTTTCCATAAATAGCAGCTCTGGACAAGATAGCCCTTATTGAATACAAAAATATAAATAATTTTGGGTGATGCAAGATTGCTCTTACACCCAGGATGCTCCTGCATCAGACACCCTGGGTAATTTGAGAAGTGACCCTGTCACAACTCAAGTGTGTAGAGGAAAACCAAGATGGTTAACCTCCTCCATTGTTAGCCATGATGAATCTTCAACATGTCATCCTTTTCATTTGACCAAATACTCTTCATATGTCCTGTTCCTTGTACTTTTGCCAACACGACTGTCCAGTATGTCTTCAATCTCCTTGATATCTGAACTGGTTGCTGGAATACTCCACTGTGCTGCTGCAACTTCATCTTCAACACCTCCTTCATGATACTCTGTCAAATCTGAAATGTTAAACACTAGTGAAATATTCAGCTCAGTAGGCAAATCTACCTCATATGCATTTCCTAAATCGTGATTCCTTAATATCTTATATGGTCCAAACTTCTTCATTTTCAGCTTGTTATATGTACCAACTAGAAATTGCTCCTTCTGCAAATGAACCATGACTTCATCCCCAACCTAAAATTCCTTATGCCTCCTTTTCACATCTACCTTAGCCTTATACTATGTATTCATCTTGGTAATGTGCTTCCTTACTTCCTCATGGATGTTCTTCAAATGTTCTGCAAAATCCTCACCTTTAGCACTACTTATTTCTCCTTTATCTATTTTTCTTAATTCAGATGCATTTTTTGGACTACTCCCATATATAATCTAGAATGATGATTTACCAGTGCTTCTATTCACAGAATTATTATATGCAAATTATGTCTGTGGTAAAATTAAATCCCATCCTATTGGCTTATCTCCAACCAAACATCTCAGCAAATTTTCCAAACTTCTATTCACCACCTCTGTCTGTCCATCAGTCTATGGATGATGTGATGAACTGAACTTCAAATCTATCTTCAACTTCTTCCACAATGTCCACCAGAAATATCCAATAAACTTAGTATCTCGATCTGAAACTATGGTCTTTGGCAAACCATGTAGTCTCACCACTTCTCTGAAAAACAATTCTGCTATATGAACAGCATCATTAGTCTTCTTGCAGGGAATGAAATGTGCCATCTTTGAAAATTTGTCAACTACTATAAAAATTGAATCATGTCCCCGCTATGTCCTCGGTACACCAAGAACAAAGTCCATACTAATATCCTCCCAAGGCTTCTCTAATACAGGTAACGGCTGATACAACATTATATTCTACTTCACTCCTTTCATCATCTGACATACTCTACAACTTTGTACAAACTTCTTCACATCTTGTTGCAACTGTGGCCAATAATAATTTTCACTAACCAAAGCAAGGGTTTTTTATCACGACCAAAATGTCCAGCCAATCCTCCACTATGCTTCTCTTTGATGAGATTCTCCCTCATAGAACTTCTTGGAATGCACAACTGAATCCCTCTGAATACCATATCATCCTGGATAATGAAATCCAGCCATTTCGTCCTATCTAAAGTAATAGGCTCTTTACAAATTTTCCAAGATTCACCAAAATTAGGATCCTCTGGATACAAATTCTTGAGTTCCTTGAACCCAACCACCTTAATCTGCATCTCTGTCAGTAATAGTTGCCTTCTGCTAAGAGCATCTGCAACCCTGTTAGACTTTCCACTTTTGTGTTTCAAAAAAAATGTATAACTCTGAAAAACTCAACCCATTTCAAATGCCTCTAATTCAACTTTCTTTGAATATTCAAATATTGCAACACTTGATGATCAGTATACAAAACAAACTCCTTAGGAAGCAGATAATGTCTCCACCTCTTTAATGTCTGAACTATAGCATAAAATTCCTGATCATAAACAGAATACTTCTTCTTGGCATCATTTAACCTCTCACTGAAATACGCAACAGGTTTACCTTCTTGGCTCATAACAGCTCCTATTGCAATACCACTAGCATCACAATCTACTTGAAACACCTTATTAAAATCTGGAAGTGCTAAAATAGGTTGTTCTGTAACTTTTTATTTCAACAATTGAAAACTCTTTTTTACCCCATTAGTCCACTTAAACTCATTTCTATCCCCACTCATTGTTTTAGTCAAGGGTCCACAAATACTGCTAAAATTTCTTATAAACTTTCTGTAAAAGCTAGCCAAACCATGAAAAGATCTTACCTCAGTAGCACTCCTTAGAGTAGGCCATTCAAGGATAGCTTGTACCTTCTCTGGGTCCATTTTTAGACCTTCTTCTGAAACTACAAATCCCAAATATACTAACTCCTTCACAAAACTACACTTCTTCAAATTAATCAACAATTTTTCATCTCTCAGCTTCTCAAACACCATACGAATATGCATCATATGTTCCTCCAATGTCTTGCTAAAGATCAAAATATCATCTAGGTAAACAATGACAAACTTACCTAGAAATTTTTTCAGAACTTCGTTCATGAGCCGCATGAAAGTACTCAGTGCTTTGGTTAGCCCAAAAGGCATGACTAACCAATCATACAGTCCTTCTTTTGTCTTGAAGGCAGTCTTCCATTCATCTCCTTCTCTGATCTGAATCTGGTGATATCTACTCTTCACATCTATCTTTGAGAAATACACAGCTCCACTCAAACAATCCATAATATCATCCATTCGTGGCAATGGAAACCTATACTTGATTGTGATCTTGTTTATTGCTCTTGAATCTATACACATCCTCCATTCTCCATTCTTCTTTGGTGCTAATACTGCTAGTACAGCACATGGACTCAAGCTCTCCCGAATCAATCCCTTTTGTAACAACTCATGTACTTGTCTGTTCAACTCTTCACTTTCTGCTGGTGTCATTCTGTGCACTGTCTTGTTTGGAAAACTGGCTCCTGGAATCAAATCCATTTGATGACTGATCTTCCTTACCGGTGGTAATCCATCAAGTACATTATCAGATATAATATCCTGAACCTCATTCAACAAATCTGCAACCTCTACAGGTACATCCTCTACTTCTTCTTTACTAGCTTTTGAAATTAAAGCAAAACACACATGCTCATGCCTCATACCATCTAAAAATTTTCTTCCATCAACAAAAGTTATTCTTGCATTGCCACATACCTTTTCTTCAGTCTCCTTCAATGGCTTTAGCTTATGTCGCACTCCCTCCTTTGTCAGGGAATAGGTATTCGCACGACCATCGTATACAGCACATCTGTCAAATTGCCATGGTCTACCCAACAACATATGACATGCATCCATAGATATTATATCACATAGTACCTCATCTTGGTACCCACTGATCTTGAACTTTACCAGGCACTGTTCATTGACCATGACCTTGTGGTCATCCTGCACCCAAGCAATCTGATAAGGATGTGGGTGTTTCTATCTCTTAAGCTTCAACTTTGTCACCATCTCTTCTGACACCAAATTGTCAGTGCTTCCACTATCGATAATCACATCACAACATTTACCCTCACACTTGCATCTAGTACGAAATAGGCTCCTCCTTTGTTTAGGTTCATTCTCACCACTCAGCAAGACTCTTCTGTTAATTAGCGTTTCTCCTCTTTCGGCATCTTCAAAATTTGATGATCTAGCATCTTCATCTACATGTACAACTCTGGCCTAGCCTTCATTTCTCCTATCTATTCTACCTTGGCGCTGAGGACATTCAAATGCCCTATGACCTTCTTCTCCATAGTGAAAACATGTTCCACGGAAGCCTCCTCTTCCAGATCCTTGTTCTCTTCCTCTTCCTCTCTGATCTTTATTATTCTGATCTTGGAAACGATTGAAATTATTTCCTCTCTGATTTTGGCTGCTACTGGCCTCATCCTTCTTTTTCTGATCTTCATTTCGGCCACCATATGACTGTCCACCAGATCTTCCACCACGACCTCTTCCATTTTGTCTGCTTTCAAACTTCTTATTTAACTTTTCCTCTACTTTTATGGAAAACTAGTATGCCTCCTCAATACTATTCATTCGAACTAGATTCAACTCCCCCTGAATGCTTGGCCTTAACCCATTAAGGTATCAGGCAACTTTCTCCTTATTAGCTTCTGCATGGCCTATTCTGAGGAGGAGTTGATAGAACTCCTCTGTATACTCCTGAACAGATCTTCTTGCTTGCTTCAAATTTTACATTTTCTTTAGTAGGTCAAGCGCATAATCAATAGTAATGAACTGTCACTTCAATTTATCCACCATTCGATCTCATCTTGTGATTTTATCTTTCCCTCTTCTATTTCACTCTAATTGAATCTCTTGCCACCAGATCTTTGCATGACCTTTCAGTCTAGCCTTCATAAATTTGACCCTATCAGGATCCTCAACATCTTCATACTCAAAATATTCCTCATTCATTGATCCAGTCAATCAATTCCTCTGGGTTAAGATTTCTAGAAAATGTAAGAACCTCAATCTTAGGTCTTTTCCCAATTTTGGAAATCGCCCGAAAAAGTCTTTCTTCCTCCTGATTCACAACTTCAGCTTCTCCTTCTTGATATTCTTCTTCGACTTCATCCTCGCTTTCATCTTTGACATTAAGATTCATTCATCTGTAAATCTCTTCTTGCAATTCTCACACTTGTCTCTGTAGCTCTCTAACTTCAGGTGCCATAGCACCAGCTCTTCTGCCACGTTCTCTTCGTGGAGGTATTTTCACGATGCGCGTTGAAACCTTAACCACGGTCCTGGTGCAAACTACCTCACAGTCGGCGATCTATTTACACACTCAAGAACTCCTACTCTGATACCACCTGATGAAGGGTGCTTCTCTTAATACCACAAACACATAACATAAATAGAGAAACAACAACAATAATATGCAAGAACCGAAAATTGGTTTCTTATTATCTCCACAAATGTAGAATTACAAACTTTCAGAATTACAATATGCAAAGCCACATGGGCATTCTCTTATAATATTCTGTAAGACAAAGCCTCAAATCAATACCCAGATCTACTACCCAGAACTGCCCTAGACAATACTACGGGCCTTCTTTATATAGGCAATTTCCACCGCCCAAGAAGGTTCTAGAAATTTACCCCTTAGGGCCGACAAAACTTAGAATTATTTTATTTTACAATTTATTACATCAAAGTCAGCTCAAAATGAGTTTTGAAACCCAAACAGAAATTTTGAAAGAAAATTATTTTCTGCCATTTCAGGTGACCCAACTTCCGAAGACCATAAATCATCACCAATTGACCCGATTGACTATTATAACCCCATTTCGAAAATGCCACGAAGTGCTCTACAAGCCTAACCCATGTAAGTGCCCATCACCCAAATTTTCAACCTCATCTAGGGCCTTTAAAGCCTTCAAAAGTAAGTTCAAAATTTCTGTACCCTGCTGCCAATACCGAAAATCTTCAATATCTTCAAAACTACACCTAATCTAGCCATGAAACTTTGCTGGCAGGCTGATATAACTGGGATGAACCTCCACATGTAGAAATCAGAACATTCTAAGATTTATGACCAAATTACTAAAAATAGCAAGTTTCCATAAATAGCAGCTCTGCAAAAGATAGCCCTTATTGAATACAAAAACATAAATATTTTTGGGTGATGCAAGATTGCTCTTACACCTAGGATGCTCCTACATCAGACACCCAGGGTAATTTGAGAAGTGACCATGTCACGACTCAGGTGTGCAGAGGAAAACCAAGATAGTTAACCTCCTCCTTTGTTAGCCATGATGAATCTTCAACATGTCATCCTTTCTATTTGACCAAATACTCTTCATATGTCCTATTCCTTGTGCTTCTGCCAACACGACTGTCCAGTATGTCTTCAATCTCCTTGATATTTGAACTGGTTGCTGGAAAACTCCACTGTGCTGCTGCAACCTCATCTTCAACACCTCCTTCATGATACTCTGTCAAATCTAAAATGTTAAACACTGGTGAAATATTCAGCTCAGTAGGCAAATCTACCTCATATGCATTTCCTGAATCATGCTTATTCAATATCTTACATGGTCCAAACTTCTTCATTTTTAGCTTGTTATATGTACCAACTAAAAACCGCTCCTTCCACAAATGAACCATGACTTCATCCCCAACCTGAAATTCCTTATGCCTCCTTTTCACATCTGTCTTAGCCTTATATTTTGTATTCATCTTGGTAATGTGCTTCCTTACTTCCTCGTGGATGTTCTTCAAATGTTCTAAAAAATCCTCACTTTCAGCACTGCTTATTTCTCCTTTATCTATCTTTCTTAATTCAGATGCATTTCTTGGACTACTCCCATATACAATCTGGAATGGTATTTTACCAGTGTTCCTATTGATAGAATTATTGTATGCAAATTCTACCTGTGGTAAAATCAAATCCCATCCTATTGGCTTATCTCCAACCAAACATCTCAGCAGATTTCTCAAACTTTTATTCACCACCTCTGTCTATCCATCAGTCTATGGATGATGTGATGAACTGAACTTTAAATCTATCTTTAACTTCTTCCACAATGTCCACCAGAAATATCCAACAAACTTAGTATCTCGATCTGAAACTATGGTCTTTGGCAAACCATGCAGTCTCACCACTTCTCTGAAAAATAATTCTGCTATATGAACAGCATCATTAGTCTTCTTGCAGGGAATAAAATGTGTCATCTTTGAAAATTTGTCAACTACTATAAAAATTGAATCATGTCCCCGCTGTGTCCTCGGTAAACCAAGAACAAAGTCCATACTAATATCCTCCCAAGGCTTCTCTGGTACAGGTAACGGCTGATACAACCCTGTATTCTGCTTCACTCCTTTCGCCATGTAACATACTTTGCAACTCTGTACAAATTTTTTCACATCTTGTTGCAACTGTGGCCAATAATAATTTTCACTAACCAAAGTAAGAGTTTTATCACGACCAAAATGTCCAGCCAATCTTCCACTATGCTTCTCTTTGATGAGATTCTTCCTCATAGAACTTCTTAGAATGCACAACTGACTCCCTCTAAATAGCATATCATCCTGGATGATGAAATCTAGCCATTTCATCCTATCTAAAGTAACAGGCTCTTTACAAGCTTTCCAAGCTTCACCAAAATCAGGATCCTCTGGATACAAATTCTTGAGTTCCTTGAACCCAACCACCTCAATCTGCATCTCTGTCAGCAATAGTTATCTTCTGCTAAGAGCATCTGCAACCCTGTTAGAATTTTCACTTCTATGTTTCAAAACAAATGTATAACTATGCAAAAACTCAACCCATTTCAAATGCCTCTAATTCAACTTTCCTTGACTATTCAAATATTGCAACGCTTGATGATCAGTATACAAAACAAACTCCTTAAGAAGCAGATAATGTCTCCACTTTTTTAATGCCTGAACTATAGCATAAAATTCTTGATCATAAACAGAATACTTCCTCTTAGCATCATTTTACTTCTCATTGAAATACGCAACAGGTTTACCTTCTTGGCTCATAACAGCTCCTATTGCAGTACCACTAGCATCACAATCTACTTGAAACACCTTATTAAAATCTGGAAGTGCTAAAATAGGTTGTTCTGTAACTTTTTGTTTCAATAATTGAAAACTCTTTTCTACCCCATTAGTCCACTTAAACTCATTTCTATCCCCACTCATTTTTTCAGTCAAGGGTCCACAAATACTGCTAAAATTTCTTATAAACTTTCTGTAAAAGCTAGCCAAACTATGAAAAGATCTTACCTCAGTAGCACTCTTTGGAGTAGGCCATGCAAGGATAGCTTGTACCTTCTCTGGGTCCATTTTTAGACCTTCTTCTGAAACTACAAATCCTAAATATACTAACTCCTTCACAAAACTGCACTTCTTCAAATTAATCAACAATTTCTCATCTCTCAGCTTCTCAAACACCATACGAATATGCATCATATGTTCCTCCAATGTCTTGCTAAAGATCAAAATATCATCTAGGTAAACAATGACAAACTTACCCAAAAATTCTTTCAGAACCTCATTCATGAGCCGCATGAAAGTGCTCGGTGCATTGGTTAGCCCAAAAGGTATGACTAACCACTCATACAGTCCTCCCTTTGTCTTGAAGGCAGTCTTCCATTCATCTCCTTCTCTGATCCGAATCTGGTGATATCCACTCTTCAGATCTATCTTTGAGAAATACACAACTCCACTCAAACAATCCATAATATGATCCATTCACGGCAATGGAAACCTATACTTGATTGTGATCTTGTTTATTGCTCTTGAATCTGTACACATCCTCCATTCTTCATTCTTCTTTGGTGCTAATACTGCTGGTATAGTACATGGACTCTGGCTCTCCTGAATTAATCCCTTCTGTAACAACTCATGTACTTGTCTGTTCAACTCTTCACTTTCTGTTGGTGTCATTCTATGTGCTGCCTTGTTTGGAAAACTGGCTCCTGGAATCAAATCCATCTAATGACTGATCTTTCTTATCGGTGGTAATCCATTAGGTACATTATCAGATACAATATCCTGAAACTCATTCAACAAATCTGCAACCTCTACAGGTACATCCTCGACTTCTTCTTTAATAGCTTTTGGAATTAAAGCAAAACACACATGCTCATGCCTCATACCATCTAAGCATTTTCTTCTATCAATAAAAGTTATTCTTGCATTGCCACATACCTTTTCTTCGGTCTCCTTCAATGGCTTTAGCTTATGTCGCACTCCATCCTTTGTTAGGGAATAGGTATTCACACAACCATCATGTATAGCACATATGTCAAACTACCATGGTCTACCCAACAACATATGACATGCATCCATAGATATTATATCACATAGTACCTCATCTTGGTACCCATCGATCTTGAACTTTGCCAGGCACTGTCCATTGACCATGACGTTGTGGTCATCCTGCACCCAAGCAATCCGATAAGGATGTGGGTTTTTCTATCTCTTAAGCTTCAACTTTGTCACCATCTCTTCTAACACTAAATTGTTAGTGCTTCCACTATCGATAATCACATCACAACATTTACCCTCACACTTGCATCTAGTGCAAAATAGGCTCCTCCTTTGTTCAGGTTCATTCTCACCACTTAGCAAGACTCTTTTGTTAATTAGCGTCTCTCCTCTTTTGGCATCTTCAGAATTTGATGATCTAGCATCTTCATCTACATGTGCAACTCTGGCCTGGCCTTCATTTCTCCTGTCTATTCTGCCTTGGTGCTGAGGACATTCAAATGCCCTATGACCTTCTTCTCCATAGTGAAAATATGTTCCACAGAAGCCTCCTCTTCCAGATCCTTGTCCTCTTCCTCTTCCTCTTTGATCTCTATTATTCTGATCTTGGAAATGATTGGAATTATTTTCTCTCTGATTTTGGCTGCTACCAGCCTCATCCTTCTTTTTTAGATCTTCATTTCAGCCACCATATGACCGTCCACCGGATCTTCCACCATGACCTCTTCCATTTTGTCTGCTCTCAAACTTCTTATTTAGCTTTTCTTCTACTTTTAGGGAAAACTAGTATGCCTCCTCAATACTATTCATTCGAACCAGATTCAACTCTTCTTGAATGCTTGGCCTTAACCCATTAAGGTATCGAGCAACTTTCTCCTTATCAGCTTCTGCATGGCCTGTTCTGATGAGGAGTCGATAGAACTCCTCTGTATACTCCTGAACAAATCTTCCTACTTGCTTCAAACTTTGAATTTTTTTTAGTAGGTCAAGCTCATAATCAATAGGAATGAACTATCACTTTAATTTATCCACCATCTGATCCCATCTTGTGATTTTATCTTTCTTTTTTCTATTTCTCTCCAATTGAATCTCTTGCCACTAGATCTTCACATGACCTTTCAGTCTGGCCTTTGCAAATTTGACCCTATCAGGATCCATAACATCTTTATACTCAAAATATTCTTCACATTCATTGATCCAGTCGATCAATTCCTCTGGGTTAAGATTTCTAGAAAATGTAGGAACCTCAATCTTAGGTCTTTTCCCTATCTTGGAAATCCCTCGAAAAAGTCTTTCTTCCTCCTGATTCACAACTTTAGCTTCTCCTTCTTGATATTCTTCTTCGACTTCATCCTCGCTTTTGTCTCTGACATTAAGATTCATTCCTCTGTGAATCTCTTCTTGCAATGCTCCCACTTGTCTCTGCAGCTCTCTAACCTCAGGTGTCACAGCACCAGCTCTTCCGCCATGTTCTCTTCGTGGAGGCATTTTTGCGATGCGCGCTGAAACCCTAACCACGGTCCTGGTGCAAACTACCTCACAGTCGGCGATCTGTTTACACACTCAAGAACTCCTACTCTGATACCACCTAATGAAGGGTTCTCCCCTTAATACCACAAACACATAACATAAATAGAGAAACAACAATAATAATATGCAAGAACTAAAAATTGGCTTCTTATTATCTCCACAAATGTGGAATTACAAACTTTTAGAATTACAATATGCAAAGCGACATGGGCATTCCCTTACAATATTCTGTAGGACAAAGCCTCGAATCAATACCCAGATCTACTACCCAGAACTACCCTAGACAATACTACGGACCTTCTTTATATAGGCAATTTCCACCGCCCGAGAAGGTTCTAGAAATTTAGCCCTTAGGGCCGACCAAACTTAGAATTATTTTATTTTATAATTTATTACATCAAAGTCTGCTCAAAATGAGTTTTGAAACCCAAACAGAAATTTTGAAGGAAAATTATTTTCTGCCATTTCAGGTGACCCAACTTTCGGAGACCATAAGTCATCACCAGTTGACCCGATTGACTATTATAACCCCATTTCAGAAATGCCACAAAGCGCTCTACAGGCCTAACTAGTGCAAGTGTCCATCACCCAAATTTTCAACCTCATCTGGGGCCTCTAAAGCCTTCAAAATTGATTTCAAATTTTATGTACCCTGCTGCCAATACCGAAAATTTTCAATATCTTCAAAACTACACCTGATCTAACCATGAAACTTTGCTGGCAAGTTGATATGACTGAGATGAACCTCCACATGTAGAAATTAGAACATTCTGAGATTTGTGACCAACTTACTAAAAATAGCAAGTTTTCATAAATAGCAACTCTGCACAAGATAGCCCTTCTTGAATACAAAAACATCAATATTTTTGGGTGATGCAAGATTGCTCTTACACCTAGGATGCTCCTGCATCAGGAGGCCAGTATTATCATGCTCTAAGAAGTTTCTTGGCTAGGACCATGCCACTCATGTGGGCACTATAGATTCCAACAGGAACCCCCTGTAAGGCCTAGATGCCTCATTTGAGTCTAAAAACCTAGAGAGGATGTTCTGATAACCTCGATGATATAGGGTATTAGCTACAAGAGTGTAGCGGGAAGCTCAATGAATAAGGTTCTAGTATTGGGTATTTGTGAGGTGGTGGGATATGATACCATTTTTTAAATAAGCATGGATGTCATGCTACCATGGAGACAAGGGACCGACAAAGACGAACACCATTTAAAAATTAGCATTCTCATAAGATGGTGTATGGAGCTTCTCAAACAAGAATTCATATTGTGTTACATCCTGTGGTATTTTGAGGAGGTACCTAATAGTAGTCATTGCATCTGTTGAATTGTTTTGTAGTGTGGGTACTTGTGTGAATTGTATATCTTTAAAATGTTGTTTCATCTTATCCATTAGTTATTTTTATGGTAATATCTTTTCATCCTTTGTTTGAAATTCATCTAAGACTTTCTTGATTATAAGTTATGAATCACCAAATACATATAACTTGGTTATATTCTAGTGAATTGATATTTGTAGCCCTGATATCAGCACTTCATATTCTGCAATATTGTTGGTACAAGGGAAACACAACATGAATGACTTAGGGATATAGTAACCTTGAGGTGTGACAAAAATAATGCATGCCCTTGATCCATGATTTGTGTAAGAGCCATTAAAATAAATATTTCAAGTGGATTATCCTTCGATCATACAGAGATGCTCATCTGGTAACTCCATGACTAGTGGGTATGCATCTCCCTAAGGTGCCTTAGCCAACTGATATGCAATGGCTTGACCTTTAACCACCTTTCTATCCACATACTAGATATCAAACTCATTGAGAAGCATCACCCACTTATCTATACAATGTGTAAGTGTGGTGCGGGAGATTAGATAATTTAGAGGATCTACTTTGGAGATAAGCTTCACTGTGTGGCCGAACATGTAGTACTAAATTTTTTGAGTTGTGAAAACCATTGTCAGGAATTATTTTTCCATAGGAGAATAATTAATCTCACATCCAATGAGCATATGACTAATATAGTAGATAGATCTCTCTTTTCTATTGTTGTCAAGTTGAACCAAGAGTGCCACTAGTGTTGTAGTAGTAGCCGATATGTACAAAATAAGAGGCTTCCATAGACTAGGTGGTACAAGAATGGGTGGGCTTTCCAAGTATTATTTGATTTTTTTTAAACATATTTGACAAAAGGGATCCCATTTGAAATTGGTGTCCTTTTACAGAAGATGAGTAAACGGTTGATATTTATCAGCAAGTTGTGAGATGAACCAATGAACTGATTGTAGCTTTCCCTGTAGGTTTTGTAGCTTATTAAGAGTCCTTGGGGGAGGCATTTCCATTATGGATTTTATCTTTTTAGGGTTCATCTTTATGACTCTTTGTGATACTATTAATCCCAAGATTTTTCTAGATGAGACCCCAAAGATGCACTTCTTTAGATTGAGCTTCAAGCCATAGTGATGCAAGCAATCGAATACACATTCCAACACATTCAAGTGATCTAACTTTATTTTTTATTTAGCCAAGATATCATCCACATAGTCTTCAATAATATTATGGATCATGTCATGGAATATGACAATCATGGCTCTCTAATATGTATCTCATGTGCTCTTCTAAACAAAAGGCATCATGTTGTAGCAGAAGGTATCCAATGGGGCTGTGAATATTCTCTTATGCTAATATTCTTCTACAATGTGTATTTGATTATATCTCTAGATAAATAGTCCATGAGTGACAGCATTTCATGTCCTGCTATGAGGTCAACTATCATATCAATGTTTGGCAAGGGGAAGTCATCCTTAGGGACTTCCTTGCTGAGGTCTCAAAAGTCTGTGCATATTCTTATTTCTCCTAATAGTTTGGAAACTAGAACCATGTTAAAAATTCATTCTAAATAGTCAATGGAATGGATTCTCTTATCTTGTAGGAGATTTTCCAGTTTGACTTTGACTAGTAAGGCCACCTTAGGGTGCATCTTCCAAAGATTTTTTTTAACTGCTTTTGTGTTTGGGTCCACTACAAGGTGATGTACAGCTAGGTTAGGGTCCAACCCAGTCATTTGAGTATAATAACATGCAATGTATATTGTAGCTTCCTAGAGAAGTATGGTGAAAGCTATGTCTTTAGCCTTTAACAATGATGTTGCAATGTATGTGATTCTTAGACATTCTTCTATTCTGAGATTGACAGGCTTGGTTTCTTCAATAAGAATAGATGACTATTTTGGCCTATAATCATGAATGAGAGGAAGATGAGATTCTTCATCCTATGGTGCCTCACAAAGGTTTTCATCAGAGGATAGGCCCTTTTTTTAATTTTTTAGAGTCAAAAAGTTCCCCAGAGGGGTTTTCACCATAGGACTCATTTTTTCTTTTTTCTTTTTATTTTTTAGGCTAAAGACTTCCTCTTCCCCAAAGTATTCTTTTGGGTCTAACTTGTAGACATGTGTTGAGTCATGCCCCCAGCCTTTCTATTATTTTTTTGCACCCATTAATCTTAGGAGTATGTACTTGCTTTAGAACTCATCGATATGTGCAATGCTTGGTTGATCCTAGTCTATGAGTTTGAGATGGATGAGTGGACATCAATGAGGTTAATTGAGAGTTGCCAAAGGATGGAGTTTCCTAGGAAGGTTTTATTATCGATTATATCATCATTGGATATCTTAACTTATTCTTTATGGATGTCTTTGACCTCAACAATTTCACCCAAGGTATTATGATAGGTGTATCTAGTTTTGATGGTGCCTCCATTTGTATTTAGGATAAATCCAAGACCTTGGTTCCTAGGCCGAAGTGAGGGTTCAAGTAGGGCCTTTATGCCACCTTATTCATAGCCTAAACCCCTTCCTTGGTAGCTCCATTGTTCAGTAGCCAATCTATGAAATTTGAGGCATGTATCTTTGAAGTAACCAAGGAGTTTGTTGTCAGGAGGTGGAGAATCTTTATATAGTTATTTATTGATGTCTAGCTCCATTTATTGGTTTTTAGAATGTCGTTGGAGAGGAATGTAGAAAATCCCATTTTTTTAGGTTGTGGCTCCTTCAATTCTGATGGACCTTGATGAGATGGACATCCCTGAGTGTGTGGGTCCAATGGTAAGGATCCCATTGTAAAAGCATCTAATAGGATATATTGATCTCCACGGCCCCTATTGTTGACCTTGACAATGGAGAGAGAGGATGTGAGGATGGTTCTTGGATCTGAGTGGACTTTGGAGGAACTAGGGATAGAAGTATCGATGTAAATTCATAGGAAATGAGTGGAATGTGGGGATGAGGCCTCTAATGCATGATAGTATGTGAAAAGTTGGGGGTTAGCGTGAATTGTGACTTTGGTGCCCTTGTGTGGAAACTTGATGCACTGCTGAAATTTGGAGGGAACAACCTACATGGCATAGATCCATGGGTGACGAAAGAAAATGTTGTATGGAAGGTCAAGATCAACAACATGGAATATAGTATCTTGTACTGCTAGTCCCAACTTCATGGGCAATGAAATGGTACCCTTGGAGGTGCATTATAGATTTTCATAGGCCTTGATGGTGATGACCTGATATTTCATATCTGCTTCAATGTACCCCACTTGGTTTATGAATTTCAAAGTGTAGATATTTAGGGATGAATAATTATCTATCATGAACCATTTGATGGAAAATTCATTAACCATGACAATGATGCGGAGTGGGAGGTCAAGATCTGGCTCAATGGATAGCATGTCAGAGGGTTTGAATGAGATGCCACAAGATGTTATAGGTGGCCAAAAGGGTCTTGGAATTGTGTTGGATCAATTTCATTAGGGATACATGATTCTTATAGGGCCTTATTAAGGATCTCTTGGTGGATGGGGGATGTATGGAGGAGATCCAAGATGGAGAGTATGTGGGGGTGTTCCAAAGGTGTTTTAAGATATTATATTGTGCACCAAAGGAGGAAGCATTAGTGGCACCTACAACAAATATTATTCCTCATCATGTGATTACTGCACATTTACTATATCACCTCTGACATGGATCACATTAACAGTGGGTTCAACCCAGGTGATGCAACTGACAAACTTTTCATAGTTAATATAGGAAGTGGTGTAATATTTTCCATCACCATGGTCACCTTGTTTACCTTTTCCTTGTTTTTGGACTGGTAGGTTATCATTAGATAGGCCTTTGCCGGTGTTTTGTTGAGGAAACACATTTTGGTAGATCTAGAGGTTTGCATTCGGTGAAGCTTGGGTAGGTGTGCCAACTATGATCTTGTTTTTTTCTATGAGATCTTGGATGTAATGTTTGAGTTTCATGAACTTCACATTGGTGTTTCCCTTGACATGATGATAGTCACAATACTCATTGTCCTTGTATCACACAATTTTAGGATTTGACTCATTGAATGGATTCATCCGTGGATACACAATTTGATTAGCCTTATCCATCCTATGAAAGATAACATCTATGGAATCACTGAGAGGGGTGAATGTACATTTTTGAGTATTTTGGACTTGAGGTTTAGTTTTTCCTTGCATGACTAATATGGCATTTGTTTGATTGGCTATTGGTTGAAAAAAAGGAGGTTGTGGTGGTTTTGGTCCAACAACAACAACTTGGACATGCTTGGTGTTTGTAGCTCGATCAGTTACTATGTTTTTGTTCTTATTCCAATAGTGTGGAAGATCATTGTTAGGTCTATCTTGGTGTGTTTATTTGTAATATTTTATGCTTTCATCATCTAGAAGGCCCTTCTCTATGTCCATTCCTTTTCTCTTAATGTCTTGGTAGGTCTAGATACAGTTCATGTGCATATAACTTAAGATAACTTGGGATGTAGATTGTCAATGATTATCTTTGTTAAGTGCTTCTTGGGAGGTTGATATGATAGTCTCATGGTGATTTTTTTCCACCTTTGAAGGTAGTCATCTAAGCTCTCGTATCCCTTCTATTTTTAAATGTAGAGATCCAAGAGAGATAGTTCATTTTCAATGTTATGTGCATACTATGCCTTGAATTTTTTGGATAACTCTGCAAAGGTCAAAACTAATATGTAGGATATCTTGGAGAACCACTTGAAAGAGGCTCCCCCTAATCTCTTAGGAAAGAGGTGCATGGTAAATTTATCATTGTAGGAAACCTCTTGAAAATCCATGTAAAACTCCTTAACATGACTAACTGGATCTCCCTTCCCCCTATATTTGTCCAATTTGGGGGTTTCAAATTGCTTAGGGAAGGGCATTATTGTGATAGAGCAGTCAACTAGATAAGGAAAAACCTCCTAGAACTTGAAGGGCCTTCTTTCATTCCCATCTTTTAGATCCTTAAGTGCATTTTTTATTTCTTCTCATTCCAAGTTGACAGGCATTGGAGCGGAAGCCCCCAGCATGTTGGATCCAGGTTCTTGATATGGGTCTATAGAATATGGGAAATTTTTGGGAGGATACTAGGGAGTTTGGTTAGGTGATTTCCCTTCCACATACATAGGCTAGAATGGATGTTGAGGTGGTGATTGACTATGATATCGAAGTGGAGGCAGTGGTGGGTTTTACTTAGTGGGGTAGGTGTTCTGGGGAAGTAATAGTTGTTGGTAAGGAGGGGGTAGTTGTCACATGAGTTGGTAGGCTGGTTAGCCATAAGATTAACCTATATAAGTTGGGTGCTTGTTAATGTCACCATAATATGGGTATGTTTTTTGTGTGATTAAATTACTAGGAGGTAGAGAAAGGTAGTTCATGGAAGTTGATGTGTCGGGTTGATGTGGTTGGAGTAAGGTTTTAGTAGCAATGGATGAAGGCACGACCAAATAGTTGGTGAATGTGGGGGCTACAACATTTGATTATTGAGGTTGAGTGGTTTTTTTTTTGAACTGCATGACTAGTTGTGGGATAATGGGGTTGGAGATGTGTGATTATGTCTGGATTCCTAGGGCGTATATTTTTGTATGACCAAGATCCCAAGAAGAGCCTAATCTTGCAATGGGTTGTGATACAACAATGCATGGAAATGTGGTTTCTACTACAACATGTGGTACAAGTGGTTGGTTTAGGGGTCTTGTAGGGTTCATCCCCATTGTGTAATATGGTTGTTGGAGTTGTGTTGTGTAGATGAGAGGCAATATTGAGACTTGTACATAGATTTTTTGGATAATGGGTGGTGTTGATGCTTGTGTGGATATTTATTGAGTGGAAGATGGTGGAACTTTAATTTCTCCTTGTTGTGTAGGGGGGGAGGTAGTGCTTGAGTGAATACTTGTGATATGAGAGGGGGAGGTGGTTCTGTTGTCATATTTTTGACACATTTTGAAAGCCTAATTACTAAATGAGCTATGTACCCTAGTTTGCATTATTATGTGGTCTTGATTAAGATTTGTGTTCATTTATTGCAAGTACATAAAAGGGAAAGATATATTACTGTAGTTAAGATTTCATGTGTCATATCTTGAATATGTTGTACTGAAAAGAGAGAACTAAAAAGAAAACATTCATATGAGCTCACACATGCCATGAGCATAGAAAATGCAAGAATTGCATAAATGAGTGCAAGTATACATAAATTAATGGAGCTAGATGCAAGGGTACTAGACATTGCCTAGTAGTGAGTTGATCTTTTGTGTGCCCGGTGTGCTTTGGTGATCCTGAACCTGTAGAGAGAGAAATAGAGGGGTTAGATCCAATGGATCTAAGTAATGAATGGTGCCACAACATCTACAAACATGCATATGTGTACTCAGTCATACACCTCTGGCACGGGCTATGCTCAAGGCATGTGTATCAAGGAGCCTCTGGAAATAAATGAAGTACCATTGTTTTCACTAATATGTTTGTTCCATGTGCAGAAATAGAAGAAGTTGATTCATAACAATAGTAGAATACCAAGGTCCAGATGAATGATGATGCCCTGTGATGTGGGCTCTATCAGGAGGATCTCAAATTTCCTGGAGAGAGACCACATCACAGGCCAAGAACACCCATGATCAGTATTGAGTATCCTAGTACCCTACACTAAACTGGTGAGGGTTGTCAGAAGATCTATTCCCATAGAGTTTCTGGAAACCCTAACCATCTCAAGGAGAGGCACTAATCATATAGGGGGCATTCAATGGATGGCAGTATCAGTGAGACATAGGCCAAATCAAATGTGAGCATGGTCAGAACAGGGCATGAACCAGATCCATGGCATTCATCACAGCATATTAGGATGGCATGGTTAAAGAACATAATAGAGCACTGGCACTTTCAAAAATCTACATGGCATCAAGTTGAACAAGGCTATGGCAGAGTACACAGATCTATGAGGAAGATAGGGAACTTTGTTTCATAGGTGTTCACAGAGAATATATTATCAACATGCTGAGGGCACACATCCACATGATCAGATAAGTACAATAGATGATGCTTAATGATAAACTCATGCATTTCATTTAGGGCATAAATGTGTTTCAAATCTGCATTTTGTAATGATGATATAGTATGAATGTGAGATTTATGTTCATAGGCTAGTTGAAAGGATGTTCATAGATAGCATGGCATGATATATAAAGGAAATGAAATAGTAAGAAATGCTATGATGCCTTGTCCCTTCATGATTATAATAGCATATGGCATGACATCATTTATAGTGGAGATGCTTAGCATTGCAATGACTAGCATGAATATCAACAATATAGCAACAGTGCCCTCAAGATATAAGAATTAAACATACATAGTGTAGTGCCCGCAAGATAGAGGAGACACAATGCCTTGTAATGCATCTATAGTAAGCACAAGCCTTCAACAGAAAATAGTGAGTTTCAAATCATGCACTCATGGGCCAGGAATAAAATCAAAAAGTGAATACAGGGAGCAAACACTCAATGCCTCATGGGCCTCCAAGTTTGTAGACAGTAAAATGAAACATGATAATGCATTAAAAATGGTGGGCAAATACTTCATTGCAAGTGATCAGCATATACAACAAGCGGAAACCAGTGGCAATGCTCTACCTATATGAGAAATAGAGTGTATTCAAATAATATCAGTATCGTGCATCAACAGCATTAACATTGTGTCCTAGGTTTCTCAGGCTGCTAAATGAATAATAGTGAATGCCATTCAATGAATAGTGAATGAAAATTTCAAAGGGCATGGGTCCAATAATAACAGCAGGCAATAGATAATCATCAAATATTGAGTCACATATATTATTCTCTGGCCTAGGCATAACAGGGATGGCGCAATAGTAAATAGATTTGATAGTGTGGCTCGCGGGCCCATGCATGGGATAAGCAGTGAGCTCAACCACTAAACATCAACATGATCCATGCTATTGGGTATCATGATGTAGTCGTGCCCTTGCAATTTCACAGGCCCATAAACATTAGCAATGCATCAAACACCAACAGCAATAGCATAGCAATGATGCCAATTTCATACCAAGATGCTATCGAATGCAAAGGTGATGTGATGTCTTCAAAGCCGAGAGTGTGAAGACATTATGATACTAGTGTCTAGGCTAAACAAAAATGCAATCAGATGAATATACATGCATTGTATCAACATTAATATGCCCTCGAATGTGATCTTAGGGCCTTCATAGTGCCATAGCCTTATGTTCTCAAGTTTATTGAAATAGAGATACACCGTGCCCTAGATTCACGGGCTTAAACATATGATTTCATTTCAGAAGATAGATGCCATGAAGATAGTATTCAATGTGCCCTAATCTTTTCAGCAATGTCAAATAGAGATATCATACAAAAGCAATTCAAAACGTGCCCTAGCCTTGCATCATCGGGCTACATATAGATGCATAAAATCACAGTGCCCTAGTTTGTAACAGTGACCCGAGAGTGTAATGCAAAGCATTTTCCAACATTAGCAGTGAATTCAATAGTAAAATGAAATGAGTGACCAGTGCCATTTTAAATGAAGATACCTTCGAAAATGCAGTGAAAATGTAAACTCATGAAGTGCCTACCTCAAGATATCATGTTGCCAGAGGTTTTTGTTGTTTCCAGATCAAGAATAGAAGTTGCTAAATCTAGCATAAGGTTGCCATCCGAGGAGTTGTAGTGAAGTTTAGAAAGATGCCAAATGTCGGTGTTACAGTTGCCTTTTGCAGTGATCCCCATTCCTGAATATGAGGGTTTCTTTTAGCATGTCTATCTTTTGTTTTCCCTTTTTAGGGTTATGTATTAATTGTTATAGGATGCTATATTTTTGAGGGCTAGTCTTACTTTATTTTAATTAATATATTATCTCTTTTGAGATAATATATTAATTTCTTCTAATGCCCTTGGTTCCCTCATAAGAATCATTTGTTTTGACTTAGGTGATAATGTGATTTTGCAATCATGTATTTTGACATGGGGGGGGATATTATTTTGAATATATTTTGAAATGTGGATATGTATAAAATGTAAATATTTTAGGTTTTTCTCCTCTTTTGAGTTGAGATCACCTTTAATATATTTATAATCCACTTATTTTTAATAGAGGGGGAATATTTTTAAATGTTATAAGTTAATGCAGGAGCTCATTGTAAGATATTTTGGACATGTGGTGTTCTATAACCGCTGTCAAAATATCATTATTTTGCATGACTTAGTGGGTCTGGGTCTTCTTTTGACTAGTCTATTTTAGGGACTCCACTTTTTCCATCCCCCTATATCCTCAGGAATATGGCATCTGAATTTCAGAGTGATGGGATCATGGTCCTAATGGCTGAGGTTTTTCTATTCTTGGTGAGGAGTGGTCTTCATTGCAGATTCTATAGATTTTCTATATATGCCTCTCACTTAGGTGATTGGAAGGAGTTCTTCATTCCCTCATTCTCACGAGGTGAATTTTGTAGCTCTTGTGAAGCAATCTGATATTGTAGCTCCTTTCATTCTAGCTAATAGCAAAATTGTTCCTCTGTTGGTTGATGAACTTAGTTTTATGTATTGTGATTGATTCTGATCCTTTACATGATAGTATGTTCATTTGATTATTTTGCAAGCATTGGTTTCCTTGGAGGTTTTCAAATTTGTGTGTATCTAATTATGTTGAGTTGTGAAAAGTATCTTTCCTTCTCATTCACATTCAGCACCTGATTGTTTTCTAAAAAGAAAATCAGATTTGGAAGAGTTGTGGAGTTCTTGTTATATGCTGGGGTTATATTGTGAGTTTGTTTTTTTAGTTTGTGGATCTGTTCAGTTTGGTGAATCACCTAAGTTAGATCTAGCAATTTTCAATTTTATGCAATCTCTATCCCTTTCCCTTCAAAGTTAGTATAGTTCAAGTGATACAAATGGGGAAGCCGGCCCTTAATCCGAAGGTTTATTCTCAGTGAAGTAGTTCCACATCCTGAGAGTATTCCCATGTTTCATGGGATTGCTAGGTTCTATACTTAGCCATCATGGGTGCAATCCCTAGTGACAACAGGTTCTTGAGCAAAGACTTGTGATACAAGAGGTGGATGTGGTTCTTGCGAGAGAATGGGTTGTGAGGGTTGAGGTGTTTCCCCCATGATAGAGAATGGGGTCAGTTGTTGCACAATATTAACTATGGGATAGGTGGCCACTAGTTGGATTAGGTGGGGGATAGATGATCCAACTTGGGTAGACTTTAGTTGTAGATCAAAAATTTATTCCAGAACTATGTCAAATATTCCCCTTGGGATGACTAATGGGTGTGCAAGACTAAATTCTAGAATCTCAGGTGGCATAGGAGTGCCCTCTTGTGCAAAGTTAGTAAGGATGGTATCCCAATTTTTCCCTATGATAGCACTAAGTAGCTTTGCATATCCTTGGTGATACATAAAGGCTTCCCTAGAACTGGTGGTAGGGACTTCATCTGGATCAACCCATACTTGTTTGATATGTACTTGTTGTGGATTAAAGGAAACCATTGCATTGTTGAGATCGAGTGTTGGGTCAAACAAACTAGTGGAAAGATTAAGATCCATATCCTTTCACTTCTTTGAAATTTTTTGAGATGACATAAAATGTATGACCTAGGATAATGAATGTGAGATGAGACTAAGGAAAGGTACCTAAAGATGATGAGCACAATTCAAGAGGAGATGGTGTGCAAGATGGTCCTAAAATTTCTAAGGACAAATGATTATCATAATGCAAGACTTTAGGTTGATGTGTGGATGATTCTAAGATATTTAAGGATAATAGTAATTAATGAGGGTGTCTTAACTACCTAGAGGATAACTTGGTGTACGGAAGATATGAGTTGCTTTTCCTAGTGTAGATTCAAATGGATGTGACTTGTCAACCTAAGACACATTGATCATCTTTTGGAAGATGGGATTTCTTGTCAATGTAAACCAACCTTTGGATAAAGGTGATGATTTCACAAGGATAAAAATAAGCTACCCTAGACAATGCCTTTAGTCAAAGAGTAAGTTATAACGATGGGTTTGATTTAAGATGTAGTTTCTAACCAACTTAAAGGGATGTGACACCAAAGTAGGTATTTTTTATTTTAGATTTTTTACTTGGTTTTTGGATGAGGTTGGATTAGGTAATGATTACTAAGAGGATGACCAAATGCCTAAGGGTGACCTTCAAATGAAATGATGGTAATGAAAGCTTTGTGATGAAGAAGAGTGAAAGGATAGTTTTATGATGTGACAACTAGTTGTATCTCTCAAAGTGGACAAAGGCATGGTTGAACTGATATTTTCTCATTAAATGTCAAATCTTTTTTTTCAATATTATCTTTTCGTACTTCTCATGCTCTTGGATTTCTTGTTGGATTGATTTTATAATGTGTTTGTTTTTCTTTGCTTCTCAATCGGCTACTTTCTTTTCTACATACACATGGGATGAAGGGACCTTTTCTTTCTTATGTTTTCCTGAGTTGGACATGTGTTCAAAATTATTCTCAAAATTCCAAGTGTGAATGGCCACAAATTTGGTGATAATACCAAGGTTTTGATAGGTCTTGGAAGTTATCAAGATAGGTAGTGACTACGCTAAGTATACCTTGGCTTGATTTTGGTCATGAACCTTTGGAATTTTTGGAAATGTGAGAAAATAATCCCATGAGAGACAAATAAATCTTATGGGAACAACACTGTTTTGTAATTTTGTTCTTGATCTCTTTGGAAAAGGACTTGTTGTAAAGACGTCAATTTTTGTATGTTCAAGTGATCTTTTTAAACCACTTAGGTTTTTAGTTGGTTAATACAATGAAAATAGTTCAAGCACTTTCTATCCTACGAATTGGTTGAATCATAAAAAGCTTTTCCCATGCTTGATATCCCTTCATCTCACATAGTTGTGTCGCCCCCTAAAGGCCACTTGTATTTTTCCTTTGTGAGAGATATGCGTAATATAGCAAAGAATATTATGCAATGCTATCTCCAATGTTGTATTATCCACTTTAAAATGCTCAAGGAGATACATATAGTGAGTGTATTCTTCAGGAGAGATTATTCCTCCTCCTTGCACAAAGCTTATGACACTTTTGGAGGTAAATTGGGCAAGTTCATACTCTAAGGTTCCTTTAGTAAGTACATCCATTCAAAGACATTTTTTTAATCATACAAGGAAACATGGTAGCTCAAGAACTATTGATACCTATATGCTACGATTAACAAGACAGAAATAACAATTACATGCAAGTATAACCAATATCAGAAAATAATAAATAACACAGAAGAGAACACAAGACACAAAGATTTAATGTGGTTCACCCAATCCCTAGGCTACGTCCACTAACAACGCTCATCCAATACTTTATTATCCAGTGATTACAACCTAATTACAATATGTAATCCCTTACAGCTCAATACCGTGGCAAGAAGCTACTAAAAAACATACATCATAATAAAATCCCTAACCCTAAGCAATATTATACATATTTTGTCACTTTCAGGTTACAACATGTCGGCAGGAAAAATATCTGAAAATATTAGCCGGAAAAGTAGCCAAAAAAATAGGGGGAAAAATAGGGCCCAAAAAATTTTCCTCGGAGCCTACCGCCCCCAAACCCCCGCATCATCCTTGGCATGACCCCCAACCCTGGTGAGGTTCCCTAGAGACTTTTCTGGTACTTTCCTAATCAATCACCACAAAATAACACTATAGTCCACAAAAATACTAGACACAAGCTACCATTTCCCTCTGATACTTTAATCTCAAGGAGGTATTATTTATAATGGGCGGAAGAGTTTGGCATTAGCTTGTTCTCACTTAGGTTGTTCCCATGATATTTTTTCCTCAAATGGAAGGTCCTCTAAAAAGACAAAATTCAATTGGTCAGAACCATTTTTACGTTTCACCAATGACCACGAGAGTTATTGGAAGATAATAGTGTATGTTGTGAGGTTGCACTCTAACAAATTTTGTGCTCATATGCCAAAGACTCAAAACACATGATTGATTTTCTAACAAGTTAGGCAATTTTTTGTAATCTAGAACATAAGAAAACTTGCAAGTGGGTAAGTTTATGCACCAAATCCAAAGGTGTACATTTTTTTTTTCAATTATTAATGCACCAAATCCAAATGTTGATTGATTTTCCTATTCTTAAAGCCCAAAATGAAATGTGTGATTTCATTGTTCAATTTTAGAGTCCAAAAGAAGTGTGAGATTGAGTTCTTCAATTTTAGATCCCAAAAGAAGTGTGAGATTGAGTTGTTCAATTTTAGAACCCAAAAGAAGTGTGAGATTGAGTTAATCAATTTTATCCAATGTTCATTTTTAAAACCAAATTTGAAGTGTGAAGTGATGTGGCACATACAAGGTCAATTTTAAAACACCAAATAAAAATTAAGTGAATTTTGTTAACATAAAATAATTAGCGATCATGCCTTCTATTCCAACAATGTCATTGATCTACACAAAACCAAAAACACAATAGTGAAACTAGTGATCTCATGGGTCTATCAACGAGTAAAAAAAAAATTTAGAAAAATGACAGAACATGATTTATTATACATGTCGTACTGGTGATCCCATCTGGTCAACTCTATGTCTTTGATCCTACTAGGTCAACTCACAATCCTGCAAAGTTATAGATTTTAAGATTTTTACATATTTTAGAAATTAAAGCCCTTAGGTGTTCAATTTGTCAAACAGTGGTAGTGCATGATCAAATCATGATCTCATTGACTATCAAAGGAGGAAAAATAAGATAGAAGACATTAGAGATGTAGATAGAGGACTCAAGTGTGGGATCGTGTTCCTTCTAACTGATGTCATAGTCTCGCCTTTTGTCCAAACGATCCTGCAAGGTGCCAAAACTTGTTGTTGTGTAAATTTCAAGGTGAATACTAAGAACGCAAATATCTTATTTAGCTCTTTGTGAAATGCAAAAAACCAAAAAAATCTTGCAAAGCACTCAAAAAAATTAGCTTTTGGGTTAGTTTTTCAAAGAAAAATGATGAAGATAAAGAGAATGACCCTTGAAGTGGGTCCCACCAGGTGTGCCAAAATGTATGCAATTAAAATATTAGTCTAACTAGGAATGCAATAGTGAACTAATATATTCAACTAACAAATCCAAAACAACATATAATATTAGACAAAAGAGAACTAAAATGCCAAAGTAGCCTAAGAAAATGAAAACCTCTTAAACCAAGTAATTCTCCTTGATGTGTAGATTTTGTCCACTATTGTGCATGTGTGCTCAAAGATTATTTTCTCAAGATTCGATGGATGTAAGAATAATTTGGCATTATAAGGCTATGGATGATGATTTTGGCTCTCAAAAGGACATTATAACTTTTCTTGAAATGGTGGATGATATGTCAAGGGAAGAGGGATTAATTTATAGGTAAATGGGAGGTGAAATGGAGGGTCAAGATTGAAAGCCTATGAAGGACTAGGATGTATTTGAGGGGAAGCACATGGATTGTGCTTTCTCAAATCCATAGCCTTATGACAAGTGTCACAAGGAGAGGACTTGAGAGGACATTAGGGTTTGGGGAGATATTCTTTAAAGACACATCTTGACTCAAATCCCAAAAGGTCATTCCTTGAGGAATGTGACCATTTTGGAGAACATGAGAGGGGAAAAATATGTAAGAGCATTTAAGGTTGACTTAAACACATATGGTTGGGGATTTGAGAGTATGTGATGGTGGGTTAACTTAGGCTTGGCTTTGGAGTTATTAATCCTTATGGTTAAGGTTGTAAAAATGTTTAGTGGGTAATTAGGCTAGGATTTGGGGGCAAGTGGGAGAATTAGGAGGATGTGATGGGAGGAAAGAGAATGAGTGGAGGGTTACTTAGCTAGTTAAGTTTGATTAACCAACTTAAGAATGGATTGGTATGTTTGAAGGGGTTGGGTTGAGTTTGAATCATGGGTTAGGTGGTTGAGATTTGTTTGGTTAGGGGTTAAAGTTTTTAATTAATTGAAAAAATGGGTTAGGGGTTAAAGTGAGGAACCATGTGCTCAAATAGATTAAATAGGGATTATTTAATCAAAATAAGAATAAAGGGATAAAGTGAATTAATTAAATAATAGTATTTGTTTTAATTAATAGAAGAAGGGGGGGATTAATTAAATGGCTATGGGTTTCCATTAGATAGTTAATTGGACTATAGTTAAAAATTAATTAACTACTGAGATGAAATAAATTAATTAAATATTTAATATTTAATCAATAATTACCTAGGAGAGAACTAAATTTCATTATAATAATGTTAATCATATTTAGGTGTCTATAGAAGGTAAAACCCTCACCTCTTCCAACAGAGTATTCACATATTTTATTTTCAAAGAAGTATTACTACACTCAACATTTTATACATTTGGCTTATATAATGTGCCAAATATGACACCCCTAGAAACCACTTGAGCGCCATTTTTTATCCTATATTAGAAAAGAATGGACTAATACACATTCATCTATAAGATTTCTCACCTATAAAAAAGTATTTTAGTCTTGGGATATACAATACATCATTAATCCTTCTTATTCTAGAATCGAGAAACCAAATTCTAACATTACCACAACCAAAAATATCTAAATGAGAATCATCAACCAAGTACACCTTACCTTTGTCAATTTTTTCATATTAAAAAAATCAATCTTTTTTACAAGTCGTATGAAAAGATGAACTTGAGTCAATTATCCATGCATAATTACATGCATGAGTGGCCAAATCTGCAATGAATGCATCACCATCTTACTAAACTCAAACTCAAAATATGAATAAAAATTCTTCTTTTTCTTCTTTGAATTTCTTTGTGATCCTTACAAATTTGTCAAGGATCACCACAATTTCATCAAATGACTTTGTATATTCCAAGACATTTGGATCTCCCCTTAGACTTGTATTTTTCATGCTTCTCATTCTTCTCTCCCTTTTACTTAGGTCTTCCATGAATAGTTAGGACCTCCTTAGCACTGATGGATACCTTTCTCCTAATCGCTTTGAAAATAAAAAGAACCCACTGTTAGAATAATTTTAGAATAACTGAGGGGGGCGTGAATAAGTTATCCTTAGTTCATATGTACCAATTAAAATTTTAAACACTTCAACCAACTTAGATATATTCAGCAATCCACTCAGTCTCTATAGAATATAATCAGTAACATAAACTTGCATTCCACTATCCAAATGTAATCAACTTGCAAAATATAAAACATAGCACATTAAATAACATTCACACAAGTATAACACCATAATTTAACGTGGAAACCCAATTTGGGAAAAAACACTAGTAAAATGCTACCAAACTTTCACTCTTCTGAAGTGAGCTCTATGAGGAGCCAACCCTATTGAAGGTTACAATACACACTGCTAGGTGTGACCTTGTTAAAGATTTAATCACCTTGTTAGGAGTGGCCTTGTTAGAGAGCTTAAGAACATCTCATTAGAATGTCACCTTAAAGGATTTACAAATGACTATTAGGTCAACCTTGATTAAATGACTTAAACTGATATAATGGTTTGAAAGTAATAATAGGTTTTGATCTAAAATATACAACTCACTTTGCAAATACAAATCCATTGTAGCTCATATGTTGATTTACTGACTGGCCTTCATTGTCATCCCCATCTCTAATATGCTCAAAAATCCCTTCAAGAAATCACCACAACTTTGTTCATCTCTTCTCAGCCTTCTGCTTAGGTTCGCCAATCAATAACACCAACCTCTTTCTCTCACTACATAACCTAAAACTAGGTCATCCTTATACCTCCTTGATTAGGTATCTTAATCTTTTTTCACTTAATCATCTCTGTAGATCTTAGGTTGAGGTCAGATTCATCAAATCCTTCCAACATTTTGTTCTCCTTCTCCTTCTCCTTCTAGATACTTCTCAAAAATTCTCCTTGAATCCATAAGAAAATAGTTTACTATGCATTAAATGCTCTAGGTCATTCATCCTTATCTTAAATGTATTTTACATATCCCAAAAATCCAACTATGTCAGCTGGGAATATCAATTCCTTCACAAACTATAAATTACTAACACTCGGCCAATACTGTGTTCTTATGCTCTGTCATCACTGGATAGCTCGGCCATCGCTAAAACTATTGTTCTCAACAATTATTGTCTTCGCTCAGTTAATTATCTAATACTCGGTAATGACTGATGCTCAGTTGACACTAAAATTTTCTCATCTTATACTAGCGCTCAGTCAACACTAGCATCACTCGGCTTATACTAGCGCTCGGTCAACACTAGCATCACTTAGCTTACACTAAAGTGTCTTTATCTTCTTCTCTTTTTCTTGGTTAGGCCTATGCTTTCAGACTTTCTTTTCTCATTTCTTCTAAGCTTCAAAACAACTGACTTCTTCACTTAGTGTTATAGATAAAAAATACATTACCTTGAAAATGTGCCAACTAATCAAGTACCCATTGTAGTTTCTCATAACTCAAACTTTCCACTAGGTCTTCTTGTTATCTCCTCTTTTCAAATCCTCTTCATCAATCAAAAGATATGGTACTTTACTAGATAGAAATTGTCTCACCAGTTAAGGTTTGACATCAATGGCAATATAACAATTTTTTCAATTGTAGTTTCCAACACCCACCACATCGTTTGTCTTTAAAATAATAAAAAATGTACTACTAATGGCCTTAACAATAAAATCCCACAAATCAAGCAAAGAACAAAGAAATATCTAAAGTTTCTCCTCTGTATCCATCTTGACACAAACTAATGCCAATTGAGCCACTACCAACATATTGAATGCTTCCAAATGGTCTTTAATTTCTTCACTCTCTTCCATCCTTAAGGAATACATTTTTTCCTCAAGAAAATATTATTCACCAAATATTTGGCTTGATACATCTCAACAAGATTCTTTAATAGTTTACTTTCAAAGGTCTTTTCATAGACATTAATAGAAACAAATTCAATTAGGAACAATAAGATTAGATCCTTGGATTTACAATCCATAATAGCATATTTAGAAACCTCAATCAAATCTATAGGTCTCAATACATTCTCATCAACAACATCCCATTAATATTTATCTATTAACAAATCCTTCAGCTTCAACTTCCACATCTTAAACGTATTTTCAAAACACATATCCACCACTATTTTTCCTGGTGATCTTTCCATCTAAAAATTCTTACAACAAGATCACAAAGTATCTTCTACACAATCTCCCACTCAAAACTGGAATAGCTCAAAATAATCCAATAACCCACAAGTAAACCAAAAGTGATGAGGCTCTAATACCACTTCTAAGAAAACTAAGGTAGTGAAAAAAATTCCCACACTAACCTTGAGATAAGGTATATATAAAATCTTTCTCGAGTCTTTACAAAATTTATATAAAGTATTTATAGAAATAAACATAAATAAATCCATACCACAACACAGTGATTTACATGGGCAAACCCCTTTTAGGGAAAAAACTCCACACTCCAAAAGTCACCCAATATATTATTCAAAAATAAAAAAATAGATACATGCAGAGAAATCTTCTTATAGGAGTATTGACAACAAAGATCCAAATACATCTCAATAGCTAGATTAGATTCTCAAGATACACCACAATACGTAGTCGTAATACAATGCCCTCATCAGATAGGATTTCCTTTTAACGCTACCAAGCACACAAAAAATCTGTTATTAGACCTTAGAAGTAATCATAAATGGCCAAGATTCATTTTGATAAATTATATAAATAAAAAATTGTTTTTAGGCATTGTCCTCAAAAATCCTCGCCCAAACGTGTTGGGCCCAACCCCTAGCCAATCCTGAGAGGTAAATTTGATGAAATGAAAATGCAAGAAGGTGAGAATATTGCTCAATATTGTGGTAGGATAGAATAATTTGTAATGCTATTAGAGGAGCTAATAGAACTATTGATGATGAGACTGTTATTGGAAAAATTTTGAGAACTTTGCATCCTATCTATGCCATCAAAATTTCAGCAATTCAAGAATCTAGATGTAACCCTGGTAATGCTCTTACTCTGGAAATTCTTGTTGGTAAGCTTAGTGATTTTGAGCTTTCTAATTATGATAACTTCACTGTTGCTAATATTAAATCTAAATTCAAGTCACAATTGGTTTTGAATAAGTCTAAGAAGGAAAAGGAAAGATGCATCAGTGAGAGTGAAAGTGATAGTGACACTTTTGATGAAGAAATAGAGGATCTTGAAGCTCTTATGGCCAGAAGATTGAAAAGGGGAAAAGGCAAGTATAAAGGTAAACTCCCTATCATATGTTTCTCATGTAACAAAGTTGGTCATATAGCTGCAAGATGTCCTGACAGGGATGACAAGGATGAGGAAAGAGATAGAAAGCACAAAGATAAAAGAGAAGATAGAGGTTACCGAAGGTATAAGGACTACAAAGATAAAGGTAAGAAATCTTACTATATTGCTGAAGAAGAAACCAACACTAATAGTGATGATTTTGAAATTGAAGTAGTCTATGTTGCTATGAAAGACGAGTCTGATGAGGATGAGAAAACTACACTTATTTCCTACGTGAACAAAAATGATAAGTGGATTATTGATAGTGGTTTCTCTCACCACATGACTGGTGACAAAAGTAAGTTTGATACCCTAGATCATTATAAAGGTAGAAGTGTTAAATTTGGTAATGATGCACCATGTCCTGCTAAGGGTAAAGGATTGATTAAGCTGACTAATAAGATCACTTGTGAAAATGCTTATTGGGTTGAGGGTCTTAACTATAATCTGCTAAGTGTTGCATAGCTTAATAGCACTGGCTAGTGAATGGAATTTCATCACAGGAAGGCTAAAAAATTTGATGCCACTAGTGAACTGATTGGAAGTGGAGAACAAAAAAGAGGTAATTTGTTCTATCTAGACCTATCTAAAGAGACATGTTTGATTGCACAACTTCATGATATATGGTTATGGCATAAGTGGCTATGTCATGTTAACTTTGACAATCTAGTAGATATTAGTAAAAAGAAGAAAGTGAGAGGACTGCTGAGATTGAAGAAACCTGATAATATAATGTGCAAACAATGTCAATTGGGTAAGATGACAAAGTCTAGTTTCAAGAGAAACACTTTTACTTCTGAAAATGCTTTAGATTTGGTTCATATTGACCTTTGTGGACCTATGGGTGTACAAATCGATTGTGGTGCTAGATATTTTATTATGTTTGTTGATGATTACACCATAATGATGACTATAATATTTTTAAAAGAAAAATTTGATGCATTTCAATTTTTTAAGTGGTATTTGGCTAAGGTTGAAAAGGAGACAGGTAGGAACCTAAAGTGTCTGAGATCTAACCTAGGTGGAGAATTCATATCAAATGAGTTCAATATATTCTACAATGATAGAGGAATCAAGAGATAGATGTCTTCACCTAGAACACCTCCACAGAATGGTATAGTAGAGAGAAGGAACAGATCTATCATGGATTGTGAAAGAACACTAATGATCAAGAAGAATGTTGCACAAAAGTATTGGAGAGAAGTTGTAAGTACAACTATTTATACCCTAAACTGAGTACATATCAAAAAAGGTAAAAATGCTACACCTTATGAGTTATGGCATGGGTATGCACCTAATGCAAAGTACTTTAGAATTTTTGGGAGAAAATGCTATATACTAAAAGACAATATAAATGGAAAGTTTGATGCTAAAAGGGATGAGGGTATATTCCTAGGTTATTCCACAAAGAGTAAAGCTTACAAGTGTTTGAACTCTAACACTAACAAAATTGTGGAAAGTGTAAATGTCAAGGTTGATGAATATGTAGAGAAAAATGAACAAGAGAGCAAGAGAGAACCAGAAGATTATAGATCTTTTGTCTACATAGAAGAAGGAGAGGCAAGTGACAAAATTGCACCTGATGCAGAGTCTCAGGTAAGCAATGTCGAGCATCAGGGAAACAATGTCAAGTGACAAGAAGAAAATGGCAAGCGACAAGAAGAAAATGGTGAGCGACAGGAGGAGGATTTCAAGTATTAGGAAGAGGTTGTTGAGCATTCAGAAGCTGAATCTGACAATCTTATTGGAGAACCTGAAGAGCAAGGAGAAAAGAGAACAGAACTTGTTTTGGCATAATATGTAAGGAGACATCACAAGCTTGCACAAATCATTAGAGACAAAGAAACTGGAGTTCTAACCAGAAGCAAGTTAAGAAACCCTACATGTTTACTATGTGAATTCGAGCCTAAGACAACAAGGGAGGCACTAGAAAATGAAGACTGGATCCAAGCCATGAATGAGGAGATAGACCAAATAGAGAAGAATGATACCTGGACCCTGGTGTTGAGACCAAAAAACAAAAATGTCAATGGAACAAAATGGGTATTCAGAAATAAGGAACAAAGAAAGGCTAGTATGCAAAGGCTACATGCAAGAAGAAGGAATAGACTATGGGGAGACATTTTCCCCTATAGCAAGATTAGAAGGAGTGAGAACTCTACTTGCATATGCTACCTACAAAGATTTCAAGTTATACCAAATGGATGTCAAGTCTATATTTTAAAATGGTATATTAGAAGAAGAAGTGTATATTGAACAACCTGGAGGATTTGTTGATCCAAACAAGAGACACATGGTTTGAAAACTAAATAAGGCATTGTATGGACTAAAGCAAGCCCCCAAAGCATGGTATGAGAGGTTGCACAATTACTTGATACAGATTGGATTCTCAAGGACAAATGACACAAGAAATTTGTACATGAAAGATGAAGAAGGTAAAGGAATCTTGTTAGCTAAGATTTTTGTAGATGATATTATATTTGGTGGACAAGATGCCCTGTGTAAGAAATTTTCAAATGAGATGCAAACTGAATTTGAAATGTCAATTTTTGGGGAGATACAATTTTTTGTTGGTTTACAAGTATATCAGATGGAGAAAGGTATTTTCATTACCCAGTCTAAATATGTGAATGAGATACTAAAAACCTTTGGTATGGAGGATTCAAGGCCAGTAAGTATTCCCATGGCTACTGGATAAAAATTGTCTAAAAATGATGATGTTGCTGAAGTAAACCAGACTTTGTATAGGTCCATGATTGGAAAACTGCAGTATGTTGTTCATAGCAGACCAAATATTTCTCTAGCAATTGGGATTGTGGCAAGATTCTCTACCAATCCTAAGGAAACTCACATGATGGCTGTAAAAAGGATAATGAGATATTTGAAAGGGACTGTAGATTATGGACTGTACTATAAGAAGCATGAAAGATTTGAACTGAGAGTCTATACTGATGAAGATTGGGCAAGAAATGTGGATGATAGAAAGAGTAGTAGTGGTGGAGCTTTCTTTCTTGGACAAAGATTAATTTCCTGGACAAGCAAGAAAAAAATTGCATTTCCCAATCTATAGTTGAAGTCGAGTATGTAGCTGCAGTAGTGAACTGTTCAAACTTGGTATGGATAAAGTAATTGTTGATAGGCATGAAAGAAGAGATCACTGAACCAGTTGTCATCTACTATGACAACACAAGTGTTATCAACATATCTAAGAACCCAATGATGCATACAAAGACCAAACATATCACCATCAAGTATCATTACTTGAGGGAATTGGTACAAGACAAAGAGGTCAGAATGGAATATGTGAATACAAAGGAACAACTAGCAGACATACTCACTAAAGCCTTACCTAAAGAAGCTCATGAATATCTAAGAGGAAAATTAGGGGTTCTTCCCCTCACTGAGGCTGCCTAAGCAAGCTAGGAGCACTGCATCAAATGTGTTGCAAAGAGTATCTAAAAAATTGATGCAGAAAAAGGTCACACTTTAGGAGCAGCCTAGAGTTGTGAAAAGTAAAGCAAAGCTGATAATTAGTCATAAGAAAAGATGATAGAGGGAGAAATATTGTTACTAAACTGACAAGATGACATCTACATCTGAAGGATGTATGTTTTAGTTGCTACTTTGGTATTATTGTCAAAGATGGAGATGAATAAGATGAAAACACATGGTAAGATTTCATGGAGGATCAAGTAAGAGGGAGAGATTCAAAGGAAAGGAACACAGAAGAGATCAAGTGGAAGATACTGTGTGGACAGTCATGCAAGTAGGCTAAGAGATTCAGAATTAGAATGAAGCTAAGGATATTATAAATATTTCTGATGTACTAACAAGTTTTGGATTGGTTGGTGATTCATGTGTTATTCATATGGTGTTGCCATCAATGCCAAAGAGGGAGATTGTTGGAAACTGCAATTGAAGCAATTGTTGTATTGTCATTGATGTCAAACCTTAACTGGTAAGACTGTTGCTATCTTAGAAAGTACTATATCTATTTGATTGTTGAGAAGGATTAGGGCAGAGGTGATAACAATAGCACCTAAGGAAAGGTTGAGTTGTCTTGATACTTCAATGGGTACTTGATTATGTGGCACAATGATAAGATAATGTATTTCTTATCTAAGTAAGAAGCAAGACTAAACAAGTAGGCTTAACCGAGCAAAAGTGAAGAAATATAGTTTAAGTCGAGTGATTTTAGTGTCGACCGAGCCATTATATGTCAAGTAAATTCAGTGTTGACCAAACATCAATTTATTACCGAGGAAGACAGTATTAGTTAAGGAAATAATTTTAGTGGTGACTGGGCTACCCAGTGATGACTGAGGAGTTGAACATAGTATTGATTGAGCATCAGTAATTTACATTTGAGGAATAATTCAGATTCCTGGCCGACATAGTTGAATTCTTGGATTATGTAAATCATGTTGACTTTATTTATTGTATGTATGGAAGCATTTAATGCACTATAAACCATTTTATTGTAATTCCATAAAGATATTAGAGATGTTTCTAGAAGGATGGATGAAGAACATAATGTTGGAAGGATTCAATGAATCTAACTTAACCCTAAGATCTATGGAGGAGATTAAGCGGCAAAAGTTAGATCGACCTATCGAAGAGGTATTAAGGAAACCTAAGTGTGAGGTTGAAGAAGGATGCTAGAGTTGTTGTTATTTACTGAATAAGCAGAAAATGTTGAAGGAGAAGGAGTTGTGATTGCTTGAAGGGATTTTCAAGAAGATCAGTGATGGAGATGGAAATGGATCATAGTCAGTAGGCCAGCATTTATATGTAAGAACTAGATCTATTATTTGCAAAGTGAGTTGTATGTTTTCAAATCAAACATTGTTGTTACTTTCTAACCATTGTATCAGTTTAAATCATTTAATCAAGGTTGACCTAATAGTCAGTGTATAAATCCTTTGAACAAGGTTGTATTCTAATGGAATGTACTTAAGTCCTTAACAAGGAGCACTCCTAATAGGGTGGTTGAAATCCTTTAACCGGGTCACACCTAGCAGTGTGTTTGTAAACCTTTACAAGGTTAGCTTTTCATAGAGCTCACTTCAAAAGAGTGAAAATATCAGTAGCATGTTACAAAGTGGTTTTTCCCGAATTGGGTTTCCACTATAAATCCTGGTGTTAATGAGCTTGTGTGAATGTTTTGGTTTGAATATTTATTTATTTTTCAAGTTAAATACTAGTGGATAGTGGACTGCACTGTTATATGTTTTTGATATGCATTTTGTAATGATCGAGTAGTTTTTGGTTGTTAGATCTGAGTTGTTGAAGAGTTTGAAAGTTTATTTTATACATCTGGACCTAAGAACAACTGATTCACCCCCCCTCTCTATTTTTCTAAATCATATTAACAAGATGGGTGGTCAAGTAAGATAGAGGGTAGAGAGTGAAAGAGGGTAAGAGAGATATTTATGTATAAAATTATAGGTAGGTATTGAGTGAGGGAGAAGTAGGTAGAGATAGGAGAGATAGAGATTAGATATTGAAGAAGGGTGAGAGAGAGAGGGGTATGAATATAATTAAAGGTAGGGAAGGAGTGAGGGATAGATAGGTAGACATGGAGAGGGAGAGTAGAGATAGTGATAAGTAGAGAGGGAGATAAGTGGGTAGGGAGATAGTTCAAGCTTGAGAGAGAGAGAGAGAGAGTCTATTGATTTTTGAAATTTCATTATCTAAAAACTATATATGAACTTCCAAAACCTATAGTATGTATTATAACAACTAAAGATCAAAAATCATTCTCAAGCATCCTAACACTAGCTTAAATTATAAGAAGGTAAAAATACATATTTAATATCACTTATAATTAAATTTTTATTTCATATCTATAGTATAAGGGAAAAAAAGACTTTGAACTATATAAGGAAGTAGAGAGACATGAAAAGAGAAAGAGAGTTATTGTTTCTTTTTAGAAACATGAGAACATTATAGGGCACTCGTGAACTATATAATGAGTATTTTATGGCTTGGTAGTGACTAATCTCATGCTTGGTCATGACCAAGCTATAACATGAGCATGATCCATGTTATAACACAATTTTATTTTATTTTATGTATTGTATCATCCTAAACGGTGGTGTGGACTCTTTTTGGTCCCCCATATTTCTACACTTGGCCACTCATTTATAAAAAAAATAGTGGGGTAAGAATATTTTAATAATTATTCTATAAGTATATGAAAGTATCTTTCTAGACCTATATAAAAACTAAATTAGACCCAATACTCTTCAATTTATCTAGGAAATAATTGCTTTTGGATTTTTTGGATCAATTAAAATACCCTTTCCAAAATTATATGCCCAAGTTAATATAACCCAATGTAGAAGAATGATAATTTAATCAACTTAACTTTCAGGTTATGCTCTCAAGCTTTGTAAAACTGATCTAGGATACAGTTTTATGTCCCTCATTATTTTAAACTTTGGCACATAGGTATCAAACGTATTACAAAATATATCATTCATTGAGCACATAAATGTTGAAGGAGAATTATTCAACCCATAATTTAATACCACAAACTCATGATGTCCATAACATGTCTTGAATATGATCTTTTAAATATTCTCATCCTTGAATCATAATTGATCATAATCTCAAATAAATCTTTGAGAACACTACTACCTTTTTCATCTAACCAAATAAATAACTATTGTAAGGCAATTGATATTGATTCTTCATGATTCCATTATTTTCCATTCTATAATTAATAAACAACTAAAATATTTCATCCTTCTTAAAAAATATCATTTGTACACCCTATGGAGATATATTATGTTGAATGAGCCCTTAATCCAATAATTCCTAGATAGTCAGATCTTCAATTTGTGTAACTTTATAGTGATCATCCTATAAAGAGCCTTAGATATAGGATTCATTCCTAGAACTATATCAATCACAAGTCAAACTTTCACTTTGTTAAAAAACTTAGTAAATCATCAATAAATACATCCCTAAATCCTTGTAACATTAGAAGATATAAAAGTTCATTTTTTTTTCTCCTCAAATATTGTTACCATAAATACCTTACAACCTTTATAGAATAGTTTTTTATCTTGCATAGTTGAAAGAGTTCTCAAGACTATAGGTTTATAAATTTCTTTGAGGAATAAAATATTCAAATATTCAAATAATCTTTGCAAAATAATAAAATTATGCCTTGTGGGGCTCAATCATTCTATTCCAAGTATAAAATCAGAGGAATCCAATTGAATGACAAATATATGAACATGTGTCCTTATAGGTCCTATTTTAATTTATATTTCTCTTATGCAATGACATTCTATTTCTTTTTAGTCAAATCAAAATCTAGCACCATACTCTCATTAATTTTACAAATGTAAATGTGGACTTTTCATTAAACATGGACAAGCCAAACTATCAAAATCTCCTACATCATCCAAAAAAGAAATTACAAATCCATGAAAAGTATCTCTAAAAAATTTTAGAGTAGCCTAATTGTCTACCTTCATCTTATCCATTACTTTTAGATTGTAAATTGTGGATTGTAGATTAGAATTTATATATTCTTTATATTGTCCATTTTCTATCATTTACTCTCCTTTCTTTGTGAGGGAGAGACAAGTTATTGATATATAAAACTAGGCACATTTCTAAGGAACTATTAGGGTGAGGCCAACAATCAAGGTTTTGTCCTTCTTGTAGAGATTACACAGAGGTGGGTGAATCAGTAATCCTTGATTCTTTGTACCTTAAAAACTTTCTCTGATTAACTTGGCATCAACTCGGTCAAACACAATTCACTATTTATTGACAACAATAAATAAACTTTAACAATCTGTAAATCAAACACAATAATCATTCAACACATATAACACCAGTATTTAACATGGAAACCAAGCTTTGGAAAAAACCATTATGGGAATTGTCACCCACTAAAGAAATACTCTTCTAAAGTATGCTTGGTTAAGAGCCAATCTGGTTAAATATTACAATGCACACTGTTAAATGTGACCCGGTCAAGGGATTTGCCTCAGATTTGTTAGGATCTTCACCCTGTTAGGATTGGCCTAGTTAAAGGACTTCAAACACTCTTTAGAATGTTACCTTTTGCAAGGATTTTATAATAAGACTGTTAAGTCCACTCGGTTAAGAGAATTTTTTGTTACAAATGTTAATAAGAAACAATGAATATATTGACCTATAAATTTGCAAATATCCTTTGCATAATCAAATCCTTTGTGCACTCTTCTTCTTCACTTAAATTCTTCACTTTCCACTAGCTTCAACACTTCATCAAATTCTGCTTTATTGACTCAGAATTCACCTTTTCCTTCTTCACTACATCATTCAATGACTTATCAACCCTTCAATTTGCTATCCATTTGTTCATACAAATTCATCCTTTATATAGACTTTTTTTTCCACTTAATCTCTTTTATCACATTTTCTTTTGATTAATTTCAGCCATCCAATTCATTTCACAAACTTATTCAAAGTTTCTGGATATTGGTAACGCATTTTATCATCACCTCAATACTTGAGCTTTCTTGAAACTTGTTTCTTCTCTATTTGTCGCTTAGATCTATACCATAGATCATCATCATGAATTTTCTTGATCGTATATCTCTAAAAATAACTCTTACTTATCATCATAATCTTCTATTTCATCATAGCTAGCTCAACATTAAATGTCATTATGATCCTTGTATTTAAGTTATGTTCCTTTCTCGGTGGCTCACTGTGAATTTTTATTAACTTCACTCAGTGACTAAAACGTTCTACTCGATGTATTGAGTTCCTTTTCCTTTACAAAATCTTTCCTTCCTTTTACTGAATGACTTTTTCTGCTCGGTAGCCAAATTGTTTTTCTTACCGACTTGACTAATATTCATTACCAACTTGATATAATCATATGTTTGGTAGAAAAAAATTATATCAACATAATCTTAACATTGTCCAATCTATATCATTTTCCCAATGAAGTTCTTCATCTTCACAATATTTCACTTCTTCTTCTTCTTTAACTCATTCAAGTTATATCATACTTTGAATGATATGGAAACACAATATAAATCAAATATCAATTGCCTAACATCACTGACAAGATAATAACTAATCTAATCATTCTATGAATTTGTATTATTTTGATCTTAGTCGGTCTTCCTCATCATCACCATCAATTACAGTAACAATCTCCCTCTTTGGCATTGATGGAAACACACTAAAAATCTTCACTGCTTAATTGATGATGGCAACACTTCACTGATTATCTTTGACCTTTACTCCCTCTTAGCTTATTCTTCAAATATTCTTCCTGTTTGCAATATCAGTAATCATCTCCCTCATAGTAGTCATCATTAATCATCTCCCTCTTTGACAAGAATTACAAAGACACATACTCCTAAAAACTTTTCTCAGACAGTAAATCATACCTCAAATATATTGATTTCTCATTACATTCATAAACATATTTCACAACATCAGGCTTCACCCAAAGAGTGAACACTAGCATCAACTCACAAAATAGATATTATGATTAAAAATTGAATTGATGCAGCGTGCATCTTTCCTTAGTGAATATTAGATAGGGTAAGAACCCCTAATTTACCTCAGAGATACTCAAAAGCATCCTTTGGTAGTGGTTTGATAAACATATTAGCTATTTCTTCCTTTGAATTCACATACTCCAATATCACATGTTTGTCTTTTACTTTTTCTCTCAAGTAATGGTACTTTATAGAAAGATGGTTTTTCTTTAAATGCATCACTTAATTCTTTGATATATTTATAGGACTAGTATTATCATAGAAAATAGTAACTAGATCAGTAATCTCTTCTTGCATACCTTCAAGTAATTGTTTTATCCACACTATGTTTGAACAATTCATAGTTGTAGCAACATACTTAGCTATTGGAAGCTACAATTGAAATAATTGTTATATTGTCATTAATGTCAAACCTTAATTATTGAGATAGTTGCTATCTAGTAGAGTTCCATATCATTTTATTGATGAAGAGGATTTGAAAAGAGGAGATAACAAGAAGACCTGGTGAAAAGGTCAAGTTATGAGAAACTACAATGGGGACTCGATTAGTTGGCACATTGGAAAGATAATGTATTGTTTATTTATAATAAGTGAAGAAGATGGTTGATTTGAAGCATAAAATAGATCAAGAAATAAAGACTAAAAGCATAGGCTTGACTGAGCAAAAGAGAAGAAGATTAAGGAGCTTAAGTATAAGCCAAGTGATGCTAGTGTTGATTGAGCACCAATATAAGCCGAGAAAATATAGTGTCGACCGAGCATTAGTAATAATTGAGTATCAGAAATGAGCTGAGTGAAAATAGTGAGTGCTGAGAAAAACAATTTAGTGATGACTCAGTTATCCAATGAAGACTGAGCAGAAGAACATGGTGGTGGTCGAGTGTCAGTATTTTATAGTTTGTGAAGGGATTTAGATTCCCAGCTGACACAGTTGAATTCTTGGAATATGTAAAGCATGTTAAAGATAAGGATGAATGACTTGGAGCATTTAATGCATGGTAAACCATTTTTATGCATGAATTCAAGAAGAATTTTTGAGAAGTATCTAGAAGGTTAGAGGGAGAATGAAATGTTGGAAGGATTCGATGAATCTGACCAAAACCTAAGATCTATTATGATGATTAAGCGGAAAAAGATCAAGCTACCTAATTAAGGAGGTATAAGGATAACCTAATTGTAGGTCATGTAAAGATGTTGATTCTGTTGATTGGAAAACCTAAGCAGAAGGATGAGAAGAGTTGTGAAGAGGTGATTGCTTGAAGGATTTCCAAGTAGATTAGAGATGGAGATGATAATGAAGGCCAGTTAGTGGATCAACATATGAGCTACATTGGATCTATATTTTCAAAGTGAGTTGTATGTATCAGATCAAACCTACTATTACTTTCTAACCATTGTATCAGTTGAAATCCTTTAATCAAGTTTGACCTAACAGTCATTTGTAAATCCTTTAATCAAGGTGACATTCTAATGGGATGTTCTTAAGTCCTCTAACAAGGCCATTCCTGATAGGGTGATTAAATCCTTTAAATGGGTCACACCTAATAGTGTGTATTGTAACCTTTAACATGGTTGGCTCCTCACAAAGCTCATTTCAAAAGAGTGAAAAATTTGTAGCATGTTACTGGTGGTTTTTCCCAAATTGGGTTTCCACGTTAAATCCTCGTGTCATACTTGTGTGAATTTTATTTGATGTGTTAATTGTTTTCTATTATGCAAGTTGATTACTTTTGGATAGTGGACTGCAAGTTTATGTTACTGATTATATTCTATAGAGACTGAGTGGACTATTGAGTAGATTTTAGTTGTTTGAAGTATTTAAAAGGTGAATTGGTACATTTGGACCTGATCATAACTGATTCCCCCCCCCCCCCCCCCCCCTCAATTATTCTAAAATCATTCTAATAATTGGTATCATAGCTTGTGGTTCTTGTAAGGAAAAATTTTGAAGGTACTTAGAGCTAAAGATCAAGATGTACAAAAAAGAGGTACCAAAGTTGAACAAGGAGAACTTCCATGCATGGAAAATATTGATGAAGCTACACCTAGCTAGAATTGGAGATGCATAAAAATACTATGGGAAATGATTACATACTAGTACCTACACCTTTGATAGCCTAGAAGATGAAGGAAAAGCAAGAACACAGTCAGGCAATGTTGGAGATTGTCTCAGCCCTAAGTTATCCTAAATTTGAATACATAAAGGTCTATACCACTACAAAGAAAATGTGGGACACACTGATAGCTATCTATAGTGGAGACACAAATGTACTAAGAGCCAAATCTGAAAGCTTGAGAGGTAAGTTTGGTGAAATGATAATGTTAGAAGGTGAGACTATTGTATAATATTTTGGTCAAGTTAAAGAGGTTGTAAATGCTATAAGAGGAGCTAAAGGAAATATTGATGATGAAACTATTATTAGCAAGGTATTGAGAACCCTACTTCCAATTTATGCTATTAGAGTTTCTACAATACAAGAATTGAGATGTGCTCCTAGTAACAACTTAACTTTGGAAGGTCTGGTTGGTAGACTTACTGCTTTTGAATTGTCAAATTTTGATAATTTCACCTCTCATAATATTGAATCTGCATTTAAATTTCAATTGGTTCTTCATAAATCTAAGAAAGGAAAAGAAAGATGTGTGAATAGTGATAGTGACACCTCTGATGATGACCTTGATGATCTTGAGGCACTAATGGCTAGAAGATTACCTAGAGGAAAAGGAAAATTCAAAGATAAACTTCCTATAATCTATTTTTCATGTAACAAAGTTGGCAATATTGTAGCAAGATTTCCTGATAGGAATGACAAGGATGAAAGGAGAGAAAGAAAATACAAAGAAAAAAGGGATGATAGAGACTATAGAAAGTACAAGGACTACAAGGACAAAGGTAATAAATATTGATATATTGTTGAAGAAGAAATTGACAGTGAATCTGATGAATCTAATGATCATGATGTAGAAGTTGTTTATGTTTCTATGAAAGATTATTCCGATGAAGATGATAAAAATGCACTTATTTCATATGTGAGTAAAGGTAATAGATGGATAATTGATAGTGGTTTCTCACATCATATGACTAGTGATAAAAGTATGTTTGAAACCTTAAATCATTACAAAGGTAGCAATGTCAAGTTTGGTAATGATGCACCATATCTTGTGAAAGTTAAAGAATCAATAAGATTGACTGATAAGATCAGATGTGATAATGCTTATTGGGTTGAAGGACTTAAATATAAATTTTTGAGTGTTGCACAGTTGAATAGTTATGGATACCGAGTTGAATTCCATAACAAAAAGGATAAGATATTTGATACTACTCGTGAACTAATTGAAATTGGAGAACAGACAAGAGGTAACTTATTCTATCTAGACCTATCTGATGAGACATGTTTGTTTGTACAATTTGATGATATATGGTTATGGCATAAGAGGTTGTGTCATGTGAACTTTGAGAATTTGGTAAGCATCAGTAAGATGAAAAGAGTAAGAGGGTTACCAAAATTGAACAAACTTGAAAATGTGATGTGTAAGAAATGTCAATTGAGAAAAATGACAAAGTCTAGTTTCAAGAGAAAAACCTATACTTTTGATGATAATTTGGAATTGGTTCATTCTGACCTTTTTGGACCTATTGAGTGAAAATATATTGTGGTGAAAAATATTTTATTATGTTTGTTGATGATTACTCTAGAATGATGACTGTGATGTTTCTAAAAGAAAAATCTAATGCCTTTCAGTTGTTTAAGTGGTATTTGGAAAAGGTTGAAAAAGAAATAGGTAAGAGTTTGAAATGTTTGAGATCTGACAGAGCAGGAAAGTTCATATCTAATGAGTTCAACATATTCTGAGGAATCAAGAGATAGATGTCTGCACCAAGGACTCCCCCATAGAATGGTATAGTAGAAAGAAGGAATAGATCAATCATGGATTGTGCTAGAACACTAATGATAGAGAAAGATTTTGCACAAAAGTACTAGAGAGAAGTTGTAAGTACAACTATCTATACCTTGAATTGAGTACAAGTCAAGAAAGGTACAAATGCTATACCTTTTGAGTTATGGTATGGTTATGCACCTAATTTGAAATACTTTAAATTCTTTGGAAGTGAATGTTATATATTGAAGGATAATAGGAATGGAATAATTGATGCTAAAAGTGATGAAGACATATTCCTAAGTTATTCCACTAGAATAAAATCTTACAAGTGTTTGAATTCTAACACTAAAAAAGTTGTGAAAAGTGCAAATGTTAGAGTTGATAAATATGCAAAAAAGAATGAAGTTGAATGCAAGCAGGAACTTGAAGATTGTAGATCATTTTTATATATGAATGAAGGAGAGTCAAGCAATTTACCTAAACCAGAGAACAAAGCTTCTGAGTGACAGCAAGAATCTAACGAGTTACATCAAGAAGATGTCGAGCGTCAAAAGGTAACTATTGAGCAATCAGAAGAGGAAGCAAATATACAAAATGAACCTGTAGTGAATTTACAAGATAAACCTGAAGAAAAATAGCAAGAAGAAAGGAGACCAGAGCCTACATTAGAAAAATATGTGAGAAGACATCATAAAACAGATCAAATCATTAGAGCAAAAGATTTTGAATTCATGACAAGAAATAAGTTGGAAAACCAAACATGCTTATTATGTGAATTTGAACCCAGATTAGTAAAAGACTCTTTGGATAATGAAGATTGGATTCAAGCCATGACTGAAGAAATCAAACAAATAGAAAAGAGAAAAACCTAGACACTAGTACCTAGACCAAATGACAAGAATGTTATTGGAACCAAGTGGGTATTTAGAAACAAGTTGAATTAGCATGGAGAAGTCACAAGAAAAAAGGCTAGATTGGTATGCAAAGGATATGCAGAAGAAGAAGGAATTGACTATGGAGATATATTTACCCCAGTTGCTAGATTAGAAAGAGTTAGAACTCTACTTGCATATTGATGCAAGGGAGGATAAAGAGAGGGGCCAAAGGCACATGTAACGCCCCGCCAAGAAACCCAGGAGAGATTAACCTATATCTTGCTACTAAGTTTGGTGAACATTTTTTTTTCTAAAGTTAACATACAAGATAATACAACAGTGCGGAAGTAATTACCATTTACTCACATTGAAACAACATCCAACACAGATTACAAAACTCGAGGGTTCCTTGACGTAGAATTACTAAAGAACAAAATACAACTAAAGAAAATGACAAAAGATTCCATATCATAAATGATACAATAACAACTTACATCAATAATACAATCCTCATGGACATCCATGATAACTAATACACTGACATCCACTGCACATGTCGCAGGGTATGTAATAATAAATCTAACATAAAAGTACAATGTCCATATTAGGTATCACATGCGATACTCTAATATAGGACTACATAAAAGAAGATATGATAAGGAACCAACAATGAAGAATCAATGAAGAACCATAAAAGCATCCAACTATAGAAGTACCAATAGCACCGGCACCTGGACGTCGAATTTCAAATGGTAAAGAATCACTACCACCTGTCTGTGTAGAACCACAAAGGTCTACCCCACCGTGCTGAGGAGATAACCACAAACCCTAATCGGATGAGCAAAACCAAACAAGGATAAAACCACTGAGCAAGGAATCCTGAAAGCTCTCTACTCAAGGTACACAATAAAAAGTGAAAGGTGAGACACACTAATATAGAGGCATAAACAGAAACTTAGGAGATGATCTAGGCTACATGCTATGGGAGTTTCATCACATGTCTATCTACTTGAGTTACCCTGGACTGGTCACTTTGAACCCCGGACCCTCAAGCATTGAGTTACCCTAGATTGGCCACTCTGGGCCCCAGACCCTCAATATGATCCATGTGGGACTAGAATTATCTCTCATGGAAATGAGGAATTCTAATCATAACCATACTCTATATTATCTTCTTAAATGATCTATAAAGTTTTAATTACTATGTTATCACTTAATTACATAACCTACAATAGGTTACCTAGGTGCTGACCACTTTGGGTCCCGGCCCCTATTGTAAGCCACTCCCCTAAGATTCACTTAATCAATCTCCCCTAGGCTCATAATCACATAAACATCAAACAGGTATACAACCAAGTAATCCTAGATGCAGTTTCACACATAGAAACCCAAATGATTACACAGATACCATAAACAGATATTAACCAACAAGAGCCCATAAGATTGATTCATAGATGATAATCAAAATAAACACACACATAAACATGATACTGAAATACAATCCAACTGATACATAACCCTGCCTTTATTTTCCCCTAGGTCATTCTAATGCCCGAAATCACACAACGTACATGAAGACAGAAGCATGAACAAAGAGTACAACATTCACAATTTACATTACTGAAAAAAAGAATACAAGCATTTAAACTTCCAATTGCATCTGTAATCAAGAACGTCTCACTAATATAATAACAATATATAATAATCTAATTTCAAATTTATCCTAAATAATTAAATCTTATTAATTATAATCAGACAATTATATTATAAATTAATCATAAACTAAATTATCATAACAAAAATAAATTAACATATACTAAATTAAATTATATTAACATGAAATAATTTAATATGAAATGAATTAACCATATTAAATTTACATAACACAAAATAAACTATATTAACATAAAATAATTTAATATAAAACAAATTAATCATTTTACAAATTAACATAACACAAAATAAATAAATTAATATAAAATAAACTAATATGAAATAAATTAATTTATATTATACATATTTTATTAAATAATATAATAAATATAATTTAAAATTTATTAAATTATGGGGGGGTACCCAGCGGGTCCCACGCCCTTGTCACCTCGCTTTCCCCGTGCTAGCCCTGGCGCAGGGCAGTACTGCCCCCCGGCAGTACTCCCTCTGCTTCGGCAGAGTTAGTACTACCATCGATAGTACTCTCTATCGTCGTGCAGAGAGTATGGGGGTTGGGGGGTGTGGTGGCCCCTGCCCCCACAAAAATATACTTTTTAATTTTTTTAAATTTTGAAATTCTAAAAACATTTTTTTGCTAACACTACCTTATATTAATTTTTTTTTAAACTTACTTCATTTTATTAAATCATTGTTATTGCATGAATTTAATCAAGAAAATATCTATACACAATTATCCACTCTTTTGCTATAACCATGACACAAATTGACTTTTCAATTTGACTGGCATATTTTAAATTGACTATACCCTTTTACAGCAAGCTCATAATTTAGCTAGAATAGGAATTTTTACTCAAATTGTATTTTTTTTTAAAACAACAGTGAGATATTTTTTCTAAAAGGAATTTATATATTTTTATTTTTTTTACAACAAAGAATTTTATTTTAACCCAGAATTAATTCTTTTATATCCAAATAGGGTTTTCTACTCAAATTGGTTTTCCTTCCTCAAGAAGATTAGATTTTTTACAAGCTATATAGTTAAACTATACAACAAGATTAATTTATCAATTTATAGGCAAACCATGTACAATTAATTAACAAAATTTTGCCAAGTAACACTACGATGCCAAGTAATAATAAAATATAGAAATCAACTACACTAGGGTTTCAGAATACCCAGATCTAATATAAACAAAGATCTATGAAATAGAGAACATAGTAAGTTATTAAAACACAGAAAGATACATAGATGTGGAAATAGATCTGACAAACAAATCCAAAGCCTACCTAAGATCCAATGCCAAAAATGGATTAAAAAATGGAAACCCCTGTAGATCTGAGAACCAAATTCTCTCCAAATTCAAACACAACCTGTAGATCTGAAAACTATGTTGCAAACAGGTGCCCGATCCAGAAGCACAGAGAAATTCAATTCAACTTGCAGCCACAACAATCCACAAATCTCCAAAAAGCCAAACACACAAGCTCCCCAAAAATCTTCTCCAAAACCTGTCTCTCCCAAAAATGAATACAAAAATCCCCTAATAGGAATTCCATTCCCAAAAACATGCAATCCCAGAAGACAACTCAAAAGATAACTCACAATCAACTCCAAATCAAAAAATGACTCATAAGACAACTCCTAATCCAACTTTACTTCCAAAATTGAAAGTAAATAAAATTAATTAATTAAAAATATCTTTTAAAAGCACAACTCAACTTGACTTTCTAAAACTAGTTGTTATGTTTTTGAAAACAAACTCCTTTTCCAATTTTGCACATGTTTTAATTTAAATTCATTTATTAAATAAATTAAATACTTAATGCATCACAAATTCATGCAATTAATTTATTTAACCATTTAATAAAATAAGCAAGCATAATACAATTCATGACATTTTCTAATTAAGCACATGTTAATAATTAAAAACCAAATTAAATAAATTAAATATTTAATACATCCTAAAGCATGTAATTAAATATTCAATTATTTAATAATACACTCAAACATAATTAATCCTAATTTCAATTAAATAATCAATTATTTCTAATTAATCAAATAATTGACTTTAGATAATTTCCCAAATTAAACATAGGAACATAATTAAATCATTAAATTCAACTATAATCCTAACATCAATAATCATATAAAATCACCTAAATAATCATGAATCAAATTAATCAAGCACAATAAAATCAAACACAATAAATCAAGCAAACTGAAACCATGTATAGACTCAAGAACGGAATCCACGAATTCATGCCAACCAGACAAATTCGAGTAGGGTAGTCAAACTGACACTTGTCCATCCTAGGACAATTGGGTTTAGGTTAGGGTTTTGGTTCTATGTATTATCTCCCCTCTTTACCATTGAGATGAATGTTTGTGGGCACGCTCACTCCTACCAATTCACAGAAGATGATGCCCTGTACCTGCAAACCTATCATCAAATGATGAAGCATGTACATACAATAAATAACATACAATGATAAGGTACAGTCAGACATGTGGATCTCGACTATGTGCGTAACTATGCCTCTGTCCTCTACCACACAAACACATCAAATAGATACAGACACATAATCACCATACACATGCAAGTATGGGGTAAGTACATCGTAATCAACATAAAGTATGTAATCTAACATCATGAAAGATCATCATCTAATCTACGCATACACTTGATAAACATATAATAATAATCCATATTCATCATTAATGAAACAATAATCGATCACATGAAAAGTGACCTAAAGAATTTGGTCAATCACCTAAAACATGAAGCAACCTAAAAACAACCTACGGGTGGGTATTACAGCACACCCTAACCAGATCCACCTTGCAGAGATCACACGTGGAAGCAACAACACACAAGTGAGAGAGAGAATGCAAATAAATTTCATATATTTATTTCAATCGATTCATACATGTTGGACTGTAAGGCCTTCCTAGTTTAGGCAACATATTACAATTCAAGTATAGAAGTCCTCCAACATGTGAGGATCTACAACAATCTTCCAACTTCTAGTTTTCTATCTTCTAATTGAACTAACTCCTAAACTACAACCAAAGATTACATCATATACAAGAGGCTACCGAACTAGTTGGCCTTCAGATCCACCATCAATAGAAGGGATGACCAGATCTAGGTCCACACACTTCCCAATGATAGATTCTAGCATTAAATCCATGACCATAATTAATTGCAAGAATCAGCCTCAATAGGAAACTAAAAAAAACAACTCGGTAAGCAAGGATAACTGAGCACCAGACAAGCATCACCAAGCGCCAGGTAAATTCACCGAGCTCCAAAGAGCTAACTGACCAACCCTAGTAAACAAAGGAAACCAAGCAACACCAAACCAACTCAGTCAAAGAAGGAACCAAGAAACACAGGAAGACACAAACATGTTTTTAGTGACACAGGATTGCCAAGGACCTGAGATGCTCCTGCATCACATATGTAGCTTACAAAGGATTCAAAGTGTATCAGATGGATGTCAAATTTGTATTTCTAAATGGAATACTAGAAGAAAAAGTATACATTGAATAGCTAGAATGATTTTTTGATCCAAGAAAGAGGAACATGGTATGTAAGCTACACAAAGCACTATATGGATTGAAACAAGCCCTTAGAGCATGGTATGAAATATTGCATAATTACTTGGTCAAAATTATTTTTGCAAGGACAAATGACAACAAGAATCTATACTTAAAGATGGAAAAAGGTAAAGGGATATTGTTAGCTAAAATATTTTTTAATGATATCTTTTTTGGAGGTCAAGATGCACTGTCTCAAACATTTTCAAATGAGATGCAAACAGAATTTGAGATGTCTATGTTTGGAGAGATCAAATTCTTTTTTGGTTTGCAAGTTTATTAGATGAAGAAAGGTATCTACATTACTCAATCTAAGTATATCAAGGAGATACTGAAAACTTTTGGTATGGAAGACTCAAGACCAGTAAGTACACCCATGGCTACTGGATAGAAACTATCAAAGAATGATGATACAATATAAGTGAATCAAACCTTGTATAGGTCAATGATTGGGAAGATACAATATGTTGTTCATAGCAAACCAGATATTGCACTAGTTGTTGAGATTTTTGTAAGATTTTCTACAAATCCTAAGGATAATCACATGATGGCAGTAAAAACAATACTGAGATACATGAAAGGAACAATGGATTATAGATTGCATTACAAGAAGAATGACAAGTTTAAACTAAAATTTTATACTAATGTAGATTGGGCAAGAAATGTGGATGATAGAGAGAGTACAAGTGGTGGCTCATTCTTTCTAGGAAAGAGGTTATTCTCATGGACAAGCAAGAAACAGAACTGTATTTCTCAATCTACAACAAAAGTTGAATATGTGGCAGTAGGAGTTAATTGTTCAAAGTGGATGAAGAAATTGTTGAAAGGAATGAAAGAAGATATCACTAAGCTAGTTGTTATTTTTTGTGATAACACAAGTGCTATTAATATATCAAAGAACCTTGTGATACACACTAAGACTAATCATATTTCTATCAAGTAACATTACTTGAGAGAGTTAGTTAAAGATAAAGAAGTGAGACTAGAATATGTGAATACAAAGGAGCAGTTAGCTGATATATTCACTAAATCTTTACCTAAAGATGCACATGAGTATCTAAGAGGTAAATTAGGGGTGATTCCCCTAGCTAAGGCTACCTCAATCAAATAGGAGTGTTGCATCAAATGTATTACTCAGAATATCTGACAAATTGATGCAAGGAGGTCACACTTTAGGAGATGCCTAAAGCTATTAAGAGTAAAGAACAAGATGTTGATCAGTCATAAGAAAGATGACAAAGGAAGCATATGTTGGTCTATGGTGGTTGATTAGGGAAGTATTATACACTCTCCATGTACCCTCACTGAGTTTGGGGTTGCGCCAGGGCTGACCCAGGGGTTCAGGGGCGGCAGCCTCCGAGAAAAAAAAAAATTGGCACTACTTTTCTAGCTATTTTTATGGCCGACATGTTGTAACAAATTCTAACCCTAAAGAGGAAATATTGTATAAATGGATTAGGGTTAGGGATTTTAGAATGTATGTTTTAGTAGCTTCTTGCAGTGATATTGAGTTGTAAGGGATTGCAGATTGTAATCAGGTTGTAATCACTAGATAATAATAATATTAGACTTATTTTTGGTGGACGTATCCCAGGGATTGGGTGAACCACATTAAATCTTTGTGTCTTGTGTTCTCTTCTATGTGGTTTATTATTTTATGATGTTGGTTATATTTACATGTAACTTTTATTTATGTCTTGTTAATCCTAACAACATATAGTTCAGAAAGCTGACATGAAGATATCTACAAGGTGAAGATGAATGAGAAAGTTGAAAATTTCTTTGGTATTATTTTCAAAGAGGGAGAGATTCAGTAGAAGTTACCATGAGAAGATAAGGGAGAAATTCATATTTGAGGGAGAGATGAGAGATTTAGTAAAATTGATGGACAGACAAAGAGAGAGAGATATATCTATCCAAGAGGGAGTTGATACTTGCATTGGATGAGAATCAAAATTAAGCTAAGGATATTAATGAAGATATGATGATAGAACACAGAAGGATTTGACAGAAGTTGCTTCAATACATAATTTTTTTGATTGTATGGTAACTAAGCATATCATATTGCTATCAATGCCAAAGAGGGAGATTGTTTGAAGCTACAATTGACACAATTGTTATAATTTCATTAATGTCAAACCTTAATTAGTGAGATAGTTGTTATCTAGTAGAGTGTCATATCATTTGATTGATGAAGAGGACTTGAAAAGAGGAGATAACAAGAAGACCTGGTGGAAAGGTTGAGTTATGAGAAACTACAATGGGCACTTGATTAGTTGGCACATTAGCAAGATAATGTGTTGTTTATTTATAATTCTAAGTGAAGAAAATGGTTGATTTGAAGCATAAAAGAGATGAGGAAAGAAATACTGAAAGCATAGGCTTGACCAAGAAAAAGAGCAGAAGATTAAGGAACTTAAGTATAAGTCGAGTGATGCTACTGTTGACCAAGTGCTAGTATAAGATGAGAAAATATAGTGTCGACCAAGCATCAGTAATAATCGCTCGTATCAAGAATGAAATGAGAAAAAATAGTGAGTGCTAAGAATAATAGTTTAGCGATGATCGAGTTATCTAGTGAAAACTGGGTAGAAGAACATAGTGATGACCGAGTGTCATTATTTTACAGTTTGTGAATGGATTGAGATTCCCAACCGATACAGTTAAATTATTGGAATATGTAAAGCATTTTGAAGATAAGGATGAATGACTTGGAGCATTTAATGCATGGTAAACCATTTTTATGCATGGATTCAAGAAGAAGTTTTGAGAAGTATCTATAAGGTTAGAGGGAGAATGAAATCTTGTAAGGATTCGATGAATCTAACAAAAACCTAAGATCTACGGTAATGATTAAGTGGAAAAAGATCAAGCTACCTAATTAAGGAGGTATAAGGATAACCTAATTGTAGGTTATATAAAGAGGTTGATTCTGTTGATTGGAAAACCTAAGTAGAAGGCTGAGAAGAGATGTGAAGAGGTGATTTCTTGAAGGATTTCCAAGAAGATCAGAGATGGAGATGATAATGAAGGTCATTTAGTGGATCAGCATATGAGCTACATTAGATCTGTATTTGCAAAGTGATTTTCATGTATCAAATCAAACCTATTGTTACTTTTTAACCATTATATTGAAGTTGAAATCCTTTAATCAAGGTGACCTAAAAGTCATTTGTAAATCCTTTAATCAAGGTGACATTCTAATGGTATGCTCTTAAGTCCTCTAACAAGGCCACTTCTGACAGAGTAATTAAATCCTTTAACAAGGTCACACCTAACAGTGTGTATTGTAACCTTTAACAGGGTTGGCTCCTCACATAGCTCACTTCATAAGAGTGAAAAATTGGTAGCATGTTACTAGTGGATTTTCCCAAACTGGGTTTCCACATTAAATCTTGGTGTCATACTTGTGTGAATTTTATTTGATGTGTAAAGTGATTTATATTTTGCAAGTTGATTACTTTTGGATAGTAGACTGCAAGTTAATTTATGTTACTGGTTATATTCTATAGAGACCGAGTGGACTATGGAGTAGATATGAGTTGTTTGAAGTGTTTAAAATCTGAATTGGTACATCTAGACCTGAGGATAACTGATTCACCCCCCCGCCCCCCGCCCCCCCCCCCCCCCCCCCCTCTCAATTATTCTAAAATCATTCTAACATCAACTTGACAGCAGACTGTGAAATACAACTTTGTTTCTTGTTTAACCATGTCACTAATCTTTCTCCTAAAAAGAAAGCTCTGCCACTTGTGCTTTTTCTATCATCAATATTTCCAACCCAATCAGCATCAGTATACACCTTAAGATCAATATCTCCTCCTTTTGTATATAGAAAACCAAAATCTTCAGTCCCTTTTCAGATATCTAAATATTATTTTCACTATAGACATGAGTGCCTCTCTTGGGTTGGCAGAAAACCTTTCCACAATACCAACTTAATGTGCAATGTCAGGCCTACTATGTACAACATATTATAGTTTACCAATCATTGATTGGTAAAGTGTTTAATTTACTTCCTTGTCTCATCCTCCTTGAAAATTTACAACCAGTAGTCATTGGTATTCCAACTAGTTTTGATTCTTCCATATTGAATGTTTTTAGGATTTCCTTGATATACTTTGGCTATGTTATGTAGATCTCATCTTTAACTTGTTGAATTTTCAATCCAATAAAGAATTTTATCTCTCATATCATGGACATCTTAAATTTTCTATTTCATCTCTTCAGCAAATGATTTAGACATTGACTCATTTCCTCCAAATATAATGTCATCAAAAAAAATTTCAGCAATTAGAATTTTATCAATACTATCACATTTCAAATACAAATTATTGTTGTTACTTGTCCTTTGAAATCCAATCTTGATTAAATATGAGTGTAATTTTTCATACCATGCTCAAGGTTCTTGCTTCAAACCATATAAATCCTTGTGTAGTTTGCATAACGTATCCTTGTTAGAATTCTCAACAAATCTTTCAAGTTGTTCAATGTAAACTTCTTCAATAATTTCATTGAAAAAGTAGACTTAACATCCATTTGATAAACTTTGAATATTTTATAGGCCAGCATATGCAAGTGATATCCTTACACCTTCTAATATAGCAACAGGGGAAAATGTCGAGCACCATAGTCAATACCTTCTTCTTGTGCATACCTTTTGCAAAACCAATCTTGCTTTATTTATGATCACATCTCCATTCTCATTGAGTTTATATTCCTAAAATCTATTGTGTACCAATCACATTCTTGTCCTTGGGTCCTGGTACTAAGGACCAAGTGTTTTTTCTTTTCAATCTGATCAATTTCTTCTTTCATTTCATTAACTCAATCTTCATTTCCAAGTGCATCCTTAACTAATCTTGATCAAACTCATAAATCAAACATGTATTATCTTTCAACTTATTTCTTGTCATGACTCCTACATTCTTGGCTCCAATAAATTTTCTCAGTGAGTGGTGTCTTCTCACATATTTTTCTAATACAAGCTCGATAAACCGTTCATCAGTGTTTAAATCTCTTGGTAGAGGCTCAACTTGCTCCTCAAATTCTTCTTGTTGCAGCTTGGTTGGATTACCCAAAATTCCATCATGTACATGCATAAAATTTTGATATTCTTTAGGTTCCTTTATATTGTCTTCTTCATTTCTTTCTGCAAATTCATCAATCCTCACATTTTCACTTTCCATAATTTTGTTAGTAGCCTTATTCAAACATTTAAATACTTTTCTCTTTGATGAGTATCCTAGGAATATTCCTTTGAATTTCCTTTAGAATTAAACTTTCCATTCCTAGCATCTTTCAGTATGTAACACCTACTTCCAAAAAGTTTAAAGTAACTAACATTCAATGTATGCCCATACCAGAGTTCATAAGGGGTTTTATTGGTACCTTTCTTCAATTATACTCGGTTGAGTGTGTATATAGAAGTACTAATGGATTCTCTCCAAAATATTTGTGTAACCTCTCTATCAATCAAAAATGTTCTAGCACAAATCAACTATAGATATGTTCCTTCTTTCAGCTATGTCATTTTTTTGTGGAGTCCTCAATGCAGATACTTGTCTTTTGATTCCATTTTCATTGTAGAAGATAATAAATTCATCAGATATAAATTTACCTCCTTTATCTGATCTTAAACATTTTAGTTATTTAACCTATTTCCTTCTCAACTCTAACCTTATACCACTTGAACATTTGGATTGCATCAAAATTTTCTTTTAGAAACATAACCACATCATTCTTGAATAGTCATCAACAAACAAAATGAAATATTGATCTCCATAATAGCTTTGTATTCTCATGGGACCACAAAGGTCAGAATGAACTAATTCCCAAATACCATTAGATGAGTAAGACTTTCTTGAGAAACTTGATTTTGTCATCTTACCAATCTGACATTCCATACACATCACTTTATCAGGTTTGTTTAATTTCAGTAAACCTCTGACTCTATTCTTTTTTTCTCACCTTAATCATATTGTCAAAATTTACATGATGATTCTTTTATGCCATTGTCGGGTATGTGCAAGATCATGAGGGGCCAAACTATGCCCTTAAGTGGCAATGAAAAATCAGCAAATCAGGGTTAGTCAACTTGACATGAAAATTTCAACTAGCTATGAACCTAATATCAAAAAGTTGTAAGAATAGAATCTGTAGAAAATTGAATGTAGTTTCTAAACTACTAGGCCTTTTTTGAGAAAAAGTTAGTATGATTGGTGAAAAGTATAGATTTCAATGCAGCAGTACAAAAATTTCAGGAAAAAAATAAGAAGTAGGTGTATGTCTGACCACCTTAATCATAATCAAATGATAATATTTTATTATAAGATTTTACATATAAGTAGTAGACTCATGCCCAGATGTGATGCATATTTTTTTGTAATTTTATTCCAAAAAAATAATTAATTATGAATTTTCTGCTACAACATTTTCAGAATAAAAAAAATCTCGTGTCTGACCACCTTAACTCATTCAAAACTTTACAAAATTCAAAAAAAAAAAATTTCCTTATAGTAGGAGAAGCATAGAATGTGACGCATTTTTTGGATTTCAAAAATGTTATACCGTTTGAAAGTTATAGTCATTTTTCAATCAGTATATAAATCAGCACTTTAGAGGTAGCTCAATTGAAAAACAACTAATAATTACTTACCGAATTCAAAATTTGACAACAATTATATCGATAGAAAGCTGATAATCTCCTTAAGATACCCTTTTCATTTTATCAAATTCGGGTGAAAAAAAAGTTGTCAGCTACATTGTCAAAGTCTGGAACTCAGAGAAATAGGGGAAAAATACGTATTTGAGACATTCCAATAGTTGACCATGTAGGTTTGGTGCACAAAGCAATACCAAGCCTAATCGGGTACCCAATATTTTCGGGTACCTGATATTTTGAATTTTAACTTTGCCTCCACTTTCTCCCTCCCATTTCTCCATCCTTCATAAACATATATATATTAGATATATATTAGATATATTAAATATTATATAATATCAATTATATATTAAATGTTATATAATATATATTTTACATTAAATATTATTTAATATATATTCATATTAAAAACTATATATTATATATATATTAAATATTATATAATATACATGTTACATTAAATATTATTTAATTATATATTAATATCAAAAACTATATATTAGATTATATATTATATATTAAATATTATATAATATACATTTTACATTTTAAATATTATTTAATATGATTCTGAGCATGAGCATGAGTCCCTACAGGGGCATAGTTGTGCCTTTTACATGTGTTGAAAACCCTAACTACGCAGAAATGGAGGCTTTGAAGAATAGTTCACTGGAGGCGGATTATAGAAGCAGAGGACAAGAGATTCACTGTTTCCACTGCCTGTGGCTGTGAAATTGTATCTTTCCCTACTTTTTCAACCGGAACGCTAAATTGCAAAGGTTCTCGAAATAGATTTTGGTCACTGGACAATTGTACCACGCCTGTTGATAATCTGACAGCTCAACAAAGTCATTGGGAGGTTAAACAAGAACAATCGAATGGACCTTTGAACCGGTTGAAGATTATGGAGAGCGGGGAAGGGTTGGGTAAAATGAGCAGTTGTACTGGAAATTATGCAGGCGCCGTAGAACTAACCACATTAATAAATTTAAAGAAGAGATCAGCGGCGGTGTGACATTATGAGGAAACCCTCATCGTTTCGATGGTGCTGCCCTAATATTATGAAGAATGTCTTGCCACTTCAATCCCAGCATCACCTCTGTCTCAAACTTTCACCATTGCTTCTCATCATTACTCTGAGATATGGCAGGGATTGCGGGCTTTTTCATAGCATAGTCCATCATAAATTCTCTATAAATCATCATGCGATCCAATATTCTGCGCATTTTTGAATGACTTACTCAAATAATTTAATTTTTACAGTAATTTTGGATCCATGGATTGTCATTTTGTGCTTGGAGAGAAGCTACGGATTGCAAGAATTTGATAAATTTGGTTTATCTCATTTTCTTTCTCTGCCATTTCTGAGTAATACGATTTTGTTTTTGTCCATCTTAAATGATTTCGCCTGAAGTTAATGAATTTTTTTAGATGATTTTGTCTGAAGTTTTAATGAAATTTCTTCCATGGATGCTAATGAAATCTCTTCCATGAATGTTCATAAGATGTTTAAATTCAGAGTTAATAAATTCTATAGCTTGAATGTTCTTTGTTGTAGAAGGTTATTTTCATGGTTTTTGATTCATGCAATTCCTTAATAGTTTCATTCTTAAAAGAATTCATAACTAGATTTTCCATAGCCAATTTTCTTCTTGATCGTTGCAATATTTTCTTCTCCACTGAACATTTTGTAATCAATTGATATACAATTACATTTTTCTCTTGGCCAATTCTGTGGGCTCGCGATTGAACCTATAGATCCACAAAAGGGTTGAAATCTGGATCTGGTGGAAGAGTATTATTAGCAAGAAGTCAATCACTAACATCTCATTTGGGTCATGGGGACTCCCTAGGGGTCCTAGTATGCCTTATCACGCGTTAGGACCCCTAGGGAGTCCACATGACCCCTTTTGACACATTGGAATGCTCAAGTGTGTCTTAAGGGGTCCTAAGACCCCTTAAGACACACTTGACCATTCCAATGTGTCAAAAGGGCTCATGGGGACTCCCTAGGGGTCCTAGTACACCTTATCATGCATTAGGACCCCTAGAAAGTCCCCATGACCCCTTCTCATACATTGGAATGCTCAAGTGTGTCTTAAGGGGTTCTAGGACCCCTTCGGACACACTTGAGCATTCCAATGTGTCAAAAGGGGTTAGGGGAACTCCCTAGGGGTCCTAGTACACCTTATCATGTGTTAGGACCCCTAGGAAGTCCTGATGACCCCTTTTGACACATTGGAATGCTCAAGTATGTCTTAATGGGTCCTACGACCCCTTCGAACACACTTGAGTGTTCCAATGTGTCAAAAGGGGTCATGGGGACTCCATCGGGGTCCTAACGCATGATAAGGCATACTAGGACCCCTAGGGAGTCCCCATGACCCCTTTTGACACATTGGAATGCACAAGTGTCTTAAGGGGTCGTAGGACTCCTTAAGACACACTTGAGCATTCCAATGTGTCAAAAGGGGTCACGGGGACTCCCTAGGGGTACTAACATGTGATAAGGTGTACTAGGACCCCTAGGAAGTCCCCATGACCCCTTTTGACACGTTGGAACACTCAAGTGTGTCAAAAGGGGTCATGGGGACTTCCTAGGGGTCCTAACGCGTGATAAGGTGTACTAGGACCCCTAGGGAGTCCCCATGACCCTGTTTGACACATCAGAATGCTCAAGTGTGTCTAAAGGGGTCTTAGGACCCCTTCGGACACACTTGAGAGTTCCAAAGTGTCAAAAGGGGTCATGGGGAAACCCTAAGGGTCCTAGTATGCCTTATCACACGTTAGGCCCCTAGGAAGTCCCCATGACCCCTTTTGACACATTGGAATGCTCAAGTGTGTCTTAAGATGTCCTAGGACCCCTTCGGACACACTTAAGCCTTCCAATGTGTCAAAAGGGGTCATGGGGACTCCCTAAGGGTCCTAACATGTGATAAGGTGTACTAGGACCCCTAGGGAGTCCCCATGACCCCTTTGACACATTGGAATGCTCAAGTGCATCTTAAGGGGTCTTAGGACCCCTTCAGACACACTTGAGTATTCCAAAGTGTCAAAAGGGGTCATGGGGACTCCCTAGGGATCCTAGTATGCCTTATCACGTGTTAGGACCCCTAAGAAGTCCTCATGACCCCTTTTGACAGTTTGAAATGCTCAAATGTGTCTTAAGGGGTCATAAGACCTGTTCGAACACACTTGAGTATTATAATGTGTCAAAAGGGGTCATGGGAACTCCCTAGGAGTCCTAACGCATGATAAGGCATACTAGGACCCCTAGGGAATCCCCATGACCCCTTTTGACATATTGGAATGCTCAAGTGTGTCTTAAGGGGTCCTGTCCAAAGGGGTCTTAGGACCCCTTAAGACACACTTGAGCATTCCAATGTGTCAAAAGGGGTCATGGGGACTCCCTAGGGGTCCTAGTATGCCTTATCATGCGTTAGGACCCCTAGGGAGTCCACATGACCCCTTTTGACACATTGGAATGCTCAAGTGTGTCTTAAGGGGTCCTACGACCCCTTAAGACACACTTGAGCCTTCCAATGTGTCAAAAGGTGTCATCAGGACTTCCTACGGGTCCTAACGGGTGATAAGGTGTACTAGGACCCCTAGGGAGTCCCCCTGACCCCTTCTGACACATTGGAACACTCAAGTGTGTCCAAAGGGGTCCTAAGACCCCTTAAGAAACACTTGATCATTCCAATGTGTCAAAAGGGGTCATGGGGACTTCCTAGGGGTCCTAACGTGTGATAAGGCATACTAGGACCCCTAGGGAGTCCCCATGACCCCTTTTGACACATTGGAATGCTCAAGTGTGTCCGAAGGGTTCATAGGACCCCTTAAGACACACTTGAGCATTCCAATGTGTCAAAAGGGGTCATGGGGACTCCCTAGGGGTCCTAACGTGTGATAAGGTGTACTAGGACCCCAAGGGAGTCCCCTGTGACCCCTTTTGACACATTGGAATGCTCAAGTGTGTCTTAAGGGGTCTATGACCCCTTAAGACACACTTGAGCATTCCAATGTGTCAAAAGGGGTCACGGGGACTCCCTTGGGGTCCTAGTACACCTTATCACGCATTATGACCCCTAGTGAGTCCCCATGACTCCTTTTTGACATATTGGAATGCTCAAGTGTGTTTGAAGGGGTCTTATGACCCCTTAAGACACACTTAAGTATTCCAATGTGTCAAAAGGGGTCATGGGGACTCCCTAGGGGTCCTAACGCATGATAAGGTGTACTAGGACCCCTAGGGAGTCCCCATGACCCCTGTTGACACATTGGAATGCTCAATTATGTCTAAAGGGGTCTTAGGACCCCTAAGGAGTCCCCATGACCCCTTTTGACACATTGGAATGCTCAAGTGTGTCCGAAGGTGTCCTAGGACCCCTTAAAACACACTTGAGCATTCCAATGTGTCAAAAGGGGTCATGGGGACTCCCTAGGGGTCCTAGTAAGCCTTATCATGCGTTAGGACCCCTAGGGAATCCCCATGACCCCTTTTGACACTTTGGAACACTCAAGTGTGTCCGAAGGGGTCCTAAGACCCCTTAAGACACATTTGAGCCTTCCAATGTGTCAAAAGGGGTCATGGGGACTCCCTAGGGGTCCTAGTACGCCTTATCATGCGTTAGGACCCCTAGGAAGTCCCCATGACCCCTTTTGACACTTTGAAATGCTCAAGTGTGTCTGAAGGGGTCCTAAGACACCTTAAGACACACTTGAGCATTCCAATGTGTCAAAAGGGGTCGTGGGGTCTCCCTAGGGGTCTTATTACGCCTTATCACGCGTTAGGACCCCTAGGGAGTCCCCATGACCCCTTTTGACACATTGGAATGCTCAAGTGTGTCTAAAGGGCTCCTAAGACCCCTTAAGACACACTTGAGCATTCCAATGTGTCAAAAGGGGTTATGGGGACTCCCTAGGGGTCCTAGTATGCCTTATCACACGTTAGGACCCCTAGGGAGTCCCCATGACCCATTTTGACTAATGTATTATAATATACTAATGTATTATATATACTAACATGTATATAATATATATATATATAATACATATACTAATGTATACTAATATATTATATATAATATTACAAATTTTGGAGAATCTCTTGCAGAAATATGGAAATTATAATCTTCCTCCTAGAGCATACATTAATGAAGTTCTTCCTAGGGGTCCTAATGTGTGATAAGGCTTACTAGGACCCCTAGGGAGTCCCCATGACCCCTTTTGACACTTTGGAACACTCAAGTGTGTCTGAAGGGGTCCTAAGACCCCTTAATACACACTTGTGCCTTCCAATGTGTCAAAAGGGGTCATCGGGACTTCCTAGGGGTCCTAACACGTGATAAGGCATACTAGGACCCCTAGGGAGTCCCCATGACCCCTTTTGACACATTGGAATGCTCAAGTGTTTCTTAAGGGGTCCTACGACCCCTTCGGACACACTTGAGTGTTCCAATGTGTCAAAAGGGGTCATGGGGACTCCCTAGGGGTCCTAGTACACATTATCACGCGTTAGGACCCCTAGGAAGAACTTCATTAATGTATGCTCTAGGAGGAAGATTATAATTTCCATATTTTTGCAAGAGATTCTCCAAAATTTTTAATATTATATATAATATATTAGTATACATTAGTATATGTATTATATATATATATATATATATATATATATATATATATATATATATATATATATATATATATATATATATATATATATATATATATATATATATATATATATATATATATATATATATATATATATATATTATATACATGTTAGTATATATAATACATTAGTATATTATAATACATTAGTACATTTTAATACATTAGTATATATATAATATACATTATATATATCATACGCATCTTTTATTTATATCTATTATATACATCAATATATGTAAAAGTTAAATTTTTTTCATTTGCTCCTACCTTTTTTTCATCAGCCTGAGAATATCGGGTACCCAATATGAAATTGGATACCTGATTTTTGCCAAGTAATATTTGACCAAAATATTCCCTGTCCCCACAGACCAGACAATCACGGGATTTGATACTTTTTTCACGTGTTGCGAAAAAAAAAAAGTGATTTGGGGCCCATTGTTTGATTTTTGTCGACTTGTGGTCTCACCATGGGAAGCAACAGTCGTCGAAAGGCTAAACGCAAGAGGAAGTTGACAGATGATGAAATTCAAGCATATAGGGAAAAAGATAAGGAAAATCACCAAAGAAGGAGAGAAGGTATGTTAAACATTAATCAAGGTGACCCCGTAAATGTAGTTGTAAGTGAAGAGGATGTTCAATTTGAAAATGCACAGATGGAGATTGAAAATGTAGACTTTGGGAACGAAAATGTTGCACAAGAACCACATGAATGTTATACATCTCCAAATTATATGTGGAATGAAGTCCCTTGTAATAAATATAATCAATCTTCAAATTTGGGGCTTTCAAGAACACCTAAATGGTTAATTGAAATTGAGGAGAACGTTATGAATAATTGGGAAGGAAAGAGGTCACATAGAACCGTTAGGTTGTGGGCTTCAAGACTTTATGATCAATTTTTTCGAAACAAGACATTGGTTGAACAATGTCAAATTTTTGTGCAGTTGTTAAAGATGCAAAACATGAGACCTGTGCTTGTGAAATTGAAGATTCGTGTGAACAAGAAAATGGAGAGAAATGCCATTGTTGTGAAGAATCTTTTCAATTCTCTCAATAGCATTGGGAAGACTAGTAGAGAAAAAGATAAGAGAGTTTCTCGGAGGGTTATTACAACCTCCTTAGTAAGTCATCAGTTGAGAAAGGCTCGTTTGATGAGACAAACTTATGTTGACTTCAATATAGACCATAAAACTTTGGGTAGAGCACTTGCAAGAAGAGAAAGACTTGATGATCCACTTCAAATTGATACATTGGCTTATGGTGGGAGACTTCCATGTTTTGATAAGAAGCTAACAGATGTTGTCAAGGATGAAATTCAACAATTTTGGGATGCTAACTCAAGAGTGTCACCAAATGTGAAGGATGTCTTGAAGTTGAGAGTTGGCAATGGAGACCACACTCCACATCCTAAACATTATGTGGAGGTAAGTCAAACAATGTTGTATAAAAAATTTTGTGAGACACATCCAACATTGAAAATATCACAAAGGTCTTTTGAATCCATGAAACCATTTTATTGTGTACCCCTTAAGATTGGAAATACATGTTGTTGCAAATATCATGTTGAGTTTTCAATGCAACATGAATTATTATGGTCCATTCATTCTACTGTGCATACAAATGAAATGCTAGAGGATTGTGGTGCAAGTGGTCTTCCCAAATCATCAAGAGACTTGCTAGATCAATTTTTATGTCATAGAGATGATGGTTGTTTATTTTATAAAAAAGATTGCTTAAATGCCAAGTGCTCAGAATGTGGTGGCTTGTCCAAGTTTAGAACATGTTTTCATGAGGGTTTGGAACACAATTTTGGAAAGACACTCGTCCAAAAAAGGGTATATGAAATAGTGAAATATACATTGAAGAGTGGAGGTGAAGGCTCTAGATGTGAGTTAGTTGCAAAAGAATACAATGTTACTGATTTTATCTCAAATTTCAAGACAAATCTTTTTTACAAGTATGCAAGGCATAGTCATAGGTCTCAATGGTTGGATCAACAATTCAGGACATGTAAGGACACTTTCCCCATTGGAACTATTATATCCATTGTAGACTTTGTGGAGAACTATACATTGCAGCCCCAAAATGACGCTCAAGCTCAATATTACAATTCCATTCAGGTTGTTATTTTTGTACACATCACATATAGACATTCCCCTGAAAGCACAAAAGATGAGTGAAAGATAATCAGAGAGTACCATTTTTATATGAGCAATGACAAGTCTCACTCTCATGAGTTTGTTCAACATTATTTCCAGAACTATTTTGACTTCTTGCAGGAAAATGGTATTGCTATGGATAGGCATCTCATTTGGTTGGATAATTGCACCGATCAATTTAAGAATGCCAGAATGTTTTATTGGTTGTGTAGAATGCATGTGGAGAGAGGTGAACCTCATATTTGGAGTTTTTTTGAGTCAGGGCATGGGAAAGGGGAGCATGACGAAGCAAGTGCGTGTGTGAAGAGAGCTCTAGTTAAGGAGCAATTGAGGATTTTAGGTGTTGTACTTCTTGATGCTCATTCTATTGTTGATTGGTGTACTTTAGCATTGTCACAGGGGGGGACTCTTGATTCTACAGTACATAGATTCTTTTGGTTGGTTGAGGAGGGAACTATAGGAGATAGATTGGATTGTCAAACAGTGAAAGACTCTTCAAAAATGCATTCATTCTGAAGCTCCAATAGTAGTACATGGACCATTTGGACACGAGAGTTGGCTTGTTTTTGCCCCATGTGTTTTCAGTATGATTGGGATCATTATGAGTCAAGTGAGTGGGTGGATACATGGGTTCCACAGTATCTGACTCCATTATCTTTGACACTCTCTATAAGAAATGATGACATGGACAATTTAGTTGACTATGACCATCTTTCAGATCTTCTGAAGCTAGGAGATGTTTTTGCATTGGTTGCACTGCAGGGGAATGATGAGAGGTCAGATTATTGGTTAGCACATTATGTATGAGGTAAACAGAAGCTTGTACAACCGATGACAGATGGTGATGGGTTCACATATCCTACTGGTTCAGTTGTTTTTGTGGGAACATGGCTGCAAACATACATGATTAGAAAGAATGGAGTTCCCGCATTTGAAGACTATGAGAAGCACAAAACTATTCTCATGTATTCACACCTTGTTATAGCAACAAATGTCAAGTTGTCAAAGCATCAAGGAAGACCAAAGACAAAAGAACTTTGGACTATTACTACTGCTGATCATAAAGCACTATTGGAGACCCTGAAGCAAAGAGATGACCCTTCAGGAACACTTGACTAGGTAATAAGTTAACTTAGTGCATTGTTTTCTAAGTTCGTTAAGCTTAATTTCAATACATTAATTTGACCTTTCTTAGATTGTATTTTGAGTCAATAAACTTGGTTTTTTATGTGGATTGTAACTTGTGTAGGAGCACCTATGAAGATGCCTATGGTCACCATGGATCCAATCAGAGATAGAAGGACAAAAGGATCCTTAATGGTTAATTGAGATCTTTTGAAGCCTATAATGGCAATTTGTAACAATCAATTTGATTTAAAAGTTAAATGTCCTAAAACTCTTCATAAGGACTTATGACCAAAATCATGTATGGGTGGCCAATAGTGCCAAGAAGGGATCTTACATGTCATATACTTATGTCATTTGCATGGTTTGAATTCTTACATGTTTGATTGTTGTTTCTAATGCTTTAAGGATATTATTTTTTAGCATTTCAAACAATCTATAAAAGTTAAACCTCAAACATAATAAGCTCCACAGTTCAAATTTCACAAGCTTAATCATGATTAATTTCACAGTTCAAATTTCAAACATACCACTAATAGTCAGTTGAAAGCGGCTCGCAACGTATCTTTCAAACCGGTAGTGATCTTCCGGGGCTCGTATCTTGGACTTCGTGAGAGGTATTGTCAAATCATTAGGTGCTACGGGATTTTTTTTTTGAGGTCTACAATAACCTCTCTCAATTTTGGGTGATTCAACTTCGTTTGCATTTGGCAAGGCGATCTCAGTCAATGCCAAAACTTGCAGTGAGGGTCAGTTGAAAGTGGCTCAGCAACGTATCTTTCAAACTGCCTGACGTGGCATTGAACCATCTACTCCATTGGCTTCAATTGGCTAGGTAAATGCCAGTGACAACCCCATTCTACCCACAGAGTCACCGAAACACTCGCGACCACGCTCAACCCAAGTGACCCCAAGGTGCACTAAGCACGATTGGGCAGCGATCTTCTGGGGCTCATATCTCAGACTTCATGAGAGGTATCAAAAAATTATTAGGTGCTACGAGATGCTTTTTTTGAGGTCTATAATAACCTCTCTCAGTTTTGGGTGATTTGACTTTGTTTGCATTTGGCAAGGCGATCTCAGTCGATGCCAAAACTTGCAGTGAGGGTCAGTTGAAAGTGGCTCAGCAATGTATCTTTCAAACCATCTGACCTAGCATCAAACCATCTAATCCATTGGCTCTGGTTGGCTAGGTAAATGCCAGTGACAACCCCATTCTACCCACAGAGTCACTGAAACGCTCGCGACCACACTCGACCCAAGTGACCCCAAGGTGCACTAAGCACGATTGGGCAGCGATCTTCTAGGGCTTGTATCTCAGACTTCCTGAGAGGTATTGACAAACTGTTAGGTGCTACAAGATCATTTTTTTGAGGTCTACAATAACCTCTCTCTATTTTGGGCGATTCAACTTCATTTGCATTTGGCAAGGCGATCTCAGTCGATGCCAAAACTTGTAGTGAGGGTCAGTTGAAAGTGGCTCAGCAGCGTATCTTTCAAACCATCTGACCTGGCATCGAACCATCTGCTCCATCAGCTCTGATTGGCTGGGTAAACACCAATGACAACCCTGTTCTACCCACAGAGTCATTGGAACACTCGCGACCACGCTTGACCCAAGTGACCCCAAGGTGCACTAAGTACGATTGGGCAGCGATCTTCTAGGGCTTGTATCTCAGACTTCGTGAGAGGTATCAAAAAAAATTTAGGTGCTACAGGATTTTATTTTTGAGGTCTACAATAACCTCTCTCAATTTTGGGCAATTCGACTTTGTTTGCATTTGGCAAGGTGATCTCAGTCGATGCCAAAACTTGCAGTGAGGGTTAATTAAAAGTGGCTCAGCAGTGTATCTTTCAAACTGTCTGACCTAGCATCAAACCATCTACTCCATTAGCTTTGGTTGGCCAAGTAAATGCTAGTGACAACCCCATTCTTCCCACAAAGTCACCGAAATGCTCGTGACCACGCTCGACCCAAGTGACCCCAAGGTGCACTAAGCACGATTGGGCAGTGATCTTTCAGGGCTCATATCTTGGACTTCATGAGAGGTATTGACAAACCATTAGGTGCTACAAGATCATTTTTTTGAGTTCTACAATAACCTCTCTCTATTTTGGGTGATTCGACTTTGTTTGCATTTGGCAAGGTGATCTAAGTCGATGCCAAAACTTGTAGTGAGGGTCAGTTGAAAGTGGCTCAGCAGCATATCTTTCAAACCATTCAACCTGGCATCGAACCATCTACTCTATTGGCTCTAGTTGGCCAATTAAATGCCAATGACAACCCCATTCTACCCACAGAGTCACTGGAACGCTTGCGACCACGCTTGACCCAAGTGACCCCAAGGTGCACTAAGCACGATTGGGCAGGGATCTTCCGAGGCTCGTATCTCAGACTTCATGAGAGGTATCGACAAATCATTAGGTGCTACAAGATCATGTTTTTGAGGTCTACAATAACCTCTCTCTATTTTGGGCGATTCGACTTCATTTTCATTTGGTAAGGTGATCTCAATCGATGCCAAAACTTATAGTGAGGGTCAGTTGAAAGTGGCTCAGCGGTGTATCTTTCAAACCGTCTGACCTGGCATCAAACCATTTGCTCCATCAACTCTAGTTGGCCAGGTAAATGCCAGTGACAACCCCGTTCTGCCCACAAAGTCACCGGAATGCTCGCAACCACGCTCGACCCAAGTGACCCCAAGGTGCACTAAGCACGATTGGGCAGTGATCTTCTGAGGCTCATATCTCAGACTTCATGAGAGGTATCAACAAACCGTTAGGTGCTATGGGATCATTTTTTTGAGGTCTACAATAACCTCTCTCAATTTTGGGTGATTCAACTTCGTTTGCATTTGGCAAGGCAATCTCAGTCGATGCCAAAACTTGCAGTGAGGGTCAGTTGAAAGTGGCTCAGCAGCGTATCTTTCAAACTGTCTGACTTGGCATCGAACCATCTACTCCATCAGCTCTGATTGGCTGGGTAAATGCTAGTGACAACTCCATTCTACCCACAAAGTCACCGGAACATTCATGACCACGCTTGACCCAAGTGACCCCAAGGTGCACTAAGCACAATTGGGCAGCGATCTTCTGGGGATCATATCTTGGACTTCATGATACATATCAAAAAATCATTAGGTGATATGGGATCATGTTTTTGAGGTCTACAATAACCTCTCTCAGTTTTTGGTGATTCGACTTCATTTGCATTTGGCAAGGCGATCTCAGTCGATGCCAAAACTTGCAGTGAGGGTCAGTTGAAAGTGGCTCAGCAATGTATATTTCAAACCGTCTAACCTGGCATCGAACCATCTTCTCCATCAGCTCTAGTTGGCTGGTTAAACACTAGTGACAACCCTGTTCTACCCACAGAGTCACTGGAACGCTCGTGACCATGCTCAACCCAAGTGACCCCAAGTTGCACTAAGCATGATTGGGCAGTGATCTTCCGGGGCTCGTATCTCAAACTTCATGAGAGGTATTGACAAACCATCAAGTGCTATGAGATCATGTTTTCAAGGTCTACAATAACCTCTCTCATTTTTGGTCGATTCGACTTCGTTTGGATTTGGCAAGGCGATCTTAGTCGATGCCAAAACTTGCAGTGAGGGTCAGTTGAAAGTGGCTCAGCAACATATCTTTCAAACCGCCTGACCTGGCATCGAACCATATACTCCATCAGCTCCAATTGGCTGGGTAAATGCCAGTGACAACCCTGTTCTTCCCACAGAGTCACCAGAACGCTCGCAACCACGCTCGACCCAAGTGACCCCAAGGTGCACTAAGCACGATTGGGTAGCGATCTTTCGGGGCTGGTGCAGGGCACCCTCCACTAGTAGGAATTTTAATTGCATTATTATGTTTGTAATAAATAGGATGGATCTAAATAGATCATCCTAATTTTGGTTTGGAATCCCTAATGTGTGATCAAGGATCTTTTGGCAATGTTATAAGCCTAAGATACCTTAGGTCATGGGGTTCACCTAGTTAGTGATAATTTGCTAGGTTAGGCTTATGGAGTCTTAAAGGTTGATTTTAGATTATTTTCAGTTGAAAAATCATGTTGATAGGTTTTGATCTCAAAAAGAAATCATAAACTCTATCGAGTTCATAAAATGGCATATTTTGCAAAATTGCAAAAATGCAATAAAAGTTGTTGTTGCAACTTTCTAAAATTTCTCGAGAGATTGGAATTGGAAACCCAAGAGTCAAATGGGTTCTCCAATTGATATACCTTCATTTTGAAGTTTATATATGCTCATCACTTCGAACCATAATGGTAAGAAGTTGATTTTTGTAAACTGATGCCATAAAGGAGGAATACAAACCATTTTTTAGCCATTTCTCAGAGTTGTACGGGCGTGTACGGACTTATAGGGTCATGATTTGAATGTGGGAATATTTTATTTCATGTTAGTGAACATTGTCATTGATTTGAAGAATTTTTAGTTTCATTTGTTAAAGTTATTTCAATTCTTTTCAAAACAGTCCAGGAAGCAAGCTTTTCTAGGTCCCTGAACACTAATGGACGCCTAACTTGAATTCTAGCCGTGGGTTTAACCTAAGAATTTTGAAAATGCAAGTTAGGTCTATGTATCAATGGATTCTAAAGGCTCATACAGTGGCTTGAATGGCAAGGCCTTCATGCATCAGGCCCTAGTCTGAATTTTTGAGAGGATTCAGTCTAGAAAGTAGAAGAAAGTTGTAAAGAAGTGCATAGAATAGATAAGTGAGTGAAGTAAAGGTGGTTTTGAGTCATTTGGGGTTGGAGAAGAATATTTGAAGCATTTTACCAGTTCCATGAACCCTATACCTCATACTTGCTTTGTAAACCAAGCTTAATTAGGCCAATTAGGTATGTGTCCAAGGTGGGTGTTAGGTGGTGCTGGAGTGGAGTTGGAAGGAAAGGATTTGGGATCTTAAATAACTTCCAAATGGGTGTCTTAAAATTCCTTGATTGTATCAAGATACTCAGTTGTGAAAAAGTTAGAGTAGAAAACCTCTATTGAGAAGGCTACAAGGAAATTGGCATGCAGGTCTAGTTTGCCATGGTACGGTTTTGGTGGGAATAAACCAAGTGTTATTTCAGATGCCTTAGGTCATATGAGGACCATCTAAATGCTTGGGAGTAGTCAGGAAGTCCACTGGTGAAGAGTTCTATCAATAAGTTAGTTTTAGGCCTAGTGTCCCTAAAGCCAAAAAGGCATTGAAGTTTGATTGAGTGTGTAACTTTGCAAAGGGAGTTTATTGGGATAGAAATACATTTGTTTGGTTGTGTTATACCATCAAAGAGTTTGGGGTTACCCTTAAGCCTTTGTGGTTGGTTGGTGAGTTGTGGGAGGTAGTAGAAGGGCACTCCACTTTCTTGTTGTAACCTCTGCATTAGGGGCTCATATATGTAAACTGTTCGACAGAATGCCCGCAAGCAGAGCATGGCATATGGAATTACAAATAGGAGCATTGGAACTAGTAAAAGGTATCCAAAAATGAATTTTCCAAAGCTTTGTTAGGTTAGACTGGTCAATGACAATGAGAATTGGTTTTGCACATCAACAGTATTGGCATTTGAGAACATGATAATCTATAACGCAATTTCAATATTAAGACATTATCATTTCCTGAGAATGCCCCAACACTGAATGTCAAGGAGGACCCGACATCTTCCTTGATGGACAGAACCTTGTTTCATGCTTAGTTGTTGGATTCATAGAGGTCTAGGACTATATCAGTGGGAAACTTAAGAGCGATTTTCAATACCAAGTTGATGATGCCTTCATGATGCATGATAATGTAGTTCTTTGTGTTGACATCAGTCATGATTTAGAGATGTTGGCTTCAGGTTTACAGGGTGGGAAAATTAAGGAGGACTTGCTCACAATTGAATTCCAAAATACGTATGTATGATGGCTTTGACAAAATGTTTCTTGGTGTCACTTGCATGAAGCGGTATGTGTGTGGAGAGCCATAAATGACATGCTCTAGTTATAGCACCAAGCATCCAATCAAAACATAGAGGCATTAACACTTGTGTTGCAATAAGATCCAGATGGCACTATTCTATAGGAATAGATCCATTTTGAAATATGTAGAGCGCCAAGTAACATGGACTTTCATAACAAAATATTACTAAGGCACTCACAAAGGGAGACTTTAATGTATTCGAGAAAGAAGATGTGGATAGACACATCCTCAAGAATTAGTTATTATAACAGGAAAGAAACTGACCGAAAGCGGAAAATAAATAAGGCTCATAAAGGAGATTTTGGGGGTTCCGGATTCTGCCTGACCTGAGAGACTTTGTGCCAAGGGAGGGATAGATTAGGCTTTTTATTGTAATGCAGGGAAAGAGGGATTTTATTTTCAGATAATGATTAATGTACAGGAACAGCATAATCTTTTTTGTTTTTCTATGTTCAAAGAAGGATATGTCAACATATTAAAACTTTGATTTTAGATGCTCACTTTCTGATTGATATTCATCTTTGAATGATATTGGTTTCTTTTGAATGCGTATTTGTTATGTCTGATCATCAGCACGATCATCTATGGACTTTGTGCTATAGTTTTTCATGTATTTGGAAAGAACCATTCATCTTTCTCTCTTAGTTTCTTTTTGTAATGCATTGTTTAGGCAAATGAAATTTGTAGTGTTTACGGTCCTTTTATTTTCAGTAAATTAGTCCCTTCGCATCTATCTCATGTTTACGAATAGATGTTTGTAAGCCTTTATTGCTTTTAGGTTAAAAGCATTATCATTTATAGTTTAGTTGATTCATTGTAAATCCTGCACGGGGAGCTGTACCCGGATAATTCAGAGGGCGCTTACGCTTCTCAATAGTGAAGTGACCCAACTGTTGGTGTTGGTTGAGTCTTTTTGTTTGGGCTTTAAGGGTCATTTTGTAAGTGTTTCTTTGGAAGACAAATCTGTTCACCAACAAGAAGTTAAACCTCAAACATAATAAGCTCCATGAACAGGGTATTCCAGAGTAAAGAAAAACAAATGTAACTTCAACAAGATATAATTTAAATCATAATGATAATCATAGTCAAGATATAACTTCACCATTCAATTCCATAAACATGAATAATAAATATGTATATACAAAAGATGACGCAAATATAACATATAAATGAACATGTTCTATATATGTATCAAATGTATCAAAAGTATGTCCATATACAAATATGGCACATGCCATTTCAAAATGTCTACGAAATCAATGTTTTAAGGTGTACAATGTGGCATATATGCCATCTCAAAATGTGTCAAGTGTCATCTCTAAATGACCACAAAACTAAAACTGCATCCTATGTTGTAGGGGGATCATCAAAATGTAGCCTCTTTGAAGAAGTGTTGGGCTCTGATTGATCCTGCATAAAAAATGAGTTCAAACCAAAGTTAGATTGCTTACTTTATATGATTTGTACATATATATATATATATATATATATATATATATATATATATATATATATATATATATATATATATATATATATATATATATATATATATATATATATATATATATATATATATATATATATATATATAATTCATAATTTTCAAACACTAATTTAATTAAAATTATAACTGAATACAAATATTTGTACCTGGTCTCTCGCATTTCCTACCATGAGCAGGTGTCCTAACATAAGTCTTGGGTAGCGAAGGGACCATGCCAGCAATACCAACTTTGACCTATAAATATATATTTGCAATAATGAGATTAGTAGAGTGGTGCAACATAGAGTAATAAATCTACAAAATAGGATGATAGCATAATATAATTACAAATTGATTGAACTAAAATTAAAACTTACATCTGGTGATCCCTCCTCTGGAATAGTGGGCTGGGTCAACAAAGAAATGAAGGATTCTCATGGGCCCTCCCTCACAGTCGGAGTAACCTATGAGAGTAAAAAGATTGTCAATTATATATCAATGTACTTCATCATAGCAAACCTAGTTACAAAATACAAATAACAATATGTAAAAGTCTACGTACAATCAGGCTATCACTCAGAATCAAGACGCCTATAACCCTACGCTATCAAACCGGTGTCGGGACATCATCGATAGCCACACCCTATACAATAAAGTGCAAGTAAAATATTTATTACTACACACAAGTGGCATACATATGCATGCATAATTAATCTTAAACAATTAACTACCTTTCCTTTGTCGACACCTAATGAAGGAACCCCCTCATGCCCCCCACTGACATCGGTTGTAGCCTGCAAGAACACAATAAGATGACAATATATATTAGTAAATGTATGAATTTTATTGCTCTAATTGATAGAGATTTAAGCATGTACACCAAATGATATAAAAAAAAACTAATGGGTACATAATTTATAATATACCGTATAGTCATCAAGGCCAAATGAAATGGCTGAAAGTGTGGACTCATCCACCTGTCTCACCTCCTCCTATGTCATCGACTAAACATAAATGGAAAAAATATATATACATAAGTGCATGCAATCATTAAAACTAATCTAAATAAATAAATTATTTTTAAATTAAATAAGTCATGTGACAAATTTATTTATAATGTTTACTCTTACCATATCAACAGGAGTCAATGGCTCTGCCTGCACCTCCTAAGCACTCTCATGAGATGTAGATGCTCCATGAGGTGTTGCAGCCTCTACAGCTGCATCTCTTGTATCCCCCTCATCAATATAATGAAACTGATATATATCAGAATCAGTAAGCGGTCTAAGGCACATATGCTTGCACGTAATGCACATATGGGGCTCGCATACATGTGAACTCCGACGAGCTGTCGATGCGCCAGCAGCATCCAAAGGAGGCAACACTGACCTGGTCTAAGTGATCAACTGATCACTCAGTAGATGAATGGCCCTAATAGTCTGTGAGATAGCCTCTGCAATGATATCAGGATGCTGCACTAGAGGAGGGGGTGCGACATCAGTGGGGGCAAAGGTAGTGGCCTTTCGGCACTGGGAAGATGGCCTAGTCTAAGGAGCTCCTCTGCCTATGCCCATGTTGGGCCTCATACTCCAATAATCAACATGGTGACCAAGCACAAACTCAGCATACAATTTTTTAAGGAAATAAAATGGGACCTCCAAATTGCTATGGGGTGGTTTATCAAAAACCATCCACCAGCGATCCCAAAACTTTGTGCGCATTGCTTCATTTGTGCACCATTTTATTGATAATTTGGGCTTTTTGGGGTCAACTGGTATTTCAGTTTTAGGATCGACAAAAAGGGCAGCTATATCTTCCTTACTTATATTAAGGGCCGCAATCCCATCATGGTCAAGCCCGTCATCAAATTGGGCATGCATATCATCACACCAATGAAGAGCAGCATTATGTTGCTGTGTGAGTGTGTCAATGTTTCCAACAATTATATTTAGTGTAGCAAGCATGGGACCTAATGTAGGTATATTTTGATATGTGTTTTGGAAACCCCGTATTGTGTTCAAATTTTCTTGTATCAAATCTTGTAAAGATGGAGGGTTTTGAAGCGGGGGATTGTTTTGGGGATCGTTATTTGGTGCGGGAGGGTTATTTTCTTCATTGTTGTTAGCCATGCCTGATTAAATTTAAAAAAATCTAAATTTCAATCTAATTTCATATATTATTACAAATATAAATACAAAACCCTATTTTTAAAAAAAATGCTACATTTAGCATGAAAATGAAATAAATTAATAAAAATCATATAAATAACTACTTACCGAATATGCTTGGAGTTGAATTTTTTGTTTCTAATATCAGGTATCCGAAAATATATCGAGTATCTGAAAATCGCGGAAAGAACTTAAGAAAATCGCACAAGGAAATGAGGAAAAGGGCTCGCGAGTTTTGGATTTATGCCATAGTTATTAGGTACCCAATATTATCGGGTACCCGATTAGGCCTGTGCTTTGGTAGCAGGTTTTCCCAGGTGTACTGACACCCAGGCCTACTAAAAAGTCAACAAGCACTTTCATGCACTTTTGGACGAGTGAAAAGTGAATGTTTTTCACATCACCACTTTTTGGCCCCTCATGATCTTGCACATACCCTGGCATACATCCTCAACTTTAATAAATAAGAAACTTTTTGCAGTAGTATCAAGATAAAATAGATTATCTTTAGATTGTTCACCAGTTCCAATCAAATCTCCATCAGCACCATAGATCTTCACTTTTCTATTAAATTCCAGATGGTGGTTAGCATTGTTCAATTGTGAAACACTCAACAAATTGTAGTTTAGTTCTTGAACCCAATAAGCATCATCACATCTGATATTTTCATTCAGTATAATGGATCATTTTCCTTTTACAGAACATGGAGCATCATTTCTAAATCTAACAAATCCTCCATCATACTCTTCTAGGTTCTCAAACTTATCAATATCACCAATCATATGATGTGAACATGCACTATCAATTATCCATGGGTCAGTTTTGCTAACATGAGAAATAAGGGTTTTTTCATTTTCATACCTCTCTTCTTCTGAATCATCCTTCATAGTGCAACATAAAAAACTTCAAAACTTTCTCCTGTATCATCATATTCATCATCGATAACTCCTTCCTCAGCTAGGTAGCATGATTTCTTTCCTTTATCCTTGTAATCTCTAAACTTTCGGTATTGGTTCTCCTTCTTGTCACTTTTGTCATTCCTATCATTGTCAGGACATCTAGATGCAATGTGGCCAATCTTGTTGCACTTAAAACATTTCAGAGGCAGTTTACCTTTATACTTTCCTTTACCCCTTGGTAGCCTCTTAGCCAGCAATGCCTCTAACTCTTCTTGTTCTTTCTCTTCAGTTAGGATACTGTCATATTCACTTCCACATGAACTATTTTGATGCTCTCTTCTTGAACTACCAATACTTAAAGATGATTTAAAATTTGTTTCAATAGTCAGTCAACTATTATCATAATTACTTAGATCAAATGCAGTCAACTTATCGACTAAGGCATCAAGAGTAAAAACATTATTAGGTATGGATCTCAGTTCCTGAATAGTAGATACTCGAATAGCATACTTGGAGAAAAGAGTTCTCAAAATTTTACTTACCACTTCTTCACCAGTTAATATTCCACCAGTACCTCTGATGGTACTAACAACTTCCTTGATTCTGAAACTATATTGAGCAATGTTCTCTTCATCTTTCATTCTCATTTCATCAAATTTTCCTCTTACACTATCAACCTTAGCTTTTTGTACATGTTGATCACCCCCATTAATAAGTGTAAACCTATCTCACATCTCTTTTGAAGTAATACAGTCCTTAACATCATTAACTTCAGCATCAGTTAGGGAGGAAGAAATTTCAATCATTACCGAGTTATATTCCTTCTTTTCTCTCATCTGATCCACTGGCATAGGTCTAGGAGGCGGTGGAGTGTAGTCATTATCCAAAAGATTCAGTACAGATTCTCCAATTCCAGATAGGTACAATCTCATCCTACTTTTCCATGTTGAGAAGATTTCCTTGTTCAGCTTAGATACTTCTCTCCTCTACATCTTCATATATTTTACTCAAGTCTTTCAAATGTATCCATCTAGAGTACTTAGATCTTATACCAATTGTTGGATTGCGGAGAGTGGGGGCAATAATCCTTGATTTTATGTACCTTAAAAACTTTCTCTAATTAACTCGGTGTCAACTCGATCAGACACAATTCACTGTTTATTAACAATAGTAAATAAACTTTAACAATTAACAAATCAAACACAATAATCATTCAATACATATAGCACCAATATTTAATGTAGAAACCCAACTTTAAGAAAAACCACTATTGGAATTGTCACCCACTAAAGAAATACTCTTCTGAAGTATGCTCGGTTAAGAGCCAGCCTGATTAAAGATTACAATACACATTGTTAAATGTGACCCAGTCAACGAATTTGCCTCAAATATGTTAGGATCTTCACCCTGTTAGGAGTGGCTTGGTTAAAGGACTTCAAACACTCTTTAGAATGTTACCTTTTGCAAGGATTTTACAATAAGACTGTTAAGTCCACTCGGTTAAGAGATTTTTCTATTACAAATGTTAATAAGCAATAGTGAATATATTGACCTATAAATTCACAACTATCCTTTGCATAATCATATCCTTTGTGCACTCTTCTTCTTCACTTTCTATTGGCTTCAACACTTCATCAAATTCTTCTTTACTGACTCAGAATTCACCTTTTCCTTCTTCACTACGTTAGTCGGTGACTTATCAACCCTTCAGTTTGTCAGTCATTTGTTTATACAAATTCATCCTTTATATAGACTTTATTTTGCTGCTTAATCTCCTTTATCACGTTTTCTTTTGATTAATCTCAACCGTCTAATTCATTTCACAAACTTATTCAATGTATTTGGATCTTGGTAACATGTTTTATCATCATCTCAGTATTTGAACTTTCTTGAAACTTTTTCCTTCTCTTTTTTCTGCTTAGATCTATACCATAAATCATCATCATGAATTTTCCTGATCGTAGATCTCTCCAACTAACTCTTCCTTATCATCGTAATCTTACAGCTCATCATAGCGAGCGACATTAAATGTCATTCTGGTCCTTGTATTTAATTTTTATTCCTTACTCGATGGCTCGCTCTGAATTTTGGTTAACTTCGCTCGATGACTAAAACCTTTTGCTTGGTGTCTTGAGTTCCTTTACCTTTACCGAAACTTTCCTTCCTTTTACCAAATGACTTTTTTTGCTGAAACTTTCCTTCCTTTTACCAAATGACTTTTTTTGCTCGGTAGCCAAACTTTTTTGCTTACTGACTTGACTAATCTTCATTACCAACTTGATATAATCATATGTTTGGTAAAAAACAATTATATCAACATAATCTTAACATTGTCTGATCTATATCAATTTCCCAATTAAGTTCTTCATCTTCACAGTATTTCACTTATTCTTCTTCTTTAACTCATTCAACTTATATCATACTTTGAATGATATGGCAACACAATATAAATCAGATATCAAGTATTTGACATCAATGACAAGATAATAACTGATCTAATCATTCTACGAACTTGTATTCCTCTAATCTTAGTCAGTCTTCATCATCATCACCATTAGTTATAGTAACACTTCTGTGTGACTAGACCAACATTTGAATTCAAATATGTATGCATATATAATAAGGATACTAGCACGTTATGCTAGGGCCAAGGCATAATTTTCTCTCAAAGGGTCCAACAACAAAGGAAACCCAAATTTTCCTGAAAGGTGGTGAAATATAATCAAACACACATGATAAACTTAATGCCAAACCTAGCATTAAATTGTAAGTGATAATAATATATGATGTTGCATCTAGCTCCCACTTCAGTGGTTGTATGAACTTATGTTCATGCACATGGTAAAGCATGAAGAACCCAAAGTTAATCCATCAAAACACTTAAGAGACAAAAAAACACTATGCTAAGAGATGTGATAGTTACCAAGCCTATAATTGTCATGAACCCTCATTCCAGCTTTATCATGTGGAAATCAAAGGTTAAATAGTCAATTTTTTACTCATTGCATAAGATGGACATCCACAAAAAAATTTAAAGAATTCACACTAACTTCTTCTTTGAACTTCACAAGCTCATCAAATATTGTGTATTTAATTTTACACAAAATCAAAAAGATTTTTTTTGGTATAAAATTAATATTAAATTATAGCATGTATTTCTTCATATTACAAGGTAGCATGTAACACACAAAATCACTTATATATTTATATTAAGAATACTTTACAATATGTTAAGAATAGAAACAATTATCAAGGTGAAAAATAAGTTATTGAAAAAATGGTTTAATTGTATTGCTTATGTTTATAGAAAAAATAAATTTATATATAGAAAAGTCTTTTTTTATAGAACACTATTGTATCAGCACCCTTTAGATATCTTATAGATATTTTCAATTACAGGTCATTATTTTGAATTTTAGAGCTATTGACTCATCTTGATTTGATTAATATATGTAGGAAAAATAATAACTATGGAAAATATATTTGATTGTTTCAAGCCAGCTAAATGATAATTATAATCAAATAATCTATTGTTATATACACAAGATTGTCACAAGATAAGATGGGTTTTCTTTTTGTGGATGAAATTTATCAAAAAACAAACTTAATGAGTTGATTGAGCAATATTTCTCCACTCATATGTTTCCTTATGTTACTCATCATCAAACAACATGAATATAGACATAGTGTTCCACTTTCTACATAAAAATTGCATATTCCATGTCCATTGAATTGTCCAATAATCATCTCATATTTTAAAAGAAATCAGCATGTTGTCCATTGAATTATTTTTCTGAGAAATTCTCTAGATTGTCAATATTCTCAATCAAATCAATTGTCTTTATTTTAATAGGGGTATAGATATCGAGAGAAGGGTGTTGGCTTCAAGAGAGGTGATCTATCTAGAATCTAACTTTGGTGACACTTCTAAATGCAATCTAGACTTAGCTTAGACATGAATTTGCAGTTAGAGTTGGATGAGACATTTTTATTGAGAAGGTCTTAATTTCTAGATAGTCAATATTCTCAATCAAATCAATTGCCTTTATTTTAATAGGGGTATGTGTTGGCTTAGAGAGGTGATCTAACTAGAATCTATCTTTGGTGACACCTCTAAATGCAATCTAGACTTAGCTTAGACATGAATTTACAGTTAGAGTTGGATGAGACATTTTTATTGAGAAAGTCTTAGTTTCTAGATAAACAAACAAATAAATAATCATATAGAATGACCTCCTCTTTTGATAAATTTACAAGACAACAACAAAACTCCATAACAAAATGGTTGAAATTAAAAATGACTTTCAAATTGTGATCAATAATATAAACCAAAAAAGAATGTTCTAAATTGACTTTAAGATCATTTTCGCAAGAAATTCTCATCTAAAAAAAAATTCAAATTACGTCCAATATCATATTGCTCAAAAGAACAAAATAGGTTAAGAGATCGAAAACAAATAGTGGTGCTTCTCAAAGCTACTTCTCTTTATTAGTTAGTAAAGATATAAAGGATTGGTAAAGTCTTAATGATATAATAATTAAATAGTGCTCATCAAAGTTTTGATTTGTTATGCTTGGTTGCATTAAGGTGGCTGATTGCAGTATAATAGTGATTTTACAATGCTCTTACTATGGTAGATTGTGCAAGATAAATGATAATTTTTTTATTTTTTTTTATTTTTTTTTTAAATTTATTTTGCCTTAGGAAGAACTTTGTTTTTGTATGGAAGTATTCGAAGTAGCTAATATTAAGGACATTAATCTTATATAATCTTAAAATTATATAAATCGTACATAGCAACTCAAGTAAAATGACAATAAGTATTATTGGATTTTATTCAACTGCCTTATTCAACTCTCAACAGCTGATTGATGTAACATAATGAATGAATGTTACATAGAAACAGGATTAACAACAATGGGTGTGGTGACTGTATGAGTGCCATCAGAGAAGCTCAAACTTCCAAACACATAGTTTTTGACAATTGATGCACTTGGGGCCTGTGTCACATTCAATTCTATATTCACAGTAATGCTCTTTTTGTCTGTTGAAAACACCAGTTCTTCAGGAGATACTGTCACTTTTACACCTTGAGGTGAAACAACAGTTGTTGTATATGTAGAATTGGCAGGACCCACATTTGTCAAGGTTCGAACCAGTGACCTGGTGCCATTCAAGTTGTCTATGGCGATTGAGGGATAGTTAAGGTTGCTGATGAGTTCTGTGCTGGATTCATCAGGACAGACAAAGGATTTGTTTCCAGAGATGGTAGCAATTTCAGTTTGGTTGTATCCAAAGTAGCAGAGGAACAAGAAATGATCAGTTGGATCACTGTCATAGACTAGTCCTGGATCCAACGCTTTCATGGGATTTAGCTCTCCCGTTCCCAAGTCGAATTCTGTGGCGGCGTACCCGGTGTCATTCGTTATGTGTGCCTTCGCATTGTTTATGGTTGTTGCTGCATCATAGGTGTGCACAGAATAATTAAAATATATTTTGACCATTAAAATTCTGATATTTAAAACTAGATATTAATTGATATATAATTATACATGAATATATACAATTACAATAACTAAAAATATTTAATTGGTGAAATTTGTTGTGAAGTACAAGCTCACGAGGTTCAATCTCTCTTACAATTACAATAATTAAATATATTTAATTGGTAAAATTTGTTGTGAAGCACAAGTTCACGAGGTTCAATCTCCCTCCAACTCACGTGTCATGTGTTGCACTACCAGTCTATACTTGATTTTTGCACTCTAAAAATAATCCATATTTTGAAATAATCTAGTTTTATTTTAGTTGAAATTGAATTATGTATGTTAAATGTTATTATATCATTTGACTTGTAAAATTATAATATATGTAAATAAAGTCTACTATAATTTGTATAATTATATTAAAAGATATATTATAAATTTCAAAATATTAATTTATATTTGCATATGCTTTATAGAGAAATATGATATGAATTTGATTTAATAGTTTTGATATAAAAAATTAGATGAAGCATTTTAGGTTTTGTTTTAATTTAAGTATAAAAATTGAAAATTAATATCAATTTTTAGAATCATGCTTCATAATCAATTATCAAATATTTTAAATTAAAATATATAATTAAATCTTAAATCTTTACAATAACAATAAGATATATATATACATTATGTCTTCATATATTTTAAAAAAATAAAATTATAAAGAAATCTTAGAAAAAGTAACCACATCTAAATATATGAAATTTAATTAAAAATATTTACTACAATTTTTAAAATAAAAACAATACAAAAGAATTATAAAAATAATATTAAATGATAATTTTATAAAATTACATAAAAGAATAAATCAACTCTTTCAAATAAAGATAAAATAAACAATAAAATAATTTTTAAATAAAAATCAAGAAGTAAATATAAGAAAACATTAACAAATATGTATAAACATGTATGAAAAAGAATTAAGTGATTAAATTAGTAAAATATTAAATCATTAATTGATTTTGAATAAACTTAATTATAAAAATAATATTTAAAATTTGATTCAAAACAAAAAGTGAATGAAATAAATTTTGCAAGGGTTAAAGGTTGTTAAAGAAGTAAAATATTCAATATATTTTAAGTTTTGACTTGTTTAAGTAGTTCCTCTTAAATCACACTATTAAAATAGATCTTACTCTAAATTTCTAAATTTTCATCTCATTAAAAAAATTGCACTATTTAAGTGGGTTTTATTGGAGAAGCTAGTGTAATTAAAGAAGCTAAGGGAGAGGATCTAGTTGTTGAGCACCCTAACTTAACACTTCTCAAAATCTTATATACAAAATTTCAAATCACTCTAGCTTATTTGGCAAGTCCTCTACTTATAACTAATGTTACAAGGTAACATCATAGAATATGATGCCACATTTATGTCAAAGTGTCCAAACATGGCCCAAGAAAAAGTAAGAGCAATACTTGGGCACTAAGTCATGTTTTATTGGTGTGCTAGTGTGACATACATGATTTGTTGCTTTTTAGATCTAAGAAATACACAACATTAACATTATGGGTAGTCATCTTCAACATTAACAATTTTACAACTATTGATACTAATATTGTCAAAAAACATTAGGCATTTAATTAACAACTAATATGGTAACTATTGTGTCCTCTCTTAAAGGCAGCCCTAATCTCCCTACAAAATGCACCAAAGACAAAAATAAAAATAAAAAATGTCAAACTTTATTTTCTCAGAATGGTAAAAACACGGGAATTTTTTGAAGTTTTGGACCACAAAATATGGAGATCATAAAGAACCGATGGTGAAAATTTCGCAAAAATCTGTTGTGTTTTCCATTTTTTGAAATTTAGTCAAAAGTACATTTTGTAGAAATCTTAGCCACATCCATAAAAAAAGATATCAGAAAAATTATGAAAATAAATCAAAGCTTAGAATGGGTGTTTAAAGTGCATTAGTACCTGTAGTCATGAGTGCAGATTTGATTGCAGAAGCACTCCATGTGGGATTGACAGATTTTACGAAGGCTGCAGCTCCAGTGACGTGTGGGCAGGACATGGAAGTCCCTGAGATTATGGCGTAAGGGGAAGGATTTTCTCCTTGTGGTGGAGCAGTATACGGGCTTGACAGCGTCCATCCGGCCAGTATGTTCACTCCAGGGGCAGCAATATCCGGCTATAACAATAACAATCATTTGCACCTTGCTAAGAAAACTCTAAATTTTAGTTCCACTCTTCAACTAATAATTTACAAATAAACCCAATCAAGCATTCTGAAACTTGCCTTGAGCATGTTTTCAGTGAGTTTGCTGGGGCCCCGGGCTGAAAATTTGGCAACAACTGGTGCTGGCTTGAAGTTTATAACGGTTTCTGCTGGAAGAATGGTTGCACTTGTATCACTGCTCAATATATTCCCATAAACCCATTATAGTTAGGTAATGAAATTAGAACAATGAGTTATTCACATATATAATGTTGTTTTGAAGGATGTAGAATTACTTGGCAGATCTAACATAAGCGAGGATTTTGTTTCCATCATCCTTTGAGACTTGAGTGGCAGGAAATGCATAAATAGAAGGGAAGAATTTGTTAGTGTCATCGGCTATGATCATTCCCACGCCTCCTGCACTTTGAACACTGTAACTCTTCGATTGTCTGCTTTGGTCCATCTCATCCTGAAAACATAACACTATTTTGCCTTTTGCTTTCGTTTCATCTAAAGAATCGCTTGTGCAACGCCTGTATTGTAAAAGATCAATAATTCTATTATGGTACAATCTCTCTTCTTGTTGTTTTTTTTTCTCTATGTGGAAGAAATTGCATTTTGTATGTTGCAGAGCTCTATTAGTCAATTATATGATTCACTTTACAGTTTAGAGTGTAGTTTGGTTTTGCAACATGGATGGTTACGAGACTAGGTATCAAAGCACTTACGCTGCAGAACTGGTGGAAATATTAGGTGCTGCAATGTCCCCTCCATAAACAATGGGATAAGAGCTTTCGTTGAGTTTGAAATAGTTCAATGCTTGTCCCTGAGAAACTCCAAAACAAAACAAAACAAGAAGACAATAAATATTAAAATGGTCATTTGTGAAGCATTGATAATCTAAAATTGGTATTGATACTTTGCATATGCCATGCAATTTTCATTTTTTTTTAAATTAATCATTAAATTTGATTAATTAATTATAATTTTTATATTAATTGAATAATATGTTTATTGTCAATGGACCCTTGGTCTGGTGGTGAAGTTGATTGGTTCTAATGAGCCCACCAAGAATCAAGTCTTGCTGAGTGCAAAGGCTCTAAGGGATGAGGCCGGGATCATGCCCTAGATGGATCTTGGCCGAATGGATACCCCCGAAGGAATTTTGAACCTCCAACAATAACAAAAAATTGTTTATTTATTTTTCTTTCTCCTTTAGATTCATTTTCTCACTCATTCTTAAAAGTCTAATCATTAATAAATAATTATTTGATAACTATTTATCTAAATCTCTTTATTGCTTCTTTCCCACAAAAAATTAAATAAATATTTTTTCTATATTTAATTGAAAATCCATCTTTAATTCTACATTATTCTTTAAGTAACCCCTAACCCTATGTACGCAAGAGGTTACTTGTCATATTAGGCACTTGTATGTATATGACAAGTGGTACTCGTGTGTATGCAAGAAGTCACTTGTCACATTAGGCATTTGTATGTATATGACAAGTGGTACTCGAGAGTATAGAAAAAGTTTCTACCTCTTTTCATTTGTTCCTCCATTCAATGCTCCAAAAATATATAAAATGAAGGTCATTCAACTCATTTCACTATTTTACTAAAGCTAAACACAAACATCTTCAATCAATAAATCATAACCACTTTGATATTGTTTTTTATTATCTTCTAGTAACTTAATATTTTGTGCTTCTTGAGTGTTTGTGGTTGCTTGTGATTTAGTAAATTTGGTTGATTTTGCTTGTTAATCTAAAGTCACTTAAGGTTGCCGACGATATAAATAACAACTAAACATATTCCTCTATCAACATTTCAAATTACATTTAACATTCCCTCATCAATAAGAAAAGAGTAATTGGTCAATAATAATAAAAAGACCAATAAAAAAATATACACAATTAATTCCACAAACAATCTTTTATAAAAGAACCAAACTGCTTTCATATTAACATAAATAATTCCTTTTACAAATTTAATTTCATACATTCTTGGGTTTGTGAAGATTAAATGAAAAAATTCTAGTATGTAATCTTAGTATTGGATAGAGATAGCATGAAAAGAGGGTCAAGGCCCTCACCTCAAATGATGTGTTGTCGCCCAATACCACCTTCGAATCAAAAAATCTATCAAGTGTGCTTGCTGCCACAGTCAAGATCCAAGGTGCAGTGTTAACTGTTGTATAAGAGTGAGGCCCATCATTACCAGCTGAGCAAACAACTAGGATTCCATTCTGCACCGCATGGAATGCACCAATGGCTATGCCATCTGTCAACAGATTTGGGGTTAGAAATGAAGGACCGCCAAGAGAAAGAGATAAAATGTCAACACCATCCTTGATTGCATCATCAAAAGCCGCAAGTATGTCTGCATCAGAACATCCCTCTTCAGAGCACACTTTATAGGCTGCAATTCTAGAAAGGGGAGCTCCTCCTCTAGCAACTCCTTTTGCCAAACCATAGTAACTTGCATTTGGGACCTCTCTTCCTCCTGCAGTTGTGGCAGTGTGGCTTCCATGTCCCAAAGAATCCCTTGTGGATTCATAAGATGCAGTTGGCCTTGAAAATCTATTCATATCATTACTGGGACCCTTATAAATAGCAAAGTTTTGCTCATTATATGTAGACATGGACGATCCTTCACCATAGAAACGGGCCCCAATCAGTTTTCTGTCATTGCAACAAAACAAAACAAAACAAAAAACAAGGAGTCATAAATAAACATGTACAAAGTACTTTTGTTGTCACTGTTACCACCTTATTATTATTTCATCCTAAGTTTACCTTTTGTGTTACAAAAATGTTCTAAAGAGTTCATACCCATAGCATAGCTAGGATATGCTTTTTAGCCATATCCTAATATCACCCTTAGAATTCCATGAAATTTATCAATTCATACCCATAGCATAGCTAGGATATACTTTTTAGCCATATCCTAATATCACCCTTAGAATTCCATGAAATTTATCATACAACATATGCAAAATCAGTTCTTTTATATTCATAATATCATACTTATATTATACTTTTGCCTATTGTAAAGTTTTTTTTATGCTCTTGTTTAGAAAACTACTACCATCTCAGTTAAAGATCTCACAAAAGATCATTAAATCAAGTTACAGTCCAACAATCTCTCCATTGTTACCACTTCGATAGCAACTATAAAGTAGTTGAGGCAGCCATTTTTTCCCAAGAAACTACTAGTCTAGTTAAGTATTTCACGAGAGACTTTTAAATCAGACCACCTTCCTCCAATCTCCTCAATTTATAGCTCTACTATCACTTATAAAGTTACAATCTCCAATCTCCTCAATTTATAGCTCTACTATCACTTATAAAGTGATTTTAACGGTCATTTTTTTCTTAAAAAAACCCTACCATCCTAATTGAAATTTTACAAGAGACTATTAAATGATGTCATAAATCTGGAAGAAAGACTATGTACACTTTCCAACACTCATATCCTCGTATTGCCCTTAGAATTCCATGAAAGTTACCATACAACCATGCAAAATCAGTTCTATTTATATTCATATTTTCCCCAACCCTTCCTTTATTTTAAGAAAGCTAAAGGTCGAACGTTAAAACCATGGAAATAGATTTTAAGACGCTACTAAAATATGTTTGTTTTTATACAAAATAAATGGAAAAATAATTCCCTAAAATACTGAAAAATCTCACACGCCAAAAAAAATGTAGGTCTTAATGAATCAAATTTAAATTTTATAAAACTAATTGGTATTAGAATAAAAGCAATTTTGTATTATATAAACCAATTAGCACAAGAAAAGTTGGACACGTAAGATATAGCTAACGTTGAGATATAAAATAAAATATCTTTTAATAGTTCACAGCTATTATGTTTTCCATATAAACAGTTTCTGCCAATGCTTTGTCCAGACGATTGTTTTTTTCTCATACCCAAGTATCATCAAAGTGGCGTGCACCCAACATTTTTAATAACATCTATAGCTTGAATAATAATAATAAATGTTGACCTAATAGTTTGAAAAAAAAATGTTTCATTTGTAATACGACCTAATTTCAAACTAGACAATCAGATCACTCTCTTTAATATAACCTAGCATTCTCACAAAGAAAATGTCTTCTAGAAGCATTCAATCCATAAACTAAATAGATAGAGAATAATGACAGTAGATTAGATTATTTAGTTTAATGATACTTCATCATTCTAATAATCCATAATCAGAATGAGATAAGAAGAAAAGAGAAAAAATCTAAATTAATTTCTTTGATTTTGATACTAACCTGTTACAATTAGATGAATTGAAATCATCGGCTAGAACACATTTCCCTTTCCATTTATCAGGGATGGGTCCCATTCCTTTGTCATTGAAGCTTTCCAACTCGGGCCACACACCTACACGCAAAAGAGAACTTTAAGTGTTTGACAATACAAGTTTTCAAATTAAATAAACCACACAATCACAGTTATGATATATTTAAATGGTTTTCTGTACCTGTGTCAAGTAAGCCTATAATTACATCACTTGTGGGAGGAGCATGTAATCCAGATTCTAAACTGCCTCCATAGTCTGCAGCCAACCCCAGAAAATCCCATGATCTTGTAGTGTGCAGACTGTGCATCCTGCTGGGAAACACTGAAACAACTCCTGCCATTGCTACACCAACAATAATGACTGGTTATCACTAATAATCATTTCCACCCATTACCAAAAAACAGATTAAATTATCCTTTTTGCAAAACTTACATAACTGATCCTCCATCAAATCAAGAATTGCACCATTGATAAGATTTTATGAATTATCCTAGTGACCAACTTATACACCAAAGAAAGAACTTACAAGCAATTAATTGGGCTTGTTCTTCAGAGAGAACTGCAGAGAACCCATTGATGGAATGGGAATATGAATATAGCAGAGTCTGCCTAGCCACCTTCATACTGCAAAATAGCCCAATAAAAGTTTCATTCTTTAGCACTAAATGGTAATTGAGATATGTAGATTGCCACCAAAAGCCATTGAGCACCACATGGTTGTTACCTTCTAACAGCAGAAGCCAGCATGTTTAGATGGGAGGACTTGAGATAGCCTTTCTCAGCACCATTGGAAGACCCCATGTAAACTACATAAGCCTGCACAATTGAGCACACAACATAGAATTAAACCCATTTGTACTAATACACCACAGAACTTTGAAGTCACTGTACATTCTAATTGAGAGCAATATGTGATACCCATTGAGCAATATGTTATACCCATTTTATGATACCAGACAGAACTTTGAAATGTTTTTGAAGTCTAATTAAGTCCAATTTTTTATTCCCATTTTGTAATACCAGACAGAACTTTGAAATATTTTTGAAGTCTAATTGATTCCCATTTTGTAATGCCACACAACTCTGAAATGTTTTCGAAGTCTAATTATGAGCAATATGTGATACCCATTTTGTAATACCAGACAGAACTTCGGAATGTTTTTGAAGTCTAATTAACAGCAATATATGATACCCATTTTGTAATACAAAATGGATATTCAAAAAATTTTGAAGTCTGATAAAGAGCAATATATGATACCCATTGTAATAGCATTTTGTAATAAAAAACAGAAATTTGAAATGCTCTTGAAGTCTATGAGAGCAATATTTGTGATACTCATTTTATAATACCAAACAGAACTTTAAAATGTTTTTTAAGTCTAAAAAGTCTAATTAAGAACAATATGTGATACCCATTTTGTAATACCAAACACAACTTTTGAAGTCTAATTAAGAACAATATATGATACCCATTTTGTAATACCACAAAACTTGAAATCTTGAAACAGTATAATTAAGAGCAATATGTGAGACCTGTCTCTGAGACTGAGCATAAACTGCAAAGCAACATATTAAGAGCACCAGTGGGGCTAATAATCTCCAAAGTCCTGTCATCGAGAAGTACTGTTCCAAATTCCAGAGCACAAAGCCCACTCAATCTATATTCTGTCCATTACTCGTTCATATATATAAAAAGTTAGAAGGTTGTAATAATTTTATGTTGAAGATATTCTAAGCGTAGAAAATAATCAATTTCAGTTGAAGAAAAGAAGAAGAGTGTAAGTACAAATATGTATTAGTTTGCTTGAAGCATGATACCCCTCCCAGCTTTCATTTATTGCTCAATTTGGATTTTTCTATTTCATTCTCTAATCATGCAATCCTATTTTCTGAGATACGTGGGCCCTCTTGGAACTTGCAGATTACTCCTTAGAACACAACCCACGCAACCGGCATGAGCTCAACAGAAGAGACATTGATGCGTTTAAGGCATATAAATTTGGTGGTTATGATGGGTGACAGAAGTATTGTTCCTAGCCTTTTGTGGTGGGGAATAAACAGTGATAGTGTCGTGTAAGTAGCATCACTTTTCCAACCATGTGGGAGAATTTTTCGCCACTGTTTGCGGTGTGGATCAGACCTGGAATTTGACGGTAGCCCCTACCTGTCATATGATTTCTTTTGGATCTTTTTAGCTTTTAAAAAACATATTGATTGCTATATCTTATGTTCCTTTTGTTCTCTTGCATTCTGATGATAGATCATGTAGTATGATCTGAAACATTGATGACAAAAATTTTACACAATGGAATCGATGTAGTATGATCTGAAACTGATATAGCATATGTATAGATTGTGGAAATCTAATAGATTTAACATATTGATTGTCAATTTTTTTAATTTACACATAATTTATATTAATTTTTTAAAATTTAAATACTTTTATCAATTTAATTAGTAATACATATTAAATATAATAAATATTTTACTTTTAGTATAAATAATCTTGCTAGTATTTTAAAATATATTTTTATATATACAACAATCTCAACATAACTAAACAAATTTCTAAGTTTATATGATTTATTTTTAAAGAATTATAAATTGATATATATATAATCACACTTGCTAAGTTTATACACAATTGCATTTATTACTATTCTATTGTCACGATACATTTTCCAATCTTAAAATTAAATAAAGCAAATGGGTGTTTCAGCAATGCTTTGGTTAAGGTGGTATGAGCTCATTATCTAGGGTTTTTAAAGTCAATTTGTTGCATAATGCATCATTGGTGCATGAGAATATAAATATATAAGTTTAATTGTTTAAAAGGTTTTTTTATATAATTTTATTGATTTGTATTTTACAAATAATAAGTTTTAAATTATATATTGAATAAATAATAAGTTTAAGTTATATATATTGAGTTTCTATATTCTATGTTTATGTAATTTAAACTTTTGGTTTTTATTGTGTTTTTTTTCATAGATTTTTTGTGATTCATCATGAGGATGTAGAGGAGAGCTAGAGAATAAAAAATCATTAATTTACTTTTTATGCTTATTGATTATTTCTTATAATATTTATTATATAAGTAATTTAAGTTAATAGCTTAATATGAGGAGAGCTAGAGAAAAAAATCATTAAGTTATTTTTTATGATTGTGAATTATTTTTTTTAATATTTATTATATAAGTAATTTAAATTCATAGTTTAATATGAACATTGCATATTATATATAAGAATGTTTCAAGAATGAATATTTTTCTTATTTTTTTATGTTGAGGAAAAAATAGTTTTTCTATTTTTTTGTTGAATTATATGAGCACAAAGAACTTTAGATGATGGATGGTTATGGCATGTTTTTCCCCTTAGAGGTGGTTCATTTTGTCTATATTTGGCACTAATACAATTTATAGAACAAGTGAAAGAATACTTGAAAAAGGTGTTGTACACCTTGCATAAAATATTTAATATGTTCTAAAGCAATGGTTCATAATGAAATGAGAAGCCACACTTTGGGTAGAGTAATACTTTCCTAGAAATTAATTGTATTCCACACTTAGGATATGAATTTAATGTGTGTGGTGTCACAAAATAGTCATGGCACTTAATTATTGTGTTAAATTCTACTAATTATTTCTTATATTGGCACAATTTTCAACACTTCTTTTTATGATGTTGAGGAGATATAATTCCTCTTATAGAGTACTAATAGAGGCATTCCAAGGTTGAATAGATCAGTAATCCTTTTCATATTGTGTAATTAGTATTTCTCACCAATAGGACACTAAAATAGGCATTTTTAATGTTTTGAAATTAATATTCTTGATACTAGTAAAGATTTTAATGAAAAATTATTCCTTAAGCCTTTGAATCCAAATATCCAACATCGCAAAAGAAATTTTATCTTCAAACATAAGAATGTCTAGATTTTCTTAAAATTTGAAAGGGTTTTGATACGACAGAAGAAAATGGTGTTCAAGGTGTTTTTTGTTTTGGTCTAAGTTGACATATGAATTGATGAAATGGCTCAAAAAATTATTAGCATTGTGTTTCTCAAGTAGCATGAACCATTCATTAAATATTTATGAAACCCATAGATACATGTTCATGAGTCATTTTACTATATTTTCAATGTTTGTTTGTATTCTCAAAAGTTGTGTTGAGTGTACAACCATCCTTAAACATATCTCGCATTTATACTAGAATTAAAAAGAAAAGCCTTACTTTAATACCAATGATCTAGATTCCAAGGGCTATGAGGATGATCTTATCTATTAGCTAAAAATGAGAAAGATCATAAAATATACAAAAATGGAATTACCAACCAAATACACATTTGGTGTGAAATTCTTTGACATATATACAAAGAAAAATAAAAATAAATAGAGGAAATCTTTATAAATATTTAATATGTGAATATTCTAGTTCCTCTCTATCTATTTTAGATGTACAAGCACATGTTGATACAAGAATTACAACTAAGCTAATAATGTAACATATCCCAAAAAATGGCTAGAAAAAATAATCAAACAATAGTTACAAACATATTGCATATTATGGATGTAAATAATCATAAGACTTAATAATATAAAATTCATTCATTCAAAAATCTCGCATATTCGTATATGCATAGATCAAGTACTACTTGAACCTTGTCAATAATATCAATTAATATAATCTATGATGGATCTAAATATACAAAAGTGGTCTTACTTACAGCTTGAAATGAATAAGGAATATCTAGCTCAAATTTGTAAGCTTATTACATTTAATCCATATGTATTGAAGAAACTTATTCCTCCCCAACTATCAAACTACTATCAAAAGCAATTCATATCGTACAACAAGTAATATGAAAAATCTCTTTTAACTTATCTTCTCCCTAAGTTGTTCTTATGCCTTTAAAGTCTGAAACTAAAATTTTAACTCCTTAATATTCATAATTTTATATTTTACTCATAAATTATTTTATAGGATTTTGAAATCTAAATTCACTTTATCTTATCTAGATTTCATTAAATTTCTTCCTAAACAAGAAAGCATATATTTCTTCATCTAAGTTATTCTAATGATTTATTTTTAATGGTGTTTCCTAATCATTATATCATTCTTCACTATCATGACCTTTTTTTTTAATTGAGTCTTAACATCTAGCTCCAACAAATTAAAATGTTTCAATTATTTTTTTAATAAAAGACTCAATCAATCAAAATCTCACATATCTTTAATAATTAAGATACTGATTTTTGCATTTCATATCAAGATATAAACAACAAATCAATGAAGAACAAACATTTCCAATCACAATCCTTGAACTTCAAAAAATAACTTCAATTTTCACTCTTCACAATAATGTATGTTTTTAACATTATTGCAACAATCCTTTCAAAAGAAATTCTCTCATATTTTATTAAAAGAAAAAATATTAAATTCTCAATCTAATCCTACTTGAAAGATCAAAATAGAGAAATTAGTATAATATATGTGTTTGTGAGTGTGCATATCTTAGAAAAGTATTTAAAATTAAAATAATGGTTTTTCTAATTGTTTAATTTTCAAATCCATATACAAATCAATTTTAAAGAATTATTTATACTTAAATTATAAGTAGTCTAAAATATAATTAAATAATTTATTTTCATAATTCTTATAATGTGTGATATAGAAAATGGAGATCAATGATGGACCTTCACTTTCTATATACATTGGAATACAAAACCCACCTTAAACCAAATCTGATTAGCAAAACCAAAATAGATGAATGGGTGCTAATGCATGATCTAGAAAAAGGGGGATTTGGGTACTATACGAATAGAAAATCTGATTGTGATATGTAAATACAAGAAAGACACTTATGTTATGTCTAAGGAAATAATTGCTAACAAAATGTAATATCAGATCTGATGTATCAAATTAAATACAAGATGAAAAGAGAGAGAATGAACTCGACTCAAAAGCTAGGAGAAGACAAGTGCACTTAAGTTCTAGAATTGACTGTCGAAAACATGTCAGAATCAAAAACCATTCTGAATCTGGAACCTTGAGACCTGCAGCTCTTGACTTTGAAATTTGCAGATTCAAAGGAGAAGGCCAACCTAATTTGGCCTATTCCCAAAAATTTGGCCTAGTTCTAGAGGTTCAAAAATTGGTGGAATCTGTGGAGGATCAATCCCTGGCTTCAAAACCCTAAAAATTTGGAGCTGCAATTGTGTCACTTGTTCCTGCACACAACAAAGAAGGGGAAATTATTGTGGTAAGGGGCTTGCCTTGGTTAAGCCCTTGTATAGGAATTAGCATTGAAATGTAATTGAAATTGCACGAGGATATGTAATGTAGATCTAAAACATAAATTACCTTATACCTCAATGATGCAATGTTGCTTTGGAGATGATCACAAGTGTTGATGCATTAGCTTGGAATCCATGAAAACCCAATAGAAAATCATGAAACCAAACCCTTGAATGATGAATGTTGTAGTTTTCCATAATTTTGAATTGAGGAAGAAAGAGAAGAAGAAAGATTGATAGATAAATATAGATCTCCTCCCTTGATTGCAAACTCCTTTGCTTGACCTCCAATGGGGAAAGAAGCTAGATCTATGAAAGGAAATGCTTTGAATGTGTGATGAAAATCATGGATTGAAGACTTGAAATGCTTGATGGCTTCCTTGCACTTGAATGCTTAATGGACTTGAATGCTTGATGAATGCCTTCAATGGATGGATGCTTTCTTGTACTTGAACTCCTTGAATGCACAATAGCTTGCTTATGGATGTGAATGCAATTTATGGATGTCATGGATTGCACAACAATGCTTGTCAAAATGAGAGGGAGAGGTCTCCTTTTATACACATTTTAGGGCCCAGATTTTGTAAAACTGACTCAGATTAAGCACCTAGGAGAAATAACCTACATTGGGCTTGGAGCCCAATAAAAATTAACCCCCAAGAAATAGGTTGACTTGGGTCAACCTATTCCCATGGGGGAGAAATTTTTAAAATGGTCTTAGGATTATGCAAAGAGGGTTGGTATTGGAGGTCACAACTCACTAGGAGATTAGGGTAAACTCTGAGATTTGAAAAATGCATGTAAAGGACCTAGGTGGAAGATTAATTATGTAAAAAATGGGAAATCATGCATAGAAGTTAGAGTCATTCTCAAGTTTTGAACAAATAATATTGATTTGGAGGATGCAAAAGGGCTAGAAGGATGTGAAATCAATGTAGATGCTCAAATTGGGCTAAAAATGAGCACCTAACAAGGGTTCTTACTTTTTAGGATGGTATATTTAGACCCCACTTTAGCGAGAGTATGATTCCACCTCATGTTCATGGTAAAGTAGAAGAAAGAGAGAGAAAGATGAAGATCATGGAAAAAATGCAAAGAGATAAGGCATCACTATGTTTAAGGACATAAGCCCCTAAACAAAGGATCTTAACTCATACATCCATATGCAAGGATAAAAAAAACAACAACAAATGCCTAGAGTGATGAGGCATATTAATGCCATACTTTAGAATACCCTAGGACAATATTTGCTATACCTTTTGCTTAATTTTGATACATTTACCACAAGACTCTTATGTTTTTCTGCTACTATATGGCATGCTGCCAACAGACATTTAACATGGTTTAAACGTACTTAATATGCTATGCTTGGATAAATTGCTATATTTCTTGTTCTAAAAGATATTGTTGTGTTTCAATGAGTAGAGTAGATGTTTGAATATGATTGATTATGTGTGTTCTGGTAATTACTGTCATAAATATCTTATCCTAACCCTTGAAGGCATAGCACATTGGAATAGCGAATGTTGTTTTGGCTAGGTGTGGCACATTCATTTCATGGAGTGTTCCACTCGGTCTTCCTATAGCTTTCAACGGAAGAACGTTCAATACAGCGCCAGTTGAAGGGACAAGGTGGCAGTTCCAGTGAAGAGCAAGCCGGTGTGTTACTTCTCTGAGAAAATCTAGGCATGAGTGGGAAGTTAGATTTGGTGTCACAGCAATTCTCTCCTCCGCTTTGGATTCAATCTATTCAGTCTTTAAGACTTTCCTTCTTTCTAGTTAATAATGTTGTAATAAAGATTTGTCTGTTTCTATGGCGCGGTTAGGAAAGTAGTTAGGAGTTTTTCCTTTAAATGAAGCTCCACTCCTGCATGAGCACAACAAGGAGGGCAGTGTCAAGATTATAGAAATAGTTTTTAGATAGTTTCACTGTATTATGAGAATTTTGTACTTTGACATTCAATCAATAAAATGAAGTGTTGATATTCAGTTGAGTGTAAGTGTGATTTAGGATACTCATCCAAGGGGGCCCACTTGGTGAGAAATCCACAGTAAGATAGATTCATACTAGCTAGAATCATTTCCTACATTTTTCATTGTTTTAAGTGCCAAGTGTTGAACTACTCTTGTAGCCAAAGCTAGAGATCGGCTAATGCCTCCTGCAGCCAAAGTTGCAGAACAGTAGAAGAACGATGGCATATTTTGTAAGAGTCTTCATGTCTTATTAATAGTTGTACTTTTTTAGTTTCTATTCCAGCACTTACTTTTCTGCAAACTTTAGCTTAAGCATTACTTTAGCATTCATTTCCTGCAATCATAGTATAGTTTCCCTTTAGCATTTCCTTCCTACAACAACGATAAATGTGTGGCTAAATGATACTTGGTGCATATACTTTACTAGCCCATTTCAAGTGATACGTCTATGGTCTGACTTACTAAATGAATTTCTATAAAGAGGATAAGTTGCTCAGTTGGATGTCCAATCCCTGAGTCCAGAATTATACCTAGTTTATGAGCCTTTATAGGAAGTGATCATTTTTTGTGCCACTACCGGGGATGGTGCCGAACCAAGTCCTTAATAAGCCATTCTTAGACTTTATTTCATTTCCAATTTTTGTTAGAATACGTTACTTTTAGGAGAACTCTACAAATCACATCACTCCCTACTACTTGTATGCATAACTGAAGAAGAGACACCAAAGGATGGTACTTGCCAAACCAATTCAATCATCCATTTGAGGAAGAGAGTTCATTTATTGATGCCACCATTGACCTCCCTGAAACTACATCATCATCCTCATCTTCTGAAGAAGAACAAGTTGATTCTTTTGAAGAGCAACTTGAAATTAACGCATTTGCAGACGTCTTCTCTCATCTGAGAGCCCATTTTTTCTAAAAATCCAGTCAAACAAGAAAACTCATTACAACTGGTCATATACCTATTGGAGCTCTAAATTTTGGGCAAAATTTGGAGTCCTATATAGTGATAAAACCCTAAAAAATGGCCTCTTAAACTCCATGCCCAATAATTAATAATGGAGTACATGAAATGGGATAAAATATTACATTAATTTTTAATTAAAAAGTTGAGATATTGTGGAAGGAAGCTCTGTGACAAGAACAATCAAAATTCTATGATCAAAGCCTTCAAAAAATCTTGGAATTTCGGCCTGCTGCAAAGATGATGTCGACAAAGGTAGAAGATGGTCAAATTTTAAAAATATAAAAAAGACCCAGTTCGGGAAATCAAATTTCCTATCTCCAGTAAAAATATTAGAGTTCCACGAGGTGTTTTGGTTTTTCAACCAAGCCCAAATCCGAAAGTTAGGTAGTTATTTTTTAGTTAGTTTATGATTTTTTCAAAACAATTTGTAATAAGGGTGTGTCTTTTCACCCTAAAGAGGTGTGAAAGCCACTCAAACATGTATATATACATAATGTAAAATGTAAAGAGAAACAACACAATTACAAGAATTTCAATTTTTAGAGGAGAGGATTGTTCAACAATTGCAACATAGATTCTAGTGTACCAATTTTTCAATATCAATAAAAGATAAGTTGTTTTTGTTTTGTATCTATGCATTGGTTTTCAATTCCCTCAACTAGTCCCTTGGATAAATCAATCTTGATTTCTTTATTGTGATCATTTAAAATGCTGTGTGATTTTATTGCATTTTGATTTATTTATTGGTTTGCTCATTTTGCATGGTTAATAATCATTTTGATTTATGGCCAAAGTCAATTGGGCTGTCATTTGAGGAGTTAAATTTACTTAATTGTCTGCAATAGTTCACACACATTTGAATGCAAATCAAAGTGATGAGTTTTTTATGACTTGTCTTCAGAATCCGATGCGTGTTTCAATATTTTGAAAATTGTCTTCTGAATCAAATCTTTCCAATTTTCTTTGAAATTCAAAACTATCTCTAAGGTTGTACATAGGGTTGAGGATTGAATTGACTCCATTGCCCAGGGGGAAACAGGCACTGGTCTTGTTGATAAATGGAATTTGGTCATTTAATCATTTGTTGCTAGTTTTGGCATCCTATTCCTTTAATTTCATTTTACATATCCTATCTGCTATCTTATTTACAAATCATTAAATTAGGTTTAGCATTAACTCATAGCATTAGTCTAAATATCTAGCTATTTGACAATTAGGATATTAGGTTTCTTTTCTTTCCAAAGATCAGTAACCCCTTTGGAAGGTTTTTGTTATCTATGCACGTAGTTTGTGCAGTCAGGCAGTATATCCGATTTAGGCCTACCAGCCATGGTTCAATCAAACCAAAATTGCAGAGGCATCTATTATGCCTGTTAGTTGGCCTCAAAATGATCAGCTTTTTTGAGCACCAACAATACCAACCTCCTCATCATCCACCACCTCCGCGGCCTATAAATCCTACTAGGATAGCTAATCCCCCTACTTTTCCATTCCCTATTACTAACCAACGGGACAATAACAACCTTAAAAACATACCTTCTTCTACCTTACCAAAATTCTACAGTTTAATAATAGAAGACCTGGATACCTTTCTCTTTGAGTTTGATATCCTATGTAGAAGTTATGACTACACCATTGATGCTCACAAGCTCAAACTCTCTCCTGCGACTCTTAAGGAGTCTACTTTACGTTGGTTTATGGGCCTAGGATGGGATTTTGTCCATGATTGGGCAGGGATGCAGGAAGCATTCTTGACCAAGTATAAGGAGTATTGTCAGGGAACTGATATGAGAGGAGAAGACCTCTTTAAAATGACTCAAAAAGAGGATAAGTCACTTGAAGACTATATCCCGCGGTTCATGGTCTACAAAGGAATACAAAGCATTAGCTTAATGAGGAATCTTTGAAGATACTATTTCTTAGAGGTATACAAGATGGATGCATTGAAGCTTTAGATTTGATGGCAGGAGGAGACATAACCCAATCCAGTTGGGATGACATAAAGAAAATATGCCTCAAATACTCATGAGCTACTGGGAAGAGAGGAAGAGGATACAAACCTGCAATAGGAAGGATAAATGGTTCAAGCACTTCTAGATCAGAGATAACTCATCTCTTATCTGACTTCAAGCAAGATATCATCAACAATATGGCCACACAGCTAGATACTTTATAGGCCAAGAAGAAGCATGAGGAAGCAGAGGCTATGTTAGTAGAATTTTGTCCACACTATCAGCAGAAGAAGAGAGATTGTCGGTGTAAATTGGTTGCAAATATGGAGGCTGCCCAGATGCCAACTAACTACAAGCTAGTTGAACCAGCAGATGAATAGATATTCTTTGTTGCTCAAAGATGTCCATGGGCACAATGATAAGGTATGCCTCAGGACCCACTTACATTTAGTAATCCATTTTATAACAATCAATGGCAACCTTCTATGAATTATCAAAATCCTCCCTGGAACAACTATCAGAACCAATGGCAAAATTACCCTAGTCCACAATGGCAGAATCCTCAAGGGAGTTGGCAACAACCCCAAGGGGCATGGCAACCACCACAGGGTAATTTGCAACAGAATCCTCAGTGGTGAGGAAACCAGCAATGGCCACCTCAGTCCCAAGGATATCTGAATCTGCCTCTTCAAGCACCGCAAAAGCAAGCACTCTTACCACCACCAGCTGCTAATACCAAACCTCAAAAACCAACCCAATTACCTACTCAACCACAGCCAAACCTGAACAATAGGCCTCCCACACCTTAGCAAAATGTGTATACTACTGATCAAATATAGTATCCCATGCAGTATCCTACCTACACAATCACCCTTGATGATATACACCTTTGGTCTGGGACTACTCTTCCTACTCCTGAGCATCCAATCATAACTGAAGTGTCCCAAGAGGAACCTGTACAAATAGACAATACTATTCTGCTTCCACCAACACAACCTGTTGCTGATCAAAGCCACCCTACTGGACCACCTTTTCAACAAAGATTGCAACCAACCAATCCTAAGCCTACTAAGGAAACCAAATTTAACATCCTTGATCAATTGAAGAATGTCAATGTCCAAATACCTTTATTCCAAGTGATTAAGGATGTACCCACCTACAGCAAAGCCATAAAAGAAGCCTTCTTTAAGAAGCATGGTCGCAAGAAAAGGGATCCTTTGATGGTGTATGTGTTAGGAAAGCTAGTTGACATCATGTTAGGCAGGCTTACCATCCCAAAATATTCTAACCCAAGCAGCCCTGTTGTTGAAGTCATTATTAATGGGACCACCATTAACAATGTATTAGTAGATCTTGGAGCAACTATAAATGTAATGACCAGGGATATAATGTAACAACTTGGCATATATTGTTAGAGTTGTCATATTATAGCTAATAATTTATTTATTTAATTATTAGTCTATTATACTCTACACTTAAGTTAGACTTAGGCCTTATTATTCTTTAGGGTTTTCACCTTTAGGGTTTCGTGATTCCTTTTATAAGGATTCACCTCTTTGTATTTCTTGAGGAGATCAGATTATCATATTGTAATATTATTCATAATAGAGATTGCTCTTTTGAATGTGCATATGATGTCTCTGGCTTTTTGGCCTCCATAGATTTTTCTTTCTTTTTGTTCTTTGCTTCTTCCATGTGACAGGGTTATGCATGCAGGTGTTCTTGGGAGATTAGTTTTTCACCTAATCTAACATGGTATCAGAGCCATCTTGTTGCTCATTGTTCATGTTTTGTTGAAGTGTTCAGAAGTAGGAGGTTTTCTATGTTTTTAAGAAGCTTTTTATGTGGATTTAGAGGGGACCTTTGTTTATGGTCATTTTGGGCTAAAACGGACATCACTGTTGCGCTCAGAGCGCCCAAAAACCCTAGAATCCATATAAAATATGTCCATTTTGGACACCTTTGCAATTTGAGAAAAAAAAATTGCATACCAGGTCGTACGGCCTGGCACGCACCCTGAGATGGTGATTTTTCAAAAAAAAATTAAAAAATTTATTGGGCCACCCAGGCGTCGCCCAGCCCCATGGCCTCTGTAAAGCTGCCCACCACCGCCCGCGACCTCCGCAGAGCCACCCACCACCACCCACGTGGCTGCCACCACCGACGCTCTCTGCACCCGTTGCACCCGCTGCCACCGGCTCCGCTCCACTCCGCCTGATCTTAGCCCCCTTCTACTGAGACTAGGTCACATGGGGGCCCATCCCCTAATGCCCAGCTCATAGCCCCTAGTCACCCACGTGACCAAGGCCCTTATTTTTTAGCCCCAGGGGCCTTTTGAGCAGTGATGGCTGTTAATTTTAAGTCGGCACTTTGCTGACGTCATCCCCTTATTTGCTCTTTTTTAAGATTTTTTAAGGGTACCTGGGTTTTTTGGCCGTATCTTTTGCATACGGTATCAGATTTTCGAATTCTTTATATCGTCGAAAAGCTCTTTACGAGCCCGATCTAATGGCGGAAGTTTGATTCTCTGATTTTTCTATTTTGATGGCATTTTTTGTTGTCAAATTTGAATTTTTTTTTACCTTCTAGAAGCCATTTCTTGGTCATCCAGACTCCTTTTTGGGAAAACTAGATATCGTCGAAAAGCTGGTTCAGTAATTTTTTCAATGGCAGGGGTTTTTTTTCCAAATTCTGCTCCAGGTTCTTTCTCCTCTGAGTTTTTCACTTTTGCACTCTGGCGGATTACTTGGGTTCTACAGGTCTTGAGATCTCTGCTTCTATTCTTCTGGCTCACCCTTCTTTCTTTCTTCTAAGCATTATATGCTTCTCTTATGTAGCATTTTTTTTCTATAAATGCACTAAGATAAAGTGTATGCTTCTACATATCTAGGATTTTGAGCACCTTGTGTTTGTTTGTACTCGCACTCAGTTATAAAGTGTCATGGGGGTTATGATGTTTTTCCTTATGTGCTCATCCACCTTTGTCAAGTGAGTGTACCTTCCATGACATTAGCCCATGTTGTGTGGCCAGAAGATCAATTCTTCTTCTTCGACACCACCCTTTATCTTGTGTTTGTACCCTCTTTTGCACTGTTGGTGTTCCTAATTCTTCTTCTTGCAGATGTTTCTGGCATTGCATTTTAGTGTTCCTGTCAACCCTCTCCCTGTTCAGCATTATGGGGGGGTTCACCTGTTGGTTCTATTGCTTCATTGGTTCGGTTGAGTGATCTACGTCTTCATTTTTTGTTCCTATGTACTAGGCGGATGTAGTGGCTAGGCACCTATGCATTTCAGTGAGATGGATCATCTACTATATAGACACTCATTCATTCCTACTTTTGGAGGCCACCTCTTCAATTGATCAGCTCTTCAGACTTTGTCTTCTCTACCTAATCATGCACTTCTTCAGTGGAGGTTCCAGTAGTTACTTCTGACAATGTTTATAGCTTCATGCTTCAGAGATGCTATACATGCTCTTTCTTGTTCCTTTCTTTGGGACTTTTCCTAGATTGGAGGCTTTTTTTCCTTCATCTAGTTTATTTCTTGTATTTGGGTACCTGATCAGGCCTATTTGCTAGGACCCATAGTTCTTTCATGCATTTTTGTTTTCATGCATCTTTTAGTCCTTAGTTGTTTAGCTTCTCCCTAAGTTACACTTAAGGGGGGATGTTAGAGTTGTCATATTATAGCTAATAATTAATTTATTTAATTATTAGTCTATTATACTCTACACTTAAGTTAGACTTAGGCTTCTTATTATTCTTTAGGGTTTTCACCTTTAGGGTTTTGTGATCCCTTTTATAAGGATTCACCTCTTTGTATTTCTTGAGGAGATCAAATTATCATATTGTAATATTATTCATAATAGAGATTGCTCTTTTGAATGTGCATATGATGTCTCTAGCTTTTTGGCCTCCATAGATTTTTCTTTCTTTATGTTCTTTGCTTCTTCCATGTGACAAGGTTATGCATGTAGGTGTTCTTGGGAGATTAGTTTTTCACCTAATCTAACATATACAACCTCCAAACCACTCCTACTATCCTACAACTCACAGACAGTTCAACTATAAAACTTGATGGAATGATTGAAGATATAGTTGTTGACCTTGCAACCTGGTTATACCCAGCAGATTTCATGATCTTGTCACCAAAGGCTACTACTAGGTAGACCTTGCTTAGCAACTGTTGATGCTCACATTGGTTGTCACTCAGGGGATATGACCATTTCTGATGGTCAGCATACAAAGACTCTTTTCCTATATCCTCCTGCTCAACCCCAAATGGACTTAGCCTCACCAATCTGGCCTGACATAGGAGAAGAAGACGAGGTTATCAATTCAGTGTCAAAATTAATGATGATAAAAAGGGACCACTTTCTACAGCTTCAATATGAAGACAAGGTAATCACCCATATCCTACAAAATCAGTATGGATCAAGCCTGGATTCACTAGGATGTTCTTCCAGCAACTGCTCTCTGCAAGTTTTAAACCAAGATTGCCAATGGCCTTCTCCTATAGCCAAAGAGCTCTATCACCAATTGCTTCCCCATGAGATACAAGTACCCTCATTTATAGATGCATCCATGATAGAGCTGACTAAGCAAATAGAGGTCTCTCCTAACCGTTACCTGAACATCAATGGAAAATTAACTACTCAGCAACAAATGTCTTTGACTAAAACACTAAAGGCCCATGCTAGAGCATTTACTTGGGATTATTCTGACATGAAAGGTTTGGATCCAAAACTATGCACTCATAGGATCTATCTAAAAGAAGATAAACCTCCAATAAGGCAATTCCAGAGGCAAGTGAATCCAGCATTACGAGAAATCGTTAAAATAGAATTGCAAAAACTCCTCAACGCTGGATTCATTTACCCCATATTTGACAATCAGTGGGTTTCTCCATTAGTAATTGTGCCCAAAAAAGGAGGAAAATGGCGTGTGTGTGTGGACTATAAGGAACTCAATAATGCAACCAAAAAGGACCATTTTCCTCTTCCCTTCATTGACCAAGTATTGGACTCTTTAGCAGGAAAAAAGTATTTTTCCTTCTTAGATGGGTATAGTGGGTACAATCAGATCCAAATCTTTCCTGAAGATCAGGAGAAGACAACTTTCACTTGCCCTTGGGGAACTTTTGCCTATTATGTTCTTCCATTTGGTCTTTGTAATGCTCCAGCAACCTTTCAGAGAGCATTCATCAACATCTTTGCTGACATCTCTCATGACTGTATGGAGATCTATATGGATGATTTCACAACCTATGGTGAAACTTATGAGGAAGCCCTAAGCAACCTAGACAAGGTCCTAAAAAGGTGTGAAGAACATAATATATCCCTCAATAGCGAGAAATGCTTCATGATGATGCAAGAAGGGATAGTACTTGGCCACTATATATCTGCAACAGGAATACAAGTGGATCAAGCCAAAATTGAGATCATTCAAAACCCTCCCACACCAACCAAGCAAAAATATGTCCAAAGTTTTATTGGACATCTAGGCTATTACAGAAAGCTCATAAAGGATTTCAATAAAATGGCTAGTCCCCTTCACACTCTACTTACTAAAGATTCAGAATTTGACTAGACCCCAACTTGTGAAGTGGCCTTCCTGCAGCTTAAGACAGTCCTTACAATAGCCCCAGTCTTACGAGGACCAAATTGGGAACTTCCATTTCATATACATATTGACGCCTCAGATCATGTGGTAGGAGTTGTGCTTGGCCAAAAAGAGGACACAATAGAGCATGCTATATACTTCATCAGCAAGAATCTCCAAGGAGCTTAATTGAATTATATGGTCATAGAAAAGGATCTTCTGGCATTCATTTATGCTCTCAATAAATTCTACCATTATATTATGGGGTATCGGATCTATGTGCACATTGATCATGCAGCCATTAAATACCTTGCTAATAAGCTTGCAATCATAGGCCGACTGGCTAGATGGCTTCTATTGTTGCAAGAATTTGATATCACCATAATGGATAAACCAAGAAAATCCAATGTAGTTGCAGATTTTCTCTCACGACTGTAGAACAAGGATGAACCCCAGCTAATTGATGACAGCTTTCCTGATGATTACCTCTTCTCTATTTCAGCCAAAACTCCTTGGTATGTAGATATTGCCAATTACTTGGTCTCTCAAAAGGTACCTCCCTATTTCTCACCAAAAGAAAAGAGGCTCCTCATAGAAAAAACTTTCAATTTTCATGGATTGTTGATTGTCTATTCTATAATGGGTCAGATCAAATATTAAGAAGGTGTGTCAGGGAGGATGAAACCTATGACATTCTTCATGCATGTCATAATGAGCATTATGGAGGGCATTTCACAGCTAAAAGAATAGCGATGAAGATACTGAATAGGGGATATTATTGGCCAACCATCCATCGAGATGCTATCAATTATACAAGGAAATGTGACCGATATCAAAGAATGGGAAGACCAACAAAATCTGATGAAATGCCTCTCTTTCCACAGGTGGTAGTAACTCCATTTGATAAATGGGGATTAGATTTTATAGGACCCATTACTCTATCTTCTAATGACAACTCCTACATCCTTGTATATATTGACTATGTAACTAAATGGGTGGAAGTCTGTACTATGAAACATGCTAGAGATAAAAAAAAGTTGTTGAGTTTCTGTATGAAGAGATCTTCCCATGGTATGGTGTTCCAAGAGAGTTGGTTACAGATCAGGGTGCTCAATTCACTTCCACATTGATTACTGCACTTATGAATGAATATAAAACTTGCCATAGGACATCGAGTCCATACCATCCATAGGCGAATGGGCAAGTTGAGGTTACCAACAGGGAAATAGAGGCTATTTTGACCAAAACTATGTAGCTACATAAGAAAGACTGGAGCATAAGGTTACAAGAAGCAGTCTGGGCATATAGGACAACCTAGAAAACCACAACTGGTTTCACACCATTTGAGCTAGTTTATGGAAAAAATGTTGTAATGTCGATAGAATTTGAGCATAAAACATTGAGAATAGCATTACAGTTGAACATTGATCTTCCAGCAACACAATGCGACAGGATCCTGCAACTCAACTAGCTAGATGAAATGTGAAAGGCTACCTTATAGGACACAAAGATGATCCAGGTCCAATGAAAATGGTGGCATGATTCCCACATCCTAAAAAAATGATTCGCTCTTGGTGACTGGGCTCTCCTGTATGATTCTCGCTATCAAGAAAACCAAGGTAAGCTCACTACCCAATAGCTAGGTCCCTATGAAATTGAAAATGTCTATGCTAATGGTGCAATTCAGCTATCAACCATCGACCCATTATGTTTTAAATTATTGGTGAATGGGCATAGACTCCATCTGTATCATAAACCATAAATAAAAGCTGAGTTCCTGTGGTAGTTTGAGATTTCTCCTGCCAACGTTGAACCTCCTGCAGCTAATCACGATCCTGCAGCCGTTGAATCCACCACACATTTCAGACCTCCTTTGAATGAAGACATTCAAAAGGTAGATGGCCCTCCTCCTACGAGTGATTATCCTATCGCCAAACCCACCATCCAATCATCACTTTAATTCTGCATGACTACAACCATAATAAAGTTTTCATTTCCCATGAAAATATTCTCTTTCATAATAAATACTCCATCCCATCACCTTTTTCTTCACCACTCATTCATCCATCACATCTTTTTCACCCCGTACTTCTCTTTGTATGATACACGTCATCAAATATTTTTGGATTTTGACATTTATGGCACTTTCACATCAGGTACGTGCTCAACTATTCTTTCATATACTCTGTACTTGTTTAAACATAATTATCTTTTATGCTTCATTTAATTTAGTAGTTATATCCAAGCATTGCTGTACATTTTAACCACGCATGTGAGGACACCTATGTCCTTTTCATAGGGGGCAGTACGATAATATGAGATGAAAAAATTTGCCAAGATTTTGATTTAATTTCCATTAATAGCACACAAGCTTTGAGTGTAATCATTATTCCACCAACCTTAGATTTTGGCTTCTTTAAAAATCCCTGAACACCAAAGTTGGCTACGATATTCTCTGATATTTCCACTTCCATCCCTACTAAGCCATAGCAAAGAAACCCTGAGTTAGAACAGAGTAGGAAGCTTTGGAAATTAGGAGGAATTGTGAAACATTGAGCTAAGAGAAAAGGTTGTAGAAATTTAAGTATGGGTGGGCCACCTATTCGGTCTGAACCAACTAGTCACACGTCATTGCTACAAGATCAAGCGAGTGTTTGGGAATTCAATCGTGTGGGGTGGCTCAGCTATTTTATCAGATTAAATGGTCATGATGAAGCTATTGCGATGGAATTCTTGCATACATTCAGAAATGGTGTAGCATATGTGAAAGGATTATGAATCGAAGCTTCAGAAGCACAAATAGCAGAAGTCTCTGGACTTCCTGCTACCAGAGAACCTTTTCCTCATGGTCATGATGCCCATACAACCAAAGCCGAATTCTCCCTACCTATAGACACAACACTGGAAAGTAGTAAACAAGGTATGAAAAGACTTTCTCTTCTAGGTGATTACCCACAGTTTGTTGTTCACATTATCTGATATATTACTTGTGAAGGAAGGTTTTCATTTTTGCATGTTGTGTATTTTAAATTGTTGAGCCATTTGTGGCATGGGTGGTTAATTAATGTTCCCAATGTTCTATATTCACTGTTAAATTTGAGCTCTGAGGAAGTAAGGAAGGGTAGGCAAAATTTTGTTACCCATCATGGGTTAATCAAATTACTGGTAGAAAAGGCCCTACGCAATAATTCTCCTATGAATTGGGATGAATTTCTCGCTGCTCCTCATGTTCAACTAAAGAGGGAAAGACCCGTGCTCCTGTGGCCACTATACAGTTGTGTAGATGATGAGCTGGATGAGGATTCGAAAATAAGCCAGTATGTCAGGGTGGACAGGATGAATGGATTCTACTGGAGGGTGTGCAGTTCGATGATCGAGAAACATAGGAAGGTGACTTCAGGGTGTTAGCAAAGATTAAAAACTCTTTGGTGCCTGAGGATGGGCACTAGTTTTCATGCGGGGAAAAACTGATGAGGCATATTAATGCCATACTTTAGAATACCCTAGGACAATATTTTCTATACCTTTTGCTTCATTTTGATACATTTACCACAAGACTCTTATGTTTTCCTACTACTATATGGCATGATGCCAACAAACATTTAACATGGTTTAAACGTACTTAATATGCTATGCTTGGATAAATTACTATATTTCTTGTTCTAAAAGATATTGTTGTGTTTCAATGAGTAGAGTAGATGTTTGAATATGATTGATTATGTGTGTTATGGTAATTACTATCATAAATATCTTATCCTAACCCTTGAAGGCATAGCACATTGGAATAGCGAATGTTGTTTTGACCAGGTATGGCGCATTCATTTCATGGAGTGTTCCACTCGGTCTTCCTGTAGCTTTAAGTGGAAGAACGTTCAATACATTGCCAATTGAAGGGATAAGGTGGCAGTCCCAGTGAAGAGCAAGGTGGCATGTTACTTCTCTGAGAAAATCTAGGCGCGAGTGGGAAGTTAGATTTGTTGTCACAACAATTCTCTCCTCTACTTTGGATTCAATCTGTTCAGTCTTTAAGACTTTCCTTCTTTCTAATTAATAATGTTGTAATAAATATCCACATGTTTCTACAGCATAGTTAGGAAAGTAGTTAGGAGTTTTTCCTTTAAATAAAGCCTCGCTCCTATGTGAGCACAACAAGGAGGGCATTGTCAAGATTATAGAAATAGTTTTCAGATAGTTTCACTGTATTATGAGAATTTTGTACTTTGACATTCAATCAATAAAATGAAATTTTGATATTCAGTTGAGTGTAAGTGTGATTTAGGATACTCATCCAAGGGGGCCCACTTGGTGAGAAATCCACATTAAGATAGATTCATACTAGCTAGAATCATTTCCTACATTTATGTTGTTTTAAGTGCCAAGTGTTGAACTGCTCCTGCAGCCTAAGTCGTAGAAAAGAAAAAGAATGATGGCATCGTTTGTAAGAGTCTTCATGTCTTATTAACAATTATACTTTTGTAGTTTATATTCCAGCAGTTACTTTTCTACATACTTCAACTTAAGCATTACTTTAGCATTCATTTCCTACAATCATAGTATAGTTTCCCTTTAGCATTTCCTTCCTGCAACAATGATAAATGTGTGGCTGAAATATACTTGGTGCATATACTTTGTTGGCCCATTTCAAGTGATACATCCCTGGTCTGACTTACTAAATGAATTTTTATAAAGAGGATAAGCTACTCGGTTGGATGTCCAATCCCTGAGTCCATAATTATACCTAGTTTATGAGCCTTTATAGGAAGTGATCATAGAGCTTAGTAAGATTCAAAGGCAACTAGTTGAGGAGACCTTGCTAGAGAAAATTTCTCAACCAGTATATCATACTCAAAAATATATTGCAAGAGCAAAAGTGGTCACCTGAAAAGAGAAAGAGCATACATGAAGGATAAGATAAGACACCATGATTCAATCTAATAAAAAAGTGTGTTATGCTATGGAAATATGGAGGAGAGATCAAGATGGTCATGGATGACATGGGCTAGGAAATTTATCTTGTGCTAGGTGATCCATGAGAAAGAGAAGAGAGAGGAAGGAGAATTGATGGTCTATCAAATTGTGTTATGCTAGTCAACTCTACCTTGAAAAGTTTCTTCCTACTAGCAACTTTGACTGTTGTGTGCCTAATGATAGCTTTGTCTATGTGGTGCACCTACTAGAAGCTTTGAAAATGTCTTTGTATGATTAATCTAAGGACCAAGAGTTGATGGTCTAGCGAATTGTGTTACGCTAGTCAACCCATGAAAAAGGATAGGTCGAATGGTATGGAAAATTGTGTTATACTAGTCAACTAATCCTGAATATGTAAAAAGGGGGGAGTAAATAGCCCAAGAAAATTGTGTTATGCTAGTGTACTCTTTCTGAAAATATGAAAGGAGAGTGATATGGCCCTACAAAATTGTGTTATGCTAGTGCACTCTACCTATCATGTTTAAATTGAATAGAATGTATGCCCCTCCTAACATGGAGAGATTGGTACTATGTTATCATCTTAAGGAAAACAACAAGAAGGATAAAGCTTTTTGAACATCAAGACAATATGTACAAGCAACACCCAAGAAATACCCAGTCTAAACCAAAGAGGTCATAGCTCCTATGAGGTCATGGAAGGGATAAATGCAAAGAGATACCTTAAAAGAAATGTAAAATAGCTCTTTGTGAAGGATGACACATTGTTTAGTCTCCACAATAAGGGACTTATTTAGCATGGAAACCCAATAGAGAACAATTAAAAATGTTATGATCAAGGATGCTTATTCTCAATTTAAACCAACATTTATATGTACAATTGGATGTCGCATGATAGAAAATTACCGCTTAACTAAGGAAAAAGTGGATCCTTGAAGAAAATGAGAGAGATTAATAGAATGTCCTTGCCTCCCAAGTGTGAAGACAAGGATAAGGAGAAAGAGGACCTATTATGCTACCCGCAAAGTATGCTACACCATGCATGACAATGAGCCCCCCAAGGAATAGGCTAACAATGTTACATAGTGTGGAGCAATATATAGGGACTTAGATGCTATTTAGAGAAATCAGGATTGAAATATAACTCATTGTAACTTGATATGCGAATAACATCAATAAGTTGTTTAATCTTATAATGTAAAGCTTGACATTCATTAGTAGAGTGATCCTAATATCCATGATACATGTAGCAAGGAAGACTTGTAAGATGTTGACTACGTCTCTTTTTTTATTTAGACTTAGTAATCACCTTAGCATGATGAATTTTAAGCAAAATCATTTCTTGATTAAAGGTAGATGTAGAAGAAATGTTAGCTGATGAAGGAGAGGATGTAGACAAAGAAGGGGACTCAAAACCAAATGCTATAATAGGTTTCTCACTGTTTTGAACACTTTGTTGCACACATCCTAAATCTTTGTGATTCATGATGGTGAGCTAACAGTAACTGTTTGTGGTTTCTTGTAAGGATTAAATCCTAGTCCATAAGAATGTTCATGCCCCTTATTTCCCAAGGGAAATTTAATTCCTTGTTCATGTTTTCCATGTCCATTTCCATTGAGTCCATATCTGGATAATAAATGATAACCAGGACCATAATGAGAAGCCATATCAAAAAGAGTTAATGGAGACTCGTGAGTCACTATTCCATAAGAGTCGGGTTTGATAATTTCTAAAGATTCTTTAAGAGTGGAAGCAGTGACAAAATTTCTACTAATCTCATCAAAAAGAGGAGTTGTGTTGGATTTTTTGTAAGCTTTAGATTTTTTGAGGTTTAATGTTGAAACTTTGTATTCACAAATATAAGTTGGGTTGAAATCTAAGGATCCCCAATCATCATCTGATAGGACACTAGTAGAACAACTATTCGGGTGATCATCAACCATAACAGTGTACATAAAATTGTTGTAGATAAACTTGACTTTTCGATGAAGAGTAGAAGGAACAATAGGAATAGTGTGTAACCAAGGTCTACCCAAAATAAGGTTATAACTAAGAGGTCTAGGAATCACATGAATAGGAGTGTCTAGAATAACTAAACCTACTTTAATAGGTAAAGTGATGATACCTAATGTATTCTTAGCAATATTTTCAAAGATATAAATAGGAATATAATTAGGTATAATAGTTCAAACATCAGCTTTGATTTCTTTCAACATGTGGTCCATACTAAAAAAATTAAGTCTGGACTCATTATTAACCAAGGCCCTATGAATGAGATTATTGTTGATAAGGATACCTACCATAAGGGTATCATATCGGTCTTGAACTTCTTTAAGAGGAAAATCATCTTTAGTAAACACAATTTGAGGTGGGTCATGCATAGCATGCATACATTCCAAAAAGGAATTGATATTATCTTGATTAGGTGGTGGAGATGGAAGAGTGGTTAAATATTTTTGCAATGCTTCATGATATGTAGGAGAAGTTTGAAGAATCCCCTAAAGGGAAATCTTGGAATGGATATTACAGAGTTGTTGTATTAAGTCATACTCATTTTCAAGGTTTTAAGGAAGACAGGGTGTAGTAGGAAGCACAGGTTGAGAAGGTGGAAGAGAAGTGGGAACAATTAGATTATTCAGTTGAGGATTATTTCTTGTGCGATAGATGTGAGACATCACATGATAATCTTCAATAAACTCCAAAGAACTTCAAGGTTTTCCTTTCACATTTATAATTGGCTTATTTGTAGTCTAAAAATATTTTTTTAATTATATCCTTTAATTGTAATCATAGGTGTAGTGAAAGTTTGAGGACTGGATTTTTTAGGATAACCTTTAACAATAATGATATGTATGTTAGGAGTTTTAGAGAAAGTCGATTGAGTACATCCTTTGATAGTTATCATAGGATTGTTGGCTACCATAGGTTAAGCATGAACAATAACATTGACTTGATCAAGGTCTTGATTGTTCATGGATTCATGACTAGAAGGGAAATTAGGAATGAGATTATCCTCCTTTTCCGAGGTATCTTCGTGAATAAGACAATATTTAGGAGAGAAACTCGAGACGTCGATTAATGCTTCATCTCTATAAGGAGTTTCAAATGAAGGTAAGGTGATATTAAGAAAAGTATATAAAATGTCCTCCTCTTCTACTAAAATGTCCTCATAAGGGGGGAATATCTTAGGAGAACAATCATCGTCGTATATGAATATCTCATCTCTGGAGGGGTAGAACAAATGTCAACCATTATATCATCTTATTTCATGAAGGTTTCTTCATCAGGAAGAGAATAATCAATGTCATTGTCCAAGGGTTCATCCCAAATAGGATAAACATTGAGAGAAGAATATCTTTATTTAAATAAAGGACTCCTTAGGAGAGGAATAATCATGACTCAAAATGTTTTCATGAGGGAGAGAGTAATCAATATCAGTATGTAAGGGTTCATCCCAAATAGGAAAATCATCAAGGGTAGGAATATCTATATGAATAAAGTGCACGATAGGAGAGGAATAATCATGACTCACTAAAGCTTGATCCCTAAAAGGAAAGGGATGGGAAGGAAAATGGGATAAAGTATTCATCTCTGGCACCAAGATGTCTTCATAAGAGAGATACATTTTAGTAGAAGGATCAACATCATCTTTCAAGATCTCACCCTTTTGAGGGATATTCTTTGAATAAGTGTTAAGACTTTTCTTGTTCTAAAATGTGTTCATCAGTGGGATTGGTTTTGAGAGGGACAATAGTGTGACTATGAATAAAATTGAGAACTAAATTATCATCATATGCATGAAAGGACACATTTTAATCTTGAAAGAAACTTGAGATTGGACTAGAAGATGATGATAACAACTCCATTAATATAATTAAAGTGAAAAATGCATAAAATGAACTAGTTTTGTGTATTTTTTAATATTTTTATTTTGAAACATGTAATCATGAAAATGAAATGCAAGAATGCAATGGATCTATGACCCAAAGAAGGTCTAAATGCGTAGAATGTAAATGAAATACATACAAGGTAAATATAGATATGTAATTGTAATGGAATATATGATTTAACACTAAAATTCATAGAAGATCTAACTACCAAATCAGAAAGTATAATACATAAAAGAGTCAGGTTTACCAAAATGTGATATAGAAATTGGTGATCAATCATGGACCTCCACTTTCTATATACATTGGAATACAAAACCCACCCTTAAAAAAAATCTGATTAGCACAACTAAAATATATGAAGGGGTGTTAATGCATGATCTAGAAAAAGGGGGATTTCGATATTCTGTATATGGATTAAAAATCAGATTATGATATGCAAATGCAAGAAAGACACTTATGATATGTCTAAAGAAATGATTTTTAACAAAGTGTAATATTAGATATGATGTATCAAAGTAAGTACAAGATGAAAAGAGAGAGAATGAAGTCACCTTGAAAGCTAGGAGAGCATAAGTGAACTTAAAGACTGGAATTGACTATCGAGAACCTGTCAAAATTGGCAACCGTTCTAGATCTGGAATCTTGACCTATAAATCCTGACTATGAAATTTGCATATTCAAAGGAAAAGGCCAACCCAATTTGGCCTATTCCCAAAAATTTGGCCTAGTCTTGGAGGTTCAAAAACTGATGAAATTTGTAGAGGATCAATCCCTGGTTTTAAAACCCTGAAAATTCAAATCTTCAATTGCACCACTTGATCTTGCACATAAGAAAGAAGGGGAAATTGTTAAAACAAGCCCTTGAATGATGAATGTTGTATTTTTCCACAATTTTGAATTGAGGAGGAAAGATAAGAAGAAGGATTGATAGATAATATAGATCTCCTCCCTTGATTGCAAACTCATTTTCTTGACCTCCAATAGGGAAAGAAGCTAGATCTATGGAAGGAAATTCTTTGAATGCATGATGGAAATGATGCATTGAAGACTTAAAATGCTTGATGGCTTCCTTGCACTTGAATTCTTAATGGGCTTGAATGCTTGATGATGAATGCCTTTAATGGATGGATGCTTGCACTAATGGATGCTTGCTTGTACTTAAACTCCTTGAATGCACAATAGCTTGCTTGTGGATGTGAATTCAATTGATGGATTTCATGGATGGTATAATAATGGATGTCAAAATGAGAGTGAGAGGTCTTCTTTTATACATATTTCAAGGGTCAAATTTTGTGAAGCTGACCCAGGTTAAGAACCTTAGATAAATTACCCCGCATTGGTCTCAGAACCAACTAAAAATCAACCCCCAAGGAATAGGCTAACTTGGGTCAACCTATTCCAAGATTAATAGGAATTTGACTTATTCCTAGGGAAGACATTTTTTTTAAATGGTGTAGGGACTATGCAAAAAGGGGTATTGGAGGTCATAACTCACTAAGAGATTAGGGTAAATTCTGAGATCTAAAAATGCATTTAAAGGACCTAGGTGGAAGATGAATTATGTAAATGGATGAAAAATGGGAAATCATGCATAAAAGTTAGAACCATTCTCAATTTTTGAATAATTAATATTGATTTGGAGAATGCAAAAGGGATAAAAGGACGTGAAATCAATGTGGGAACCCTAGATGCTAAAATGGGGCTAAAAATGAGCACCTAACAAGGGTGTTTACTTTTTAGGATAGTACATAATGTAGCTTTCACTTTGAATATATAATTAAAATAAAAAGGTTTAATTTTATTTATTTCCTCTTTTTTGAAATAATAAAATTTAATTAGAAAATTGAATAAATGATATAAAGAAACTTTATACACTTAAAAATTAATCAGCAATCTTAATTTATTTATTTTAATTGATCAAATTATCTAATTTAATGAATTAATTAAATATTTATACATTTTGGGATCATAGGTTGAGTTTTCTAGTACCAAAACCTTATTCACCTTTCCTAACATTTGTTTCTACTATATAATACAACTAACCACAAAATGTCTCAATATCATCATTTTTTATATTAATCAAAAATAAAAACTAGGGTATTGACCCTTTACAAAATAATAGTCCAAGGGCATATAGACACATCACACTAACAATGGATAAACATGAAAAGCAACCTAAAAAAAGATAAAAAAAGATAAACATAGATCATAAAATTATAGCCTATACCCACAAAAGTTAACACCAAAGTACCGAGTAGTACCAATCAAAAGAGAAAAAACTAAAAGACTAACCAACATCCTAATAGTATGGTTGAGCTTGTAGCACACACAATAAAATTTCAAAGATCCTCTCAGGGTAAATGCAAAAATATATAGACTCAAGCCCCAAAGGAGTAAGGGTTCCAAACCCTACTAGACCTTGTGTGAAGATTTAATGTTGCAACCTGATAGATATAGAACATGAGACCAATCATTAGTGATGAATTTGAATAAAACCTTGTAGTTACCTTCCTCTTATTCATCTTCACCAAGAATCTTGCATTGAAGTAGGCATAAAGAGGTCACAGAGTTGTGCATTATGTGAAGACTAAATCTGGAGATGCTAGCAAGCTTCATCTCAAATTCCCTCACCTTATTTTTAAGATTGTCTATCTCATTACGTAATTTAACCAAATCCAATGTCAAAGCCACGTCAAAGCTAGATAGAACTAGTTTCTCCTCAGATGGAAACATGTCAGTACCAAGATTGGCAGGTTCCTCTCTCCCTTTAAAGGAAGTTCAGGTTGACCTATTTGAAGTGGGCTTATTTGAACTACCACTATCACCAGTCTCCATACCATCATCCCTCATGTTCTTAATTTTCTCAGTCCCCTCATTAGCAACCTGATTCTCCTATTTTGTGTCTTCCTCACAATCATAATCCAAAAGTAGTGTTTTTCCTTCCTTCACAGATATATTGTCCATCCTATTGAATCTTTGGGGAGTATTATGCTCCTCTTCAACCTCCTCGTAATTATTCTTGTTAACCTCTTCAACAAATAATTTGGCTTTTTTCTAGGGGGTTTTGTCTTTCCTCTTAGAGGTCATCAGCTAATAATATTTTCCCTTTGGGCTAGTCTTTGGGGCAGCAGCATCAGAGTTCATAATTTTTGGCATGGCCTGACGGGAGGCAATTTTACTAGCCCTTGAATTTTTAATACCTATTTTCTTGTTCTGGCCAAGCATGTTAATGAGGTTAGTCAATGGGGAAGACTGTGTCAAAGGGGACACATAGAAAATGATAGGTGAAGAAGAGCATAGGGCCAAGAGAAATGTGGATGTCCTAAAAATGAGGCCCTGGTGTAAAAAAATAATTTCTTACCCTGACAAACATTATCCTTAGCATCAAACACAGAACACTTGAAAGGTAGTTCAATTAGAAAAATGAGAAAGAGATGATTTACTGATACTTAAAGTGATTAAGAAGTGGCATGTGATAAAAATAGTAAACTTTAAAATGTCCTTCTAGCGTAAAATACCTCATGATCATAAAGAAAATTTTGTCCCAAGCAGGAGGCAATTCTTCCCTAGCATATCCACCTTATTTATTTACCAGAGCCTCACTGCACTTGAAGAACCTATTCATGTTGTCATTATCCAGTATGTGTTTTGTCTTATTCCATTTTATGCCCTTGGTTGAAAGCCCAGTGGCCTTAGCAATGACCTCTTCACTGATTTCAAAAGAAATGCCCCTAACTAAAACCCTCCTGTTATCCCAAGAGCTAGAAAACTAGGAAAAAAGTCCCTCATCAAACTCATTAATGGATTTTATATAATCAGAAACCCCACACTCCTTGTAGATGTGCCATAATGTAGTATTATTATTAAACTCATATGGTTTCCCTAACTTGATGTGTCACAGTCACGATCACCTCCCATAATAATAACAAAAAATGTAAGGCACTTAATAATAAAATGAGGGCTACGACTCTTGATACGGGAAGGAGAAGTTGTCATTATCACCAAGAATTTTAAGGGGAAAAAGAAAGCATGTATGTCCAGTTGGGTGAAATCATTTCACTAAAATTAGATTGATTGGTTCAATTTGAAATGGGGAGATTAACTAAATAGGATGCAATAGGGAGAAATATGTGTATATAGACAATAGATAGACTAATATGAAAATACTAAAACCATATCTAAGAAGTAGACAAAGCCACTGACTTGAACATAAATTTTTAGCTAATTATGTTTGTCATGGGTGACCTAGACAGTAGGGGTGACTAGACTTGCCCCTATTTGTCAAAGTCACTCTTGCACTACCAAAAGTTGTTGAAGGGGCCCGAGATTTGAAGAAGACCATTATGCCTTCCTAAATTCAAATTTGAAATTATACCACCTATCACCAACACATAGAAAATGGAGAAAATGTTAAGAGAAAGAGGTTTGCCTCAGTCAAACCCTTCTATGGGAATTAACCTTGAAATTGAATTGAAATTACATAAAGAAAAATATGTATTGTCAATAGTAGAGGCTTGGCAAGATGTTATACCTTCACAAATGATGAGTGGATCTTGAAGGTTCTTGGAAGTTGTCTTTACCTTGGATATAAGATAGGAAGAACATGAATTACATCACACATGATAGGATCTATAAATTACTCCATATCTTCCATGTTTAATGCTTGAATTGACCTTAATTTCTCTGTGAATGCTTGATCGGATTGATTTCATTAATTGATTCATGGATCCCAAAATGAGGGACGTAGCTTTGTATTTATATCTCTCCTCCCCATTTTGGGGCTCAAAATTTGAAGGATGCCAATTAAGGATTGAAATCTCACTCAAAAATGAAATACTAACCTTAAATTAAAACTTGGACAAAAATTAGCTCTTAAGGGGTGCCTCCTGATGTACAAGTTATAAAAAAATCACCCCATATGTCTTGAGTCACCCTTTACAAGGAAAATAAGGAGTGAATTTTGATTGGGGATCAATTTTGATCAGAGGATTCCAAAAATGTGATCTAAATAATGGTGTGATCAAGCATAATGGGCATAGAAGCCTTGGACACTAAAATAGGGCCTAATTAAGTACCAAAATTGTAAGTGATTATAATTTAGAATGCTACATTTAGCCCCCACTTTAGTGGGAGTATGAACCTGCTTCATACTCATGGTTAAGTAGATCAAATTATAGTAAAGAAATATCATCAAGGTAAAAGAGACAAGGAAAACACCAAGCTCTCAAGTAACTTAGGTCCTTGTCAATCTTGAATAAAGATGAAAGAAACATCCATGAGAGAGAGTGAGACAGACAGACAGATAGACAAACAGACAGACAGACAGATAGAGAGATAGAGGTAGAGAGAGACAGAGAGACAAAGACAGAGAGACAAAGAGAGATAGAGAGAGATAGATAGAAAGACAGATAGATAGATAGAGGTAAGCTTACTATTGGCCATGCAAAGAAAAAGGTAGGAGTGCAAAAGATGGATTTGATAGTCTAGGAAGCTACATTATGCTAGTTAATCCATCAAAAGGATAACCAACTAAGGCATTGTCCTCAAGGAAATCTTCCATAGGAGGATTATGCCTAAGGAAAGCATTATCTCCAAAGAGATTTTCTCGAAAATAGTGCCAAGAAATATTAGGCCTAAGGAAAGCATTTCCTCCAAAGGGATTTTCTAAGAGGGGATTAGTAAGAAAAAGTCAGGGTTTTCCATGTAATCAGAAAAACATTGATCAATATGGTGTGTGAATGTATAATAAAGAGAAGAGTGTACACCCCCATGTTAAATAAATTATGTATGTATTAATGGGAGCAATACATTTAAGGTAGGATACACCCAAAAGACAAGCACATTTCCACTATAACTTGTCCCCAAACAAGGACTAACCAAGGGAAATTAGTCATGTGATAAAGAGAGAGCACAAAGAGATCTACTAAATATAGGGTCAATATGATCATATGATAACTCATGTATATCAAGAATTATGGAAAAATAAATGGACATCACCCCCCAAAGGTAGTAGAACTATGAGCACAATAGAGAAAGAACACATAAGAGATACAAAAAAGAGTCATTGGGCCAACATTGTGGAGGAAAAAATGAATGGTGGTTGTTTTCACTTTTCATCTTCCTTGTCATGCCCAAAAATAAACAACCAAAAACGTAACAATTTTTTTTTTTTTTTTAAAGAAAATAACTCCACTATCTTAAGAATCAAAAATCAATTAGACAAGATAGAAATACATTTCATTTTCATTATAGACATCCTATCAATTTCATTACATAATCTCTATGATGAAGAAGCATTTACATTACAATTATATATTACACTTTGATGGAATACTCAATGAGAGATCAACATAAAAGAGCTACTTCACTTCATCATATTACATATACCCTTTCATATACATCTACTATTTTACAATGAACTCAATAATGGAAATTCTTTACAATATACAAGAGAGAAAGATCTCCTTCAAGGTCAATAATACAACAACTTAGGAGAGTTGATACAAGCTCAACAAGAGAAACTTCTTCAAGCTTTTCCACTTGGGTGTTGACCTCAAAACCTGCAACAAAGGAGAGAACCATGGGTGCTCACCACCCAACCAAGGTCTCTTATGAGACCACCCCCAAGCTTGGAGAACCAAGACTAAACGGGTATGCAACAAGATCAACAAGATGCTCACAAACAATTTACACAATGCACATACAACAAATTACTCCCTTCCAAGGTTACACAAATGAGTCTTACAAGCTCATTGAGAGGGTGGAGGTGGGCTTTTCCAAGGGGAGAATGCCATTACATACAAATTTTCTCACCATGAGTATTCAAATGCCTCTTCAAGGCTACATATCCAAATGCCTCTTCAAGGCTACATATCCGTGCATATCCAAATGCCTCTTCATACACATACTTTGCTTAACATCCTCTTCAAAATACAAGAATGCAATGGCTTCCATGGTGCCCATACACCATGGACTTATCCCTCTTCTCCAAGAGAAGAGACTCTCACCTCATGGAGAGCCCAACTAACCCCTCCACCCATAGGCCACTTCTTCCCTTCCCAAAGGGTGAGTAATGCCTCACACCCATAAACAAGAACTCCCTCAATCAAGCAAAAAGAACAAGATCAAACCATGAAATCAAACCCAAAATCCCTCCCTTACAACACATTGCCACAACAAGAATCAAGATTCATATACATGAGAGGGAAAGATACAAGCTAATCTAATGCACAAGTAGAAAGACTTCCATGAGAAGAGTAACCAACCTCCACAAGTGTGATGGAAATGGAAATTTGAGAAGAGCTTATCCACTTTTCTTCCTCCTCCAAAACCCTAAAGTCTCTAAAATTAGAGAGTGGGTGAACACCCTCTAATTCTATCCAAGGCCTCTAAAAAGGGCTCCAAATTCTACCCACCCACCAATCATAATTGCAGATTTGACCCTAAGGTCTCCTTGATTTCCCTTGTCCCCCCATGATTAATGCTTGATTGGAAGGAAAGGTGAAGTTGGGTAAGGGTCAAGATCCATCCAATCTCGTAGGTAAGGGTAAATGGGTCCAAAAAAGGGTTGCCAAAGTCTCTAGGGGGTTTAGGATATGCTCAAAACCTTCCTAACCCATACCCCTAACATTAAGATACATAAATTATGCCAAAAATGACCCCTAGAACTTCTTATTGGCCTCTAGAAGTGGCTAGAATAAAATAAATTTAAATGAGTACATTACAAGTGTCAAGTGACACTAACAATTTCACATTACATACAAATGCCAAGAAAGACAACACGAAGCTAACTACTAATGCACATGAAAATTCACTTTTACGACAAGTTCACATTACAACGAGGCTTTGTAATCCCACATTGGACTAAGCCTCGGTTTACTCAGTTCACATGTGTTTAACTTTGGTTCTCCGATAATTCCCATGGTTCTCGTACCTACACACTTCACATCGAGCATCAGTAGTTCAAGATGATAACATTACATGAAATATACATATTCAATTTCCTATTTAGTATCATAACTCAATATGTATAGCTCAATTCAAATCACAATTTTCCATTCAATAATATTCGAACATCATAAGTACATAATCATCATGTGCAGTAATCAAATCTAATCATGAATAATTCACTTAATCAACGATGCATAATAAAAATCATGATGTACTCTAGATTCACATCCACACATACATAATATAATAATCACCATCAAAATATCATATCTCGAGTCTCAATCCAAAATAGATCAACAAGTGTATCACTGTATCAAAATGCAAAAAAAGATAGATGCTATGACGGGTCGGGGTGAGGCCTCAAACAAAGGCACATGTACAATAATAGCACATGTATGACATAACATGTATATAACATATAAAATAATTGAGATGCAAATGGAAGAATGTCACAACATGTTTAATCCCTTTATCACCTTGTGCCAACAAAGCAACAAGGATCATCTAAATAAATATAGAAAAAAATATATAAAGAAACACGTCAAGGGAGAAGCACAATATGAATAGGAAAACATATAAAAGAATTCATTATTTAAGAGGACCTAGTGAAGTATATCACTCACCCCCATATCAGTCATCATTGCTCAGGGAAGGTGGGAAACATGCAAGAGATGCAACACTAAGCACAATAGATGAAGCTACTACAAGTTCCAAACAAGGACTATGCTCTAATAATTAATCACTTTGTTTATCACGAGGAGCTAGGGATAACATTTGTAAAAAATTTGCAAATAATTCATGGTTTATTTTACTAACCTCATACATGTCATTAGAATCATTTAAATCAACATCATTTTCATTGTTAACATTGTTATCATCATCAAGGGTATCTTCCTCGTCAAGATTAATAACAATAGGATCTTTAATACGAAAATAACAATCATCATGTTTGGAAAATTTAATTTTCTTTAGATTATCTTCCTCCCTTGGGGTACACATAGGTTGGTCAAAGGGAATCAAAGCATTATGAGGTCTCTTAGGGGAGGAAATGGTTTGGGAAGATAGCTCATCTACCCTAGCACAATGTCTATAGAGATGGTCATGATAATAGTGGTTTCATTTGGTTTTTCTTGATATTTGAGAAGGTTTAAGATCTATCAACATTAGCTCCTTTTCTTCTCTAGGGAGAGGAATGGAAGGGACCTCACTAGGATGAGAAATAGAGGATAGAAAAAATTGTAAGATATAGGAGGTGGAACGAAAGTATAGATATGAGGAATATGAGTTATAGGAAGGAATCCAAGTCTAAGACAAGGAGATTGAGTGTTCTTAGGAATGCTTAGTTCAGAAATGATTTGGGATTTTAGTTTTTGGTAGGGTGAGAATAGATGATCTTGGAAAGGTTAGATTGGTTGATGCATGGTAGACCAAAATAATTTAAGGTCAAAGTTCCCACACCTCGCTAAAGGTTGATCAAGACTATGGTTGATCATGATGATTTCTCCATTATGGGGAAATTTTAAATATTTATGGATAGGAGAGAGAATATCTTTCATAACTATTGTATAATAGGAAAATGGGATTACATAAAAGGGATAAATTCCCCAATTCATATGGCACATTGGAATACAAAACCACCTCAAGACAAATATTATTAACACTACATGGTAATAAAGATACCAATGCAATATCTGTTCTTGAAGGGTTTTTATTCTTTTGTTGCTTAAAATTGAGAAGGAAAGGAACGATATTGATATGAACAAGAATAAATAAGAACATATATGATCTAATACAACTAATAAAACTAATGTAAAAGGGAATGAATAATAATTTGAATGCACTTGGAAATGAAATAGGAGAAGTGAGTTTCAAATTTGAATTCTTGACTATCAAAATGTCAAAATGACCTATAATTACAGATATGAGACTTGGAGGTTGTAACCTAGCTTCCTACCAAATCTCTACTCAAAATGTAGGGTACATGTTGGAAATAGAAACATGTACTCAACACATGATGCCAATGGTGACTTGTCCCTAGTGTTTTTGACTAAATTTTTCAACGATTATCTAGTAGTCCCGATATTTTTGGATCTTCTATGGTAGATCTGTAACTTATTCCTACACATAGAAAAATGGGGAAGAAGTTTGACTAAAGGGGTTTTCCTTAGCCAAAACCCCTTTTAGGTATCCACCTTGAAAATGAAATGAAATTACATAGGAAAAGATGAAATAGAAGTTAGCTCTAAATTAGCTCATGCCTTGATGATGCAATGCTTTTTGGATATGACAATAAATGTTAATGCAATAGCTTGAACTCCACAAAAACCTAAATGGAAATCATAAAAGATGAGCCTTGGATGATGAATGTTGTAGTTTTTCACAATTCTTGATGAAGAAGGAGAATAATCCATTGAAGGATTTAAGACTTGGATGCTTGAAGACCTTGATAATGCTCTTGAAATATGATTGATTGATTGATTCTTGACCATGAATTATTGCACTTGATAATGGATACCAAAACTAGGAGAGATAGAGTGTTTATATGTATCTCACATCATTTCAGGGCTCAAAAATGATCTAGACCAACCATAAAATCAAATCTCCTACTAATACCTCAATATCAGGCTTTGGACCAAATTTGGGCCCCGATCCTCAAGGACATGTCCCCATTAGCGACATGTACCTTGGAGAATGAGCCAAAATTTGAATGGGAGGTCAGGAAAATATGGCAGGTGTAGGATTTTTAGGTACAATTCATTTCAAGGTTGGGATAGGTCATGAAGGCCATAAATAAGGATATAGGACCTAGGTGATGAAATAAATTATTTGATTGGAGGAAAAAATAGAGGAGCACACTTGGAAATAATGGATAACATTTAATTTTGAATAAATTGAATCAATACAGGACTTATAATATTTATTTAAAGGTCCAATGGGAATTTTTGTAAGCGTAAAATCAATGTGGGAGCCCATACATACTAAAGTGGAGCTAAAATGAGCACCTAATTAAGGGTGCTTTCTTTATGATGATACATTTAGCCCCCACTTTAGCGGGTGTATGAATCAACCTTATGCTCATGGTAAAGTAGAGGAGATGAAGATCATGGGAAAACTACAAAGAGATAAGATATCATTAAGTTTAAGGACACAAGACCCCAAATCCAAGGATCTTAACTTGTACATCCATATACAAGGACACATAAAACAACAAAAAAGCCTAAATCTTACTTAGATTCCAAGTCAACTAGTTAAAGAGACCTTAATAAAGAAAATGTCTCAACTTCTAGCAGCATGCTTAGAAAACTATTGCAAAAGCACAAGTGGTCACGTAAAAAGAGCAAGAGCACACATCAAAGATAAGACAAGAATCCATGGTCTAACCCACTAGCATAACTATGAGAGAATGGAGAGAAGAGATAAGGACCATGAATCCAACTATCTATCAATTTTTTCTATGCTAGGTGATTCATGGGAGAAGAAGATGAGGAGAAGGAAATGATAAAATTTTTGTTATGTTATTTAAACTTATCCCAAAGAAATAGGGAAGGAGAATTGATGGTCTATAAATTTGTGTTATGCTAGTCAGTTCTGCCTTGAAAAAATTGTGCACGAGAGCAACTTACAAAATTTTGCACTCAAGGACAATTTATGGGATCATTCCTATGAAAATAATTATCTCCATTGGGATTCAAAAGGATGATCAGTCCTAATAAAATCATTTTCTCCTTAGGGATTAATAAATGGGACTAGTGTTAAGAAAAATATTATCTCCTTAGGGATCAATAAATGGGACTAGTCCTAAGAAAAGAATTATCTTATTAGGGATCCAAAAGCAATCAATCCTAAGGAAAGCATCGTCTCCTCAGAAATCAATAAAATTATATCAGTCTTAAGAAAAGCATTGTCTTCTTAGGGACCAAAAGTGATCATTCTTAAAGAAATAATTATCTCCTTAGGGATCAATACAAAAGAAAAAGTTGCATAATATACAAAGGAGGCTATATATATGCCCCCCTTCTTATGATGGAGACATAATACTATGGTGGCATCATAAGGAAAATACAAAAAGGACACCTAATTCTATAAACAAGAAGATATTCTTAAAACAACAATGTATGCTTATGCCCTTGGCAAAAAGTGAAGACCCTTGTTGGCCAAGGAAATAGATAATCGTGAAAGGATATACGCAAGTGGGAAGAGACTCTTGAAAGGAAGAGATCTTGGCTACAAGACATCTACCTTCAAGAGGAGTTTTTGAACAAATACAATATCTTAAAGACAAAGAAGGGAAGAGGGTGCCAACAAGAAGTTGATTCCACTTTTTGGCCAAAAAGTGGAACTATTTTCACTATTTTTTCAAATTTGTCTCAATTGACCTAAAACATTGAAGCACTTAAAGATTAAATCTAAAAAATAGTTAGTATTAAGAATAGGAATTCTTGAATTCTAATTTCCAAATATGTAATTTATTTGGATACCTAGATGATACAAAAAAAATTTCAATGGGCATTACTAAAAAACCATCTTTAAATGTCACTTTTTTCTCGACCATACCATGCCTATATACAATGAGTATAATTTGACCTAAATGAAAGTATTTTTAGGAATACTTTTGGGAAACCATTTATAACACACTTAAGATATATGAAAATATTTTTTTGTAATTTTATATATATATATATATATATATATATATATATATATATATATATATATATATATATATATATATATATATATATATATATATATATATATATATATATATATATATATATATATATATATATATATATATATATATATATATATATATATATATATATATTATTATTATTTTTTTTATTTTTTTTATTTTCTTTTTATTTATTTATTTTTAAATTTTTTTTAGGTGTAATTGTTGTTTTTAAAACCCCTCGTGTACAACAAGCATAATTTGACCTAAACTTTTCATTTTTTAAATTTCATTTTTCCAAAGTGAATAGAATCTTCTCTAGTTTGATGTCATATATTTTTTTTTCAAAAAGTGTAAAAAAAAAAAAATTTAAAGTGTAAAATTAAAAAAGTTATTAGAATAATAAGAAAACATGTTATTTTAGGTTTATGGACCTATTTTAGTTGAAATTAATTGAAAAATAGATAAGTTAATCCATTTTTTAAAAATTATATATTTATAATCTACATACTCTAATCTATAATGTGTCTTTTATTTTGTCAAAATATTCCTCTAAAAATGTCTTCAGATATATGTATAAAGTCCCTATTTTGTATGGACACTATCGAAGCCTTCAAGTTGTAGGTCAAACTAGGTCCAAGGCTATAGTTTGGCTACCCAAGCCTCTTTCCAAACCAAAATCCAATGTCAAAAGTGGGCTTAAAATTCACATTTTTAGAAATGGGATGTTGTTTAGTAAACACGACCCTGGTTGCCTTTTTTTAAAATTATAATGAATAAATAACTCGACTAAATATTTTCATTAAAAATTAATATTTTTTTCAAAATGGGATCTTGTTTTGTTTAAAATGGGATCCGGTTTAATTTTAAGCGAGATCTCATTTCTAAAATTTTAGGCTCGGGATCCTGAAGCTAAACAAGACCCCATTCATTATAAGTGGGAGTCCATTTTGTTGAGTGTGATTTTGTGAATTTGACTAAGTATGAAAGTTCCCCCATGTAAGTGGAATCAACTTCTTGCACTTACCCAAGAGAACAAGAATGCACCCTTTTAGCCCCCTATTTTTAGGTGAAAAAGAGATTCTTGATGAAGGATAACACACTTTAAGCCCCTAGGTAAGGGTACTTGTTTAGGATATACATGCACTCTATAGGCAAGGAAAATATTGTAACTTGAGATGTAAATCTCCTGAAAAAGAGAAAATCCTTATGTAAACAAATGACTCCATGCTAGCAAGGATATCATGTGATAAACAAAGACCACATAACCTAGAGAAAATGGATTCCCAAAAAGGAACTAGAGATTTAAAAATGAAACCTTGCCCCCCAAGGGTGAAGGCAAGGGAAAATATAACCCATTACATACCCTATGTGATAGATCTTTTATAATAGACATGTACTTTCAAGCAAGAATAAGGTTGTAACTCAAGATGTAAATTTCCTAAAAAAGAGAAGATCATTGTGTAAAACAATAAATCCATGCAAGAAAGGACATCATATTATAAAAGAAGCAAGTCCATAAGGGATATTGGATCTATTGGAAATTAGGAACAAAAAAAAAAGGAAGGAGGACCAAGTATACACACCTTCCCTATTTCTAGGTAAGGGGATAATTAACAAAGGATGATATGTTATTCTCCCTAAGTGAAAGTTTATTTATAATAGACATGCACTTGCAAGAAAGCATAAGGTTTCATCTTGGGATGTAAATCTCCTAAAAAAGAGAATATCCTTACATAAAACAACAAATTCATGCAAGAAAGGATATCATCTATAAAAGAAATGAGTCAACAAAGGTAGAAAATGGGTCCTTGGGGTAAATAGGAGTGGGGTAAATAGGAGAGTGAAATAGTACCCTTTCCCCCCAAGTGAGGAGACAAGGAATAAGGAATATTATGTTTCTCACAAAGTATGATTGCACCTAAAATTGCACCACCATAAATGACAATGAGCGCCAAAGGATAAGCTAGCAATGTCACATAGTGAGGAGCAACATAAGATGAACATAGATGTTATTTAGAATGATCATGAAAAAGGTATTATTCATTGTTACATTTCATTTGAATTATTCCACAATTAATAAATTCCTAAATATTACACTTCAAATCATAACATTCATTAGTCTTATGGCCACAAATTTGATGATACATACAAATGGAAGAATTATCTTGTTTGTGTTTTCTATTTTTTCATTTGTTTTTTAGAGGAAGAGTAATTAAGTTGGATTTAAGAAGATCAAATAAAATATTCTCTTGTTGTGATGAGAAATTATTTAAATAATGTATAAATTGATTTGAAAAATGGGAGGTTGGAAACATAGAATTTATTTTTAAAAATGTGATGTAGATTTCTCATGAGTTTCATTGCTTAGTTGTAAACATCCTATACCATGTCCATTAGTAAGGTTTGATATATCAAAAAGATAATGATCTCTTTTAGGTGAAATTGGGTTGAAGTTTAAAGAGGCCCAATAAATGTACATGCATGTGTTAGAATAAGGTGTTTGGTTCTCAAATTCAAGGATTTTGCTTTTACTGAAAAAGGTTGGTGTGAAGTCTAAAGTTCCCCAATCATCATCTTGAAGACTTGATAGTTTTCTTGTTCGTATTGGAGGAATAATTGGAGAAGGAAATGTATATTGAATAGTGTTGACTTGATTAGGATACTTGTATGCTAAGGATTTCTTTTTATAAGGGAGGACATCAAGAATAGTATCCTCTCGAGGATTGTTACTATATGTGTATGGTACTGCATGATAATCAGGTTGTATAACACCTTTTACAATAATCACTAGTTTGTTTTTAGGGATATCTTGAATGGTACTGACTTGATTAGGTTCTTTAATCTCAAAATATTCATTTGGAAAAGAGAGATCATTAATCAATCATCCTCTACTTCTAAGGTACTTTTAGGAGAAACACAATCATAACTCATTAGTGTTTCATCTCTAGAGGGAAGATGAGTGTAATAGATAAGAGGGGAAGTGTCATTAAAGGAATTTTCAATCATATCAACCTCTTCCACCACAAAATCATCCTCTTGCACAAAGGTACTCTCATAGGGTAGATTCACATAAAGATAATAATCAACATCATCATCCAATGATTCATCCCAAAGAGGGAGGCCATTGAGAGGAGTTGTAAAATTATGTTCTTGCATCAATACATCCTCATGAGGGAGAGAATCTTTAGGAGAGGAATCATTGAGATGTTAATAAAGGGGATTATTGTAAACCCTAAATACTTCTATCACATTAATTAACTTTTGATAAAAGGAGAGTTTAGGAGGTGTAGAGGAAGACTTAGCAGAGATGAAATCATCAAGGACTTCATCCATCATATCCAAATCTTCACTACTAAATAGATCATCAAAAGAAATAAAACTTCGGACAAGGAAATCAAACATTTTGTAATGAAACAAGACAATGCTATGAAAGAAAGCATAAAAGGAGCTAGTCTAAACCCACATAATAATGCATGAAGAGAAAACATTTTTGGATTTTTATTGTTTCTAACATGTAAATGCGGGAATGAATCTATAAACAATATGCAATTTTTATGTCTTTTTTATTAATTAATGCTAAAAAGAAAACTAAAAATCAAAACTAAATGCCTAAAATATAACAATGGAATGCATACAAAGGAGATCTAGACACTAAATCAAAAGTATGTAAGAAGAGTCGAGCTCGCCAAAATGTACAATAGGAAAAGGGGGTCACATAAAAGGGTTGATTTCCCAAATTTATATGGCACATTGGAATACACAACCACCTCAAGAAAAATATGATTAACACTCTTGATAAGAAAGATGCCAATGTAATATATGTACTTGAAGTGTTTTTATTCCTTTGCTGCTTAAAATTGAGAGGAATGATATTTGATATGCAAGAGACCAAATAAGAACAGATATGATATAATCCAACTAATAAAACTAATGTATAAGAGAATGGAGAATAATTTGAATGCACCTAGAAATGAAATAGGAGACGTGATTTTTCAAACCTGAATTCCCAACTATCAGAATTATGGAATGAATTGTAATTGTATATCAGAGACCTTGAGGTTGTAACTTGGCTTCCTTCCAAATTTAGGCTCAAAACATAGGGTACATGTAATAAATGGTGATGACATGTACCTAAGACATAACAATAATGACAACTTGTCCCTGGTGTATTTGACTAAAGTTTTTAGGGATCATCCAACAGTTCAAAATCTTTTTGGATCTTGTCTGGAAGCTCCATAATCTGTTCTTGCACATAAAAAATGGGGAAGAAGGTTGGCTAAATGGTTTTTCCTTAGTCAAACCTGTATTTAGGAATAAACCTTGAAAATAAAATGAAATTGCATAAGAAAAGATGAAATAGAAGCTAGATTTGAACTACCTTGAATGCCTTGATGATGTAATGCTTCTTTGGATATGACCACAAATGTTAATGAAATAGATTGAACTCCACAAAAAACCAAAAGGAAATAATGAAATATGAACCTTGGATGATGGATATTTCATTTTTTCATATTTCTTAATGAAGAAGGAGAATAACTCTTTGAATGATTTAAGACTTGGATGATTGAAGACCTTGAGAATACTCTTGAAATATGATTTCTTGATTGACTCTTGACCACAAATGCTTGAACTTGATAATAGATACCAAAAGGAGGAGAGATAGCGTGTTTACATATATCTCACATTATTTTGGTACTAAAAAATGATCCAGGATAACCATAAAATTAAATCTCTTTCTAATACCCCGATATCGAGCTCTAAGCCAAATTTTGGCCCTAATCATCAGGGACATGCCACCATTGACAACGTGTACCCTATAGAATGGGCCAAAATTTGAATGGGAGGTCATAGAAATAGGATTGGTACAGGATTTTCAAGTACAACTCATTCCAAAATTGGGACGGGTGAAGAAGGTCACAAATAAGGATATAGGGTGTAGGTGATGAAATGAATTATTTGATTGGAGGAAAAAATAGAGAAGAATACTTAAAAATAAGGGCTAACCTTAATTTCTAAATAAATTGAATCAATATAAGACTTATAATATTAATTTGGCGGTCCAATGGGCATTAGGAGAGTGTGAAATCAATGTGGGAACCCATATATACTAAAATGGGGCTAAAATGAGTATCTAATTAAGGGTGATTACATTTTAGGATGATATAATAGTCAGCAAAGAAATACCAAGTCTCACATGGAATTATTGAAAGTTTGGATGATGACAAAGGTGACATTTAAACACTTATTACCAACTTCTATAGGAAAAGTGATGGAACCATGGGGTAGGACAAGTAAAACCACTAAAAATATTAATCATGACATTCGATTTGTCATAGGAGTCTTGATGAAATTGTCCTATGTAAATATGTACCTCGGTTATAACATCACCATGCAAGTATGATCAATAAGCACTCCTTGAGAGAACTTATCATTAATCTTTGTAGAAATATAAAGAGGACCATTGGGTGAATTAATAGTCTCCTTAGGATCAAATATAAATAAAATATCATGTTTATGTTTGGGTTGATCAATGATATTAACAATATTAATGGTCATATCACATGTATTATCAATATTTATGGTAGTAGGTTCATAAGGTAGAATAAAATTGGTTGAAGAAGGGAATATGGTAGGCTTACTAGCATTGGTAGAATAGGAAGACAAAGGATTTTAATAGATTTACAAATTTTGGTTAGGGGGTGCAACATATTTGTTTCCTACAAAAATGATGGTATTGTTATCAATAAGGTCTTGGATAATAGTCTTCAAATGGAAAAACTTCTTAATATCATGGCCATGTTGATGATGGTATTGACAAAAGTGGTGTAGGAGCACCCCCTCCACTCTTCACAATGCCTATACTTCTAGGGTCTCTTTAATAAGCCAACTTCTAAGACCTAGTCACCCTTGATGTAGTTATAAACTATGGTCCAAAGGCACATTTAGGAGTTTAGATGGTTACTATAGTAAAAAATGGTTGGATCCATTGGGGAAGGTCTTCATATAGCCCTTTCAGGTAGGTGGAAGACAAGGATGAAAAATTCTATGTAATTTTTGCATTCAATCAATAAAAATCCTTATTTTTCTCTACGTTCTGGACTGTAAACAATACGTGTATAGATTGGTATAGAAGTGTGAAGAATAATATTGTTTGATTTGACATCTAGCATGAATTAGGACTCCAATGCTTTTGATTTGAGTTAGTTTGAAGATCAGAGTCGAGAGATAGAAGAATCGGTTTACAGGGTTTTCAGGAAACCCTCCTAAACCAGGGTTTTAAACAAATAATGCCCTAACTTGATTTTTCTTCGTGGGGTTCCCATGCGAAGTGGGGAAATGAAAGTAGGGTCAATTTATTCTAGATCCTTAGGAGTGTAGTAGAAAGGGGATTGTGTTGAGAAGTCTTTTTGCAAGCTCTAGGCCAAGCATCTCTATGTGCTTGGTACAAGATATGGAAGAGTGAAGTGACAGTAGCACTTCGGGGGTGGATAAAAGCAATCTGATGACAAATTGTTGTCTCTTTGGGATTCCTAACACTATTGCAATTGGAATTTTTCCTTGGATAATCAACTAGTGAACATTACCTTAAATAACTGATTCAATTAGCCTAGTTAGGACTAGTGGATCAGGGATTGTTAGGTATTGTCCTTGTTGTTTGAGATCTTGTGATCTGGAGGTTTGGTACAAGTATATAAAGGGTGTCTGAATATACTATGTGTTTTTTAGGTTCCCTGTAAGAATCTGGAACTAAGCCTTAGAATCTTTCTCAAAAACCTATAAGCCCACCAAGGCCTAAACCCGAGAACTTGTTGCCCAAATCCTGTAAGGTGTGGAAATCTCTCACATAGTAGACCTTTAGTGAGAATGGAACCTTTCCATCCACTTTCCTAACATAAAGGTTCCCATTTCAAGTTGAACCAGTAAGGGTGCTTCACAATAGGGATTATCAAGCGTCAGGAAACTACTAGGTAAATCCAACAACCCACTCGGTTAACATAAGTACCGAGCATCAACTGAGCTCATCAGTCAAAGAAGAAACTGAGTAACAACCGAGCCTGGGGGAGTAAAAGATAGTTGAAGACACTGAATCCTCCAGTGAGGATAGTGGAATTGTGTTTGTTATAGGATCTTCTAAAGGTGTAGAACACTCTCCTAAGCCCACTTTGGATTCATAGAAACACCGAAGGTCTCACCACTTACCGAGATGCCTAAATAGGGGAGAGCTCTATGTCAAGTGGTATCAGAGCATCTAAGATCCTTAGGGTAAAGATATACCAGCACCATGGAAGGAGAAGATGAAGGAGGATTGTCATCAAGGATGACCAATGTAGAGATAGTAAGATACCTGAGAGAGCAAATGACATAGCGTGATGAATGAAGAGACACCGAGATGCAACATATGAGGCAAGAAATGGATAGGCTTAGGGAAGAGCTTCAAAAGAGAAGTAGTGGAAACTTTGATGATGTCGAAGAAGGGAGTGATGAAGAACCCCTTGAACAGGAGGAAGAAGAATGTCCTGCAGACCAGAGGCTTCTTATGAAGACTCTAAAGTCTATGGAGAGGAGAACCATGGATGCCAAGCTTGAGTTGCCTACATACAATAGGAAGATGGACCCGAATGCTGCAATGGATTGGGTGGATGCCCTAAATAGTTTCTTTGATTGTGAAGACATCCCTGAGAATCAGAGGGTGAAGATTGCTAAGTCAAAGCTCAAAGGCTCTGCACTCACATGGTGGAACTTCACTCAAGATGATAGGTTGAAGAATGGAAAGAATCTAGTCACCACTTGGAAGAAGATGGTGGCCCTTCTTAGGGAAACTTATGTCCCTAAAAATTATGAAGTCCAACTTCATAAAAGAAGAATGAGTCTGAGATAGAAAGAGATGGATATCTCTAGTTATACTAAAGAATTTTAGAGATTGGTGATGAAATCCAAGCTGGTTGAACCAGAATGTGTGAAACTTGGTCAGTATATGAAAGGCCTAAGGGTCTCAATTCAAGATGAACTTAGTTTGACAAACCCTACCATAGTTAACCAATGCTATCAATTGGCATTGAAGGTTGAAGAAAAGTTCAGAAGGAGGAATGAACAGAGTGGTAGAAGAAAATATAAGAATGAAAGAGGTAGAGGAAACTTTGGAGGAAGAAGATAGAATGATAGACCACAAGGAGAATCTAATAAGGAGAACATCCAAGGGGAAAGCAATTCAAGAGGTAGATACAAAGGAAGAAGAGGAAATGGTAGAGGAAAAAATGGAGGAATAAACAATGGAAAAATCAGATGATACAACTATAATCAGACAGGGCACTACACCAATAGGTGTCCGGATAGAAACAAGCAGAATAAACAAGGTGAAAGAAGAGCCAACATAGTGCAAGAAGATGATGCTGATAGTGTAAGAGATTGTACATGAGAAGAATTGTTAGGAATGAAGTATGAAGCTTTGGTAGTCATTCTGTAGCAGTGGTTGTTGCATTCATGGCTATGATTGTCATTGATGTCAACACAGTGTTATTCTAGAGATTAGCAGAGAAGCAGGCACAATTTTTTTTTGCGCATGTGTTATATTGCAGATTGAGTTATGTGACATTGATGTTATTTTATTTGGTGTGTTATTAGCCTATGGTTAAGAGCAAAAAAAGAAATTAATTTATTCATGAAAGTTATAAGCATTTTGGTGGAAGCAGTATTCTGCCAGTGTTCCTGAGTAGCGGTTTTTGGTAATCGGAGGATATCTCCTAATTGGGATGGAATTTGATTCTGCGCAGTTAAAGAGAAGTTTGAGACTCATTGGTGGTGATGTGGTTCATAGTGCAAGCTTTGAGGTCGCATGAGTGGAAAGTTACAATATCTGGAAGCCGATAGTTTTATGTAATTTTGGTGTAGCGTGTTGAAATTATTATTTTGTATTTGCATGCCAACTCATTTGTAATTATTTGAGTGTGGTATAAAGGAAGGAATGTTTTCCTTGTTATAAATGATATGTGATGGTTATGATATGGAACTATGATATTGGGATGTGAATGTATGCATGAAGTGAAGAAAAGAGCTAATTCAATGATGAAGGAAGACTTGTGAAGTACAGAGATCTGGATTTGTGATCTTGTGTAGCAGAGAGTGTAGTTTTGGTACAATGTGAAGGAGGTAACATATTTCATATTATTCTATTGAATAATCCTAAGATCTTTTGGACAGTGAGTTCAGAGATCTTGCCTTGAAGCTGTTTGGGCAGTGGGTCCTTCTGTCTTCCATAACTCTTAACAGGGTTAGAATCTTTTAACAAGGATTCAAAATCTCCTAATAGGGATTCATATGTACTGAATGTATTTCATAAGACTCCTAACAGGGTCCATCCTCTCACAAGGAACTTTCATATTAGTGCATCATTCCCACCGAGGTTTACTCTTTGATCAAGAGGTTCCCTAGTTAACATATCTTGTGTTATTGTGTCATTGTGTATGATTATCTTTCTATGGTTGGTTGTTGCATTGATTTTATAGTTTAAAGCTATTGAAGTTGACAAATGGTTTAATTATCAAATAACTGATTCACCCCCCCCACCCCCTTTTAGTTATCTTGGTGGTCTTTACTTTCTAACAATTGGTATCAGAGCGGCAGTTCCTTGAAAGGAAAGTTTAACAACTTAAGGAGATCCATGGAGAATTTCAAGAAAGAAAGCCCTAATTTTGATGGAGTAAATTTTGACAGCTGGAAGGAAAAGATGAAGACACATCTATTATGTTTAGGACTAGGCTATTGGTTGATTACAAAGAATGAAAGGACTATAATTGAAGAAGACAATCTTGAAACAAGTACTAAAGATGAGGTAGATCTATTCATGTGTAACATACTTGCAAGAGAAGCACTCTTGACAACACTTTCGAAGAATGAATACAGTCAGGTAAAATGTTTTAAGAAATCTAATGAAATTTGGAAAGCTTTACACTCTACTTTTGAAGGTGATGAACATGCAAAAAGAGCTAGATTACATAATTGGATATGTGCATTTGAAGATATTAGAATGATGGAAGATGAATCTGTTAGAAGCTATATTGGTAGAACATCAAAAATTGTTGTAAGGATAAAATCTTGTGGAGGATCAAAGATAGAGAATGAAGTGATATGGAAAATTCTGAGGACATTGACTCCTGTATTTAAGCAGACAACACAAATGATTGAACACATTATACCTTGTACTACAAACTTTACAAGAGAGACTCTTCTTGGAAGATTGGAAGTAGCAGAGATGAACCTGAGGTTATCATGAGACTTACCTAGAATGGAGACAACATTCAGTGCTCTTAGTATTCGACCTACTTTGTCAAGAAGTACAAGTGTGAATGGAGATTATGCCAGCATCAGCAGATCCAAATCTGAAGAAGATAAGAAGATTGAAGAAGGTATTGCCTTACTTGTGAAAAGATAACCAAATGGTAAGAAAATCTTTAAATGTTGGACTTGTCAAGAATATGGTCATTTTGCATCTAAGTGTCCTAAGAGAGTTAAGAAGTATAGAAAAAATTTCAAGCCTAGAAGATCTAAAGAATGTTATTATGCAAATGATGAAGAAATTGAAGCAGGAATTGAAAGACATTTGAGTGATAGTGATAATGATAATCTTGATGACATAGGATTTGTAGAAACTAAGGAAGAAAATTTTGAATCTGATATTAAAGAAGAAAAAGCCTTAGTTTCCCAAGTTGAAAAGAAAGCTGATTGGATTATATACAGTGGTTGTTCACATCATATGACTGGTGATAAAGGAAAGTTCATAAAGTTTAACAATCATGATGGAGGAGTTGTTAGAGTTGGTAACAATGCACCTTATTTAATTAAAGGTATAGGATCTATTACTCTTGATGGAAAGACTAATACTGATGATGTTTACTTTGTTGATGGATTGAAACATAATCTTTTGAGTGTTGGATAGTTAGTGGATAAGGGATATCAAGTTTGGTTTACTGAGAAAACTTGTGTGATAAAGGATAAAGATGGAAATCTAATTGGAACTGGATCTAGAACCAAAGGTAATGTATTTCAGTTGAACCCTACTGAGATGACATGTTTGATGACTAAGATTGATGACAGTTGGTTATGGCATAGAAGGTTTTGTCATATAAACTTTGATAATATTGTGAAAGTGAGTTCTACACTTGCAATAAGAGATTTACCTAAGATTATGAAGCCTACTAACATGATTTGCAAGGAATGTGTGATGGCTAAGCAGAAAAGGAGTTCATTTCCTAGCAAGAAGTTCACATCTACAGAGAAGTTGGAGATTGTTCATACAGACTTGAGCGATCCTACTAGGACTAGAGGATTCTATGGAGAAAGGTATTTTATGATTCTTGTTGATGATTTTACAAGAATGATGTGGATTGCATTTCTGAAAGAAAAATCTGAAGCATTTGATAAGTTTAAGGTGATTAAGAATAAAGTTGAGAATGAATCAGGAATGAGGATTAAATGTTTGAGATCTGATAGAGGAGGAGAATTTACATCTAAAGAGGTTAACACTTTTTGTGAAGTGAATGGTATTAAGAGACAGTTTTCAGCCCCTAGAACACCTGAACAAAATGGTATTATAGAAAGAAGGAACAAATCAGTGATTGAAGCAGCAAGAGCTATGCTGTTTGAGAGTGATTTGGAAAAGACATTTTGGAGAGAAGCAGTGAATACAACAGTATATATAATGAACAGAGTACAAATCAGAGCAGACACAAACAAGACAGCTTATGAATTATGGTTTGGACATGCACCCTCAGTTAAGTATTTTAGAATTTTTGGAAGCAAATGTTATATTAAGAGAGATGATGATATAGGAAAGTTTGATCCTAGAAGTGATGAAGGAATTTTTCTTGGATATTCTTTGAAAAGCAAAGCTTATAGATGTTACAATAAGAGAACTAAGACTATTGTTGAAAGTGCAAATGTGAAAGTTGATGAGAAGTTTAAAATTCAGGAAAGAATGCTTGATTATGAATCTGATGAAGGAACTAACCCTCAGCCTAATATTGAAGCTACTGAACAATTTTTTGAGACTGACAGTGAATTGTTGAATGAAAGTCATGCTGAAGAAAATAGAGAAGAATCTATAGTTGAGATAAGATCTGAGACTATGACACCTAACAGGTATATTTCAAGACATCATCCTGTTGAGCAAGTTATTGGAAGTTTAAACAGAGGAGTTCTTACTCAAAAGAAGGTACATTTATGTTTGATTTCTCAAATTGAACCTAAATCTACTAATGAAGCATGTGAAGATGAACATTGGGTTAAAGCTATGAAAGAAGAATTGGATCAGATTGAAAAGAACAAGACATGGGAATTGGTCCCTAGACCTAAAGATAAAAATGTGATTGGAACTAAATGGGTATTCAGAAACAAGATGAGTGAACAAGGAGAAGTAATTAGAAACAAAGCAAGATTGGTATGTAAGGGATACTCACAACAAGAAGGAATTGACTATGAAGAGACCTTTTCCCTTGTGGCAAGACTTGAAGTAGTAAGAATGTTTTTGGCTTATGCAGCATTTAAGAAATTCAAAATATATCAGATGGATGTGAAGTCAACATTTCTGAATGGTGAATTGAAAGAAGAAGTCTACATTAAGCAGCCTAAAGGTTTTCCTTTAACTCAAGAAGGAGACATGGTATGTAAACTAAAGAAAGCACTATATGGATTGAAACAAGCACCTAGAACTTGGTGTGCGAGACTAGATAAGTATTTGTTAAAATTGGGATTTACAAAAGGAACAACTGATAGTAATTTGTATACAAAAGAAATTGAGAATGGATTGTTAGTTTTGGTTATTTTTGTTGATGACATTATTTTTGGAGGAGAAGATGAAGCTAGTGATGAATTTGCTGATGAAATGAAGAAAGAATTTGAAATCAGTATGATTGGAGAAATGAAATACTTTTTGGGATTACAAATAACACAAGACAAAGATGGTATCTTTGTAAGTCAAACAAAGTACTTGAATGATTTGTTGAAAAGATTTGGTATGGAAAATTGTAAACTAGTTGGAACACCTATGGTTACAGGACATAAACTATCTAGTAAAGATGAGACACCAGCAGTTGAGCAAAAGAAATACAGATCTATGATTGGAGGATTGTAGTACTTAACACATACAAGACCTGATATAGCACATTCAGTTGGGATTGTGGCTAGATTTCAAGCTGAACCTAGAGAGTCACATTATGTAGTAGTGAAGAGGATACTGAGATATCTTAGAGGCACAATGGACTATGGATTGTGGTATGAAAATTCTGATGATTTCACCCTATGTGCATATACAGATGTTGATTGGGGAGGTAGTGTTGATGATAAGAAACGCACTAGTGGTGGAGCCTTTTTTCTTGGAGGAAGATTGGTTTCATGGTTGAGCAAGAAGCAGAATTATATCTCACAGAGTACAACAGAAGCATAATATGTAGCTGCAACAAAAAATTGTAATCAGATAATTTGGATGAAGTAGATGTTGATGGACATTGGAATCAAGTTTGATGAGCCTATTGTCATACATTGTGACAATACAAGTACAGTTAGTATGTCTAGAAATCCAATTTTACATTCTAAGACAAAGCATATAGAGATCAAGTATCATGTTGTAAGAGAGAAAGTTGCAGATAAAGAAGTCAGATTGGAGTACATTAGCACAAAGGAACAGATAGTAGACATATTTACTAAGCCCTTGCCGAAGGATACATTTGAGTATTTAAGAGGTATGCTTGGGGTTATGCCCCAACCTACTCTTGAGTAAAGATGTAGATGGTTGCATCCATCCAGTGGTTTATGCACCTATCTTTCTTCTGGACTGGATGTTGGTACTTCCTTTATGGGGGAGTATGTGTATCTGAGCTGAGTCATTGAGGACTCTAGTGAATATTTTTTTTCTGAACAGTGTCTTTTGACATTGAGCTATTGTTTGACATAGTGATAGAATTTCTATCATTGATGTCAATGGGGGAGAGAATCATGAAAAACATTAAGGAACTACATTTGTTGGAGAGACTGAATAGGAAAACAGAGCAAGATTTGATTGATGAAGAGCAGCAAAGCAGTTGAGCAGCAGTGATTGGATTTTTGGAACATTGGATGTTTTTCATCTATGTTGCCATCAATGCCAATGGGGGAGATTGTTAGGAATGAATGATGAAGCTTTGGTAGTCATTATGTAGCAGTGGTTGTTGCATTCATGGCTATGATTGTCATTGATGTCAACACAGTGTTATTCTGGAGATTAGCAGAGAAGCAGGCATAGTTTTGTTTTGCGCACGTGTTATATTGTAGATTGAGTTATGTGACATTGATTTTATGTTATTTGGTGTTTTATTAGCCTATGGTTAAAAGTGCAAAAAGAAATTAATTTATTCATGAAAGTTATAAGCATTTTGGTGGAAGCAGTATTCTGGCAGTGTTCCTAAGTAGCGGTTTTTGGTAATCGGAGGATATCTCCTAATCGGGATGGAATCTGATTCTACGTAGCTAAAGGAAAGTTTGAGACTCATTGGTGGTGATGTGGTTCATAGTGCAAACTTTGAGGTCACATGAGTGGAAAGTTACAATATCTGGAAGCTGACAGTTTTATGTAATTTTGGTGTAGCGTGTTGAAATTATTATTTTGTATTTGCACGCTGACTCATTTGTAATTATTTGAGTGTGGTATAAAGGAAGGAATTTTTTCCTTGTTGTAAAGGATATGTGATGGTTGTGATATGGAATTATGATATTGGGATGCGAATGTACGCATGAAGTGAAGAAAAGAGCTAATTCAGTGATGAAGGAAGACTTGTGAAGTACAAAGATCTGGATTTGTGATCTTGTGTAGCAGAGAGTGTGGTTTTGGCACAATGTGAAGGAGGTAACATATTTCATATTATTCTATTGAATAATCCTAAGATCTTTTGGACAGTGAGTTCAGAGATCTTGCCTTGAAGTTGTTTGGGCAGTGGGTCCTTCTGTCTTCCATAACTCCTAACAGGGTTAGAATCTTTTAACAAGGATTCAAAATCTCCTAACAAGGATTCATATGTACTAAATGTATTTCATAAGACTCCTAACAGGGTCCATCCTCTCACAAGGAACTTTCATATTAGTGCATCATTTTGTGGGCATCATTCCCACTGGGGTTTACTCTTTGATCAAGAGGTTCCCTAGTTAATATATCTTGTGTTATTGTGTCATTGTGTATGATTATCTTTCTACGGTTGGTTGTTGCATTGATTTTATGGTTTAACACTATTGAATTTGATAAATGGTTTAATTATCAGATAACTGATTCACCCCCCCCCCCCTCTCAGTTATCTTGGTGGTCTTTACTTTCTAAAAATGTGTATCCCTCATGATGAAGAGGACCTTAATCCAAGCACTAGTACCGGTGGAGCCTCCTCAAAGGAAGAATCTCTTCAAGACCAACTACAAAAGCCATGGAAAGGTATGCAAGTTAGTAATTGATTATGGTTCTACTGAAAATATTGTATCTAGAGAGATGGTAGATAAATTAAAACTAGAAAAGATACCCCACCCAAACCCATCCCATGTATCTTGGTTGACAAAAGGGCAACAAACCCTCATAAATGAATAAGTTTGGGTAGATTTCTCCATAAAAGACTATAAGGATAGAGTCCTTTGTGATGTTGTAGACATGGATGTCTGTCACCTTTTGTTAGGATGCCCATGGCAGTATGATCTGTAGGCTAAACATGATGGATTCACAAACAAATACCAAATTATTCAAAATGGTCACAAGTACAACTTGCTCCCTCTTCCTGATCCTCAATAAGAAAAAGCAAAAGAATAGTTAGTCATGCTTGCAGGAGAACAAGAGATGATCAACACTATTCAAGATTCTAAGGTAGGATATGCCCTAGTCCTTAGACTAAAGGAGAAGATAATGCACAATGAAGTACCGAAGGAAGTAGATAGTATACTATAGAAATATAAAGGAATAGTTGCAAGAGACACACTAGATGAACTCCCAGCATTGAGGGACATCTATCACAAAATAGATTTCATCTCAGGTGCTTCCCTACCCAACAAAGCTACTTATAAAATCACTCTTGATCAGAATGTTGAAGTCACCAGACAAATCAGTGAATTGTTGACAAAAGGACTCATACAAAAGAGTCTCATCCCTTGTGTAGTCCTAAGTATTTTTCCCCTAAAAAGGATAGAAAATGGAGACTATGCAATGACTCTGGGGCAATAAACAAAATAACAATCAGATACATATTCCCCATACCTAGGATTGAGGATCTACTAGAACAACTTGGAGGAGCATGTTATTTCTCAAAAATTGATCTTAAATCTGGTTACCATCAGATAAGAATAAGGGTGGGAGATGAGTGGAAAATTGCATTTAAAACCACTGAGGGATTATATGAATGGCTTGTGATGCCATTTAGCCTTAGTAATGCTCTTAGCACCTTCATGAGATTAATGAATGAAGTGCTTCAAGATTTTATAGGTAAGTTTGTGGTGGTCTATTTAGATGACATCCTAATCTTTAGTGGGACTATAGAAGAGCACAAGAGACATTTGGAACAAGTTCTCCAAAAACTACCTGAGAATAAATTGTCTATCAACTTAGAAAAATGTACATTCAAGCAACAAGAGTTGATATTTTTTGGTTTTGTTATCTCAAAGAGCACTCTAAAAATGGATCCTGAAAAGGTAGAGGCTATCATTAATTGGCCCATACCAAAGACTCCAGGAGAAGTCAAGAGATTTCATGGATTGGCTACCTTTTATAGGAAGTTTATCAAAAAAATTAGTCACATTTGTGCACCTCTACTCGATACCATTAAGGGTGGTAGAAAAAAAAATCCAGTGGACAACACAAGTAGATGAAGCTTTTAAGTATTTGAACGAGAGAGTAGCACAATATCCCATTTTGGCACTACCTAACTTTGAAAAATTATTCACAGTGGAGACTGATGCTAGCAATCTGGCCATAGGTACAGTCCTTAGTCGGGATGGAAGTCCAGTGGCTTTCTTTTCTAAAAAATTGAATGAAGCAAAGAAGAAATATAGTACATATGACTTGGAACTTTATGCTATGGTTCAAGCCCTCAAAAAATGGAGGCACTACTTGCTTCCTAAGGAATTTATTATCTTTACAGATAATCATGCTTTAAGTTTTTTGAACAATTAGGATAAACTAAGCTGCAGGCACATGAAATGGGTTGAACAACTCCAAGCATTCACATTTTCCATAAAGCATAAGAAAGGAACTTCAAACAAAGTAGCAGATGCTCTTAGTAGAAGAGTGGTTTTGGTTAAAGAAGTGTAGGTATAAAGCATAGGAATTGATGCCCACAAGCACCTATACAAGGATGATTCAGACTTCGGTGATATCTATAAGGTTTGCTCTACTCTATCAGATGCATATAATACTACTTATTCAGAATATTTATTGCAGACTGGCCTTTTGTTCAAAGGAGGTCAACTCTATATTCCTAAATGATCCATGAGAGAAAATCTGATTAGAGAGAAGTATTTTGGTACATTAGGAGGTCATTTTGGCATAGATAAGACACTTGAACTTGTAAGGAGAAACTATCATTGGCCTCAATTACCCACTAATGTCAGAAAGTTTGTTGAATCATGCACTATTTGTCAAAGGGCTAAAGGAGTCAAGACCAATCAAGGTCTCTATCAACCACTCCCTATTCCAACAAAGCCATGTGACAATGTGAGTATGGATTTTTTCGTAGGACTTCCGAGAACTAAACAAGGATTTGATAGTATCTTTGTTATAGTTGATAGATTTAGCAAAATGACACACTTTGTTCCTTGTAAAGTTTATAATTATGCTTTGCATATTTCTAACTTGTTCTTTAAAGAAGTGATTAGAATTCATGGATTGCCAACATCCATTATCTCAGATAGAGATGTGAAATTCCAAGGGCACTTTTGGAGAACCCTTTGGAAAAAGTTGGGGACAAACTTGTCATTTAGTTCTGCATACCATCCACAAATAGATGGGAAAATTGAAGTTGTAAATAGATCATTGGGCAACCTTCTAAGGTGTTTAACAAAACAATATGGGAATACTTGGGATGCTATCCTTCCTCAAGTAGAATTTGCTTTCAATGACTCAGTGAACAAGTCAACAGGGAAGACACCAAATTTCAAGTGAATTATGGCCTTCATCCAAGAGGAGTTATGGAATTGAGAGAGTTACCGACTGACTTTAAAGTTAGTGCACAGGGAGAAGAATTGTTAGCATGGATCAAATAGATCCATGATCAAGTCCGAGATGCATTGAGTAAGAATACTGCAAAATACAAAGAATAGGCATATAAGAAGAAAAGACATGTTACTTTTAAGGAAGGAGATCAAGTATGGGCATACTTTAATAAGACAATACTACCTAGGGGACACACCAAATTGTAGATGAGAAAGATCAGTCCCTGTCAAATACTTCATAAATTTGGGGATAATGCATATGAAATTTCCTTACCCCCTACTATTTCTATTTCTCCTATCTTTAACATTTGTGATCTCACTCCTTTTAAGGGTGATGCATGATCTAATAACACTTTGTAGGATATTGTAGATACACAGGCAAAATGGATAAAGGACTTACCACTAAGCCAACCATTACAGTTGGAAAATATTTCAGACTCTAAAGTTGTCAAGAAAACCAGGAAGAAGACCTAAAAAGACTACTTGGTTAAATGGAAGGGGTTACCAAACATTGACGCTACATGGATGAGTGAAGAGTGTCTCAACAAGCATGGAACCTCGGTTCAAAAATTTCTGTCAAGTGGGACTTGAGTTTTTAAAACATGAGAGTATGGTGCAAGAGCACCCCCTCCAGTCTTCACAACACCTATACTTCTAGGGTCTCCTTAATAAGCCAACTTGTAAGACCTAGTCACCTTCAGTGTGGTTATAAACCATGGGTTTTTTACTATGGTCCAAAGGAACATTTAGGAGTTTAGATTTTCCTAGGTGTCTTTTAAGTTGTTTCAATAATGTTTTGGATCACTAGGATCCAAGGCTTAGGCCTATAGGCTCATTAGGAGCAAGAATGCAACATTTTGCAAAAAGTTGTAAAATGCAAGAAATGTTGCTCGACAACTTCTTTGAAAAGTTGCTACCGAATTGTAAAAAAACCACCCAATGGTCACAACCTTTGAAAAATAGTTGGGTCCATTGGGGAAGGTCTTCATATAGCCCTTTCAGGTGGGTGGAAGACAAGGATGAAAAACTCTATGTAATTTTTGCATTCAATCAATAAAAATCCCTATTTTTCTCTACGTTATGGATTGTAAACAATACGTGTACAAATTGGTATGAAAGTGTGAAGAAGAATATTGTTTGATCCAACATTTGGCATGAATTAGGACTCCAATGCTTTTTATTTGAGTTAGTTTGAAGATCAGAGTCGAGAGATAGAAGAATCAGTTTATCGGGTTTTCAAGAAACCCTCCTGAACCAAGGTTTTAAACAAATAATGCCCTAACTTGCTTTTCCTTCATGGGGTTCCCATGCGAAGTGGGGAAATGCAAGTAGGTTCAATGTATTCTAGATCCTCAAGAGCTTAGGAGAAACAAGATTGTGTTGAGAAGTTTGCTTGCAGGTTCTAGGCCAAGCATCTCTATGTGCTTAGTACAGGATATGGAAGAGTGAAGTGACAATAGCACTTCGGGGGTGGATAAAAGAAATCTGATGATAGATTTTTGTCTCTTTGGGATTCCTAAAACCATTGCAATTGGTGATTTTCCTTGGACAATCAACTGGTGAACATTCCCTTAAATAACCAATTCAATTAGCTCGGTTAGGACTAGTAGATCAGGGATTATTAGGTATTGTCCTTGTTGTTTGAGATCTTAAAATCTGGAGGTTTGGTACACATCTATATGGGGTGTCTGAATATACTATGTTTTTTGTAGGTTCCTTGTAAGAATCTGGAACTAAGCCTTAGAACCTTTCTCAAAAGGCTACAAGCCTGGCAAGGCCTAAAACTGAGAACTTGTTGCCCAAATCCTGTAAGGTGTGGAAATCTCTCCCATAGTAGACCTTTAGTGAGAATGGAACCTTTCCATCCCCTTTCCTAATATGAAAGTTCCTATTTCAAGTTGAACCAGTAAGGGTGCTTCATAGTAGGGATTACCGAGCGTCGGGAAACTACTCGGTAAAGCCACCGAGCCCACTCGATTAACATAAGTACCAAGCATCAACCGAGCTCATTGGTCAAAGAAGAAATTGAGTAACAACCGAGCCTGGGGGAGTAAAATCTAGTTGAAGACATTGAATCCTCTAATGAGGATAGTGGAATTGTGTTTGTTATAGGATCTTCTAAGGTGTATAGCACTCTCCTAAGCCCACTTTGGGTTCAGAGAAACACCGAAGGTCTCACCACTTACCGAGTTGCCTAAATAGGGGAGAGCTCTGTGTCAAGAAGACTTTGGGATAATTGGAATCTTGAAATAGTTTGGAAGGGTCACTCAGTTTGATGAGGGGAAGTTTCAAAACATTAGCATTAACTAAATTCAATATAAAATTATGTAAAGATTCAAAAAGGATGTAAAAGTATGAGATGGTTTAAACACAAATGACAAAGGAGCCACACTTGATGTTGTAACTTTCACTTGTGTATCAACATTGTTGAAATAATTTTGAACTTGATGAAACCTTTGTTGGATATTTGGATAGATTATTGAGAGTCCAATCACTTAGTAATTGGAGCCATTGGAGTGGATGACTCAGACTGGCTCACTTGAAGCTAATAATTATGAAGCACTACACACAATTGAGTAAAAGAAGTAAATTTAGAAAGAAACATCTTATTTATAATATCTTTTTGAGAATTATAAATGAAAATACATTAAACATCCATACCAAGCATAATAATAAATTTGAGCATGCAAATGTTCAAATCTACCAATGAAATAAGTCACTTTTTCTTTTACACCTTTCTTACAATGAATCAAATCAATTAAGAAATTTGAGGACCAATATGATTTTGAAAATGTTGAATGAAAACATTAGCAACTTTCTTAAATGAGTCAATAGAATGAGGCAAAGAACAAAACCATTGGAATGCCTTATCTCTAAATGCTATATCAAACTATCTAGCCATAAGTCTATGATCATTAGAGAAATCACTACACAAGGTTTGAAATGTTTTTACATGAGTCAAGGGGTCACCTTTTCCATTATATGTATCCGGGTGAGGTATTTCCATTTATTTAGAGATAATCACACAAATGATATCTTGAGACAAAGGGCTACCAATGCCATGTCAAGATATTGAATTTAGATTGGGTTATGGAGGAAAGTTGTTGTTGTAAGGAGGAAATACTTTGTGCAATTTTATCATGGTTGGTTCCATGGATATGTTGGTATTGGACATGTGTGAAAGTGAAAGATGTGTAATATGGAGGTGGTACATTATGGTATGTAGGTATAAATGAAGGTTGAGAAATACATAAAACACTCATAGGAGGAGGGATGATAGGATTAGGAATACTTCCGAGACTAATATGTGTAGGATTGACATTTTGAATTGTAGCCATGAGAGATGGAGTATATGTAGGCACATTAGGTATGGAAGTAGGAATATGAATATAAGTCTCAAAAAGATTATAAGGATAGGAAAGATTAAGATATTGAGCACACATTTTTACAGTCTTAATATTGTCATCAATAAGATGAGATATTCCATGCAATAAATCAATACCATGTTCATTATTTTAAATTATTTTTCATAATACTTCTACTAAGGGGATCATGTCACTATTAGAATGATATTGACCTAACCATTGCTCAATATTTTCAAAATTATGGGGAATTTTTTGCACTTAGGTAGGGGATACACTTAAGGATTTATCCTTAACATGAGAAGTATGGGAAGAGGGGTTCTCAACAATAGTAGGTATGTCATTAGTAGACATAGTGGTAACATTTACATTTCTCATGTAAACATCTTCTAAAGTAAATGTAAATTAGATCTAAAATATAAAGATAGAGATCATGCAAAGAAAGACCTAATAAATCATAAAGATTACACATAGAATCTAATGAAATGCACGAAGTAAAATCTAATAATTCAAAATATAATGCATACAAATTAGATCTATACATCCAAATCAAAATAGAAATGTTATGAGTCGATTTTACCAAAATGTAATGAAGAAAATTAATGTGATGGGTGGTATGGAATAAGTTTTCACTAGAATGATAAACAAGATATGAAACACCACATCAAAAATTTCATCTTTCATTCATTACATTATGAAGGGGGGAAGTACCCTCCATGCTTAAGATAGACTCAAGCACTAAACAAGTGTAAGGTTTTCTCCCTTCACTAAGCGTATATTGATTGATTGAATTTGGAATGGGGAGATGGAAAAAAATTGGATGTAATAGTATGCAAGGAGGGAAAATCTATGTATGTAAAAAATAAACATATTGATATTCAAATACCAAAACTAGATTTGAGAAGCAGACAAAGCCATTGATCTACACAGAAATTTTTAGCCAATTCTATTTGTCAAGGGCAGTCTAGATTGTATGGGGTGACTAGGATCATCCTTTCTTGTGGGAGTCACCCTTTCTTTGCCAAAAGTTGATGAAGAGGTCTAGAATCTGAAGAAAAATATTATGCCTTCCTAAATATGGATCCAAAACTTTTCCACCTTTCACCTACGAATATAAAATAGTGAAAATGTTGGGAGAAAGGGGTTTGCCTCAATCAAACCCCTATATGGGAATCAACCTTGAAATTGTATTGAAATTTCATAAAGGAAAAAGTTTGTTTTTAGTAGAAAAGGCTTGACAAGATGTTATACCTTCACAAGTTCTAAATGGTTCATGAAGATTCTTGAAAGTTGTCTTTATGTAGTCTTGACCTTAAATCTAGGATATGAAGAACATGAATGCCTTTACACATGCTAGGATATAGGCATTACTCCATGTATTTCATGCTTAATGATTAAATTAACCTTAATTTATCCTTGAATTCTTGATTAGATTGATTTTCGTAATTGATTCATGGATTTCAAAATGAGGGAGGTAGCTTTGTATTTATACCACTTGTAGCCATTTCAGGGCTCCAAAGTTGAGGGAGGTCAGCTAAGGATTTGAAATCTTGCTCAAAACCAAAATAAGGACCTCCAATTCAAATTTGGGCCAAAGTACGTAAGGGGCACCTCTTGATGTATGGGTCATCAAAAATTACTTTATATGTCTTGGGTTTCCCTTTACTAGACAAAAATGGCTCAAATTTTAATCAGGGGTCAATTCTGATATGAGGATTCCAAAAATGTTTTCCAAATTGAGGTGTGATCAAGAATAATGGGCATGAAAGCCTTGGACACTAAAATAGGGCCTAACTAAGGACCAAAATTATAAGTGCTTACAATTTAGGATGCTACATGGATGTAATTAGGAATGAACACCAAGATGACATATGCTTAGTAATATCACATTACATGACTACAAGGTGAAGTGGTAGGTGCTAGGAACTACAGTTTGGGAAACAAAATACTGTAGTGGGTGACTACATATTTGGAGACTCAGAGGGGAACCTTTCTTGTAGGGTAGAGCCTAAGAATCTCTAGTTGTGGATAAGAATCCAAAAAATATCTCTCTTTGTTGTTTCATTTATGACATCTTTGATTGGTAATCGATGATGAACTTGATGACTTGAGGTCTATTAGATGTATCACTTGTGCAAAGAGTACCATCACTCTCAGTTTCTTGTAGAAATAAATTAGAGTTAGAAAATATTGATTAACAAATTTGGCTGGAAAGAAAGAAAAAATTTCATTCCCCAAAGCTTTGAATCTAGAGAACAATATGTAGTGTGGCATTGGCATTAAAATTTTGTTAGAGAGTGATGAGATTATAGGCAAGGGTGGATGAATGAAAAACCCAAAGTATAAAAATGTGACAAAGCATAATAACCTCAGGATAGAATAAATTTGACGAGCATAACCACATGAGAGTAATACAAGTAATAGTATCTTTAGGTTAGGAAGAAACAATGTATTAAACACTAAGACTTACAAAACATTAGATTAGTCATGAATTACTAAAGTACTGACTCAAGGTTTGAGATTTTATGGGCATATGACCTAGTCTCATGAGGTACATCAACCATTCATTCTAGTGTGAGTAAAATGTGTTAATTTCCTCCTCCAATGAAGCATTATGAGGCCAATATCATATTTTAGTTTAAGCTACATGATATAGCCATCCCCCTTGTAGCCAACCTTGATGTAGCCATGCTACGAGTTAGGCATCCATATCCCTAGAAAGGATATTTCTTTATTTTTCACAAATCATAGCTCTGCTCGATGTTCATAGCACCAATAAAGTCACTTTTGTCACCTAGTATCAATTTTAAGTGATTTTCTTTTATTTTACATTTCTTTTTTTTCTTTTTCTTTTTAAAATGATGACAATGAAGTCCTTTCTTCCAAGTTGGAAATTGAAGTGGTAGGGAGGGGTGTCACTAGATTTTTCACTTAAACTAAGGGCTTTAACCTTTTCTCCATGTTTCCAAATGGGAGTAACATGCATATATTAATTATGGGAATTTGTGAATGCTGCCACCTGCACTTGACAAGATGCATAGTAAAAGCAAAACTCTCAATCAAGGAGTCTAGATCACAACTAAATTACAACAAATATTTATGTTGTAAAACTAATATTTAGTTCATTAATTATTCACTTACCTCTTTAAGAGTAATATTATTTATCACCATCCTTGTCATGTAGGTGGATATACAAATGTATGTCCACTTGAGGAAGGAATGTCTTAGGAATACAACTTCAACACTTTAGTCCTTTCCATAATAATGACTTGCCTTAAATGATGAAAGCTTAGGTCTATGAAGGGAGTAGAGTGGTTATAACATGAAGGCAACTTTATCTTAGAGAATCATTTCAATTGTAGTAATATGCATATATTATCTTAACCATTAGAAAGTAGAAGCATGAGTAGCATTACCCATGGATACTCCAATAAGACTTTCGAGTTACCAATAGACGTCTCATGGATACTCCAATAAGACTTTTGAGTTACTAAGGCTGGAAACTATTTTATGATTCGAGTTACCAATAGACGTCTCATGCATCTAACAAATATAAACAAGACTTAGTTTTGGTTGTTGTCAAGTAGATACTTGACAAAAAATTCCTTAATAGCAAGGACCAATATCTTGTTAAAACTGATGAAATATCTTGATTTATGGGGCTGCTACTGGAATTGGGTTGGCCTAAGGATATAATTGTTTAGCTTACTTGTGGCCATTTTAGGAATGATTAAATGGAGGTCCGAGATGATGTTTTGGGAGAAGCACAATATTGAATTGGTCTTCCCTTAGCCATTGACTTGAGGGCTTACTTGGAAAATGAATGTGGTGGTGCCTTGGTATGTGTTTGTGTTAAAATTTTTCACCAAGTCAATTGGTGCACACTAGAATCATGTTGGACATGGACTGGACTTTTTAAAGAATCTCACTAACCTTAACATGAATATTGAGCAAGAATGGACAAATGAATTTTGTGCTCTGGTTATATTCAAACAAGGTTGGGAAACATCGGATAGAGACAAACCCTAAGAAGAAGATATCTTCATCTCAGATGAAGGAGAGGAGGGTGATGAGGATGATTCCTATGCTAATTCTCTTGGCCTGGCTACCAACTAGTCTCCTTTCCTATTAATGTACAAAGAAAATATCGATAACCTATTTTTTGTAATACTTTTCTCTTTTAAAAGACATACAAACATAGATATACTTGTACATATTCTCCTTACACATAAAAATATATATAGCTATTATCTAAAATGTTTCCTCTTATGTGAAATGTGTCTTTTAGCTTTCTATGTGTTTTCTTGTTAATTTCTTGCAATTGTTTCACATTATTGATGTTGGAAAAGTATTTCTAAACACTCAAAATAAATTTTCAATTGATGGTTTTCATGTTTTTTTTTTGCAAGTGAAATAATTAATTTTGCTTTACCATATTGCTAATTAGAGAAATTCTCAAACTTTTGTATCAAAAGAAAGGAAATTATTCACTATATATAATAACCAATGAATAATTACAATGTACCCAATTTGAGCCTTAACATGTTTGGATTTAATAATGTACCTCATTGCTGACTAGACAAGAATGCCCTTTATTTTGTCACCTTCATAATTTTATTTATTTTAGTCACTTGATGATGTGAGTTGTTAAATTGACCTTTCACAATCATTTTTCATGCTAGGTCTCAAAAAACATGTGCTAGCATGACTTAGGAAAAAATGGGGACTATACAAGAGTTCTCTTCAAGAAAAGAAACATGTTTTATAACACTCCTAGAAAGGGAAAACAACCTATCTAACCTAATCTAACTAACAAATTCAATCTACTTACAAAGACCCATTAACTAGATTTCAAAAATAACTTCCCATGTGGCCTAGCTTTTTATGGTTTTTGCGACTTTGACTATATGACAATAAGGACAAGGGAAGCAAGAGAACACTACGCTGCTTGAAAACCTTAAACACGCTAGGAGGAATATTATCTAGACTCAATTTGAACGAGATCTAATGACTCCATAAGGGCTCTTTCATCATGATTTGTTGTCTCTTCTAGTATAGGCTTCCTTTCAAGCGATGCACACAAGAGTTCTAATTCATCCCAAAATTGGATGTCATCTTCTTCATCAATGTTATGCTCTTGGGCTGAATTCTCATGCTCTAGCCTTTGATTTCCTTCTTCTTCCTTTAAAAATTGAGGACCTTCATATTTATGCTAGGGTTATTTCTTTTGTTGAACATTGATGGTCAGTCTTGCTTCCACTTGTACCTTTGGCTCTTTGGTTTCCTTGTTTGGTTTAGACATCATATCTAGTTTCCTTTCTTCTTTGGTGTCTAGGAGTTAGAAAAGATCATTGAGGAGAAAACTAAATTTCCCAGTCACACTTAGCCTTTGCTTTAAAATGTCACCTCCTTATATGAAGCATTGGATACTAAATGACTAGAGATTTTACATGATTTAGGTTTTAGGGCTTCTTTTTCACCTTTTTGTGATTAGCTTGAACTCTAGATTATGGGACCTCCTTTAAAAAATACGAGAGTTTTGGGGAGAATGGCTCAAGGAAGTAGGGAATCTCTTAGACAAGACTGAGGGTAGTCTTTTCCTTCAATATGGATCATCTTATCGGGTACACCAATAATCCACTCATCTTCCCTTGTTCTTATTTCCTCCATTTCATGCCATTGCAACTGGGTATGGTGGTCGGTGAGTCCTTGACAATTGGTTCTTTGGATTTCAAACTCCATAATCTCTACCTCCTACTAGAAATTGTGGAGTATATCTTTGATATTTTATCCAATAGGCTCTCCCATTCTGTAGTTAGGAGTAACATGACAACATGCTTGGGATCGATAAGTTGCTTGCTACATGAGAGATCTTCATAGTCCCTACCAAAATAGAACACAAAGGAAAGAAGTCGATAGTTTCACTCCATGGTATGGGTGGAGCTCATAAAAACATATCATGATCTAGTGTAGACATCTTCTTGGGTTGAATGCAACACCACAGAGTGCTAAAAAAATGCTTTTGCAAAGCTAAGACGTGAGAGGATGCACTAAATCTTTGCGAAAGATGTTCTTTGGATGTCCCATTGGGTGTTCTAGAAAATATTGCCAATCACTAAGAGGCTCACACCTAAATAAGGGAAGTGAGGAAGTTTCACAGGTATGAGACCTATTGCACCCCGTGAAACAACTTCTAAGATTTTAGAAGTTGGCTCTTCATATTAATGGGTTGTAAGAAAAAGGAGAAGGGGACTTCCTTAAAATAAAGCTACTAAGGGGGTGATGGACCAATGCAAAGATTTTATAACACTTCAAACCTTCCTAGAAGCTTTTAAAGCAACTTTCTTGAGAATGTATCCTAGAAGCTTTTAAAGAAACTTTCCTGAGAATGTATGTCTTTTCCAAAAGAAAGACATGATGTAGTGAACACGCTTCTTGGATCAAAACAAAGCATAAAGTGTAATTTTTAGTCCATGTATAGAAATAATTCATACAAGGGTCTGAAAAGAGAGCATACATTCCAAATTTTACAATAATTGATCATTATAGGGAATTAGCTGCAAACCTACAATTCATCTTCTATTCTAAAGACACGTGGAAGAGTAAAAAACATGCATGGTCCACAATTTTTCAAGATAAGTGGAAAATAAAAAACAACAACATTAGTAGATAAGACATGCTATAAAAAGAGTCAACACATAACACATTAATAATAAAATAAAAAATAACAACAAAGGTATAGTCTCCATTATTTATTAAGAGCAAACATGCTAAGGCTAGAATACAAATCACACATTACAATATTTAAAACACAATACATTGCCCTAGATTTCATAAAACTGAAGTGCTCCCCCTAGCTAGGAAGAAAAAAATACAAATTTCAAACTTTCTTTTTCTTACAATAGGTCTAGGGTTTTATAGATAATTCCCCTATTTTTTGTGTGATGAACTCGTGATCCTCAATTATGGTGGAAGTTAACAACCTTCCCATGTTGAGGATTTTTACATCATTAATCTTTATTGTCTTTGACCATGGATGTCAGCTGCATCTTTTTCTAAAACTACTTTGCCATCATGGAAAGTAATCTATTAATCCCACTCGCTATGATTATTCTTTTCTCTCAATGCATGGCAATGTTTCTTAGATTAAACATATACCTATTAATATATCCTAGGTATGGACGAGTGACTTTCCAACTTTAGAAGATGCATGTCCCACTGTATTTTTGAACGATGCAACTTTGACTTGGACACATGTCACATAGGCGGGTACCTTTGGAGTTCTTCGCTTGAAGCTGAGCTGAGGAAGCATGGTAGCGAGCTGTCTTGAAAGCCAACCCAAGATGCAATTGTGAATGAATGCGAAGATGACACGTGTTCAACAATGTCACATCACATGACTATGGGGTGAAGCCACAAGTACTAGACACTACAGTCGGGGAAGCAAATTGTTGCAATGGATGTATACAATTAACAATCTATTATATTTTAATCTTCAAAAAATGAATTGCAAGAACCATATATTATATTTTAATCCTTAGAAATTGAATTACAAGAACCATAAATCTATGACCTAAGGGTGCTTTAATCACAACTTTGATTGAAAAGGATATTTGATGCAAAAATACTTACACAATCAAATTCAGAAACAATTTGCCATTGATCTTATGATTGTGGAAATCTACTTGCTCTCAAAGATTATATAATTAGTAAAAAAGATTTATCTATTATTCACTTAAGAAAATCCAAAAAAAAAAATTAGAAAAAAAAAAATATTAACAACCTATTCCTAAGATGAGGACGGTATGAAAAAGTTGAAACATTTATATATTTAATAAAAATTGACCAGATGTAGATTCCAAATATAAAGTGCACTGGCATGTAGACTACAAAGTTAACGTTCTCCGGCGCGCATCTCCCTCGGATCGACACCGAAAGATGAAGTGAAGAGGCCACGATAACTCATTAAAATCTTTCATTCATTCACTCCATAGTTAGGGGCAACCAGGGGTAGAGCTAAGGTTCATATTTCCGCGACATATAAAAAGTTAAATAGAACTGGTTCATGAATGCCTAAACTGACCACCCTGGAGATGGAAGTACTTATCAGAGGATAAGCATTGCATGCAAATCCCCAAAAGCAAAAAGCGAGAAGGTTAAAAAAAATTCGCTTAGCAGGGCATCCATACAAGCATTCGAAATGAGCAGAATTTCAATTCAGGAATGCCTGTAGGAGAATGGCCAAGATGAGGAAGTTTCCGAAAGTGTTGTATAGGATCTATGGTAACCGAATTCAAACCCTGCGGCAGCTTATTCTACAGCTCTTAAGCACCTCTTTTAGTAACACACACTGTGAATGCGAACGTTTCAAATACTGTCCAAAATGCGATCCTCCAGGTTACCTTTTAAGAGATGAAGACCACGCGGAGTATTGGAAATTGCTGGAGTGCAGCTACGGAGTGGTTTCGAACCCAGCGCCTCTACCTCACTCATTTACGCTCGAAAACAGATGGACACAGCAGCAGGTAAGTAATTTCATCGCAGCATTTATCTTGGGGCTTCCATGAACTTCCCATGTTTGTTAAAATTTGAAAACTAATGCAGTGGAGTGATTATACGGGCATTTGTTGCGAAAGTGATTGATTCTAAGGCCAATTCTCTGTTCTTCAACAACCAAGGTTTTCAGTTTTCAAAGTCTTGGTATTTGTTGGCCTTGAGTCATTTTGAATTTTCAAGTCACTGTAACGAAAGAAGCAAAAGTTCATCGTTGAAATTTGCTCAGCAAATGCACATTTAGTTCACTTAAATTTAAAATGTATTTTTTAAAAGCTGGAAGTATATTTGTACTTGTTGAATCGCCAACGTCGTGTTCCTGCACTTCATAAAGTTTAAGAAGTCCAATATTTTGTGCACAATGGCTCAATCTGGCACACAATCCAGCAGGATAATTCCTCTGAGATGAGACTATTAAGGTTTTTGCCGTTTTCAGGATTAGGGTAATTACTCCTGAGTTTAAATGTAATTTCACCTAAGTGGCATTGCCTGGGTTACAGCAACTGCGGTGTATCCCCTTCTTGAGAGACTCTCCACAGCCGATCCCAGCTGTGGTGTAACTCAACACTAGCACCTAAGATGCAGCAAGAATGGATGAAGCTAAGAGATGGTGAAATTATCAAACCTATTAGACATTCCATATGTGTATCAAACTCGGTGCGAATAAGAAAGAAGAATGGTGACATTAGATTATGTGTGGACTTTAGAAACCTAATCGTGTCTTCACTAAAAGTCAATTACCGATTGCCAAATATGGAGGCTACGTTACAGAAGGTTATTGGTTGTCAATTGTTGTTCACGATTGATAGTTTTTGCTAGCTACAATTAGGTGAAGGTTGAAGAATCAGAGCAATATAAGACTGCCTTCACTACTTCATGGGGTACATATGTTTATGCCAGAATGCCATTTGGGTTGACAAATGTTGGGGCAACATTGTAAAGAGCCATGAATGTTACATTTTCTGACTTGATTGATGTCTTTATGGTGGTTTATTGAGATGGCCTCGCTGCATTTTCCAAGAGAGTTGATGATCATTACATGCATCTAGAAAAGATATTTGTTAGAGCTCTGGACTCTAGAGTATGGAGTATCATTAAATCAAAAGAAATGCACATTTGGGGTGATAGAAGGATAGCTATTTGGTCACATTGTTTCAAAAGATGGTATAAGAATCGACCCTGAAAGAGTAGCAACAATTGATAAGATTCCAATCCCCCAAAATGTGAAAGGAATCCAGTCTTTCTTTGGTCAAGTTAATTTTATCAGAAGGTTTGTTCCAAATTTTTCAAAAACCACTAAGTCAGTCTCCTAAATGCTAAAGAAAGGTGAGAAAATTGCATGAGAAGAAGAGGTTGTTAATGCTTTTACATCAATTAAAGAAGCTCTTAAACAAGCACTAGTGTTAAAATCCCTGGTTTTATCAAATCATTTCAGAATTTTTTCATTTGCTTCCTTTCATATTGTAACAATTGTCTTATTACAAAAGAATGATGAAGGTTATGAACAACCAATTGCATTTTCAGCGAATCCTTGCAAGTTGCAGAGATTAAGTATGATATTACAAAAAAACAGGCTTATGCTCTAGAAGCTGTCAAGAACTTCAGGCCATATTTGGTTGGGGCCTGGATTATAGCCTACGTAGAAGGTATTAGTAGAAGGTGTTGATGGATAAACAAGATCCAAGAATTTAACATTGAAATTCAGATTACTAAACTTGTTAGGGGCCAAGGGCTTGCAAAACTGATGGGCAAGTCAAATCTTGAGGCTGCACAAGTAAATGTTGCAAAAGAAGAAGGCATGGTTTACAATCTGGAAAGGACTCCTTGGTATACAAATATCATAAATTTTCTGAAATACATGAATTGCCTTGAAGGATTGAATGGCAATCAAAAGAGGACATTCAAATTGCAAGCAATCAAGTATGTCTTCATTAAAAGACCTGCATTGGAGGATAGGGATGGTGTTTTTTGGTTTTGTCTAGATGAGCATCCAACACAAAAGGTCTTAAATGAGATGCACAATGGAGCTTGTGGAGGCCATTTCACTTGCAAAGACAACAACCCATAAAGTCCTTAGGACAGGTTATTATTGGCCTACATTGTTTGCAAATGCCCAAAGATCAATAATAAAATGTGAAGCACGCCAGAAGTTTTCTGGTGAGCCAAACTATTCAGGATCATTACCTCAAAGGCCCATGCAAGTAGAGTCCCCCTTTCACCGATGGAGCATTGATTTCATTGGAGAAATCACAAAGAAGTCAAGTGGCAGCCATAATTGGATTCTTGTGGCAACTGACTATTTTACTCAATGGGTTGAAGCTATCCCTACTTGGAAAGCTGCCCGCAAGGTGGTCATGGATTTCATCTTAGATAATATCATTGTCAGATTTGGAGTGCTTGTTAAAATCATAGTTGACAATGCCATGTGCTTTAGGTTTGATGAATTTACTTCTTTTTGCAATAGCTATGGTATTTGCTTGTCTTATTCATCACCTTATCATCCACAAGGAAAGTGGTACATTCTTGGAAGATTTCAAGTAAATAGTTGGAAGGACCAACATAGTAAGCATCAAATAGATTTTGTCAATTAACGTATATCTTGCAATGTATTGCTACAATTTAGGAATAGGAGGTTCCTTCTATCAGTTCATGAAGCAATTGCACAACTTACGAGCCTTGTGTTACAAGCATTTGGATACCTTGATGTCATTCTTATTAATTGAATCATATTTATGCAATCATCATCGCCTTGAGACATTCTTGAATTGGTAAAAGATATCTTAGAGATATGCAATGTGTTGAGAAGCATGATTCTAGTGCTTGTGGATGTTAGCAACACACTTTTGCAACTGATATGTTTATCAATTAATCTAACACACAAAACAAGGCTAATGTCTTTGCATTTTGTTCAAATTGGGAAGATATATTCATTGGTTATTATGGTTGTCTTTGTTTCGAGGCCTTTCCAAAAACCTCAAGTCAAATAGACAAATTGTGAAAAGATTTCTATTACAATTGTAGACACCTAAATTGGTCCACACTGGACCACATTTGCCCTTATCCCATTCTAGCCAATTAAATAAATATTTAATATTTATTTAATTAATCTTTTATCTTTACCCCCCATCTTTGCGTAAATAAATTTACATTTATTTAATTAAGCTTGACCTCATCACACAAATCCTCCTACTAAATCAATTAATCAATTCCAATTTTATTAATTGATTTAGGCTAATCAACCCTCATTACTATTTTCCCTATTATTTAATTCCATGTCACCCTCAATCCTTGCCCACTCAATCCTAGCCCTTGAATCCATTCACATGGATCATGATCCAAACTTTTTATCATTTGACAAGAGTCCCTACCCCTCTTGAACTTACATGTGTGAGTATGAAAGATCACTTTCCAAGCCACCCTATCTTACCCTATCTTTTACACATGTTATAGACACGCCACTTTCCCAAGCCACCCTATCTCTTATATATGTCATAGACATGTCTCTTTCACGTTCTTCCCAATGTGTGCTTACACATGTGCGAGCACACCTAGCTCTTACAACTCTATTCTCCTTGTGACACTTGTTACAAGGCTAAGTTGTCAATCCATGCCATCTCCCTCGATTAATCCTAAGCCATTCATTAATAATTGAATCATAGCCATTGATTCTCTTTATTAAAAATCTATAATTTGAGGCAATTTTGTCTCATTTTGAGGATCCACCTTCATATCTTTATGCTTTCCATTTCGTCTCTGAAGCAATCATAATCTTAACATTATGCTGTTGGTTTGAGTAACTACATTCAATATGTGATGTGTTAAGAAACGTGATTCTAGTACTTGTGGATTTTAGTAGAACACATTTGCAACTAATATGTTAATCAAAAGCTAATGTCTCTGTATTTTGTTCAAAATGGGAAGATATATTCATTGGTTGTTATGGTTGTCTTTGTTTTGAGGCCTTTCCAAAAGCCTCAAGTCAAATAGACAAAGTTTGTGAAAGGATTTCTATTACAACTGTAGACACTTAAATTTGTCCACACTAGACCACATTTGACCTTATCCCTTCTACCCAATTAAATAAATATTTATTATTTATGTAACTAATCTTTTATCTTTGCTCCTTTCCTTTGATTAAATAAATTTACATTTATTTAATAAAGCTTAACCTTATCGCACAAATCCTCTTACTAAATCAATTAATCAATTCCCACTTAATTAATTGTTTCAGGCTAATTAACCCTCATTACCATTTCCCCTATTATTTAATTCTACGTCACCCTCAATCCTTGCCCACTCAATCCTAGCCCTCGAATCCATTCACATGGATCAAGTTGTAAACTTTCCATTATGTGACAAGTGTCCTTACCTCTCTTGTGCTTACACACGTGTGAGTATGAAAGGTAACTTTTCAAGCCACCCTATCTCTTACACATGTTATAGAAATGCCAATTTTCCAGGCCAACCTATCTCTTATATATGTCATAGACATGTCTCTTTCATGTTCTTCCCAATGTGTGTTCACACATGTGCGAGCACACCTAACTCTTACATCTCTATTCTCTTTGTGACACTTTTTACAAAGCTAAGTCATCAATCCATGCCATCTCCCTCAATTAATCCTAAGCCGTTCATTAGTAATTAAATCATAGCCATTGATTCTCCTTATTAGAAATCTATAAATTGAGGCAATTTTGTCTCATTTTGAGGATCCACCTCCTTCATATCCTTATGCTTTCCATTTCATCTTTGAATCAATCATAATCTTAACATTATGCTGCTGGTTTGAGTAACTACATTCCACCAACAACAACAATCCAAAAGAGCAAATTAAGTGGACGTGGGTTATTCACTTTAGCTCAATCAAGTGTTTGAGTTAATATAGGTTCTTAGATTTGAATTTGTTTTGGTTTTGAGTTTAAGAACTCTATTTTCCTTATGCACAACAACAATTAGAAATATTGACATAGAGAACATTGGAAACTTACCTATACATGAGTTTAATTTAGTAGCTTTTTTCCTGATTTTAATAACGTTTTGTAGTAACTACATATGGAGAAAGAACTATAGGAAATATGGATTTGCTCACAATATCTTTTGGCCATACACATGTGTGATGCCTTTCATGAATTTTATTTCAGAGGCATTATGACAATAATGACTTTCTAGTGATGTTCCGTGTATTATTAATCTATGAACATATTCATCGTATCTTCCAAAATGATACACATTATTGTATCTGTTAAAATTGTGGGTGGGATTCCATCTATGAACATATTCACATTGTATCTTCCAAAATGATGGTCCTTAAATATAGGGATACTAATAGGTTACTGTTAAACAATCTATATTGGTGCATTATTGGACGGGGTCTAAATAGTTTGATCTTCAGAAAGACTGTTTTGTATGTATAACAACAAACTCCTATAAAACAATTTTAAGGAAATTGAACAAGCATCATGAGTCCAAAAAGCTAAGCTTGTGAGCAATCTGCTTCGACAAGGGCTAAATAGAATACACTAAGAAGATAAATCAAAGTTATGAAAAGCTGATATAGTTCTATTCTATCATGATTAAAATTAAAGAGATATGACCGAGCCATGGAAGGCATTGTTAAATACAGCAACTTGCAAAATAATTTTTTTTGGCTGAGTACTACTCAAAATATGAGGTAACAGACAATTTGATTCAAATAAGAGACTCAGTATGTAACGCCTCAAGAATACACTGAGGACATTTGGTAGAACAACACACAAGGTAATGATTTTTTTGCGCATCAATCACAAAACAACAGTGTCACAATACACCAGCATGCACTAGATATGTCACAACACAATATAACGGTACTCAAATTATGTGATGTCAATGTACAAAGTATGATTCCACTAGTGGGAGACTTAGCACTATTGCAAGATGACCTCATTGTGATGAACAAAATAAGAAGGTAGACCTTCTAACACGATGCCAGTAGGGTATTTGATTGCTAACAGTGTCTCTTGCAAGTGGGCAAGAAGGAAAGGGAAAGAGGCAATATTCCTAATCAAGGGAAAGACTGAGCCTTACTCAAACTTTGGTTCAACCAAAGATAGATTCACATAACAAATAAAAATAGAAATGAAATACAAACCTTAGTCACAAATACCCAAGTGATGAAATGATAGGGAGATCCAATAGCTCACCTTGGTCTTGTAAGAGATTAATTGTCTTCACATAGCAAAAAATATGGAAGGCATTGTTAAATGCAGCAACTTGCAAATTTTATTTATTTTTGGCTGAGTACTACTCAAAATATGAGTGAACAGACAATTCGATTCAAATAAGAGACTCTGTATGTAACGCTTCAAGAATACACAGAGGACATTTGGTAGAACAAGACACAAGCTAATGATTTTTTTGCACTACAATCACAAAACAATAGTGTCACTATACACCAGCATGCACCAGATATGTCACAACACAATATAACAGTACTCAAATTATGTGATGTCAATGTACAAAGTATGATTCCACTAGTGGAAGATTTAACTCTATTGCAAGATGACCTCATTGTGATGAACAAACTAAGAAGGTAGACCTTCTAACATGATGGTAGGGTATTTGATTGCTAACAGCGTCTTTTGCAAGTGGGCAAGAGGAAAGGGAAAGAGGCAATATTCAAGGGAAATACTGAGCCTTACTCAACCTTTGGTTCAACCAAAGATAGATTCACATAACAAATAAAAATAGAAATGAAATATAAACCTTAGTCGCAAATACCCAAGTGATGAAATGATAGGGAGATCCAATAGCTCACCTTGGTCTTGTAAGAGATTAATTGTCTTCCCATAGCAAAAAAAAAATGGAAGGGAAATAGCATACAAAGCTTAGGCATACTTACCCAAGTGTTGAAATGATAAGGAGATCCAAAATCTCACCTCAGTCTTAAAAGACAAATTGTCTTCAGTCAAAGACACAACTACAAGAATGAACAGTAAGAAACCACAAAACTTCATCAATCCACAAAAAACCTTAATTGCCATTGCTGAGTCAGGGACAAAAATATCTGATTAAGGCAGACTTGAAAGTTTAGCAAGCTAAGGATGAAAACCCTTAATTGCCATTGCTGAGTTAGGGACAAAAATCTCTGATTCAGGCAAATCTGAAAGAACATTTGGAGTAGACATACGAGAGGAAATCATCACAGTTTGAAAGGGAGTAATATTAGAAAATCAAGATATGATTTATTTTCAGAATTATGTCATAAATTATTAATCTAAATATTATTGTAAATTGTTAGAAATTAGGATCTTAGGATATCAAGCATTATAAACAAAATATAAAATAAATAAAATCAGAATCATACAAACATAGTTTTAACACATTATACAAGATATACACGGGGAAGAACCTTTCAGTTGAAAAACCCCATAACCATCATTTTATTAAAATTCTTACAAGGTATAGCCTATTAAAAGTAGATTGAACCTAAGGATACTTCTCCTTACTTCCAGAAGGCCAATAATAGTTTCTATGCACGATGATATAATTCACTATAAAACTTTAAATACATACACTCTCAAACAAGAGAGAAACTTGTTAAATACACGAGGAAGAGTAGCAAAATACCCAAAGTGGTATTAGTCACAACTATTCAATAACCCCAATTCATAAATAATTAATAATCTAACAGTTATTAGATAATAACTGTGTTAAATGTGATATGCTTGATAAAGCATATAATAAATAAGGTTTTAATAACTTATATTAGAACAATATATAAATGTTATGGGGGTATGACCCCTAATAACATTATATTCTAACATAAATTCATAATTTTAGACAATGTCATATTTATAAATTTGATGCAACTATCATTTGAGTAACGATTATTGTTTTAGGGAAAAAAAGATTTGTTCTAGAAATGGACATTACATTGAGATAGCCACCCAGGAGCTTGAGGTCTAATAGAAAGCACAAAGTACTTAGAAGATTGACATGAAAAGAATAAACTGTATTCCTATCAAAGAAGGCAAATAGAATCATAGAAGCAGAAATCTGGATTGAATCGTGATTACTCACGATTAATCATGGATTGGATGTTCTGCTGATTAATTCCCCCAAAATTGGGTTTTTTTTGGTCAACTGTGGTCAACAACTTTTCGGGATTTTTTTGGGAATAGTTGGTAAAAAATCACGATTCTCTTGCAAAAAATTGGTGTGAAATTCCTTCTGGGGAAAAACCCTAAAACACGCCAAAAATTGCTGACTCTTAGTTTTTCTATTTAATTTGCTTCGCAAGCCTGTAGTACCATCACCGCAAGAAGGATTGAGCAGTTGTTCCCTGAGTGTGAGCAGGATTGTTTGTGAGCAGTCATTTGCTGGGTGTGAGCAGTCATTTCATCTGTGCGCTGCAAAGGAGATTGCCAGCCACAATTGTAGAGGGCCAGGTAGGAATCAAAATATCCTTGCTTCTATATAATATTTCCTTGTTTGATAAAATGGAATGTGATAGGATATAATAGGAATATGATAGGATGTTTATAATTTTATGTGATAATATGTATTATAGTCTATATAAATTATACAGAATACAAACTATAAATACAGAATATAGAATGCATGTTATCGTCTATATTATATAAATACTTGTTTGTAATCTGCATTCTGTATTTATAATCTGTGTTCTGTATATATAATCTGTATAATAGTTTGTAATCTAGATTCTATATAAATACAGAATCACAGATTAATAGTCCTATAAATACAGATTAGAAACATGTATTTATGTAATACAGATTCTATATAATCTAGATTATAAATAAATACCAAATACAGATTCCATATAAATGGTTATATTAAATACAGAATACATATTATAATCTAGATTGTGCAATGTAATCAGCGCTAGGAATATAAACAATGAAAATCTATTTTGTACAATTAATGGGTCGATCTCTGTATTTTATTTGCTCTCAATATCTCTTTGCTATGGAAACGCCCTTTCATATAAAAAAGTAGTTTTTGACTGTTTTTCTTCAAATTTTTACTTTTCTAAATCCGATTTTTTCAAAAAAATCCTACTCCTCTAGTTTGCCGATTCATTCCCCAAATGATTAATGCTGCTATGAATAGAATAATATACAAATGTGCGAGAGATCCTTGGTTATATAGGTTACAATGAGACTTAGGACAATGTAATATGACAACTGTCTTAATTTTACGATATGAGACATAAAGAGATGAGTATCCTATGTTTATGTTAAGGCAACTTAACAAGTTTGAATAGGACCTAGGAGGTGAACTGGTTACGTAATATCCTTGTACATACCAACAAAATGAATTGTATTATTGAATTTTAACTACAAAAATATTACCAAATTATTGAATTTAAGTACAAAAATATTACCAAACAATAGAAATTTAATGTCAGAATCTGAAATCAAAACCGAACCCAAGTTTACATAGTATACTTTGAATGGTATAGCTTCCTTACAAGGAGGACGACATACTTGAAAGAATTGATTAGTAGAGACAAAACGTTGTGATCTCCTTTGATACAAGGCAGTCAATGACAAATATCAGTTACTCTCGAAAAGAGTATAACAGCCCCCTTTGAAGTGCAAAACCAACAAGGAAAACAAGCCGATGCCTTTTGGAATGTAATGACACCTTAACTAGAGTTATTTCATTTTAAAACTTCTAACCTTAGAAGAGTATGACCCTTCTAAAAATTATTAAATAGAAATCACTAATATAAACTACAATACTCTTACAAACATTAACAAGTATGGCTGCTACAGTTAGGTATGACTGGAAACTATTAACATATAAATACAATAGTAAGCCAGCACAAAAATACTTACTATTATTGACATAAAATAAAACACTTTGGAATCATCCAAACTGATAATAGGTCACTAAGTCTGAAAATCACAAAACTGGAAAGGAAGACAAATGCAATTGGAAATCTTTGAGATCCTCGAATAAACTAAATCTGAATGTAAATTGTAATCTTTAGCATAATTGCAATCTCCAAGTGGAATCACCAAAAATGAACAGAAGGGTTTTTTGTCCTCGTTAGTTTTGCACCAAAGTGCTTTTGTCCTCAAGTGGGTATATAAACAAAATGCTCAAGCTTTGAAATAGGATTCAATTTCATAAAATGGTAACCTTCTTCAATCTCAACTCCTTTTATAGTCATATTGAAAAAATACAATATTATTTTCTTATTTTACCTTTTCCTTCCAAAAAATGTTTTAGAAAGTGTTTAGAAAGTCCTTTTAAAATAATATTACTTTTGGGCCCCATTTCTAGTGACTCTTTTTGTCCCTCTTTTTAAAACAACAATATTTTAATACTAACACATAAGTTGTCTTTTTTGATTATAACATAAAATTACATTTTTGACAACTTAAATTATTTTTCTTATAACATCTAAATAACTTACAAAAATTAAACATAATAGGCTAAAGTGATTTTGAAAATCTCTATAGAAAAAGCTGACATGACACTAGCCATCAATAATAATTTGTCTGCAACCCAACTATGTGGGACCATGGGGCCCATCCCACTAGACCAGGAGGCGATTAAATAATTAGTATTTAGTCGTATACTCTTACATTGTACAAGATGAGGATGGTATACACTCATCTTGTACACATGAAATGTCTCGAAACACAAATCAAATACCATCTAATCAAATGGATAAGAAGAAAAGGGAACTAGTCTTGGGCTCACAAAGTGTTATCACTTTAGTTGTTAAGGCTGAGGGGTTTGAGGGTACACACATATCAGCAAGCGCTTCTCCACAAACATATAAATCAAGCACATATGAATTGGATATGATGTTCTTCACAATAATGCTTGAAATCCAAAAAGGTATTTCGTAATGTACTACAAATATCTTATTTAAGTTTATTGCATATCAAACCCCATTTATGTTAATTAAATTCAGTCTCTTATATGCCACAACCATTGTGTTTGATTTCAATGAGGTTGGGAAAGTAGAGACCGCTTTGTGTCTTATCTAATCCCGTCTCTTGCATACACTAAGGATACTGGAATCAACATAATAATTCTTAGGAAAGATCCACAAGGCTAAATCCATGACAGACATAGTTTTACAAATTGTTTCATTTCTTTCATTATACCCATAGCACCACCAAGTAAAACGCTCAAAAGGAGTTTTAAATTTAAAAAGTATACTTCAAAACTTCTTCTAAAACCCTACATAAACAAGATTTCTCCATCATTAGAAGAAGCTTTAGGCTTTTTCATTAAAAAAGTCTTTAACTAAATTAAATTAAAAAATTGTGTGCTTTCAAATGTTAGATAATTTGCTGAGCTTTTCCCCAAGTTTTTGAAGAGCACACAGGAAATATTGAGAGGGGGGGAGGGGAGGGGAGGGGTGGGGGGTGAATCAGTATTTCAGATTTTTAAACTTTTAAATGCATGAAACCACATAAAACATAAAGAGAGCAACCATCAAGATGCAAACACCCAATTTCTCATGGAAAACACTTACAGGTAAAACGCCACGACACATAGTAGCTTCCATTAACAAAATGGGCACAACCCAGTTTACAAAAGTGAGCACCAAATCACAGATAGCACCAACTCTTCTTGAAGCATTAACTTTGAACAACTAAAGCATCAACTCCAGTCAGCTGAGGCACCAACCTCAATTTGAGCACCAATTCACTATCACTGAACCTAAAACAACTCCTTAATCTGAAATACACAGCAGCAGCACATTATTCTTCAATAACATAATGAATTGGAGTTCTGAAAATCCATGCACAACTAATAGCCATAAAGAAAATCTACACCATAATGATCTTATCTTTTTCATCAACACATCATCTTACTCAAACTCCACATCCATGCTGGACTCGATCATCATACTTGACACACATGCTCGATTCCCATAATGCACATTTAACTCTTCACACAAAAATCACCCTATCACTTCTACATACTCAACTCTGTCATACCAAGAGAAAGATAAATTCAGCAATATCAATTTTTTATTTCATTCTAATCAAATAATATACTCCACTCCCACAATATGCTAGATAACAATAATATCCTCAACTGTAATATTCTCCCCTAATATGCTCGTTTTTAATAGACCAATAGTTGGCTTTTTCTATTAGACTAATACTTCGACACATATGTCCTTGTCCGCACAAACAAAAAAAGCTCCATTAGAAAACATTTACGCTAGTCCCTTTGTAAGTCATAAACCGCTCTGACAAAAAATGACAATACCTTGCCTGTAAACATTTACTACGTGTGTACGACACTCCAAAAACATCAGCTCATTTCATACTTACACAATCACTAAAAGACAATGCCTTTATTACGTTCATCTCAAAAATCTTGTCTCAAAAAGAAACTCCTATTAGTACCACGTGCTGTTCAAAGAAGAAAAAAACAGTTGATCAAATAAGAACGTGGCTTGATCCACTAACTCCCCAATGCCTTGGCATTAAAAAAACTTTTGTTCGAATCTGTAGCAAGCATCGTAAATATTCATACCCACGTATTCCTGGAATGAATCAATTTCCACCGCCCAGTATTTAAGAATAGTTAACGCTAGACTGACTATATTGATATGCACTACTCCCATATAGCTGATCAGCTCACATGCAATAGAAACCTCAAGCCATCGACTAAAGATAGGATAAATAAATGAATTAATTTTAAATGAAACTGCCAGGCACTACATTCTGAAGCTATAAAAAATAATAGCTCCAAACATACATTAAGATGCTCCTCTTTAGAAGAATCAACCTTTAGGAATATTCAATGGCCACAAGGCTTATAATTTGACATGCCATAAGCAAGCAGTTGAAGTAGACACACAACCAGCTTAAGCAGACACTCAAGTAGCTCAGCCAAACAGCCAAGCAGCTCAAGCATGCAACCAAGTAGCTCAACTGGACACCCAAGTAGCTCAACCAGACAACCAACCAGCTCAAGCACACAACTAAGCAGCTCAAGCATGAAACCAAGTAGCTCAACTCCCAAGTAGCTCAACCAGATAACCAACCAGCTCAAGCACGCAACCAAGACCAAGACGCTCAAACAAGTAACCAAGTAGCTCAAGCAGCTCAACTAAGTGACCAAGCAGCTCAAGCAGCTCAACTAAGTAACCAAGCAGCTCAAGCAGCTCAAGTAGACAACCAGACAGCTCAATCCAATTTTCTATTCCTTGAATAATCCTCTAAGATTTATACGACCTCGATCATTAACCTTTGACATCAATGACAACATACTCAACAACTTTTGTTGAGTCACGAGTTTCTAATTTTTTTGGCTTGCCGAGTTATTGCTGAGTCTGAGTTTTTCAACTATGGGTGGTAGGAAGTCAACAAAGAGATATGCTTTCATTGAGGAAAATTTCTTGCTTTGGTGGGTTAGCAAAAAGCATGAACTATTTATTTTTCTTCCTCTAAAGTAGAAACAATTGATATTTCTTCATCTAAAGCAGAGAGTAAAACTTTTGTTCTTCCAGCTTTTGAACCAATTTGGTTAAGAGGTTTACTTGCTGATTTGTAGGTGGCTTAAGAGAAACTATTCTTCATTATGACAACTAATTTTTTTAAGTTGTAGTCTTTTATTCTTTATTTCTTTGCACACAAAAGAATGGGGAAGGACACTTTATTTCATTTGACTGCTAGTTCAAAGAGGAGAAGGCGAGCTGCAATATTTTGCAACTTGAGCAAACAGCAGGCATCTTGACAAAATCTCTTGGACCCACTAAATTCATCAAGATTAAAGATAAGGTTGATGTAGTTTGTTATGCGATCATAAATGCAGGGTGTTAGAATACATGTATGAACGTACTTGGATTTGAGAGTTATGAGATAGTTGACATTTACCAATTTGCTGACAGTTACGAGAGTCTGTTGATGAATACAATAAACGCAATGCAGACTTGAGCATAGTTTGAAGTATTGCTAACTGCTCTCTCTCCCTCTATAGTTTGGTGTTAAGTTCTATTTTTCTGTTATAATTACCATGTTAAGATTAAACACAAATGACAGAAGAAAGATAGGATGATAATCCCCAGTCTGCACACACTTACAAAAAGATTTAAATTCATAGATTTATTGGAATGTACATTACTTTGCTTATGTTATCTTTGGTTAGCATGTGAAGTTTAAATATTCAATAATTATGGAACATTTCCCTTTGTAAATTACAGAAATAATTCTTATTCTAGACAAAGCATTGAGATAATTTTGTGGTTTCAGATAATTGAGAGGGCTATAGAGCTTCAATTTCGCCAAGCAGCAAGGCCTCTCAATGTAATTTGTTTTGGTTATGGGCAGGTAAATGGTCTACAACAACCCTATTTATTGCAGGATAGCATAATCTGTTTCAGCCGCCAAGAGTATTTCTTTTACAAATTTAAGTGCCAGTTTAGTAAAATTATTGGTTGCTTGAGCTGAATTTCTCCACAAATATGTTGGATTGCTTTAAGTCATTTTGTTAAAAAATATTGAAGGCATAGCAATGAAATTTTAGTAGCATGGAAGAGTAATTTCATGTCACACTTTTTCTTTCAAAGTTTTGTTTTTATTAGGTTACTTGACGAGCATGTGGTCTAATGGTTTATAATTCAGCTTCATCCAAGTCACGCTGAAAAGCCTGAAATGGCTTCTACATCTACACTTTATGGTTTGGAATCGACTAATTCCAACTCCGCCATAAAAATTCTCAACTCTGAAGCTTGGGTGGTTCTTTTATCTAGGGTAAGAAATTGCAATTTTAAATTTAAAACTTAGATTATTAATTTATACGTTCTTACTTTATCTGTTCTATGTCATTATATTCTTTGTTTGAATTATGAAATTTATAAATGCATATATGATCTTGGCCTGAACAATGATCGATCTCTCTAAATTAATTTGAATTCCTGTGATCAATCTATATAAATTGATATAAATAAATAGCACCTCCATGAGGCAGTTTTATGTATCATCAGACTGTATATTTGTTATCCATAGGATATATTCTTGTAAGTTTCTTTGTCAATAGTTGGCATCATTAAGAAATAACTAACTTAAAAAGCAGGTGTTTTATGTATCATCAGACTGTATATTTGTTATCCATAGGATATATTGTTGTAAGTTTCTTTGTCAATATTTGGCATCATTAAGAAATAACTAACTTAAAATGCAGGTGGGAGATATGTTCATGCTTCATTTGCTTTTGTATATGTCAATATTTTATCCTCTTCCCAATAATTCCTACGTGCAAATTGTGGGAGTTCCAATCAGTAGCTTGGTTTCATCCTCTCAGCCTCATGAATTGCTGCAAATTGAGCCTGTATGCCATGATGCCACTGAAACACGCAAAAATTCCGGTTAGTTTAACTGTTTTTACCATTTCTGGTCTTTCTATTATCTCTTGATCTGTTTATCTCCAAGGTGTAACTATCCAGTGTTCATACCATTAGTTGTAGGCAAGGAATATTCGAATGCTATGCTTATTTTGCAATATACCTCTTTCAGTTGGTTCAAACTTCTCTTAATGACCTATCCATTCTTATACTGCTAATTAGTTACTTTATTAAAGTGTATATACATGTTTATACTATTCCATGATGGACAATGGAACAATATTTTTTTTCATCCTTATTTTTATGTACTTTTACAATTAATTTAATATATCTTGCCTTTCACAATATATATACATATGTTAGTATTTTAATCTGTACTTTTAGTGCAACACAAAAATAAAACAAATGCGCTATAGGTCTACTCCTTGAATTAGAAGGTGAAACTTAGTAATGTACCTTTTCATTCCATTCCAACATTCTTGAAAAGTACCAAAATTTTTAGAAAAAGGCCAAATCTTTATCGAAAATGAATTTTGATAGTGGCATTGAGGTACTTTCCAGATACAGTTTCAACATTTTGGAAGCTCTACACACTTCATGGAGAAGTTTGTTATTTGGAAAGCACCAATTTTTATAATGTTTGATATCCTGAGAGCTTAAGAATATTTTGGTGAGGTCAGAATTCATATTTTGTTCATTTTATATTTTCTGTAACTTTGGTGGTTGTGTAGAAAATAATTAAATATTTAAGTTATCGTAAAGTGGAAAAACAGAAGACAACTTATGTAAAGACCTGGGTCCAAACTTTGGCAAAGTGTTGCACTTTTTCCAATGTTTAATGGATAGGCATATTGTCAAACATTTCATATGCAGTCTTAAAGAAGTGATTTCTGATTTCAGATTTTGTGATGATTGATTTGAAGAGTTTTGCAATCCAATGCTCTAATAAAACATTCATAAATGTAATATTCATAAGCAACATGAATGCCAATTTCAACTAAGCTATTGATTGATAATAATCTGCTGTAATAATGTGAAGAAGTACAGAGGTAAAGCAGTTCCTTGGCAAGCTAATAGTGATCTCTTCCCACTTGCACTAGCACCTACGGAAACTTCCCAATTGCTCATGGCCCTTCAAAGTGAGTTATTGTTTCATAGTTAACTGTTACAACTACTTGAGTAAGTGCATAAGTGCTGGATTTTAAGGTGAAATGCAGAGTTTACAACCTTTCAACACCCTTGTGATTAGAACAGGACTATTTGTGCAAGCCCACAAACACCTTGCGCAAATGCGACAAGAGGATATAGATTCCATGTCATTTATAGCTTGCTGCTCTTATGCTCACAAATTGCTAGTGCTTCAAACATCTTTTGATTTAAAAGGCTATGGTAGACTCCTTTAAGATGATGACTTCCCTTATTTCTTACAGCTCTGCCCCAAAAGATGGCAACTTGGATTTGACTTCCATAAGCTGTGCTAACATCATGAGGGTCCTACCATTGCCTCATTTGATCCATTAAATGTAGACCGGTCTATTTTCCATCACTAAATACAATCAATTCGTCATACCTAACATTAATGATTTTCACTCCAATATACAAGGAGGTAGATGCCTTTATTAATTTCTAATGATTAATTTCAAGGGCCACAACTATATAAAACTCCCACTGGTCAGTATAACCCCATGATCCTCTTCAGAAATGAATTGGTTTTCTTTTAAAGATCACAAATAGTGCATTTGTCAAACCTAAATTTTCCATTACTCCACAAATTTATCATTAGCTTCTAATCTCGATAAATTTCCAATTTGTGGAATTCTGCAAACTTGGAAAGAAATAAACTGATGTAACTCTGAGTACAATTTTTCAAACCTTCAGCACAATGATAACTTTTGGATGAAAGCATTCAAACAATATATGAGGGTTTTTGTCCCCAAATCCCAAATCTTCAGCATGTTGTCGATTCCTGGCTAGAACTGCACTGCTTTTCAGATTTTCATCCCTCTTGCGAGAAATTTGGCCTCAGGCATAAATCTCCAAAAGAGAAGATAAATGAACTCCAGAATGAATCCTTTTGCCTCAACCTTATTTTATAATTATCCGTAGAACCTTCTAGAATTTTAAGATCACTTTAAATAAAATATTATTTTCTAAAACCCATTCAATTTAATAATGAAATGCTTGTTGCACTTTATTAATAAAAATAAAGCTATTTTGAGCAACCAAATATTAAGTTGTTGAATTAATTTTATTGCTCAGAAAGGGGACATTACAGTTGTAACTTCCTAGAGATTGCCTGTTCCCAAGCAATCATCTGAGGAATGCTCCACTATATCCCTGCTGCACCAATAGGATACAACTTGACAACTCTGTCAAATTCTATTACATTGTGAAGCAATCTAACCATCATAAAAATCCTTGGATCCCAAGGCCAAATTGGGACTTTGTCATTTCCAATATTTGACTCCTGCTGCACCACTCTGTTACAGCTGGAACACCAATTTGCAAGTCTCTGTTTTGTTATCCTGTAGCCCAACAGAATGCCCATCCTGTAGAAGCAAACTGGGAGATGTGCAAGATTCTGATTCTCTTTATGTAGAAGGGATCACCTCTCACCAAAGTTCGTTGATACCACTGTAAAGACCTGTGCATTGGTGGTTAGGCTTCCAAGTTCCTTTGCAAAACAAAGATTTTTTCTTCTGAGTTCATTCCCGCTGCCTTCAGTCTCCTTGCAGTAGAATAATTCTTTTCCCTTGCCCCCTCTTTCTTTCCATCTGATAAATAAGCATTCAACATCCCTGGATTCTCTATCAATGTTGTGATATTCCAGGAAGACTTGCAACCTTTTAGCCATGAGATCCTGCTTTATCTTCATCATTCATTCATATCGTCAGGCTGGCAAGCTGTGCAATTTTGATACCACCGTAAAGACCCGTTTCTAAACTATGGCAAATTTTTTGCACTTATTCCAATGTTTACTAGATAGGCATATTCTCAAACATTTTGAATGTTTGTGATGATTGATTCGAAGAGTTTTGAAATCCAATGCTCCCATCTAACATTCATAAATGTAATATTCATAAACAACATGAATGCCAATTTCAACTAAGCATTTGACTGATAATAATTTGCTGTAATAATGTGAAGAAGTATATAGGCAACTAAAATGATTTATTTAAAAGCTGAGAACAGTGATTAAGTGACAAGATGCACCTTAATCCTTCAGATCGACCCAGCAGTTCCTTGGCAATATGATTGTGATTTCTTCCACTCGCACCAACACCTATGAAGACTTCCCAATTGCTCTTATGACCCTCCAAACTGGGTTATTGTTCCATAGTTATGTACTTGAGTAAGTGCATAAGTGCTGAATATTTAAGGTGAAGTGCAGAGTTTTACAAGCCTGCACCACCCTCGTGATTACAACTGCCTCTTAAGTTCACACCTCCCTTGAATATCTCCTTTCATACTTGATTAATCACAAATAGAATTTGATATGTTGTGGCTGGTAGTAAAGCTGCAATCTTCAAAGTACCCTAGCAACTCTCCTTCCCTATACTCTCATAAATCCTCCAATTTGTCTATGCTCTTTTCCTTTATTAATTTTTGCCTGTGCCAAGGTTGCACTATCTGTGGAAATACACAAACTTCTTGTCCAAACTCAGGAAGAGGATTTCTAGCCACATATACCCTATAACCTACAGCTCCTTTGCTCACGAATTGCTAGTGCTTTAAACACCTTTTGTTCTAAAAGGCTAGAGTACACTCCTCTAAGCTGATGGCTTCTCTTAGTCCTCATGGCTCAGCCCCAAAAGTTGGCGACTTGGATCTAACTTCCATAAGCTGCGCTAAGATTATGAGGGTTCCATTATTGCACTATTTGATGCATTCATATTCACCTTCAATGTTCTCAATTCCTCATGCCCCGCATTAATGATTTTCACACCTTCTACAAGGAATTTGATGCCCTTAATAATATTTGATGATTAATTTCAAGGGCTGCAACTATATTAAATTCCCATTGGTTAATATAACCCCATGATCTTTCAGAGTAGTGAAGTGATAGGGTAAGCTATTCGGGAAAAATCAATAACAAATTTTTAGTAATAACCTGCCAACCCCATAAAACTTCTTACTTGTACATTTCTAGGGGTTGGCCACTACATTATGGCTTTTAGTTTTCTAGGGTCCACTACTATCCCCTTTGCGGATATGATATGCCCTAACTATTGCACTTCCTTTGGAAGAAAGTGCATTTAGGTAGATTCCCATACAATTTATATTCACACAACCACTACAACACTAATTGAAGATGTTGATAGTGTTCCTCTTCATTTGTGGAGTAAATTAAGATGTCATCCAGAAATACTAGGACAAACTTGTCCTAGCAGTCTTGAAACACACTATTCATGAGGTTCATAAACACTGCAGCCACATTAATGAGTCCGAAGGGTAATACTGTGAACTCATAATGTCCATGTCGCGTTCTAAAAGTGGTTTTGTGGATATCTTCATCCTTTAAACACAATTGATGGTAACTTGATTATAGATGGATCTTAGAAAATACTGTGGCCCCATGGATTTGATAATATAAATCATCAATCCGCGTTAAGGAATATTTGTTCCTTATGGTTACCTTATTCAACATTCGGTAATCCATACACAAGCAAAGGGATCCATCCTTCTTTTTAACAAAAATTACAAGGGCACCCTAGGGTGACACGTTAGGTCGTATCAATCCCTTGCTTAACAGTTTTTGTAACTATGTCTTCAATTATGAATGTACAAATATATATACCAATATGTATAATAATATCTTCTATTATTATTATATATATTGGTATGTATATGTATGTGCATAATTTAATCTATTCTCATAGTATTAATATAAGTGATAACTATTTTATCTGATCGAAGCTACAAACATCAACACTCCCTCTTCGCTAGGGAAGATAAAAACCATCAAGGTACTTCTCACAATAGATCCATTAATATGAAGAGATATCACCTTACTGTGATATCAGAAGGTATGGTTTGACCAGGAATATCAAGTCACATAATATTCACCAAGTACTCAAAATAATGTGAAAAGATATATTACCTCAATGTAATATCAGAGTTTATAGAGATATCATCTCATGATATTAGGAGTAATGGCCACAGAATATCAAGTCACATGATATTCACCATGTACTCAAAATACTGGCCTACCAACATCAAATCTCATGATGTCCAACAAGTACTCAAAAGTTTATAAAGATATCATCTCATGATATTAGGAGTAATGGCCACAAAATATCAAGTCACATGATATTCACCATGTACTCAGAGTACTGGCCTACCGACATCACGTCTCATGATGTCCACCAAGTACTCAAAAGTTTATAAAGATATCATCTCATGATATCGGGAGCATTGGCTTGCATAATATCCAGTCGCATGATATTCACCAAGTGCTCAGAGTAATGGCCTACCAACATCAAGTCTCATGATGTCCACCAAGTACTTATCAAATGTGTTGGCATTAAGAGATGGTAACCGGTAAGCTTACTACCGGTACATGACACTTAAGTATTGTCATTGATTGGCAAAAGAGGAAAGAGGTGTTTGACATCTCAATCTAAGGTTTAAAGATCTAAGGTGAACACCAGTGGTGGATCTATATGTAAAGAGACTGGTTTGGCTACCGGTGATACTATAGAAGAGACTATATTTGCTCATCAAGTGCAACCGGTCACTAAGCAAAGTGCATCGACAACCGAGGAAAGGATACAACCAAGGAAAGGATTCAACTAAGGAATGGACACAACCGGTGTCGACAACGCAACCGAGGAAAGGGTGCAACCGGTATAAACAAAGGAAGTAAAGGTGGCATTTCAAAGCTCTTACCTATTCACTACTTAAAGATCTTAACCGATCAAGTGAAGACTTCGTTATGCTAAGATAAATCGGGGAAGTCACAGTCAACTATCTGTTTAGCAACTCCTTGACTAGGATTTACTACACTAAATCTGGAAGACTTTGAGATAACATAATGATCAGTGCAAGGCGCGTTTGAAGGTTTTAAAGCCGGAGTTTGTGGCTTTAAAACATGGAGTTATCTCATCCGAAGGAAAGATGCTTGACACACATCTATTGTTTTCTTCATTAAGTAGATAAAGCAAGGTCATGCATCAGATGTTTCCTCAGTGAACTAATACTCCACTGGGTGATGAATCCGAAGGAGATCTGTAATTAGGTCATGCATGAGAAGCGCAATTAGAGCAAGGATTCTATATATTCTTTTGCTTGTCAAGAATATAGTTTGTCCTCATTCTGCCAAAGCAAAGAGTGAACCTGTACGCTGAATAAGCTAAGGTGAATAGAGAAGAAAAGAAAAGAGAGAAGAGTGTGCAGAGAAGCACAACAGAAAAGGAGAACATACTAGCACAGACTGGTGATGTTTCTCAGCAGAGTATAACAGAGATCTTATCAGGCTATGCAAAGCCATTTGTAAAAGGTCAAAATCCTTCTATTGTTTTCTAACAATTACAATAGTTAAATCCCAGTATTTTGGGTGGACATTAATAGGTCCCTTGTATCAAATCCCTTAACCGGGTGACATCTTTTCAGGTGTTCTAAGTCCTCTAACTAGGCAGGCACTAACTGGCCTTATTGTATCAAATCTCTTAACCGGGTCGCATCTAACAGTGCGTTGTAATCCTTTAACAGGGAAGGCTCCTAACAGGGCGCACTTCAGAAGAGTGTAGAATTTGTGAGGTCTCCTCACACCGTGGTTTTCACCCGATTTGGGTTTCCATGTGATAAATTTGGTGTCACTTTGTAGTTGATTGCTTGATGCTACTTTGATGCTTGAATCTGTTTTGCTTACAGTTATAAGTATACTTCATCAGATTTGTTAGAAGAAGTTTTATAGGTGCTGATTCACCCCTCCCCTCTCAGCACTGGTTGGGACTGTCAATTGGTAAAAGAGCTTCGGTTTCTTTTCTTTACTGCCTAACCGCAAAAAGAAAAAGTCAAGATGATGAGAAAGGAAGGACCAAAGTTTTCAAAGGAAAACTTTACTTTGTGGTGAAGCAGAATGAAGCTGTACATGAAGACCACCGAAGATCAATATTGGACTCATGTAACCACTAATTACAATGAACCCACTGGTACCCTAACTCCTGATGAATTGAAGATCAAGACTGAACACATGGCCGCCATGGATATGATAGCCAACACACTGCCAGACTATGTCTATGCTGAGATTGAAAATCTAGAAACTGCTCACAAGATGTGGGCCAAGCTGCAACTAGTTTATGGAGGCGACCCAAACGTACAAACAGCTAAAGTTGAGAGCCTCAGAGGAAAGTATGATGACATGAGGATGAACGAAGGAGAAGACATTGAACAATACAACAACCGAATCAAAGAAGTGATCAACTCCATCAAAAGCGCTAGAGGGAAACTCAGTGAAGAGGAGGTGGTTAGCAAAATACTGAGAACACTCAGACCTCAGTATGCCATCAAGATCTCTGTCATTCAAGAGCTCAGATCGGTGACCCCCAGATCAAGTCACTCTTGACTCCCTAATCAGTAAGATAACTGCTTTTGAATTGAGCAATTTTGATAATAGCTTACCCATTCAGGAATCTGCCTTTAAGTCTTCAGTTAATACCTCTTCCACCAAGAAAGGAAGAGAAACCGGTAACAGCTCCACCGGTAAGAGTGAAAGTCTTGTTGAGAATCTGCTCTCAGAAGAAATGGAGCAAGATGAGTTTGAAGCACTCATCGCTAGAAGATTTCCCAGAGGAAAAGGGAAATACAAAGGAAAGCTTCCTCTAAAATGTTTTTCTTGTAATAAGATATGACATATTGCTGCAAGATGTCCGGATAATGACAACAAAGACAAGAGCAACCAGTTCAAGAATAAAGCAAAGGAGTGCTACCTTGCAAAAGGAGTCACAGACAATGAATCTGAAGATTCTAAAGATCCATAAATTGCATTTGTTGCAATAACATAAGAGAGCCTAGTGATAAGTGAAATGACACTTATCTCAAGATCTCATTAGCATGATGATTGGATCATTGACAACGGATGCACTCACGACATGACCGGTGATAAGAACAAGTTCATCAGCTTGGAGCTCAATGATGGTGGATCAGTAACCTTTCGAAATAATGCTCCCTGTGCTATCAAAGGTAAAGGTTCTATTGCACTCAGCAATGATGCTGTATTTGAAGATGTGTACTGGGTAGAAGGACTCAAGTACAACTTAATGAGCGTTGCACAACTAAACAACAAAGGGTTCCTGTTAGAATTCGGGCAAGGTTCTTGTGTCGTCAAGAATTAATCTGGAGCTCATGTTGCAACCGGTAGACAGAGCAAAGGGAACCTGTTCTACGTGAACTCAATGGAAGGAGCCTGTCTCATTGCATCAGTCAAAGGAGAATCAAGCAAGATCTGTCTTGTAACCAAAGAGGACAATAGCTGGTTATGGCACAAGAGACTCTGCCACATAAACTTTGACAGTATTGTCAAGGTGAGAAAGAAGAAATCAGTAAGAGGACTCCCTGAGATCTCAAAACTTGAAAGAGGTATTTGCAAAGATTGTCAGTTAGGAAAACTGACAGGAACAAGTTTCAACAGTAAATCTTTCTCTGCTGAAAATGTTCTAGATCTTGTGCACATAGATTTGTGTGGACCTATGAGAACAAAGAGCTACTACGGAGACTGGTACTTCATGCTCTTTGTAGATGATTTCTCAAGAATGATGTGGACGCTCTTTCTCAGAGAAAAATCAGAGGCATTTCACATGTTTAAAATCTACAAGGCTCGAGTGGAGAAGGAGACCGGTAAAAGCTTAAAGTGTCTGAGATCAGACAGAGGAGGTGAATACACTTCTCAAGAATTCACTCACTACTGTGAGGAACATGGAATAAAAAGGCAGTTATCTGCACCAAGGACTCCTCAGCAAAATGGAGTAGCAGAAAGAAGAAACAAGATGTTGATTGACTGTGCGAGAACCCTAATGATTCAAAAAAATCTTCCTCATCACTTCTGGAGAGAAGCTATCAACACTGCTGTCTTTACACTAAACCGAGTTCAAGTCAAGAAAGGAACCAGTAAGACCCCCTACGAACTATGGTTCAATCATACTCCTAGTGTAGGATATTATAGAATCTTTGGTAGCAATTGTTACATTAAAAGAGATATGTACTCTGGGAAGTTTGAGCCCAAGAGTGACGAAGGAATATTTCTGGGTTACTCTACCAAAAGTAAAGCCTACTGGTGTTTGAATAAAAGAACAGGAAAAATAATTGAAAGCATCAATGTAAAAGTTGATGAATATTCAGAACCAAGAAAGAAGATCGGTCATAATGAATATGACGGTCTGCAAAGTCACAATGAAGGAAATCTCTTTTAGTTCAATGAAGTAACAGCCGAAGATGAAAGAGAAGAACATGTGAACAAACATCTGGAGCAAGAGGCAGTATCTGAAGCTGATAGACCAACTCAAGATGATGAACAAGAAGTTGCTCACGACCATAATGAAGAAATTGCTCAACCAGAAGAACTTGATTGGGAACAGAGACCGGTTCTCCCAAGGTATGTCACATATCACTCAACTGATAATATAATTGGTGATAAACATGCAAATGTCTTGACCAGGAAAAAGGCCAGAGAGAATATCTGCTTGTTTTCCTGTATAGAGCCCAAAACCACCAGGGAAGCTCTAGAAGATGAAAATTGGGTCAAGGCCATGGAGGAAAAAATTGAGCAAATAGAAAAGAATGATACATGGGTGCTTGTGCCTAGACTACATGATAAGAATGTCATTGGGACAAAGTGGGTCTATAGGAACAAGTTGAATGAAGAAGGAAAAGTCATAAGAAACAAAGCAAGACTGGTCTGCAAAGGATATGCCCAGGAGGTTGGACTGGATTGTGGAGAAACTTTTGCGCCTGTGGCCAGATTGGAAGGAGTTAGAATTCTTCTAGCCTATGCTACTCACAAGAAATTCAGAATATACTAGATGGATGTCAAGTTTGCATTCTTGAATGGAATATTGGAGGAGGAAGTCTACGTTGAACAACTGGAAGGCTTCACATCCACACAAAAGGGTGGTATGGTTTGTAAATTGAAAAATGCTCTTTATGGGCTAAAGCAAGCTCCAAGGGCTTGGTATGAGAGGTTGCATTCATACCTCCTGACCATAGGATTCACAAAAACCAGGGACAACAACAATATGTATCTCAAGATTGGAAAAGATGGGAACCTGATTGCTGAAATCTTTGTGGATGATATTATCTTTGGAGGAGATGATAGGATGACCAAAGTTTTTGTTGAAGAAATGAAGAAAGAATTTGAGATGTCTATGATAGGAGCCATAAAATTCTTCATTGGACTGCAGGTCCATCAGCTAAATGAAGGTATCTTTATTTCTTAGTCCAAGTATGTAAAGGAAATTCTTAAAACTTTTGGACCTGAAGAATCCAGACCGGTTGGTACTCCAATGATAACTAACCTCAAGTTATCAAAGGAAGATGATGCAAAAGAAGTCAATGAAACGTTGTATCGGTCCATGATAGAGAAATTACAGTATGCAGTACACAATAGACCGGACATTGCACATGTGTTGGCATAGTAGCAAGATTCTCTGCAAATCCTAAAGAGACACATCTGATAGCAGTAAAGAGAATTTTCAGATACCTGAAAGGGGCTGAGGAGTATGGCTTGTGGTTTCCTCACAAGGGAGGCTTCCAAGTAAAAGTTTACACTGATGCAGACTGGGCTGACAATATTGATGATTGAAAGAGCACAAGTGGTGGTGCATTCTTTCTCAGTGGGAGGATTGTTTCATGGACAAGCAAGAAACAGAACTGCATTTCACAGTCTATAGCGGAAGCTGAATATGTTGCTGTTGCAATCAATTGCACACAGGTAATCTGGATCAAACAGCTACTTGAAGGAATCCAAGAATAGATACCTGAACCAATTGCAATTTATTGTGACAACACCAGTGCAATAAACATATCCAGGAACCTTGTCATGCACTCCAAGACAAAGCACATTGCCATCAAGTATCATTACGTGAGAGAGCTGGTACAAAACAAAGAGATAAGATTGGAGTATGTTCCCACAAAAGAACAGATTGCTGATATCTTCACAAAGCCATTACCAAAGAGTACTTTTGAGTATCTCAGAGGTAAACTAGGGGTGATACCCCTCCCTGATCATCAGTAAAATTGGAAAAGTGTTCATCATTTCATTATGCTTCAACAGAGGAATTCACCTCATCTTATCTGGACCGATGAAAAGGACTGCTGCTCGAAGGGAGAGCAGATTTCATCAAGGTAGTCAATTTGACTAGCCTTTGGCATTATTGAAAAGGGGGAGAGTTTGTCAATAAACAGGTAAATAACTCGGGCAGTAGCAGTGCACAGAGATACACAAGCATGGCAACCGATGACATGATTGCCTATTAAGGTTTTGCCATCAATGCCAAAGGGGGAGATTGTTGGCATTAAGAGATGGTAATTGCTAAGCTTACTACCGGTACATGACACTTAAGTATTGTCATTGATTGGCAAAAGAGGAAAGAGGTGTTTGACATCTCAATCTAAGGTTTAAAGATCTAAGGTGAACACCAGTGGTGGATCTATATGTAAAGAGACTGGTTTGGCAACCGGTGACACTATAGAAGAGACTATATCTGCTCATCAAGTGCAACTTGTCACTAAGCAAAGTGCATTGACAACCAAGGAAAGGATACAACCAAGGAAAGGATTCAACTGAGGAACGGACACAACCAGTGTCGACAACGCAAACGAGGAAAGGGTGCAACCGGTATAAACAGAGGAAGTAAAGGTGATAGGTCAAAGCGCTTACCTGTTCACTACTTAAGGATATTAACTGATCACGTGAAGACTTCGTTATGCTAAGATAAACCGGGGAAGTCATAGTCAACTATCTATTTAGCAACTCCTTGACCGGGATTTACTGCACTAAATCTGGAAGACTTTGAGATAACATAATGATCGGTGCAAGGCGTGTTTGAAGGTTTTAAAGCCGGAGTTTGTGGCTTTAAAACATGGAGTTATTTCATCTGAAGGAAAGATGCTTGACACGCATCTATTGTTTTCTTCATTAAGTAGATAAAGCAAGGTCATGCATCGGATGTTTCCTCAGTGAACTAATACTCCATTGGGCAATGAATCTGAAGGAGATCTGTAATTAGGTCATGCATGAGAAGCGCAATTAGGGCAAAGATTCTATATATTCTTCTGCCTGTCAAGAATATAGTTTGCCTTCATTCTGCCAAAGCAAAGAGTAAACCTGTACGCTGAATAAGCTAAGGTGAATAGAGAAGAAAAGAAAATAGAGAAGAATGTGCAGAGAAACACAACAGAAAATGAGAACATACCAGCACGGACCGGTGATGTTTCTCAGTAGAGTATAACAGAGATCTTATTAGGCTATGCAAAGCCATTTGTAAAAGGTCAAAATCCTTCTATTGTTTTCTAACAATTACAATAGTTAAATCCTAGTATTTTGGGTGGACACTAATAGGTCCCTTGTATCAAATCCCTTAACCGGGTGACATCTTTTCAGGTGTTCTAAGTCCTCTAACCAGGCAGGCACTAACTGGCCTTATTGTATCAAATCCCTTAACCGGGTCGCATCTAACAGTGCGTTGTAATCTTTTAACATGGAAAGCTCCTAACAGGGCGTACTTCAGAAAAGTGTAGAATTTGTGAGGTCTCCTCACACTGTGGTTCTTACCCGATTTGGGTTTCCATGTGATAAATCTGGTGTCACTTTGTGGTTGATTGCTTGATACTACTTTTATGCTTGAATTTGTTTTGCTTACAGTTATAAGTATACTTCATCAGATTTATTAAAAGAAGTTTTATAGGTGCTGATTCACCCCTCCCCTCTTAGCACCGGTTGGGACTGTCAAAATGTCCATAGGTAATGTGCACTTACCATATGAACATTCCTATGATCTATCATGATCTCTTTCAGCCATCATAAGATGTCTATCACAATAGAAGATCATGGCTAGTTTAAGGAACTCAATCCACCATGCAAGATATCATCTATCATGATCTGTTTTAGCCATCGTAAGATGTCTATCATGATAGTAGATCAAGTTATTGTAAGATCGTCACCTTCCAATAACTTTAACAAATACAAGTGATAAAGATTTGGAAGTCGTCACTTCCTCATGATTTACACGGGACCCAAAAGGCATTTGTGATTCATAGCCCTCTGATTGTTATAGTTTCTTTGATCACTAGAGAATCTATCTCAGCATGGACTAGTCCCTCTGAATCAATACGACCGAGATTATCAAAAGTTGATTGAACCATATCCTCTATCTGCTCCCCTTGAAGCTCAAGTTCTTGTATCAACCTCTTGTCTTCTTTTGAAATGTTAGACTCCCTCTGCATCTGATGTCAATCATCAATTCGTTTGCAAGCATCAAGTTCTTTCTCTGTTGAATTTTATTTTCTTGTGCTTCCATCCTGAAGGTATGTCAAAGAGAGATTACAAATAGCTCACTAAACTATCTCGACTGGAAATAGCAATGATTAAAGCATGCAAGATTTTACTAACCATTAGTATAGCATGAATTACAAACTCAAAAATTGTGTGCATTAATAAAACATGGAATACTTATCTTAAATTTCAAGTATTTCATTCTGTAAGGGTAGCCCATATAGAAAATATCATGCAAATTCACAGAATGATGTCGCCGTTCTCGAACATTACCAGAATTCTTCACATGACCTGTCTCAAATATCCAAAGGTTCTATACACTATGACAACCTTCAATCTGATTGCATCTCCCTTCAAGGGGTTAGGCTTTTAAAGAAGGAACCTCGCTCTGATACCATGATAAAGTTTGTGATCAGATTGTATGACTTTTAATTTTCTTTATTTTGTATATTAACTAATATAGATCTTTTCTTCTTTTCAGGTATGCAGTGAATAAAAGACCTTGAAATTCACAAATGATATTTCACTTTAATAATGCACAATGAGAATGTGGAAGTATTATAAAACAAATGCTGATAGATGTATTTCCAGATTTACTTGCTGATTGAATATGAGTAGACTTGCATTCAATGTTGTATATACTTGTCTTCGATCAATCAACAAATGAATATAAATATATGAGACATGGTAGTATAGAGGCGATACATGACTCTATATGATCATGTCTCTTCACAACATTATTTGCTGTTAGTAACCGATAATGCTAATCGGCATTTAGCAACTCAAACAATGTATAGTGAAGGGGCACCTGATAACACAAGGCACCCGATCATAACATTCTGCTTGATCATAGCATAATACCCGATCATAACATAGATCACAGCACTTCATATTATGTAGCAACCGATACTAATCGGTGATTGTATACTAACTGATATCAATCGGTATCGAAGCCAAGTCAAACTGATACTAATCGGTGGCTGTATATTAACCGATATCAATCGGTATTGATGCCAAGTCAACTGATACTAATCGGTGATTAGAATATAATGCAAAATGAGAACAATGGAATCAATGAAGCATATTGATAATCAGATTTGATGTCATTCGATCTTTAAAAAATATAAATGAATGAATAGTTAATTATATTAATAATATGAGAATATATTAATATTAGTTTTTCCCAATTATGAATGTACGAATATATATACCAATATGTATAATAATAATATCTATTATTATTATATATATTGGTATCTATATGTATGTGCATAATTTAATCTATTCTCATAGTATTAATATAAGTGATAACTATTTTATCTGATCGAAGCTACAAAACAAAAACCAACAAAATTTAAAAATGCAAAATGCAAAATAAATTAAAGAATGTTAAGTACTGAATTCTACAATACAAATGGTAAAATAAAAAAATAAAAAAAACTTGTGAGAGAATCTTGATTGCAAGAGGTTGGAGGAACATAAAATCTTGACCATGGAGGTACCACCATGTAGCAGCATCCATTTTGGACTGATAATGAACAACACAAGGAGTATTATTTCTTCCTAAGACAAACAAGTCAAATTCTCTCTTAACATTTTCCTCCACCCTTTTGAAAAAGGTTTCTTCGGGGTCATTCTCTTTTTTTTTCTATTACCACTTTTATTTTCTCTATCATCATGTCCATGCCATCATAGACATCCCCCAAACATGGTGCATCTATATCAACAAATCTGAGCATAGTAATGATAGGCTCGGTGAAATTCAATACATATTCCACATGAGTTCACCTATTGCGATCCAAGATCAATGACTTGACCTTTTGGGCCCTCTTTGAATTTGACTGCTTTCAAACACCCTATTGGTTACTAATAACCTTCAAAAGTCATCTCATAACAATTGTATGAGATGCAAATTGGTGCTCAGCAACCTAGGATCATGTTAAAACCTATGTTCTATGGCGCTTCGGGGACAAGGGATACGTTTCTGAGACGTTTATTAGAGGGTCAAAAATAGGGAATGAAAGGGGACAATAGTATTCAAATTTTTAAATATATACACACATACATACATGTTGTGCTATTAAAAATAACAGTGAAACAGAGCAATGAAAGTAATTTGATGTATTATTTGCACAGGATAAAAACAGAACAAAGTATGACGGTATAACAAAGTAAAACAGAGCAGTAAAAAAACAGAATAGAAAAGAGCAGCTGAACACACTTATAAATTATGATATGTATTAATACAAAGCACTGGTATTTTTGTTACACCCACATTGCAGGGGAGGCTGCTGTATTTATAAGCTTTATGCAGCCTCTAGAAAATTCTATAAATATCTATGAGAGAGAAAGTCTGGAGTTTTCTACAATACTGTTCAAGAGAACTCTAGAATGCATAATAAATGCTCATCTACCACCACTGTGAATAAACATTATTCTAACACCCCCTCATAATGTTTATTTGGAGAGGATAAGAACCTCCTTGACTTGCAACAGATCTCTAAGTTTGACAAATTTGACAATAGATAATGGTTTTGTAAATATGTTAGCCTTGATCCTCTATTCCACAAAATTGTAGCTCTACCTCTTGTCTTTCAATCAAGTCATGAACAAAGTGATGATGCACTTCTATATGCTTAGACTTGGCATGATATACAAGATTTTTTGCTAGCTTGATAGTACTTTGATTGTCACAAAATATTATAGTAGGAGAATCTTGTGGATGATTGGGTTATTGATTTTGGTGCTACACCACGTGTCTCATAATAAGGAACAATTTGAATCAATAAGTGAAAATAGTACAGAGAAAATATATTTGGGACATAATAGTGCTTTAGAAGTTAAAGGGACTGGAAATGTCAAAGTTGATAATGGTGTGTTAAAAAATTTGAAGTTAGTTCCTGAATTGAAAACAAATCTACTTTCTATATCTCAAATTACAAATCAAGGATATAAAATAGAGTTTTATAATGACAAATGTTTAATCAAAGATGTGAATAATAATTATAGTGATTGCAATCGGTAAAATGGAGATTGGATTATATAAGTTTCAAGAATTTACTTCTAAGTGTGGAGATAAGCATGTGTGCGCAATTGCCCAATATGATGATATGAGCAGGTTATTGTATGAGTGTATGGGACATGTCAATTATCAAAGCCTCAAGCTTATGGAGAAATTACAAATGGTGCATGGGCTTATACATATACATATACATATATGAATTTTATATCTTTTAATGACAACATTTATAGTGAAATTAGAAAATGTCTTGTCTAAGACACAAGATAAGCCTGCAACTCCAACATTTTGATGCATACATGAAACGTAGATTCAACTTAGTGCCAACTTAGGACCATTACTTATGTCAAAGCCGAATTGGATTTGTAATTTTGCTCTCTTAAGAAAAACATCGACTTCTGTTGGTTTTTAAAATGCTCCACGATGTTTTGGGGATGAGGACGGGGGGATGACAGGGGACGCATTTTTGGGACATTTCCTAAGGGCCCAAAATTAGGGGATGCTCCCTTGTGTAACATAAGTTAAAACACATTAAAAATATTTAAATATGTAAATAACATATTAAAAAATATTATAAATTTATATACATATTGAACACGACCAAAATAAAGTTAATTAAATAAATTAAATTTACCAGCAACAATTCCAATCTCGAGAAAGTTTTAAAAATTGCTTGTGACATTTAGAGGTTTGTCACAAACATTTGGATCTCCTCATCCTCTTGGTATATTTCTTTCATCCACTCTATTTGAGTGTCAATTACTTGCATCACCAAGATGAGGGAGTGTATGGTCCATGGTGTCCAAAAAATGTGCTCATATCTTTGGTCAAATAAAACACCTACAACCCGACAATTTTTTGCATTTTCCGTAATGACTTGGACCACATTTTCATGACCCACCATCTCTATGGGTTCAATTAGGATTTTGGAAATGAACTTTGCATCTTTGAATTGCCCCTCACAATCAACCGCACTAAAAACATTGCTCCTTTGGGGGAAACCGCAATAACATTTATTATTGAACGACTTTTGCAATCTTTCTATCCATTGGAAACAACAGATACTTGTGATTCAAGCCAAGAATATTTAATTGGTTTCAGTGAGGTCTCTACAAAATTCTTCTCTTCCCAGTAAGTTGATGTGCACCTTTTCATACCTAGGACTTGTGAAACCAAGAGGTGGAAGATTGATTGCCAACAACATTTCCAGGCAACATGGTGATCTCACCAAGTTGAAAGGAAGACCATTGGCATAGATGCAACGTGCAATTTTTTGTTCAGCAATATCTCTTGATTCCATCTTAAATGCCTTGTCCAATGGGCCTCTTTTGCGGGTGGGAATTTCTACTTCATCTTCCGTAGAGGTTATTTACACGAAGGGATGTTGGGAGGCCATTACTGTATCAGTGGGTATATTCAATGTTTTTTTTTTGCGTAAGGATAAGCTCTTTGTTTTCCTCCTCCGACCATTCTATCCACTTCTTGTTCTCTTATGTAGCTTGCTATTTGTTTGGCAGGCAACCTCTTCTGATCTTCATCTGGGCCTTGACACATTTTAATCCCTTTCCCAAAAGGGCCCATAAAGTGATGTTTCACTTGATAATACAAGCTATTAAAATTTTCATTACACTCATTACACTTCCATAAGATATCCCCCACCTCCTAGAAATTTTTCGATCATTGTGGTATGTCTCTATAAAGGGGATGCTTTATCAATTTTGAATCTTCAGTTTCCTTACACACCTTTTAGACATTGACTAGTGGCCATTCTCACAATCTGATTTTTTGCCATTATAAGTAAATTACATAATTTTAAATCTAGAAAATAAATAAATAAATGCAAGCATACAAGTGCAAAATGAAGATACAAAAACATTATAACAAAGTGTCAAACTTGTTTCTTTTGTAAAAAAAATTTAGGAAAAAAACTTGAAATTTTTTATTTCAAACTTGAAAAAACTCATCAAATCTTGAAAAACTTTGTTAAAAGACTAAAGAATAGGCTTACCTTAGATGCTTAAATCTCCTTTGTGCAAGCTATTTGGCACCCCACAATTGATCCCTTTCGTAAAAACTAGCTGCCCTTCAAAATGCCAAAATGGAGAGAAAGTGAGTTGAGAGCAAAGAGGAAACAAAATATTAATGTTTTAGGTCAAACTGGCCTCATAAATGCTGTTTTAGGGTTTCCATAAAAATAATTTTTTAGTTAATTTTTGTTGGCCTCCCTGCGGGTACCCTATGGGAGCGAATTGGGTACACAAGTGCATACCCACATCACACCTAGTGTGCTTGGGACACACCTTGTGTGCACCCACAACATATTGGGCATGCGCACTCAAACCCGTTATGCAGGTCCTTAGCCTGAATCTTGCAACTAAGTGCCAAATAGCAAGAGACACTCCCAATGCCACTAAAGAGGTAGCTAATACCATGAATATGAGGGTGAATCAAGCACAAAATCTCATGCAAAGCTTGTCGATTGTACAACCTATTCCTGGGTTGTACTTTCCAACACCAATCACACTCCTATGCTAAACAGTAAGAGACATTTCTAGTGCCACCAAATAAGTAGCTAATACCATGAATAAGAGGGCGAATCATGCACAAAACCTCATGTGAAGCTTGCAGATGGTACAACCTGAACCTGATCTATACTTTCCATTACTAGCACACTCATAACTCTTCAAAACTCCCTTAAATTTCAAAGAACTTGTCTTCAATGGGAGTAGTTGGAACCCACCAAGCATTCCCTTCAATCTTAGTGGCCAAGCGATAGCTTAATCACTCCCACGTGGAAAGAAAGCCAGGCAATGAAGGACTAATATGACTAGGCAATGAACCTTTCCCAATCACCTTCAAGCTCTTCAAGTAACTTGATAAAAATTCACACCTTAAAATATCTACAACTTGAAAACATCAAACACTTCCAGGCTAAGGACAACAAATTGAATACCAATTTGGACAATAGTGATTCTTGAATGAAACCACGCCTAATCTAACTTGGGATTATCTCTCAAGTCCGAAACCAAGAATATTGAGAGGATTCCTCAAAAGATTGTGGAAGAATTCCCAAGATCAATGTTTCAACATAACAATATGATCAACATATGCAAATGAACCCACTCAACCTCCTTTTATAGCTTTTGGAGGGAAATTCCCCAATTTGAAATTTTAAAATTCACATTCCCACCCAAATGATCTTAAAAGGCTAATAAATTTGTTCATGTGTAAAGGTCCACTTATTTCTCCTAGGCAACCAACTTAAGGAACATAACACTTTTTTAAAATGATATTTACTCTTAAGTTATCAGAATAATAATAAAACATTGTGAATAACTAAAATATTTCACCCAAGTTGTGGAAAGTATTGCAACAACATTGGAACCCTATTCTAGCCATACGATGATGAAACTTGAAGCCTTAGTTACCAATTTGGGTACGGGTATAGGTACAAGAACTCAGTATGTGGGTACGTGCAATCTTTTTGGGGTTTGGGTACGTTCAGGTACGCGCACGCATTTGTGTAAACTAAATCATTTGATAGTATGATACTTCATCATTGATCAATGGCAAATGCCAAAGATACATATTAAATGCCAATTGAGTAAACCTTAAAGACACAATAACATCATTAAATGGTCATATTGTGCAAACTCAAAGTTGTATTGTATTTCAAAAATCAAATGGAGGTTTGGAGGTAGCGCCCCTAGTGGTGGGATCTGGGGGCAGTGCCTTCTATGGGGTTGAGGGGCAGTGCCACTCATGGGATCCTAGGGCAGTGTCAAGGGATGGAGCCTTTGCCGCCAAGACCAAATTAAGACCTTCAAAACCACACAAAACTTGATGGCGCACATCATTTTATGGCCTCATAAAGGGCTGTTTTAGGGTTTTGAGCAAGAGAGTTAAAAAAAAACAATTTTTTGTGTGATTTTTAAAGTCTCAAAAAGTGACAGGCCCATGGATGCGCATACATAAAAATTAATAAAAAACACCTGTTTAATGTTTTTCGAGTCACTTTAAGTGACTGGGCGGTGGATGTGCTTGGGCACCTCTGGATGCATCTAGGATGCACATCTTGGCTTGTGGATGTGCTGGTGCGCATCCATAGGCCAGGATGCACATCCTGGACACATCCGAACTGGTGCACATCCAGACCCGATGTGTAGGGGTAAGGTGCACATCCTGCAACTAAGACTGAAGCAGTAGGAAGATGATTGGAATCAACTCGGTGACTCTTGAAAAATAGAGATACTTTCCTTGAAATTTGGAGATACCCTAGATTTTTGAAACTCTGAAAGTGTCATAATGCTCCATATTGTCAACTGAGCTCATAGCCAAGAACAAAAACCTTGCAACACTGAACCTGCGCGCGCTAAGATCTTTCGAGTCCCTCTCACTTGCCAATTAGCCAATGAAAACTCAGGAATTGAGCTAAAAGATCACAAATCAATTCTGCTCAAAATGGGGACATTACATTACAAGATGTACTGGGCTTAAATTGAATTTCCATAATTCCTTAATGAAGTTAGAGCAGGTCCAGATAGTACAGTTGTAGAATGATAAACTGTTATAGCAATGGAAAATATATTTGAAGAATATCAGTCTGAATAAACTGATGTACTTCTTTGTCTTTACTGAGAATTCTTCCAAAATTCTCTCTTCTTGTTTCTATCAAGAACCTTCTCTTGTCATACTGAAACTACTATTAAGAGTTGGACTTAAGGGCCTCAGAGTCTTCTTTTGCTTTCAATCCATTCATGAAAAACAGAAATTTTAACTGAATAACTTAAAAACTCATGTGCTTAGTTAATATGTAGTTATCAAAGTGAAAATTATTTATTTTACTTTCAGGTTTCCAGACCAAGAGTGCATTGTCTCATCTGAGGAATCAAACTCAATTAGAGGACCTTATTCATAAAGCTGTACAACTGACCCGTGAAGCAAATGTTTCTAGTATTCTCCCTCTTTCAAGGTGTTCAGTGCTAAATTTGAATTTCCATAATTCCATAAGGAACAGGTCTAGCAAGTATGGTTAGAATGATTAGTCATTATCAAGGGGCAAATTTAGCCCTAATAGTATTTTCACATGATGATGATTTGAAGAATATGAGTATGAATAATCTATTCTGGTCTTGTTCCTTGCTTTATGGAGGATTCTACATGCTTTGTTGCATGAAGTTTCGTTGCAAAATTTTCTCTACTGTTGTTTCCCTCCATCTTCTCTTTTCATTAGCGAAGTTATTATTGAGAATCAGACTTAAGGGCCTTAGAGTCTTCTTTTAACGTCTTTAAATCCATTCCTGAAAATTATAATCTGACTGAATAAATAGAAATCCTATGTGCTTAGTGAATATGTGGTTATCAAAAGGAAGATTATTGATTTTACTTTGTGTTGTACTTTTTTTAAAATTTCAGGTTTCCAGACCAAGAGTTCATCGTCTCATCAGAGGAATCAATCTCAATTAGAGGACCTTAGTCATAAACCTGCGCAATTGATCCATGGAGCAGAAGTTTCCAGTATTCTCCCTGTTACAAGATGTGCCGGGCCCAATTTGAAGTTCCCTAATTTCATAAGAAACACACCTAGCAAATATGGTGATAGAAGTTACAAGGATGTACGTAAAAGACCATTTACCCCAGATCATTGGATAGGTAGGTCCAAGAAAAAGAAAGTGAACATTGATGAGAGTCCATTGACCCCCCCAAAATTCTTTCACAATTCTTCTACAGATTACAGATCAGAAGATTGTTATAAAAATGGCCATTCCTCAAAGGCTGCAGTTCCAGCTTTTCACCATGGTTTGCATGAGTTATCAGGGATGAATAATCTGCATGGATGGTCAAAAGAACATCCAGAACTGGGACCAGTTGAGCTGCCTGAAAGCTATTGTTGTTTGAGAAAAATGTCACCTGCTCATTTTGGGTCTCATTCAAAATCCGAGTCAACAGAACATCCATTTGTTCACCTGAAATCACTGGCCAAAACAGACAGTGCACATAAATGTTTAAATCAGGAAGATATATCACTGAAAGTACACCACCCTTTGAGCTGTAATATTGCAAGAAGGGGAGGTAGATTGAAAAAATGTTCTAGGATTTTTAGTTGGCAGCGCCGCAGAATATACAAAGCTCAAGAAAGATCCTTATCCATAGAAAGAAAGGAACAATATAGCAGAATGAAAGACAAGACAAGTGAAGATTATATGAGAAGTCAGCAACTCCAATCACCTCCTTATTTTGTCAATTCCTTGGACAACTATCAGAGTTTAAATTGGCTTGGTATAGGATCTCAATATGCTTCAAAGAGATTGCTAGAAGAAAAGCCTGCAAGGACAACTTCAGGTAAAGCACATGTTTCTGACCATAACCTTTTGTTGAACTCTGATATGTTGTCATTGGATATGAAAGAAGATGGTGATCGCGAATAGGATGTGCTTCAACATAATAAAGGTAATAAATTATCAATCTTTGAAGATAAGCTGGTAAGGAAAGAGGACAGTTGATGCCAATCTAAATATTTGTGCCATTCATGATTGTGCTTGTAACTCGAGGAGGAAACATAGGGTAATCAGAAACTTTAAATTGCAGGGAGGAAATGCATAGTTGGTGCTTGTAATATGAGATTTCAGAAGGATGATAATTCTTCAGAAGCAATCTATGATTTGCAAACACAACCACACAAGAAAAACCAACAGATGTTTTCTCTTGATAAGTTGCATGTTTCGGAGAAGCTTTATTCACAGTTAATTGCAAACCCAGCAAATCAAGGAGATGTACATGAAAATGCCATGCTAAAGTACCAATGCATGCTTCTACGTAATGCAAAAAAGGTAAAACATCAATTTATCTCTATAAACATTCCATTCTCATGAATTGAATTTGGTCTCAGTTTCCTTCTCATTTGCTAATATTATGCTAATTTCGCAAGTTTGTTTAACAGGTATGATTTTACTTTATCTTTGAATGTAGCCAAATTTTTCTTTTACTCTGTATTTACTATTTATATATTCAGTGCTAGCTGTATCTAACCCTGTAATTGAATGGTAAGTCTGAATGGGGATGAATCCTGGAAGAAATAGTGGTTCTTGAATGGGGAATGGAGCTATCAGTTTTGATAGTTTGCCATCTACCCCTTTTTTCTGCTGAATTATATGCATACCATATATATTTGTGTGCAAGTAGTGAGTCTTTTAGCTTTTGTATTTTTGTCTCCCAAAAATAGTGTCTTATATAGCATTAGAAATTTTAGTGGTAGGGAGAAAGATGGAACAAAGCACTAGGTGGCATAACACGCAATTCAAAATATGATTTGAGATCAACGAGTGAGTTCAAAACACCAGATGATTTAATTAATTGGACCTCAACCTATTGATAACTTTTATGTAATCTAGCTAGCCTTTGAGATCTAGAATCCAAATTAATGAATTTGAAGGTTGTGAAATAATTTAATGCACAAAAATAAGGATGAACTTACCTTTATGTAATTTTATGAATATAAGTTTAAGTTACTTTTCAACAAGTCAAGTTAAATTATTAAATTATTTCCCTTGTGTCACCCCATTCGGATATGACAAATAAAATAATAAGCTGAGGATCTTCATTGAACTTATGCTTTAGAAGGGAACAATATTATAGTCCTTTCCATAACTACTTGCCTTGAAGCAAAATTGCAAATTTGGATGCTTAAAAATCCACTTACCTCCCCAAGTGGCATCCTTTGCTGGAAGATCCTTTCAATAGATGAAATATTCGAAAAAGCTCTTTTTTTTCTCAAATTTCTCTCCTGCACATCCATTTTAGCTTCCGGGACCAGAATAACTTACCTTTGTCATCAATCGGAGGTAACTATACTAAAGATATGTTATGTCGACCAAGTGGCTTCTTGAGGAAGGAAAGATGAAACACATAATGAATTTTACCATGTTCTGTTGACTGCAATTCATAAGAAACCCCTTCAATCCTCCTAAAGATCTTGTAGTGTCTATAGAAGAGTGACTTAAGCTTTTCAACTCCACTTCTTTTGAGGGAACATTGTCTACAGGTTGTAGCCTTAAGAGAACCATACGATCAATTAAAAAAATCCTTTTCAATTTGTGTTGATCTCCATATATATTTTGCTAATTTTGAACCTTGTGGGGATTTTCCTTAAATACTTTCAAATTTTCTCTTTGTTAAATCAAGTCTTTTGTTCCTAGCATTATGTTGTTAGTGGTAATCGAATCCATAAAAAGATAATGCATTGGGTCCATATGAATCTTTGAAAGGAGTTATGCCAATGGATATATAATGTGTGTTATTATAGTAGTGCTCTCCTAGATAGAGTCAGTTGATTGATGCCTTTTGCTGTCCTCCTACATAGTGTTTCAAGTAACCCACGATCCATTTGTTTACAATTTTGGTTTGCCCATTGGTTTGAAGGTGATAAATGGTACTGGGAGTAAGCTCAATTCTTGTCAATATAAAAACTCTTATTAGAAAAGACTAAGAAACTTGTATCTCTATCACTTACTATTGTTTGAGGCAAAACATGGAGTCAAAAACCTTCTTTGAAGAACAATTCAGCTACTTGAGGAGCCTCATATTTAGAAGAGATAACAAAGAAATGTGCATACTTTATCAACCACAACAAAATACACCTTACCATGCGCCTTTGGGAGCCCCATGATGAAATTCATTGAGGGTCTCTCATTATCACTTTGGAATAGGTAAAGGCTACAATAGACCTGCTGGAAAAGATTGCTCAATCTTATTTTTTTGACAAGCCACACGTTTTTTGATGTGTTTAAGGATGTCTACTTTGAGTCCTTTCCATGATCTATTTGTTTTTCCTTTCCCCTCACGTTGCACTCACTACACCATAGTTCATTACTTTCTATATTGGTTGTAACTTCTTTTCTCGGCTTTCAATTCTTTCATAACTCTCATCATATCCTGCCGTAGGGTTTGTACTATTGTCTATTCATCATCGCTGTTATCTTCAGTGTTCTCATCATCATTTGTCCTCTTCCCCTGGGAGGATGTTTTGTTTTCACTCTCAATGTCCATTTTCTAATTATAAGCATCAGCGTATGATGACAAAGGTACCTTCATTTTCTTTCTAAGCGAAGGGATCAATCCCTCATTAAATCAACACGCTTTTTCAGTCTGTTTGCTGGTTGGTTCTCCAATTTTTATCAACATTTCCTTGAGCTTATGATTGTAATCTCATACATTCTCATGTTTCTCTTGTTTGGTGTTGTAACTTTCAATGACAATCTCATCGTTGTCTTCTATTAGATTAAACATGCCCCTCGAAGGCCTTCTTCAACGCATCCTAGGAGGCTGTGGATGAAGCATCTAGTTCTGTGAACCAGTCAATGGCTATACCTCGTAGCGTTACTGGATATGGTCTTAGCCAATAGTCCTTGCACTCTTGACTGCTTGCTATCCAGATAGTCTAGCATGTCTTGCAGTACCTCGTAGGATCTTCTGATCCTTGTGTAACTTTGTCAGGTTCTACCAATCCACATTTGGACTTGCTAGAGGAGTGGTGTAGGGGTACCTAGCCTCATGATAGGAATATGGTCAAACAATAGTTTTGGATGTTTTGAGCCATTGTGGCATTGTAATGAGGTCATAGTAGATCTTTCAAGATTTAATAGGGGTCATTGTGGTTTAGGAGGTTATAGGTTGAAAAGTTGTCAAGTTGCACGAAATGTTGTCAAGCAACTTTTCTTTTGACAACTTTTCTTGCAACTAGATGGCTAATAATGTCAATATTGTCTAAATTACTGTTTTGAGCATTCATTTTGATGTAATAAGGTCTATAAGGGCCATTTGTCATGTTAAAGGGTCAAGGATGCATGTTTTTAGCCGAGTTGCATAAAATTGTCAAAGTTGTCACAATGCAACATGCAAAATAAGTTGTCAGTTGTAGTTTTTGGAAGTTGAAGGGTCTTGAGTCAGTTTTGATTGGTTGTAACTGATCATTCAAGTTTGTAAGGGTGTTATAAACATGATTCCATTGTTGGAAGAGAGGGAGTTGGAGTTTGGGATGTGGATGTAATGAAAACAATGTAAAGTTTTGTATATTCATGCGTTTTCCCCTGTTTTAGTCACCTTGTTCTTGCAGATATGGATTACTTGTGGCTTGAAATTGATTGTAACTGTTGGTATTAACAGTCTACTTTCCTATGAAATTTGTTTGAAGCAATTCCATGAACTTAGAAGGAAGATAGAGCAAGTTTCTCAAAACGAGCCCAAAACTGGGCTAGGGTAATCGGCAATCATAATAAATTGTGTAACTTGCATTTCCCCCAGTGGACAAACCCAAAAATGTGTGTGGTGATTCCTTTTTAGTCTTACTTTCATATTTCAAAGCCTTGGATTTAGATCTTGTGGGTTGCAGAGATACATGTGATGTCCTAGGTCTGAAATTTGACGTTTCAGACTAGTAAAATCAGTCAAAAGTCTGGTTTTGGGGTCTTGGCTGATATATACCTTGGATGAGATGGTGTTGGAGCATTTGGAGAGGTTGTGCAGACATCTCACAATGTGTTTGAAGCAGTGGCAAGGTGTGGTAAGGTCAAGAATATAGTTTTTTAACAAACCCTCCTAGGAAAGGGCCAATTTGAGGGTTTTCTAATTTGACGAATTAATGAGGGTTTCAGTCCCTGAAAATTGTTGATTATGGTCATTTGAGGTTTGTGGAGAAGATCTGAGAAGAGCTTCGAAGTTGAGAGAAGATCTGGTTGTAGGTTCCTTCGTAAAAGTGGCCTAAATGGGCCTTGTGGGACAGCGTAGAAGCCCTGATTTGAAGATGTTGGTCCAAAGTGACCTAAGTAGATTTTGAGATATGTTTTAGAAAGCCTTAATGGGTATCTGAAACTCTATTTGGTTTGTTGGATTGGTTTGGTTATGAGAAGTTATGCTCAAATTTGTCATTGGCAAGGGCTACTAGAGGTTTAGGACTGATTTTGTGAAAGGGATAACAGTTTGATGAAACTAGAGTTCTTGGAGGTTGCCAAGATGTTGGAATGTTGTGTTGGGTGGATCTAAGGTGTTCCTAGTGTTGGTTGAGTCTTGTGAACATTAAAGCCCTTATTTGCTACTTGTAACCTATAGGGCAAGGTGTCCTTGTTAATGGAAAGCATGGAGTTGAAGTGTTATGGTGATGGCGTGTTTTGAAACAAACCTCATGAGAATCCTTATTCATCCTGAGATATTCAAGTCTCAAGAAGGTTGTCATGGTTGGATGATTGGGTCATTGAACCCATTGTTGTGAAATATGCCTACATATTGTTGATAGTGTACCCCACCTCTGCATCAAGGAGTCACCATCTTTCTTGCCTACTTACTCCCTTGTGTGCCTAGCCTGGGTGGACTGTTTTGTCCGATACGTTCGAGGGCTTTTCCTGCCCTATCAGCCACATGTGCATCCTCTATACATTTGTCTCTAGCATCCCCAACACCTTTGGTACTTCTAGGTACTGATTCGTTCTTGTACTACCTCTATTTGGGGGTCTTTGGTTTGGATCGTCCAATTTTGGGTTCTTCTGACATAGATAGTCTCTTCTTCTTCGTTCTCTTTGTTCTACAATCCTTAAAGATCACTTGATCACTTGGTCTTACCTTGTGGCCTCTTCTCACCTTTATTGGCATCTAAGGGCATGAATCACGCAACACTGACCTGATTTCTTTTAATGAAATGACACCAAATGTTTACCGCTATATTTGATAAATTAAATACATGAAGTAATAGTAAAGAACACAGTGCATAACGGATACATTAGTAAGATATATCTTTATTTGCTCATGAATTTATTACAGAGAAGAAGACTAGAGATGGTCGGCTAGTGATTATAGTTCATCCGATTATACCATAACTGTCTTCCTTGACGATACACACCATATTTAAAGGATCCAATGTTTGCCAAGAGGAACAGAGCCACCAACCAATTGACACTTACAACTACTTGAGAGAGACAATAAACTTAATTCAAACAATTAATACATTCTTGGATAACCAAAATTATCAAACATAACAATAGCCATTGTATGTTGATTACATAGTTGTAAAATGCATGCTATATGATTCTTTGTTTATGTAAACCATTGATGTAAAAATCGCCTGAGGAGATTAATCGCCTAGGCTTGAAAAAGTTTAATCGGGAAAAATCGGGAAAAATCGGCAAAAAATCGGGGAAAAAATTGGGAATTCAAAAACCACTAAATTTTAATAAAAAAATGCGATTTTTTTACAGAATTCAATCTTTTTTTGCATCTAATGACTTAATTACTAACAATACATAAGAAACAATCATGTTTAGATATATATCAATGCAAAAAAAGTTATTAATCGGTAAATTACTAACAAGTAAGTAGTGACAAGTTGTAAATTACTAACAACTAACAAGTTCACAACACATAAGAAGTTGTATTCTCATAAATAAAGTGTCAAATGTAAAGAGTTCAAATAAGCACATCAACATGACTACAAATAAGTACAAATGTCAAATACAGGACTACATCTTCCTCTTCCCAGTCGCTTTACTAGCGAGTGCAGGAGAGGGTAAAGCTCTAGAACTAGAACTCCGCAGGGTCCGTGCCTGTGTCTGTGCCAATGCGGGAGATGGTGTAGCTATAGAACTAGATGTCGGTAGCTCCACAGTCGCTGCGCGCAAGATGTCAAGGTCCTCTGCAGTAAGCTCAATGTCATCATCCTCATCATCACCCTCCTCGATGTCATCCAAATCGATGTCATATCCAGTTCCACCCCCTTCCTCCTCCGCAGCCTCCTCCGTGGCCTCCCTCTCCAAATTGGAGATGTCCTGTGTAAATAAGGGAGCCTGCTCCTGTGCCGTCCAATCATAATAAGGATCTATCTCATCCAAATCGATTGGCCCAGGAGGATCTTGTTGTGCCCTTTTCATGCGCAATTTAAGATTATATTGCACATAGACCATGTCATTCATCCTCTTTTGGGACAACTTGTTTCTCTTTTTTGTGTGGATGGCCTCAAACAAACTCCAGTTGCGCTCACAATGTGATGTGCTGCAAGGCTGTGATAGGATTTTGAGAGCAAATTTTGCAAGATTTGGAGTGCTTGCACCCCAAGTGGTCCACCAAGCCACTGCATCACAAAAATTGTACAAGTTAGAAAATACTAATAGACAACAAAAAGTGAAACATAAATGTTAATTTAGCATTTGAGATTCAGAAGTTTGCAAATGTATTACTTGGGGTTTGTGTAAGCCTTGCTCTCTTGCAGAGAGGAGTGGAGAACACCTTGCCCCCTGCTGAAGTGAAGATCTCCTGCTTAGCGATGATTTTATCTCTTGTTTCCTCGCTGGTTACCATCTTTTGGACGCACTCACTTAGGCCTCTGATGACCTCACCATCAGGATCTGCATATGTACCATCAGCCCTAAAACCAAAAACCAAAAACAAATAAGTCTTGCAATTTTAGTACACACCCAACACCCTACGAAAGCAAAATGAACTCAAGTCTTCGTTAACTTAAATTTGAGTAAGAATGAGCTTACGGTATACCTAAAACGTGGGTTGAGGAAATATCCTGCTGCATGAATGGGTTGGTGGAGTTGATTATTCCACCTTCTATCAATGATCTGCCAAATGGGTTCATATTTGATGCTTTCCCCCTTGTAGTAATTTTTGACAGATTCTTTGGCCTTATCCATGGCCTCATATAGTTCACCCATTGGCGTTTGGTCTCCATCAACCAAACGCAGAACTCTGACTAAAGGCTCAGACACCTGCAATATAAATTTGAAATTAGTTGACAAGTTACAAAATTATTATTTACTTGAGTTACAAACTTAGTATGTTATAAAGTTGTAAAGTGTAAACTAAAACTTAAAAGTTTTGTAGTTACCTTTACTATTTCATCGGCCTTTTCTGCAAAATTGCTGTCAAACACAATCCGCACAACATTCTCTCCTTCACTCTTCCTTGAAAATGTGGAATCAAGCCATTTTTTGGAAACAAACATTTGCTTCAAAGAAACCAAATTTTCGAGAATGCTTTGCAATGTCAAGAAAATCGTTGCAAACCTTGTGACGGCAGGCCTGACAATTTCTTTGCCAAAAGTGTGCTCTCTCATCAAGCTAAGGACCCATGGGTGATTGTATATGTATTTTTTTACCCGCCTTGCATCCTCCACAATTGGAGTGACCCACTCAAGTTTGCCCATGTCCTCCAAAAGAAGGTCAAGGACATGTGCTGCACACGGGGTCCAAGAGAGAGTGGGGTGCCTCTGCTGTAGGAGTTTTCCTGCCAATTGTAAAAGCAAATACTAATTAGTTTCCAACTTTTCTAAAATATCAAACTATTAAAAATTCTTGTTGTGAAATTCACAATGCACATGCAACATAAAATTACGGTTTACCTGATACATATGCAGTAGCATTGTCTGTGATGATTTGCACCACATTTTCAATGCCAATCTCTAAGACCATGTTCTCCAACATCAATGCCAATGTCTGAGCATTTTTTACCTTGTTGGAGGCATCGATTGATTTCAGGAACACCACATTATCATTACAGCAGGCCAAAAAATTAATTATGGTCCTGCTCTTCCCATCCGTCCACCCATCAGAAAGAATGGTGCAACCAAATTTTGTCCATTCTTGTTTCTGTTCCTCAACAAATGCTTTGGCCCTCTCAATAGCAGTTCCAATAAGCCTACAAAAACAAAATTTAGTTATGTCTTAGATTCTTAGTAATTTTAAATTGATTTAGACTTTAGTAATCAACATTCTAATTTCTAGATAAATTAATTAAAATTTAGAACTAAGTAAAAAGTTAAAAATTAAAAGGAAATCGAGTGTAATAAAATTATTCGCTTACCTACCACCCAACACAAAATGAGAAGGGGACTTGTACCCCTTTCCTGCAACTGTCAACCCTGTGGCCAAAGCCTCCCAATAGGGACTGTCAACAACACTAATAGGAAGGTTGTTGAAAACCCAGAAATTTGCTAGTGCATTGTCCACTTGGTCATGGACCTCCTTATTCCATCTAGTGGCCTCTAATGAAGGTTGTGCACCAGGTGTGTGCCTCGGCACAAAATAGCTCCCTATCCCAGAAGCAGCTGCTGATCCTGATGGTGCGGATGTGCTAGGAGGTGTAGGAGTGGGAGTGGGAGCGGAATTCGTGAAAGAAAAACCACCCTTTTTGCGGACACGCGGCCCACGATAAGAGCCGGCCATGCTCTCAATGGCTGCCTCCTCCTCCTGAACATCAACGAAACTGCCCTGGGTCTCTGCTATGGCTGCCCTGACATGCAATTAATTCCGCTCTTTGCAATTTTTTTTGCTCTCCAGCTGTGAGCAAGGCATTTGCAAACCTTTTTATTTCTTCTGTTGTACTCTCACAAGGATTCGTATCATGTTTTGAGATCCCTGCGATGTGATATTTGAACCGGTAAATGCCCCCGGATATTACTTTTTCACATTGAATGCAAATCACTTTGGTTGGTTCATTGGGTGCTTCATAGGCATATTTCCATGCCTGATCTCTCACATTCTTTGGCCTGGTGCCAATGTAGCCTGAAGGGCATGGAGTCAATGGCCATTTGTCTGCCATTTAAAACTGCTGCGGGCTGCCCTACGCATACAAATTAAAAAAAAAATAATAAATAAATTATAACAAGATCAAAGTTAACAGTTAAACAAAGAATTCAAGCAACATTCCAATAACAGCGCCAATAAATTGAAATCCAAATAACATTCAAACAAACTAGCTGCTAGGGTTTCAAATTTTTCAAAAAAGTGCAAATTTCTAACATAAATTCGATCTAGAATGGAAAAAAATGCAAATGAATGCATTTAATCTTGCTTACATTCATCAAATGCTTAGTTAGGAATGTATTTTTATCCATTTACATGCAAGAAAAAAGAATACAATCTCTTGCAAAAATAAAAAACAAAGATTCAAATCACTTACCTAGTAACGAAGAAATCGAATCAAAAGGCCTCCAAATGCACTCGATTCCGCCTCTTGCTTGCCAAGAATTCCTCCTCTATCCTCTCCTCTCCAAAACGCCCTAAGCAATTTAAAAACCGAATGAAAAAAACATGTTTTTTCATCACTTTATGTGACTGCCGGGCGGGGCGATTTTTTGCCCAGAAATTGCGATTTTTAGGCGATTAATCTCCTATTAATCTGCGATTTTTTTGAAAAAATCGGCAAAAAAAATTTGCGATTTTTGGGGCGACTAAATCGCCGACCCCAAAAAATCGCGATTTTTTCTCCAATCGCCGATTAATCGGCGATACTCACAACTATGATGTAAACATTCCAATGCAAACATATCAGAAGCTTCATTCAAGAACCTCATGACAAAGTGTTTGACAAAATACCAAAATAGAGAATTAGGAAATGTTTGGCGAAAATCACTTGGTTGTTACACCCAATCACTTTATTTAAAAAGGGCAGCTTAAAACATTAATATTCTATTTTCAAAATTGTTTTAAATTTTTTTTGCAGGGAAAGAAACAGAAAAGTGCTTTAAAAACATTTTGGAGTGAAAATAAGAAATTCAAATTGAGAGCCAAATGGAATTTATAAAGTGAGGATAAATTGATCTTTTGCATTATTTGTTTTCATCAATTCTTTCTAAGATTGAGCATTTGAGGATGAAAACACCTTTTGTGGGGGATATTAGAGTAGCGTACAAATACTCTCTTGGCTTGTATTGTTGGGTTGGAAGACAAAATCCCTCCCTTGTCTTAGTTGACTCCGTTTGGGGATCACATTTGTGCTGATTATTGAGATTTGTTTGTGCATTTCAACTCTGAAGGACAAATCAAATAATATTTGCACGCAAATCAAGTTGCATTTTATTATTTGGATTGAAAAGGAATTCAAGGGCATTTTTGCTGCTGCATGGCTCTTTTTATTAGCTGCGATTGTGTTTTCCAGATGTTGTACCATTACTGGTGCTAGCCATGCCACATCTTGGGCACCGTACCAACTTGCATACATAACATGGTTCCAATCACTAGTAATTGCACCATTTTTTCATCATTCATATTGATACTTCTGCAGGATATTATTTGTTTCAGTATTTCGATATTGACATTGACCATTATCAGTTATTTTGCTGCTGTATATCTCCTATTTTCTGTACGTTGCTGTTAGCTGTTAATACTTGAGGGTTTCTTCTTTATCTTTCCTATTGGAATATTAGTCATATCATTGGTTATGTAATGATTCCATGACTTGCTGCTGCTAAATATCTGCTAGTTGTGTCTGCTGTTACATTGTATCCGTAGTTTCTAGTGCTAGGTCTATTGCAATTTGCTATATTAATTTATACTATTAATAAAGGCTGATCAGCAATTATTGGAGTGGCATTTGCTTTCTATATTTTATATTTGTTTCATTTCAGCTTGCAGAAATAAAATATTTTATATATTTTACATGATTTCTACCTAGGACCATTATAGCTAATAGAAGTAAAGGTAGAACAAATAGGTTTGACTATTGTCAGACATGTTTTACTATTTTAACGATGTTTAAAATTGTACTTGTTATAAATTAGATGAATAGAGCACGTTGTATAATGGCTGAACATGTCATATAAATGATAGAGGCAGGGTCTATACAGTTTAAGAACTCCAAAATGTGTCCAAAATATTCATTTCAGTTTTTATATGGTTTGAGAGCTCCAAACTGTTAGTAGTTTTTCTTATTATGAATCTCCACGCTTCTCTTTGTAGGTGAGGATTAAGGTTACTATTGTTTTAGAAAGTTGGTTGTAAAGGTCTATTACTAGAAGCCTATAAGTTTTGAGAGTGTAGTAGAGGGTGAGGGAGTGTGCAAGACCCTTGGAGATCTATGGTGTAGGACATTGTTGTAGTTGGAAAGTTCAGGTTTCTAGGTCACATTGCTGGTATTTTGTCATGTGTAGTGTTGTTTATGTTCTTTGCTTGCACTATATACATCAGTAACTTGTTCTTTCCTATGTTACCGGGTGCCCCTTAAGACCTAACACACCTGTACCAGGTATGTTTGGTACAGGTTGGCTTGGGGGTATGCTTGAGTTTGCCCAGTCTACTGAAAGGTGCTGAGTGCCAAAAAGTAACAAAAAGAAAGACATTTTTCAACTCTTTTTTTGGCATCGGAAAACCCTAAAACACCCCTAAAAACATCCAATGCAAAGATCATTTTTCTCTCTCCACTCTTTTTTCTCATTTTTGCATTTTGAAGGGCAGCTGCTACACACATATACACATATACACATATATATACATATATACATGTATATATATATATATACATATATCTATATATATATACATATATCTATATATATAAATATATACACATGTATATACAAAAATATATATTATATGGTATATGACATAAAATTGAAATACTGAACTATCAATTGGCATTTAATATTAATCTTTATTAGTACTATTTTGGCATTTGACATTGATCAATGATGAATTATCATACTATCAAATGCATTTAGTTTTACAATTTTGTTGATTTCTTTAAATTTACACACACGCACACAGTGTTACAAGGTTTACCTATTTTTTGGCTTCAAGTTTGAAATTCAGCAAATTTATAGAAAATATTTGAAAGTCGTTAAAATTTTTCCAAAACTGGGCGACGTTACTTTTTTTAAAAGTATTTTTGTAGGGCATATTTCAAAGGTTTTTTGATAGCATTTTTCATAAATATTGCCTCAACCTCAACAAATCTTCTCACTCGCGGCTCGGGCACAACAAACTTCTTTTGGCTGTATGATAGAGTTTGAGAGGCACAAGTTGTGGCAATCAACGAACACAAGGCAAGGAAATAGCATTTTATGACAGAAAAATCGATGCATTTTCCACTGTACAACATCGTAATTTTTCAATTTACAACATAGTTTCTGTCACGGGAAGACCTTTGCAAGATGCATCACTACCGCTGCTTGATTCCAAGATTCCAGAAAGGCCGTCGCCTTGTTTAGGGATTTTTTTAATAATATCATTTAACTTTTTCTATATTTTATAAAATTTTAAGCAATGATTTTTTATTGTTATAATGACTAATAAGTTCAAAAAAAATCCTTCTAGTTCTATTATTTTGGTTATAAGTTTTGTTAATTTACAATTTATATAAAATCTACTAGGTTTCAATTTTGTTTTTAAAAATAATATATATATATTTTAATTTAATTATATGTTAATAGGTTTTTAATTATATATTAATAGGTTTTTAATTACTATTTATATAAAATCTGCTATATTTTAGTTTTTTAAAAATATATAAATATTTTAAAATAAAATTTAGCATGTTTTATCTTGTTATCTAAAGCTAAACTAAAATTTAATATATATTTAAAAAAATAAAGATCAATGTTTTTATTTTATTCTTTTAAATTAAAAATATAAATATTATAATTTTTTAAAATAGAGTTTAGTATTTTTTATGGTCTAATCTTGATAACTTTATCATGATTTATAGATGTTAATGTTAGTATTTGTCATCGATGTCATAGACTATCACTGTTTGTTTTAAGGATGCCTGAAGAATCTCTTTGATATAATACCATTATTCTAAAATGTTTATGACTTATTGAGCATTTGATCATATCACTATGATTTTCCGAAAATATATGTCATCTCAATCTGCAAGATATTGGTTCTGTGTCATCGCAATCTGCAAGACATCGAATTCTTCTTATGAAGATTTTGCAAATTAATAGGGGTTTTCAGCATCTGATTTCTCAGATATATGTTTGCAAGAGAGAGAACGAATGAAATTTTCAAGACTTACGATGATTCTCAAACTTGTATTTGTGAAAGCAGGAATGAATAGAAAGAGAGTAGATGTATCAAGATACATTTGAATTCGAAACCTATTCTATATGTTTAAAAGGAACTTGGTCTCCATCGAAATATTTATAATCTCTTGCAAACATTGGTTGTAATGCCGGCCAATTCTAGATTTGCCACGTTGATACAGTTGTCAGTTGGTACTAAAGATAAAAGACAATGGAGAATATAGAGTTTTGATCCATGCTTTGCAAAGGCCATGTAAGAGAGGTAGTTTGCAGTTGGTTTAAAACCAACTGTAACATATTAACTTCCTTGCTTGTTTGAACAAACATTATATATATGTGTAATTTTATTCGAAAGTAGAGTAGTGTGTGGTCTGACATATATGAAAAGGAAGTATCAAAGAAAATTAAAATAAGATATATAGTGCAGGTTGGAGTTCAATAGGTGTGAGTGGTGTGCGTTGAAATCAAGAAAAATATACAACGCTGAAGAAGGGGAAAATTGAGATCACTGTTGTGAAGTGAAAAGGAAGAGTTTGCAGTTCTGTAGATAATTTATAGTGTTCCATGTTTTCAAGTATATATTATCTTGTGTTTAATGCTTAGTAACCAGTGTTACTTAGGGACGCATCCTCGGCCTAAAAACCCGTCTCTGTATTGGGGATGTTTTTGGGTCAGGGGGACGGCCAATGGACGTCTCCACCTTGTCCCCATTTTTCAAATAATGACAGGGGACGTCCTGGAAACTTGGGGACGTCACATTTTTTTTTCGGGGACTGCCATATGTACTGAGGACAACTTAGCCATTCCTCGACCGTCCTTGATGGAAAAGAGCGACGACTAGCAAAAAAAATAAAAATCTTTTAAAAGGCACAATTTTTAATTTTGTTATGTGGGCCCCTCCTCCCAAATTCGCGCTAAAATGCATTTTGTTATGTTTTTGGCTCATTAGTTGCATTTCTCTCATAGCAACAAGTAGAGCAGCAACAAAGAAGGTTTGACAAAACCATTGAAAGAAGAGGAGCAACAACAAGTGCAAGTGCTATAAGGAAGAGAGGGCTAATCTCTTGCTTGAAGCTTGGAAGAGGTAAGTTACATCCTTCCATTCTTTTGTTTTTCAATTTTTTTCAAAGCTTGAAGCTTAAAAAGTCTGATTTTTAATTTTTTTTTGCATTGTTTCAGTATTCATTGTTCAATCTCAAAGAAAATCAAAATAAACAGTAATGAGGATAATGGGTGGTGAAAATAGAATTCAAAGTGTTGAGACTAGTAGTGGCCAGCAACCCAACTTGTTTAAGTGCTTTTCAAAAATTATGAATAAATATGCAAAGGGCCCTTTCAACAAGAAAAAACTTCTTCTCCAATATGTTACACCTAGGGGTGAAAAGAAAAAAATCTTGGGGGGACTAGAGTGTGGGATTGTCATGTTTGTTTGGATGACTTTAGGGGCAAAGTCTCATTTTTTGGGTATTGCTTGCCATGGAGTTATAACTTGTCCAAATTTAACTGAAGAGGAGATATTAAAGTGCCATAGATTGCACATGGAGGCTGAAATGGGGAAACAAGGTTTGACAATGCTGACACCTTTTTCAAATGCACAATCATCTAGGCCCATGTCATCCACTATTGGAAGTAGTCCTATTGAGACAAAAGGAAAGAACAAGGTGAGTGGTGGTGAGAAGGGAGAAACAATTGAAAGTATGTTTAATGCGCAAGCACGAGAAGCTACAAAGTCATCCATTTCTAAACTCTTTTTTGCTAATTCTATCCCATTTCATATGACCCATTCCTCTTATTTTAAACAAATGGTGAAAGATATAGCCATGATGGGTCCGTCATTCATACCCTCTGGTGATCATAAGCTACAAACTACCCTCCTAGACAAAGAGTACTTCAAGGTTAATGTGTTGTTGGAGGATATGAGAGGGACTTGGATGAGGACATATTGCTCTATTGTGATGGATGGGTGGGATGTTAGACATCAACCACTCTTCAATATCCTTGTCACTATTGGAAAAATGGTCAGCGCTTCTCTTGGGATTCGTGTCAAGGACTAACTGCCTCCTGTGGATTCTATAAGTCTAGTGGTTGTATCAAGCATTAATAGGTCGATCTTTTGGTGCAACAATAACCACACTTGTAACAAGTGGTATTAGAGCTTGGTCACAGGTTCAAATCCCCTCGGGTAACGCTGAGGGGGAGATTGTTGGAAAAATGGTTAGTGCTCCCCTTGGGATTTGTGACAAGGCACTAATTGCCTTTTATGGATTCTATAAGTCTAGTGGTTGTATCAAGCATTGATAGGTTGAACTTTTGGTGCAACGGCAACCACACTTGTAATAGTCACATCCCCTATTGCTTTTTATTTTCTAAAAGCCGTGGATTGCTCAGGGAAGTGTAAGGATGTAGAGTTCTAGTTTACCATATTGAGAGATTCCATAGAGGACATTGGGCCCGCTAATGTTGTACAAGTGATCACAGATTTGGCACATGTGTGCAATTCAACTAATTTGATGATGGAGGGTGTTTATAAGCACATCTTTTGGACCCCTTATGTTCATGCATTGAACAATGCATTGAAAGACATAGGGAAGATAGTTTGGGTGAAGCAAGTTCTGTCATAATCTAGAGAGGTTCAAATGTTTATTTGCAACCACCACATGCCACTTGCTCTTTTTAGGTCCTTTTCAAAGGAGTTCTTCAAACCAATTGAGACAAGGTATGCCAATTATTTCATTTTATTAAATTATTTGAATTTCAATTTATGCAAACATTTGGAAACTAGAATTTTGTAACTTGCAAGTGTATTGAATCTTGATATTCACTATTCCAATAACATTGAGCCTTAGAATTATACATATTGATATCATAGGTATGCCACTTACTTCATCTTGATGGAGAGGATGCTTGAGGTGCGTGAGCCTCTACAATTGATGGTGATGAATCCAAAGTGGACCTGATGGTCTGATTTTAGCTCTCTTGAAGGAAAATGGGTCAAGAAAAAGATCCTTGATGACAATTGGTGGACCACAATAAGGTAATAACGAATAAGTTGCTGATTCTATTTAAAATTAAATATTAGATTGTTGATCTTCGTATTAGATTTCTGATTATAAATTTATAATTCTTTTGAACTTTTTGTTTGCATGTTGTAGATATCTTTGGTCTATCATCTCATCCATAGTAGATGTCATTAGGTATGCTGATACAGACTCTCCTAGTCTTGGAGAGATTTATGAGACATTTGACAGTATGCTTGGGAAGATAAAAATAATTTTGGCAGCCTATGCTCTAAACTCCAAATGGTATGCACTATGCAGAAATGGATGGAAGGGTGCCTCTATATGATGATGCAAAGGTGTTAGATGGGTTCACACAAGCCATTGATATGATGTTTCCAGAGGAGGAGGCTTCTATACTTCACACACAATTTCTTGACATTACAAAACTTAGTGGCCCAACATTAAGTAAACTAGAGGTGAGATTGGATGATTCGTATTGACACAAACAAATCCTATTGGATTGTGGACATAGCACAGGAGGGATACACCACAATTGAAGGAGTTTGCCTCTCGCCTCCTTACACAAGTTGTTAGTTCTTTTGCTACATAGACGAATTGGTTTACATATGCCTTTATCCACTCCCTCAAGAGGAATAGATTTACCTCTAGACGAGCAAAGAAGCTAGTGGCTATGCTTAGTGCTCTTTGACTTAAGGATTGCGAGACTCCAACTTTATGGTGGGATGTTGATCTTGAAAATGTGGCCTAGGTTGATGAGGAGACACCACTGGAATTGATTGGGGTTCCGTTGGATGAGGATGCAATGGAGCATGACACTGGCAATGACTCACATGACTCTGATTTTGATGCAATGTTGCCAGATGCAGAATAGGAGTAGCAGTGTGCTTTGTTTTTTTGTATTTTAATTTTATTTTGGGCATGAAACTATATGGCAACACTTTAGCCTTTGACCATTTTGTTTGTTATTTTTTAATATTACATGCATATTGACAATGAATTCCGAATTATGAATGCATATTCAGCATAGTAAATTGATGATAAAACTACAACTTATTACCGATAAAACAGCAATAAGTGCATTATTTATCGGCCGCAGTTGCTTAATAGGGACTGTTGGCCAAACACAATTGTATTTTTCATTTTATGAGTTCTAAACTGGTGTTTGGGGAGAAAAAAAGGGTTCCAAGGTTTTGAAAGGTGATTTGCAGGGATCTAGAGGGATTTTTAGTGGATTTGAAACGGATTTCAAGCTTCATGAGTATTATTTTTTGCATCTTAAAAAATCAAGAAAATGGTGTGCGCCATGGAGTTCTGTGTGGTTCTCAAGTTGCTAAATTGGTCTTAGCAGTGGAGGCGCTTCCCTCGGACTCCACAAGGGGCATTGCTTCTTAACCCCGTTGGGGGCGTTGCCACTGAGAAACGAAGAAATGCTGAGAGGGGGAGGGGGTGAATCGGCGTTTCAAACTTTAAAACAAAACAATCAAAGCTAAAAGGCACACACAATCAGGAAGACATGACACAGAGAATTTATCACGTGGAAAACCCAACAGGGTTAAAAAACCACGACTCCATTATCAACAGGGCTACAACCCTTTACACAAGAGCTACAACTCTTTCACTTACACTTCGGAACAGGCTCCAACCTGTCTTGTAAGGCTGCAACCTTACCCAATCAAAAGATATCTGGATTACAACAATTAGAGAACTATCTATGTCTTTACTGAAATGTAAAGACCCGTGACTATGAAATACTCAAAGCTCTTAGATGTATTCTAAGTCTCCTCTTGAGACTGCTCCCCATAAAACTCTATAGCCGGCAACTCCCTTTCACTGTCTAAGTCCTCATACAAAATTGAATGTCTTTAATACACCACTGTCATTCTCAGATGATCAACAATTTCGGTATAGCGTCTGCAGATTTGTAGAACGCACACCACTGTTATTACTATTTTGCTTCAGGTGCCTGCCAGCATTTAATACAGTCACTATTACAGCGTCATCATACTAACTTCTGTCTTCCTCTCACACCAGCTGCACTTTTCTCAACTCAACAAAGCAGCACACCCACCTTACTGCTGACATCCTTTCATGTTAACATGCTTGTCTGTGCATTCTGCAAGAGTTCAGCTCTTCAAATCCTTATTCCTGCTCTGTCTACACATCTCAACGCGTGAGTCACTGTTACACAGCACCCTGTTGTTAAAGCTATGCTCAGTCCCCCTATTTTTTACTACACCCCGGCTGTGTATCTATATATCTGAACACTATGCACTCTTTCGTTTTCAACTCCCTGCAGCCAGGTATTCAAAAGCTTAACGATATACTTCTACACAGCGACAGTCACCTCTTTTTAATATATTTTCTGCACACGTTCAAGAGCTCTAACCCACAAGACAACTCAAAAAAATCCTTATGTTCGAAGATGATACCAGACAGAAATTTCTGGCTTACGTTACTGCTCTACCCGAGTGTGTTAAGACTTTCGTCTTTTGACACCTGCTCACCTTTTTGTTTTTACATTCCTTATCTGTGTAACCTCAAAACTGCAATGCTTCATATTATGCTATTTCGGCTCTATCTACACACATCAACACGCGTGTCACGGTTACACATTTGTATCCATTCCTCGCATTTGCTGTATACAACTGTATGCTTCCACGCGGGCGTATTTACTGGCACAGTCGGTTTTGTGTTTGGAAGTTTGCTCACAGCTGTTCCACATGTGAATTCATTCCAGCTTCAGCTTGACTGCACAGTTGAACAACTCGCACTGCCATGTTTGCATTCGATGCGTTAATACTCAAGATGCCAGATGTTTCTCACGCCATTTCACACAAGACGACAGTAATATTCTCGGCACCAACTGCCAGAAAAAAACGTTTAAACAAAATGCCACCATGTGTTTTTCAATACACGTCCCTGCATATCTCTTACTGCACATTTGAATGCATGTCTGATGATTGATGTGTTTTACGCACCGACTGACTGTGCATATACTCATATTGAAGTTCTTCGATACTTTTGTTTGTCTCTAGGCCAGTAGTTTAGTAACGTTTCTTTTATGCTTTCTAATACTTGACACTTCATTTTGAAACCATTACATACATTCTCCTGTCGTATGCTGCAACACTCCTTCACAGTCCAACACCTCACGCCCAGGCCAAAAACAAAGATGTTATGCAAAGCAGAATTTGTCAGGATATACACAGAGGACGTTATGCTGCTGTAGCATACCGCATATGATATTTAAAACGGCTCTGCCATCCACTCGACAATTGGAAGGAAACATCCTTAACAGGTAACAGAGTTTTTAGGATGCAGATCGAAACAGTCTTTGACAAAGCAGAGACACTTGGCAGGAGACAAAACAAGCCACCCACAGAAAAAGGCAAAAACCATGAGAAAAGGACATGTGTCCTTCTGTAAATGCCTAGTGACATCAATGACATAAACGCAACAGCCACATGGGGCATTGCCCCTTGAGCCCCATTTTATTTTTGGAGTACACTACAACTTTGAGTTTGCGTAATACAAGTCATTATCTACTCTTGTCATTAGTCTTCTTGGATATTACTTGATGTATACTTGTTGTCTGGAAGACGACTTTTCTTTTGGGGGGATGATGTAGTTGGTATAAAATGCCTATTGTTGTGTTTGAAAATATAAGTTGAGTCACAACTAGTTGTGCAGATGGAGGAGGCACAACCACAAAGGACGTCTAGGATTAGAACCCTACCCCTCTAGTAGTTTTTACTAGAGCTGCTTGGAAGGGGCAGAGGAAGATGTAGATTATTTTGACGTTGTACTTGTATTAACTTATAGTTTTACAAAGACAATTTTCTATTTTTAGTTTTCTTCAGAGTTCAGACCATTAGGCTATGGCCACTAGCCATCAACATTCCACATGAGGATGCCATTTTGTACCCTATTTGCATTTAAATACATCTAGACTCAGCTTGTTTGTTTTGTTTACTCATTTACTGACTCATTAGAAGCATCTCTTTCAATTTTGCGAAAAAATGCATTTCTAATTAAATTTAAACAATTTTTTATGTGGCTGATTTTTTTGGCCCTTGGTGAGAATTTGCCGATAACGATATTTTCAACTATGATATTGAGTTTTGAATCGGTTGACTAGTATTGAAACAATGAAATGTTGTATGTTAAGGTTCTATGATGTTTAAATGGCGTGCTTTATCCATATTTTCATATGAATGTAATGTTTTGGAAAGGTCTGCCTTTATTGTCAAATGTATTATTATTATTATTATTATTTTAAACTTCTGATTTTCTGATTGTTTTGAGTTTACAGTTGCTTGGACTGGATATGGTAAGTATTGACAAACACAATGCTTTTACCAAATAACTTCTATTCTAACACCAATGGCTCTGAGAAATCATTAACAGAGAATAACTACTTAGATTTCATTATGAATAACCAGACTTTTGTATACCCAATCTCTGCTTCAGTCAAGTAATGTTCACAGAGATTACAACAGCATTAATAACCCTTTGTCTTTATACTTAGAGCTCTGTACAGTGCATTCCCAGGCAGGTACAACTCATTCCAGGGGTTGTGAGACTGTGCAGCACCCTGTCCACAATATTTCAGAGCTGTACGGCCTGTTTCAGGCAATCACCAATCTGATACAGACTGCTGCTGATGGGTTTTGACTGGTACGACACTCTTCCCAGGTATTTCTAGGCTTGTATGACACTTCCTAGACTGCTGCAGACTAGTACAATTCTTCCCTTAGCACTCACTGATCTCTACATCCCAGTTCTAGGTGTTTACAGACTTGCTCAAGTTTTTACAGCACTTTAAAGCAATATCAGTTCAGTCACAGCAGTTTTGGCTTCTATCTCAGACTTGAACTCCTCATTTGAAAGCAACAATTATATTGAATAATCAGATGTTACCTCGAAATGAATACTCAAAGATCCTCTTGACCATGTTTTTCAACAACAAAGAGAATGCCATTCATGAGGGATTTCGTCCTCACAAAACCTTGAAGAAGAGCTGTCCAGTATTTCATAAATTTCTTATTTCATGTAGCATGCTTGAAAGAGATCTCTTGAATCTCTTTTATAACACTCTCAAAAGAACTCACTCGCTCACCTTACCAATGTGGGATAAACAAAATCACTTTTTGCCTTTTCCTATTTTTTTGGGATTTTGCTTTTCCCCTATTTTCTTGTGATTGCTTTCCCCCCCTATTTTATTGTGATGCCTTTTCCTTTAATACTTCTCCATGTCATTTAAAATAATTCTTCCTTTAACTTAAGTCTCCAAACATTTTATGTGTCCAATGTGTTATTAAATATAGGGACTTCAAATATTTCCCACTTAACTATAGTCCCACAGTAATAAAGTTAAATGTTTATATTTAAATATATAAAACAACTTTATTAATGCACAAATAAATCATATCAATGATATTAAAAATCTTCTGTCAATATTAATCATTTACCATCGACATGACATTGCCATTGAAGATCTCGACCATGCTCAAAATGACGTACTATAAATAGTATGTATGCCCAAAACTGCATCCAGACACTTGGGATTGACTTGCAACGAAAACTACTTAGGCCAATTGGCCCTAAAGTCTCTTAAATGTTGAAAAACAAGGATGGTATATAGAAAGAATCTGAATGCTTACTATTGCTTGATATTGCCGTTGTGATTGTAGAATACAATTGCCTTCGTTATTGATTGATTCTACAATAAAAATAGGGTATATGTATATATTGAATAGTCATGTAATGAATAGACATGACCGTATATACTTATGGTCATGTCACTTCATTACATAACTATTAGTTAACATATCTTAACCAATAGTTTATTCATACTTTGTATAATATATATATATATATATATATATATATATATATATAAGTTCACACATGTGCATATTAATATATACTTACTTTTCAATTATATTATATAGTATATATATATATAAATATATCTATATTTATATGCATATCATGATTGTCTCGTCGTTTATTAAACACGAACGAACAATACTTTAACACTCCCTCTTGAGAGAGAGTTTAATAGAATTTGTAGAATCTTTTCATATCATGATATCCAGCACATCCGGGACAGACCCTTTCAGGAGTCGATCATGATAGACATCAAGATATCCGGCACATCCGGGACAGACCCTTTCGGGAGTCGATCTTGACAAGTTATTACACAGTAATAATCTCAGCGTTAAGATGTCCGGTCCTATCCGGGACAAACCCTTTCGGGAGTCGATCTTAACAATTATTACACACCAAGTAATAACATAAGCAACAAGATGTCTGGTCCTATCCGGGACAAACCCTTTCGGGAGTCGATCTTGAAGCCTGGTTAACTATTGTCAAGATCGTAACCTTGAAATAGTAACCCAACACACATGAAAGATCGTCACCTTTCATGTTAAGTACAAGTATTCATGTTCAGAAAATCATCATCTTCTAAATATGAACACAGGATGAGTGGACCTATAAAGTCACACATATGATATCCATATTGACTCTCCTCAGAGAGTTAAAACCAAGGCTTCCACCTTAGACTTGTCTATCACAGACAAGAATCATATTAAGATACAAAATGATGGATCACTGATTCTGAGAACTTATTTAAGGCTTTAGTTCTCAACATACCAAGGTTATCTGAAGTACACAATCTTCTTCCTAGCAGGGGGCTTGGTGAGAAACCATCTTCACATGGTATACTTCCTCTGAATTAATATGACCACGATCCTGTGATGCCATCTTAGTTTGATCTTCTAGCTTCTCCCTCTGACATGGAAGCATAGCCTTCTCACATGGTAATTCATCATAATTCTCTGCTACAGTTTCTCGATCACTAGAGAGCCAACAAAACATGGTCTACTCCCTCTGAATCAAGATCCTCGCATATCCATTGATGCATATCCTTTTTCTTCTTCTGTCATGGAGGCATACCCTTTTTATATACTTAGCTCAATGTCACTACAGGATGTGACTTCATACTTTTCTTCCTGAGAGGATCGATATCTCATACTGGGTTTCCATAAGGCTGCGGATTAGCATAGGATGCATTTTGATCTTTTTCAAGGCCATAACATTAACACTCCCTCTTGGACTTGAGGGAAGATAATAAGGACCTCTAGTATGATGTTCATCTTAATGAACTGTAGTCTCGAGATGTATGAATTACTTCAAGCAGAGATTCTATCCATGTGAATCTCATCTGTGATTCTGTCCACTAGTTTCCACTACTATAATCTCATAATTGTTTTACCTTCAATAGTGAACTCCCTCTCAATCAATACGATTTAGATTGTCACAAGTTAACTGAATCATATGCTCCCTCTGAAGCTCAAGTTAATCAACTTCTTGACCTCTTGAAAATGTCAGACTTTCTCTGAATCTGAATTTCATATGCTTTTATCCTAAAAGTATGTTAGAGATAGATTACAAATAGTTTATAAAGATAAACTATCTCGTACAAGAATACAAATGATAGAAGCATACAAGATTTATTATTTAATGAATTATAAATTGAAAATTCATATGCATTAATAAAGCATGGAATACTTATCTTAAATTTCAAATATTTTCAAGTATTTCCTTTCGTAAGGTGAGCCCATTAATATGATACTCGTACTCATTGTCCTTCTTCATAACATATCGATTTCATTCTGATCTTTATGTTAATTTTCTTCTTTACAAAACACATTTTAAGGTTTTAGGATCATAGCAAATGTAATAGCACTATCTCATTATGATAAATATCGATTAGATGTTGACTTCATACATTAACGAATACTTGGCATCAATGTTGTCTTCATTAGCAATTGCAACCTTCTTCATCGAAGTGCTTTTGTCTAAGTAATTTTCTCCCCACCAATAACAAAATATTGTTTTAGGAATTGAGATGGTATTGTAAGGTCTTTCGTAATCTCTACATTGTCTGAGATCTTCCTATCCATTATTATTCTCAAATTTACAAATTTTCCTAGCCAAATTATTATAATTATGTAGCTCTGTTATGAAGTTTTCCCTTAATCAAATGTTTGGATCATATACTTTCCTATTATAGACTTTGTTTCTTGAGTGAATCCTTCAGATTTATTTATAGGGTCTTCCCTATTATCTATTTTATATAATCTTTCCAAATCTCCTGTTTGTTGAACATATAGGGCTTCTTGTTAGTATTAATTCTGTGATGTTTGGAAAGCGGCATAATTTATGTGTTCCTCTTCTCTTCCATATTCGGTGCCATTTATACTCTTCCATAATATTGGACCTGATTTGTATCACAATATTTTTGGTGATTCACACTACTATCCTCCCCACTTATTGATTTATTTAATATCGTGTTTCAATGATGGGTAGGCTACTCTCATCAATCAGTATCAACAATGTTCTGGTCTGTCATCATCATAGTTATCCTTCTAATAGTCTATTGTATTTTACAGATTTTAGATCTGTTACTGCTTTATCCTTTGGATCGCCATATACGATAATAGTTACTTGGCAGAAGTAAGCCAAATTCATGTGTACTAATGGAGATATTATATACTTCAAGAAGCTTATGGTATCATTGATTGGTCTACGCGGCTCAAAGATTACCGAATGAGATTATGTCTGTCTTAACCTTAAATGACGATTCCTATGTCTGTCTCCATGCTAGAGAGTCTTCAACAAAGAACCAGCCATACATAGATGCCCGTAAAAGATATGATCCCGACTGTATATGTAATGAACACGTTCGATATTTCTAGCAGCATGCGAAGAATAAGTCCAATGTTCTCCTATAAAGATCTATAGGCTGGATTGAACTATCACTGAGATTCGTATCGGTGAGTTTTATCTAGACTGTATTATTGCCTTGAATTAATGAAAACTGATATGAACTTGTGTTCTTTCCTTTAGTATTGCAAATACTTCAATTTTCTTAATCTGCAAACATCCTTTGTCTTTCCTCAAATTTGAAGTCCTCGATGTCAATATTTTGTCGTGGCCACTTACAAGGAGAATAGATTCTTATTAGATTTTATTGGCTTTAAGAGAAATTTCTTGTAAGTTGGTTCGATGTATCGTTGTGTAACTCCTTACTGAATTTCCTATGTTGGTCACTTGTCACTGGTATTGATGAGTTTTTAAGCGATTATTCTAAACATATACAAATTGGCAATTATCTTGCACTATCTAAGACCATTCTAGCTTACTCAAACTTGTGGTACTCTATATGTTGAGATGTAAGATCTCCTCTTTGTATATATATATTGTTTACAGGATTTTGAATGTTACTTCTCCAGTGCTCTCTTCGTTCCAAGGCTTATTTTCTGTATAAAAGCTAAGTTTGATGGTATATTGGTAGTTGAGATAATCTCCAACGATTTTGATTTTGATTATAAGTATTAAGTCTTCGTGGAATACATCTAATATATTATCTCTATATTTTTTTTTTATTTCCCTCTCTCTATCTGATGCTCCGTAAATGCTGAGTGAAATGCTTCCCGTGCCTTGTTGCTGATTGGACTTTGGCCATACAATTCTCCATATTTTGATTTCCTTATATATATATATATATATATATATTTGCTAACTCAGCATATCCAACACTGAATCGCTTCCTCTTGATTGATTACCATCGTATATTGATGTTGGTAATTCTTCCCTTGATGTTTTCTAACTTCATTCATAAATTGTAATCACCGTTACTAAGGTCCTCCTATATTTCTCAATATTATCTGCCACGTAGCTTTTGTACCAGTGTTTAAATGGAATACTTCCTACGCTGACTGTATATCAAATCTTTCTGTCTATGTCTTATTTTGGTTTCCTCTTTCACTGTTTCTATTTTTTTGATTCATTTCTATAGAGGCTCTGATACCATGTTGAAAAACAAGGATCGTATATAGAAAGAATCTGAATGCTTACTATTGCTTGATATTGCCGTTGTGATTGTAGAATACAATTGCCTTCATTATTGATTGATTCTACAATAACAATAGGGTATATGTATATATTGAATAGTCATGTAATGAATAGACATGACCGTATATACTTATGGTCATGTCACTTCATTACATAACTATTAGTTAACATATCTTAACCAATAGTTTATTCATACTTTGTATAATATATATATATATATATATATATATATATATATATATATATATATATATATATATATATATATATATATATATATATATATATATATATATAAGTTCACACATGTGCATATTAATATATACTTACTTTTCAATTATATTATATAGTATATATATATATAAATATAGTATAATATATATATATATATATATATATATATAAGTTCACACATGTGCATATTAATATATACTTACTTTTCAATTATATTATATAGTATATATATATATAAATATATCTATATTTATATGCATATCATGATTGTCTCGTCGTTTATTAAACATGAACGAACAATATTTAACATTAAATGTCCTGGTTAACCTATGAGACCATGGAGAAATAGGCTAACGACAAACTCATACAACTTGTGTTAGAAAGGGGATAGTACATGTATATATGCAAATTTTCATATATATTTCAAAATTTCCCTATATTTTATATAGCCACCCCTTTTGCTGCCCCCTTGCCATACCCAAACTTGGCAATAAAATTTGTCATCCCGGAAACTCGTCTTCTTGCCCCTTGCCATCCCCGTCTCAAAAACTTGGGGTAACACTGTGAGTAACATTTATACTACTGCAATAGAGACACTAGTATTCACTTAGAATTAGTGTTACCTAGAGACCCGTCTCCCCCCCTCCAGATGCGTCTCGGAGACGGAGACGTGTGTCGGAGACTTTTCGCGTCTCCGAAGTCTTCAAAAATGGCTAGAGACTTCATGGCGAAGTCTCTTGAAGAATCTGAGTCTTCGATTCCAACAAATGAAGTGTCCCCCCCTTCTCCTAATTGAAAAACAAATTTAAAATACAATTTTAAGTTATTTTATGTATTTTTACCCTCATTTTAATGTTTTTTTTATGATCACAACCTTGTGGAGTAGATGGTACTAGATAGATTTCTGATTTTTCTTTACAGTTCTGAGTTTTTTATTTCCATATCAGCGATTTAGCATCAAACTATATATTTTTGAGTTTCAAATTTCAATATGTAATGATAATCTCAGCGATTATTAATCTGATATGATGATCATATGCGATATTCAGAAAGCAGATATGACTATGAGATATGCAATGTGAGTTTTGATCTATTTGACTCTATATTAATATGATGATATTACTATTTAATATTAGTCTTTGACTCTTTAAACTTTTTATGTTCAATGATCATACTTATAACTTTCCATTGTTCTTGTATTCAAAGCACTATGTTATGGATCTATGTTATTTCTTAGAAATTATTAAATTATATTTAAAAAAAATTGCCGTCTCCAAGTACCCCCGTCTCCTAATTTTGAAAAATAGCTGTACTGGTATCAGTACCAGTACCGGAGACCTCCAAGTCTCCCCGTCTCCAGGTAACCTTACTTAGAATATAACAGTATCTTAAAGCACTTGTTACTTAATATCCAAATTGATCAGCATTCTGTATATCAAAACACATATCTATCTATCTATCTATCTAACTATCTATCTATATATTTATATATCACTCAGAGAAATAAAATTACTGCAAATGTAGAATGTTAGATTTGATATCAATTTGATATAGTACAGATATACCTTGTTCAAAACATAGACTTTATGGATTGACAAAAATATTGGATTCTCATTCTGCTACTCTTCTATTTGATCAGACTTCATTTTTGTATCAGATTCTCAAAAGATGTTTGTTTTTTAGAAAAGGTGTTTAAATCCATTGATTCTATATTGTTGAGTTGGTGCTCAAAGACTGAATTGTAATCAGATTGTACAGGAAGAGAAGTTGTTTATGCCTCGGGTTGGTGCCCTAAAAGGCATTGTAAGATTTCTAATTTTGAGGCTGGATTAGGACAGTAGATCTTAGCAGCATTACTCACTGTGGTTTTTCCCTTGTCAAATTTTGTGCATTGTCTTTGCTATGTGGTGTTTCCTTTTAAGTTTTCAGTTTGGTGCTTTTCAATATCAGTTTTAAGTTAAAATCAATTTATCAAAAAAATTCAATTGGATTGAAATTTATAATTTTTATGAATCTTTTAAAAATATCAGATTTATATAAGAGGAATTTAATGTTGAATTTTTTTCCTAATTTTCCCGTACCCATTCCGGTATTCCTACTGGAAGCTTAGGTTCTTTCCTCTGAGATGCAAGTGTGAGACTGTTTTTCCTTGTTTACACATTAAGAACAACTGTTCCAGTCTAGTTACATCAGGGAGGAATAAGATCTGTTGTGAAGGGCTACATAGTAGAATATCCTTGCGAGTTTACAGATCAGCTAGGAATCAAGCATTCATAACATTTTTTGTAGATAATATCCATATGACTTGTGAAGGCAACTTGATGCTTGTGGAGGAATGGTGTTCTTTTATTTTTTGATGAACAAAGCTAATTTTATTAATTCTAAATAGTACAGCTGATGATTTAGCAGGCATCCTAATCTCTCTTAAAGATCTAAGAGGGGCTCACTGGATATTACATGTCAACAATCAATATATTAAATTGGTAGAGGAGAGTAGTGGGAAGGACCAACAAATTCAAAAGATAACTATCATTCATGAAGTAAGCGCTGGGTGGATTGTAAGCGCTAACAGCACCCTACTTACCACCCAAATCCTCCACAATTTGATTGGCATAACTGGCCAATAAATCCTATTGAGAGTGAAGGCCATAATTTTCAGTTTCACCTTAATATTAGTTAGCAAGTCTATTCTAGTCTTTTCTAGCATTAAAGTCACATCTTGTATGCCATGTTAAAGATCTCTTTTGGACAATGCTATTTCAAATGACATTGAAATTGATGATTTTTATCTGTGTAGTTTTCTTGCAGTTGTGTTTGCTGGTTGATGGTACATATGAGACATATGGACACAGCCAACGTTTTGATTAATCGACGGAGTCTTTTCTACAATTCTAAATTTACTCATCATGGTGGTTTCCCCCCAAATCGTATCCTGAATTTATGTACTTCCAATTTTATTTATAGACAGCTTGTTATGTTTGTGCTTTTGAAGGGGATGATGTTTTCTTGATTAATTATTTGATTTTTCATAATGAAATAATGTAGGTAAGCAAAATTTCTTTCAAATAGTGAAGATAAACTCTACAATGTGATTTCATTTGCCAAATTAATACGTCTGCAACCCTTTACCATCTTTGGATGTTTTGTATGATATACTTTACAGCAATTTCATGTAAATTGGACGCTAAACTAATATGACGAAGTTCAAGCTGAACAAATAGCAAGATTGAGAGGATCAATGCCTAGCAGCCAAGTCTCCTGACATTCCTTCTTTATTGTTTTTTTAATGTTTTTTTATACACATTTCTGAAATTTCTAGACATCTTATCGGTATGGTAATGCATTTTATGTTTATTCATTTGAAAGATTTTTAGCTTGCACCGACTATATATGTATGTTTGCATGTGTATATTAAGTTGATTATGATATTACTTAATCTCCAGAAATGTTCATTATGATAATTTTTTGTTATGGTGCTTTGCATTAAAGATTGCTAAGTTTTTAATTGATTCATCATGGAATTTTATCAAGATAGTAATGCATTATATATCATATTAATCAGAAAGAATTTTATCTTGTGTGTGAGCATGTACCTGAACATGTGTGTATTTGATAGTGACTTCGTTGAATCTCCAAAAATGTACAATATGACTATTTTTTCTGGTTACGCTGCTTTGTACGTAGGAACACCAATTTTTTTATTTACTTCTTTTACCAACAAATAAATAAAATTATGATGAGGCAAAACTGGAAATACTGGAGGAAAAATTATTAGTCATATCGATTTTTTTTTTTCTATTACTTATAATGCAACCACTTGTACATACTCATTTGGAATAGTCAGGTGCAGCCAAAATTTTTCAGCACCTCAAAACAACTGATCACTACCTACCAGTTCCAATATATCTACGTGCTGAGTTACAAAACATAGCTGAAGATACATCATTAATGAGTACAAAACATAACTGATGCAACATATTATATTTCATTATGATCTCTGGGGACCCATGCAGTCCAGCCTAGTGGGCCATCATTCCATCTCATGATTGTTTCTTCCTAAGCAAACTGCCTGTACGGGTGATCATCACCAATGTTGGCTCGGGGATGTGGTAAGGCTGCTGGGGGAAGCAGCGCAAGTGGAACAGCTGCAGTCGGAATGTCTCTGTCATGCCTAACCTTCTGCCTCTGCTCATTCAGATCATCTACAAACCTGTATAGTGCCTCTTCAAATGGTGTTCTCCCATCCGTGGTTTTAGCCCAAGTGTATCCGTGTGAGAGTTCCCTCCGAAACATCGTCACAACCCTTCCGTGTAATAGGTCTAGGAGTTTCTCCTCATTCACTTTCATAATGACTGTAACCTGCATAGAAATATTGTGAAAAATGAGTCTCTCCAGAGACTCAGTAAGGAACCTAGCTCTACCATTGAACACATTGTCATTACATAATTTCCAAATGCACCAAATAATTTCAACAGATAAAATAGACCAAAAGAAATTGCAGCATTTATTGAGGCTCAAGAACTTTCCATTTAAAACATTCAAAATAGTAAAGTTATCATTCAAATACAGTCCAAAGAGTCCCCAGATTTCTCTTGCAAAAAGGCAATCAAAAAATAAGTGGTGAATGGATTAACAACATTTACAAAGTGAACAAACATTGAGTTCCCGAGTAGGTTTCCTGACAGGCAGTCTGTGTAGGAGGAATCTCCACATGAAGCAAGCCTTTTTAGGTTCCAGAGGTTTGCTCCAAAGATCAGTCATGACTTTGTCTCCAGAAATGTTCATTATGATAATATTTTGTTATGGTGCTTTGCATTAAAGATTGCTAAGTTTTTAATTGATTCATCATGAAATTTTATCAAGATAGTAATGCATTATATATCATGTTAATCAGAAAGAATTTTATCTTGCGTGTGAGCATGTACCCGAACATGTGTGTACTTGATAGTGACTTTGCTGAATCTCCAAAAATGTACAATATTTTTTATTTGTTATGCTGCTTTGTACTTAGGAACACATTGTTTTATTGACTGCTGTTAACAACAAATAAATAAAATTATGATGAGGCAAAACTGAAAATACTGGAGGAAAAATTATTAGTCATATCGATTTTCTATTTTTTCTATTACTTGCAACCACTTGTACATACTCATTTGGAATAGGCAGGTGCAGCCAAAATTCTTCAGCACCTCAAAACAACTGATCACTACCTACCAGTTCCAATATATCTATGTGCTGAGTTACAAAACATAGCTGAAGATACATCATTAATGAGTACAAAACATAACTGATGCAACATATTATATTTTATTATGATCTCTGGGGACCCATGCAGTCCAGCCTAGTGGGCCATCATTGCATCTCAAGATTGTTCCTTCCTAAGCAAACTGCCTGCACGGGTGATCATCACCAATGTTGGCTCGGGGCTGTGGTAAGGCTGCTGGGGGAAGCAGCGCAAGTGGAACAGCTGCAGTCGGAATGTCTCTGTCATGCCTAACCTTCTGCCTCTGCTTGTTCAGATCATCTACAAACCTGCATAGTGCCTCTTCAAATGGTGTTCTCCCGTCCGTGGTTTTAGCCCAAGTGTATCCGTGGGAGAGTTCCCTCCGAAACATCATCACAACCCTTCCGTGTAATAGGTCTAGGAGTTTCTCCTCATTCACTTTCATAATGACTGTAACCTGCATAGAAATATTGTGAAAAATGAGTCTCCGTAGACTCAGAAAGGAACCTCGCTCTACCATTAAACACATCGTCATTACCTAATCTCCAAATGCACCAAATAATTTCAACAGATAAAAGAAATTGCAGCATTTATTGAGGCTCAAGAACTTTCAATTTAAAACATCCAAAATAGTAAAGTTATCATTCAAATACAGTTCAAAGAGTCCCCAAATTTCTCTTGCAAAAAGGCAATCAAAAAATAAGTGGTGAATGAATTCACAGCATTTACAAAGTGAACAAACATTGAGTTCCCCAGTAGGTTTCCTGACAGGCAGCCTGTGTAGGAGGAATCTCTACATGAAGCAAGCCTTTTTAGGTTCTACAGGTTTGCTCCAAAGATCAGTCATGACTTTGTCTCCAAAAATGTTCATTATGATAATATTTTGTTATGGTACTTTGCATTAAAGATTGCTAAGTTTTTAATTGATTCATCATGAAATTTTATCAAGATAGTAATGCATTATATATCATATTAATCAGAAAGAATTTTATCTTGCGTGTGAGCATGTACCCAAACATTTGTGTATCTGATAGTGACTTTGCTGAATCTCCAAAAATGCACAATATGACTTTTTTTTTGTTATGCTGCTTTGTACTTAGGAACACCAATTTTTTTATTGACTGTTACCAACAAATAAATAAAATTATGATGAGGCAAAACTGAAAATACTGGAGGAAAAATTATTAGTCATATCGAATTTGATATTGTCAACCTTAATTTTACTTCAGATATATTGAACGTGGCCAGACCGAGAATTTCTGGTGCAAAACAACTTTTGGCTACTATTTTTGGGCTTTCCAATGCATGCTTAAATGAAAACATCGCTGATAGAGTTGGTGTGTCTGAATCCTTATGCGAGTGAGTTATTAACTCTTGTGTAGAAATGTTCAAATGTCTTCTCCATGTATTTACTTTGCCTTGTGTAAGTTATTGGAAGTGTATCTTTATATATTTTGTTTTTTGCGATGTTACCCCAAGTTTTTGGGATGTGGATGATTTTTCAAGCATTTTTTGGGGATGGCTATCTAAAAAATAGGCAATGTTTAAAATATATAGGGAAATTTTAAATATTCATAATTTCATATGATAACTTTGATAAAGCATTCATCATATACATAATAGATTCTTAGTAAATAACAATAAAAAATAGTAACAATTTACAACAAAATGCACAAAGGGAGCAAGTTTCATGTTCAATTACAATATGAAAATACAAAAAAAGGAAGTACACCTTCGCTCGCAATTTGCATCCCCCAACACTGCATGAGAATTCGAGTCTACCTTTGAGACACTATCACTATGAGAGTCTACCTCATCCAATAGAATCTCACCCAATCTCTCTCATGCCTTATTAACCTGGGCAGCGTCTTCTAGATCAACATTCCATCATAAAGTTGGACTCTGTTGGTACTCAGGGTTTTGACGACAGCAAACTATAGAGCACCATGTATGACCACTAGCTTCTTTGCTTGCTAGAGGTAAGCCTATTCGTCTTGATCAATTCCACTTTGCAGCAGAGGAATTGGCTACCTATGAAAGTAGGCAAATGGTAAGCATCCTAAACTATGAGGTCTCCTTCCCATGCCAGTTCACCATCCAATAGGGTCAGTATCTATCTATCTTTTCTTCTGTTTACTAAATGTTGGACCACGAAGATTTGTGGAGGCAAGCCATTATGTGTGAAGTATTGTAGACTCCTCAACCGCTCTTTCAAAACACCTTTATTAGCCCTTCTTACACCTCTTATACTTGAATTTTATATTTGTATAAATCCTCCTTCCCTGGAGCTGGAAAAATGACCATGTATGACAACATGTTACCAAGAAAAATCTTAAAAACAATTAAAAAGTTTTATTTTTTTGCTTTTTGGACGTGGCTGGACGCGTCCGAGTCCAGGCCACGGGACTCGGCGAGTCCACCGAGTCCTAGGACTCGGTGAGGATTCGGCCGAGTCAGCTTGCTGGGTCACTTTGCCTCGGCAAGCTTGGCTTGGCTCGGGACTTGCCAAGTCCTGCCAGGACTCGCCGAGTCTTGTAACTATATTATTTGTGAAGTCATCTTAATTAACAAAGAACAGTCCAAGTTGCAGGAGGAATTACCATTTCCCTCAATGGTAAAGGACAATAGTCTCATGTCTGTGTATTTTGAAAAGGGTTTGCCTTAGTTGTTTGGGCATTGATCGAGGGGAGGGAAAATAGCTGAGATAAAGAAGCCATTTAATTTGTATGCCCATAATCTAATCGACAGTGTTTTGAATTGTAGACAGAAGCTGCCAAATTGATGAGACTACAACTTGAGCTTACTATTTACTATTTAGCTAGTGTGAGACATTAAAATATGATTTCCCAAGAGGGTAATTAGCTGTCTTGAATAATTTAGTACATACTGATTTTAGTAGAATATATATTGATTTGTAAGTATCATTGTTTTTGCATAATTTATTTTCTTCTTTATGCAGAAATTGGAGTCTCTTATCAACTTTAAAATGTATTATTAGAAATGCTCAACGTTGCCAGTATGCAAAACTTCTTACACGTCATTGCCCAGTTCAAATCAAGCAACCAAGTGAAGCTTTTACTGTGCCATCATTAGAGGTGAGGGTTGATAGTCATCTTAGGAATTGTGACATTGTCTTGTAGTTACATTTTCTGTTTCATGCATTGATTCTTTCGGTATAGACCAATGATATTAGAGAATTTTGTATTTTGTTATCAACATCTTGATTTCTATTGACTTTTTGAATTTAGTTGTCCTCCTTCAAATGTATTTAGAAAGCATATTGTTGTATATTGGTTCTCCTTGACATGGATTCAAATGGCCAACCATGGACATGAAAGAGAACACAACAGAGCTTACTTCTAGTTGGGTTAGGGAATCAATAGTTCTAAATTTTGATACACCAAGATTAAATATAATGTGACTGAAAGGATGAAAAATGAAACAGAGTTGCAGGAAGCTGGCTGTGGGGCCGAATGGGAGTAAAACATGTTTGAAATGTGTGAGGTGGTGGAATGAGAACTGAAAATCTGGAAATAATACTTGGAAAGTAATTTCAACTGTAAAATGCATTTAATAATGCATGTTGAAGAATGAAATGCAAGAACTAGATGCTATGTGAATGCAGCAAGAACTGATTGAAATGGTAATTCGTTGTTGTATTTACAATGGAGATGGAAAGCTCCATTTAAAGGAATTACATGGACAATGTTTCTAAATGAAACAATTGCGAACTGAAACAAAAAAATAGAAACTAACTAAACTAACTAAAGTACATTAAGTAACCATTAAATTAGAAATAAAACAATATTACTCTAATACCCTCCCTTAATGGTCATTCTATTAAGTACATCAACTTGCTCCCCTAAATTTGACAAATTTGTCGTGGCCTTTGCCTGCCACTATGGGACGAGCAGCTTTACTGAGCACAATTTGATCCAGGCACGGGTACTCGAAGATCGTGAGCATGCGCTGTTTCCATGAGTTGTTCTTGATGTTGAAGCACTGTTTGCTTTCCAACATGATGTTGGTCAATGATGCCATCCCTCCCATTTTTCAAAGCATGAAAAATGAGGCAACAAATTATAGTCAATATTGGACATTGACCAAAAAATCAAGCTTGCTGTTAAAATCTAGAGGAATTTGTATGAGCACGGATCCCAAGGCACTATGGCTATAGAAAAAACAGCTCTGATTTTTTTGAAAAAAATAGAAAAAAATCTTAGGGCGAAAATTGCAAAAACCCTATCCAAATGATTTCAAACAAATTTTTTATCAAAAAAATCTGGAAGGGAACCCTAGCCACGGGTTCAAAATTGTGTTCTATTGTAGATGCAACTTGAAAAAATCTGCAGAAAATGGTGAACGCCAAAGTCAGGAGACACAATGACAGAAAATAAAAGAACACGGGTTTGTGGTGGAAGAACTATCATGGGTTTTGCTCAAAAAAATGACTCTAAGGCCATCGTGGGGTTGGAGAAAAATGTGGGGGGTTGCGATTTCTGCTGATGCGATGCACAGGAAGGAAAAAAACGCTCCCAATTGTGAAAAACAACCCTTAGGATCAAAATGCTTGCCCATGACTCTGACAAAATGCAACCAAAAAATGCATGTGGACCCGTAGGCTAGTCTTTAGAAGAAAAATGTCCTTTTCGCAGGCTTGGAAGAATGAACGTGGGCAAAAAGAATTGGTTGTGATTGTGAGAAAAAATGCACAAGCTTAAAAGATTTGCAGAGAAAAACTTCGATTTTCGCAAAAAACCCTTTGAAAATTCTTAAATCTCTAGAGATTTGCGATTTAAAAAATCTACAAATTTTTTAATAAAAAAATCAGTCAAAAAATCTTCTTAAAATTTTTCAAGATGAGCATGAATTTTTGTTCGTAAAAAACTGGAAAAAAATATTGACTGTGCTCTAATACCATGATATGGTAATTCTTTGTTGTATTTACAATGGAGATGGAAGGCTCCATTTAAGGGAATTAGATGAACAATGTTTCTAAATGAAACAATTGTGAATTGAAATTGGAAATAGAAACTAACTAAAGTACCTTAAGTGACCGTTAAATTAGAAATATAACAATATTACCCTAATACTGATATGATTTTTAAATGAAGTGCAATTAAACATACGATGGATATAAGATATTGATATTGAATATGCATAGTAGTCTAGCAACAATGCAAAATTTTTAGGCTACCTACCTATATGCAATGGATGACAAATGCCTTGTCTTTATCTCATGTCTAATAAGTAAACATTTAATTTAAAAGGGATCTGTCCATCATTGATCCATAGCCCACAAATGCTTAGTTTGAATATTCCCTTGATACATTCTTTAGTAATATCTTCAAGTTCTTTAGTCTTGGGGACATCTTTTGCTTGGGATGAAGTAGTTTGGATTGTTATGTCCATAGTTCAAAAATTCAAATTGACGATGTTCAAGTTAGATTCACTTGCGAACTTGCATTGGACGTGGGAAGCTTGTTAATATGGGATGTAGTTCATAGGATAATCTTGGTAATTTCAGAAGTCAGCTCTTTGTAAGATTTTCAATGAGTTTTTTTAGACCAATGTTTTTGGGAAAGGAATACGGAAACAAAGAAAATGCTAGAATTAAACTTAACTGAAATGAACTATTAAAAATATCTGCTAGATGAGAGTGAACATTCATTATCTATAGATTTCACACAAAACAATTGATATAGAGTTGCTAGAGTATCAAGATTCTAGTGATGTGCTAGGGGCTCACTATATTTCTCACATGTCCATCCTTCCTTATAGTTACACACATGTTGGGAGAATGGAGGGGGAACAAATATCATCTATGTGGATGCATTAATCAGTCTCACATCAATATTAAATTGTTTTACTAACAACACCATTATGATGCACAAACCATTGATTTTTGGGAAAGGTTGAACTATTTCAATGTGTTCTTTTATTATATGGAGTTGGAGAGTGGAGGTTCTTGCTAATGATAGCATGCACATGTTGGCCAGTGGCACATCGATGTTTCATTTCCAAATTGACAACAATTTGGAGATGTGAAATCTTGCCATGTGTCAATGTTGATGGCATTGCCCCTTGCCTTTTATTTGTGTGGAGTGTTACAAGATTTAGGCTCGGCCTCTATGCCTAGAATTGGGAAAAACTTAGCAAATTAAAAAACCCAAGAAATACAAAAACACAATCTAATCTCATCAAATAGAAGCTACTTTGAACACATACATAAGTATACATTGATCATGCAAGTATAAAATAAAATTCTAGTTGAAGGAAATAACACATTAGATATATAAAATTCATGGAATATGAAATCCATGACATCAAAAGTTTGAAACAAATATCAAAACAAAAGCTAGAAGTCTATTGCTAAAGCCTTAGAGGAGCCTATATCATTTGACATGCCGTTCCTCCTAATTGTGCATCTAAGATAGGTCCTGGACAAGGTTGCAAGCTTGATATCTGGTTGTGTCTCAATCTCAGGCTTAGTGACACCCACATAACCATCCAATGCGTCTCCTCTTGCTCTATCCTCCTTTGCCATGGCTACTGCCTTTGCCTCTCGATCCACCAGATCAACTCTTGCCAAGTCATCATTGCTGAAAACAGGATCATCAATCTTGCTGATCTACTCTGATTGTGGATCAACTTTCTCTAAAGTGTCAGGAGATAAGTCAAAGCCCAAGATCTATTTGTGACAAAGTTGAAGGTTGTAATGAACATATATAAGATCATTCAACCTTTGCGCTTTTTTTAGTGTACATGCTCAAATATAGTTTAATTGCACTCTCATCTTAAAGCACTACATGGCTGGCTCAAGACACAAACTGCAATCCTTTGTAGATTTGGTGCCTTAGCACCAAACATCTCCCACCATGCATCTTAAATGAGAAAAAATAAAAATAAAATTCTATTTTGTAATTTTGAATTAATTAACGTAAAATGGTAAAAGATAGAAAAGTTTGATTTGTAAATTTAAATTTAAATTATGCCTTTAATAGATTTTTACTTGGCTGCATATCCATCTGATTTTTCTTGCATATGTCTCATGCAAAGAGGTCTCCTTGTGCAAGCCTGGAGATCTCAATCGCATGGACTATGTGTGTTCTAGTTGATGATTCAGGTGAGATTCACTCTACAACTGTGTAGAGCCCACTCAACACCTCATTGGCCTTGAAATCTAGGTAAAATCAGAATGCTGGATTAAGGTAGTAGGCAATTGCATGTAAAGGCTTGTGAAGTTGAAGGTGCCGTCATCGATCAATGATCTCCCATATGGGATACGACTTAGCCTCAACCCTGAATAAATAGATGCAATGGCCTCCTTTGCCCTATCCGTGCCCTCATATATGTAGTCCATTGGGGGCTTTCTCCAATGACAACTCGTAGGAGAACAACTAAAGGCTCAATGAACTACAATGATTGTGAAGTATTAACAATGAACATAAATAAGTGTAAACAAAAATAAGCAAATGAAATGGAAATAAGAACAAAAATGTAATAGAAAGTTATTACCTATACAATCTTCTTGGCTGGTTGGCAAAACTTTTTGCATCAAAAACCCTGATCAACCATGTCAACCATTCCTCACTTACAAACATGTCTCTCAAAGCGGGCCTTGGACTAAAGCAAGGATTGCAACATGATAAAATTGGCTGCAAAGCTGGTAATTCCTAGATGAGCCAACTCTTTCTTATTTGTGAATTTCTTCATAAGGTTGAGGGCCCAAGTATGAATTTATATGTATTTACAAGTATTTCTCGTGTGCTCTATACATGTTTTTATCGAGGGAAGTTTGCCAATATCCTCCAATATGAGGTCAAGGTAGTGAGCGACACAAGAAATTCAAAACAAGGAGGGATGCCCAACCATAAGAAGTGTACCTATAGCAACATAATTTGCTACATTATTTGTAACTATTTGTACCATGTTTTCCTCACTAAGATTCCCTTTTAGGCCTCTTAAAGATACTTGCATTTGTTGTGTTTTTTGAAGCATCAATTGACTCAAAGAACACTGTGCCACCTAAGAAAGAAAAATATCAATGATCTAGTTTGAAAAAAAAATAATTTGTTAATCACTAAATCATGGACTTTACAAATGAAAATTATGTGAGGAAGAAACAAGAAAATCCAATAGTGCAACCCTTCTTCCTCCATATCTCACGCTATTCATCAATTGTGGCTTTGATATCAACCACTTTTTAAGTTAGAATAGGGTCTTTTATGCCTCATCATTAGGGTCTTTGAACCCTGCACCACAAATAGTAATGACATCTATCATATTTTGACAATAAGAAAACCTAAAACAAATTAAATAAACAAAATAAGTATTAACTTTACAATTTAAAATCTTCAATGCCACATACTCTTAAAAGAAAAAAAATCAATAGACATAGAAATTAATAATAATTACTTAGTTGCATGGAATGGAATGGTGTAGTAGGATTAGAAACCTCCAATTGCGCTTTTTGGAGTGTCATGCTTCTCCTTATTGCAACCTATGCTCTCAAGTGATGGTTGGGTACTGGAAGTCGTGCATTGAACAAAATATGAATGTAATTTGGATGAAGATTTATTTTTAGGAATCCAAAGCCCAATAGTTAGAGTGGCACTACCATTGCTACTACTCATAGATATAGGAAATGATGGAGTTGAAAAACTCTCTCCTTCAATGCCTGCCATTTCTTTTCTTTGCTTCTTTTTTAATTCTGTTTTCTCTTGAGAAGTCTCTACTTGACATCCTACTTCACATACAATTTTAGGGGGTGCTAGTATTGTGTCACGCCCCCACAATTACATAAGTCAAAGGAGAAAATTGCCGAAGGCTAAAGGCCACTAATAACCATTCAAGGTAATATTTAAGATCATTAATGGGCCTGTTGATGTGAGTTTTGTTCCAGTACAACATGCAAAATCAAATACTTAATATTTTGAGGTGAAACAGTAAATATCCAATCCTCTCTTGAATAAGGTCACTTCTCATGCTAAGTTTGCAAAGTTAAGATCATGAAATGACTTGAAGGTTCCCTTCAATTGTGGATTTCATTTGGTTTTAATGATGTGATATGCTGGTTATCACAAAGGGACTTATGCTATTCATTCAATGAGTATCAACTACTTCTATAGATTTGGCTTCAAAATATGCAATGAAATATTGTTTTCTAATATTCCAATTCTTGATCTCTCAACTTGAACTTAAACTTAACTTCTACTTCTAATCTAGGAATGGAAGGAAGTATGGATGACTTGGACTCTACTAGATGCAATCTTGTCAATGACTCCACCCACCTAGTGCAAGCTTCTGAGGAATACTTGAATGGTTTTCACATCAATATTGTTAAGGTTTTTAGGATTGTTGCAAATGTAATAGCATTGCCTGTATAGTATGTGTTTTCCAAATGCAACAATCTCTTGCATTTATATTGAGAATGAGCCAAGAAGAGACATGTCCCATGATGGGACATGTCTATTCATTATTAGGTAATTAATATAATGACAATTATGATTATATATATATAATATCTTTTGAGTATTATATTAATTTCTTTAATATTTACATAATAATAATATTTATATATATATACATATATTTAAGTATATATATACATCTCATATATACTAAATATATATATACATATCTTCACTAGTATTGACTCATAGTGTTTATCCGACTGAAGCTACAAAACATCAACACTCCCTCTTAGCCAGGGAAGATTAAACATATGATTAGGATCAGAAGATATCATTTACCGTGATATCAGAGATATGGTCTGACTAGGAATATCAAGTCGCATGATATTCACCATAACTCATAGATTCATAAGAATATCATCTCATGATATTGAGAGCATTGGCCATAGAATATCAAGTCGCATGATATTCACCAAGTAGTCAAAAATTTATAAAGATATCATCTCATGATGTTCGGAGCATTGGCCACAAAATATGAAGTCGCATGATACTCACCAAGTACTAAAAAATGTCCATAAGTAATGTGCACATGTATCCTCAATAATACTTACCATAGGGACATTCATCATCTATCATGATCTGTTTCAGCCATCATAAGATGTCTATCACAATAGAAGGCCATGGTCTGTTTAAGGAACTTAATCCACCATGCACGATATCATCTATTACGATCTGTTTCAGCCATCATAAGATGTCCATCACAATAGAAGGCCATGGTCTGTTTAAGGAACTTAATCCACCATGCAAGTTATCATCTATCATGATCTGCTTAGACATTATAAGACGTCCATCACAATAGAAGGCCAGGGTTTGTTTAAGGAACTTAATCCACCATGCAAGTTATCATCTATCATGATTTGCTTAGACATCATAAGATGTCGATCACAATAGAAGGCCACAGTTTGTTTAAGGAACTTAATCCACCATGCAAGTTATCATCTATCATGATCTGCTTAGACATCATAAGATGTCCATCACAGTAGAAGGCCATGATTTGTTTAAGGAATTTAATCCACCATGCAAGTTATCATCTATCATGATTTGCTTAGACATCATAAGATGTCTATCACAATAGAAGGCCATGGTCTATTTAAGGAACTTAATCCACCGTGCAAGTTATCATCTATAATGATCTACTTAGACATCATAGGATGTCCATCATAATAGAAGATTAAATTATTGTAAGATCGTCACCTTTCAATAACTTCTACAAATACAAGTGATAATCATTTGGAAGTCGTCACTTCCTCATGATGTACACACGAGGTAGGCCCATTAAAAAAAACATGGATTCACACACATGACATCCATCATGCCTCAGCGTAGAGGGTGGAAACAAGGGATTTCACCTCGAACTTCTCTCATAGAGAAGAACTCATTGATCGGATATCAATCTGTTGATCTTTTCATCCAAGATTGCTTAAGATGAACTATCAGACTCCCTTTGAGTCTGATATCAATCTTCTGAGCTCCTCGTCCAAAGTTACCTCGGAAGAGTCAGACTCCCTCTAATATCTATTTTCTTTTTCCTGCAAGAGCATCCTCGGAAAAGATCAAGGCAAATAGCTCTTATTGAATGTACAAAAATACAAACAAGAGAGAGATTACAATGAGTAGATAAAGTAATACTCAAGGATAATAAATACTTATCTGTGCATCTGACATCAACATCCTTGATACAAGTTGCTTCAATGAAGGTCCATATACATCAAATCAGAAAACACCTTCTCAGATTATTTGAAAGACATCTTCCCTTTGAATCATCTCCCCACTAAGGATGGTTCTTGTAGGAATGTAACATTGGTTATTATTCCCCCCACAATGTAAAATTCCAACTCTTATATCTTTGAACAATGCTTATGTCTTCTTGTGAAATGACTTGATTGCTCCAAGAGAGGTGACACTCTATAATTAATGCTTGCTTTCTAGAAAGAGACACTCTTCTTTGAATACGTGCTTCTTTGTTAATGCTTGACCACGATCATAACTAATTAATATGTCTCTTTAATGAAAGCCGCTACAAGGTCTAACTAATCATTATGGAAATCGCTGTGTATACTTTGCAAATTCATCGTCCTCAACCTCTTACTAAACAACGTTTTTTTTAAAGGTTTTTTATGTATTTATTTTTCTTTAATCAAGTCACTTTATTCAAAATATCAATGCGTAAATTATGTCTTTAATGAATTGCTGTGTTCAGGAATGACATAGTTGCATATATATAATCACTGATGTTTGCTTCTTAACAAATTTGCTACAATTCAGTTGACCTTATTCTTTGCACTTGGTGTGAACAAAAATCTGCAATAGAATTTCACTCACCAGATTTCACATAGACCCGTACATTTGAACCCGACACTTTCTCGCTAATCGCTCCGGTGAGATTTTTCGAAATTTGTTTATCACCAACATATCCAAAATGCAGCAAAATCCAATGGTGTATTTGTGAGATATGGTCCCCCGTACTGAGACTGTATTTTCTGAGATAGTCACACATTCACCATCAACAAACTATTCTCTTACATTTGCTACCTGGCTCTAATACCATGTTAAGGTTTTTAGGATCGTTGCAAATGTAATAGCACTACCTGTATAGTATGTGTTTTCCAAATGTAACAATCTCTTACATTTATATTGAGAATGAGCCAAGAAGAGTCATGGGACATATTGATTAATTATTATGTAATTAATATAATGACAATTATGATTATACACACACACACACACCCACCCACACACATATATATATAATATCTCGAGTATTATATTAATTTCTCTAATATTTACATAATAATAATATTTATATATATATATACATCTCATATATACTAAATATATATATATACATATCTTCACTAGTATTGATTCATAGTTTTTATCTGATTGGAGCTACAAAACATCAACAAATATCCCCTCTTCAATCCCATCAAATGGATGCAAACTAAAGACTGAATATCAATTAAAGTTAAGTGCTTTCAATCATTGGCTAACCACACAAGGCACACTTACAATCAGCAAGAGGCTAGTGGCCCGGTTTTGTTCAAGTCAAGCAAATAAACTTCCACAATTAATTTCATTCAACTAAACTACTTCAACATGAAATGAAATCTACTCCAAGTGAAAGATTGAGGAAACCATGCAACATTTCAAAACAACATTAAGTAATTCACCATGAGGACCAACAATGAATCATCAATCACTTTGATAGCATTATAGCAACAATTTGATCAATTCTCTCCCTTAGCTAGCCTACTTCTACTCTAGCTTTCTAATCTAATTCTCCTCTCTAATGAATCTACTCTCTCACCCTCTACAAATGAGAAGGCCTTGGCCTTTTATTGATGCTCAAATACAATGGAGGGCCAAGATCATTCAAGACCAAGAGCTAAGGTTCATCCCTACAAACTCTAATTAGGGTTGCCAAATTGTCAACCAATTACACGAGGGCACCACAATGTTGGCCAATAAGAAAATTACAAAGCTTTTGATAGCCAATGAGAAAATTGTACACTTGGCATATTGTGATTGACTATGCTTGAAATTGGAATTTTTTGATTGGAGAAGACAACTAGGTGCCACCTCATCATCTTTATCCTGTAGATTTGATCAATCTTTTGATGAAGAGAAAATATCTCTTGATACTCAACATTCTCCAACTATCCCACATGATGGCATATTCCCAAATTGCTTCTTTTGAAATCTTCTTCATCTTTTGGAAATTTTCTCATTGCTCTGATTTGAACTTGCACTTGCATTTTCGTGAACTTTGATCTTTATCATCAAATTTGTCTTTTGATAACCTTGATGTTGAATTCTCCTTCTCACCTTGAGTCCTCGAGCTTGAGCCATCTCCTTGCCTCCTAGCTTCCCCTACTTCAATTCACCCTGCAAAATAAGAGAGGAAAAGGCATTAAGTTTATGAAATTTATAGGAAAACACAAAGAAAATCTGAAAGTTCATGCAATAGTATACACCAAACCAAAGAGGCAAAGTTAATTTTTTCAAGTTTAGGATCTTTCCTCTTGCAAATTTCAAAATAAAATCATTTGAAAATTTGGGAAAACAAATAAGTTTTGTAATTCATCATGCACACATTTTACTTTCTCACTCCTCCTTTCTCTGAATTTTTTTGGAAGAAATCCGACCTTGATATACAAAATTGATCACTTGAAACCTCAAAATTATTGTCCACAAGACTACCTGCTGTCCCAATAGAGGCAGTTCACTGCCTTATAGAAAAACACAATCGCTGCCTTCCAAAGAGGGGGAAGATAAAATTGCTCCATGTATTGCAGTTTGATTGCTCTCCATAGAGGAGGCCGAATTTTGATGTTGGGGAAGATAAAATTGCTTGTCTTCCACACAAAGGGTGGAAATCATTTTCATGAGAGGATAAATTCCTCTTGGGGTGGCGGAATCCGCCACCCTTTGAGGATTTTCCTCATGAAAGGTGATTCTCCGCCAATCAAAAAATGCCCCATAATATTCACTTAATCCATCCAATACTTATTTTGTTCAATTGTTCCATAAATTGGAGGTGAAGATTGTGTCTTTCCAAACCTAATAGACATGGCGGAATTCAGGGATAAGTGAGGATTCGTCCTCCCAACATGGCGGAAATCTGACATGCATGAGGATAATCAAATAAAAATTCATCTCCCATTAGACCTCCATCATTCCATCTTACTTCATTCCCCCGCCCCAACTCGCTCTCAACTCATCAACAAGCATTAAGACATAGTCATTCATCCCTTGTCTTCACTACTCCCCAAAACTCCAAGGTGGAAATCAGGAGGTGAAGAAGATTTTATCGACATGAAGTAGAGGATAAAAATCTGGTGCAGGGGGCAGATTCTGCCCCTACCCAAGGATTTCAACATTATTACCTCATCAAATTCTACCTTACTTATCCTCATATTCACCACAGAACTTCAAGACCTTGCTCAACTTAACTACACTCCAAATAAAATGTCACATGGCCCTCAATTGATGGGGTGGAAATCTCAGGGCAAGGAGGATACAATTCTAGGCAAGGGGTGGATTCTGCCCTTGCTTGAGGATTTCGACACTCCACCATCTCCCTGGATTCTTACTTTACTTTTCATTTGCTCACCCTCAATCTTCATCTTGGCTCCAAGGAAAGTTTGATGCATATTTCAGTTTGAATTGTACACCCCTTGAAGTCTGATTTTATGTTTCATTTCCAATTTATTACTTTGATTTTCAATTTTCTTCTTAAGATCTGATCGTTTTGCCATGCTAAACTGCCCTTCTACAATCTTAAGACTTCACCCTTAGGCGGAACCTGAGGATAGGCCAGGATTGGAAGTGATGGGAGGAGGCAAAAATCAAGGGTGTACCAAGATAATGAATCCTAGGAGGCAGGCGGATTCCGCCTTGCTTCCAGGATACTGCTCTATACTCGCTGCTGCTAGTACTTAGCCATTTTGCCTCACCTTGACTCCCTAAACTCACCAAACTCAGTCTCATTCCTACCATGGCCCAAAGACTTGAAATTCTTGCCAACTAAGACCCTAAAGACCATCTACTCCTACAACTAAAGCGAAAAGAGGGTGTCCCCATTTTCAATTAGGCGATGGTGTGAAAACCCTATAACAGGACCAACCCATGAGATGGCATTCTCCCTATGCACATGCTGGCCAACTAGGAGATATTGCAGAAAAGTCTATTTCTTACATGAGTAATTGAAATAATATAAGTTAGACCACTTCTCTAAATAGGTCCTCCTCCCTAGTCTTGTTGCCCCTTATGAAGAAGTTAAACAAAGTAAACTTACATACTTAAGAGGACAACCTCCCTCACATACAAGAAAATCGCTAGATATAAGATTATTATTAAGGAGGATGAGACCCTTTGATTATGACAATGAAACTCATACAAATCAAAGATAAGATAATCGCCCAAAGGGGGCAAGTTGGAAGAATTAATATATACAACAATTATGTTTATTAGAAGAGCAGTGATCAAGAAATTATAAGCAATTCATATAGGACAGTGAATATGATTATAATATTGTGCAACAAATATAATTTGTGGTGCGATTAAAGGAAGAAGACATATTTTAAGTAGTAATTAGATATTCAAAATCACCTGAAAGCAGCAATTAAGAAATAAACAAGGCAGATTGGGTTTTGAAGAGGCATCTTTAAGAAAGTTTATGACCATTGTAATGTCCCCTTTTTCGTGAACATCAACTTTTAGAGGATTAGCCTATTTCTTGACCCTCGTAGACTAATGGAGTTGTTCAGAGGGACCAATTGGTAGAGCCAAAGGCTATTTTCCCACTCCAATGGTCAAAGATATTCAAGATTGCTCTTCGTTTGAGTCAGATTGGCACACTTACTACTTATGGTAGTAAGTGTCTATTTTGAGAAATTCAGAGTTTCTATCTTTAACAGGGCACCTGAATAGCTTGGTGATAGTGTTGAGATTTAGTATTATTGACTGGAGCAGTTATTCAGAGACTCGCTATTTATAGTAAGTCATTATTGAGGAGTTGCTATATCTGGCGGGGGCACTGGGGTCATGGTATGCTTAGTGATTGACTCATTCATCAGTTGGCTCAGTTTGGGGGACTTACTATTTTTAGTAAGTCAATTATGCTCATGTTGCTATTTTTAGCGGTGCACTTGGACTTGGTATTGGCAGAGTTCATCAGTTGACAAAATGGAATGAATTATTGGCTCAAGCCCAAGGTATTAATTATTAATAAAGAATCCTTTATTAATAGTTAATTGTTAAAGTTATAATATAAAGTTTTCATTTAAGTGGGAGGCAATTGATACATTAAAGTGCACATCATTAAATGTTATTTGACTTTATTATTAAAAGGGGTTATTTAATGATCATAAAGTTAAATTATAAAGTGCATATGAGGGATAATGTAAAGTGCCAATTTAAAGGGAGATATAAGTGATTATTAAAATATACTTATGTTATTTTGTTGTGCACCAAATGGAGGGAAATATAATTATATATTATATTTCAAATACATTCAAAGCAAGTGCAACAAAAGCATAAATATTTTATGCGTCATGAAAAGAGTATTCAAGAAGCTATTGGCCGATTGGGATTGAATGTTATAAATGCATTCATTGCAAGGTGAAAATCACACTATTGTGCATTTAATATTGTGAATTTGTTGAAGAGTTTGTGCCTAGGGTTTGAGCAATTGGAAGCTGGAAGATTTGGGAATTCTTCTAATTATTTTTCATTTTGAATTGGTTGATCTTTGCCAGTGAATTGTGCCAGGCTGCCAGCATTAATCTCATCCAGAGGTTAAGATTGTGCTTAATTTGGTGATCGTATTGTGAAGATTTAGTGTTTCATATCAGATATAGGTTTCAAGATAGGGAAGTGATTATTTAATGCAGATCACAGCTATGTGCAGGGCTGCATTTGGGATTAATGGCTGTCATAGTTTGATAGAAGGATGACATGCATTGTTACAGGCTGCGTTTCAGTTCCTAGGGCCTGCGTTTGAATATATATCTATCTATCTATCTATCTATCTATATACATATAGGGCAGCGTTTGTGTTTGGGGGAGCAGTGATAGTAATTAAGGGCTGCAATTCAGTGGCTGCAAGGCACGTTTTGGCATTGGAGTGCTATCTTCAATTATTCTCAAGGTTCAGTGATAATTTCAGTTAGTTTTAGAGGCAGCAATACTGATAATTGGATGTCAAATTGTGCATGCTTGCAGCTCTAGGTTCCATAGTTTTACAGTTGAATAAATGTAGCTACATATAAATTGCCATTATAATTATTTCATAGAATAAATGAAATATGATTAGTAAGGAAATTGTTGCATTGTAATTTGTTATTGTAGTTTGAATTTCATGCATTGACATATGTTTGGAATTGCAAAACCATTCGATTAAAAGCAAAGCAACACATACATTTAGAAATCAGAACTTAGACATTGCATGTGTTGGCTAAAAATTTTGTAAGCCACTAAGACTACACCTCACAAAATTGTAACTTAAGGCAACGTCTCATGAGATTTCTCTCTCCTTTCAGCAATAGGGGAGGCTCCCTTCTTACCGTAGGTGGCTTCAACAGGAACTTAATTGAAATTACAAAAAGGGCAGTTTTCTTAATCAATTCCTCTTTTTTTAGGAATGATTTGTGTACAACTACTACTTTCTAACTTAACAAAAAGTGCCTTATTGCTACGATAATATTGGTGACCCTGGAGTTGACATAAGAACAATACTAGGGGCAACAACTTTCTTTTTTATATTTTGTGAAACAGAAACAGGAACCCAAAGTCTTTTGCGCTTGTCTCGTGAGGATTCAAGCAGAATAACCAATAAGGCACAAAGTCTCCTACTGGATACTCTCAAATTTAATAAAAACACTTACAACTGAAGCCCAAAGCCTTCAGCTCCAAGTAATTGCAGCCACTACTATCTATCACAATTTGTACTTTTGCAGCACAAAGTCTTCAAAAGTTCAAATTGGCTCTGAATGAAATAGGCAACTCAAAGTCTTCACAATTGAATTCAAATCCCTTTTGAGAAAAACTCCAAAACTCACAATCAATATCCAAAAAATGTCATCACATAACACCTTGAATCAACACAAAGTTTGAAAGCAAGTTGCCCCTTTTATTGAAAGCAATTCAAATTTACATCTAAGCTCAAAGTCTTAGAGTGTAGATACAAATTGGCAGAATTTTCTTGCCTTGTCAAAAGATGATTATTTACAATGAGCTCCCTCCTTTATATAGTAAAAGAGTGGAGAGAAAGGTGGAGAAAGAAGGGGAAAACCCTTAACCACCTTGACTTATTCCTTAACTAACTAACTAATTTTGACTTATTCAAAGTTGCATGCCTAATGCACTTGCAACTTGATTACATGTTACAACTTTGCACGTGATACTATCACATGCAATTACATCTTGTTTCACATTACATCTAATCTGTCAAATACAAATTACAAATACATGATGAAAATATTCTAAGTGCCTGATAAGATACAACCTCTATTACATCATCGTTTATTGGTCTCCATGTTGCTACAGGATGCTCGATGTTTGATATGCTCCCGTTTGGTGAAATCATCTTGATCTGGAATAGGAATATGCATCGTTGATTGTTGCGTCAAGTGTTCATTGACCATTTTTGTCTTGAAAGCATTCTATGCTTGTAATATTTTGAACCTTTCTAGGGAGAAAGATCCAATCTTCTTATCCAAATTTTGTTCTAATTTTGATTCACTTGATTCTCTCGAAGTTGAATTTCTCTTAAGGGTGGCCTTTGAGCTCTCCTATGAGCTTCTCTTTCTCTTTGTATCCTTTCTCTTTCCTCACGTTCCAGTCTTTCTCTAAGCCCCCTTTCAATTCTGTGTCTTTCTCTTTCAAATTCAATACCAACTTCCTCCTCTTCCTCCAAGATGGCCCGAGCAACGGTATAGTGTGTGTCGTCTTCTATTTGATTCCAAATGAAAGCCCCTAAGTCTAAAATGATATCTTCCTGCCTTATGTTTGCATCCAAACCTGGTTGCACAATTGGATAGTTAGCATAAGAAGGCAACACCATCTTGGATCATTCTTTCTGTTTTGCCTCTCACGTTTCAAACTTTCTTGATTCTCCCTTTCAATCCTTTGGGCCTTTTCTTCTTCCTTCTCCGGTGTTGGCTAGAGATTCTCCTGACATAGCAATATGATATGCCCGAGTAGCTGTAGCATGAAAATTCCAAAACATGAGTACATCTTCATGTGATGGATCCATTTTAGGCATAAGTGAGGTTTTTTGGGTAAGGTAATTGGCTGGAATACTTGTGAACAACGGAAAAACAAATGGGTTTGGGTTAGATCGGCTCCTGTGTGATGAGAAAAACCAAAAATGGGTTTTTCAAAGGGGATTGCATATGGAGGATGGCTGGAAACGTGTGGGAGAGCAAATGGATGCAAATGGATTTTTTTTGAAGGATAATGCATGCATACACAAGAATGGACTTGTTCCTTTTTTCATCATAGAATGGGGTTTTTAATCCCGACTGCATATGCAAACAAGTAGAGATTCTTGCATATGCAACTTAAGATTGAAAGACAAAAGTAGAAGGATCATTAATGTAAACACATGTAAATCTAAAAATGAAAGTTTACATGTAAACAAGATACCTTGGAAAGAATTTAGGAAAAAGACTTAAGGAAGAAATTACTTCAATCCTCAAGAAGAAATTTTTCCAAATCTTGGGCAAAATTTGAAATGAATCCAATGGATTTTTGGATTTAGGAAAGATGGGATTTAAAAACTATATATAAATCTCTTTCCTAGTCTTTTTCCTTCAGTTTTGGAGAGTCAACATGCATTCACAGCCAAGTGGAAAGAAATAGCAACTGTTTTGACATTTTCTATGCATATGCAATGAAGGTAAAAAACGATGTCTAGGGCATGAATTTTAATCAAAATGAGGAAATAAAACAATCTAAGAAAGAAATAACTCACCCAAAATCAATTCTAGAGCTGAGAGAATGATTGTAGATGCTCAAATCTTCCAAACATGAGGCGTTTTTGAAGAATAATGATCAAGAAGCAGACTGTTTTTACCAAAATACACATGCTTTGTGTTTTTTTTGATATATGCAATCACTCCCAAATTCGACATCTAAAGGAGAAACACAGCCAAGTAGAAGAGAAAACACACTTTGGAAGTGCTCAAACATATGCAAAGAAATATGTAATTGATCATAAAGTCGCCACCTAGGGCATCATGGCTGGGAACGCAATGTTTAGATGCAAAAAACACATTCAGTACAATGTGTAAATGCTGTTGGAAAAGACTTCCAAGAAGGCTGATTAAAAACGTTGTTTTTACCATGCCTTTGCATATAAAGAATAGAAAATTTTAACGTCCGTGAGGCTAACATAGCCTATGGGGCAGCCTGCTAAAGTTAAGCCAGCTTTAGTAACTCGGTTCTTTTCTTGTGCAAGTTGACGATGAGCACTCCCAACTTCTCAATGCACTCCTCGCTGAATAGATTATGCCAAGAGTTATCAGATAAAAAACCTACAAATTTGTCCTTGTTGTCCTTATATGCATCACATTCTAAAATAAAGTGTTGTTCGGTTTCCACAGTTCCAGAATTGCAAAACTTGCAAACTCTCTCCTCCCAAGCCTCTTTTGGCCTCTTCCACCGCCCGGTCTCACATAAGAGTTTTAGCTCTCCAAGAAATGTTAGCCCCTATGTACACTTTTTGAAGTTGATCACACAAGGGGTTGAATTCATTGATGTAAAATGTTTTCTTCCTTCCAAGCTCATTTCCCTGATTTCTCTTGTAAAATTTATCCATAATGAAGACCTTTATATCTTTTTTATTTGTGGGACACATATTGAAATGGATATCCCATTTACTCATCCACTTTATGTTTTGTTGCATCCACTTTTTTTTACTTTGCACAATATATCATTAAAGACAACTTTAGGCCATCTACCTTCTTCCATTTTTTCAATTCTTTTTAAATAGCTTATAAGATGCACCATAGCAAGTGCCTCAATAGGGGCAGCCCCCATTTCACTAAGCAATATATCATATGGGACCGTGCTTTTGATTTTAAACTTGCTAGTGATCAAATGTTTTTGAATTCCCTCGATTTGCTTCCATTGTGAGGATGAAGTGCTGTTGGCCCATAATTCACACCCATAGAGAATAACCGGAAAAACTAGAAGACCAAACAGAGTCTAATTAGTTTTCCAATCCCACACTTTAGCCTCCCGACATCTATTTTGGAGAGCATAAAGCGCCTTCCAACCATCTAACGTTCTTTTCTTAAAGCAGCCATCCCACATTAGGTTTTTGTTGAAGTCAATGCCAAGATATTTGTACTCCACCACTTCCTCAAGAGTGCTTCCTTTGAAATAGAACTTATGATGATGTTTTTTACTCTTAGAGAAAACCATGACTTTAGTCTTGCTAATATTGACCTGCATTCCCACCATTCTGCAAAAACGCTCAAGGGAAAATAGGTGTGCTTGCAAACCATAGGCAGATTTGGCAATTAAAATGAGGTCTTTCGCATAGAGGAGCAGCCTTATTAAATATGCTCTGAACTGAATACCCTCACCATTTTGCATGTTTAACCATTCTTCAAGTTTGTCGATATATAGGCCAAACAAAGTAGGAGATAGAGGGCAGCCTTGTTTGACCCCAATATCGCTCTTAAAACATTCAGAAATGCCGGTTGAGGTTCTGATTTTGACTTTTACCTCTTCATACATCCTATGAACAGCAGCTCTGAGATGTATGGGGATCTCCAATTCTTCCATTCTGAAGCCAAAACTTTTCCCTAGGGACGGTGTCGAAAGCCTTTCTAAAGTCAACGAAATAGCAAAAAACCTCATCCGTTTTGTCCCATCCTTTTTCGATTATGTGCCTTAGAGTAATACAGTGATCAACTGTCGAGTGTTTTGGTCTAAAACCAGCCTGCCCTTTTGCCTGTTTATGATTTTCTTCAGCCCATTTATTGATTTTGTTTTCTATCATGCTGCCAAATAATTTTGCAAACAAAAGATTGATCATTATGGTCCTGTAGTTGGAGGGATTATTGACATCACCACTCTTAAAAAGAGGTATGGCAAGGCTGATTGTCCAATCTTTAGGAAACCCATGTTGACTGATATTATTGAAGATTTTTGTGATGTGTGGTGCAAGGGTTTTCATGCCCCACTTGAGATATTCTGCTTGAAGTTCAACCAAGTCCTTGGCCTTTCCACTGCCCATGTTTTTAATACCCATCTCTACCTCTTGCATGGTGAAAAGATTCAACATATTACTGACCAAGGGTGGTAGGCCCACCTCACCTTCTTGTTCGTACAATTTTCTAGCATAATCAGGCCATTGAGTGGCTGTAATATTATTTTCAGTTTGTTTCCTTCTTGGCTGAAGTTCCTTCCATAAAAGTTTGGGGTTATTTTTACTAAGGAAAATTAGCTCATCTCTCCTTGTGATCATAAAATCAGCTTTTTTCATCTTTAAAATCTGCTTGTAAACTTTAATGTCATTTTTTGTTTTATTTGATTCTCTGAGAGTCCTCCTAGCCATTTTGCATTCCTTTTTAAACCACGCATTGACTGGAAAACAATTTGTTTTAGACTTTCTTATCTTTGTTCTTTTGCTCTTTGAAAGAGCCTTATGTATCAAACTTGTTAATGTATGACAATCAACATCGTGCCCTTGCATGTTCTCTTCCTTACATAGTCTCTCAAGTGCAGCCTTGAAGATGTAACCATTTTCGGAAGTCAAAAGGATTTTACCTTGTGAAAGTGAATGTTGTGGGGATAGAGTTTTTGTCTCAAACTGCCTATTTTCAGCCCACAACAAATTTATGTACAACGGTCTATGATCAGATTTGAGGTCCCATATGTGTTCCCCAATTTCAACATCCTCGATTCTCTCATATAGATTGTGTGAATAGATTGCATAATCAGCCACGCTTGCACCATTATACGTGTTGCAAGTGAAATTGCCCGATTTTGACCATCTAGCCAAACCATTGCAAATTATTAAATCAAATGTGTCATAGAGGGATCAATTCTTCCCCAAAATGATTGGAGCCCTTAGCATCTTTCGAAACTCTTTCCCACTGATGTTTTCTCTTTTCAGTGAGCCAAATAGGATTGCAATTTTCTTTGTAGCTAAAAATAGTAGCTTGTTTGTTTGCTGTTCTAGCGTTGAAATCCCCGACAAGGAGAACATCCCCTTGCTGTGAGAACACGGCCACATCCTTCTTCAAAGTTGCATAGGGATCTCTGTGATCTAAACCGTGATTTTTATACATTTTAGAAACCTGTGGGGCAAAGTAACATGCTGCAATCCTGAGGAGATTGTTGTTTTCCATGATTTTGAACCATATGAACTCTTCATTAGAGTCTTCTTTTTCCAGCTGAATAACCTTTTCTTTTACTAGAACCATTATGCCTCCATGTCCTTTACCATTTCCCACTGCCAAATTCCAAACTGCTACTTTCCAGTAGCCTTCAAACGAGGGAGTCTTACAACCTTCGTGCTCATGCGTCTCTACAAGGCAAATAATGTCTTTGCCTTCCGCAATAGGCCCCAACCCAGGCCTGCGACTCGAAGGATAACCTCTACAATTCCAACTAACTAAGCTTAAGGACGCCTGGGTTGAACTTGATTGCTATTTGTTTTGTTGTGAAAGATTCATAGTTGAGCTCTTATCTCTATGAATGAATGTTGATCCCATCGTATAGTTGTTTACTAAAGAGTTTGCTGCCAAATTTGTTAGCAATTTAAGTTGTCATTAGTGTAGATTAAGATGCAAACACCATTCCCACTGGTAGTTCACTCATGTTACTTTAAAGGCACCGGTAGACTAAACAGAGTGTATGCACCGGTAGACTAAAAAGAGGAGATGCACCGGTAGACCGAACTAAGTACATTGTATTGGTCTTATATTGCATACAGGGATGGATCAGGTATAAGAGTAATACCGGTCTAACTACATAAAGATCTGCACCGGAATCTGCGGAGCAGTTGAGGATAAAACCGGAATATGTAGAGCATCCACCGTTTAGAATTGAAGTTAGCTTTCTAACAAGAGTTAGTTTTATTTCTACGCGGATGTTTCAAGGTCATAGAACGCAAGAAATAGAGTTGTTGAATAAAGAGTGCAGAGAAGAGATATCTGCAGAGAAATTACAGTCACCAGAGGTCAAAGACAAAGAGGCAGAAAAGATTCAACAAGTGCTTTGTAAGCTCCTAACAGGGCGTCTTTATTTCTGCAGAAGTGAAGTTGTGAGCTCTGTTTCACCGTGGTTTTTTCCTTCTAACTGAGGGTTTCCACATATACATCATGTGTTGATCTGTGTATTTCTATTTATGCTTGTGGATGATTGTTTACATTTTGCTTATCTTGGAAGAATATTTAAACAAGTGTTGAATTGAAATAGAAATAGTATTTATTGATTCATCCCCCCCCCCTCTCAATAACTGGTTAGGAATAACAATTGGTATCAGAGCACAATTTTCTAATATATAAAGCCTAACCGCTTGAGAAAAAGATCATGGAGGGTTACAGGTATCAGAAACAGCTTGAGGAAGCCAACGACATCATTGTCTCTCTAGAGAACAGGATGAGAAGATCACTTGCTAAAAAGAAGGAGCTGGCTCTGCAGTTGAGTGAGAGCAATGAAACTATTTATGAACTCTCTGGGCAGAGTGGATCTGATGAAGCTGAGGAGGCAGTCTCTGAGCTCATGGAGAGGAACCATATCCTAACTGATCAGATCTCCAACCTTAAGAGGGAGCAAGAAGATAATGCCCTAAGGATGACTGAACTGATTGAGAAAAAGAGGAAAGAAGAAGATGAAAGAAACACAATAGTCAAATCCTTAACAGCCTCTGAGAGAGCAAGGAACCTGGCAGAGGAAGCTGTAGAGGCAAATGATCTTGTCATTCTGCAACTTCAAGAAGACATGCAGATTGTCACTCAAGAAAATGCCGACATGCAAAAGAGCTACCATGACAGAGATGATGCATGCAAGAGGCTGGCAATCGAACCGTATCAACTAAGAGAGCAAATGAAAGTTCTTGAAGAAATAAATGAAACACTTAGAAGATGCAACGAAAGCTCTGCCAAGCTTGATGAACAATTGAAAGCTCAGAGAAAGCATAAGGATCCCACAGGACTTGGCTTCACCGGTCAGAGTACCAAGGAAACCGGTGAGTCTACTGGAGCCAAGACAAGCAAGAAGGAAAAGAAGAAGCCGCTGGCACAAAAAGGTAAGAAGACTTTTAACACCTCTTGCAATCATTGTGGGAAACCGGGTCATAGAACAAATGATTGCAGGAATGCACCGGTAAAGCCAAACAACAGTTACTGCAAAAATTGTTGCAAGTATGGCCACAAGACCAATGAATGTTGGTCGAGCCCCACAACTGTGTCCAGTGGAAGTAGGGGAAGCTTCAAGGGTTATTGCTACGCATGCAACAAGTTCGGACACAAAGCTGATGAATGCAGATCAAAGACAATGGCATTCAGATCCCCACCGAGACCGGTATTCACTAAGAGAAACAAGAACTGGAGCACAACCAACTGTGCTAACTGTGGCATGCATAGTCACGATGACTCCTGGTGCAAATCACCTGACAATAGAAGGGTGAATCCATGGAAGGCAACCGGGATAGTCTGTTACTCCTGCAACAAAGTTGGACACTTAGCGAAAGACTGCAGGAACTGGTCAATGAACAAAAGGAAAGAATCGGTCAAACCGGTGGAGAAGCCCTCATCCTCAAATGAGAAGAACAATAAAGAAAAGAAGACCGAGAAAGCAGTTAGGTAGATTTGGCTCAAGAAGGAATCAAAGAGCTCCTGAGTTAAATTCTAGGCTTATGACCAAATGGATAACCGGTCTAGGCACCAACACTAGAATCAAGAAGGAGACGTTGTCTAAGGTTAGACTTGATCTCAATGAAGAGAGAATCAAGCTTCTACTAGAAGAAGCATCAATGAACCTGGATACCAAGTGTAGAGTTGCCAAGATTCTCAATGGATATGAAAACGAAGTCTATAAAGAGACTTTAGATTTCTGGCAGCAGTATGACTTCAATGCTCTTGAAAGGATAGGTCCACAAGATCAAACTCAAACAGTACAAGCAACACCGGTTCAATTCACTACTTGTGAAGAACCTGCAACCGGTAAGGTAAATGTTCAAACAAAAGAGTTCACATCTGGTGAACAAGTAAATGTTGAACATGTAGTCCCCCCAGTAGAACAAGAGCTGGGAAATGATATACCTATGGGAGAATTACATACAGCTGAAGAGCAGCACAAGGAAGAAGTCCCACCGGAAGAGCAACTCCCACAAGAAGAGGATGCACAACCAGAAATTGAAGTGCAACAAGAGGTGGAAGTACAAAATGAGGAAGAAGTTCCAGCAGAAGAAAACCTACCAAAAGAAGAAGTTCAACTGGAAAATATAGCATTACTAGAACAAAGAGTTCAATCGGAAGAAGAACATGAGATACCTGCTGCAGAACAACCGGTATAGGAACCAATCCAAAATGTACAGGCAGACATACCTAGCTCCTCTTCATCTGAAAGAAAGTTATCATTTGCTAAGGACAAAGAAGCCAAAAGGAACAAGGCCACTGATACTGTGGTTGACATCAACAAAATGTCAACAAGGCAGCTAAAGGAGCTGACCAAGAGCAAACAGGACATGGTCCTGACCACTGTCAAGAATATTCTGTGCAACTTCGTACCTGATGCTGACATCGATGAAGATGAACTTGTTATAGATCAGCTGGAAGTATTGGCACAAGCTATCGGTGATGACCTGACAAATCCAGAGACTGTAGAAGAAATAGAGTTGTTGAATAAAGAGTGTAGAGAAGAGATATTTGCAGAGAAATTACAGTCTCCAGAGCTGAAAGGCAAAGAGGCAGAAAATATTCAATAGCCAGGCAAATCGAGGAAGAGATCAACAGGTATGATCTAATCAGACAATCAGTGTCAATTAAGATCATTGCTTTTATAAGGTGTGAAAGCATATTGAAATCCCTCAATCAGGGTGAACCTTAATCGGTTCTTTGTAAAAATCTTTTAACTAGGTAACATCTTTGTTGATGTTGAAAGTCCTCTAACTAGGCAACTTCTAATCGAGTTAAGATCTTAACCAATCTTCTATCAAATCCCTTAACCGGGTAGCACCTTCACAAGTGCTTTGTAAGCTCCTAACAGGGCATCTTTATTTCTGCAAAAGTGAAGTTGTGAGCTCTGTCTCACTGTGGTTTTTTCCTTTTAACCGAGGGTTTCCACGTATACATCATGTGTTGATCTGTGTATTTCTATCAAAATCTTGGCTGCTCACTTGTTGTTCTGCATTGTGAAGGTGCCCAAAATGAGCAATAACTACTTTGCCCTTGAATAACCATGCCCTTTTGCCTTCATTCCTTGCTGTTCTGTTTTTTGCCACTTCAGCCCTTCTCTCTTCTTGCTGCCTCATAATTAGATCTTCTTCTAAAAAGAAACAGAAACCTCTCAAGAACTATTTTTTGCTTAATAAATTTTGTTTGTCATGAGCATTAGACAGAACCACTTTTATGGGCCTATCTCTCTCATCAGATAATTTGCCAACCCTCCATGCTTGGCAGATTTGGCCTTGCCAAAGCAACACTTCACTTAGGAAATCCCTCGTTAGGTCAAGAGTGTGTTCGCCTTCACCATAGTCTTTTACTCCTTTGATAATTATGTTAGCTGCCTTGATTTCCCTTTTCTTGACCTCTCTATCTTGAGTGTTATTTGCATGAGTATTGTTCACATGAGTATTTGCTGCCACACCTGTACGGGCAGAGTATTTACTATTTTTATCCCATGTTTTGATAACTTCTGAGAAACTCTTTTTGTCCTCTTCAACTTCTTCCTTTCCCAACAAACTTGCATGTTGTATCGATTTCTCCTTATCGTGAGAAGCCTCAATATTTGCTGTAACTTTGTTCGCTTCCAGTGAAACTTTTGTATTTTTCCATTCATCTTTCATACTTTGCCATTCATCCTAAATGCTCTTCCATTCCCGTTTCCCAGCTAGCAGTGTTTCTTGCAGCATTAAAATTTGTTCTTTTAAAGCATTGTTATTGTCCAATAGCGATTTATTCTCTGCGGTCAGAACATGGATTTTGAGGCTTTTTTCTTGCTCTTTAACCTCTAAAAGTTCTAACCTCTCCTTGGCCATCAGTAGTTCTTGCACATATAAATCAGGGCACCAGGCAAGAGGTGTATAAGTGGGGCTGTATATGACAGGGTCTACAAAGTTACTACTAGCACACAAAAAATTGTTGCCCTTTTTGAAGCCACCCTTTTGATTCCTCCCCTGCTTATTCAGCCTTTGACAATGTTTTTTTTCTTTCATGTGACCACTTCATTCGGGCAAGTCTACATTTCAGAATGCCTTTAAACTGTTTGACATTGACCCAAATATACTTTCCTGTATTGCTTAATGAAGCAATTTTTACTTGACCTATATGGTTCGTTTCAATGTGCACAGGTATTTCTTGACCGTTTTTAATAAAAGATATTGTTTGTTTCTCCATTGTTTGCATTTCCATTGAAAGATGGACTAGAAAAAAGACTAGAAAAGTAGCTGTAGGACCAAAAAAACAGGATAAAAAGCACACCTCGAAGCTGTCTGGGCACGAGAAAGAGGAGAATACTAAAAGACTACTGCGAACTGGGACCCGTTGACCTCGAAAACTGACATGCCCCTAACCCATCACAAGATCGGGCCTTGGCTGACCACGTGACAGTCTATGCCTCTAAACCGCAGACTATTCACTGGCGTAGTGGAATAACTGTCTGAACCCGTCTACAACTCCTGTGTCTGTCTCTAGCTCCCGCGCCTGTATTGCAAAGCTGCAAATCAGGCAAGTGGCATTTAGATTGTTTTGTCAAAAGTCTATGCGAGATTGACGGGTTTGTCTTTATCCATGTGTTCACTCATTTCGGCGTGCAAATGTGCAATCCTCTCCAAATCGACATCCTAAGGAGAAACGCACTTTAGAGAGGTTAAAACATGCAATAACAAGAATGTAAAGGAGTTTGAAAACAACACCCAAGAGCCGAGTATTAAAAATGTTGTTTTTCATATGAATTTGCATGTTTAAAAGACATGTAATACTCTCCAAATTTGATGCCCAAAGAGAAGAATTAAAAATGCTGTTTTATCATGTCTTTGCACATATAAAAATACATAAAAAGATATGTATTTGTGTTTAAAAACAACACCTTAAGTGGTTCTCCATTAAAAACGCACTTTTCAAATGCAATTACACATCAAATAGAATGTCTTTAATGAGGAAAAAGCCACTTGAAGTCCTTTTAAATATGTTGTTTTATATATGCAGTTGCATATAAAAACAACACTCATAAGAGGATTAAATACGTTCTTTTTGAGTTCAATTGCACATTATTATAAAACATGTTTTTGGCTTACAAAAAGCCACTTTTACATGTTTTATATATGCAATTGCATATAAAAACAATGTATTTAATGTATAAAAGACTTAATTTCAAGAGGTGGGTTTTAAAAAGTGTTTTGCATGTTGATGATATGCAATGAAGAATAAAAATCGCACCTTTTTGAACCTAAGTGTTTTAATTTTAAATTAATTTAATATATAACTATAGTTTTAATAAAGTAACATGAAATTAGATTATTTTAAATCTAATTTCACAAAAAACTAAAAACTATAGCTAAATCAACTCGAAATGAGTTGAAATTTGAAAATGGACATCAAAATCCATTTTATATATTAAATATAATTCGAACTTGTGCAATGGACTTTGAAAAACCCACCTTTTTAAGGATTTTTAAAAGAATATGCAGTCAGCCTGAAAAACCTCACCTTTTGCATCATAAATTGAGTTATACAACTCCGTTTGATGTCTAAGATAGCTCGAAACGAGCGTATTTCAAAGGGTTGTTGACAAAAGAGAAAATCAAGATTAAAAATTGCTAACAAGAAAGGGAAAAACGAAGAAGAGGACTTAAAGAACGCATGAAATGTGTGTTACAAAGAGCATTTTAGGGATGACAAATTGTCTTTATAACACATTATCCAAAACATCCAAATCGTAGAGGATACACCTACGAATTCACAAGAAAATTCCGTAGGGCTGCCTTAGTTTTGTGATGTCAAAATTGAGGACAGCAACATGCCAACTGTTTGACGAAATGTCAAAGGGTCAAAAATTGAGTTTTCAAGGGTAGAACCAGCGGGGTTCTTATAGTGTTATTAGAGCCGTTTCTTGCTTCCTGTTGGGGTTTGGGAATTTTTTTATATTGGTCCTACAGATGACATGTGAATGATCAAAACTCTTGCAATTGTTTCAATCATGGAAATGATTAGAAGATTAATTAAATAGAGAAATCAAATGAAGGTTACACCACATAATATATTGGATGATAGAAAGGATGCAGTGCTTAGCATGTTTGAGGAATATAACACTCTTCCTCAAAATGTTAAAAATGATTTATCTTTCTACCATTTTATGGACTTTAATCCAAAGCTGTACGGTATGACTAGTTCAACAAAGAAACACTATCACATGATAGCTCATGACCTATTTGCAAGAAGAGTTGGTTCACGCAGCAACTGGAAAATGGTGTCTGGTGGTAGGAAGGTGAAAATTGAAGGGGAAGTGGACATTAACAGCGTCCAAGGAGGTGAAAGTTGAATAATAAAAAAAAATGCCTTCATCACTTTTGGGATCAAATTTTTCAAAAAAATATCTCTTTTTATATAACATTTACTTCCAAAAATTTTGAAATATTTTTCAGTGGATTGATGTAAAGGGGGACTACTCCTTAGGGGGAGTAGTCGGATAGTTGAAGTCTTGAGCATTATGGTGGCTTTGGCATTGTTGTCAAAGTGGGAGAAGAACTAAGAGGATGATTACCAAGTAAGGGGGAGAATAGAAAAGTAGCAAAAGGAGAGATAAACTATGAAGAGCAGATAAACAGGGAGAGAGAAGTTGATGAGAAGCTAGGTGTGTTGCCATCTGATTAAGATGAAGACAAAGTGTTGTTTTTAAGAACATGTTTGGTATTGCTTGGTGTGTTGCCATCAATGCCAAATGGGGAGATTGTTGGCATAACTGATGCAGATGGGATGAGTAAGTATGTTGATGACTTGATGATGTGTTTTGTCAGTTATGTTGTTGTCATTGATGTCAACTTAGGTGTTTTTGGTTGACTATGCTCTTGATGTATCAAGTTATGATGGAGAAGATGAATTGAGAGTTATGTTGTGAATTATGGTGTGCGGTTTGGCACATATGTTCTAGAAGTGTGTAAAATGCTATATCTATGATCACACATGTGTATGATGAGTATTATGCAAGTTACAGTTAGTGAGATGAAAACAAGAAATCGGTTTAGCAGTGAAGGAATAGAGAAGAAAGATTTGATCGGTGTGTCCCACAGGAATGGAATTAGGTGTTGTGGCCAGAGTTGAGTGATCTTGATGACATTATTGGATTGCTATTGCAATCACATCAAGATTGATGATCGTTGGATAGAGTTACAAGATTTTGAAGTTTAGATAGTGAAGAGGGAAAAGAATTGTGAAGTACAATCGGTTAGATCCTTGATTGGTGATGGCGGATTGGTTTGCGAAGATGGTTAAGTATTCCAGATTATAAGATGACGTGGAATGTTCGGTATGATTCTTATTGGTCGATTTGATCGATAATTCATGAAGAGGTGCATGAACCTAGGAAATGAATAATTGCAGCAAAAGACCTGTCCCCCTTAAGGTATATATATTGATAGTTTCTCATTTGGAAAAAAATCATCGAATAGGAAGTAGAAAGGAAATACAAACATTAGTTATATTCACAATGATATGAGAACTAACAACAATAATCGACATAATTACATGCTCAACAAAGACATTGATCAAGAATTCCACAATCTAAAAAAGACATCGAAATTGATACTACATTTAGTAAAGACATCCTACAACTGTACGAACTCCACATAGACCCTATCATAAATTCATATTCATTGATATATTTATTGTGCTAACATTCTTACTATTAGATAAACATATATTGTTTATGTACATATAAAATGAATAATAATAAAGTCTATGTTGATTGTCATATGTAATTGGTGATAATTATTGCGTATGGTTATAATTATGTGAAGTGATTTACCATATGAAACCTGCCTTGTGAGAGAGAGGGCTTGAGGTGTAAGAGAAGGGTGGTGAGGGGCTCATAAGAAGGCCATCATAGTAGGACTGTTGTGGCCTAGGACAAAGAGGACACTTACAAATTCAAGTAATCCCTTACAACCTTTGCTCAACTCCACAAGATGGTAATTGTTTGTAGGGAGATGGGACATGATTAGGGAAAGTAGGTACAAGCCACCAAGAAAGAGGGTTGTGGCAGACAACCTCTCTTAGGCTTGGTGTAGAAATGGCTTTAGGTAGACCCATTATGTCTTTTCTCCCTAATGTGTTTGTAGCTTAAGTATATAATGTGGTTTGAATAACCCTAATGATTAGTTATGTCCATCTATCTATCTATCTATATGATTGATACTAATGATTAGTTGTATATATATAGATGTATATTGCATATGTTTCTTTCATGTTGTGGTTGACGGATCCAAATTTAGGATCATATTTTTGAGGAAATATTTATTGGGTAAGATGTAACTCTAACCCTAATTTGTTGCAATTGTGATTCTAGGGAAAATTAGGAAGGGGACATCATAATTGGAATCAGAGCATCTTTCTTGCCATCCCATGTGTTGGTTAACAGATTTGTCCTTCCTAGATAACTTTAAAAATGACTCAATATGCCCAGGGTGAAAGACAAATTTGTAACTAACAGTTGGAGAAATCAATTTTGAATTAACAATTCCCCTCTGAATTTTTAGAGGCACAACTCCATCATACGCTGTAAGTTGATATTTTCTGGGGTATGCTTTTAAGCAGAAAGTAGGAAAGTGTCGTGTCCCTGACATGAAACACCTATACAAGCACCAGAAAATAGTCTTAGTTGTAATACTTCGCGATTTTTTGCAAATATCGAACATAAGAAATGAATGACTTCTAAGTACAAAAGTATTCAAAAGGAGTCCTCATTCTTGTCACAACCAGGTACTCCAATTTTGTGAAGTCTCTGAAGAGACAAAATTGCTATAATGAATCAAAAGATCATCATAGCCGATATATGGATGATTCTACCATGGTCAAAATAATCATCCACTTTAGGCCAGAGCAGGTACATGACCCTTTTTAACCATTGTCTAAACAGTTTAAAGTTTAAACAATTACCATTTCATCCACGGACAAAATAGTTCAAGATCTTAAAGAGATAGGGAGGGTCCTAAGGAGGACAAAATAAAGATTTGTGAATGTCAACAATTTGAAATTGTGCAGTGACAAGTAGAAGCATGGCAGAAGAGGAACCTAAGATGTAGTATGTCTACTCATGATAACATTGATGTAATTGCTCTAGCTAAGTCCACCCCTATTGTCTGATACGTGAGTGAATTGAAGATGCAGTGAGTCAACAAGCCTGTTGAGTCCTTCACTATGGAAAGGGATAATAATCTCTCTCTCTCTCTCTCTCTCTCACACACACACACACACACACACACACACACACAGAGGACCAATACTTATTGGCATTATCATGGTAACCTAAAGGGTCAGTCAGCCAAGTCAGATTGACTTATTGGTGGCAATCATACACATAAAAATTAAAAATGTGCAACAGCAGGAATTCATTTGTCTATATCACTCAACAGATTATATAAATACATGTCCAATACTTGTTGTCATTATCATGGTAACTTACAGGGGTCAACCATGTCAGATTGACTTATTGGTGGCAGCCATACACAGAAACTAGAAATGTGTGATAGTATTTACAACACAGGAACTTATTTATTTATATCACTTAACAGATTTCCAGTCATCAACATTAAATGTCCCTCCAAGTCCAGATGTCCAATGGCAGTCAAATAGTTAAATTTTCTGTTCTTGATGTCACATTTGTTGTTTTGTCTCTACTCAGCATAAATTGATTACACTCATAACTGTAATCAACAAATTAACAAGCAATCTCTGGTCAATGCTTGTCAAAGGTATCTGTGCTGATTTTAGCTCTCAATATATTTAATACAAATGGAGAAGTTAGCAATTTTTGGTACAACTTACTTGCCGTTTCTTTGATGAAACTATTAAGCGTTTCTCACCCACATTTCAATAGTTGCGGCCAAGACATGAAATAATAATTATGTGATTTGTGTATACCAGCTCATTCTGTATTGCATTACTTTTAATAGCTCTTGTTGCATGCTTATCATGCTGATGATTTCAATTGATGCAGATAATGGATTCTTTTTCTTTCATGGAAGGCCATGAAATATGTGACAAACAAACATTGCCCATTCTTAATGGAACCTCTGATAGAGCCAATAATCCTATAGCTGTTCACTTGGCTTCTAGTTGTCAAAGTGTATCAAGAAATCGTGATCAACATGCAGAGAATGGCTGTTCTGTTCATTGTGAGCATTTAAATGAAAGACAGTTATTCAAGGATAGTATTATCTTAGGATCTCAGCATGAAACTATTCCAGATTCCATAGATTATGAAATGCATACAAACAGTTCTTTTCTAAAACATTCTGGCATGCATAGGCTAAAGATGGAAAGAAAGCATGAAGACCATTGTAATTCAGCAGAAAATGAATACGCAGATGGATGTGATTCTAAACAGTTAAAAACATTCTTACACAGGTCCAATGAATCATCAAATGGTTCACAAAGTGAACTTGTTAACTCATATTGCACCCATAAAGAAGTTGTTTCTTTTATATGGGCTGTTTGCAGAAGGATTATACCTGAATCTTTACTTGGATCCAAGCATAATTGGAGAGCATTGAGAAGCAATATTGGGAAATTTGTGAGGTTAAGGAGATTTGAAAGTTTTACTCTGCAGCATTGCTTGCACAAGCTTAAAACAACTCACTTATCTTGGTTGAATGGGGCTACTTTATCTTGTGAATGTTGGGCTTCTCTAAATAGTTTGAATGAAGTATGCCCAATATTTCTTTGCAATTCTCTGGAAGACAATAAGCAACAAGCATATCATCACTGTAGAGATACAAACAAGGATGGGACAGGTTCACACCATTTATTCTCACATGAAAATTTATTAGCAAACTGGATATTCTGGCTTTTCTCAGGCATGATAGTGCCACTGATTCGATCTCACTTTTATGTTACTGAAACACAGAATGGAAAGAAAAATGTCTATTACTATAGGAAAAATATTTGGTCTAAGATATTGAATGGAGCAGTAAAAAATCTTACCAGAAACAACTACAAGCAATTAAATGCTAAATCATTGGCAAGCATCTTACAGAAGAGGTCTCTTGGATTTTCACGTGTTAGAATTCTTCCAAAGGAAAAGGGAGTTCGACCTATTGCAAATTTTGGTGCACGATCTACAATATGTCTTCAGCTTACCAGAGATTCAGGACAAACTGTTAAAGAAAGAAAGACAAATAGATTGGCAAACAACTTCTTGATATCAGATGAAACTAACAGGGAAAAATGTTGGAAGAAAATAGGTCTAATTGAGAAAAATGTCCAAATTTCTTTACATAGTTTACCAAGCAAAGATAACAAGGATACAGGAGTAGAAGATAAATGCAAATATTTTGCCTTTGATCAACTAATCTCTGATAAATCAAACAAGGAAAGTGAATATTTGTGTGGATCTGATTCTAAAATTAGGCTGTCTTTTAGATCTATAAATTCACTTCTTTGTGATGTACATCACTGTTTAAAATTTGAAAAAGAAAAAATTCCAGATGCTTTAGGGTGTTCAGTATTTGACTACAATGATATTTATCTAAAACTTAAGCCCTTTGTTTTAAGCATGAAGGATTCTCCCATGGGTCTGCCAAAATTATATATTGCAGTATGTGATGTGGCACAAGCATTTGATACTGTTGACCAAGATAAGCTTCTTGATGTGATGCAAAACATTTTACAAAAGGAGGAGTATTTTGTACAGAGATATGCACGGGTTTCATGCACAGCAAAATCTGTCAAAGTTTCATATGAAAGGGATCCTGTTGAAGAGAAGGGTGTAAACTTTGCAAAACTTTCAGTGAACCATTCTGCCAAGCATTCACAAGGAATTCTCGTTGATCAGGTTTTATTCATGCATGTGTTTTTTATATGTTTTGATAAGTAGACTAACAACAGCACAATACCTTTATATTTCCTTATGCAGTGTTTTCTTCTGAATGTATAGTCTTGTGTGGTTGACAAAAACATTGTAGTTGTTAGCATTGTAATTCATGCCTTCCAGTGCAAAATTAACTCAAATAGATGCATAGTAGAGCTGCTTTTCAAATTAGAAGCAAAAGATCACTATAAACAAAGGTTAAGGTAATTTAAACAATATATAATTGCTATTTACAATTTGTACAAATTTTTTGACTGAAAGAAAACAATGCTATTACTACACATTTATGCTGTTCAGTTATAAGCAGAGATGTTGACAATACAACTGCACATCATGATTCATTAGGTTTAAACACAAATATATATGGTAGATTAAGGAATCGACATCAAGCCACAATGCTGAACATTGAGTAAAACTTGCAATACAAAGATTGCAGCGTGTTAAAACCAATTTGATCTACCGCAACATACATAACAATTAATAAAAAACATCTCAATAACAATTCATAAGCAAGATAGGCATTACTAAATCTTATTGAATGAATAATGAATTATGGATCAACAATATTGAAACCTAAGCTAAGTAGAGAAATCAACTATTTATAAGATTTTACACTGCTTTGCATAGGAAAATGAGAAAAAAGTTAGCCTCTTGTTATACTTTAAGAATAGACTGCTTGCATGCAATGCAAATTTATTACATAAGTTTTTTATCCACTTAGTCTAAATTTGAACTTAGGAAAGCTTCAGCTAGATTGCTGGTAAAGGTTACTCCAAACTAACATTATAACTCATATCTCTTGCATGATAAGAGATCAAATAGACAGAGAAAAATAGAGACCCTAAAAAAGTACATTGAGCCAAAATAAGATATAGTTAAAAATAGTGGGATATAAATATTCCAACTGAAAATAACAACACTTATAATATGTTTTTTCACTGAAAATGATGATGATGAGCTAAAATAGGCTACTCACAGGCAGCTCTAGAGTTGATTCTGAGGAATCTTTTCCTCTGTTCTACTTCTAATCTTGGTTGCTTCTTTGACAAAACGATGAATATTTGACAGTTTGCCTCAATGTTTTGAATAAGAAACCCTTTGTTTGATGATCTTTTTGCTCCAAACTTAAAATGATTATAATGACTTGAGTTTTGATCAACCTTGTAGTAAAACCTTTTTGAAACTTCGTATTCACCTTGCCAAATTTTGTCATTGACTATACAGAATTGTTGACAAAGTTGAAGAAACGATGGCTAGGGTTTAAAAATCAATCTTAAAAATCCTGAGTGGAGTCCTTAAACACTTAAGTCCTTTATACAATCTTGGAAGATGATAAAATCCTAGCAACTCATATGAACTCGGAACAATAGCCAACCAATTCTTCGAAAGATCGATTCTCTAGGAAATTCTCTTAAATCAGACAGTGGAACAGGAGTTCATTGATATAGAGGCCTCACTGCTGATATGACCGCTGCAGATGAAAATACTGCCGAGTTCTGATGAGGAATATGCTTACTTTTTTCCTATAAGTTGTCAATGATACCTAGAACTTGTCCCTGAAAATACTGCTGCTGAACATCCTGTAAATAGATGAGTCCTATTTACCTGAAAACAGCTGATAAGAAGTCATATTAGAATGAATTCATTGATGCTAGTAATGTCTGCTGAAATCAGCAAATTGACTTTTGTGTTCTTCCCCTTCTGCGAAAAAGACAGCTGATGAGAGATGGCGGCATAATGCTATTAAAAAGGCTTATTTATTGATGTAAACGTAGTGTTTGATGCCTTTTTAAACTCAGACCTCTATCTATAATTGGGCATTGACATCAATATGTATCAAATTCATTTGTTTAGAACTATCAATCTTGCACTTTATTTATAGTAGATTTACTTGGGTTTGAAAAGTCATATGGTATGAATGAATCCCTTGTGTTATTAATAGATGCATCCCTTTTTAGAATGCTTGTCAGCCCTTTCACATATAGGCACCTGTATGAATGATTTTTAAATTGTTGTTTTACTCAAACTGTTGGTCTTTTTTCCACGTGAATGCATGTATGTATGAAATGGCAAGTCAGTTCTAAATCAAGATCCACTATAAATACAAATAGCCAGCACCTAAGAAGTAATTTTTCCTTTAATTTTAATATCCATATTTCCACACTTAGGAATGACAGGGTTTGACACAATAACAGTTGAAGGCAAGGGATTTTGCATAATTTCAGACAGGATTAAAGAAATTACAGCAGAAACAGTAACAACATCATGGTTTATATCATTAATCTGTGTTTCAGTGAGCATATATCAACAGGAACAAGAGCTCTAAGAGTTTGTTTTTGAGGAGAAACTGTCATAACAGCACCTGTAGAAAGCACTTTTACTTAAAATTCTTTGATTTTTCGGTGTTCCACCACCTATTGGGGATGGGGGGACTTCGCGACGGGTTTTCAGGATGGGAGGACAAAGGGCATAAATTTGGGGACGTCGGGGGGATGGCGGGGAAACGATGGTGGCAGGGGGAGGGGAGGGGTGGCTGGGAAGGAGAGCGGTGCTATATATACTATATACTATACATATAGCACTTGAAATGTCAAATACAGTAACACTAATACTTGAACATTGTAATGCCCCCTTTTTAGCATGACCATGATAGTGGATGGATTTAGCTTATTACTGGGTCCTTGTAGGCTAATACTGGTGATTAGAGGACCATGTTGAGGGTTATGGCTCTGTTTGGTGGGACTTACTATTTATAGTAAGTCAAGGGATGGTTCCAATGAGCTCAGATGAGTTAGAGGAGTTGAATGATGCTCTCAGTTTTTATTTTTGGCCTTCGGTTTGGGCTCCAAGAATCTTGGAGGGAGCGTCTATTTTTAGTAAGTCACCCTATCAGGCTCATTCATTGACTTTCTTCATCAAGATCACTCATGTGCTTTCAGATTTCGATTCTGATGCTTCTTCAGTCATTTTTGCAAGACAGGTGAATTATGATTATTATTTAATTAAATACGCTAAGGTTGCTATTTTTGTTGGAATTGTATATTGGTCACCTTAGTGTCATAGCTCGTTGGAATCGGGTTGAAAAGCTTTAAATCTTGGGCATAGGAAACAATGACCTTGTGTGTTAGAATGTCATTATATTAATGAAAAATGTCATTTTTGGAGCAATGGGGGAGTTTAATTAATAAAGTAACTTTATTATTTGTCAACTTTAAATTATAACATAAAGTTGCTTTATGAGAAATGAAATTAAAGTAAATTGAAGGAGATGAAGACAAATGGAAATTGAATATTATAAAAGGGTATTAGGATCTCATTTGATTCATTCTATTGTGCATTTCTTTGCTCATTTGGGTGAAGAGAAGAAACAAGGGTTTGAAGAATTTTAGCATGGTGGAATTGTGAACTCTACACAGGCTTCAACACTTTGAATTGGTTGAAATTATACCAGTGAATTGTGCAAGTGCTTTGGCTTCATACAAAGGCCAAGATTGATTCAACTCTTAGCAGAAATTTGGTGATTAGAAATTCATTTCATTTCAGGATTGTTAGCAAGGGTAGAAGACTTCACTTTATGCAAATTACAGCCCATATATGGCTCAATGTTTTGAGTTATTGCTAGCCGCAGGTCATATAGAGCAGCAACAAATTGTTAGAGGACAGCGTTTGAGATTTGGGTGACTTGTTTTCTTATTGCTGGGTGCTTCTCATACATTTTCCAGGCTAGGCATCACTTCCTAGAGAAGCCACGTTTCATTGGTGGTGTCTATAATGATCACCGATCGATTCCAGGTTTTCATAATTGTTGATTAATCTTATTTCTCAAATTTCAATTACTGCTGTTGTATGTAATCAGATTTCTTATTGAATTAAATTGGGATACTTTGTTTGGATTTAGAAAGCAAATAGTTTATTTCATGCATTGTTATATGTTAAGAAATTGCAAAACCATTCAAATACAAACAAAACAAACATACTTACATTCAAAAATCAGAACTTAAACATTGTTTGCGAAGTGTTTGACAAAATGTCAAACATTCAAAATTGTCAACCAAAATCAGAGTTAAGGCAATCTCCTAGTGTGAGATATTACAGTGGTATCAGAGCTTGCATGTAAAGTGTTTGACAAAAAAGTTAAACATCCAAAACTGATTGCCCAAATCAGATTTAAGACAATATCCTGGTTGGGGATATTACAAACATTGAATATCAAATTACTAATTGCTAATTATTAAACAAATAACATTTCAATTTGACAAATGAATTTGTGGAATCAAGGAACGAAAGATTTCTATTATATCAAAAATATCATTAAGATGATTACAATGAGTAGCATGATATCAAAACAAGTACAAAATGTCAAAATATAGTGAAGGGAGTCATCTTATCATCCCTCAAGGAAATTTTTTCATCACTGGAACTATTGGACTTCTCATGGTCAAGATCCACCAAATGAACACCAACCAGCCCTGTATCTGAAGGCATTCCATCCTCATCCTCATCAACCCGTGATGGCTCCTCTAGTTCTACATCCCATGGTGTTGTTGGGCTCTCCTTGTACACATGTGTCTTGTAGTCCACGATGCGAAAGACACTATTTACAACCACTAGCTTCTTTGCTTTCCTAAAGGTAAGTTTGTTCCTCTTAAGAGAGTGGATGAAGCTATAAGTAGACCAGTTCCTCTCTTTACCTGAAGAACTAGAAACTTGAGAGAGAAGATGAATGGCTAGTATGACAGTCTTTGATTTCTATACTCGATGACAATTCTAGCACAAAATTGGGTCCTCCTGTGCCATAGTTCTGATATCCATCTTTGCCGCATCCAAATAACCTCAAAGAGTGGCAAATTTCGTCCACTCAGTGCGAATTTGGCTAGCAGTTTCAACATCATACATCTTATTAATGCATCTAAAGAACTTTGCCTTCACCTCATCATCGAATCAGTGTAATTTTACCAGGCTTACTCATGTACTGCTTTGAATTCAATGCATATGCAACCATGTGCAAGGGAGTGTTCAACTTGTCCCATCTCTGTTGAATGATTACTTGAATGTGCTCATTGTAGAATGCTAAAGTAGGGTCCTTCACTTGCTCAACAACCCTCGTCTAGTCAATCATAGAATTGATGCACTCACACACCTCTCCAAGGGTAGGTGCATCCCCATTTCCATATCTAATGACTTGGAAAACCAGAGCAATGATAGAGACTATGTATTTTGCATCACTCCAAAATGCATCACTCTTTACTATCTCCTTCACTCTCTTCCCTTTCTTTATTTTGGCCTCAGCCCACCGATTCCAATCATTCGTCATAACCATGAGCTGCAATGCCTCCAAGAGAATGAAATAGGATGCATATATGGTCTCAACTGGTTTCAAGAACTCCTTTGCGAAGGTCCTAAAGAATGCACGTGAAGTGTGGTGGTTGCAGATAAGCATTTGCACATCTCTTGCATCGTGGACCACTCCTCTAATCCAGTTAATCTTCCCCATGTCCTTGAGTGCATTGTTCATGACATGCACCAAATATGTCTTTAGGCTACCTCAATAAGCTTCTCTACATCTTTGCACACATGTACTGCATTTGTCACCACTTGGACCTCCCCGTCAATAGCCTCCATGAGGACCTCAAACTAAAAATCAACATCTTTGCGATACCTTGAATATCAACCACTTTGAGAAGGTATGGGCCCTCTGCACATGTAACCATGATGTTGATGAGTGGACGATGGCTAACGTTTGTCCACCAATCCATAACTATGCTGCATCCAGACTTTGCCCAACATGCCTTCATCTGCTTCATCAAACCATTGATCTTGGCATAGTTGTTATCCAAGATTGTGGTCCTCAATTTGTGCTCACTTGGTGGCACATATGATGGTCCTCCGCTTGCCACCATTGACATCATCTCTTTATAATAAGGAGATCGAGCTATATGAAATGGGATGCCATTGGCAAAGAAGAACTTGCCAATTACATCATTTATCTGATCCCGTAGTTGCACATTGAACAAATCAGCTATGGGGTTACTTTGCATCTTGCATTTCCCTTTGGCGATGCCCTCTCCGGATTCAGCTGCATCACTACGAGTGGATGAAGGTCCTAAGGCTGAGGACGACCCTGACATTGTTCCTTCTCTGTGATGCAACATACGAGTAGAAACATGTGGTTGGCCTTGCATGTGCTAAATAGTTTGAACCTGATTCCTAGTAGAAAAAGTAGTAGGCATTGCAATTGCAACGTCTTTAAGAATAACTCAAAGCTTGCTGAACTCAATTATGTAGTAGATATTTTTAGGATCTTTAAAAAGTTTACATGGATCCACATCTTTCTTGTCCAAAAGAGGAAGTGTGCATTAACTCTAGTAATGCTCCCAAACCATTTTGTACTACAAATGTGATGCAGGGGCATCCAAGGTTAAGGCAGGGGCATTCTTTGTCCTCGGTGAAACTGCATAGGGTGTTAGTATTTTGGCCGGTGTTACTCAGTTGCAGCCTTGACTGATGGTCTCGGTCATTGAAGGAAGCTCGGTCACTGAAGGAACTCAGTAGTCTCTTGCGCTCGGTAAAAGTATTACTCGGTCATGCTTGTGGTGCTCGGTCGACATTGGTGCTCGGCGATGCCTGGCTTGCTCGGTTAATTCATTGTCGCTCGGTAGTTCTAGCTTACCGACTGGAGTTCTGTGTGATTTGTTGAGCCGACTTGGTGAATTTATTGTTGGTAGCTATTGTTATAGGCCGACATGCTGAATTAAATGTTTGTATACATTTGTAAGCCGACTTGTATGGCATTTAATTATTTGTTTTGGGGAGTTAAGGGTTTCATCTAGCCGACTTGTGGCTGATGATTAGTAGTTATAGGATGGAAGAGGGGAGATCATGAAGGGGATGAGAGAAGTTCATGACTTGAAGACTTAGTGAGTCAGATCTGAGGTTTTGAAGCTGAAGTTGGCGAAGTTGTGGAAAAGTTCTTGCATGTTCTTGCAGATCAAATTGTAATCTGATAGTTGTTTGTAACAGAGCTAGGTGTTTGCATACTTGGAGACAAGGAGATTGCTTGGAGGCTTGCGAGCTCAAGTTTAGATCTGCCTTAGGGTTTCCATCAGCTTCTGATCGTCTTTAGAGTTGAACTATCTGAGATTGTTTTGGATATGTTGTGGATCTTGCAGAATTGTTTCATTTTGTAATTGGCCCTAACTCAGAAGGCCTTACAGCCGGGCATGTTAATGCAAATTACTTGAAACATTTGTGGTGTTATCTGTTGTGTTGAGTATTCCGCTGTGTAATTCTGTTGGCTGCAAGGTTTGGACTGTCCTTCATTGGATCCACCATCCTTGACTGCATCAAAATGTTACATCTCCATTTCCTTGTGCCACCACCTGTTGTTGTTGGGGCTGTTATTCTTGTTGCAAATTGTTTGAGAGGACACTTGGGATCATACGGACCCCTAGCAAACTATGATGAAACCTTGGAGGGGCGATCTATAACAACTGGTGCACTAGCCATGGAACTAGTTTGGCCTTCCAGATCAGCCCCATGCTCATCCCCTTAACCTCGTGCTCATATTTTGATTGAGTTTCACCTTGAGAATGAATTGCCATATCATACTCACTCATATCATGACTATGGGAGCTCATTGTGACATTGCATTTCACAAAATGAAATTAAATTCCATAAGCATATAGTTTCAGCCTACTTCAAAAAAATAAAAAATCAAAAGTTCAAATTTTAAATTCTAAAAAAAACTCTAAATTCTAAAATAAATTCTAAATTCTAAATTTCAAATTTTAAAACAAAGTCTAAATTCTAAAACAAACTTTTAAATTTTTCAATCTTGATTCTTGAGGGCAAAATGAAGAATCATTATGATTCTTTGTTTTGCTCTCAAGTTTCAACATAAAGTCTGATTTAGAAAATGAAACAACAAAATGAAAAAAGTTTGAACCAACAAAAACAATTACAATGAAAATCAGAAATTAAAACTAAAAAAATTAAAAACCCTACCTTGTGCTTGAAAAATCTCCTCAAGGAAGGTGTAAAATCTTCCTCTTCTTGCTCTTTCACTTTCACTCAATCCTCCAATCACTCCTTTTTTACTTGCACTCACTTATCCAATCACTCTTTTCTCTCCTTTAACTCTTTTCTATCCGCTGTAGCAAACAATGAGAAATGCAATTGTGAATAAAAATGAAGCTTGGAGGGGCCTAGATGGGACCCACCTCCAATTAGGGTTTGAATGGAATCCAAAACTGAATTAAAAAACATGATTTTTTTAAAAAGGCACCTTTTCTAATTGCTGCCAACAAGGGATGTGCAAATGTCCTTGGGATGGTCGAGGGATGCCTGGGCATCTCCACAATTGCTTTGGGAACACTGTGCCGTCCCGATGTCTTGACAGCCAAAGGGTGGTGGAAAGGTGGTGGTGGGGGGACACCCTTTCCTTGTCCCTTGTCTTAGGAACATGGGGGTTTAGGGGGGGACGCGTCCCCATATTACACTGCTATTTTTTTGTTGAAAATTTTCCAATTTCATGTTAAAAGGAAGCAGAAATTGTCATAATCAGCTGTATAATGAATCCAAAAGGGAGGCTGAACTGGTAATTGCACACTCACAAGATGTAGTATTCAATTCTCTTATTGTAAGTGCTATTTGGTCCTCGTTCATGTATACTTTGGGGGAGGGAAATTGATTTGTGTCACGTCTACTTGGAAGGAATCAGCCTTTACAAAAAATCAAAGAAGTAAATTGGCAAATAAATCGAAGTGTGGTCTTGTTCAAGTAGAATCATTTCGAGTTGCTTCACAAAGCTTAAAATTTGTTCCAGCTTGTGGAAAGCACCATGATCTTGAAAAGAGGGAAATAGGGTCTGTGTATGTGCGAGCTGTGTGTAGTCTCAAATCAGATTCCATTAATTTATTTTTTTCCATACTACTCCTATACAAGGAATCACTAGAAGTGAATTTTGAGGAGTGTGTAAAAGATTGGTTGAGACACTTGGCAGAATGCCAAATGCGAACTGCCAAGTGTTGGTTAAGAGAAAAAGAAAATAATCAATTTTCCCATGAATTTGAGTTGAGGTGAGTTTAGAGATGAGTTTGCTATTATGTTTACTCTTCTCAATTGAATCATGGGTTAAGAAGAAAGTGGATGTTCTATCTCATATACACTATATATAATGGTTGTATATTTTGATTGGCCCACCCTGACTTTTGATTGCTCACACAAACAATTGACAGAATTTGAGCGGACTTGTGAGTGTTGGATGACATCTTACCTTGTGTGTTTGATGGATTGTCATGCGACTTTCCTAAGATTGAACATCATAATATGGTCACATCAACACATATGTATATATACGCATTTCCCTTAATTGGATTATACAAAGTCCCTTAAGCACGATAGAAAGGTGAATGGTGTATTTCTTATGTAGTCGATAAGGGAGAATGTGAACTGAAAGCACATAAAGATTTTAGAAAGGGAAAGAGTTGTTATATATGGCTTGGTGGATTGCTATGTTCATTTGCCGGTATTTACCTATATTTGGGTACTTGGACTCACATCCTATATGTAGATGTTGTGGAGATAGCAAGTGACAAGATAGCATCCAAGGCGTACCTTAGGTAAATTTCCAAGATACATTTTTCTTTGAGAGAGACAGTCTTGGAGCAGATTTCCTCATTCAGTTGGGGATTCATGAGAGTAGAATAACAATAGATTCTTAGTTCATTAATGTGGAAATAGTTAGATTCAACTTGAAATTCCTCTTTGTAAAACTTATGACACTAAGGGCATCATGCAATCAGGTTGGGAGATAGAAGTATATGTATATTCCAAAAATTGAAGAGTATGGGTAGGGGCTATGTCCTACCAGTTTTCAATACATGGATTGATATTTGAGTATTAGCTGCATATGTTTTATGCAAAAGACAATGGAATTTTGATATGTCCAATCCTCCACCCAGCACATGTATATATACTATTTCCTTCTAACTGCCGAAAGGTCGGCTTGAGAAGCAAAGTAAGTGAGCCCAATTAAAATTATTAAATAATTATATTTGTGAATAATAATTGCCCCGAACAAAACAAGTTGGCCTTATTAGATTTATTAATAATTTTATTTATTTATTTAATATTTTATTTGATCAAACATTAGAAGCAAGAGCCCCTAATTAGGGGCATCATAGTCCGCCTGTCCTAGATGTTGCTTGTCCTCAAGCAACATATTTAGATGTCCAGTTTCCGCATCTGCAACTTCCTTGTCAGAGATTCTCTATATAATGAATTTGTCCTTTTGTAATGTCCCCATTTTCATGAGCATCAGAGTTTGAGGGATTAGCCTATTATTGTGTCCCTTGTAGGCTAATTATTGTGGATAGAGGGTCTTTTGAGGTGGAGTTTTGGTTGATGGAGGTTCTTGTCTTCTCCAGAATTCAATATGTTCCAGTTTGGTCTTCGTTTGGCTCAGATTGGACTTCGTTTGGGCTCAGTTTCATATACTTACTATTTTTAGTAAGTCCGAGGTTGATATAGATGGGCTCTTTCTATTTTTAGTAAGGAAGTCATACAGACAAAGGATACAGTGGTTGACTCCTTGGTTGAGACGGCTTGTCAAAATAATGATTATTTAATGAGATATTAATATTTTAATGGCCTTTAATGATGTTTAACTATTTAAGTTATATTATAAAGTTATAAATTGACTTTATAATAAAGTGGGGGCCATGTTGAGGGTAATGGGTAATTAATACTCATTGATTAAAAGTGTGCTTTATTAATGATATATTATAAAGTCAATTCATTACTATAAAAGCAAATATTAAAATCATTAAAGAGCCTTGCTAATGAAGATTCTTGGGGAAATATTGAAAAAGAGCCTTGGCTCTAGAGAAATAAAAATTCATTCTTGTTGCTTTGGTTTTTGATTTTCGTGAAATTGTGAAGGGCTGAGAGCCGAGGCTTGGAATTGTGAATTCTATCTAGATAATGCACTTTGAACTGGTGAAACTATCTAGCAAGATTGTACCTAGTGGTGGCATCATTTAGTGCCATCCATTGTTACAATTTGTGGTTGGTTAGGGTTGAAATTGATGGTGTGAATTAGAACAGATAATTCATAAGATATTTCTACTATCGTTGCAAAAGTCTAGGTGGCTTTGAGTTAACAGATTGCATCATTAATTCACAGGCCGTGTTGGATTTTCTTGTGATTGCTGTGGCTTACTTATTGAGACAGCTTTCATATTTTATAGGCAGCATTAATAATTTGAAGGGGCTGCGCTTAGGAAATGCAAGGCCTGTTTTGTTTGTAATACAACTCCTAGTCTTGGCATCACTGGAGTTCATTTTCAGAGAGTTGTGATGTATATTCAGAGGTTGTTGGCTTCATAAAAACAATATAGGTTCCACTCTCTTTTAAGAATTAAATTAATGTTGATAAATATGAATTAGTCATTGTAAATTGATTGATTAGATGTGAAGGAATGAGAATGCACACCAAATGTTTGTTGTAATGTCATATCTTAGCTGCTCACAATCAGTTTATTAGATTGCATGCCAAGTGTTTGTGAAAATGTCCATTCGCTGTAGGTGCATAGTTTACATGTAGAAATCATATGTATGCATTCAAAAAGACAAAAAGATTGTATTTGCATTTTAGTTCTTTGCTTAGATATCTTAGCAATCACTTGCAAGCATTTAAACTTCATTTGGGACCATTCCAAGCAAACAAAAACAATCTTGAAATAAAAGCCAGCAAGATAGAGGTTGCATGCAAAGTGTTTGACAAAATGTCAAACATCTGAAAATTAACGCAATTCTGTGTTTGTCAGAGTTAGAACTAAGTTACCAGTTCGAGTTCAGTTCCAAGTTCGGTTCGAAGAACCGGTTCACAAGTTCGACAAAATTTTGAAAAGGGGTTTGGGTTCGAAAAAACATGTAAGATTTTTAAAAAAATATATATATACATATTTATGAACCCTAGAAACATGAGTTAAAATTAGAATGTCACATAGTATCATAAAAACAACATTTAAACAACAAAAACACCATAAACTTATAATCATAGCATCATGAATCGTGATCATAACATCATATACTTCAAGTTCAACATCAAAGATTCAAAACATTAAAACTAAATCATAACATCAAGTTCAACTGTTCAAGTATCATTGTTTCAAACTTTTAAGTTCAACTAATGAATAAAAAACGTATTAATCTTCATCTTCATCTTCTTCTTCAACATTAGTTGACTCAGCAATAGAGCTAAGGCCAATGGGATCAGAAGCAACAACAATAGTATTGGCGTCAAAATCTACAAAATCATCAAGTGCAAGCCGAGAAGTGGAAGCATCTAAGTCCGCAACCTCTGCATTTACATCCCACCTCTTCATGTCCCCTTCTTTGTATTCTTTAGTCTTGTGTGAGAGAAGACGCAAGTTGTAATGCACAATTACCAAGTTCTCTGCTTTTTTTGATTGCAATCTATTGCGCTTCATTGAGTGGATGAAATAATATGTTCTCCAATTTCTTTATGATGCAGATGAACTATCAACCTATGAAGACAAGACAAGGTAAGCAATTAAAATAAAATTATAAAAATTACTTGCTAGCCATGAAGATAAAGTAAATTAAAAATAAAATTTACTTGTGATATAATTTTTATTGCAAGGGGATGCAATGTTTGGAATCTTTGGCCATGGAAGTACCACCAACTATGAGCATCCTTCCTAAACCGATGACGAAGAGCATCATTACTTAGACCTCTTGCATTCACAAACTCTATGAACTCATCTATAATCAAATCTCTCATATCATCATCAGGAAAGAGTCTTTCAAATGCTGCCTTGTATCCATCAAACACTTCTAAATCTCTATAGGATGGTAGCCTTCCTGGTAGATCAAGATATTGGTTGCTATAATATTTGGGCGTCAATGCATAGGCAAGCAAATGTAGAGGTGTGGTCATTTTGTTCCATCGTTCTACAATAATTGCTTGCAATTGTTTGAAGAGGGTCTCTTCGGGGTCTTGCTCTTTTTCATTTACAATTTGCTTGATCTTCTCAAGCGTTGAGTCTATGCCATCATAGATCTCTCCAAGGCAAGGCCTATCCATGTCAACGTACCTAAGCATGCTCATAATGGGCTCGGTGAACTTAATGATATATTCCACACGTTCCCACCATATGTCATCCAATATCCTTCTCTTTATTGAAGCTTCCCTCTCACTGTTGTTTTGCTTCCATATAGCCCAATTGTTGTTGATTACCATATTGCAAAGTGCCTCTTTCACTTGCACAAGTCGTCTCAAGACGATTAAATTTGATGCAAAACAAGTTTCAGCAACGTGTAAGAGCAAAAAAATACAACTATTAGATACATGCTTTATTAAAGAATACACATTACACAATAAAAAAAATGAAAATCAGAAATTGTAAGATATTGATTTTTAAAAAAAATTCACTTACCTTCAGTAACTCCAAACGTGAGAACATTCTGAATATTCCTTGAGTCATGTGATGGTTTGTGATGAACATTTGGATGTCCTCAGCCTCTGCATACACCTCCTTGATCCACTCAATTGTGTTCCCAATCTTTTGTAGCATAAGATTGAGTGAATGGACTGCACAAGGTGTCCAAAAGATATGCTGATATCGCTCTTCAACCAACAAACTGACAACTCTACAATTCTTTGCGTTGTCTGTTATGACTTGGACAACATTACTAGCACCCACTTGTTCAATGGGAGAGATGAGAATATTAGCAATAAATTGCCCATCTTTTACTTGTCCCTCACAATCCACCACTTTCAAAAACATTGCCCCTTTAGGGGACACCGCTAGGACATTGATCAAGGGACGGTTTCTAGCATCTTTCCACCCATCTGAAACAATTGCTACCCTTGTCTCGATCCATGAATCCTTTATGGGCTTCAATTGATCATCAATCCACTTGACCTCTTGATCCAACAAGGTGGTTCGTATTCTCTCAAAACAGGGGCCTTGATACCCTCTTGGAGCTTCATTGGCACTTTTCAACATCTGTCTCCATTATGGAGAGCGAGCAACATTAAAAGACAGCCCATTTGCAAACAAGCATCTTCCCACATCAATGTCGGCAATTTCTTGACTTTGATTTTGAAATGCAGTTTCTAGTGGTCCCTTTCTTTTGTGTGTAAGGCCAAGGGGTTCTTTTTCAGGCTCACGGGTAGCTGTGGTAGTAAAAAAGGGGTGGTCTTCTATCACGACATCTATGGGGGGTTGTGTTACCCTTGCTTTTTTTTTACTTTTACTTCTATTGCCAATGCCATCAGTTGAATTTTGCTTACATTCTTCTCTCTCTTCTGCTGCCTCATGCTCTTGAATATACTTTAGTACAGTTTCATTGGGTACAGGTAGACCTCTTTTTCCAAGGCATTTCTTGACTCCTCTACCAGGGTATCCACACAAATGGCCTACCACACGAAAATATGAGCAATTTCTTTCTACATCACAACCCCTACATTTCAACAGAATGCACCACCTCTTGGAAGGGCTCTTATAATATCAACATGTTTCCACAAAGGAGAATCAGAGTGGGGTTCTATTCTTTGTTCGGTATTGCCTACTGAGGAAGAGGTAGATGCCATTGTAGTTCCTTTTCCTATGGGAAGAAATTTCAAATTGTATACATATTCATTATTCAATACAAAACTTAAAACTTTAAAGTTTAAAAGCAAGAGAATGAAAAATTATCAGAAAAATGGCTAAGATCTTATGGAGAATGAAAGAGAAATGAAAAAAATAAAAAATTTAAACAAAAACAAAAAACAAATGAAACAATAACTTACCTTTACTCTTTGTAAGCTTGCAAAGGTGTACGTATGAGGCACAAACTCTTGAAGAAAGCTCACAAACCAATCTTCCAACTCCTTGCACAATCAAGAACTTGCTCTTTTGCTCTTGCTCAAGTCAAAGAACCTACTTGCACACCACAAATGAGAATGAGAAGCACAAATTAGCCTTTCATACCAAACTTTTAGGGTTCCAGACGCCAAATAAAATTAAAATTTTGCAAATTATGTCACTTAAGTGACGTCCAAAACGCAAAGTTTGATGGAGTCCGCGAATTTTGGACCTGGTCTGCCCAGGTTCGACCGTCCGGGCCACTAGTTTGAACTGGGTCCGAAAAATCGAACCCTGCCCGGACCCACATGCGAATTGGACCTGAACCACAGACCAGTTCGCACTCGGGCTAGTTCGGAGGGGTCCAGTGGCGAACCCGGTAACTTAGAGTTAGAACCTATTGGGGTTCTTACACCTTTGCCCAAACACCTATGACCTGGTTGACATGACTCTTTACATGTGAAACATAGCTTTTTCCTTTGCAACTCATTTTTAGGCATCTCCAATTTATTTGGCTTAGGCAATAGTGTGCTCTAAAGATTTCATTGATAACATATGAGATGCTTACTTGGAACTCCATTTGCCCTTAGTCATTGAATTTTCAAAACTCAAAGCGCCTTTGATGGCTTCTTGTAATGTGTGTGGATTAAATGGCCTTACTAACCCTTTGAGGGGTTCAACTAAGCCTTATATAAAAAAGACTATAAGCCTCTTCTTTGACACATCAAAAATCATTATTGCGAGCCTCTAAAACTTTGCTTCGTAGTCTTCTACCTTTCACTCTTGCTTTAATTGTGCTAACTCCCAAAAATGAGTCTCAGGATACTTCCTATCGAACCTGTCAATGAATCTTTGGATGAAGTCTTCCAAGGTAGCTAGAGAATCATGTCCTTGGGTTAAGATGCCATGGTAGTACCATTCATGAGCCACTCCTTCAAGATGCAAGGTAGCAAATTTGATAGCCTCTTCTTCAAGTATTGGATTCAATGAGAAATATGTTTCTAGTTTCTACAACCAAGCCCTTATTGATGAGTTCCTAGCTCCATCAGGTGTTGATGATGATCTTTCCTAATTGGTGTTGAATGTCCTTCCTTTATACCTTTTCCTTTCATGCTTAGTTTCTTTTGATATCATAATAGTCCCTGACACGTATGACATGGATTAAGGCATAGTATGCATCATGAGATCTTGTCGTATCTTCCTTCAGATCAGATTGTTGTTCTTTCTCAAGGCCAATGCCTGCTTCATTGTCTAGAAATTTATCTCTAAAGACCCCTATGAGATGGTTTTGGTTTGTCTCAAGACCCCTTCTGGGTTTTTGGACTTCATCAGGAGCACTATTGGAGTTAAGCAGGGCTGCCCCTTGTCGCCTAATCTTTTCGGTATCTACATTGATGAGTTGGAGAGCTATCTTCGGGACCACACTCTTCTTGGGGACGGTAGCCTCCACTAGGTTTGGATCTCCATTTTTCTATTTGCAGATGATATCGTTCTTTTAGCCTCCTCCCCGGGGTGTTTACAGAGACTGTTGGATGGTCTTGTGTCCTTTTGTGAGTTGTGTCATTTGATACTAAATCTAGGGAAGACCATGGTGGTCTTCATTGCTCTTAAGATCTCTCACCTCCATTTCTTCTTCATGGGTTTGGAGTTGGTGATCTCCTCCTCATACACATATATGGGGGTCAAGTTCATTGTGCCTCGTTTTACCATGAGACCCGCCCTTTAGCCCCGGATAAATAAGGGGTATGGTTTGTTGGCCCTTCTTGAGCGAAAGTGTTTCTGACACCATTTCTAGGACACTTTGTCCAAGATGACTCTTATGGATACACTTATCAGACCTACTGTTCTCTATGGTTCAATGGTGTGGGGTCCTTTCTTGGATTCTGATTGGGGCTTTTCCGAGTGGGTGCAGATTCTCCTCCTCCGGTGCATCATCCGGTGCAAGCAATCCATCCCGCACAACATTATTCTTGCAGAGTTTGGGGCGCTTTGTTTAAGGTTTGAGGCCATATTTGACTTGGTTTGGTAGCTTCACCGCATTTGGGGCTTTTGTTGATTTGGGGGAGGGGCATCACAGATACCCCTGCCTTACCTACTATTCTTCAGAGTCTATCGTTGCTTGTATTATCCCATTTGGTCGGGCTCGCAGATGGTTTGCTAAGATTTTGGCCCTTCTTGGGTCTATTGGGATTGCTATGGATCGCCTCCCTCCCTTCCTGCACTCTCTCGATGCCCCCCCCCCACTCCATCTTCTTCCCCCCGCCAGGAGATGAATAGGTGCATCAAAGATGACATTTACAGGCAGTTCATTCACAATATTTGGGTTAACCCCCCACAGAGGCCTTTTATGCAGAGAACTTTTTGGATTTGAAGGATAGACTCATTGTTCGCCCTTCCTACTTATCCTAGCACTGGCCACATTCACTCAGGACCTCCCTTGGCTCCTTTAGAGCGGGTTCGCATTGGCTCCGTTGCGAGACCGAACATCATATTGACAAAGCACTTCATCTTCGTTGTCCTCTATACTACGAGATCAAAGGGAGGTTCTATTGCCTCTTTAGGGAGGTGCGGTTGCTCTCCACCTTCTTCAGATATACGGACTAGAGATGCTTTGCCCTTTACTTTCAGGAAGCCCTTAGGCTTTGAGACCACGCGCTTCAGGATTAGCATCTTGCGACGCCTCCATTCTGTCAGCTTATTAATTCCTTCTTCACAGGGATTCATTTAGGGCGCAGTACCAAGCGTCGGGTTGGGTCTGCCACTTATTTCTGATCTATAAGGCCTGGGACAGGGTCCTTTCTGCAGTAGCCATCCTCATCCATGGTCACTCCGAGGTGGCCCATGATTATGATTGGTCCTGTTGCTTATCCTTCAGTTCAGAAGTTCTTCATGGCAGTTTGGAACCCGTAATTGGGTTTAGGAGGATTTATTTTCTTCTCCATTGGAGTCTTTTCCATTAGACCCTTTTTTCTGTTTTTATATCAGTTGTTGCTTTCTTTTTTGGGCACTGTTTGGTGTCCTTGCTGTGGGCTGGCCCCTTTTTGATGTACTTGGCAGCCCCTTTGACCCTTTGTGGTCTTTTGTTGGACATTAATAGATTTATTTTATCTTATCTTATGTCTCACCCCCATCTTAAACGTTTTCTCCACTAGAATTGCTGCCTTCAACACCATTTTTAATGAGCCTATTAGTACTTAGTAGCTGGCTTATTCCTCTTAAGAGTTGAGCCATCTCCCTTATGGTTTTTCCAACACTGGCATGTATCTCTCTAATCTCCCTAATGAATTCTTGGGGATTTGCCTGATCTCTATCACCCATTGCCTTCTTTTCTATTTGCTTGTATCTCTGGTCCCTGTCACTCATCACTCCATGGGTTGGTAGAATGCCAAGCTCCTATATCACTGAAATATACTAGTTTTTTGAATAATGATTTTTTTAGATTGAAGGAAAAATGTGAACTCAGATTAAATCGCTCAAGTCACAACCAACTTGGAAATAATAGTTGGATTTGTAGCACCATCTACAGAATATCAATATATCCAATTTAATACAATCTTATTAATCACATCCTCGTATACATTATTACTGAGAGTAGATCAAAGAAATACAAATAAAAGTTAGACAATTTGCTCAAGATATCTGTTAGACAATTTGCTCAAGATATCTACAGGTTAGTAGAAACCCCTACTTGCAATCCTGTTCTAGTTGGACAAGCGCCTTAGTATATTAGAGTATTATTAGTTAGTCCTAGACCTTCCCTCAAATTTATTAGAATGATATTGATGTAAGCCTAGCTGAGCAATGAACTACCCCCCTCTCTTAATGACAATATGCCTTGTTGAATCTTGCCTACACTTGACATTCTTCAGATCTCAGTCCAAACATATATAAATGCCTAGGTTAGAATAATAGCGTTGTAGCAGAGCTTTTCCCTGTTGAAGACAAAGGGGAATAGATTCACCTTCTACCTCAAGTCTGACCTGCCCTTTGGATCCATGTCCGAACTCTTGATTCCCTTAGACGGCTCCTGAAGGTAATAGGACTAAGACCAGTATATCCACTCGGGATTTGTGACATGGTCTAATAGCTTCCTGTGAGATCCTTAATTGGGATGGTAGCAGTTTCTTGAATAGATGCATCTCGTGGGAGAAACGGGCAGCTCAACTCCCTATAGGAAACCTTTGGGCTTGGGTGGATTGGACGAAAACCCAATTCCATCTTTGGAGTGAATTCATTTTGGGATTCATAGTTTGACTTCATTGTCCACAATGCATCACTTTGACAAATTCAGATTTTGCTAGATCACACAAGATAACATTCAAGGCTTTTGCATTGTTTTCACTAGCCTTCTTTCCAGTCTGATGTATTGGTGGGGTTGTTGGAGCTTGATAACAATTCACAACTGATTTCCTGATATCAATCCCTAGAGCCATCAGATAAGTTTGCATCCTTATACTCTGTAATGTATAGTTTGTTGAGTCAAACAATGGAGCTCTATATGAGAAGAAACCTTCTTGACTAGCCATGCGTGCTCCTGAGATATACCTTCTAGCGCTTAGGCTGTTTTTGAAGGAACTTTCTTTGATAGCAATTGATGAGCACACACTTATACTGAGAGGGGGAGGGTGTATCACTATAAGACAAACTTTTACTTTTGTACAATTTGACAACCACAATAATACAAAACACACAAGATCCACACAATTAAGAACACAACATTTACGTGGAAACCATTTCAAGGAAAATCTATTGAGAAGGATTGCTTGGATTTACTGTCCAACTCCAACCACAACAAAAATAAAAAGGATCTTACAATATTTGTTTGCACCAACCCACTGGATACACCCTTCCCTACTTACAAAATTTGTATGCACATACCTACTAGAGACAACAGTCCCCACAATGGACCACCAACTTAGGAACAGACACCAATCTCTTTTTTTAGGAGGTGCCAAACTCTTCTGCAAAATTTTGCCTTCTGGATGTTGCTTCTTCTATAGACGATGAACATATTATGTGCACTTTTACACTTCATAAGATCTTCTTTATATGAAATCTTCTTTGCACTAAATCTGCTCTACTCTTTATTAGAATGATAAAACATTTTCTCACACATCATAGTCCTAAAACACTTCATTATTTTATGCCTCTTTGGGTGCAAAAAATAATTAAATAAAACACATTATGATAATTTAGGCCCTATAAAATCAAATCATAATAATAAAATTCCATGAGTCAGTCTCCAATTAAAGCTGATATTACAAAGTTGAAACCATCTCCCAAACTTTGACATCAGCAACTTTTGTCATCAGTGACAATATTTCCAACAATCTCACTGTGTCATTAATGACCATATTTCCAACAATCTCCCTTCTTGAACAAAACACACTTTTGACATCAATGTCAACATTCCAATAGTATACTTTCACAAGCGGCCAATAGGTATATGTACATTCTAACCTCAAAATGGTCAATAAAGAAATTAACAATTGACAGAGAATTTTTATTATCTATTTTTATTTTATTTAGGCAATTCTAAATTCTGTCCTCGTGCATACTAGAAATACTTTATTTTGGCAATTCTAAAATTCTAATCACATGCATACTAGTTTGATGAGTTCATGATGCATTTGGAAACTATCTCACATGAATTGTATTTTATGTTTCAGGCATTCTTCACGAGTATCAAGAAGGACAAATTATTAGGCCTTTTGTATGAGCATATTAAGAGAAATATCCTACAAATAGGTTCTCACTTCTACATACAGAAAGTTGGTATACCACAAGGAAGTGTGCTTTCCTCTTTGCTTTGTTCATTTTATTATGGAGATCTGGATAGGAATGAGATTTTTCCCCTAATTAATCATACACACAAGCAAAAAGCCTTTATTTCATCAAAGAAAGCACTTGAAAATTGCTTAGTTAATGGAAAACTGTCAAGTGGTAAGGCATGCAGCAAAGATTTTGTTGTTGGAGATGCCACAACCACTTTATTTGAAGAAATGGATAAGACCTCCGATATCATTGGGAAACAATTAAAAATAACTAGAATTGAGCGAGAGGGTCTGAATGCAGTACTAAATGTATGTGCTAGTGATGTACCAATTCATAACTGTTCAAAAGACATGAATGAGCACAAAGTTGGAAATTCGGAATCTGTTCTACCACATTCCATATTACTAAGGTTAATTGATGATACACTCTTCATATCTACATCAAAGGAAAAAGCATATTGTTTTGTTTCATCTATGCATAGAGGATTCAAAGAGTATAATTCTTATGCAAATGAATGCAAAACCTCTCTCAATTTTAAGATGGATCTTGAAGGAAAGAAATTGTCCAAAAATGTCTACAAGAGCATGGATGGTTCTTGCTTCCTACGATGGAGTGGTTTATTAATCAACTGTTATACTCTGGAAATTCAAGCAGATTATACCAGGTTAATTCCTCTAATTCTCCTTTAGTTAAGTTTTGATCTTGTGGCATAAGATTTTAAAATTTAAATTAACTATCTGTATCACATTTCTTTTTCTATTTCCTTTTTCTGATTATCCTGAACTTATCCATGTTGCAACTATCTTATGATAAAATATTTTTACCTGTAATTATGTAGAATGCCATGTATCGATTGCTAATCTAAAGTTATGTTCTGTATTTTTTCTTTTCATTTAATGATTTGATGGGATTGAATAGCTTCTTATTTATAGTGTCTCTGAATATGTGCACATGTTTCTATATTAATTATACTTCAATTAGGTTTTGTTCTTGTTGGTAAAATATTTGTGTGTGAATAGCATCTTAATTCCATTGAAGTTGGCTCATATAAATCACTGTGCAATGTTTCTTGAATAGGTACTGTGCATCTCATATCCGGTCAACGCTCACTGTTTGGAGAAAGGAACGCCCAGGTTACCATCTCTTGGTTAAGTTATGCCAGTTCATGCGACCAAAGTGTCATCCTATATTCTATGATTCTGAGATGAACTCACCAACTACCGTACGGTTGAATGTCTACCAAGCATTTTTGCTCTGTGCAATGAAATTCCATGTGTACGCATGTTCAGTGCCATCTGTGGGAGCATTTAGTCCACAATATGCTTTTCAGGCAATTATGAAATCAACAAGGTTTGAAGAACTTTATCTTTTAAGGGCAAATTCTTGTGTTCCTTCTTGTTAACTTGAATAGATATAGAAGTACACCAACATTGTTATGTCCTGTAAATAAGTAATAGATTGTTTTGTTTGTCCCTTTAATTCAGACCAGCTTGTAAGTTCTTAAAGGCTATGCAGCTGTTTTGTTGCCGCATACTAATTTGAACGAGATAAATATGGCAGTAGATTCATTACATCAGGCTTTTTCACCCGTTCTGCAAGAAAATTAGCCTTTATCTTAGAATCTAGATGCTTTTCTGTATGTTACTTTTCTAGCATTTCCATGTTTACCTCTATATTCTTCCCCTTTTGTATTATATGTGTTAAACTGAAACCGGAGAATGACTTGATTTATAAAGCATCATATATTTAGCTCTATTAAATTGGAATCAGTATGTATTGAGCTATAATCATATGCACCTCAAATCAATGAATCTAATGCATGCTTCTGGTAGCACAAACATCTAATGCCATGGATTGGGCGATCTTGGCTAAAATCAAGGGGTAAGAACTTCCTTTGTAAATTGATTGAACTCTAGCACATCGTAGAATTTTTTGATGTAAACAATGATAGCAATGAAATTCCCAATTTTACCGAGGTATGATTGGAAATTGGCAACCTTTTTGAATACAAATAGTACCAAGGATGGCATACTCGCCAAGAACTCGCTGAGTTGTGAAAACTCGCTGAGTTTTCCAGCTCAGTGAGTTTTTGGGCCATAAACTTGTGAGCTGAAACTCGCCGAGTTTTAGGTAAAAACTTGCCGATTTTTCGGCGAGTTTTTACCTAAAACTCGGTGAGTTTCACTAAAAAACTCATCCGCATTAGCATATACAGCCGCAGCCAAAAAAAAATTCAACTTTCATATTGCGTTTCATTTTTGCTGCTTCTTGGGCGACTAGGGGAGGAGTAGAGTGGGTTTCCAAGCCATTCTAAGGCGGATTTGAGTGGATTGAAGGCAGATTTCAACCGTTTTTTGAAGAAAAAACACATTTCTAGGTAGGGTTGCTGAGATTGTTTTTATTTATTTTTTAAACATTCTATTTTTTTTTTGTTGAATCTAAATGAATACAAAATCATTTCTAAGTAGTTAGAAATGATTTTGAATCATTAGAACAAGATTCAACACTGTTTTGGACAAGTTTTTAAGAAAATGATGAATCTATCAATTTTTTTTGAAGAATATCTAGTTTTTTTTAAATATCAAACCCTACCAGTTTGTTTAGTTTTTTTTCCTGACTTTGAATGATGTCTAAAAGGATTGTAACTAATTTAGATAGTTTCTAACGTTGTTTAATTTATTTTGTAAAATATTTATTTTATGTTTTGAATTTCTATGTGTAGGGTAGCAGTTAACCATTAAATCAGCATGGCAAATTCAGAGGAAGTGTGGCCACTAACACCATGCCCTTCTGGATTTATAGCCACCCGTCCTAAAAATGCTAGAGATAAAACATGGAGGTATGCCTATGAAGTACCCAATGAGCCTGGGAAAGTGATTTGCATAAATTGTGAGAAAGTAGTTTCTGGAGGCATAAACCGCCTCAAATACCATCTTGCATGCATTAGGAAGCATGATACAAATCCATGTGAAAAAAATACAGAAGAGATAAGAAGATTTGTTAATGCCCTACTTGCCGCCGGGGACGAGAAAAAATTGCAAAGGGAGAGGGAAATATTAGCTGTGAGGGCAGCCATAGCTGAAACTCAAGGTGCTCAGATTGACATTCAGGAAGAAGAAGCACTTGAGAGCATAGTGGGCTCTCTTTGTGGCCCACGTATTCGCAAACAGAGTGCCTCTTTTACCACTTCTGCTTCCTTTAGTAGAGTGCCTAGTTCTTCACCACCATTAGCATCAAGGATAGACAATTTTTTTGTGCACAGGAATACACCTAGTGCACAACCATCATTAGAGGCCACTGGATGGAACAAGGAGGCACATGAGAAAAATGATATTGCATGTGCTGATTTTTGGTATTTCAACAATCTTGCATTGAGTGTGATTGAGAGCCCCTATTGGCTCAATTTGGTGACCACAATGACAGTTTCGGAAAAAGGGTACAAAGCCCCCTTCTCGCAAAGATTTGAGTGGGAGGTAAGTAAATAATCGGAATCCACTTGGTTTCATTTTAAAATTTTAATTGTTATTTCTTGTTTATTAAATCAAAATTGAGTACTAAGACTTGATTTGACTTTGATTTTGTAGGTTGCTTGTAAATGTTGTTGATAGGGCAAGACTAGTGGTGGAGCAAAAAAAAGAGTGGAGTAAATATGGCTGCACCATTCTTTCTGATGGGTGGACAGATGGAAAAAACCGAACCATTATTAATTTTTTGGTTGCTTGCAAAGATGATGTGGTCTTTTGGAAATCGGTTGATGCCTCCAACAAAGTGAAAAATGCACAAAATTTGGCATTAATGTTGGAGAATGTTGTCATGGAGGTGGGAGTAGAGAATGTGGTGCAAATCATCACAGATAATGCAACAACAGGTAGTTTTAAATTTTAATATTTATGTTGCACATGATTATCATTAAAATTTAAATATTAGTAAGTGATATTTAATTTAGTTTTTAGGTTAAATATGGAAATTGAAAACTAATTATTGAATTTTTACTAATATGCCAGGTAGAATCCTCCAAGACAAGCACCCCACTCTTTTTTGACACCTTGCGCAACACATGTCCTTGACCTTCTTTTGGAGGACATAGGAAGACTTGATTGGGTGACTCCAATTGTGAAAGATGCAAGGCGGGTAACAAAGTATATCTACAATCACCCTTGGGTTCTAAATTTGATGAGAAAATTCACTAAAGGGAAAGATTTGGTGAGACCCGCAGCCACAAGATTTACAACGGTTTTCTTAACGTTGCAAAGTATTATTGATGGCTTGAATCCTTTGAAACAAATGTTTGTGAGTCCACCATGGCTTGAATCAGCTTATTCAAAGAAGCTTGAAGGAGAATTTGTTGCGTGCATTGTCTTTGATCAACATTTTTGGGACAAGACTCATGAGATTGTGAAGGTAACTTCAAGAATCAAAACTTTAATTTTTAATTATTCTTGATTCTAGTCTCTCATTATTAATTTGTAACTTACTGTTACTAACTTCATTAATTAATCTTGTTGTAAACTAATTTGTATTTTTTAAATTTCAATTGCAGGTATTTGAGCCCTTGGTGAGAGTTTTGCGCTTGGTTGATGGGGATCGAACCCCAATAGGGTGTCTGTATGAGGCCATGGATAGGGCCAAAGAGTCTATCAAAAATTACTACAAGGGGGATAGACTCAGATATGACCCCATTTGGGAGATTGTTGATAGGAGGTGGAACAATCAGCTCCACCAACCCATTCATGCAGCAGGATACTTCCTCAACCCTCGTTTTAGGTACATTGATTCTTATTCAGATTTTACAAAGACTTGATTTCACTTTGTTTTTGTAGGTTGTGTACTAAGACTTGGTTTCACTTTGTTTTTGTTTTAGATATGATGATTCCTTTCCAGATCCTAATGGCGAGGTCATGGAGGGCCTCTCTATATGCATTCAGAGGATGCTACCTGATGTTGTTGAGAGAGACCTTGTTGTCACCGAACAACAAATCTATGTGGAATCAAAGGTAAATTATTCTCTTCAGAGTTGGCAAAGAGAGCAAGAGGCACTCAAACCCCAGGTAAAAGTAGAACATTTGCAATTTTGCTATTTGATAAATTATGTTTCGCTTGTCTCTTTTCTTTCTAACTTCTCAATATTTTAATTTGTAGAGGCTTGGTGGCAAAGTTTGGGTGGAATTACACCACGTCTAAAGAAATTCGCTCTCAGAATCTTATGCCAGCCTTGTAGCTCATCCCATTGTGAGCGCTTGGAGCTTATTTGAGTCCATCCACACAAAGAAGAGAAACAAGTTAGCCCAAAAACGCCTCAATGACCTTGTCTATGTGCAATAAAATCTTAAGCTGCGCTTGAGAAGGGCAAAGGAAGCACCAGCTGGTCCAATTGATTTGGACGATATAAATCCTTACTCTGATTGGATGGCATAGGAGCAACCTCCATTGTTTACAGAGGATGACATCGCTGATTTGGAGAGGCAGGCTATGGAGGAGGAGGGGGGTGGATTTGGTTTCACATTGGATAACATTGAGGAGGATGATGAGGATTTAGACGAGGAGTCATTAGCAGTGTTAGTACTAGAAGATACATCCAAGATGGAGAGCGAGCCACACACATCAGGAGCTGGAGGGATATCGAGCGAGGAGGCACAGTCACGCTCAGTGTAGGCTTCTACTTCTAGGACTAGGGCCTCTACTTCTAGTTCCTCTCCCTTATTTGCTCATAGATTTGGGAAGAGGAAGATGTAATTGTAATTTGTAATGATGTGTTTCCTTCTAGTTTTCTAGAACTAGAAACTATTTAACTTTACTATTTTGCTTCCAGTCATCAGCATTCCACACGAGAATGCGATTTTGTACCCACTTTGCATTTATATATATCTAAACTTAGCTTGTTTATTTTGTTTTCTCATTAATTATCTCATTGGATGCATCTTCTCATAGAACTTTGCAAAAAAAATTCATTTTTAACTAAATTTTATGTTATTTTTAAGTTCTCGAGTTTTTTGCCGAGTTTTTCCAAAAGTGGCCGATTTTTTCCCGAGCATTCTTTTTTAGGGCTTGGCGAGTTTTTGCCGGGTGAGAGTTTTCCATCCTCGACAAATACTATGATTATTGTAATTGAAAAAATCTTAGAGGATATGGATGCCATAGAATGTAACAACAAAATGATTATATTTGAAAAAGGGGCATTGAACGATGGGTAGTTGATGTCTAGATGCCCACAACTAGCACCTAGCAAACTTGCAACTACAAAAGGTGGAATGCTATAGGCTACAAAAGCCTCTAGGATATGGATGTGAAATATAACAACAAAATACTTATATCTGAAAAATGACCAAAATGTTGGTTCTAAGTGAATTGAATGATAGGTAGTTGATGTCTAGATGCCCACAAGTAGCACCTAGCAAACTTGCAACTACAAAAGGTGGAATGCTATAGGCTACAATAGCCTCCAATTGCTACGACAACTGGTACAGACAACAAGTTAGTATACTTTTCTGAGCAGCAGTAGTGCAACAATGGCTCTAACTAGAATTACCAATTTCTCTGCCAATGCTCCAAAATACTCCGCTAAACTGAACACCGGAATAAACTACAAACTTATTAGCACAAGGTTTTTGCATGAGACCACCTCAAAAGACAAGGTTTTTTATCCTCTAGTTTTGCATTCCAATGGTTTTTGTCCTCTCACGCATGAGATGAACACAAATGCTCAAGCAATATAAATAGTTTGATTTCATAAGTAATGGATGATTTCCTTTGAACAATTCTTTTCCTTTTATAAACTTCATTTTGGCCTCTTTTAACTTGGATTCTCCTCTCCAAATATGCCCTCTAAAACTGTTAAGTTAAAGCACTTCAGTAAAATGTCACATAAGACCTTATTATCTCCCATTTTGAAAGCTCACTTTAGGAGAATAATATTTAAGTTGCCCCTATGCAATGTTTTAAAATAAAATTACTATGACTAGCTTAAAATATTATTAATGAATTGCTTCCCTTATTTTATCCCTTGGCCCCTGGGAATAAAGAAATAGGCTACGGGTCTCCAATTATATAAATTTTGAAAAGGGACATGACAATATTTATAAACCCTAAACATTTTTTTTTATCTTCTAATGTATGCAATACTTGAATATTATGGACTAACAACTAGATGAAGGAATGACAAAATTTAATACTATAATCTCCTCATTAATATTATTGATATTTTAGCAATTTAATCATTGATTAAATGTTGATATAACAACATTATCATAACCATTGAATAGGGAAAAATGTTATGGAAAGATCAATCGATTTGTTTATATGCATCTAAGCACTCACAATATTTCTAGTAACTGGGCATCCAAAATGATATGCCAACTTCCAAATAATGCTGTGACTGAAACTCACATATAAATTGGATGGATTGGGTATATGGTATGATAGACCCTTGCAAATCTTGAATGGTACAACTTATTGTAGGATTAATATGATGTTGAGAAATGTATGTGATGGAGCTCTAATTTTAGAGGCTCCATTTTTGCACAAGAGTATACATACCATATACCGATGATTATAAGGAATCAAATTATATGAGGAAGGGAGCATTGTGAAGGTTTGAGTGAGAGAAATTAAATGCAAAAACGGTAAACTTGTCAACGCACAAAGTAAGACAAGAATGATTGCGCAAATATATGAGGCCACATGCTGCTGGACAAATTACCTGATGGTTACTTAACAACGTCATTCCTGTATCATTATCTGACTCAGGGGTATCATGTTCAAACAAGTCCACAAGTATACGACACGAAATACAAATATTTCATAATCAGTCAATCCATTATGGGCAGCACAAGTAACTAAGGTAATCAAAGTGTCATTAATCTGTGTTAAAACGGTGATCGGAAGAGTAAGGAAGGATGCGATTAACAAGGTTATAAGGCACAGTGATAGTTAATGACTACAATTGTAATGACCCTTACCAATAGGATCACTAAAACCTTCAAACTGAACTTAGGAATTTTGTCAAACAGTTGGCATGCATTGAAAAATCTGCTTGTATTGATGTGTTTCAAGGTGTATAATGTTTGAGCATTTATAACAATTGAGATAACAATACCAATATGCAACAATTGGAGAACAATGCTAGGGTAATCATAAACTCACAAAAATCTGATTGCAATAATCAATGGACTGATAAATCTGATTACGTATAGTTGTCCATGAACAATGATAACAGCAAGTCCTTCTAATGCAATTCTTCAACCCTCAACAACCACTAACTCAACTATGATAATCCAAATACAATGAAATAAAATTCTGAGACTGTTTATTGCCAATTCTGGACTGATTATGACAGTGATAGTACAACAGCAAATTTACCATAAATTGACATGTATTTTCAAAACACAAGAACCTGATTCGAAGCACTATGGAAGACCACCATGTGATGATGCAGATCGCTGATGTAGACCTCCAACCGCACCGCCAAACAGACCCAAAATGCTGCTGTTGCTTCAGACTGGCAGGGCCGTACCCAGGCCGAACAGGTATGGCTCCTCTAGGAAAATAATGCTGGGGTTTTGGGACCCCCAAATGCAATGAATATGGGCGCCTAGGGCTAGGTAGTAACCCTACCAAAGCACAAAAATTACCTCCAAGGGAATTGGAAGTTATGAGCAATTTATTGGTTCCAAACCCTGTTATGGTAATTCTGAAAATGAGCCAATTTTGTCTTCAAACCCTTGCCAAACGCTTCACCAATGCAAGAGCAAATCTGAATCCCTTATTTCAACCAAAAACAAATCCTTACAACGAAGTCTGCTTTTTCGAATTGCTTTTTCGGATTTGCTTTTTCGAACTGCTTTTTCAGATCTGCTTTTTCGAACTGCTTTTTCGGATTTGCTTTTTCGAACTGCTTTTTCGGATCCGCTTTTTCAATCACAAACAAACCCTCGAAACTGAATCTCTATGAAGTCCAAGTGAGATGGCTGAATACCAACTCCTCAATTGCAACAATTCAAGTGATATTTCACACCCTCAAAGTTGCCAATCCAAGGGAGTGATTCGTTCCCAAAGACTGAATAATGATTTGCAGATCCAAAACCCACAAATGTCTTCACAATGAAGAAGTAGAAGAGATATCATAAACAAGCATGTAGAAATGAGAGGCCTAGCCCTCTATTTATTCACTTTTCCTGGAACTTCTAGAACTCTCCTTTATAAAATCTCATTAAAAAGCACTTTTTATAATAAAATAATATTATAAATCAAAAAGTGCAACTCAACTTAAAATTAGAACATGTAGGCCCCGATAACTTATAATAATAAAATATAACCTCTTAAACTTCTCCAAAAGCCAATATAACCATCTGATCTGCAAAAATGACTCTCTCTCCACCATTTGCCTACGAGAGTCGGGGATAGACAAATTCGGCACGCTAAATGAGGTCAGCCAAAATGGGGACATGACAACAATAACATCAGCTACGCATGAAGACAATGATTAATCCTGAAAGGGGGATGCTATTAGCGAAAAGCCAGGATGATAACCAGAAACTAATCACGTTAGTATATGGTATGATTAAAATGAAAGGGTGCAAATAAAACTAAGTTTAATTATCTTAATAAAAAGTCCTAACCTTTGACAAGGGACATATCGTTTCCTTGAGAATATGATAGTATATAAATAATAATAAGTCTATTGTTTAAGAAACAGATTCGAAGAAGAAGCATTTTTATATATTTTGTATGGAGGGATAAGGGAAATAATATGATTTTATAAATATAAATTTATTTTATTTTAATAATAAAATAAAACATCCTTTGTTATTTATTAAAGGCATAGAGAATTAAACTATTGATGAACCGTCCTTTATAATTATTATTTTTGAATATTATGTGCAATTTAAATCTCAGATAAGTGGATACAATCAGATAGCATCCTAAACTCATGCTGAAATAATTTAGGATTGCATAAATATTTGATTTGTCACATCTTGATTATTTAATTGATTACCAGTATAAATGCGTTGAACATTATAAAGTTGTACGTAAACCTTCATTAAAGTTGACTCTATTGCCCGAATAAGCAGAGGCACTGGTCTTATTATTGTTGAAATAATGGGTTTATATATGAAGTCAGAAAATCTATCAATTCCTTCCTACAAACCTTATTAATCATTACACAACATTTTAATTCAAACATTCAGCATTCAACTTTATTTTGATCGAGTTCAAGGATTTTGCCAACCGCGGAACTTACAAGCTTAAATTCGCTATAGAAGAGCTTCGAACCAGGTGATCAAGTTTGAAGTAAAGGTTTACCCGCCTAGGTGTAGCGAAGCCTAAAGTGCAGGGGAGTTTGAAATATTCCTGTTCATTGGCTAGAATTGATTTGGAATTCTATTGGAGAGTTGGCAGGCTCTAAGATTTCCAATCTGCGGTTTTGGGAACCAACAGTATGATTGCTTGTAGATATACATCGAATAGGAAATGAACACAACAAAGACTGACGATAAAGGATTTGTTGCACAACACCAAATGAAATATTGATCTTTAACATAAAATTAATAATTTGAATCCAAATTTTTAGCGTGTTGAAAAATATTCAAAACTATTTTTCTTATTGACCTGAAACTAGAAATGACTTCAATATTTCAGCACAAATGTAATTTTTGGATGAAATCAACTCAAGAAAACAAGATGGTTTTCATTCTCCAATCCTAATTGGAAACCAAGAGGGTTTTAATCCTCCAAATTCTCAAACATCAAAGGGTTTTTGTCTTTGGTTAAGAAGATGAATACAAGTGTAGTATCCCACTTTTTAATTTCGTTTATAATATAATAAATCTTGGCTCAAGATAATAGTTTACACAATTTATTATAAATATGAGATTAACCCAGAAATTGCTGTTTTAACAATTTATTATCTAATTCAAATATAATACTTGGAATATATTTCTTGGGTCGTTAACTCAGGCAACAAGGCTATGTTTTGGATTGACTCCTGGAATGGTCTTCCCCCTCCATCTTTTGTTTGTAACTTTTCCTCAGCTAGACAAGTTTTGGAAGGATGCTGGGGAGTTCGGGTCAAGGATTATTTCGTGATTGTAGTGGTTGAAGACATCCAAAGGGCGGTTTGGAAGGACTTCTCCCACCTACCTTTTCCTCAGGTTGAAAAGGATAGACTTTCGGTTCTACTTGATCAGAGGCCTCTTGTCTACACTGAGGATGATGATTCTCTTATCTGGGTTAAAGCAGCTTCTGGTAGATATACGGTGCGGGAAGGATATTTATCTTTTTCTACTAAAGACACCCATTTAGATAATACTTTGTTCTGGTTCTGCTGGCACAGCGCAGTTCTGCCTAAAGCAGGTTCATTCCTTTGGCTAGCACTTCATAAAAGAATACTATCCAGTGATCGACTTCTTAGATTGGGAATTTCAGATAGATTCGCTTGTGTCCTTTGTGGGAACACTCTTGAAGACGCAAACCACTTGCTCGTGAATTGTGACTTTGCATATGATTTATGGTCTTGGGCTCTTGGCAAACTGGGTTGGCAGGGTCCTTTACATTGTTACCTTCATCAGTTTCTCCTCCAATGGCCTTTACTTTACAGAGACTCTTTTTTCGCAGAAATTTGGAGGGTTGTTCCAGCTACAATCACCTGGTGTTTATGGTGGGAAAGGAACAAGAGGATCTTCAGGAAGGAATATTGCACGGTTAACCAGGTAATTGTGTTGGCAGAGAAGTCAATCTCGGAGATGGTTAATGCCTATTGTTAGCAGTTTGAAGTTTCTATCATCAACTTTCTCTTCTCAAGACTCCAGGATTTTGAATAATTGGCCTTCAATACATATTCCGTTTAAGGGAGTTCTAATTGGTAAGCATTCCAAGCAGGACATTAGCAAGGATGTGAAATGGGAGTCCCTAGATAATTGCTTCGTCAAGTTAAATTTCGACGGTGCTTCCAAAGGGAATCCAGGGGTCTCGGGAGCTAGGTGGGTTCTACGGGATTCACAAGGCCATGTTATCCGAGCGACAGGAGTTAGACTTCCTTGTGGATCCAATAATTTGGCAGAAGCCAAGGCTTTGTTGTTCGGTATCAAGGGGGCAATCTGTTTGTGATGCAGGGGCATTCTAGGTTACTCGGTGGATCTGCATGGGAGGTGTATGTTTGGCCGGTGTTACTCGGTTGCAGCCTTGACCGATGGCCTCGGTCATTGAAGGAAGCTCGGTCGCTGAAGGAACTTGGTAATCTTTGGTGCTCGGTGAAAGTGTTACTCGGCGATGCTTGTGGTGCTCGGTCAACATTGGTGCTTGGAGATGCCTGGCATGCTCAGTTATTTCACTGTTGCTTGGTAGTTCTGGTTTACCAATTGGAGTTCTATGTGATTTGTGGGGCCGACTTGGTGCATTTATTGTTGGTAGCTGTTGTTACATGCCGACATGTTGAATTAAATGTTTGTAAGGCTATTTTGATGCCGACTTGTATTGCATTTAATAATTGTTGGGGGGAGTTACTGGTTTCATCCAGCTGACTTGTGGCTGATGATTAGTATTTAAGGGGTGTTTTGGGTAGATGTTTAGGGATCATCATTAGTAGAGAAGTTCATGACTTGAAGGCTTAGCGAATCAGATTTGAGGTTCTGAAAGTTGGAGTTGGCGAAGTTGTGGAAAAGATCTTGCATGGTCTTGCAGATTAGATTGTTATCTGATAGTTTGTAGTTGCAGAGCTAGTGGTTTGCACACTTGGAGACAAGGAGATTGCTTGGAGGCTTGCGAGCTCAAGTTTAGATCTGCCTTAGAGTGTCCATCAGCTTCTGATTGTCTTCAGAGCTGAACTAGCTGAGATTGTAGTGGATCTGTTTGGATCTTGCAGAATTGTTTCTGATTGTAATTGGCCCTAACCCGGAAGGCCTTACAGCCGGGCATGTTAATGAAAATCAGAAGTTAAACAATTATTTGTTGTTGTGTTGTTGAGTATTCCGCTGTGTTGTTTTGAAGCTGCAAGGTTTGGACTGTCCTTAATTGGATCCACCATCCGTGATTGCGTCAGTTTGGGTATAAAGTAGATTCACTTTGAAGGTGATTCCCAGTTGGTCTCCTTGGCGGTTTCGTTGGGTAAGTCTGTGAATTGGGAAATTAATTATGTTCTAAGTGAAGTGCACAAATCCATTCCGTTATTTGAGGAATACAAGATATCACACTGCTATAGAGAGGCAAATGGGCTTGTTGACTACCTAGCAAATTTGGGGGTTTTTCTTCATCATGGTTCTTTTGAATGGGATCATAATCAGCTAGTGTCTTCTCTCTGTACCAGTAACAACTTGGCAAGATTTTCAAGGGAGTTATCTTCATGATTTACTTGCACTTTAGACGGAGTGTGCCTTTGCAGGGAGTTTTCATTTTATGCTGTTCTATGTACTCCATCAAGTCAAAATTAGTTATGTTTTGCCTGTGGCATCTGTTAGAAAGAAGATTTCATCTTTGGCGGTCAGTTTACAGGCCCAGTGGTCGTTACAGCATATGCTCTGCTTTGTCGGCATCTACTTTCTTCTGGCTTTAACAAGGTCCGATATCATTGCAGGTTCTTCGTCGGCAGGGTATGTGTCAGAGAGTTTTTTTGGTGGACAACAGTTTTTTGCAGATGCCCAGGCCATTGTGGGGGCTACGGGTGCTAGTTTTAGTTTATCCTGGCTGACCTCTCAGTTATGCTTCCTGTATATTTGTTTATTCGCAGCTGTGAAGGGGGGTTTTCTTCCTCCTTTCCCCCTGGAGCATTTCCGAAGTAGTTATATAAATAAAAGTATAATGGCAATGCCATTTTTATAAAAAAAAATAAAATACTTGGAATATATTTCAGAAAAAAGATTGAACTTATCCTTTATATTTGCTGTTTATTTGTCCCAAATCTGCTGTGAACTATCTTAATTGAAATGCCTCTTGGATCTTTTTCAACCAAGGGTTTTGTTCACTAACTGAGCAATGCAAATTAGGGGGTATTTGTCATCTAATTTATAGGCTAGATGGGTGTTTTCCTTGGGTTGTTTGAACCACAGTCCATCCTTCACAAGGAGTAATAATCAGATATAAAAGTGTTCCCAATGATGATCCCTTCTTGTTACTTTACCTCCTTTAAATTGAATTTTCCCCTATTAGATACACCAGTCCAAATGTCCTGTGATTGAAAATAAATTTTAGGTATCAGTTTATTTTATATTAATCTTGTTGGAAAACACATTTTCCCTTGTTCCAAGTTGCCTGAAGGTAATCAGTGAAGTATCCTATTATCAAATGTTAGTGCTTAGTAAACTCCAATTATATATAAGGCTGTCATATTAGTTTTGTAAGGATTTATTCACATTTCTCAGTACCTAGCACCCACCGATATTATTTATTGTGGATCCCGATTTAGTAATAAATGAAGCCGACACCAAATTCCTAAGACCTGTGTGAATGGTATAGTGGGTGTCTAGTTTTAATTTTAAGGAGGCGGCTGTGATGTCCTGTTCTTGAAATAAAATTTAATAATAAATAATATTAAAATATAAATAACTAAACAAATAAATTATAATAAATAAATAATTACAAGATAATTAATAAAAAGACTAATCATTAAGATGGTAAATAGCCTACTTAATAGAAGATACAATTAATATAAAAATTATAAATGCAAAGATTATAACAAAGGGATGTGTTTAATACTAAGGGACATGTCTTTAGCAAATGACTTTTCATGCCAATCACACAGTATAAGAGGACTTAATCTCACTTCATTGGAGGGCATGGGGGGAACAAGAGAATGAGAATATATTTGGTGGATCACAAGGAGATCAGAGGATAAAAAAATAAAGACACTAAGATCAGGGATTGGTGGTCAGGGAATTGTTATTTCTGATAAAAGGATTAGAGATTCTAAAATATATAGATACCCATTATCAGTGACAACAAACTAGTATGCTGTGAATAGATATATACAGCTGTGAATGTCTACTAATATCATATTCGAATTGTATTATAAGGCCCAGATTTTATCACTTCAGATATGAACAGGGAAGGGCTGAGGCAGACAAAGAGGGGCAGTCTAAATCCAAAGGATAACTCTCAAGATAGGGTAGGGATCAACTTCTCTTTAGCTTTGAGGGCTTAAGTCCAAGACAGGTTAAAGGTTGGTCTGTAAACTTTGAGGGAGCTTATCAATGGTCTCTAAGCGCTTTGGGGATTGCCTCCAATGTCTTCTCCCATCTTTATAACTGAAGCAATAATAAGATCTGCCATATAATAGGGATCAGTAACTGTCAATCTCTTAATACATTACTTATTCCTTATCTATATTACAAATGCTATTGTTAAATTAGCAGGGGACATTACAACGGCATTACATCAAGCTCTGAAAAGGGGTTTGATTTCAATAAACCACGGATGATTTTCTATGAGCAATTCTTTTTTCTTTTATAAGTTCCTTTTTGTCCCCTTTAATTTGAATAAATTCCAAGGCCCTGTTTTGGATAATTATAACAGGGTGGTGTTTGGCTTCATTTAACATTTTCAACTAGAGCATTTGTGTTCAACTTTACAACAGAGGATGAATTGGTGTTGAATTTGGGTGATTTCTTGCAAGATTTCAAAGTCTGTGTAGTAAGGATTTGCAAGCAAATGACTTGACATCATCAAGTGGAGTTCAACATTTCATTTTCCAGATTTAGATCTATTTTTGAAAACACTTCAACAATAGATGCATGTGTGCTTTTTTAATATTTAAAGCAATATTTAAAGTAAATCATATTTCTTATTTACCTTACAATGGTTTTATCTACAATGAATAAGTTCAAGGGCCTGTTTCGGAAAGCTTTAATAAGGTGGCGTTTGGCTTCATTTGACATTTTCACTTGGAGATTTTTGTTCAATTTCACAGCCGAGGATGAAAACTCTTGGCTGTTCAAATGTCTTGGAGGACAAAACTCTCCTGAATTTCATTTTTGAAATTGAGGGTGATAACCCTCATTTCTATCTAGGGTATCCTACTATCCTCATATAAAGGTTATATTGGAGCTGAATTTGGGTGATTTAATGCAATATTTTAGAGTCTGGGCAATAAGGATTCACAGAAAAATGACTTGACATCATAAAGTGAGGTCCAACATTGCATTTTCCTGATTTTTCTACACTCTTGTGTGCTGATCTGTAATCTATCACAGGCGCACCAGATTGAAGGCAATTCCATACCATTTGAGGGAGTGGCTGTAGAGATTTAGGGCATTGTTTGTGGCTGATCAATATTTCTTTGTCTTTGGATCTGGGTGCTAGGATTGAGGAGATTTTATTTACATTAATTTGCCCCTGGTTTAGACCTTATACATTTTTGTACCAATCTCAGCTATAGCAGCACACACCTTTGCAGTTGTACAACATCCATACAGGACATAACAGCACAGTTGCTGTTCTAGGAAGCCGTATTATCATTAGTGGTCTATATTAGGACTGGTCGATTGTGTCTGGTGGTAATTACCAGTACTGCATGATAAAAGGGTTTCAAGCTAGGTTGCATGGGTACGTGTAGCCACACCCCTGGGATGCATACACACGTACCCAAGTACTGGGCACTCAGTGGAGAGCATCATAGCTAAGGACCTTGATTAAGATTTCTGATTTTTTTTTTTCGATTTTTTGTTTCTGTATCAGCTTGTTGTTTATCAAGCTTAATTCAATACGTAATCAGTTTGAAACTTTGATAAAATACTGATTAACAGTAGACTTTATCACTGTTCAAGTCAGAAGTTTATCATTTGCAATATGTCATTGTTATATGGTTTGTGATCTTCTTGTTCATGTTTAAAGTCTGCCTTCTCTGTTATGCATCTAAACATTTAACATATATTATTATTACAAACATATTGCAAATCTGAAACTGAAAAAAATACACTACATCTGCAAACTTTCATTGTTCTTGTTTTGAAAAACCATTGTCATGACTCATATTTTCAGATTTTCTATAAATATTAAATTATATTAAAAAAAAAAATTGATGTACCCAAGTACCCCCGTCCCTGTGCAACGTTGGTTTAGAGTCTTCTGTTACCAGATTGCTAGGAAGGCTGCAAACTACCGTGAAGATTGATCACAATAGAAATAGGTTTGTAGGAGTTGGCAAAATCAGTAAGATTCATGAATATTAAGGACTGATTGGAAATGTACCAGTTATAATGAATACCCAGGAGCCACCTCTTGACTGCAGTCCTTTAGGAGGAATATTGTAGGCTGATCACAGCAGTTTGGGGTTCTAATACGCTTCCAGATCTGATTTCAGACCTGTTTGCTATATAAGTTGTGTTATACCCTCCATTACAACATTAGTGAAGGCTGCCATCACTGGTAAGGTTGCTGTTTAAAATGACATATTGCTGATTCATTGCAGTTTACAGATATGTTACAGAACCTAAGTTTTGTAAATTTACCCTTTCTTTTGTAATGCAATCAATCATGGAGGGTGTTTTAGAAGTTGTTGAGGTTTTTTGGATTTTTTTTTTCATTTTCTAGTTTACCATTTTCTTTACTTTGTTGCGAAATATCAGAAAAGTACAAAAGAAATCATATATTTCTAAAAAGTCTAGATCAGAGACATTACACTGCCCCCTATCTTGAGACTCCATGGAACATAACTTTTTAGCACACCTCAAAATCTACAATATCAAGTGCACACCTCATCATCAGATCTGTTTGAAATCCCCTTTGAACAGGAGTGCCCCTGATCATGTTATTTTGAGTTTCAATATGGGTCTACCCCTATGAACATGAATTCAAACTTGAAATTCACCTTTTTCAAGGGTGCCCCTCTACAAGGAATTGAATTTTCTCTTGTTATTTCCAGAGATCAATTGCAAATGTAATCCCACTGCTTTCAAAGTATGTGTTTTCCAAATGCATTGATCTCTTGTATTTATAGATGGCAAAGACAAGAAGAGACACGTCCCTTCATGGGACATGTCTATTCATTAATCTAATTTATTAATTTAACTATATAGTTATTATAATAATAAATATAGATTAACTATATATATATATATATATATATATAATATCAATTATTATATATATTAATATATATGTATATATAATTAATTATTTCTTATAATAATCATATAGTCAGTTTTATTTATTTGACCGATGCTACATACATCAACACTCCCTCTTAGCTAGGGAGGATAAATCAATCCAATGTCAACACTTATGACACCTGATAGCATCAACCCTAAGATGAAAGCAATAGAAGCATCATCCTCATGATGTAAACAATATATATTAGATGATTCTATTTAGTGGCGATTCTATCCACAAGCTCTGCGGTGGATTGCCTCCATTGGCGATTCTATCCACGAGTTCTATCATCACAATAGAAGATCTGTCATGTCCCCTTTCTAGAGACATGTTCTTTCATGACGGGTTTGTGTATCATCGACTCTCGTAGGCAAATAGTTTGGAGAGAGAGTCATTGTGTGGATCATTTGATTGCTTATTGCTGACAGAGCCTACATTCGGCAGAGCCTAGATCCAGTTTGAGGCCTACATGCAGTTGTAGTGGAGCCTACGTCCAGAAGCGAGCCTACATCCAGTTCGAGCTTACATTCAGTCTAGTTGGGCCTACATTCGGTTATGAGACATCTTGGCCTACATTGTTATATTTTTGAGTTGAGAAATGTACTTTATTATTATAATGTTATTTTATTATAAAGTACATTATAATTAGATGTTTCTAGAAGTTCTAGTAACTTCTCAAGAAAAGAATAAATAGGGGGCTTGGGCTATCATTTCTACATGCTTGGATTTGGATTTCTTCTACTTCTTCATTGTGAAGCAATTTGTAGCCTTGTGGTTTGCAAATACTATTCGATCTTTGGGAACGAATCACTCCCCTAGATTGGCATAACTGAGGTAGTGAAATATCTACTGAAGGGTTGCAAATTTGGAAGTGGTATTCAGCCATTTCAAGTTGAGCTTATTTGGAATCTTCAGATTTACTTGAGGGTTTGAGTTTTGGTTGCAAGAGGAAAAAAGCAGTCCAAAAAAGCAGATTCGAAAAAGCAGATCCGAAAAAGCAGATCCGAAAAAGCAATCCGAAAAAGCAGATCTGAAAAATCTGTCCGAAAAAGCAGATCCGAAAAAGCAGTCCGAAAAAGTAGATCTGAAAAAGCAGTCCAAAAAATTATTGCAGCCATCTACAATCAGGTTCCTCATTTCTCATTTAGCATTTGGCATATTTTCTGAGAAATGTATGTTTTCAGCTGAGTACAAAATATAGCTTCAACACTTTACTATTTTACATTGTACTTGTCTTTGTTTGCCATTTGGCATTATTTGGTAACAAAGGAAGGCTAGGATTTTGCAAGTGAAAGGACATTGTAATTTTCAGTCTATCTATATTGCAAACCTAGGGTTTGATGATTATATTATTGGCTGAAAAATGTATGGCATTGTTGCAAATTGTTGATATATGAATGGCATATGGTTTTGAGCAATTTCCTACATCATTGATAGTGTTTTAGATGGTATTTGGTTGCTATCTATTATTCTGAAATTTTGGGACAGCGAACTCATATATTGCAAAATAATTTCCTATATTCAGTATTTTTCTTTCAGCAGTGTATTTAGTACATGCCAACTGTTTGACGAATTTTCTCAGTTCAGTATTAGTGGTTTTTAGTGGCCTTTATAGTAAGGGTCATTACAAGATCAAGTTATTGTAAGATCGTCACCTTCCAATACAAGTGATAAACATTACACTATAATCATTGTATACTATACTGCTGTGCATAGTATCAGATCATTTCACGATCCTTAATATAGATGATATATGATCTGTAGAATGCAGCCGTCAATGTTCATTGCCCGATACATGGAAAGAGAAGATGAAAAGAATCTGATTACACAAATTATTAAACTTGTATGGTATTTCGATCATATACAAGGATGATGGTAAATTTAGAATGATTATTCTTATAGGCACAAGTAATGTGTATGTGTGTATGTATGTTAGTTCACATTGTGAACTAACATACATACATACTCATATTTAAATAATCAAAGCAATCATCCTTATATTTGACCGAAACTACTATGCATCAACACTCCCTCTTAGCTAGGTAAGATAAAGAGTATGAACAAGAATACATCACAATAAACTCTGTGAGTATAGATATCACCTAACTTGTGATATGATATATCACCCTTAGCTAGGTAAGATAGAGTATGAACAAGAATACATCACAATAAACTCTGTGAGTATAGATATCACCTAACTTGTGATATGATATATCACCCAACTCGTGATATAAGTAATTCACATATCACATAACTCGTGATAAGAGGTCTCACATATCTCATAAAGACAAACATCACATAACACGTGATGATAAGTATCACATAACTCGTGATAAGAGTCTCACATATCTTGTGAAGACAAACATCACATAACACGTGATGATAAGTATCACATAACTCGTGATTAGAAGTCTCACATATCTCGTGAAAACGAATATCACATAACACGTGATGATAAGTATCACATAACTTGTGATAAGAAGTCTCACATATCTCATGAAGACGAACATCACATAACACGTGATGATAAGTATCACATAACTCGTGACACTTAAAGGATGATATGCTCGAGAATATTACATTCTCCTTATACATCCTAGTTATGGTATGTGCATTGACATTACATCACATAATGTCTACCATAATAGATCATGGCACATCCATGAATGATATCAAGTCAGCATGATATCAACATTACAAGATCATCATCTTATAATGTTTGAATACAAGTGTTTATTTCCAAAAAATCGTCACCTTTTAGAGATGAACACAGGGGGTAGAGCCCATAAAGTCATATATCAACACATATGACAAAAGAAGTTTGCACATAAAACATCTTATATATATCAGTATAGATTACAAAGCAAATTAAAATTCAATCATACCAAGTCCTTTCCTGAAGTGTTCAACTTTCAATCTGGTAAGTATGTTTGTTGTCTGATCTCCTGTACTAATATATTCTAACTGGATCATGTTCCTATCCACCATATTTGTCGCATAGTGATAAGGAATCTCTATAAGATACAAAAAATAATGGATCACAGATGCTGTAACTCCATCCTATGAATCATAGTCTTCTAACTGTTGATCACTAAAGAAACCATCTCCATTGTTGACTCCCTTTGAACCAATATGACCAAATTCCTTGGAGATCAGAATGAATCAGATCCTCTAGATGCTCCTTTTAAACTTTAAGGTCTTGCAACAACCTCTTGACCTCCTCGTCCAAGGTTGTTTTTAGATGAACTATCAGACTCCCTCTGAATCTAATATCAACCTTCTGCCAGCACGTCGTGTCTTTGTTCTTTAGTCTGCATTAAGCTCTTTTCTTGAGTGCCCTTTGATCCAACAACTTATCCATCTATCTAGGAATATCATGACCTAGATATTTGCATAAAAGCCTTCTAGCCCACATACATGGAACTACATCATTTGAATTGCAATCCTTTGGTTTTTTATAGTTTCTTGGTCACAAGGAAAACCATCTTGATATTTCCCTTCTAAATCAGAATGATTAAGATCTTTGAAAATCAACTTTGGGAGATCCTCTAGTAACTCCCTCTGTTACGAAAACATACATGGTCCCAATAATGAAAATATCTTGCTCCAAGAGACTCTCATCATCTGATACATGATTATTTATACCATGTTGAAATTTTGATCATAACATTGTTCATAGGAGTAGTTTCTCGTACACAAATGTACTTGTCTGATTTCATAGTAACATGAGTGAATGTAATAAACTGTGGATTTATCCCCAGGCTTGGCAACACCAAACATTCATGATAATTTGACTTCCATCTGAAGCTCCAAGTATATGCATCAACCTCCTAACTTTCTTGTCCAAGGTTGCTTTTGTAAGTTTGTCAAACTCCCTCTGAATGTTATTTCCCCCTCTTTGAAGAAATGTTTTTAGTGATCAACTAAGTCCCATGACTGCAAGCATCAAGTTCTTTCTCCTTGAATGCAATCTCTTATGCTTCTTGATTTGTGCTCAAAGTACTTCAAAGAGAGATTACAATTAGTTCATAAAACTAAACTATCCTGAAGGGAAATATCAATGATAGAAGCATAAAAGATTTACTATCCCGATCTTATAGCATGAATTAATAACTCAAAATTCATAAACATTATTCAAGGGTAGAAAATACTTCTCTTATTGTCAAATATTACTACCTTTTGACAATTTCTTCCACCAGCTTAGTCTCCTTTGTTTGCTCTGTAGTGATTTTTAACAAGAATGCTTCTTAGTTTTCCGCACTTGTAGTGTGTAATGTCCTTTTTAGGAATTTTGACAGATTAGGTTAACTATTTTGTCCATAGTTGCACCATGTTGAGTAGTGTGCAATATTAGTCGACCAATTTGAATCATTATTGTGATCCTCCTGAAGCTAAATTCAACACTCCCGCTTAGTTAGGGAGGAATCCAATTCAAGTTATGTCATCATGTATTACTATGACTTATTATTATATTTACCATTATGTCTATCCTTAAATATCACTTTAAGTGATATCCACCATTATGGATATCCATAAATATCACCTCACGTGATATCAACTATCATTGTGAGATTGTCACCTCTCAATGATGGTAAGATGCACAAGTGCTCATCATTTTTGAGTTCGTCACCTCACTCTCCAATTTGAAGACAATCATCCCATTGACATGCAGACTCTCCAATTGTGAATAATGAACTTATCATCCTCAATTCGACAATGCCACATACTTACAAGTTCAAATTCAAACAATTCGATACTCAAGGCATAGTAGTAGTCACGATTATCTTTAGAATACCAAATCATCATAGCAGAGACCGTACTTCTTGAGGTGATTGCCAATGACATTGCAGAATCGAATGGTAACCCAGTCGAATGTGAATTTTATTGTATTGGCCAACGTGTCCTTTTAAACTTGAATGGTCACGAGACTCCTCCTTGATATCACTTACAGAAGGATAACGGATATTAAGTCTTTAATATGCCGTGTAATATTATTAATTAATGTTGCTTCTGTTATCGATGAGATCACTGTGAGTTGCAAGATTGTTGTCTTGAACAATATCACATCATATCTCTGGTTCTACATCGCAGCCTCTCCTTATTTAATAACTCCACTTGAATGGCTCCCTATTAACAAAAATCGTGGCCCATAGATTTTAAAAAAATTGTTTGTCGTTGACAGAAAATCATTTTCCATTAATGATCTTTCATTTGTATTTGGAGCCCTTCAACCAGATCAGTCTCTTTATCACATAAATCTCTGCCTGTTGGTATTTAAGGATCGCCTCCCATTGGTTATTCGAATAGCATGATCGACATTATTTAGATGTCATTATTGCATTAAACCCGTGGTGTTCCCATTTATATTCGAATCCTTTCAATCAGATTGGGTCCCTCTATTAACCCATAAACATTTGAATAGAATCAATGGCTTCTTATTTAATAAAATCGCTGCATTCATCTTCATTAATCACACTTCTTTGAACCAGATGCATTGTATTTAAAACCAAGCCCTCTTATCATTACCCACTTGTTGATATCATAGTTGCTACCATGATAGTGATACTCTTATAACAGTTTTGATAATAATATCGACGTTTCTTATATCAAGATAAATTATCTTAAGGGTTATCGTCGATGCTTTTGTAATATATATTGAATATTGATTGTTAGTATTTTCGAGATTTATCAAGGAATGATCAAACTATAGAGGTCTTTCAAGACTAAGCACAGGATATAAGGAAATAATTGAAAACAAATAGAGATAGTACCCGGACTGTAGCTCTGAAATGGTCTTCAAATCAATTCCTTTAAACTCTCCAAGATGTGTACATATGTATGTGCTAGGTCAGCCCACGTAGGGCTTTTAAAGTGTCACCAATCTGAACTTTGTTTTGTCCTTGGAGCAGATTGTAATTGCCTTAGATCTGCCTTGTGATCTGTTGCTAGATCGCTCCTCCAAAATCAGATTTCGCTCTAAATCTGATTTAATTCGCAGCTATTAATACCAGAATTCGCTACCCTTAGACTTAAATAATATACTCCTTCAAAGATGATCAATATCGCTTCTAAGTGCAGAGAAAAATTGCAATCTAAAGGAAGATGTATTTTGCCTATTCAATGCCAATGAATTTCGCTGCTTCTAGGATCTCGGTTCTTGAAGGATGTAGTATCCTTACTACTGATTTCAACAAATTTCGGTTTCAAAGTGAATGTATTTTAATTTGCAATTCTAAGCTGACTGGTTGTTCCGGGTGGTGCGTGTGTTTGAATGATTCGGTAGTATTAAAGATGTTGATTTTCTTAGTGATACAACTATCCAGTGTCTATTGTATATGTTCCTTCAGTATCTTGACTTATAATGTTACCCAAGCATAAATACACAACACATAAAATAAACACTGCAGAGATTGATTTTAATTCTAGAAATATGTTCCTTAAAGTTCCACAGTGATATCATAGAATTAACTCAGTTCTGGAATACACAATTTAAATATCGTGCAAGATACCAATATATTGCAAATATGAGAATGAGTACCAACCAAATGTAAGCACACTTCCTTTGTAGTCACGTGGCTGCACACCAGTTTGCGTGCATGCAGTGCGTGATTCTTCCTTCAGCCACCCCTCTCCTAGTAGACCCCGTTCGCCACATTGATACCTTAACGACCTTGACGGCAGGCCAATGACGCCGCCTTCCAAACTGTCGACCTGTGCTTGGACGTGATTCGCACCACTCTCGATAATAGCTCCTCCTTGCGTCCTTAATATCCTTCGGCCTGCAACGCGTATAAGGAAGACACACCAGTAGATGGCATATGGACTATTAGCCGTTCCTTATAGGAACCGGGACATTAGCTCTTGTCTCACGCGTGAGTTGTATGGAGAAGAGCGAATCCTTGACTTGCGGGAAGTTTGAGGATGAATGTGTTGACTGCCGCCCAGACTGGTATATTAATGTCACCCACAAACAACAGTATTCTTCTTCCCGTGAATGAAGACCAGTCTTGTGACTTCGTACAGACAATAGACGATGCCACCGCTAGATTATTGTTTACCAATATTTGAAATATTATCGATCTGGCCTAGTGCTGAAGAGGTTCAATAATACTGGAAAATCACTGGCTTCTTTACTGCAGAACAAATTGAAAGTGAAATGTCCTTCTTACCAATCAATGGAGCTCAATGTGAAATCTGAGTGATCTCACCAAGGTAGAGATGCTGGATTTGCATCCAACGCCTTGAGATTTTCTCCAAGGGTTTCCATCCTTGAGAAAACAACCAGTCACGAAGTAACCAAAATTCTTTTCCTTTGTTTTATATTTTTCATGGTCCTTTTTCCAAGGTGTACTTTTCTCTTTTATAACCTCGAAGCGAGTGCAAGCACACAAAACTAAGCCATGTGGGATAAAAGCTCACTTAAGTCACTTTTATAAGATAAAGTAACTTTAAAATATAAAGTGACTTTATAATAAGGCATAAAGTGACTTTATAACAACACTTTATAAAATAAAGTGATTTGACTTTAGAAACAGTGCCCAAATAATAAATATTTGCCCACGCAAACCTGTGTCTGGCTGACATCCTCCGAAATGAAGCCATTAGCCTATCCGAATGGATAGATAGACTAATCAGGCATCTAAATGGCCTACTGCTGGGAAGGGGACATTACAATCCTCCCTTCCCGGGATTGCTTGCCCTCAAGCAATCTCAATGCCGGGTGCTGCAAAATTGACTCACCCTCCCAAGTGGCATCCTCGTAAGGTAAGTCCCTCCACCGAATCAAGTACTCAGAGACAACCTTGTTCCACAAGTTCCTCTCCCTGACCTCAATGACCTCTGCTGGAACCAAAACTAGTTTACCTTCCTCGTCCAGAGGGGGTAATCCATCTGAAACCACTATTTGCTGTTCGATTTCCTACTTGAGGCAAGACACGTGAAAGACATTATGGATCTTGCTATCTGATGGAAGCTCTAACTCGTAAGACACCTCACCAAGTTTCCTCAAGATGCGAAAAGGGCCATAAAATCTAGGCCTGAGCTTCTCTGACCCACTCCTCTTTAGCGAGCTCTGCCTGTAGGGCTGTAGGCGAAGGTAAACCATATCTTATGTCTCAAAACTTTGCTCTGTCTTGTGCCGATCAGCATAGATTTTTTGCTGATTTTGTGCCCTCTGAATGTTCTCCTTGAGAGATCTGAGAATATCCTAGTGATCCTGTAACCAATCTCTCATGCCCTGCTGTCCTGTAGAGCCAAATCTATGAAAGAAAGTGGCTTGCTTCCATAGAGAGCTCGAAATGGCGACATGCCAATAGTCATGTGGTATGTGGAGTTGTAGCAAAACTCCCCCAAGTACAACCATCGAACCCATGCTCTTTGTTGTCCCGCTACATAACTCCGGAGGTAGCCTTCCACCCATTTGTTCACAATCTCCGTCTGACCATCTATCTGAGGGTGGTAACTGGTACTAGGAGTCAGTTCAGTGCCTGGCAACCTGAATAACTCCTGCCAAAAGGTGTTGAGGAACTTATTGTCCCTATTGCTCACAATGGTCTTAGCGAGACCATGCAATCTAAATACCTCGTGAAAAAACAACTCTCCTACCAGTGAAGCTGACCAATCCGCAACGATAGAAAAAGTGAGCGAACTTGGTGAGTCTGTCGACCACCACATAAATACTGTCCCTGCCCTGTACTCTCGGCAAACCAGTGATGAAATCCATCGATATACCCTCCCATTTCTAAGACGGAATGGGAAGGGGCTGCAATAACCCTGCTGGATGCTCGTGCTCTGACTTGTTCTGCTGACAAGTCTGGTACTTTTTGACGTGCTGGAGTATGTCATCCTTGAGGCCATTCCAAGAGAACCTCTCTCTGACCTGCCTGTAAGTATTGAAGAATCCCGGATGTCCTGCTGTGGGCGCATCATGAACAACCCTCAATATCTTTGCCTTAAGCTTAGTGCCCGGCACTAGGTGTTAGCAATATGAGTTGTCATTAGTGTATTTCACAAAACCCATTCACATCGGTAAAGGGTCACTGGTCGCTCACATTACTTTGAAAACACCGGTAGATGAAGAACAGAGTGTATGCACGGGTTGACTATCTCGATAGACACACCGGTAGACCGAACCAAGTACTCAGTATCGGTCTTATGAAGCATACAAGGACAAACCGGGTATAAGGGTATACAGGTCTAATTGCAAGAAAGATCCGATCCGGATTTTGTGGATTAGTTGGAGTTACAGTTTGAGTCAAAAACCCTGATTATACGGGACATCCATTGCTCAGAGGTGGAGTTAGCTTTTTAACTGAAGATAGCTTTAATTCTACGGATGATCTCAAGGAAAACTATAGATCACAATGCATAGTCTCTATGTGCTGCATGATTTATGGTTAAGTTTATTCCTTGACAGTTCTATGAGTTAAGAGGTTCACTCTTGTATAAATATAGGTCATAGGACGCAAGATATGTTGTTGCTGTTGTTGATAGTTGGAGATTGCATAGAGCAGAGGAGAGATATCTTCTGAGGAGTGCTACAGGCACACAGGTGAAGTAAGAAAGAAAGGTCAACAGCCAGGCAAACCGGGGAAGAGATCTACGGTATGATCTAATCTGACAATCAGTATCATAATAGATCACTGCTTTTATAAAGTATTAAAAGCATATTGAAATCCCTCTATCAGGGTGAACCTAATTGGTTCGTTGTAAAAATCTTCTAACAGGGTGACATCTTTGTTGATGTTTAAAGTCCTGTAACTAGGCAACTCTTAATAGGGTTTAGATCTTAACCGATCTTTTGTAAAATCCCCTAATCGTGTAGCACCTTAACCAGTGCTCTGTAAGCTCCTAATAGGGCGCCTTCATTTGTTATTAGTGAAGTTGTGAGCTCCGTCTCACCGTGGTTTTTTCCTTCTAACCGAGGGTTTCCATGTATAAATACTTGTGTTAATTTGTGTGATTCTGTTTATGTCTGTGAATGACTGTTATATTCTGTTTATCCATTAGGACAGCAAAAAGATGAGAATTACACTCAAATAGGAGCATTTACTGATTCACCCCCCCCTCTCAGTAACCGGTAAGCATTAACAATTGGTATCAGAGCCTTGTTTCTCTATACAACAAAGTTTAACCGCTTGAGAAAAAGATCATGGAGGGTTACCGGTATCAGAAACAGCTAGAGGAAGCCAACGACATTATTGCCTCGCTGGAGAATAGACTGAGGAAATCACTTGCAAAGAGAAAGGAGCTGGCTCTGCAATTAAACGAGAGCAATGAAACCATCGATGAACTCTCTGGGCAGAGTGGATCCGATGAGGCTGAGGAAGCAGTCTCTGAGCTTACGGAAAAAAATCAGATCCTAACCGGCCAGATTGCTGATCTCAAAAGGGAGCAAAAGGTGAATGCTCTAAGGATGATTGAACTGATTGAGTAGAAACGAAAAACTGAAAGTGAAAGAAACATAGTAGTCAAGACATCAACAACATCTAAAAAAGCAATGAACCGGGTAGACGAAGCTGTAAGGGCAAATGAACTCCTCATTATGAGACTCCAAGAAGACATGTTGATTGTCACCCAAGAAAATGTCAACATGGACAAAGCATGGCAGGGTAGGGATGAAGCATGCAAGAAGCTGGCGATCGAGATATATCAATTCAAGGAACAAAAGAAAGTCCTTGAAAAAAAGGAATGAAATGCTGAGAAAATACAATGAAAACTCAGTCAAGCTTGATGAGCAACTCAAAGCTCAAAGAAAGCACAACAATCCCACCGGTCTTGGATCCACCGGTGCAGTCACCAAAGAGAACGGTGAGTCAGCTGGAGCAAAGTCAAGCAAGAAGAACAAGAGGAAGACGCTAGCACAAAAAGGTAAGAAAACCTTCAACACTTATTCTAAGCATTATGAAAAACTGGGTCATAACACCAATGACTGCAGAAATGCACTAGTAAGAACCAACAACAATTACTGTAAGAATTGTTGCAAAAATGGTCACAAGACCAATGAGTGTTGGTCCAGCCCCTTATCTGTGTCCAGTGGAAGCAGGGGAAGCTTCAAGCGATATTGTTATGCCTGCAGCAAGTTCGGACACAAGGCTGAAGAATGCAGATCAAAGACAATGGCATTTAGATCACCAAGACCGGTATTCTCCAAAAAAAGCAAAAACCAGAACGCAACTATTCATACAAACAAAGGGATGCATTGCAACAGTGAATCATGGAGCAAATCCCCTAATCCAAGAGGGATGAACCCATGGAAAGCAACCGGTATAGTTTGCTATTACTGCAACAGAGTCGGTCACCTAGCTAAGGACTACTGGAACCGGAGTAGGAACAAAGGCAAGGAATCAGACAAACCGGTGATGAAGACCTTGACTTCTGATAAGAAGAACAACAGAGATAAGGAGACCAAGAAAGAGGTGAAGAAGATATCGTTTGTTAAGGAATCAAAGAACTCCGCCGACAAAAAAAGAGAGGCAAGATCATCATCACAAGATGGTGATTTTTCTTCTGCAAATTGAGCCTTCAAGGCTTAGGGGGAACCGGTAGTACAACTACTGTTCCCGGTAGGACTGGTGAGTCTAGTCTCACTTGGTCTATAGGTCAGACCGGAAAGATATGAGGTGATCAACTGGGGCATGCCTAATCGAAAAAATCGGACTACCGGTTAGCAAAAGTAGCAAGAAAGGTTAGGTAAGGCATTTAATGCTGTAGCCGTTTAACAATAGTTACCGTTTGGTAATTACCGTTATGCCCTAATCGTATAAAAGAAAAGAAGGATTACTCTTTTGGTTTTACCTTGCAATTTTATGTTTATCTTTCTCATGCTTGAGCAATATTCTTGCTAAATAATCATCAAGTGAGATTGTCTGTGAAAACCGATCAATCATCTCTCCGAGTAACCGATTAAGAGCAATGGCATCTTCGTCATACGAAGCTAAGCTGGTTCCAGCAAAACAAGCCGATTGTCCTCCATATGATATCTTGACAAATCAGAACAGGGAGATCGACATCGTTGGTACGCTCTCCTCAGTGCCTAAAGGAGTGCTCCTGACAGAAGATGTAATTGTGTTCATCCATGCTAAGCAAGAAGAGCTGGGTGAGACGTACATACAAAGCGAGTATTGCTCGCTACACAAAGATGATAATTATCCCAATGGGTACGCAAAGTTGGTATCATCTGGGATTATCAATGGAGTCTTCTATCCAACCATATTCAGACCAAAATGGATTCGAATGGTTGCATGAACCGGGATTTTGGGTCACGAAAGGAGTCTGCACTCCAATCATGAAAAACGATCTCCATAGGGTAACTGAGTTCGGCAATCAAGGGGAAGCCCTAACCCTGAGAACTATATCAAATACAGTGGTAGCCAATCTGACAAAGTCAAAGTCCGATCCGACAAGCGATTGATGCCCGTAACTGATATTGAAGATCCAGTCATTCAGTTCACATTTGCTGTAACAGGTTACAAAGTATATCAATCCAGTAACCTAAATAGCATACTAGGTGGAGGCACACATGCAGCTTACAAAATTATACACGACAATGCACAATATGATATGTGCGAAATGCTAAGAGGACAGATCTTTGAGAACATGAAAAAGCTAGGCATCGTAAAAAAGAAATCACTGAAGTTTAACACACTTTTGGTTTGTCTCTACTTTTACTATTCTAATTCCTTCCCTGGGATAGGAAAAGTGACATGGACAATAGATCGACCGGTCATGATGCAAAGCAGTGACATGGCTAATCAACTGGGAGACCAGTTTGACAAGGCAATGACCGATAATTTTAAAGCCTTTCAGCTGAAAATGCATGCCAGACAAAGAATTTCGTCAACTATCGTTGACAAGTACAAAGAAGAGGTATGTTTTCTGGTATCAACTGACTTCTGCATCATTCAAGCAGTAAAACCAAGAGACGAGTATGCACCAGACCTTGGCTACAAAATCACCACAAAGATTGCAATGGTGTATGTAGAGGCCCTGGAGAAAGCACACTTGGATATTGACGCTCAACGGTTTGGAACCTACGAGTAGATAGAGAAAAATATAAAGAAAGTGCCAATCAAGAATGTTTATGTGAAAAGAACACCCACACCAAAGAAGAAACCGGGAATTGCACCACCAAAAGCACAAAAGAAGAAAGCTTAACTCGAGGCAAGCACACAAGAGGAGGAAGCTGAAGAAACCAATTCTGAGGACATAGTTCCACTCAGCGAAAGAAAGAAGAGGACCGGTAAACTGACAAAGGTGGATCCACCAAGAAGAGGTAAGCCAACAATCGATGAATTTGTGTCAGGATTGAAAGAACGTGGCGGAATGGGTGATGTCGAAAGAAGATATAATCTGGCAAACGACGAAGACCGAAGGAAAATTGAAGATGCTGTAGTTGAATGCCTACATAAGTTTAATCTGAGTCCTACAGAACTTCAAAAAGTATTGCCTAAGGATCTTTTGGATATCCTTCAAGGTAGGTGGAAAGCTTCAATGAACAGAGAAAAGGAGTTAAGGATTCGAGCTTTGTTAGAAGTTCAAAATCATCTCACTCTAGAAGAAGCTACTCAACAAGCTGAACTACATCAGCAAAATTTCTTGACAAAGAAAAGGATAGGTCTCTTGCTGACTGGAGAAACCGAGAAAGTGCATGATGGAGTAGCCATCTGGACCAATCTTCTTCGAACTGAGCAACAAGCAGAGGAAGCACGCCAAAAGGCAACAACTCCACCGGTCCGTGACACTGGGAAAGGAAAAGGTGTACTCGGAGTAGACAAACCGGTCATTGTTGACATAACTGATGAACCGACAAATCCAACACTCCTAGCATATCCAGAAAAAGGTAAGGCTCGCACTATGACTGTCAATGATATTGTAGCTGAAATTACAAATTTTGGAGAAATAGATAATGTAGCCAAATGGTATAGTGTATTAGCCGAGGAGGACAAACAGGAAATTGAAAAAGCTCTGGTTGAAAGTCTACTAGATTTCATCAAGACTCCTAGGGATTATAGAGGCAAGTTTCCTCTTGAGTTAAACAACAAGCATCAAACAAAATGGAGAACCGGTCTAGAAATAAATTCAAAGATTAATAAGGAAGCACTAGAAAAAGCTAGACCTAGTCTAAGCGACAAAAGTGCAAAACTTCTATTAGAAGAAGCTTCTATGAATCTGGATACAAATTACAGAGTTGCCAAAATTCTCAATGGGTATGAGACTGAAGTCTTCAAGGAGACTTTAGATTTCTGGCAGCAGTATGACTTCAATACTTATGAAGCAACAGGTCCTCAGGATCACAACACAACAATTATTGATCTGCCTGTTCAGTTTATTGCAACTGAGACTCCAATAAATGATGAACAGGAAGTTCTCACAAAAATGTTGACTTCTGGTGAACCGGTCAACTTGGGACCAACTTCTGTCAATATTCCTACTGACAGATCAGTTAAAGGAGATGAAGGAATCGTTGCAGATGATCTTAATAAAGCAGAAGAGTAGCAACAAGCACAAGCTCCACCAGAAGAGCCGTTGCATCAAGAAGATGATGCTATGATTGAAATACAAGTACAACAACTGGAAGACAGACCGGAAGAGGGAAATAAGCCAGACGAACAGGATAAAAGAGAACATGAGCAAGCTCCAAAGGCACAGGAACAGGAAACTCTTCCTAGCTTCTCTAAAAGAAAGCTCTCATCCTCTGAAGAATCTAAAGCAAAAAGAAGTAAGACAACCGATAAAATAGTTGACATCAACAAAATGTCAACAAAACAGCTGAAAGAGCTCACTAAAAGAAAACAGGATATGATTCTGATCAAAGTAAAAGATATCCTATACAACTTCGTACCGGATGCCGATATAGATGAAGACGAACCGGTCATTGACCAGCTGGAAGTGTTAGCTCAAACAATCGATGAAGATCTAACTTAACCAGAAGCAGTGGCAATTGACCACTATGAGAAGAAAAAAGTAGAGATTCTTCATAAACAGGTTGCAGGTATAAAGGCTACTCTTTTAGACAGCCTAAAAGTTCTTCAACAACAGATAAAAGTTGCAGGAGGTTTGATGAGCAGAACATCAAATTTTGAGATATTCTTGCAAGATTTAACTAAAAAAGTTGCAAAGACCTCAGAAGACATACGAGCTTTGTCAACACAATTTGACATCAAAAATAAAACTGCGACAACCTTTAGCAGAGAAATGACTAGTCTTGCTCTAGTCCTGAAAAAGACAACTGAATAAGATAATAAGAGAATCCAAGATGTCATAGGATTTCAAATGCTTCTGGTCCCAACACTGAATATCATGCATCAAACAGATATTTCTACAGATGCTCTGATCAAAGAACCGGACTACAAAACTGTAGAAGATATGGAAAACATTATTGTTTCTCTAAAAGCGGCCCAAAAGAACATTGAAAGTGTAACCGGTAAATGGGCACCCTTCCTCCATTTTGCAAAGAACATCTATAAGGACATGTTCACAAAGCTACAAATGTAAGATTATTAGAATAGCTTAACCCTTTGTCCTATGGAGGCAAAAAGGGGAAGTGAATGTACAGTGGAACAAAAGGAACAAAGGAATAGAGGGAAGAGGAAACTACAAAAAAGCAAACGGGGGAAGTTCCAAAGCACCAACACAGGGGAAGTGTTCTTCACAAAGTCCACAAAGAACAAGGACAAACTCACAGCTTTTGTATGAATGGTTTTGTGTACAGTTTTGCCACCAATGACAAAGGGGAAGATTGTTAGCAATATAAGTTGTCATTAGTGTATTTCACAAAACCCATTCACACCGGTAAAGGGTCACCGGTCGCTCACATTACTTTGAAAACACCGGTAGATGAAGAACATAGTGTATGCACCGGTTGACTATCTCGATAGACACACCGGTAGACCGAACCAAGTACTCAGTATCGGTCTTATGAAGCATACAAGGACAAACCGGGTATAAGGGTATACCGGTCTAACTGCAAGAAAGATCCGATCCGGATTTTGTGGATCAGTTGGAGTTACAGTTTTAGTCAAAAAGACTGATTATACAGGACATCCATCGCTCAGAGGTGGAGTTAGCTTTTTAACTGAAGATAGCTTTAATTCTATGGATGATCTCAAGGTAAACTCCAGATCACAACACAGTCTCTGTGTTGCATGATTTATGGTTAAGTTTATTCCCTTGCGGTTCTATGAGTCAAGACGTTCACTCTTGTATAAATATAAGTCATAGGACGCAAGATATTGTGTTGCTGTTGTTGATAGTTGGAGATTGCACAGAGCAGAGGAGAGATATCTTTTGAGGAGTGCTACAGGCACAGAGGTGAAGTAAGAAAGAAAGGTCGACAGCGAGACAAACCGGGGAAGAGATCTACAGGTATGATCTAATCTGACAATCAGTGTCATAATAGATCACTGCTTTTATAAAGTATTAAAAGCATATTGAAATCACTCTATCAGGGTGAACTTAATCGGTTCATTGTAAAAATCCTCTAACAGGGTGACATCTTTGTTGATGTTTAAAGTCTTGTAACTAGGCAACTCTTAACAGGGTTTAGATCTTAACCGATCTTTTGTAAAATCTCGTAATCGGGTAGCACTTTAACCAGTGCTCTGTAAGCTCCTAACAGGGCGCCTTCATTTGTTACTAGTGAAGTTGTGAGCTCTGTCTCACCGTGGTTTTTTCCTTCTAACCGAGGGTTTCCATGTATAAATACCTGTGTTAATCTGTGTGATTCTGTTTATGTCTGTGAATGACTGTTGTATTCTGTTTATCCATTAGGACAACAAAAAGATGAGAATTACACTCAAATAGGAGCATTTACTGATTCACCCCCCCTCTCAGTAATCGGTAAGCATTAACACTAGGTAGATCCTATCCTTATAAATGATAATGTCATCAACCACCATGTACCTGCTATCCGGAAACTGACCGTCCAAAACCTGACAAGCTTGAGTATTCTTAGAGTACTCAACCAGCAAAAGTGATTTCCAATTAGCGAAAATCTCTAACAGAACACGACAAACTACTACTGAGGGTCTCTTGGAGAGTGCATCAGCCACAATGTTATTCTTCCCCTTGACATACTCAATGTCAAAATCATATGCTTGAATCTTATTGACCCACTTTTGCTGTCTCTCATTCAACTCCTGCTCCAAGAAGTAGCGTAAGCTATTGTGGTCTATTTTGACTGTGAACTTGCCACCCACTAGATACTGTTTGAATTTAGCCAAGGTGTGCATAATGGCAAGCATCTCCTTGTCATAAGTGGAATAAAGCCTCTTACTATCCTTGAGCTTCTTGCTCTTGAATGCAATGGGGTGCCTGTCCTGCATCAATACTGCACCAATCCCATTTCCCAAAGCATCACACTCTAAGATGAAGGAGCGAGAGAAGTCCGGAAGAGCCAAAACCGGACAAGTGCTCATGACGGTCTTGAGCTTGTTAAAGACTGCCTTAGCCTCATCTATCCACCTGAAGGTTCCTTTCCGGGTAAGATCAGTGAGGGGGCCGCTGTCTAAGAAAATCCCTTAACAAACCTCCTATAGTAAGAACATAGCCCAAGGAATCCTGTCAAATCTGATACATTCCGTGGTGGTGGCCAATCCTGAATTGCCTGGATTTTCTCCTGGTGCACCATAACTCCATCCACCCCTATCACATGCCCTAGTTAGAGAATCTCAGTCAATCCAAATTCGCACTTGGATTCTTTCGCAAATAGAGACTGACTCTCCATGATGCTCAAAACCTCATCCAAGTGCTGTAAGTGCTCTGCCCATGTCCTGTTGAAGCCCAAAATGTCATCGAAGAACACCAGGATGCTCTTGCGCAACTGCATTTTAAAAATGTGATTCATGCAAGACTGAAATGTGGTAGGTGTGTTAGTGAGCCCAAAAGGCATCACTAGAAACTCGTAGTGTCCGTAGTGGCATCTGAAAGCTGTCTTATGGACATCCTCATCTCGGACACGTATTTGATGGTTCCCAGATTGAAGATCAATCTTCAAGAAATAAACTGCCCCATGCAACTCATCTAGAAGCTCATCAATCCTGGGGATGGGGTGCCTGTTCTTGATGGTTTTCTTATTTAGTTCACGGTAATCAATACACATGCGAAGAGTGCCATCCTTCTTCACGAAAACTATAGAAGAAGCAAAAGGGCTGGAACTAGGTCTGATGTGTCCCATGTCTAAAAGATCCTTAATCGTCTTCTCAATCTCCTCCTTGTAGTGCCTAGGTTGACAATAAGGAGTGGTGATTACGGGCTTGGCCCCCTCCAACTCAATGATGTGTTCGAAGCTTCTATCTGGAGGTATACCTGGAGGGATGTCCTCAAAAACCTGCTTGTGCTTATCAAGCACATGATGTATGTCAGTGTGAATCTGTTGCCCTGAATCCGGTGAGGGTTTGGAGGATATGTAGCACTAGGCTGCCCACTCCATATCGCTGTGTCGGATGATGGCCTCCATTCTGTGAGCTGAAACCACTCATGATCCACTATCTATCATGGCCTTAAGCGTAACCAACTGATCACCCTGCATAAACTCTAACTGTTTCAGCTAATGATCGATGGTATATCTCCCCAGGGTCTGTAGCCACTGCATGCCTAGGATGGCATCAAGACTATCCAAATCAATGACATAGAAATCTGCCTCTAGGAGATAATCTCCAAAGTGAATGTGGAGTCTTGAAATCCTCCTTGTGCAACTCAACAAATCTCCCCCGGCTACCTTTACCTCAAACTCTGAGATGCTATCTATCAGGAGTCCTCTCCTGGAAACCAAACCGGCGCTGATAAAATTATGTGTTGCACTTGTGTCTAGAAGGCAAATCATCCGTTGTCCTCTAACCACTCCCTTGAGACGAAAAGAGTGACAAGCGGGAATACCCGAGAGGGATGCTAAAGTAATAGGGGGCTGCCCCGGGTGAACCTTCCTCTTCTTCCCCTCTTTTGCATGCTTGTCTCGAGCCTCCTCATTGCTGCCTTCCTGCTGCTCACACTCATCATTAGAAACTACATCAATGTAGTGTATCTTGCCTTTTCCAAGGCACCTGTGGTTTGGAGCCCAAGGCTCTGTGCATGTGAAGCACAACTTCTTTCTTCTGAACTCATTCCTTGTCTTGAAGTCGAGTCTAGGAGGTGTGCTATGATTCTGATTTTTATTTTTCTGAAAGGAAGAAGACCCCTTAAAGGTTTTCTTCGGTGGTTGCAGGATGGAAGATGGCGAATCCAAGTCATGTGCTAACTGAATAGTGTCATCCATTGTGTCCGGCTTGAGGACTCTAACCAATCCTTTGAATCTATCATGCAAGCCCTCAATAAACAACATTACCTTCCTCTTCTTGGCCATATCCGGGACCATAATGAAGATCCTCTGAAACTCATCAATGTAGTAGTCCAACGACCCACTCTGCCTCAGCTAGGCTAACTCCTTGTAGTAGACCTCAATGTCCTTCCGATCAAAGTGAGTGATCAACTTAGTGCTGAAGATCTCGTATGGTGTAATGAACCCGTGATCCTGGGTGACAAGGCCATGATGCCACCAATCATAAGCTGCACCCTCTAAATGCATGGTTGCGAACTTAATCGACTCCATCTCTGACATGGGTTTCAGGGTCAGGAAGGTATTTAGCTTGTGAATCCAAGCTCTTGCGGACCTCCTACCACTGCCATCAAAAGTAGGAAGGGTCAATTTATTCATTGCATGTTTAAGATCCTTGTTCGGACCCCTAGGTCTACTATCCTGCTGTGCTCTACCAAAATCCCTCTTTTGTGCCATGTACTGAACAAAGGTCAAGTTCGCCTTGGCTTTGTCAAGTAACATATCCCACTCATCGTGTGCAGCTACAACATTATCCGGGAGTCCGGCTGCTGCCTCGGGTTGGGCTACCTCTTCTTCTACATTGTTCCTTGTGAACATAGGCATAAGGGGCCTATCCATAGTACGAGTGCCCGCTCTAGCAGCTCTGGGTGACCCTACTACACTATTACCACCATTGTGATGGCTCTTGGGCCACTTGGCTGTCACTGTCAGCTGCTGCATAACCCTTGTGAGTTGGTGTAACACATCAGCAATGTGGTCCTGTCCCTTGCGAAGAGCCCTCATTGTTTCTCTAACCTCTCTATCCTCCTTTGCCATGCCTGTACCTCGAGTGCCCTGTTAAAAAATAATATGCTCGTCCGCCTATGTATGACTGTCCTCAATATCTACTTGTACTGATGGTTCAGATTGTCCCTGTTCAGCCCTGTTATGTCTGAAATTATATTCTCTGTGTCTATTATGCATGCCTGGACAACATTACCCAAGTTGTAAATAAATGCCCACTAGGCTGGCAAGACCGCTAGCTCTGATACCACTGTAGTATCCTTACTACTGATTTCAACAAATTTCGGTTTCGAAGTGAATGTATTTGAATTTGCAATTCTGAGCTGATTGGTTGTTCTGGGTGGTGCGTGTGTTTGAATGATTCGGTAGTATTAACGATTTTGATTTTCTCAGTGATACAACTATCCAGTGTCTATTGTATATGTTCCTTCCATATCTTGACTTATAATGTTACCCAAGCATAAATACACAACACATAAAATAAACACTACAGAGATTGATTTTAATTCCAGAAATACGTTTCCTTAAAGTTCCACAGTGATATCACATAATTAACTTAGTTCTGGAATACACAATTTAAATATCGTGCAAGATACCAATATACTGCAAATATGAGAATGAGTACCAACCAAATGTAAGCGCACTTCCTCTGCAATCGCGTGGCTGTACACCAATTTGCATGCATGTAGTGCGTGATTCCTTCAGCCGCCCCTCTCCTAGTAGACCCTGCTCGCCACACTGATAGCTTAATGGCCTTGACTGCAGGCCAATGATGCTGCCTTCCAAACTGTCGAGCTGTGCTTGGACGTGATTCACACCATGTTGGAAAGGCCGTATGTCTGATTACCACTCCCAATGATAGCTCTTCCTTGCGTCCTTAATATCCTTCAACTTGCAACGCGTATAAGAAAGACACGCCAGTAGATGGCATATGGACTGTTAGCCGTTCCTTATAGGAACCTGGACATTAGCTCTTGTCTCACGCGTGAGCTGTATGGAGAAGAGCGAATCCTTGACTTGTGGGAAGTTTGAGGATGAATGTGTTGACTGTCGCCCAGACTGGTATATTAACGTCACCCACAAACAACAATATTCTTCTTCCTGTGAATGAAGACCAGTCTTGTGACTTCGTACAGACAATAGACGATGCCACCACTAGATTATTGTTTACCAATATCTGAAATATTATCGATCTGGCATAGTGTTGAAGAGGTTCAATAATACTGGAAAATCACTGGCTTCTTTATTGTAGAACAAACTTAAAGTGAAATGTCCTCCTTACTAGTCAATGGAGCTCAATGTGAAATCTGAGTGATCTAACCAAGGTAGAGATGCTGGTTTTGCGTCCAACGCCTCGAGATTTTCTCCAAGGGTTTCCGTCCTTGAGAAAACAACCAGTCACGAAGTAACCATAATTCTTTTCCTTTGTTTTATATTTTTCGTGGTCCTTTTTCCGAGGTGTACTTTTCTCTTTTATAACCTCGAAGTGAGTGCTATACACACTAAGATGTGCACTTCTCTAAGTCTTTACTTCCAAGGGAATCCATGAATGGGAAACCTTGAAAAACGACCTAGAGCTCCCTAGGCATGGAGTGCAAGGATATTAAGAGTGCTCTCAGCTAGAGCTATTAAGCCTATGACCTTGCTAGTAAACCATACAATGGGAGATTCAATGGAGACAAAGGCAAGAATGCCAATATCTTCAAGAATCAAGATGAGAATGGAATGCAACTATGCTAGAAATGAGAATGCAAGCTAAGCTATGAAAAGAAGATGCAAGTGTTACAATCTAAGCTAATTAATCTATGTGAGCTAATCTAGAGCATAGAGATGAAACTAATCTAGGAAAGCATAAATATGAAGCTATGATGCAAGAAATGAAAGATGGACGCAAGAATGTCCTCAAAAAGCTCCAAAGTCTCCAAGCAATCCTGCAGCATAAGGTTAGTATTCAAAAGATGGATGCTAAAATGAGAAGAGAGCTCTCCTTTTATAAGAAATGAGAAAGAATGGACCATGGAGATTAAGAGACAAAAGATTTAATCAACGGTGGAGCTTGAAAGAGGAGCAATCCATGTGCACAAATATCCTCCAATGGAAAAATAAGAGTTGACTTTTGTGTCCATATGAGACAAAAAGTGCCTTTTCTTCTTTTTATAAAATAGGAATAATGCTTTATTTGTGCAACGTAGGATAAGAGGAAAAGTGGGGAGGCTTTTTACTTAATAAAAGAGGAGGAAACTCCTTTTAATTAAATAAAGACTTTAGGATAAAATGGTTAGCCCATAGAAAATAATCGAATAAATGATAGAACTAGGATTTGATCAAGAATAAGCAATTGATTATTTAGCAAAAGGGGCTAATAGTCTAGATGACCATTTTTGGGTGATTACATTTGCCCCTCTTTGACTAATGTGTGATCGATCTGAGAACACATTATGTCAAAGAATAGATCAGCCAAGAAGGCAATAGATAGAGATCTGACTCCAAAGAATGAAGTGCAGAGAGAGAGCAAATCCTGCATGGTCAGCCTGGTAGTGATAGTACTGAACACTTAGGAAAGAGATGGACAGTATTAGAACTCAAGACGAGAACTAACATGTCAAGCGCAAAGATAGATCGATCAGAGCAAATGAAATGGTCAAGCATATGCTCTGGAGAATAGCCAATAGGATATGATGTGTCTGCCCCCTCAGGATCGAAAGCGAAATCAGGTAGAGGGAAGGCAAAAGCAAGAGCAACGTGATCAAATCACTAGAAATCATAATCGAAGATGAAAGATGATAGGATAACCATCAAGCAGTGAAGATATGCCCCAGTCAAGACCTTAGAGAGAGATGGAGATGAAGAAATGAAGATGCCCCTATTGGTTCCCAAAACCGCAGATTGGAATCCTACAAGTCTTGCCAACTCGATGCTGGGATATCCAACCGGCTATGGCCAACTTGACGGAACTGAACGGTATAATCCGAGTTCCCTACACTTCTGGCTCTGCAAGGCCAAGGCGGGTGCACCTGATCCTGAACAAAACACTTAAGCCCAGGATGCTTATAGCAGAATGGTTAAAATGCGAATATAATGAAAGCTTACAAAATGGCAAGAATTATAGAAAGCTTTGTAAATTATGAACAAAAGTAAATGATTATATAAATAAAAGAGTGTTTTAAATAATAATTATGGATTAATACCACAAGTGAATATATTAAATCTTCAAAGGAGAGATGAAATAATTGCCAGCATATGAATTACGAATTAAGAGTAAAATAAAGACCAGTGCCTAATTGAATGGGCATATAGAGTCGATATTATAAGCTGAAACGTACAACTTTATAAAACTTTAATGAATTTAAAACTATAAATAAATTAATAATCCAGACGCGACGGATCAATTATATGAACGCTATTTTAAACTAGTCTAGGATGTATTTTAACTCCTGTGATGCGGACACAAACCAGACATAAATATGGAAACAATTAAGTATTTCACAATATCTATGTTTATTGAGTTTAAAATGGAATAATGATCCAATCCACTTATCCGAATATTAAAATATTGATAGAAATCAATAAAAAATATTTATAAAGGACACAACTTAATAATAATTTAAAAAACTCTAATACGCACAAATAAAATAGATACGCTTATAGATTTTGCCTGGAACAAGTTTGCACTGGGGACACTCCTTACAGATGATCAACCCAATACAAATTGACTCCAAATTCGCAATACAAATATATTTACTCAAAAATTCGCCATTCACGGGCTTAGTTCAAAATTTTCATCCCTTTGCCAATGCAAGAATAATATATCCAAATATAGTATTCTGTCAGTTTTTCAACCGGCTGTGTTCTCTCTTTTCTTACATTTTACATCTTATATTTATATAAAATCTAAAGGGTGTCGGTTGCTTTCCCAAGCACCGCACCTTTTCATAACAAATAACTAATATTTGTTAGATAATAATATAGTTTGATATGTGGATACCGAATTTTAAATCTTCAGAACTATGTTTATATTTGTGACACAGGCATAAATGGCGATAGAACAAATAATATTTGAACTATCATTCTAATCTTATAAACTCCCATAAATTGTATAATTTCATCTTCTTTATTTAAACATTGTTTGTTATATTTCTTCCGCTCAGGCTCGGGATTGTTTCCTGTGTTTTCTTTCATTTCCGTGTGGCTCTTGTGTTTCCATTCGCATTCCATTTAAAACCTGATATAAATATCAAACTTTAACGACACTTCTAGGAATTTGTTTGCTGTAGTCTATGCTCCAGTTTGGCATTGAAGACCACAGTTTCAACACACTCCTTTGCTGGCGGCATTACAGATAAAATAGTTCCAAATGCTGAGACTCCTTGCATAAACGGCTCCTCCATACACAGTCTGAGATTGCTAAAGTTGTCCAGACATGATCATCCACTTGCTGAGTATGATGGTCGAGCATGCCGGGAATAATTTGGCAGAGGAAAACGGCTATCAGGACTCGTTGATACAGCACATACTCCTGTTGGAACTCAAGCAGCACCCTGGTGACTGTCTTTGACCCTCTCCCGCGATGATGCTTTATTGGTTTGGCCTTAATTTTCAAATACTCAATGCGTTGAAGCAGAATATAGCCGCCTTCATGATTGACACTCGGGATTGGGATTTCTTATGTTGTCTTTCCTCATTATTGTGCCTTTCTCCTGTGCGTATCTCCACCCCTGCAATAAAATACAAAGTGTTATTAGATATCTATCTTGAATCACCTTAAACAATACATGGTTACGCGTTTTGGTTTATGTCATCGGACAAGGAGTATTTTTCCTGTATTTCTGAATATGTAGATGCATAAACGGTCCAGTCTTCAGAGATTTCCCGTTCTTAATTGCTTACTTCGAATTTTCTATGCATCATTAATATGACTACACTTTCTTTTATAATTTTATCAAGTCATTCCTGGGCCACGAAGTCTCACTACATTCCTCTGCTTTTCATCGCCCATTGCATCAAGCTTTCTTTCAAAGCCCCACTCTTGATCACTGCTACCACCGTTAAGCTCTTTTATGGCAAAGGTTGTATGTTCATTTATGACCACTTTGTAGACTGTAGCAAAGCCACTTGTACCGATGATATCCTTATTGGTTAGATTCAGTGTATGACACTAAATAATCAGTGCCTGAATAATAGATATAGACAATTACATAGGAGAAACAGAAAGGCAAAGATACCAGCATTAAATCACCAATTAGCATCCTTACAGTGAGTATCTTGGATAGACAAGTAGTATTTACAAAAAACACGAAGAAAGTGCTTGTTATGGAATAAATGAGAAAATTTGAAAAGGTCTTACATGCCGATAAAAGCAATAGAAAATGTAAACTGTACACAAAGATAACTACGACGATCTGGAATATTTAAAAGGATACAACTTTGATACAATTTGAAAGAGTAAATACTTAAGAAAATTTCAAAATTCTGCCTAAATTTGATATAAATTAGATGCAAACTGGAAAGGAAATCAGAGTTGTATAACCACAGGAACAATAATATCCAATAGAGTTCAGCAAGAGCAATTCTAAAATAATTTGAAAAGTAAGGCAACCCACAAGAAATCCCCAATACAACAACCATTCACAAGTACTTGTAATAGATGGGGAAAACTTATAAACTATAAAATCAGAAGAGACTATTTACATTGATTCACTTACAGTTAAGTGCTTCTGGGTAAATATATTTATGATGGTAATACATATGCAGACAAAAGAACCATGGACACTGACGGGTTCCTAAATGATATCATAAAAAGAGAAACCAATTAAGAAATGAAAGAAAACCATCCAAATATAAATCAAAAAGAGATTATAGGAGACGTTCAAATGGAAGCCCTGATTTTTTGAAAATTAGGACTCCATCAGCCCCAACGAAGATCGAAGGATCAAGCCTCAAATGGTCAACCAACTGCGCAGAAGAGGGTGAAATGCAATTTTGACGATCAAGGTGAGCTCAGATTTCGGTTTCGATCTTGGAATGAAGAGAAAAGGATGTGATATGAAAGACAAGAAGCGAAAGACGTGATCGGGAAGAAGCGAAAGGTGAGCGTAGTTGATTGACAGGTCCACGAAAGATGAAAGGAGAGCTCTCTCCATATGCAAGATGCAAAACTAACTAACATGAACCTAAAAATGCAAGCTATTATGAAAGGTGGTTTACTTGCAAGGTCACAAAGCTATTAGACTCTAATATTCATCATCGAGCATTATTGGTAGCGTCTCAAGATCATACAATACACACTAGTATAACTATGTGGATTTGAATATGATCTATATCAGATAGGAATGTGGAAATCCCACCTAGGCATCAAAGACATATAAGTCAAGATGACTAGTGTAGTGAGATTCCCTAAGTTTGATATAGCAAGATTATGCTCACATCGAGACACAAGAAAGTCAAGATGACTATAAGCATGCACTTGCGGAAAAAACAGTCAAAGATAATACCTTGTAGATCCTAGAGTCAAGTGGAACAAGCATAAATGCTCATGACAACCAAGATCAACAAAATATACCCACAGGCAGAAAGCAAATAAAACATGTCCTTATGCCCCAGTCTTCTAGCTCGGCATCATCGAAAACTATTAGGGATAGAACACTCATCAAAGAAATTATTACAAACAACACACGAAGAAATAAAGCAAATTTCAGTAAGTCAAGTGTTTAAGTGCGTGTGTAGGTCATAAAGTCAAACTTTGAGTATCGTATCTGCTAGTGAAAAATATTGCATCATTCGAGATTGCGGATAGGATATCTGATAAGTGTTGAGAAACACTCGACGCTAGGAAAGTGTTGAAAAACACAATTGGGGTGGTGTTGAAAAACACCGTTGGGTAAGTGTGACTATTTTTGGGGATTTTGAATTTTTTTGATTTTTTTGGTAGTTTTGAAATATATAATTTTTTTGAAGATATATCAAAGTGCCTATTGCTAGGTTTCCACTAAGATGATCATTTTTTTCAGGACATTTTCCAATTTTTAGAATTTTTAACAATATAGCATTTTTTTGGATTTTTTCAGGATCAATATGTACAAAGGATGCCCCCCAGATAGAATGGGCATCAAACTCGCAAGCAAGATCACATCGTGTAGTCCCAATGTTTAGCAAGGTGGAGGACAAGAAGGAATATCAAGCTAGTGGAAGAGATGGAAGACAAAAGAATGAAGGAAAGAAATCCTCAATGGCAAACTCTTCAAGAGTACCCAAGTTAGGGAAAAAAATGTCATGTAAAGCACATTTGGACAAGCAATAAAACACCAACATAGGATAAGTCACAAAAGTGCAATGCAAAAGAAGGAAAGGATGCAGTCCAAAGGAGTAGACATGTCAAGAGGCTTCATAGCATCGTGTTTTTACTCTTTTTTATTAGATCAAGACCAAGGGGAAAAGGATAGCGAAGGGCTAAAATGAATGGAGGAAAATAAATATGAAGGCTAAATATGAATGGAATGAAAGCAAGATCATCGTAAGATAGCTCACAAGATAGCCAAATGTTCGTGTATAGGTCAACATTGTCAAGATCAAAGAGAGAAGACAGAATGGATGAAATATGTAGAAGAACTACGCATGATGCCTGATTGCCAAGTTTTCATCATGATACTTATCCAAGGCGCCATAAGGGAGTGGTTTTCACCATATGACGAATTTATTTCTCTTTACTTTTACTACCAAGGCGCCTGTTTCCAGGTTTCCACCAAGACACATTTTCAATTTTTTTTTTTTTTCATTTTTCATTTTTCATTTTATTTTTTTGGAAGAAGGCAAGCTTTTTAGATAATTCTCCTTGAAATGATAAACTATTATATGCCAAGGCTTCAAAATGATATGCTCAAAGATGCTGATACGGAAAGGAAGATGGAAGAGAAAAATGGAGGATAAGGTTTTATGTAAAGCGAGTGAGGTTGGAAGATAAGAGGAATAGACAAATGAGGAAAAATAATAGAAGGTAGAATAATAATGAATGGAAGGATTGTGAAAGGGTAGATGAAAAGGAAGGCAAGATCAACGTCAACACACACCTTGAAGGGTGGCGAGAGGATGGAGGAAATGTGAATGAAGGAATATGAGAAGGAATATGGCGAATGTTTAGCAGAGGTTGCGGTTCAGGCACATGGAATGGAAGAATGTTTTTGGAAAAAGATGAGGCGGAAGCCTTTGGAAGCCTGAATGTCAACTTCCCTTTTTGTTTAATATTAGACTCTTTCAAGAGAGACTTTGGAAGGCATATAGCTGTAGGCTTTTCATTTCTTTTTGATGATTTAGAGAGAATATCTTCAATGATGGATTTTGGAACCCATACTTGTCTTGTAGTTTTCTTCTTAGATATCTCTTTGACTTTATACCTCCATGTCGATTAGAGGAGACATGGTAATATTTTTTTGATGGATTCTTGTATTTCTTCTTTTTCTTGTTTTGAACATTCAAGTTACTTCCAAAAGACTTGGGACTTGTGGAAGAAGGGAGATATGAATGGTTTAGATGGGTGGGTGGATGAAAAGGATTCAAGGGTATGCATCTATGTTGATCTTGAGGAAAGATAGGAGATGGAGGGACGTAAGGACCCAAGATGGATGGCGAATTAGGAGAGTTAGGAGGGGAAAGTGAAGAGACATAAGGGCCCAAGATGGAAGGAAGATGTGAAGCCTTTAGTATTGGTGGAAGAGGTCCAAGGATGGAAGTGGAAGATGCAAAAGGATAATCAATAATTTCATCAACATCTATATGACAACAAAGGACATTAGCATCTTTAGAGTGAGCATTAAGATTTGCAATAGGATCATGAACATCTTGAATAGGGGCAACTTCTTTGATAGGATTGTTCAAAGATTGCAAAGACTTAGGAAGAGTAGAAAGTGGAAGCGAACATGGAATGGTAGAATAAGAAGATGGAAGACTTTGATCTTGACAAGTATCTTTGGATAGCATAAACACATCGTTTTTTTCTTGATTTTCAATAGGCTTAGCATTGGAGTAACATCACTATTTTCAATAACCTCAATGGGAGTAAGGTCATCTTGATTGTCAATAAGCCCAATGGTGTAAGTAGTATCTTGATCTTGCTTAGGAGAAGACTTAAGACATGCTGGAATGAATGAGAAAGGGCGTAGAGGATCACAAGAACCTTGAAGCAGATAAGAGACATCATGAAAAGGATTAGATGACATGGAGGGTTCTTGATCTTGATCTTTCTTTATGTTCTTTTCTTTATTTTTAAAGTCCTCTTGACATGAAGCCACTTCTAATGACAAGGAAACATGTTGGGATTGCATGGAAGACTTTGGAAAATATGGTGAAAGACTAGCTGAAGTAAGCATTATAGCACATAAAGGCTTAGGCGCTTTAGGTTTAGCATTATTGAAAGTATTTGTAGCCAAGTGAAGGTTAGCTTGAGTTTCTTTAAGAGGTAGCCCTTGATGATAACTATGGGGAACTGCATGAAAAGTATTAGGACTTTAATTGGATGAAGGATTTGGAAGACTCGGAAGCTTTAGGAAGTGTATGGTTATTAGAGGAAGTAGAGGATGGAAGGGAACCATCACAAGACAAAGGTCCATCATTAACAAAATCTTGCTTGAGAGTGCAATCTTTATCTTCAGCTTGAGAGTTCTTAGAAGGAGGATTCTTATAATATTGACATTTCATATCAACACGGTACATTTTATATTCCTCAACATAAGTGGATGCATCATGTAGGTATTGTTGACAGAAATCATCAAAGTCTTGTTCAAAATCAGAATCATATGGATCACCATCACAATCTATCAAATGTGATGTCCCATTTCTAGTAAGCACAAGCACACGACTAGGAGGACTCTTAGGAATAGAGGTATCATAAGGACTATCATATTGCTCATCACGGTATGTCTTGATAAGAGAAATAAGACTCTTGGGAGAAGAGGAACTAGATCGTGAAGAAGAGGAAAGCGAAGACCTAGTGGAGGAAGAAGACTTGGATAATGAGGAATGTGAATAATGTTTAGAAGAGTCATGATAAGACTTGGAATGTGAAGAAGAATGAGAAGACTTAAAAGATGAAGAATGTTTGGAAGGAGGTTGTGACAGGATCATGTCTATGATCCTAGCAAAGGCGTCTGATTCAAGCATCTTTTCTTTTTTCTTTGCCTTAAGTTTATCATCCATGAGATATCCAAAAGGACTATTGGAGGAATAAAATTCTTCGAATTGAGCAATGAGTTCGAGATCATCCATTCTCAAGAGAGGTTCCATAACAAGGTAGTTGAAATTCATGGTTGTAGAAGAGAAGGAATCAAGCATGGAAGAAATGAATAGAAGAGATGAAATAGAAGAAGGTAGACTAGAAAATAAGAGGAAAAGAATCAAGAAGACGTGAAGAATTTAGGAAGAATCATGAAGAAAGAAGAGAAAGGATGAAAATGGAAGACTAGGAAGACATGGAAGATGTGGAAGAAAGAAGACTAAGAGTTATTTTGTGCAATTTGATACCATTTGAGTTCATTTGGATGTTGAGCAACATGTCATAGCACCTAAGATCTGACCTGGACCGACCAAGGAAGATTAGAAGTGACACAAATCAGTAAGACAACAACCAACAATGAGACAACAAAATAACTCTGTGCGATAGTTCCCAAGCAAGCAGTGCGACTCTTGGCCAGTGAACGTGAAAAACTTAGTTTTGAAAGCAATTTGGTCAATGTTGTAGGTTGCAAGTACAATTTTTTGGTTTCAAGCACAATAATATCAGGCAGCAGACAAGTTTGCAAACAGTAGGTGATCAAACATGTCATCAAACACTTGTGCAAGGGCAAAAGCAACCTTGCCAAGACAAACAATTATGATATCAAAATGAAAAATTCTATGAGCACTACCGCGATGTTTTTATGTTCGAGAACGTTTGCACGAGTAGATCACAGCGAGAACACTTCAAGCACTTCCTAGCCTAGAAGGACAAAGGCTCAATACTTAGCAACTTGGCCCACACTTGATGTCCCATCGCCTCACACAAAGTGGTTTCCCATGATAGATGTTGGCTTTGTCATGGAGGTGTCAATGACAAAACCAAAGGAACACAGATGGTGAGTAATCTTGGGGTGATCCGGGTTATTCCACTTGGATCAATCCTTGCACCAAGAAGCTAAGCGGCAAAATAGGGTGGCTTCTACCTATGGTTCTTAGTAAGGGCTTCCATTCGTAATACTCCCCTTGCTCCCCGAAGGGACTCCTTACCTTGCGGCAAGTAACGGATCTCGTGGCCACAAGAGTACCTTAAACATTCTTGCTCAACATTTTCCTTATGGTCACAATTCCACAAATACTCACATTAAGCGAAGACAAGTACTACGTCTACCAAAGTTTTGTGTCCTTGATAGCCTTGAGTTTATAGTGGGTCGGAATAGCTGGCAAAAAGCTTGTCCCCACTTGAGTCGTTTCTCTTGATTGCTCAAGAGCAGGCCCGCTAAAAGATTCTAATTTACACAAAGAATGGATAAACTTGTGAGGTTCAAGGTTTTTGTTTCACCACAAGGGTGAAAAGCATACTCCCCTATCTCAAAGTTTCTCCCAAACACACCAAGCAAAGGTTCAATTACCCTCTTGCTTTCAAAATCTAAAAGTGGGTCAAGATTTTTGGTTCACCACAAGGGTGAAGAGCATACTCTCCTACCACCAAAAGATTCCTACAACAAGATCTTAAGTGCCTAGTAAATGAAACAACTAGTATATGCCGCACTCAAAAGAAAGCAATTAAACAAGCAATGATTGGTTTTTATGCGGTGGGCAGCCCTACAAAAACCGTTAGTAGCCCTTGTGCATTTGAAGCTTTGACATGCGTTGTTTTTAAGCAAATAAGAAGGCAATGAAAGCACCTACAAGCACAACTTGTTAGTCCCACAATGAATTAGCACATAAAAACCAATAATAATCTGCAAATAAGCCTCTGTTTTACAACAACAAATCAGAAATCCGAAAGTAGGAAAACTGAAAACAGCAAGCAAACTAGCAAATCTGGAAATAATTTAATAATCTGATAGCAAAATTAAACAGAAAATACCAGGCGGCATTTGACAGCTAATATGCATCATTTAAAAGCTCGCAGGCGTGATCAAAATACTCATAGGCGTAATCAGATTGTTCATAGACGTGATCAAAATGTGCATAGGCATGAACAGAATGTGCATAGGTCTGAACAGAATGTGCATAGGCATGAATAGAATGTGCATAGGCGTCATCAAATTTCTCGTAAGCGGCATCAGAATGCTTGTAGGCGGCGTCAGATTTCTCATAAGCGGCGTTTCTCTTGTTTGGGCAAAATTGACAAAAAAGTGACGCTGAAAATATACAAAACTCGATAAAAATGAAGAGAATGAGGCTCAAAGCCCCACGGTGGGCGCCAAAAATGTACACACTAAGATGTGCACTTCTTCAAGTCTTTGCTTCCAAGGGAATCCATGAATGGGAAACTTTGAAAAACGACCTAGAGCTTCCTAGGCATGGAGTGCAAGGATATTAAGAGTGCTCTCAGCTAGAGCTATTAAGCCTATGACCTTGCTAGTAAACCATACAATGGGAGATTCAATGGAGACAAGGGCAAGAATGCCAATATCCTCAATAATCAAGATGAGAATGAAATGCAACTATGCTAGAAATGAGAATGCAAGCTAAGCTATGAAAAGAAAGATGCAAGTGTTATAATCCAAGCTAATTAATCTATGTGAGCTAATCTAGAGCATAGAGATGAAGCTAATCTAGGAAAGCATAAATACGAAGCTATGATGCAAGAAATGAAAGATGGACGCAAGAATGTCCTCAAAAAGCTCCAAAGTCTCCAAGCAATCCTGCAACATAAGGTTAGTATTCAAAAGATGGATGCTAAAATGAGAAGAGAGCTCTCCTTTTATAAGAAATGAGAAAGAATGGACCATGGAGATTAAGAGGCAAGAGATTTAATCAACGGTGGAGCTTGAAAGAGGAGCAATCCATGTGCACAAATATCCTCCAATGGGAAAATAAGAGTTGACTTTTGTGTCCATATGAGACAAAAAGTGTCTTTTCTCCTTTTTATAAAATAAGAATAATGCTTTATTTGTGCAACTTAGGATAAGAGGAAAAGTGGGGAGGCTTTTTATTTAATAAAAGAGGAGGAAACTCCTTTTAATTAAATAAAGACTTTAGGATAAAATGGTTAGCCCATAGAAAATAATCGAATAAATGTTAGAACTAGGATTTGATCAAGAATAAGCAATTGATGATTTAGCAAAAGAGGCTAATAGTCTAGGTGACCATTTTTGGGTGATTACAAGTGCAAGCACACAAAACTAAGCCATGTGGGATAAAAGCTCACTTAAGTCACTTTTATAAGATAAAGTAACTTTAAAAGATAAAGTGACTCTATAATAAGGCATAAAGTGACTTTATAACAACACTTTATAAAATAAAGTGATTTGACTTTAGAAACAACGCCCAAATAATAAATATTTGCCCACGCAAACCTGTGATTGACTGACATCCTCTGAAATGAAGCCATTAGCCTATCCGGATGGATAGATAGACTAATCAGGCATCTAAATGGCCTACTGCTGGGAAGGGGACATTCCAAAGGAAGAGGACACGCATTATGGTTTTGGTATGATCTCTTCCAAGAATCGATCTCTATTTATATGCAAATGGAGGGCCTCATCAAGAGGCCGACTTGGTTAATTTAAACAATAAATATATTTCCCCAAGAGGCCGACTTGGGCCCTTTCCAATTATTATTTAAATTAAACAAATTAAGCATATAAAATTGATTTTGTTGATAAACAATAAATATTAAATATTCCCTAATATTTAATATTATTATTTATGCATATCGAAATTTACAAGTTGTTAGATATTTGCCGTAAAGGCCAAAATATCAACATTGATTACCATATAATTCTCGTCATTTATATGATGAAATGATGCATGATACTCATATTATATTATATCACCTTCATCCACAGGATTCAATTGCCAATTTAAATGATATAGTTATACTCTCTATTATGGTCTGATAATGTAAACTATCAATATTAGAGTTGCTTCATATTGGAATGCCTTGTATTAACTGTGTGTTCTAATGCTGATTGGCCCGCACATCTTCACCGATTTGCAATGTCTGCTATTATCTATGTCTACTCCCATCCATTCTTTTTTTATGCCAGTCTATCAATGGGCCCGATAGAGAAGACGTCATATCTGTCTTGCATGAAGAACTCCCAATATTGCTTTCTATATTACTCGTTCATGACGGAGGATCAATAGATGTTGGGTACGAGTCTACGCAGATATGAATGGGCTACGCTGGGATTAATTTCATCAGAGATACTCCCCTTTTCCTCTTCTCCATAGCCAAGTATTACTAGGAACAGATTATAATATTAATTGAAGCTTTTCATTTGCATTTTCACCAATAGTCTCTGGCTTTCTCTATTCTCCACCTGTGCTTTTATTCAGCTATTTCTGAAATGAATCTATCTACTATGTCTTTAAACACTTTCTTACATTTGCAGCCTGACTCTGATACCATGTTATTTCCAGAGATCAATTGCAAATGTAATCCCACTGCTTTCAAAGTATGTGTTTTCCAAATGCATTGATCTCTTGTATATATATATGGCAAAGACAAGAAGAGACATGTCCCTTCATGGGACATGTCTATTCATTAATCTAATTTATTAATTTAACTATATAGTTATTATAATAATAAATATAGATTAACTTTTTATATATATATTATGCATATTAATATATAAATAATATCAATTATTATATATATTAATATATATGTATATATAATAAATTATTTCTTAAAATAATCATATAGTCAGTTTTATTTATCTGACCGATGCTACATGCATCAACATCTCTCATCAAGAGTGTTCACCTTAGAATGCAACTTTTGAAACTCCTCTATTAGTTGTGCCTCAAGCACCTCTTTTAGGCATGCACCTCTCAATTAGACTTTAGAAAATTCTGTGATTTTGAATGGCTCTTTTAGACAAGTGTGCCCCTATCTTTTGTATTCCTAACTTTGAAGTTTGAAATCAAATTCTCTAATTGAGGTGCACACTTTGCAATATAATTTGTGAATTTGTTTATGAAAACCAATTTCTTTCACATAGATGCAACTTTGTATATGTGATTTCAGAACTAACCTCAAGTTTCCTTTTGCCCTTGTTAGGTTTGCATCTAAAAATTGCAATTTTGATTCCAAAATTAATTGTTTATTTTCCCTTTGTCAGGTGCTCATCTGACTGATTTTTCTTTTTGGAAAACCAAATTCATTCCTCCTTAAATAGGTGTGCACTTGCATTTGTCAATGGGAATCTATACTGATAACAAGTCAGCTTAAAGTTTCCTTATAAGGTGCACACATGACCTCATGCGTTGGCCATTTTCTTGACCAAAACTGTCTTCATCTTTCTCTTTCTGAAAGTGTCCAAATGTTCTTTTCACTTTCCCTGTATTGAAACAAAGAAAGACGACTAAAACAAACTAGACTAATAGGGCAAGACATTCAAATATGACTGCTTGAATGGACAGAAAGACAAGGTTTTAGCTTTGAAACTTGACATAACACAAAAATTTCATGTGGGTACAACAAACCTTTTGTTGCTTCTTTCTATCCTCAAATCAAAATTTTAATGATGTATTATTTAATTTGTGGAACTAAGGATCCTGTTTGTATAAGCTTTCTTTTTTTTTTCTAAAGAACCATTACTTTCACTAATTTGGATTTTTTTTTCTCCTGCAGATATATGTATAAACTTTTGAAGAAAAGAATGCATAATATAGGTGTCAAGAGTAGCATTCGACCAATCTTTTCACTGCACCAAAAGGAAATAGAATGGCTTGGCTTATATGCCTACAGGAAAGCTCTACAGAGAAAGCAATCTAGGTACAGACAATTACTTTCTTTCTTGGAAGCTAAATTGCGTAGTCTGAAGTACCAAGATCTTGTTGAGTCAATAGAGTTGCGTTCTGCTGTTGATGACTGCCATTCTTCTGTATTCTGGCAAATAAAATATTAAGAAACATAACTCTAAGATGCCCTTGCAAGGAAATTAATATCTTCTTTGGATGCACTCAGAAATTTAAAAGCTAGAAACATTCTAAGCTCGTAGCTTATATTCTGTTGATATTCAGAACTTAATGCATATTGGAAAGTTGTATTGTCAAAGGGATCAGTATGAATTATTATGTGTATCAATATTACATTTTTAAAATGCCTTTCTCCAAATCAACATGGCAAACCATCTTTTAACTACAAATTTCTAATTTTTTTCCGTAACTTTGTATACTTTTTCTTCTATTTCCCCTTAGTGTTGGAACTGCAGTTATTCCTTAATTCCCTTTGAAGCTTTAAATCAATTCTTGCATAATTATATTAAACAAAAGATGGAATAAGACCAAGAGGATGTTAAGTTTTTTGGTTTCTTTCTATTTCTTGTTAAATCTTCTCCTATTAGAAAACCTGTCCGTGGGATCAAGGAAACTTTCATATTATTAGTCCGTGTTCTTCAATTTGATATTTGAACGAAGAAAGCATTTGAAATTGCTTTCTATCATCTGTGCATGTTTCCTTCAATTATGTAAGAAAAATGATGTCGCAATAAACCAAGAAATTCTATCATCTCACAATGTTTTAGAATAACCTCTGTTTCTCAGTGAAAATTTAAATTAATGAGTAAGCATCACTTGATTTATAAACAGAGGACGTTTTTTCCTTTACATATACTGAACATATCACAGAATATCATTCATTGAATCTCAATTACACAACACAATGGTTATATAGCTATAAATTAGCTATAAATAAGGAATTCACAGGTTCCATATGAAACTAATTGATAACAAATATTGCTTAATATAAACAAACAAGCTCTAACAAATTACTAACAAAGAAACAGATCAATCAAACTATGCAGGTGATAATGATGGAATATCCAACATTCCCCCCTTATTACATCATTGTTTTAAATTACTAATAAGCGAAACCTAAAATGTTTCAAACTTCATGTGGGCAAGAGGCTTTGTGAAGATATCAGCATGTTTCTCTTGAGTGGAGCAGAATTGAAGCTGGATGTTGTTTTGCTGAACATGTTCTCATATGAAGTGATAGTCAACTTCAATATGCTTAGTTTGTTCATGAAACACTGGATTATGAAGAAGCTTTAGAACACTAATTGTCACAATAGAAGATTGTAGGCTGATTTTGTGCTACCCCCAATCCTTCTAATATGTGACACAACCAAACTGCTTCACACACTGTTGCACTTGTGGAATGATATTTTTCTTTTGTTGAAGAACGAGCAACTGTGGCTTGCTTCTTACTTCTCCAAGAAATTGGACCAGAACCCAAGAAGAAAACAAATCCAGATGTGGATTTTCTATCATCAACTGAACCTACATAATCTGCATCAGTATACCTTGTCAAGAAGAATTGATCACTCCTTTTATATTCCAAACCATGATTCATTGTACATTGGATATACCTTATTACCTGTTTTGCTGCTTTCCAATGACACATTTGTGGATCTCGCATGAATCTTGATAGGTAATTAACAACAAAACCAATGCCTGGTCTAGTATAAGTCAGGTAAATCAAACCTCCAATCATCTATTGAGAGAAAGTTGCATTCACTTGAAGAGATTTATTAGAGGTAGATAATTGCAGACTCGATTCCATAGGAGTAGACATAGGTTTGGAATCCATCATTTTGAACTTCTCAAGTAATGTCTTGGCATATTTTCTTTGTGATACAAAGATACGGTGTTTTGTTTTCCATACCTCTAAGCCTAGACAATAGTACAGTAGCCTGAGATTTGTCATATCAAAAGCTTTCTTGAGATCATTTTTTGTTGTTTTAACCATTTCTTCTGAACTTCTTGTGATAACCAAGTCATCAACATATACATTAATGATCACAATATCCCCCCCTTGATCCTTGAGGTAGAGATTGGGATCATATGGATGCTTAGTGAAACCATGTTGTAGCAAATGTTCATCAATTTTTATATACCAGGCTCTTTGAGTCTATTTGAGACCATATAGGGACTTGACAAGTTTGCATAAGGTCTCCATTTAGAAATGCACTTTTTACATCCATTTGGCATAGTTTCCAACCAAATTGGGCAGCTAAAGCAAATATCATTTTAATGATCTTAATTTTAACAATGGGGGCAAATGTTTCCTCATAGTCAATCCCCTCTTTTTGGGCATAACCCTTGGCTACAAGTCTAGCTTTATGTTTATCTATGCTACAATCTGCTTTATACGTAGTTTTAAATATCCACTTACAACCAATTGCTTTCTTACTAAGAGGTAGATCAACAAGCCCTCAAGTGTTATTTTTCATCAGAGATTGATATTTTGCATCCATAGCCTCTTTCCAAGGCTTTGACTCTAGTGCTTTCTGAGCAATAGATGGCTCAAAATTATCAACAACAGAAAGTCATCATTGCAAAATTTACCTCATTGCGAGCCATACTGTGAGTCCTTGGACCTGAAGTGGAGGTGTTTGGAACTCCATCTAATTTTGCATCTCGGATGGTACTAGTATACCACCTTGGTAATGGTTTTGTGACATTGGTGGGTGTCAATTGACCACTAACATTCTCATTATTTTCCCTATCTATGTTGAATATAGGAGCATTGTTTGTAGCATATGGTGACATAGGAGGAGAACTTGGATCACTCTTCTCATCAAAAATTACATCTCTACTAATGTGGATTTTCTTTGTGTTGGGACCCAAAAGGTGATATGCCTTGGATTCATTACTATATCCAAGAAAAATACAATGCATTGACTTTTCATTTAGCTTCTTCCTTTTTTGTTTAGGAATATGTATATAGGCAGTGCATCCAAATACACAAAGATGAGAGATAGAAGGTTTTACCCCTGTCCATGCTTCTTCTGGAGTGATGCCATCAAGGGCTTTGGTTGGTGCACGACTCAAAAGATAAATTGCTATATGAACAACTTCAACCCAATGTGCATTCTCTGGTTGAGAATCTTTCAACATACTTCGGACCATCTTCATGATGATTCAATTTCTGTTCAACAACTCCATTTTGTTGAGGTGTGTATGCTGCAATCAATTGACGCTGAATCCCATGGTCCTTCATTTTGCGAGTGTGATCATCAACAAATAGTTGAAAGTACTTGTATCCTTTATTGCTAGGTGTCATAAGGCTGCATAGATCGGTATGCACTAGCTGTAAAGGTTGGCTGGCACGATGCTCTCTAGGATAAAAGGGCGTTCTGTGTTGTTTTCTAGCAAGACAACTAGAACAAACAACTTGACTTCTCAAGTGATGGAAGCCCTTTGACCATGTGTTGTTGATTGAGGTTTAGCAAGTAACTATTGCTCAAATGACCAAATCTAAGATGCCAAAGCATAACAAGATCATTGTCCTTAGTCACTAAGGCCTAATGATCATCAATTGTATCAAGCCTAAACATTCTACCAATCTTAGTAGCAACATTTTTTTGCATTTTGTGACTTATTTTGATAAGACAAACCTTTTTATCTAGATTTGTACCAAATTCAATTATTAGGTTATGATCAAGAAAATGATTAACAAAAACACGATTTTTATAAGTCCTGGCATGTACAAGACATTAGTAAGCCACAACTATGTGTGCCAAACTTCAAAGAGATGTCACCAATACTTGTGATGTTGTAGGTGGTATCATCTCGAAGAGTAACTGTACTGTGATGAGGTTTCAATGTACGAAACCACTTCTTTTGTCCAGTCATGCGCTTGGTAGCACTTGAGTCTGCATACCATATAGAGGTAGATTGTGAACCATCTTCTGAAGTGTGAGCTGAAAGCATTTATTCCTCATTTGGAGAATCTTCCGCTTCAACAACATTGCTTTGTTGTTTCTGTTTGTCCTTTTTCTGCCATCGTGGTTTGGCACTTCAAAATGGCTTCTTTGGACATGGTTTATTGGATGGTCCCTTGTTGAATTATACCAATAATTTTTCACATCATGTCCAACTTTGTCACAGATTAGATACTTCTTCTGCGGTCTGGATGAATTACCAGATTTGGGAGTTCCAATGAACTGCTTCTTAGGCTTTTTGCCTTTATGACATGTAGCCATGGCACGAGACTCTTCTTTTTGAAGAAGATTTACAAGCTTCTCAAATGCAGGTGTAGCCTTTGTGACATTCAAAGATGTCACAAATATCTTGTATCTGGAGGGCAGTGCCCATAGAACAATAGGCACTAATAATGCATCATCAATTGTTTCTCCAAATGCTTGTAGGGAAGCCCTCAACTTAGCAAGCCTTTTGAGAAAGGATTCCACTATTCTCCATTCTTCATTTTTAAGTTGAGAGCTGACTTTACAAATTTAGGATCTGATTTTGATTCTTCGCTTCATATACCGTCTTGAGCTTGTCCCATGCATCTTTGGCTATCAACAGGTCATGGATAAAGGGATGAACTTCATTAGATACACTGAACACAATGATCAATTTGGCCTTTCTGTCGGCCTGATCAAATTTTGTTTGTCCATCAAACTCTGTTTGGTGATGTGTTTTGGTACCATTGACCACATCCCGAACTTCCTCAAACTCAAGCTGAGCTTCGACTTTCATTTTCTAGGTAGAATAATTATTCCCTCACAATAGTTGAGAATTGGGAAGGAGAAATTTTGGAGAATTTCCTACCATTTTGTCAACTAGATATAGATGCTATTTTGCCCTATTTCGTGGCACTCAAATTATTAGTGGAAAAAGAACAACCGAAAACGTACAATAAGTCATTATGAATTTTTCAATGTCCAAAAGAGACTATTGCTATGAAATATTACAACAATTTTATGAAAAAGACCTCGGGAGTATTACTATCTGACCATCACAGACATTAAAAAAAATACATAGAAGTGTATGATGACATGTCTAACACTCACAATAGAACTATTAAAACAAGAACTAATCTCCGTCCAAATGTAAACATTAAAAAAAAATAATAACTCTTCTACAATACCATTGGACAATAGCGCCTTGACCACCATGAGCTGCATCGGTCTTTTGATAAAAACAATCTCGGGCTTCAACATTGAAAACAACAAGATGACAACAAGGAAGGCCTTGATAGCCTACATTAGACATCTCAAGATACTGGGCTTTCTTTGTGAATTGTGACCAAAAACATTCACACTGTCAACTTAACATGACTTTGGGAATTGATTTTAAGTCTCCACCATGCTATATATTGGAGGTTGTGGGCACCTCAAACATATTTGCAGCTAATAAGAAAATCGACCTCAAGCTGTCTTTGGAATCGAACTCGTTGCATTTCTCATGCCACAATAAGAAATGAAGATGTTGGGAATTTGACTATGGAAGATGATGACCCATACACACACGACCTAGCAAAACACTATCTTGGCTTCTCCAAATTTAAATTCTAATAAAAGCTCTGCTCATAATTATTAGGCGCAAAATCCACAACACGAGATTTAACAAACTATAGATCCTCTAATCAACAACATTAAATCTCGATGATTGGAAATGCATAAGGATGATAGACTAGTCGCAACATCAAAGTGGATTCAACACTCTCACTTCTAGATTCAATGCTTGAGAAAAAACGACAGAGGCATATACTAGTTAGTTGAATGAGGTAGATACCAATGCAAGAAATCAGTGTATGTGAATCCATCCATGGTTGCAATCTAAGCTCTTTGATGAATCCTCATGCCACAGGCTACAAAGCCTTTGACCAACCAGAAATGTTCGCCCTTCACACGGAGACCAACCTTGCAACAACCAGTCAATCATGTAGCAATGAACCGATTTGTCAATGTAGAGATATCACATCAAATGACAAACTCTAAGGATCAAACGCCGTCACCTCTACAATAAGCCATGGTCATAGAGAAGCTCCCCTCACATCACGTTCTTGATCCACAAATCGTTTGCACAAAACTACAATAGCGATGGAAAATAAATTGCCAAAAACACTATCCCGCTGAAACAAAACTTTAGACTCTCTGTCGAAAACAAAGATCATGAACTGGAAGAGAATTATAGATGACGAATCCTCTCCTAATCCGTTGGCATAATATATAATCTTTTGTCAAGGAATATGCACAAAATCGATATTTTCTCTGATACCATATTAGAGAATATCATTCATCGAAGCTCAACTACATAGTAGAATGTTTATATAGCTATAAATTAGCTATAAATAAGGAACTCACAGGGTCCATATGAACCTAATTGATAACAAATATTGCCTAATATAAACAAACAACCTTCGACAAATAAACAAATCAATCAAACTATACGGGTGATAATGATGGAATATCCAACAGAACATGAAATGTGTTTGGTTTAGTTCGAACATGGAAATTTGTATAGAACAACACTTTTATCACTTGTTTGTGCATGATATCTTGAAAAATCAAATAGTCAACAAAAATGTAAAAATGTAAAAGAAACTTTGATGTCTAAGTTGTGTAGGGGAAAATTAGGTATTGAAGGGCCCTTGAAACCTGTTACATTAAAACATAGAGCAACAAAAGCACAACAAAATGTTCACTCAACTAACATCTAGTAGACTACACACAACAACAAAGACAAAAAGACAAACTAGACCAACTAGAGGCTTGTTAGAATCTCTACAACTTCTATTTCCTACGAATAGAAGTCCTCGTGAAGCTTGGTGAAATTAATGAGCTTATTTTTCTTGGCTTCGAAAGAATTTTTCTTACTAGCCCATGTCTTCTTACTTGTCCGAACATAAGTATTTTTCTTCTCAACTTCCATATCCTACTTAACCTACCTTTCCTTGAGGTCTCTAAGCTTATTAGTAAGAATTTGATACCCGCGGTGTTGTTTTTCTTGGAACAATTACTGACTTGCATCACTCTCCGGGGTCTAATTTATAGACTTCAAATCTTTGTAACATTCTAAATTATCTCAATATAAATAACAACAAAAAAATATCACCACAAAATTAATTATAATTGATAAAATAAGACTTGCACTTTTCATTACTTCTAAAAACTAAAATAGAATTGAAATACTTTTTGTATGAACATGAAATTTACCAAATAATAGATTTAGCTGCTCTTTTCATTAGAAAGAAATCCATTAACAAGGAGAGAAAAAGGTGATTACTATTTCATTCTTCCATCATGGATTCTCTTACAAGCCTCAACATAACTAAGAGAGGGAAAAGATCGTCGGGTGCTTTACCTCCAAACTATAGACTAGTGGTCCCCACACTTCCTATTGGAAGTGGCCCTACCTTGTATGAGTGCATAGACATAGGGATAGGTCTAATTGCCATTTGAGCCCGATGTTTAGAACTAACACAACTCATAGTTGGTAGCACACTATAGGTTCCTACTAACTAGTATGACTCTTCTGACTCTAACATGTATTTGGTTCATGTCAATTGAGGGTTGTATGAAAAGCACTGCACCACCTTGACCAAGGTTTTGAAGTTACAAGTACGATTTATGCATTGTCACTATTCACCACCCTTGCTTGATTTATACCTTTATTCTTGAGTTCATTTGACTTAATGGTTTACAATTTAACTGATAAAGGCTACTACAATATGTTTACTAACACAAACGACCATTAACTACGTTAAATGGATTCGAACCCACTATCAAGCCAATTACTTATATGTCTATTGACATTAATGGACATTATTGACCTTTAAGGGAGAGAGACCCACTAGGAAGCCATTGTTTACATATCTACTGACAAAAAACTATCATAACAACCTTCAAGGGATTGAGACCTCCTAACATACAATTGTTGTTTCTTAAATCAGATTAATAATGTATCATGCATGATTCCATTTTAGTTGTATTAACATGATATTAAGGTTAATCAAGTCCTTTGCAACTGCATGGGTTTTTGTGTAATATCCCAGACGGATCTTTTTTCCCGAATACTCCTCAAATAAATCTCAGAAATGTAAACAAACATTCACATGCAAAATGGTATTGATTTAACAAAAATAACCAACAATACATTCTCATAAATCTCTCAGAAAATGTTATCGTATTATACAATAGCAATACAATAACATTGCAACTACAAAATAATCCAATTTGAAATATAGAATGCAACAACAAGATTGGATAATCAAGAACCTGTAAATACAATGGTGAACTCTACTGTAAATTCACCCCAGAGATGAACTGGGTTTCCGTCCAATCCATCGAGAAAGCCTGAAGGTTTCTGTCCTTAGGTTTCAGAACCGAAAGCTGAAGCTTTTTGGATTCTCCAAGAGAAATAAATTCATAAACTAAGCATGTCCAAATGAGACTCCAAGCCTTCTTTTAATGTTGCAACTGTGACTCTTCAATTTCCCTTCTCTGTCTTTTCATATTCCCACTTTAAGTCACTTTTAAATAAATATCACCGTTAAGTCATAAAGTGACATAATAATAAAGTAAGGAATCTTCTGGTATTAAAACAGAGGGCCAAACAAACTCGGAAGATGACGTGTGATAGCTTGTCGGAAAGCTCTCGGCGAGATGCTCCAAGTCCAATACTGAAATGCCAAGAAAATTGAACTCTGTTGACTTACTATAAATAGTAAGTACCCTAGAAACCTTGTGGAAACTACTCTGATTGGTTTGAAATTGGAATTACCTAGGCCAAATACCACACTGATCCTTGCAAAGCCTCGGTTAACCCACTAGACCATGATGAAGTGGCTAACGATGCAACATGAAATAATGTGCCCGAAAAAGGGGTCATTACAAATCATCCCTTTCCAAAGATTGCTTGCCCTCAAGCAATCGGTTTCTACATGTTGTGACCAAAATACCTGGATCCCATACCAATCTCAAGGAAGCTGCTCCACCAACCCATCGTGAAAAATTGAAACAAACAATATGTCCCAACTTGTGAAGCCAATCACACAACAACAATGCACTGAACATTCTAATGTCGGGATCCCAAATCACCCAATGTACCTGATTAGTCGAATCAACCTGCCCTGTGCTGCCATCATCTGCGAAAAAATCCTCAATCCAACTGAGAACCTCGCTCCAACTGAGGTCACAAGCACCACTCAGGTCAAATGAAGGGGAGAACTTAACACCATACCAATCAGCTCCCTGAATAAATACCAACTGCAAGAATGTCCCTCCTGGATCCTACAAACAAAAGGGCCATCCATCTCCCCAACTGACTGAAATATTCTGTCATTCCATGCCCATAATGAGTGAATTGCCCAAAATGTCCAACTGCCATAACACCGCCCCTCTAATATGAAGCCCGAACTAGAAAGTGCGCTGACAAGGCAAACTACCAAGACTGCAGGACATGACTTCCTCCTCCAAGAAAGGAAGCATACCAAACCAATCACCCATCCCACACCTAGGCAATAATCGGAAAAGAAAGTCCTCAGTAGGTGGGCTGAATGGAAAACAAAATTCATCCCATACAAAGTGGCCATAATGTGATGCACTAACCAACTCCATTGGAAATCCTGAATCAACATTAGGATTCCATAGCTCTCTCTATACCTGGAGTCATACAATGCACACCCTTGTGTGAAAAATTCACACCATCAAGCATAATCATCATACCAAGCTCAATAATCCCGTATTGAAGAAACTCTACCCAATCGTCATCATCATGCCCAAAATCTGTGGTGATAGAGTTACCATAGGCACTGGATGAATCGATACAATAATGTAGTGGACTACCAGCTCTGTGAAAAGGGGAATGAATCAAGGGATGCTCAGCAACACAAGACATCTCTCCATCAGTGAGAGATAGCGCAAGGAAAGACATACCACCCATCATGCAATAAGACATAACTGCCCATCTTGAACTACTGATGTAGAAACCAAACTGCTCAACAACTGAGCTCACCCCGCTACTCCAATCTGGTGACCAAGATCCATCTCTAGTAACTGACCCTGGGTCCCAAATCTTGCAACCAATCTCATCCTCATCATGGAAGTAGGAAATATCTTCCTCATCTAGCTCAAAAAGGGGATTATCAAATGTCAAATCAACACCCATCTCAAACAAGGAATTGTCAACCACCTAAAAGTGGTCTAACTCATAAAGAAACTCTGGGTGACCCACATATCTTTTGGGACAACTATCCAAGTCATAAGTCTGTTGTATGCTATCAAGCTCCTAAATCACGTCCTGAAAGAATTTAGACCTTTCCTTGTCGTCCTATTCCTTGTACTAGCTAGAGGCAATAATCTGATTTCTTGCTTCCTGAAGAGAAATATGTGTGTGTTCCAAAGTACCCTGAGTAACATTGAGCTCTTTATTGCGTTTATTAATCTCATCCTCCTTTTCCCTCAACTGCTCAGCGTATTTTCCAGCAACCTGTAACAGGTAGTCACGATCTGAAAGTAAACACAGATATTCTGATTTCCAATCCTCAAATGCTGTTTTGACCCCCTGTAAATTTATAACATAGGATCCAATCCTTATACCATCTTGTCCTTTATCCCTTTGAGCTTTCCTTTATAGATCATCAATAACTTGGTGAGTGCTATCATGGTGTACAAGAGCTGCAATAATGACATCATCACTGACTTTCAACTGACTCTTCAAGGCATGCTTCTCATCATTGTTATTCTGGTATGTACTACCAAGAGGGTCATCTATATCATTATTATGCATAAGTGAGGTGCTGCTAAAGAAATCACACGATTCCTCATTACATGAATCGCTAAAGGCTTCCAATTGATTACCGTAGCCTTTAACCATAATTGTGTTGAACTCAGCCACTAAGTCACCAAAGTAGAGCTGTGAGCACTCTTCACCTGAGATGGTTGATCCTTCCTCCATATTAATCATCTTGGCTGATTGTAAACTCTTTTCCTGATTAATACCGCAAACATGTTCCTGTGACCAACTCTCTTGGCATATAAAACAAATCTGCCTTGTTCTCACTTGATCCTTGTCCATTACCGAGGATCCTGCAACCTATAAGCCTAATGATATTTGTTCATTTTTAGTCAATAAATTCTTGAATCTTTCAGCTTGAAGCTTAATCAATTCAGTTGAGAGCTCACATGCCACAGTTGAGGACTTTAGTTCTCCTCTCTAGATTGCCAACACATCTAATTGCAATTGTTTACATATGTCGATATCCTCATCTAAAATCAAGGACATGATGGTCTTAATGCATGTCTTCACCTCATCCGGATGATGCTTCCTGAAATTACTTAGGAGGCACTAAAATAATTGTTGAACCATTTTATCACAACAAGGATTCAACACGTGACTGAAAATTTTAGTACTTGCCATTAATTCCAAGATTTTTACTTGCTTACCAAAGGTAGGATCTCTATCATTTTTCAGTCCACCTAAACTATCCACAATCAACTGTAATACCTGTCTCCAAATGCAATCGATATAAGGAGTAATAGGGGCTATAATCCGTGTGATCTCACTAAGACATGAGGTGACTGCAAGCCTAACGTCTTTATGTGGATGATTCATAAGCCTGCATTGGACCAAAGCAACCATTAAGGGACGCATAGCCCAATTGAAAAGCCTGCAATCATATTGATCTATCCTAGATAGATACAAATTTATTTCATATAATTTGGCAAGCATACCTCCCATAGTTTTTTGCTCCTCCAATTGCTATCCAAGACAACATAACTCATTTCCTATCTCAATTTCCTTATGTATGTCCCTTAGCTACTCACCATAAAATGTGTCATTGAATTCTTTTGAGAATACTAGGCTTTCCAAGGTCTCCATTATTCAATTTTCTCCAAGTTTCCAACAAAGGAACGAATCAACTTCTGTAACTGTTAAATGTTGTCATCCCAATAATAAATTTGATTATTCTAGCTGAAGATGATTGAAATAAATCACTGTTCTTGTAGTCTTGTTAAAAATTCAACACCATTTTGATAGTAGCAGAGATATTTTGTAAAGAATGGCTGCCTATAGTGTTTTGAAGATTCTTGATGATGCAAGTGTTTAGATTCGTGTTTGACGTGTTCGCATAGTGCAACTTCCTGATAATTCAAGAGCTAATGTATTGCAGAGAGATTTATCAAGTCGAACGACTTGCTTGTGATAATTGATGTCTAATCTTAAACCTTATATCCCTGTTTCAGTTGTGAATTTCTGCTCAGAATATCAGGTGATATATTTTCCTCTCATAAATATTACCTCTGAAAGATCTAAAAATTATATATTCTTCATATAAGTATCCCTGTATGGTATGTTGGTGACAGAGTTTGCTGATTGTATTATATGTTTCGGTCCTGATTGGATATTAGATGCTGACCCTTTCAAATACACTAACCTAACGCAGGTGATACCTTTTTCCAATTTGACTTTAAGCCATGTTAAAGCCTATTATGCAAATGATTGACCTCCTGAGATATGTGACACTTCAAAGAGAACATTGACTCTGTTTCCAAAGTCTCTTCTCCATTGTCAGCACATCGAACCTTGCTGACAAGCTCAATCCCAAACAATTGCTTGACAACTTCGTCATTATCTCTTGAATCTAGGGAATTTAGGGACTGGGACAATGTATAAATAAGATGAGTCCAACATTCCTCTGCATCTTGTTGCATGAATAAACCATTATGTTGCTGACCAAACTGGGGATACCTTCTTTTTTTTTAACACCTGGAATTATACCCGCTGCTAGTGCAAACAGCTGGAGGGCGTGACTGGTTGTGCATAATAGGGGGAGTCTTCTGCCAACTCTAACGAGCTAAGGACTCATCCACGAGTTGACATGATAGGGAATGAGTCACAACCCGAAAACTCTTGTGTGCCCCTTCACCATTAACACTTGCGGATAATCACCGACTGTGTTCACCCCATGTGAGCTTCCAAGGGAGTTCCTTCCTAACTGCTGATGTCTTGAGCTTAGAACCCCATGTGAATACTTTCAGACTGGCTGCAAAGCATCCAAACTTCCAGTATCGTGTGCTAGCTAGAATACTCGATAGCCAACCCGTTTCCAATCTTGTGCTTCACTAAGCACACTCCTTCCTTGCGCCAAGCCAATTATTAATTTCAATAACCAGTTTAATCGTGGATAATCGGTATTCAATAGCGTTGAAAGTGCACACATGGTTCTCCACACTAGCGCATATACTCCACTCACACTAGTCACTACAGCAGCATAGAGTATCAACCCGCGCGGTGTATCCTTCCATCCATGTAAATAGTCCTGGCAATGTGACTTAACATCGACTGCCCCACACGCGAGTTTCCTTGCCATCGTGTAGTGTGAGCACTCTTCACGCTGGCATGCGTGTGCACCCAACTCACCTTGTCACTCGTGTGCTATGTGCTGGTGACTATAACTAGCGTGTGTTCAAACACACACCCCTAGCTCGCGCTATACCAAATATGAAGACCAACTACTGGATATGGTCGCATGGTACAAGAAGGCGACTAGACTTTAAACATCAGACTCCGAACTGACTCAAATCATGCCCAACTCTTAGTGATAGCAACCCCTTGCCCTGATTTTATGTTAGCCTTCAGCGTAGCTCAACAATCTCGTTATCAACCTGGGTAGTAAGACGTCGACTGTGATATTGTTATGTTCACTTCCTTGCTACTGTAACACCATAAACAAAACATGCAAATACTGACTATTTGGCCAAACAACAGTGCCGAGAATGGGAAACTTCTTCTTCCTGTGTTACTAGATTTATTTGCACACTCATAAACAACTATTCCTTTATGATAAAACCATCTCTGCTAATTTGTTTCTGAAGAAAAACCTCACAGGCTGGCAAGATACACAACTCTAATATCACTGTAATATCCCAGACAGATATTTTTTCTTGAATACTCAAATAAATCTCAGAAATGTAAACAAACATTTGCATGCAAAATAGTATTGATTTAACAGAAATAACCAGCAATACATTCTCATAAATGTCTCAGAAAATGTTATTGTATTATACAACAACAATACAATAACAATGCAACTACAAAATAATCCAATCTGAAATACAAAATGCAACAACAAGATTGGATAATCAAGAACCTGTAAATACAATGGTGAACTCTGTTGTGAATCCACCCCAGAGATGAACTGGGTGTCCGTCCAATCCACTGAGAAAACCTGAAGGTTTCCGTCCTCGAGTTTCAAAACTAAAAGTTGAAGTTTCCTGGATTTTCCAAGAGAAATAAATTCATAAACTAAGCATGTCCAAATGAGACTCCAAGCCTTCTTTTAAAGCTACAGTTGTGACTCTTCAGTTTCCCTTCTCTTTCTTTTCATATTCCCACTTTAAGTCACTTCTAAATAAATATAACCGTTAAGTCATAAAGTGACATAATAATAAAGTAAGGAAAACTCTGGCATTAAAACAAAGGACCAAACGAACTCGGAAGATGACGTGTGGTAGCATGCTAGAAAGCTCTTGGTGAGACACTCCAAGTCCAATACTGAAATGCCAAGAAAACTGTACTCTGAAGACTTACTATAAATAGTAAGTACCTCGAAAACCCTGTAGAAACTGCTTTTATTGGCCTGAAATTGGAATTACCTAGGCCAAATACCCCACTGATCCTTGCAAAGCCTCGGTTAGCCCACTAGACCATGATGAAGTGGCTAACGCGCAACATGAAATAATGTTCCCGAAAAAGGGGACATTACATTTTGTTAGAGTTTTAGTTGACTCTACAACACCCCCAAGATTGAATGCAAGACCAAGATAACTTCCACAAGAGATTGGCAAGACAGTTGCATTAAGATGCAAGAATGATATTATTGATAATGAACATGATTGAAATGTACATAATAGGCCTCCTTATATAGGAAAGACAATAAGAAACAATGATAGGAAGCTGATAAGCTATCACCTATGCAAGGTGTAATCACATGTCCACCAAATGTGGATCATCCTCCATTATGCAATGGAGTATGTGTAATAGGATGAGGATGATAATGTGATATGAGCACTAAAGGTGGATCTCACAACTAAAGTGAAATTTCTCTTACACCATGTGGTTAATTGAGGTTCAATCGCATAGGTGTTTCAATGAAAAACTACTATGCAATGCATTATCCTAAGTAAGATTAAGTAAAGTGTAATTATGAATATTCAATTACACCACCACCCCCCCTTAAGTGCAACTTAGGGGAATGCACTTAAACTCACAATGCAAGATGGGTCCCAACTACTAGGCCATGCTAGGTACCCATGTACAATAGGCAATGCAATACATGAAATGCATAACTCTCATAAAGTGGAGAAATAGGGAAAACCTCATGGGAAAAACTGTTCCCCCAAAAGAGAGAAGAAAACAAGATGCATGGATGGATGGACTACTCAAGACCTTCGAAGAACTACATACATCATGTATATACAAAGAATTATCCCTCCATAAGAAGGATAGTTGGAGAAATGATACACACCCCCCCCCCCCCAATAATGAAGAATCTCCTACAAAAATGGCGAGTGCTTGAAGACAAAGTATAGTCCAATGACTACAAACAACATTTCTCCCCTTGGGAAGAAGATATACCAAGTACAAATGTAGGAATGCTTCCCATTTTGGATAGGAATTAGGAAGTGCAATCCAAATGAAGTATGATGATGATGCCATGGACCAATCCATATTCAAATGAATTAAGGAAGAAGGTCTCCATATATGCATCTTTGAAGACTGAATAGGTATCTCCAAGCCCAAAGAATCCATCACATCATCAAATTGAACCATGAAACGTGACAAACCAAATGAAGGAGGAGAATCATGAATGTTAATCTCCAAAGAAGGTGGAGAAGTATCTCCAACTATGATGAAACTGTCATCAAAGAGAAGAGAAACCCCCTTAAGTATGTCTCCCAAATCTACAATATGAGACTCCACAAACAAAGAACCAATATCTGACAAACAGGAATCCCAATCAGGAAGACAAATAGATATCTCTTGCAATGACTCACTGGAATCACCAAAAAGAGATGATTGTGTGATCTCAACTAGAGAAGTAGAAGCTGCAATAGGAGTCACTAGATCATCCTTGCTCTCAATTGCTGCAAATTCTTCAATCTCGTCTAAGGTATAATCATCATAGGGAATGTTATCTTCATCATCAAGAGGAATGAGGCAATCTGAAGCAAGATCATCTAGGAATGGTGGCACATGTGGATCACCAAAAATCTCCCAAATGATTGTCCAAATTATCCTCTAAATTTGGGGTAGATGTCATAGAAGAGACATAAACTGATGCTACTAATAATCAAATTTATAATATGAGCATTCTTTTCTCCCCAAACATATTGCTTCCCATGTGACTTTGGCTCAGGAATGAGTCCATAAAGATGAGGCAAGAGATTAAGCAAAATACAATGTGTGATGATTCCTTTTGCCCATGACTCATAATTATCCTTAGTCAAAAGTACTACTGTAGGATGTGTTTCATAACCTTTGATTACATTAATTATACACTACTCTCATTACAAATTGAGATCAAAATATTATTACACTCCACAATCAGGCTATAACAGACTTAGATCACTATGTGAAAAACCAAGCTAAGGCTTATGCATTACAATTACAAAACTAAGCCAAATTTTGAAAGTACAATTTCTGATCAGTCACTGAAATTTGATTCCAGATCTAAAAAATACAAAAAAATTATGCTCTAAAAAAATTTGCACCTGAAAAAGAGTTCATATGAGCACAAACGAGACCTTGGAAGTTGCAAAAATTGAGATTTGTGATTTTAAAAAAAATTCAAGAACATAGATCAGAAACCACTTGGACCATTGTGTAGATCGTGAAATTATACCCCAAAACAAAAAAAAAAATGCTCGAAAAAAGGAGTCTAGATGACTGAGATATCGCTGTTTGAAAATCATCTTTGAAATTATTTTTTCTGAATCACCGTCGCTGCACTTCCAAAATTCAAATAGCTCTAGATTTGGCCCCAGGTGTCCGATTTGGATGAAATAAAATTTGATTTAGGAGTTTTTGGACCTCCTTAATATGAAGCCAACCTCTGATTTGCAACAACAATCTCCAATATTGACCTGCAATAGAAAACCACAAAATACAAAACCCCAAATTTTCTCCAAATAGACTATGCAATGGTGATGTCCAAACACCCTTATTATACACCCACAATTGAATCAAACCAAGATAGATATTCTTGAGAAGAGGTCTTCACACCTTGAGAGCTCTGATACCATGTTAGAATTTTAGGTGACTCTACAACACCCCCAGGATCGAATGCAAGACCAAGATAACTTCCACAAGAGATTGACAAGATAATTGCATTACAATGCAAGAATGATATTATTGATGATGGACATGATTGAAATGTACATAATAGACCTCCTTATATAGGAAAGACGATAAGAGACAATGATAGGAAACTGATAAGCTATCACCTATACAAGGTGTAATCACATGTCCACCAAATGTGGATCATCCTCCATTATGCAATGAAGTATGTGCAATAAGATGATGATGATTTTGTGATATGATCACTAAAGGTGGATCCCACACCTAAAGTGAAATTTCTCCTACACCATGTGCTTAATTGAGGTGCAAACTCCTAGGTGTCTCAATGAAAATGCATTATCCTAAGTACGATTAAGTAAAGTGCAATTAGGAATATTTAATTACACCAACAATTTTAACCAACTTCCTTCTCTATCTTGTCCTCTTTTTAGCTTATTATAACTCTAAAATTAACCTATAATGGCTGCCCTTGGTGTCAAACTGATTTTTTAAAGATTTTTGATCTTTTGATTGATTCTACATGTTTTTAGTTTTTAGTTGTTCCAAGTAGTTATTGGATTGGAAAACCACACTCTCTCCATATATATATATATATATATATATATATATATATATATATATATATATATATATATATATATATGAAGACAAGAAAGACGTATCCATAGTGTAGGTTACTAGATTAATAACAACAATAATGACTTCAAACTTCCAAGCTTATTATTTCTATACCAGTGCTTTTGAAATACATTAATTGGAGGTTATTACAATGCTTTATCAATTAACAATCTTCTAATGTATTGGGCATACCATATATTGTTGCTACAACAATATTATCTCTCAAACCCTTATCACCGCACTTCAGGAAACCTTAGACATGTATGACACACATACTCCAACAAATACAACTCCTTATATTTGGTTGCAAACTTGTATGACATCCCCACTGATCATTTTCAGACTTGTATAACCCCATTGTAGATGTCTTTAGGCATATAAAGCTTTCTATAGATTACTTTAGACTAGTATGATATCCACAAACTACCTTAAATGTATATATAAACTCATTGCAGATAAAAAAAAGTATGCCTAGCATAAGTTGATCACATCAATATTAATCCAAATACAACCCCCGACTTCTCAAATTGACCCCCTTGAAAGTTTCAACTCCTTCGAATCATAATGAACAACTAAATAATAAAATCAGATTTTACCTTGGTGCTCGATCAAATCCCTAGACCATGTTTTCCAACAACATAGAGATTGTTAGCAAAGAGGGATTTCATCCTCCAAGCCCTTGAAGATTAACTCTCCAAACGCATTCACAAATTTCTTGTATTTTCTAGCATGCCTGAAATTGAGCTCTTGGAAATATTTTATTACACTCTCATAAGACCTCAATCACTGTTCTTTACCAATGTAGGATAAACAAAATCACTTTTTCTCAACACTTTGCCTTATTTTTTTTTTTCGCGATTTTGCCTTTTTCTATTATTTTATCATGATGCTTTTCTTTTAATATTTCCACATGTAACTTAAAATAAATTTCTCTTTAACTTAAGCGCCCATTTACATTTGATGCCTCCGATGTGTTATTAAATAGACTTTTCATATTTAAATATTTTCCCTTTAACTATAGTCTTGCATTAATAGAGTTACATATTTATATTTAACTTTATAAACTAACTTTATTAATGCATAAATAAATTTCAATGGTGTTAAAATCTTTTGTCGATATTAATTACTTAGCATTGATATATGACACTATTAATGAAGATTCTAACCTTGCCCAAAATGACTTACTATCAATAGTAAGTATGCCCAAAACTGCATCCAGACACCTCATATTGACTTTAACAAAAACTGCCTAGGCCAAATGGCCTCAAAGTCACTTAAATATTTTGGTTAGCCTACGAGGCTATGAAGAATTAGGCTAATGAAAAACTCATATAGCATGTGCTAGAAAGGGGACATTAGAGTCTACCCTTCCCAAAGATTGGTTGTCATCAACCAATGCCAATGCAATCCACAATCAACTAATTGAATCCAAATTGAAACCAGAAAGGATCCTAGAGTCCCAAGTCAACCTAAGAAAACTACAAAACCATCTACTGAAGACATGATTCTATAAGTTGCCTGAACCTAAGAAAAATTGCTAACCTCCAACGAGATGAGCAATCAAGAACTGCATAATATTAGTCAACTCCTGAGGAAATTGCTCTTCGAAAGGACCAAATTGAAAAACCATATGAGTGAACTTTAGAATGTCAACATAGGTTGTCACATTCCTATTAACTATGAACTTGTTGACCAAAGAGATCTCAAGGTCCCAAACCAAACTTGGAATGGAACCACCACACTAACACTATGCTGCTCTAATCATAATTGATAAACCATTACTAAAACTTCACTCTCTCTTCTTGTAACCCTATAAAGAGAACATCATCAAAACCAAAACTAAAATCCCTAGGAGAGTTGAAATCATTCTAATGTACTATAACCAACCAAGGAAACTTAGAAAATATCACTTTAGTAAACCCAGTGCCAATCAAGATCCTAGACAACAGAAAAAAAAACCTTGCTCACTTACCTTAAAATTAAAACCCAAGCATCACTTCCCATGACATCCCAAAGTGAAGAAGATCAATCATTGTCAAAACTTTGCAAATTGCCAACCAAAGAATGCCTCTACTATTGCCAACCGAAATCATATCACCAACTCATATCCCCAAGTGTCAAGGGAAAAAACTCGAGTACACCAATATAGCAAATTCACTACACTCAACCAATCATCATCTTGAAGCATGTGTACTAACATTATGAAGTTGTTGTAATGATCCAAACTCTCCCATGTGAAAGTGGAGAATAATTGAACTATACCAAAATGATCTCCCACAACTAGTTGCACATACGTGTGCAAGTGCTCAAATATGTTGTTGTACAAATATGAATTTTCAAGTTGCAATATCTGCAAAGAAAAACTGCCATTACAAGACTCAAAAATCTTGGCCAAAACTATTTTTTGCCTATATGTGTGGCTAAAAGTGTCTTTCTAAAGGTTACCAACTCAATAGGAGACCAAATCCTATTCACAGTCTTCCTCCAATCCACCTGCAGTACTTGAAATGGGCTTCTATGTATTTTGAAATAAGGGGTAGTAGTAGCAACAATATTACTTCTAGAGTCCTTGACTTCCCATGGAATATTTCTTCCATCATCATTAATCATCAATAACCCCTGAAAAAGTCCTTGAGTATGAGTACCAACACAAAGCGCAACTCCACAATGCTGATGCTATACTATTTTGATTCCCATATGACACCCAACAAGAATGTAGTTGATGATGATTGTAGAATCAACATCAATGGTATTTTGTCTATCACTGTGTAAATAACACACAAGCATTGAGCATAAACAATCCAATCTCTAATAGTCCATTGCAGAAAGTAAACTATAAATAATATTGGGTGATCCTATAGTCAAGCCAACTGGATCCACCACATTACCGCATACCACAAGTGGATCTTCATAAATTGTCGAAGAGAAAGGATAGGCGTCACACATTAAATCGTCAATATCAAAAATCACATTTCAAGAACTAAAGTGACAATTTTGTGCATCCTATCCCATGCAATCAATTTCTATCAGTAATGAAAAGTCTGAAAACTCTATGATCAATTTAATAGGGAAGCAACTAATCATCAAGGTACTTGCTTAAATCCTCTGAATCAAGTTAGAAAAATCATCAATCTACTGCATGTTGATGGTATTATGCCAACTCATCAATCTAAGAGTATGTAGAATTTGACCAATAACTAGAAATGAATGATGAATAACAACCTCAAGTTTGGGATACATCATTGTTTCATGCTTAACCATATAATTTTGAACTAGGTGATGTTGTTTTCTAAAGTTATCTATGGCATTGATTATATCCTTCATCTCATGACAAATCTAATTATGTGTAGGTAAAGGATTTCGGTCCACAATCATTAAATAAGTATTTTCTTCATACCCTTCATTCTGACATCAAAGGTCTCATGCATATTATCATCAAGTTTTGGTTGGTCCTCATTAGTTACCAATCTTTCAAATGTACCCATTTGAAATCTGCTTGCATATCTTGTATATCAGGAAACCCAAGGCTGTAATCTACATCATCATGTGAAGATTGATATTCCAAGTTCAAGAATTTTGATTCTTGATGTATTTACCAACCCCTATCAACATATTGGATCTCCTTAGTTTGTAACATACTTAAATCATTGTGCATTAATTTATTCTTACCAAATGTGTTGATCCCTTCAAGTATTTGTATGATCTCCATAATTTTGGTATTAGGTTGTCCTTTAGAAAGGATTTTCATAGGTGATTGATTTTCTAATTTGGATGATGAAGAATGTGCCAAGCTCAACTCTAAACAAAGATCATCAATATTATTTCCATCTTCTTGTGGGGCCACTTGAGTAGTCTCCAAAGAATTTTTGGTATTCATAAGCTCATAGATAAGATTGTTAACTTCTTCTTTCCCTCTTAATGTATCATAATATATTTCAGCAAGTTTGATGAGATGATCTCGATATGAGAGTAGATGTAAATAATCTAATTTCATTTTTTGGATAGCTTCCTCACTACCTGTAAATGAGAAGGTTCTCCCTCATATCCCTTTTGTCTTTTCTCAAGTCCAACTCTCCAAAGGTAATCTTCAATCATCTTATGGGTGTTATCAAAATGTGTTAATGCTGCCACAATCTTATATTCATTGACCTTTAATTGGTTCTCCAATGTATGTGACTTACTAGGCTTATGAACTTCATATGCTTCATATGATGAATCAAATGATTGGCCTTGAAGAACTTGATTCTCACAATCAATTACCTCTAAGATATCTTCTTTGCACACTCATTGATTTAAAAGTAGGGTAATGTTAGGCCCAAATATAGAGTTTGTTTTCATCATCATTTAGTGTTAAAACACTAATAGGCTTATCTAAATCATCTATCTCACTAAATGGGGTCATGCACTTTTCATATAGAAATATTGGAACAACATTAGAATCACTTTTAGAATCATCAAGAGAAAACATCATCTCATCGGTTTTGTCAAGCTTAACCTACAAGTTACCCACACATAAACTAATGCAATCCATATCTAAAGAAACAATTGATTCTTTCTTGATTTCTTGAACATCATTGTACCCCTCTATGATAGAAGGACATGACGAATTTTCATCCTCATTTTTACAAGCATCAAGTCCATCCGAATCAATTTCTTCTTTACCAAACTTCTCTTATATACTAGTTTCTTCTACTAACACCTTAATCATTTCTCCTATGCATACATGATTAGGCTCCCAAGCCTGTTTGCAAGGAAATACAAGATTTTGTCTTCCCAATTCGTTCTTACTGACATTCTAACATTTTTATTGGAAGAGTCATTTTCATTAACTTATGATTTCTTTTTGAAGATGGATCTAAACCATCCAAGATGTTCATACAAGTACTGAATATATATATATATATATATATATATATATATATATATATATATATATATATATATATATATATATATATATATATATATATATATATATATATATATATATATATATATATATATATATATATATATATATATTGCTATTAAAGACAAGGAAGAAGTATATATAATGCTTCTTACTAGATTAATAAGAACAATAATGACTTCAAATATCCAAGCTTATTATTTCTATACCAATACTTTTGAAATACATTAACTGTAGGTTACTACAATGCTTTATCAATTAAGAACCTTCTAATGTATTGGGCATACCATATATTGCTACTACAACAATATTATCTCCCAAACCCTTGTCATTGCACTTCAGGAAACCTCAAACATGTATGACACACATACTCCAACAAATACAACTCTTTATAGTTGGCTGCAAACTTGTACATCCCCATTGATAATTTTCAGACATGTATGGCCTTGTTAAGGGTGTCGTCATGCATAAAAAGCTTGTTGTAGATTACTTTAGATTGGTACAACTTTGTTCTATGTCCTTTTAGGACTCGTATGACATCCACAAACTCCCCCAAATGTATATATAAACTCAATGCAGATAACAAAAAAGTATGGTTAGAATAGGGAAGTTGATCACATTAATATTAAACCAAATACGATCCCTAGCTTCTCAAATTAACCCCCTTGAAAGTTTGCAACTCCTTCGAATAGAAATGAACAACTAAATAATAAAATCAGGTTTTACCTTGGTGCTCAATCAAATCCCTAGATTGTCTCTTCCAACAACATAGAGATTGTTAGAAAAGAGAGATTTCATCTTCCAAGTCCTTGATGATGAGCTCTCTAAATAATTTCACAAATTTCTTGTATTTTCCAGCATGTTGGAAGTGAGCTCTTGGAAATCTTTTAGTACGCTCTCATAAGAGGTCATTCATTTATCTTACCTATGTGGGATAAATAAAATCACTTTTCCTCATCACTTTCACCTTTCCCTATTTTTTTGGGATTTTTTTCTTTTTCTTTTTCTCCTATTTTCTCGCGATGCTTTTCCTTTAATATTTCCCCATGACACTTTAAATAATTTCCACTTTAACTTAAGTCCCCATTAGCATTTTATGCCTCCAATGTCTTATTAAATAAATAAACTTTTAATATTACATGTTTCCCACTTAACTATGCTCCCAAATTAATAAAGTTAAATATTTATATTTAACTTTATAAACTAAATTTATTGATGCATAAATAAACCATATCAGTGATATTCAAATATTTTGTTGATATTAATCATTTTCCATCAACATGACATTGTCACTAAAGATCCTGACCATGCTCAAAATGACTTACTATAAATACTAAGTATGCCCAAAACTACGCTAGATGCCTCAATTTGACTTGCAACGAAAATTGTCTGGACCAAATAGCCTCAAAGTCCCTTAAGTGTCTTGGTTAGCCTATGAGACCAAGGATAACCGCATACAACTTGTGCTAGAAAGGGGAAATTACTTAATCCCTATATTAATATTTGATCAAGACAGAGATGTTGAAGAGGATGACCAAAACATATAACATAGGTAAGTGTGCATTCCCATGAACATGTTTACTATGGATCTTTATTAGAGAGAAGTTACTATTCAAATTCTTGGTATTATATATATTCTTTTGCTTCTTTGACATATGAGGAAGTAATTTGAAAATGAATATTAGCAAAAACGTTAGTGGTGAATATTCGCCAATTGGTGAATATGTGGAGTCGACCATTTCAAAATTGGAAAATAAGAAGGATTGAACGGGCTGGTTAGATCGCCCTGACTTTATACATTTTTGGTCGAATGCGATTCATTTTGCCATCACTTTTATTAATTGATTGTATTGATTTAAAGATTTTGCTAAAAGAATCTACATTTCCAAACTGTCTATTTAATATTTTTGTCTACAATTTTGGAAGCGTGCCTTAATTTGATGACCATATTCATCAATTAGCCATCGATAGTTCTATTTGCATGAGGACCTAATTCACCTAGCAATTTTGGAAGCATGTCTTAATTCACTGCCATATTTTCCAATACCATTAATCATTCAATGTTGTGGGAGGATTGATTTCATCATTTCTATTATAAGTCCATCTGAATGGACGATCCATAATTGTCTAGAAAATTATGTATATGTTTTGTCGAGGTTTGATTCACCCTACATTTACATAAGATGTGTTAGAATTAAGTGGGATTCACCAAATACTTGTATACAATTTAAAATTCCTGCTGAATTTGCCAAATATGAATTGGTATAAATACAATCAAAGATCAGATTTATTTTTATACAATTTGGTCATTTATGAGCTCTCAATTCGGATCAATAGCCAAGTTTTAGACGAAGAACAACCATTACTACATTGTCGACTGCTAGTGCTACTCACTAAGAATCTAAAGGTAAGTGATTTTTTTTTAAGTGCTATAATATTATTCATCTCAATCTATTTGCAATTTTTAGTTCATTCTTATTGAGTGGGGAGACCTTAGACATCTAGATTGTAGACCCTAGGGCCAATGAATCTTATAGTCTATTATTGCTTCTTAAACAAGTAGATAGTTTTTTTGTAACCTTTATTTCATTGGAGATGTCAAGAAGAAAGGTAAGACTCTTGAATGTGGCGAAGGCCAAGAGAGGCCATCAAAACTTAATTTTGTACTTTGTTAATGTTTATGGTTAAAATAATAAAGGTACATTATCACAACTACAAAATTCAAACCTGTACTGAATACTGAAGAAAGAGACAAACAAAATATCTTAGATAACAATTTAGAAGATGTTTTGGTGGATACCTAGGGTAGTGGGAATGAGATAATCAACTTGGGTGACAATGATGATGATGATGTTAATCCTAACCAGTTACTGAGAGGGGGGTGAATCAGTAAATTGAATTTCTTGCATTCTTTTCTTTGTTTATTATTCTCGATAATACTAAAAATAAAAGAATGCTTGAACAATCATAAACATAAATCACATGCACAAGTCAACACATGATATATACGTGGAAACCCTCGGTTAGAAGGGAAAACCATGGTGGGACAAAACCCACGAAACTCCACTACTGCAGTAATAAAGCTGCCCAGTTAAAGGCTTACAAAGCACTGGTTAGAATGCTTCTCAGTTGAGGGATTTTAAAGAGATCGGTTAAGATCTTGACCCTGTGAGGAGTCATCTTGTCAGAAGACTTAAAAACATCAACAAAGATGTCACCCGGTGAAGGGATTTATACAATAGAACCTGTTAGGGTTCACCCTAATTAAGGGATTTAAATGTGCTTCACATAAGAAAAGAAATGATCTTCTTTTGACACTTTTTTTGTCGATTCAGATCATACCTGTTCACTCCTTTCATTGTTTGGTTGTTGAATATTTCTCTCTTTCACTCTTCATGACTGTATCCCTTCTCAGAAGACTCTGCTCTTCTACTTTACTTTCTCTTCGCTCTTGATTTTCAACAACATCTCTTCTCATGCATGATGATCTGTATTATAAGAAATTATCTTATTATAATTACACCAAACGGTGCCACCAAACTGTAACTCTTCCAAAAATATCGTATGTAGAACTCTTGATCAAAAAACCTGCAAACAGATCTTTAGTTTACCTCGGAACGCTTGCAAAAGATAAAGCTAACTTCAGTTCATCTGAAAAAGCTAACTCCAGTTCATCTGAAAAACACTCCACAAAATCTGAATCGGATTATAAAGCATTGACCGATTGGTTTGCAATTCAGAATGCAAACTGGTGTGCACACTGTTAAGTCATCTGCCTCCTGTGGTGTCTGGCTAGACCGGTAGGACAAGATGAGACCGGTATAAATGTGACCGGTTAAGGTACATTGTTTACTTAGTGAGTCTATAGGTTAACCACTGTTGTTCTAACATGAGTACCAGTGTGTTTAATGTTTTCCAATGATGACAACGAAGCTTTATGCCAACAATCTTCCCCTTTGGCATTGGTGGCAAAACACATCAACACATGAACTCTTTGTAGAGTATCATCCTATCTGCTGATACTTGATACTTCCCCTATAGACTCTCTACTATATCTTGTTGTATCCTATCTCAACTCTCCCTATCATCTGATCAGTTTCTCCTAGTTTCTTCCCCTTTCTCTCCCAATCTCCTGAAAGTAATCTTCCCCTTTTTGCCTCCAAGGGACAAAGGGTGCACATTCCTCATAATTGGAGCTTGTTGAAGATATCCTTATAGATCTTCTTGGCAGAAACTAGGAAAGGTTTCCATCCAACAACGACTTGATCTAGGGTATACTTCATAGCTTGAAGAGAGATAATTAGGTTCTCCACGTCCTCAATTGTCTTATAGTCAGGCTCATTGAGAAGTATATCAAGATCATTTGTTTTTTTCTGCATCAGATCAAAAGTAGGCGCTATGAATAGCTGAAATCCAATGAGATCTTGAATTCTCTTTGTGTTATCTTTTGATGCCTTTCTCAATGTGAGATCTAAAATGGTTAGATCAGAACTATACTCTGTTGCAGAGGAGGTCTTAGCATCAAAATTTGATGGTCTCCTTGAGCTCTTTTGTAGTCCTTTTGGTTCATTCCGTTACATCTTTCACAAAATCTTCAAAGTTTGAAGTTTTTGTAATAATCCTCCTAGCATCTTGTACCTATTGCTTCAGTTCTTTGGTGCTGGTAGCCATAGTGTCTTTGAATTCTTCAATCTTGTCATGAAGAATAGTTATTCTCTTTTTTTCATAATGATCAATGGCTATGATTTTTGGATCTGCTATGTCTTCACCAATAGCTTGTGCCAAAATTTCTAGTTGATTGATTATGGGTTCTTCTTCATGAATGTTTGCATCAGGTGCAAAAGTGTACGAAATAATTTTAACACTTGTCAGAACCATGTCCTATTTTTGCTTGGTGAGCTTCTTCAATTGTCTTGTTGACATTTTTCTTATGTCAATCACAGTGTCACCTGTTGGAGAAGTGCTAACTTTCCCTTTCTTGGATTCAGAATCTACTACAAAAGATAGCTTTTTCTTTGATGAAGAGCAATTGGTATATCTACCGGTTGCTTCTGTTTGATATCCTGTATAGACTCTTCTTCAGCTAACTTCTGTACTTCCTCCATTTGAGGCTCTTCTTTTTGTTGTTCCTCTTCTTCTTCTTCTTCTTCTTCTTCTTCTGGTTGTTGCTCTTCTTATGGTTGTTCCTCGACAACCTGTTGATCACTCTTGACCATCTCTACTTTCTCAGTTTCCTTTTCTTCAGTCATCTTAGCTGACGACTCTCCTATTTCTTGTTTCACTGGTCTAAGTGGTGTATCCTATACACCTGTTAGAGTCTCTTCACCGATATTGACCTGTTCACTCGTTGTGAACTATTCACTGATGTTATCCTAATCATAGTATTGTCCATCTTACCGATTGTATCCTGATCACTGGTTTTGACTAGTTCACCAGTTGTGAACTGTTTAGGTGGAACCATTTCCTTCGCCTGTTCACACTATGAAGTATATTGAGGACCTGTTGACTTAGGTGTTTCAATAGACACCTTTTTTGATGCTCTTTTCTCCTGCCCCTTTGATAGAGTGTTGAAGTCATAATTTTTCCAGAGTTGGATAGTTTTTGCATACACTTCTTTCTCTTGACAATTTATAATTTTGGCCACTTTATCTCTTATATCTAGATTCAGTACTTCAGCTTCCAACAGAATCTTTATTGCATCTTCATCAAGACCTGGTTCAACCTTTTCTAGAATTTCCCTTAAGATTTTATTGTTCTTTTCTAAACCACTCCATTTTTTCATTAGCCTTTTGTTTAGTTTAGCTGGGATGAGGGGCCTGTAGTCCTTTGGTCCTTGGTTGAAATCAAGAAAGATCTCTAACAAAGCAATTTGAATTTTATCTTTATCATCATTGCCTAAGGCACTGAACTATTTAGCAACATTGCTAACTTTTCCAAAATCTAATATCTCATCAATTATGTCATCAACAATAAGGGTTTTAGCTTTACCTTTTTTTGGAGATGCAAGGATCATTGGTGGAGAAAGACCAATACATGTGTCTTCAGTGATGTCAACGATGATCGGCTCAGTTGTAGGCTTGGATTGGACCGGTTCCTCAATACCCAGAATTCTTTTCCCTCTACCGATGTCATTTTCAGGTTGCACCGAGGTCTTCTGACATTTGGCTTTAGCTTGATGTTGCTGCTTCAAAATAGTTGTCTAGATTGCAACCCCTTCATCATGAACCACATAAACTTCTCCTATCAGTACTTGACCAATCCTCTTCCCGATGTACAGATCTTCTTGATTGGTTAATGCCTCTAGTAGGCTTAAGTGGCTTTGCGCTTCCAGTAGTGCCCTTATCCTTAGCTCTTTCTCTTTTGCAATAGAAGATTTCCATCTTCCTTCAATGATCTCATGTAACTCTATAGGTACTGAGCTATGTATCTCAGTAGGTGTTCTCTTAAACTTGTGAAGGTTGTATACTACAACCTCTTCTAATTTTCACTTATCATCATCGTTTGATAGCCCATATCTTCTTCCAACCACACCTAATCTACTTGTTTTCTTTATTCCTTCAACCATCTCATCTATGGTTGGTTTTCTTGGTTTTGGTTCATCCTCATTTACCATTTTCCTATTCTTTCTCTTTCTCAGATAGGTGGTGGTTTGTTTTGTCTCAGTTTCCTCTGAGTCCTCACCTTGCGTCTATTCGGTTGTGACTGACTGTGCCTTTTTCTTTTGAACTTTTGGTTCTTGCACAGTTGGCTTCCTTTTCCTTGGAGTAGGAGACCATTTGACATATACCTTCTTTGGTGCCTTTGAAGGTGCATTTTTCTTCATACTTGCACTTATTTCCTCATAAGTGCCAAACTGGTTGGCATAGAGATCTAGGTTATTTTCTTGCAGTGCCTCAGCATAAGCTTTGACAGTCTTAGTTGATATCTCATAACCAAGTTTTGGTGCAAACTTAGTGTTACAGTAATAAAGTGTTTTCTTATTAATTAAATCATGTTTGATTTAATTACTAAGTCACGTATTATCTCTTTCTGCTTAAGCTAAACTTTAGGCATATAATAATTAATTGCTTTATTAATTATTATCATGCAACCTAGGTTTGTTCACCCTTTTTAGGGTTTTGATCTCCTTTTATAAGGATTGATATCTCTTGTAATATAACTTTTTAACACATTATTATTGAATTTCAACTTTTATTTTTGCACATCAATGATTTCTCTTCTCTCGTGGATCCATGCGTTCAAGCCTCTCTAGCTTCTTGCTTCTCTCTCTTTCTGTGACATGTGTTTGCGTCTAGGTGTTGTTGGGAGCTATGAGTTGTTTACTCCTCAAATTAAATATGGTATCAGAGCTTCAGATCTGTTTTCCCCTATCCTCTTTCTGAGAGATTCATCTGTGTTCATCAGCACTGCGTTTCAGAGGGTTTTCTGTTGAATCTAGGGGTCCTCTCTTTTTGGTCATCTTGGCTTCAAATGAACCTCATGGTTGCGTTCAGAGTGTCCAAGAACCTCTAGATCCATATAAAAATTGTCTAATTCAGACAAAGTTAGAATCTGTGGCAGATTTTTTTTGCAACTAGCCCTGACACGGATCCCAAGGTGGTTACTAGTATTTTGGAGTATTTTTGGCTCAAGTGGACCTCACTATTAAGCTCGCAGTGGCCAAGAACCCCCAGATCCATAGAAGGCACGTCTGATTCAGACGTTGTTGCATTCTGAGGCAATTATTTTTTGCATACCAAGGTCGTATGACCCTGGCACACATCCCGAGGCTATACAACAATTTTCAATTTTTTTTTTCTTTTTTCTATGATGACCACCTTTTGGCCGTCAAATTTAATCCCCTAGCGAATGCAGCCTCAGCCCCTAGTCATATGGTGACCAGGGGCCCAATTTTTTAGCCCCGGGGGCCTGTTTTGTAGCAATGACCATATGACCATCAATTTTAATGCCATGAAGTGCTGACATCAGCACATGTTAGCACCCTTGGACACCATTTTTGGGCCCTTCAGCATACCTATGGTATTTTGCTCATAACTTGAGCATACAGTGTCAAAATTGGGTAAACGAGATATTGTCGGAAAGCTGGTTCCGAGCTCTATCCAGATTTAGAGGTTTGAATTTCTGATTTTGATTTTTTGATGGTGTTTTTTTATTATTAAAGCTAGATGTTAAATTTTGCACTTTGGGAGCTTTATCTTGTGCATTTGGACTCCATTTTGGGAAAATGATATATTGTTGGAAAGCTTGTTCTGAGAGCTTTCCAGTGTCGTAAGTCATTTTTCTAGATTCTACTCTAGGTATATTTTATTTAGTTTCTTGCATTTTTGCAATCTAGTGGATATCTTAGATGTTATAGGTCCTGATATCTTTTCCCTTTGAAGAATGCATTGTCTTTGGTTGTTCTTTTGTTTCAAAAGCCTTCACTCTTCTTTGAGTAGTGTATACTTCACTTTTGTAGCATTCTTTTATGCACACACATTGAGATAAAGTGTCATTCTATTGCATGTTTTGGATCTTGCACATGTTCACGCTCTATGTACTTGCACTCCATTATAAAGTGCCAGGGGGTTTGATGTTTTCCTTTGTTTTCCATTTACTTTTGTCATGTGAGCATTCCTCCAATGACATTAGCCTCATGTATCTCTATATGTGTTTGTACTCTCTCTACACCTTTGATGTTTCAGATTCTTCTTCATCATGCAGTTCATATTGGATGATCTTTTTAGTGTAAATGTCATTACTCCCTTGTCAACATTATTGTGGGGGGGGGGGGGTGGTTCTACTATTGGTTCTATTACTTCTTTGGTTCGATAGTGTGAGCTATGTATTTAGTATTTGATTCTATGTACTAGGTGGATGTAGTGGCTGGGTACCTATACATTCTGGTGAGATGGATCATTTACCATATGGACACTCTTCTCTTTCCTATTTTTGGAAGCACTCTTCCAGCTTTGATTGATAATCTCTTCAGACTTTGGTATTTTTATGCCATCTATATCTTCGATTTTATGTGTTTTCCTTTGTTTGCCTCCTGATTCGAGTAGTGTCATTAAGGGCACTCGTGCAGATTAAAATATTCTATATCTTTGACTTTAGTTGTTTGCCTTCTGATTCGAGTAGTGTCATTTGAGGACACTCATGTAGATTACAGTCTTCTCTACCTGGTCATATTTCAGTGGAGGATCTTCAGATCAACAATTACTTCTTAACAGAGTTTGCAGCTTCTTGCTTCAACGATGTTGTACATGTTCATCCTTGTTCCTATTTTCTAAAACATTCCTAGTTTTGGAGGCTTCTTCAGTCCTTCACACTACTCTTCGTCTCTTTTTAGAGTAGAGTTTTTCCCATGTGGTTTTCTCTATTTCTCCATTTTATAAAGACTGTCTTTTGTAGTTGGGTACCTAATCAAGCCTTTTGTTTTCAGTAGTTCTTTCTAGGTGTTTAGCTTCTCCCAAAGTTCATCTTAAGGGGGGGTGTCAGAGTAATAAAATATTTTCTCATTAATTAAATCATGTTTGACTTAATTACTAAGTCACTTATTATCTCTTTCTTCTTAAGCTAAACTTTAGGCATATAATAATTAATTATTTTATTAATTATTATCATGCAACCTAGGTTTGTTCACCCTTTTTAGGGTTTTGATCTCCTTTTATAAAGATTGATCTCTCTTGTAATCTAACTTTGTAACACCAATTATTATTGAATTGAAACTTTTATTTTTGCACATCATTGATTTCTCCTCTCTTGTGGATCCATGCGTTCAAGCCTCTCTAACTTCATCCTTGTACTCCTCTACAATAGCTGAAGGAATTCTCTCCCTCTGATGCATTCCGAGCCGATAAGCTTCAAAGTAATCAGTCATTACTTTGTTAAACCGATTTTCCAAACTGTTAACCATTTCACCTATTTGGACCATAACTAGTCCATCTGTTAACCAGGTAACCTTACCTGCTCCTGGAAATAAATTTTGGTAGTAGAAAAAGAGACATACCAACAATGTCCCATATTTCATAAATTTGTTCTTTACCATACTGAGCTTCTTCAGGTTCTCAAAAAATTGGCTCCTTAGCATAGCACATATGTCATACTGAGCATTGTTGTGCAAAATCCTGTGCGCTACATGAATTGCACCACTTGGCATGCTGTTGAGGTTGCTAGATTGGTAAACCTAGTAAACCTTGAGGTTTCTAGGTTGTTAGACTGGTGAGTTGAGTGACTTCAATGTTAGCAATTGTCCTCATGTGTAATGCCCAAAATCTAAGGCAAAACACACAACATTTTTTTTTTAAAAGAAGTACATAACATCACCTAGGTTACACACTAAAGAATGCTCAACATGAACACAAGGCACACCGACCAACACAAATCAACTCACAAGGGGAAATCATGGCATGCGTTGGCGTGCCAACATCCTTGTTCATCAGATTGCATTAGTCAACGGGATCCCTATCTAGGTTTGGCATAGAAATATTTTAAATGGGTTTAAATCAAGTCAAAACCAAATTATGTAAATATGAAAGACCTTCAATTAGGACTTCAAACCTAGGGGTTCAATAAGCGGGGTAATATTAGAAAGAAATAAGAAATCATCCTAACTCAACACTAGGGTTAATAATTTATTAATAATTTGAAATGTAATATTATTCGATAAATCTAGGATACAAATAATGTATCATTTGATTTAAACATAATTTGATCAAAGATTCAATAAATATTATTAATATTTCCACTAAGGGATTTGAATTATTAAGAATTATAATTACTGTTCAAGTTTATAAGGTCCCTCCTAGGGTTTATAAGGTTAATTTTTCCTAATAGTCCAAGTTTTTAAATGAAAATAGAAGCTCATTAAAATAATATTAATCAAATAAATTCTCCAAACTTTAATAAGGAATTTGAATATATTAAATTCATAATTCACAAATCTCAAAATAATATTAAAATAATATAAAGATTTATTAAATAAAAATTCCAACATTAACATCTTTAATTAAATTTAATATTGCATCTAATAACATTTAAATAAAAAAATATCTCACTTGTTAATTTAATTCACCATTATTAAATTTCCAATAAGAACTGAAAATAAAACAAGAATTAAATCAAATTTTAATAAAAGTGACTTTCTAAAGTCACTTAACATTAAATAAGCTAAAACAAAGATTTAAGACAGTCTCTACTTGTGGGTCCAAAATTAAAAAAAAATTAAATAAATTAAAAAAAAGGCCCCATATGGCTAGCCCTAACCCTAATTCGAATTAGGGTTAGGCCAAATTATAAAACCACTACAATCCCTAATTTTTCTTCATTTGATAGTGCAGGTTTGGACCAGAGGCTAGATGGAGAATGGTAAATCAACTTTGTTGTATGCACATGTGTACATGTGTGCATATACACATCTAGGGTGTGTATATACACATATACACTTGTGTGTATATGATTCTAAAGGATCCAACATAGAAATACACCCAGCCCTAGTGGATTTACCTAGGGTTTCAGCTTACCCCTATTCAAATCCACATAAGGGTAAGAGAATGTTATCTAGATTTTAAGAATACTGTTTCTAACTTTTAGATTGAATTTTTGTTTTGTTTACTGTACTTCTTACTGTTCATTTCCGAAAATGGAAATACTATATTGATAATTTATTTCCATTCCTTTTTTTTTGCTAGATGCTAGTTTATTTTTCATTAAATAATGTTTTATATTTTTTTTAAAAAAGTAAAACCCTTTTTCTTTTTAGGGCTTGGGCCGGTAGCCATGGCCGCTCACGACCCAACCTGTGGGCACGGGCCGCACACAGTGGCACAGGCCACTGGTGCAGCTTCGACCGCATATAGTGGCACGAGCCATTGGTGTGGCTTCGACCACATACAGTGGCACGAGCCACTAGTGCGGCTTCAGCTGAATACAGTGGCATGGGCCATTGGTGTGGCCTCGGTCACACATAGTGGCATGGGTCACTGGTGTGGCTTTGGCCACATGCAGTGGCTCGGGCCACTCATGTGGCTTTGGCCACACATAGTGGCATGCGCACCGCTGGTGGCTTTGACCACACAAAGAATGGGGGGGGGGGGGGGGTTTTGGTGCCCCAACCGAACCCTCCCTAATTTATTTAATATTAAAGTTTTTTTTGTTTTGTTTATTAAAACATAGTTTATATTTAAATTTGTTAAATTTTAAAGATATAAATTTTATATACTATGATATATTATATATATATATATATATATATATATATATATATATATATATATATATATATATATATATATATATATATATATATATATATATATATATATATATATATATATATATATATATATATATATATATATATATATATATATATATAATTTTCAAGTTACCAAAATACAAGGGAAAATATAAATGTTTATATTTTAATATAAATATATTAATATATTAAAAATATATTAATATATTTATTTCCCCTTTTTTTTAATGTATTTAAATACTCTTTATTTTATGTATATTTACATTCTTGGAAACAAGGAATTACATTCATGTTTGAGAAAGAATATATTTTATTTTGTTCTACATAGAAAACATAAAAGAATAAATTTCTTTTTAAAATAATAAAGTAGAGACATTTTTTTTTCTAACATCATATACATGATAAGTACATATTTTTTGAAATGAACTTAAATCAAACTAATAATTTAATCTTTTCTCTATTTTTAGCAAGGAAAAATAAAAAATAACCAACAATCTATTTATGTCATTTTGAAGGGAAAGAATACATTTCTTTAATAAATATGCTACCATAATGATAATTTATCCAATCATAAGACATACAATTTAATTTTCTCTCATTTGCATTTATATTCAAATTTCATTTCTAACTAATACATTAATTTGAAAATAGTAAATATTTCTCTCTCTTTTTTTTAACAAGAGTTCAATGCAAAATTATTATACAAGAATTCATCACTTTACATAAGAGTTTACAAATGATTAAATATTTACACAATAAATTCTTCTTTTCTAAGGAATCTAAACAAGAAACTTCCATGCTCCAAAATAATCTTCAAGATAGATATTACTTTCATGTTTCATCCAAGCCAAACTCGCATTAGAAAACAATTTGCAACATGACCATGGAGGCTCACCTCCCAGCCAAGGCCTTTACAAGGCCACCCCTGAGCTAGGGGAAACAAGGAAGGATGAAAGACAAACATTCAATTCACACAAAATATAAAACAACATGAAGTCACAAACATAAACTCCCAAAATTCCCAAGGCAAGCACAAAGGATCTCCTTGGATCCAAAATGGGTGTAGGTGGGAAGTGTACCCAAAAGGAGAGAGCCACATAAAATAAATTTAGTTTTCTCATTAACATAACAAAGCCTTCACAAGGCACTAATTTTCACTTCACTACTTCATGCTTCATGAATTCACATTTCCTCACTATACAATTCACAAACATATTCCCTTATGACCCCTGAAGAAAAGAACAATGGCTGCATGGTGCCCATACAACCATGCTACATCACCTTCCTCCATGAGGAAGGGCTCATCACTAAAGGGCATTCCCAACTAACCCCTTTACCCTCAAGGCTCTCTTCCCTCCCAAGGGTGAGAAATTCCTTGCACTCCCAAAACAAACACATGAACATAGTAACTTAACCATGATAGATGCACTAAACTCTTTCCAAGCAAGAATGACAAATGTAGGTTTTTTGTAGAAGAGCTCTAATCCTTCCTTAGATTTTTCTTCACTTCCCTAATCCTCTCTCCTATTCTTTCTTCATAAACTAGAAGTCTCTACCAAAATGAATTTTCCAAGTCCAAGTGCAAGAGGTGTCCTCTCTTTTCCTCCAACTTTTTCAATAGGGGAAACATTCTTCCCAACTCTACCTCCATCCCAATGAGGAGTAATTTCCTTGGAAAGTGTTTCCTTACCACTTGTCCCTAACTAGAGAATGAGAGGAAAACCCAAAAATGGGGAGAAGGAATGACCTTGAATCCCTACCCAAAATTCAACACTCCCAAAGAAGGCACTCTTTAAGAGGTCATATGGAAGCTTTGGGAGTTGAAATGGACAAAAGTTGACCCACAAACCTAATTACATACATTGGGATAGCTAAATTTAACCTTAACCACTCCCTCGGGCTCATTTTAACCTCCCCAAAACTCATGTGAAGTTAACTCACGAAAATGGACATGATGAGACTCAAGTCTTGGTTTCCCAAATAAATAACCACACCTAGGAACTCACAAAGTGACTCAAGGGTAGTGTTAAATCTTACCAATCTACTTAGGCATGCCAACACACATGAACAAGTGTCAATTGACACAACTTGAAAACACATCACTCCATTCAAATTTACACATGGCATGCCAAATGGATAATCACAATTACATTTAACACATAATATTTCATCCAATTATAAAATATATACAATTGCAAGTTACCATACATTCATACATCACATATATGAAATAAAACACATAACAATGAGGTCATTCTCTTCATAGAGTTAACCTTGGCCTTTTACAGTTTTCACATTGATCCATCCTTGTTTTCCCGCATTTAAAACTATGGTCATAACCCTGCACACTCGATCCGATTATTAGTATCTCAAGAAATCACCACATATACATTCATATGTATAAAGAAAAGAAGGATCTATGCTATCATTCAATCATGTATACACTAGAAAACTGCATTTCACAATTTCATCATACGCATAAACAATATTGTAACCTATTTCCATAAGCATCATATGAAATTTCAATTTCAACTTTCACAAGTAGCCCTAAATCATATGCAGACTCAATTCATAAGGAAATCAACATCTTATCCATCTCAATTCCTATTTCATAAGTTAGTGTAAATCAAAATGCAAAATTCAAAATTCAATTATCCTTCTATATCATAAAATCATGATGAATCTAACATAAGCATATAAAGATACATCTAACATCATCATCCACATAATCATGTAAAAATCCTCGCATAATGTCCAATGCTATGAAGTCACTATCAAAATAAGTCTAATATCTCAAAATAGTATATCATCAAGATAGTCAATGTGTGTAAATGTCAGCTGAGCTAAGATGGGTCGGGGTAGGACCTCACATCATGGTAAGAGCTTCCCCTGTGGCATTGAACCCAGTTACTCTATTTAAATCTTCCTTGGTTATTGGAGTAACAACACCTTTTTCTAACCACATATCTGGATCATGTACTCAAATGAGTACCAACCAAATCCAATCAGGTCAAAACACAGTTGGATATTTGATCCCATTTATCAATCTAGCTGTTTCCAAACTCACGTATTTCACCTGCATCTTTCCATCTTCACAGAGCCCTAAGTATTCGCTCTGGATGAATGTTTTACCCAATTCCTCCTATTTGGTATGGATGAACGTAGTTAAATCTTCAGTCAATAACAACCCACTGGGAATCAATGATAGGGCACCAACCATATCATTCACTCTATTCTGTACTACCATGATATCATACACAGGTCAATCGTGTTGATTGATGTCGATTAGGCTCACAACATATGATGATGATGCCATTGTTCTAGAATCGAAAATACACATAAAGCTCTTGAAAAATTAGTGGAGTACGTAATGCAAAGATCGCGAATCACAACAAGAAAGATTACTCAAGCTTATAAAACAATAATCACAAAACACAATGTAAATTGAAATGAGTAATCATCTTTCCCTTTTATACACTAAGGTTGTAATGGTAATTAGAAAATGGTAATATTTGTTAATGGTTACTGTATTAATTACCCTTACCTTACCTTACTTTTATCAACTGGTTCGCTGACCCTTTACCTATTAACTACACCAACCTCAGTTGAAACATCGACTGTGATACACCAGCTTCTCCATTTGACCAGTGTATCCTTCTCGGTTGCAATCCTTGTCTGGGTGAGAATATATCTCACCAGTTACTCCAGGGACAGTAGCGTTGCTACCTATCCCCCCTTAAGCCCTTTTAGCTTAATTAGTTGAAGAGACATCACCATCTATGGATGATGACTTTGTCTCTGATTTCTCTTCTTCAGATCTCTTTGTCCCTTTTTTATACCTAGTCTTCTTTACTTCCCTGTTGGTCTCTTTAGTGGTGTTTCCCTTTTGATTGGGAGTCACAATCCTCTTGATCGGTTTAGCTGGGCCTTTCCCTTTGTTCATTGGCCAGATGCCCAATCTTGTTAGAGTTGTAACAAGTCATACCAATTCCTTTCCATGGGTTGACCCTTCTTTCTTTGTCCATGGGTGAGTGGCATTCAATGTTCCTATGCCTTGATGGTCCATAGGTAGCACACATAGATTTGCCCCAATTAACATTCTTGTTATGGAATATCGGTCTCAGTGGAGATTTGAATGTCATGGTTGTAGACCTGCATTCTTCAACCTTGTGTCTGAATTTATTGCAAGCATAATAATAACCTTTGAAGCTTCCCTTGCTTCCACTAGACACATTGTTTGATTGTGACCTACATTCAAAGGTCTTGTGATGATAATTATAACAGTGATTGCAATAACTGTTAGTGGTGAAAGGTTTCATTGGTGCATTCCTACAGTCATTTGATTTATGACCCGGTTTGCCACAATGTTTGCAAGAAGGTTTGAAGATTCTTTTACCTTTGTCTTCGGTTGGTTTCATCTTGTCCTTCTTTCTTTCCTTGACTCCAGAGGACTCACTGATTTCCTTGTTTCTTTGACTGATGTACCTAAGTCCTATGGGATCTTTGTGCCTTCTTTTAGATTTCAGTTGCTCATCAATCTTCTCATAAATTTCATTGTACTTTCTAAGTTTCTCATTCCTCTCCTCAAGATTTTTCAACTGTTCTTTAAGTTTTTCAACTTCAACAACCATTTCTTTGCATGCTTCATCTTTATCATGCAACTTTTCATGCATGATTGCATTCTCCTGATTTATACCCTACATGTCTGCATGGTTTTGCAGTATGAGAGCATCACTCTCTCTTAGTGCATCTTCAACCATGTTTCTTTCTCTTTCAGCAATTAGTTGTCCTTCTTTGGCACTATTCTTCTCATCCTTGAATTTTCTATTTGCTTTAATGAGTTTGGTCATCCTCAAAGCATGACCTTCCTATTCTCTTTTCAAATTGGAGATTTGATTAGTCAGATTCAAGTTTTTTCTCTATGAGTTCAGAGACTGTTTCTTCTGCTTCATCAAATTCATCAAAACCACTTTGTCCAGATAGTTCTTCAATTGTTTCCTGACTTTCACTTAGTTGTAAAGCCAACTCTTTTCTCTTGGAAAGAGATCTTCTCAGTCTATTTTCAAGAGAAGTGATAATTTAATTTGCTTCTTCCAGCTGCTTCTGATACCTATAACCCTCCATGATCTTTTCTCAAGCAGTTAAGCTTTCTTTACCTAAGAACTAGGCTCTGATACCAATTGTTAATCCTAACCGATTGCTGAGAGGGGGGGGGGGGGGTGAATCAGTAAATTCAATTTATTGTATTCTTTTCTCTGTTTATTATTCCTATTAATACTGAAAATAAAAGAATGCTTGAACAATCATAAACATAAATCACATGCACAGGTCAACACAAGATATATATGTGGAAACCCTCAGTTAGAAGGAAAAAACTATGGTGGGACAAAACTTACAAAACTCCACTATTGAAGTAATAAAGCTACCCAGTTAAAAACTTACAAAGCATTGGTTAAAATACTACCTCGTTAAGGGATTTAAAATAGATCGGTTAAGATCTTGATCATGTGAGGAGTCACCTTGTTAAAGGACTTCAAAACATCAACAAAGATGTCACCTGGTGAAGAGATTTATACAACAGAACTTGTTAGGGTTCACCCTGATTAAGGGATTTAAATGTTCTTCACACAAGAAAAGAAATGATCTTATTTTGACACTTTATCTGTCAATTTAGATCATACCTGTTCACTCTTTTCACTATTTGGCTATTGAATCTTTCTCTCTCTTTCACTCTTCGTGACTGTATCCATTCTCAGAAGACTCTGCTCTTCTGCTCTGCTCGCTCTCCACTCTTGATTTTCAACAACACCTCTTCTCATGCATAATGACCTATATTTATAAGAAATTATCTTATTATAATTACACCAAACAATGCTGCCAAGCTGCAAATCTTCCAAAAATCTTGCATGAAGAACTCTTGATCAAAAAACTTGCAAACAAATCTTTAGTTTACCTCGAAATGCTTGTAAAAGATAAAGCTAACTTTAGTGCATTTGAAAAAGCTAACTCCAGTTCATCTAAAAACACTCTGCAAAATCCAGATCAGATTATAAAGCACTAACCGGTTGGTTTGCTGTTCAGAACACAAACTGATGTGCACATTGTCAAGTCATCTGGATAAAAGCACAATAAGTTGTCACCCTTTTACAAAGGAAAATGCTAACAAAATCAAAGATGTTCAACTTCAATAGTATAAAAATGACGTTTATGTTTGGAATTTGGAGATGATGTAAACTAATTAAATGTGATAAAATGGATGTAGTTTGTGATTAATATTTTTAATAATTTTTTTGAATAATAATTGATATGTTTTTTAAATTTTTAAAGATGATTTTTTAGTTCCTGAAAAATGTTAAAAATTAGGGGTCTTGTTCCCACCAAAAAATTATATGTAAATAAACAAATTTTCCCCTAATTTCAAAATATGTCATAGATGACATATATAGATAGTGCATGAAGAAATAAAAATTGGTTTGTGACATATATTTTCTCTTTTATAACAATTCAAATTCCAACTCACTGAAATTGATAGTTTTCATCTCGCAACATATTTTTCACAACAAATCTATCCCAATAAAAAAAAGAAATATATATTCTTGAAGAGGACCCTCTCCTCTAGTGCACCATATGTTTTTCAAATTTATTTAATATGATTTACTATTTTTTTCTTTCTCCGAATCAACATCTACTTGACTGTTAAAATACCAACTTGTAATATTTTTTAATTACAATACACCATGTCTAATTAAAATACTATAAAATCTATATGAAGATATTCTTGACTTTAATCTCTACAAAAGGGTATTTTTTTATTTTTAAAAAAATATCATTAAAAAGATTAAGAGTTATTGAAAAGCCACTTTTCTGAAATAATTTTCTTTTTATGATAATTGGACCCAAAGTGGTATAAAACATGCATTTAATAGATATTTCCAATTGGAAAAGTTAAAGTGCTTATCTAACTAATTTAGAATGAATCTAGCTAGACCATATGTTTGACCAAAATGATTTTTAGTTAGAAATACTAAAATTTAGTTGTGTTGATAAGTTAGCCTAAAAGATGACACCTGATTGTGCTTTTACCCATCTACCTTGTGTGGTGTCTGGATAGACTGGTTGGACACGACTAGATCGGTATAAATGTGACCGGTTAAGGTAGACTGTTTACTTAGTGAATCTACTAGTTCACCACTGTTGTTCTAACATGAGTACTGGTGTGTAGTACCAATGTGTTTGATGTTTTCCAATGATGAAAACTAAGATTTATGTCAACAAATGATGCATGAAAGGAGTAAAGGCCTCCTGTGGTGTCTGGATAGACCGGTTGGATAAGACAAGACTGGTATAAATGTGACCAGTTAAGGTACACTGTTTACATAGTGAATCTACCGGTTCACCACCATTGTTCTAACATGAGTACCGGTGTGTTTGATGTTTTCCAATGATGACAACTAAGCTTTATGCCAACAGATGATGCATGAAAGGGGAAAAGAAAATCCAAATAAAAACAGGTCGAGAGAGTGATATGTTGATGAATTTTCAAATTGATTGGGTGTCAAAGTATCCATTCATTGAACAAGTGGAGAATCTAGAGAAAGGTGAGCCTCCAATAGAATGAAAGTGTAATATTTGTAGTTGGAGACATAAAAATGACTAGTGGTTGTAGCTAAAACCTGACACCATAGAAAAGCATATTGGTAAAGTTTAGGAAAAATAAATCATAGATGAAATTGAAAAACCAATGATAAGATGGAAAACAAAGGAGTAATATCAACATGCTAAGAATGCCTTAGAATATGATGAACATTTGAAAAGAAAAGAAAAGGTTGTTGAATATGGAGGTTCTATTGAAGCTATTTTGGAAAGTTAATGATAGTAGAACAACTGGGAAAAGTTGTTCAGTTAAGTGTTGTTTTTTATATTTTGAGCAAAGGGCACCCTATGATAGACTACCTATAAATTAGTACTTTATTACACTTTTTGAAAGTTCCTAATTAGTTCACAGTCACTGGTTAGTAAATAGTGGATGAGAATGAGCAAGTTGTCTTACTAAGGTTGAAAAATAATATATAAAGGAAAAAATAAGAGAGTCAAACTTTATTTCATTGTCTTTAGATAAATTTACAACAATAGATAACATGTCTTCAATATGCATGTATGGTAATATTGTAGAGAATCATGCCCGCTAACCTCATCTACTATTTGTTACTAAAATGGAGAGTGCAAGAACACAAACTCTATTTCAACTAATTAAGATTTCTATCATTGAAAATGGAGGTATGAATGATTTGACATTTATGAAAAAGTTGGCATGTGTAGGAGCAGACAAAGCTTCAGTAATGCAAGGTCATAGCAACAATCTTTGCATAAAGCTATAAACTTGTTCACCCTACATGACTTCCATTCACTGTATGGCCCACAAAATGAATCTAGCTTTTAAAATTGTGAGCAAGTATCCTCTAGTAAAAAATGTTGAATATTTAGTTAGAGACATTTACTCATACTTCTATTGAGGTCCCATACGGTTTTTGGAAGTTCAAAATTTTTTCGATGGAATAACCGATGGGAAAAAACCTCTTAAGGATGTTGATACCATATGGATATCCTTGGATGAATCATCACATCAAGTTTATTCAAAATATTGATCCTTGGTTGGAGTAATATACAAACATTTCCACACAGTAGATAAAGCTCCTAGCCTGTTTTGTAGGTTAAGTGATATAGAGACAATCTTAACTTTGGCAAGCCTTTCACCTATGCTAGAGGAATGAACCTTCTTGCAAAAAATATCCAAGAAAGAGCTATGTTTTTTCTAGAACATTTTAATCAATGTAAATTGACATGCATGACCCTCAATAATCTCTATCAATCACCACAAACATTTGTAAATGAAAAATTTGTTAGGTGGAAGATAATGATAGATTCAAACAATCCTGATAATTTTTAATAGATCAATACAAAAGGGGATTTATGTGTCCATGTATGTGGATTTGAGATACTAATGCACTACCTTGTCACGATCATAGAACCAAGAAACCACTCTAAAAAGTAAGAAGTAAGTGTTATAAGCTAATATTTTAATAAGATTGTTGAGTTTGTAGCTGCCTTTGTGAAGAAAATTGCCTATTCTATTTCCTAAGAGATTAGAAAATGTTTCCCTTTTGTGGATGTTCTTGAAGCCGTGTCTATTATGTTTCCTCAATATTGGGAACTCAATAATGCAACCGATTATCATAAGAAGCTAATGACTTTAATAAGCCAATTTTGTAAATCTGCACAACTCAATGGACAAACTATAGATGCAATTCTAAATGAAACTATTCTTAGAGAGCAATCAACTCATTTTACAATAACTATGAGTGAACAATATAATAAAATGGAGAGCCCCCACCAAGAGGGATAAGTAACAAAGCTTTGGACAATTCTAGATCAGAGCTCAAAATTTTTCATGATTCAATATCAATTTTTTTTTTAACTTGCTAATTTATGTAAAACATGATATTGGGTTCGGTGGAGGATGAGAGAGTTTTTTGTGCTTTGGGGTTCTTAAAATCAAAGATAAGAAACAAACTATATAATAATTTGGAAAATTTCTTGAGGATGCATACATCTAGGCATGATGTCAAAAGTTTGGTAGGGTTTATATAGATCCAAAGAAAATACAAATTAACAATTATATGTAGATTCAAATACACAAATGAAGAATATTCCACAACAAAAAATACACATAAATTTAATGCGGCTCTCCCAATATGGGTTACATCCACTAGAGAAACAACCATCCACTATGAAGCGGGAATTAAAATATGTGATATCAGTCTTAGGGAATTTTACAACCACTTATTTGGCCCCTTTTTGATGGTTTACAAAAAATTCAGCTAACAAAATTAACCTAACCCTAAAAAATATATTTGTTATATTTTCTCATACTCATATCCTTGTACTTTTATTCTTGTATTCTCATACTCAACTCCAGTGGTTGAAAGTGCAAAAACCTTTTGCAGTCTAGAAATCCAAAAAACTACAGTGCCCCCTATAGTAAAACATACCTTGTAGTACTCTCGGTAACAATATCACCTACCAAATTAGAGTCAACATATCCTTGTAGAGAAGAGTTTGATCCTTTGAAACATAATGCCTAAGTAGTAAGTACCTCTAAAGTTCCTAAAAATCCATTTGACAACATTCGAATGTTCCATTCTTGGATTGCACATATACGTAATCACAACTTCCACTGCATGTGCAATATCTGATTGTGTGCATACCATCCCATACATCATACTACCAACAAGTGATGAATATAGAATTTTAAACATTTTATTTACCTCTCCCCGTGTCCTTGTGCACATCACCTTAGTCAATTTGAAATGACTAGACAAAGGTGTACTAACTGCTTTTGCATTCTGCGTGTTAAATATTTTCAACACCTTCTCTATATACTCGCTTCGAGATAGAATTAATGTTCTATTTTTCTTGTCCCATGAATACCTCATACCAAGGATTTGCTTGGGTGCACCCAAATCCTTCATAGGAAATGACTTTGCTATTTTTTGTTAAAGTTCATTTATATGCTTAATGTTAGACCCAACAAGAAGCATGCCATCAACATAAAGTAACAAGATAATATAACTACCATTATCCAATCTCTTAAAATAAAAAAAATGATCAGAATAACATATGTGATAACCTTGTTCAACTATGAAACTATTAAATTTCAAATACAATTGTCAGGGTGCTTCTTTTAGGCCATACATACTCTTCAACTTGCAAACTAACTCCTTACCTTTCACCTCATATCCCTTTAGTTTCTACATACACTTTTCCTCCTCTAAGTCCCCATGGAGAAATGTTCTTTTAACATCTAACTATTGAAGATGCAAGTCATCTACAACCACAAAACTTAGAACAATTCTATTTGAAGTCATTTTTACAACTGGAGATAATATTTCATCAAAATCTATACCCTTTTTCTATGCAAAAACTTTTACCATGAGTCTGGCCCTATATCTTTTATGTCCTCCATCCTCCTCCTTTAGCATGTAAACCCATTTATTTCGAAAGACTCTTTCCTATAAGAAATGGGACTAAGTCCCAAGTCTGAACTTGCATCAAGGAATCCATTTCCTCTTTCATGCCTAGCTTTGATTGTTGTTTGGCATCCACCTCCTGTGTGTGTGAATTTTGTACCTGATCTGTAGACACAACACTCAGTAAAACATTAGAGGTTAGTGATAATCAAAATCGTGCAAAATTGAAAACTATGTAACCAAGCGATTTACTGCCTTCTAATAGGTGCGAGATTGATGTTCTCAGATTGTAATCGAGATCAGTGACCTAGACGAAACCTAAATGAAGGATTTGAATGAAATTGATCTAGATATGAATTGAATGCAATTAATCTATTTTTTTGGATTTTCTATGCAATAGGAATGATAAACTGATATGCTATGGATGCTAAATGATCTAACAATGAAGATTCTAACAATGATATGAAAACTATGAAATTCTATGCTATGATATGAAAAATATGCAATTGAAATTGATCTCACAAAGCTTTGAATTTGCAAGTTGATTCTTTCAAGCTCCAATTGTGCAAATTCTCCAAATCTGATATGCTATGATTCCTGTAGAGTAAGTTTGCAATTTGCAAGATGATTGAGAGATTTTAGAGATGATTGAGAGATGAATTATGAAGAGCTGAGCATTGTTTTTATAGAAATCCAAGGCTTTGGAGGTGCATGAAAAAAAGCCATAAATCACTCAAATAACTCAGGTTGATTTTTGAGTTATTTTAAATAAAGGATAATTAACTCACAAAAATATGCAAAAGCTAAGTTTTAACTCAAAATAGAGTTTAGCTTTAATTGATAATTGATAGTTGTCTGCTTTTATGATTGTGCATGTTTTATTTATGAATTAATTTAATAATAAAGTGATTTATTCTCAACTTAACTGCTTTTAAAAATAAAACAATTGATTTATGGTTAATCAATTATTTAATCAAACTTTTATTAAAAACTATATTATTAAATAATGACAACTTGCTTTAATTAATTAAATAAAAATTTAATCAATTATTCATAAGATTTTGGATTTATTGTCAAAATTTAAATAATATAATTAATAATAGATAGAATTAAATTTAATTAAACAATTAAGTGACAAGATATTAAATCTAATTAATTAAATATGAAAATATTCAATTAATCAAATTTTAGGATAAATGTGATTTATTGCCAAATAATTATAAAATTAAAGATAATTATGATGATTAAGAATATTGCTAGGAATATTCCCTGATGTAGAATTTAAGATAATCAATTAGATTTGATGATTTTCAGATGTGCCTTAGGTTAGGACTTCGATGTTGATTTCGTTCGATTTGTTGATGTAGGAGGTTAATGAACTTATAGCCCATTTTTGGGGTATTACATTTTGCCCCTCTTTGAATTATTGTGCGAAGCGCAGTGGTTAAAAGATAGTCTGTGTTTAATAGAGATATGAAACTGATGTTTGAAATTGATAATTGATATGAGACAGAAGCTGATTGATATTGATTTGATATGAAGATAATAGATCCTGAATGACCAAAGATAATGTTCACTGTAGTAGTGATGAACCTATGATTGCGAAAAAGTGTCAAAATGCCTGATTCTGAACCTTAGGATTGATAAGAAGTGAGTGACCCGTTCTAGACTCGATTGTCTTAGCAGAACTAGCAAGTATCACATCTGAACCCTTCAGTTGCTGAAGAACCACAGAAAGAACACTATGATCTAATGGTTGCAAAAACTGATACAGTTTACAAGATTAGGAAAATACCAGATTGATATGGATCGATGAATCTGATATGCCCGAAGTGATGATAGATTTGCCCCGAGCGATGAGGACTTTTGATGAATTAGTAACTAGACATGATTGTTTGTCTTGATCACTGATGAAAGATATTGATAGAATTTGATTTACAGACTTTGAATGATGTGCAATACCATGCCCCCTTCGGGATTAAAATTGAAATCTGACAAGAAAAGTCAACGTTATAGTTTAGAAGCATGTTAATTGATTTGAGAAGTGGTTATACACGTCCGAGAACGCATTCTACATCGTTAGAAGGTCCCAAAAGACCAAGGTTGACTAGGTTTGACCATGAGTTGACCATGGTTGACCAAGTTGAAATTTTTGATAGTTTGATGTAAGATAAGCAGTTAAGTTGAATACTGGATTTCTGTAATGATTGAAGGTTGAGTATGCAAGCAGTGAATAATATGAATGATCACATATTTGAATTTTGATCCCGAAAAAGGATTCTACTTGCTATTTCGTTGGAGGAACCTTTGTGTGAGATTCAACTCTTGTTAGACTTGAAGATGCGATTTGAAGAATCATTTAAGCATTGAAGTTTGTTTAATCATTGTGAGATCATGCAAACATGCAAAATGCAAAGAGACATGCAAAATGAAATGCAACCTAAGACCTAGGACCTACTCACTGATCATATGTCGATTTGTTATCATCATTGAACTTTTAGGTAACCGGATAAATCAATACAATGCCCACTAGCCATGAAACCATAGACATATGAATATCAATTTGTATGCGCAAGAATCAATACAACACCCACTGGTCAAACAACCATGGACATATGAATATTGATTTTATTTTTGGAATGTCGGATTACATATAAGTACCAAGGCATAAGCGCCAGGATGACCTGAATATCATGTTCATTTTGATATAGCAATTTGTATAAGCATCAAAACATAAATGTCATGATGACCAGAATATGCCTTGCATTGCAAACACATCAAACAGTCAAGAGATCATTCTAAATCCAATGTGAATTACTCGTAGTGACCCTTTATCATTCACATCCTTAGGCAAGATTGCGTTCCACAGTAGGAGAAAAAACTCACTCAAAAAGACAATAGTTAAATCAAACTTGAATTTTTTGGGTATCAATGGTCGAGGTACGCATGGCCATCCAATTCGAGATAGAGGCTCTTACAGTCGGACACCATTTCAATCCAAAATTTCCAAAGTTGTTAGATTTTCACATACAAGCAGAAAATAAAGAAAAGATTATGCCCCCAGTCATCACTCTCTAAATCCTATAAAGGACATCATCGAAGAGCTTGAAGGGACACAATATGCAAAAATCTCAATGTGAATCAGTAAGCATACAAGGAGATAAAAGCATGAAGCACAGATTGTTTTCAGTTTGTGTTTTGATGTTTGATTGCGTTGTTGTAGATGCAAAATCCTTTCTGGAGACAAGACTGACTGACTAACTCACATGAAGCTTCAAAGGACTCTGACTGGATAGGATACGTCTAAGATACATTGGAGGCCATAGGATATGACATTGATTACCCCCAAGTTGGAACATTGATAGGATACAGACACTTGAGCTGATTGGTGTACAAACTGACTTATTGAAAACTGGAAATGTTGAAACAAACTGGGAAATATGTACAAACTAAAGCAAGACTGAAAGTTGGGAAAGACCAAGATTGTGCTGATAGATGGAGCATTTTGAACAAGTGGCACCCGTTTGTCGGGTTTTCACCATCTTGGTAGAGATTCTATTTTTGCTACCAAGGCACCTGTTTCCAGGTTTTCACCAAGGCACTTTTTCTTTTTCTCATTTTTTTTGTATTTTTCATTTTTCAATTTTTTTTGTATTTTTTATTTTTTTCAATTTTTTTGTACTTTTGATATTTTCTGATTTTTTTGTGAATCATCAAGGCACCTATTGCTAGGTTTTCACCAAGATGTTCATTTTTTCAGGACTTTTTCTGATTTTTAAGATTTTTTCAGGACATTTACCAAGCACTGAATGCCTTAGGCGTAGAATTTCTTCAGATGGAGAACGTTGATTGGTTCTCGAAGCTGTTCTCCTTCAGTCGTTGAGAGTTGATAGGCACCAGAGCCAAAAGTAGCAATGATTACAAAGGGACCCAGCCAGTTGGGTTCGAACTTCCCCTTGCATTCTCGATGTGATTGATTTTTAGGATTTTCTCTCAAGACTAGATCACCAATTTGAAATTCTCTGTGTCGGACTTTCTTGTTGTAGCCTCTAGACATTCTTTTCTGATACACTCTAAGATGATCATACGTTGCTTGTCTACACTCATCTAGTAGTTCCAGTTCTTGTAACCTAGACACTCTGTAGTCTTCATCAGTGACAAGTCCATGCATTCTAATTCTGAGTGATGGGATTTCAACCTCAATAGGCAATATTGCTTCTGTGAGGCCTCACCCCGACCCGTCATAGCATCTTTCCTTTTCTGCATTTTGATACAGTGATACACTTGTTGATCTATTTTGGATTGAGACTCGAGATACGATATTTTGATGGTGATTATTATATTATGTATGTGTGGATGTGAATCTAGAGTACATCATGATTTTGATTATGCATGGTTGTTAGAGTAAATTATTCATGTTAGATTTGAATACTGCACATGATGATTATGTATGTATGATGTTCAAATATTATTGAATGGGAAATTGTGATTTGAATTGAGCTATACATATTGGGTTATGATACTAAATAGGAAATTGAATATGTATATTTCGTACAATGTTATCATCTTGAACTACTGATGCTCGATGTGAAGTGTGCAGGTATGAGAACCATGGGAATTATCAGAGAACCAAGGTTAAACACATGTGAACTGAGTAAACCAAGGCTTAGTCCAATGTGGGATTACAAAGCCTCGTTGTAATGTGAACTTGTTGTAAAAGTGAATTTTCATGTGCATTAGTAGTTAGCTTCGTGTTGTCTTTCTTGGCATTTGTATGTAATGTGCAATTGTTAGTGTCACTTGACACTTGTAATATACTCATTTAAATTTATTTTATTCCAGCCACTTCTAGAGGCCAATAAGAAGTTCTAGGGGTCATTTTTGGCATAATTTATGTATCTTAATGTTAGGGGTATAGGTTAGGAAGGTTTTGAGCATATCCTAAACCCCCTAGAGACTTTGGCAACCCTTTTTTGAACCCATTTACCCTCACCTACGAGATTGGATGGATCTTGACCCTTACCCAACTTCACCTTTCCTTCCAATCAAGCATTAATCATGGGGGGGACAAGGGAAATCAAGGAGACCTTAGAGTCAAATCTGCAATTATGATTGGTGGGTGGGTAGAATTTGGAGCCCTTTTTAGAGGCCTTAGATAGAATTAGAGGGTGTTCACCCACTCTCTAATTTTAGAGACTTTAGGGTTTTGGAGGAGGAAGAAAAGTGGATAAGCTCTTCTCAAATTTCCATTTCCATCACACTTGTGGAGGTTGGTTACTCTTCTCATGGAAGTCTTTCTACTTGTGCATTAGATTAGCTTGTATCTTTCTCTCTCATGTATATGAATCTTGATTCTTGTTGTGACAATGTGTTGTAAGGGAGGGATTTTGGGTTTGATTTCATGGTTTGATTTTGTTCTTTTTGCTTGATTGAGGGAGTTCTTGTTTATGGGTGTGAGGCATTACTCACCCTTTTGGGAAGGGAAGAAGTGGCCTATGGGTGGAGGGGTTAGTTGGGCTCTCCATGAGGTGAGAGTCTCTTCTCTTGGAGAAGAGGGATAAGTCCATGGTGTATGGGCACCATGGAAGCCATTGCATTCTTGTATTTTGAAGAGGATGTTAAGCAAAGTATGTGTATAAAGAGGCATTTGGATATGCATGGATATGTAGCCTTGAAGAGGCATTTGGATATGTAGCCTTGAAGAGGCATTTGAATACTCATGGTGAGAAAATTTGTATGTAATGGCATTCTCCCCTTGGAAAAGCCCACCTCCACCCTCTCAATGAGCTTGTAAGACTCATTTGTGTAACCTTGGAAGGGAGTAATTTGTTGTATATGCATTTGTGTAAATTGTTTGTGAGCATCTTGTTGATCTTGTTGCATACCCGTTTAGCCTTGGTTCTCCAAGCTTAGGGGTGGTCTCATAAGAGACCTTGGTTGGGTGGTGAGCACCCATGGTTCTCTCCTTTGTTGCAGGTTTTGAGGTCAACACCCAAGTGGAAAAGCTTGAAGAAGTTTCTCTTGTTGAGCTTGTATCAACTCTCCTAAGTTGTTGTATTATTGACCTTGAAGGAGATCTTTCTCTCTTGTATATTGTAAAGAATTTCCATTATTGAGTTCATTGTAAAATAGTAGATGTATATGAAAGGGTATATGTAATATGATGAAGTGAAGTAGCTCTTTTATGTTGATCTCTCATTGAGTATTCCATCAAAGTGTAATATATAATTGTAATGTAAATGCTTCTTCATCATAGAGATTATGTAATGAAATTGATAGGATGTCTATAATGAAAATGCAATGTATTTCTATCTTGTCTAATTGATTTTTGCTTCTTAAGATAGTGGAGTTATTTTCTTTAAAAAAAAAGTTATTCAAAGTTGGCAAGAGAAGATATGAAATCATTCAATAGTATGTAAAATTGCATTAATATGGATAGCCATGAAACTCTTAATACTTGGATTCATAGTTGAAAGCTCCTTGCAATCTATCTTATGGTAGACCAAACTCATACTTAAATAGACCATACTTGGATGAAGAAACTTGATCATCTCTTATTCTCTTTCAAAAGAATTATCCATGGAATAACTGATAAGATGAAATATCAATGAGAGACATATATGCATTCTAGACTTACTCATTTCCTTCTTTGAGCAACTCTTAAACTAAACCACTAATTGCATTCTAAACACCTCACCTATGGCTAGTAGATAAAACAAAGAGATCAAGTTGATAAAGTATTAGTCATATTGTAAAAAAAAAAGACACTTCTAGAATTTGCAAAAGCAATTTTTCTCTCTAGAAAATGTATGGGGATAAAATTATCCCCATACTACACAGAGAATATTCCTTGTTTTTATTATTTATGCACTAAATAAAGTTAACTAAACTAAAACATACCCTAGACTACCACTAAAATAAAGACTTAGCATATATAATGCTAAAGTGGGTGTTTAATATACCTCCACTCATGACCAAGCTAGTGGCCCCCACTAAAGCTCTCTTCCTAGGCACAGGTGATGGGCTTGGGAAAGCTTTATGTTAAATTTCTTAACCAAACACCTCCCTACGTGGGTACAAAGGGGCCTTGAGAAGTGACCCTTGTCAGCAAAAAGATTTAAAGCACTGTTATTTTACTTTAGTCCCTTGTTCCATGCACAAATGGTTTGTCAAGGCTTTAATACATTTGCCAACTTTCAAGTTACCCCCTTACATGCGTACCTGACTTAGAACTTTAAGTCTGACATTTCCATCTTGTCATAAAAAGTACTCCATTCCTTGTCCTGCGTACCATCTTCTTGGTCTCCTCTTTGGGGAAGGCAGATTAATTGTCTTCCACTTGGTTTGACTTTAAAACCATTTCTCTCATTCATTAGCCTTGGGTTGCGAAAATCCTCTTCATGAGAAGAGTGGGGCCCACTTGATTTTCCCTCCCTTGCCTAGAAATGCGCCCACTTTGCCTAGGGCTTAGTCTAGCTTGTAGGGAAGCTAGTGGGAATAGGTGGATGTTAATGGGTTTGAATAGTAGCTTAGTAGGATTTAGAGTTTAGTTTAGTTTATTTTGAATTTGATCTTTTTATGTTATTACTATTATGTAGTGGTAAAAAAAATAAAAAATAATAAATCATTCCTTTTCCACTAATAAAATTATCTTGTTATTTTAATTGCCCACCTCATTGGGCTTGCTAATATTAGTTATTAATCTCACATTATCATTATTAGTAGTTTATTTTATCTAAGTGTTATAGTTTTAACGAGGCTATCATATAGTTAATTAGGTGTGTTTAATTTGTAACTTGATTATTAATCTAAAGCATATTTGGGTATGTTGGAAACTCAATTGATTAGATTCAGTAGGATTAGCGAGTATATTTAGTAAGTTAGATCTGTCAATTATTATCCTTAAACCATTAAGTCCCAAATTTGGTATTAGTGTATTAGGCTTTTAGTTAGTAGTATTAATGTTCCAACCTAACTAAGAATGAATTAAACGATTATCTAGTAGTTTTGTCGGGTTAGGTTCTTACACTGTTAGCAGTGGAACTTCTTAACAAACTAATAAGTCAATTCAATTAAGTCCATTTTGATAACGGGACTGGAGATTCCCCTTGCTAGATCCTCCTATTGTTATAGTCATTACAAGCACATCCCTAACCACTTTTTGCGTAGGAGTATTTGTGTCGATCCTTAGGCTTAGTAGAGCGAAGTGTTGACATAGTCATATGTTATTTCATATCATCTTTCAAAAAAAAAATTGTTACATTTTTTTTTTGGATGTTTAATTTGGGCATGACAGCTTCAGACCCATAAACTAAAGCGAAAGGTCTAGCCCCTGTAGGCGTTCTGATACTAGTTCTGACACTCATTCTGATACTTGTTCTGATATTGGTTCTGATACTGGTTCTAATACTGATTCTGATACTAATTCTAATAATTGTTCTGATACTAGTTCTGATACTGATTTTGATAATTGTTCTGATACTGGTTCTAATATTGATTCTGATATTTGGTATATTTGATAGCATCTTTTTTTATTTGCAAAATCCCAAACAAGATCATATCGTGCAGTCTCAATGTCTAGCAAGGTAGAGAACAAGAGGGATTAGCAAGCTGGTGGAAGAGATGGAAGACAAGAGAATGAAGGAGAATGAAGGGAAGAAATCCTCAAGGGAAAACTCCTCAAGAATACCCAAGCTAGGGAAAAATTGTCATGTAAAGCACATTTAGACAAGTAATGAAAGGCCAGCATAGGATAAGTCACAAAAGCGTAATGCCAAAGAAGGACAGGATGTAGTCCAAAGGAGTAGACATGTCAAGAAGCTTCATAGCACTGTGTTTTACTCTTTCTTTCTTAGATCAAGACCAAAGGGGAAAAGGATAGTGAAAGGCTATAATGAATGGAGGAAGATAGACATGAAGGCTAAATAGGAAGGGAATGAAAGCAAGATCATCATAAGATAGCTCACAAGATAGCTAAATGTTCGTGTATAGATCAAAATTGTCAAGATCAAAGAGAGAAGATGGAATGGATGAAATATGTAGAAGAACTACGCATGATGCCTGATTGCCAGGTTTTCATCATGGTACTTATCCAAGGTGCCACAAGGGAGTGGTTTTCACCATAGGATGAATTTATTTCTCTTTACTTTTGCTACCAAGGCGCCTGTTTCCAGGTTTTCACCAAGGGACATTTTCAATTTATTTTATTTTTCATTTCTTTTTTTGGAAGAAGGAAAGCTTTTTAGATAATGCTCCTTGAAAGGATAAACCATGATATGCCAAGGATTCAAAATGACATGCTCAAAGATGCTGATAGGGAAAGGGAGATGAAAGAGAAAAATAGAGGATAAGGTTTTATGTAAAGCGAGTGAGGTTGGAAGATAGGAAGAATAGGCAAGTGAGGAAAAAGGATAGGAGGTAGAAGGATAATGCATGGAAGGATTGTGAAAGGGTAGATGGAAAGGAAGGAAAGTTCAACATCAACACATACCTTGAAGGGTGGTGAGAGAATGGAGGAATCGTGAATGAAGGAATACGTGAAGGAAAATGGTGAATGGATAGCAGAGGTTGTGGTTTAGGCACATGGAATGGAAGAATAGTTTTGGAAGGAGATGAAGTGGAAGTCTTTGGAAGCTTGAATGTCAACTTCACTTGTTGCTCAACACCAGACTCTTTCAAGAGAGACTTTGGAATCCATATAGCCGTAGGCTTTTTATTTCCTTTTGGTAATTTAGAGAGAATATCTTCAATGATGGATTTTGGAACCCATACTTGTCTTGTAATTTTTTTCTTAGATATCTCTTTTGACTTTATGTTTCCATGTCGTTTAGAGGAGACATGGTGATCTTCTCTTTTTGATGGATTCTTGTATTGCTTCTTTTTCTTGTATTGAACATTCAAGTTACTTCCAAAGGACTTGGGACTTGTGGAAGGAGGAGGATATGACTGGTTTAGATGGGTGGGTGGATGAAAAGGATTCAAGGGTATGCATCTATGTTGATCTTGAGGAAAGATGGGAGATGGAGGTATGTAAGGACCCAAGATGGATGGAAAATTAGGAGAGTTAGGAGGGGAAAGCGAAGGGACATAAGGACCCAAGATGGAAGGAAGACATGAAGCCCTTAGTAGTGGTGGAAGAGGTTCGAGGATGGAAGTGGAAGATGCAAAAGGATAATAAATAAGTTCATCAGCATCTATATGACAACCAAGGATATCAACATCTTTAGAGTGAGCATTAGAATTTTCAATAGAATCATGGACATCTTGAATATGAGCACCTTCTTTGATAGGATTGTTCAAAGCTTGCAAAGACTTAGAAAGAGTAGAAAGTGGAAGTGAACATGGAGTGGTAGAATAAGAAGATGGAAGACTTTGATCTTGACAAGGATCTTTGGATAGCATAAGCGCATAATTTTTCTTTTGATTTTCAATAGGCTCAACATTGGAAGTAACAACATCATTTTTAACAACCTTAATGGAAGTATCATCTTTGGAAAGCACAAGTGTAGTAAGGTTATTTTGATTGTCAATAAGGTCAACAGCGTAAGTAGTAGCTTGATCTTGCTTAGGAGAAGACTTAAGACATGGTGGAATGCATGAAAAAGGGTCTGTAGGATCAAAAGAACCATGAAGCGGGTAAGAGACATCGGGAAAAGGAGTGGATGACATGGAGGGTTCTTGATCTTGATATTTGTTTATGTTCTTTTCTTCATCATTTTTAGAGTCCTCTTGACATGGAGCCACTTCTAAAGACAAGAAAGCATGTTGGAATGGTATGGAAGACTTTGGAAGAGATGGTGGAGGACTAGCTAAAGTAGGGATTATAGCATATGAAGGCTTAGGCTCTTTAAGTTTATCATCATTGAAAGTATTTGCAGCCAAGTGAAGGATAGCTTGAGTTTCTGTAAGAGGTAGCCCTGGAGGATAACTATAGGGAACTGCATGAAAAGTATTAGGGCTTGTGTCGGATGAAGGTTCTGTGAAAGATTTGAAAGACTCGGAAGCTTTAGGAAATGTATGGGTATTGGAGGAAGTAGGGAATGGAAGGGAACCATCACCAGACAAAGGTTCAGCATTAACATGATCTTGCTTGAGAGTGTAATCTTTATTTTTAGTTGGAGAGTTCTTAGAGGAGAGATCCTTATAGTATTGATTTTTCAAGCTAGCACGATGTATTTTATAGTCCTCAGCAGTAGTAAATGGATCATCATCAAGGTATTGTCCACAAAAGCCATCAAAGTCTCTTTCAAAATCAGAATCATATGGATCACCATCACGATCTATCCAATGTGATGGCCCATTTGTAGTAAGCAGGAATGAACGATGAGGAGGATTCTTAGGAACGGAGGTGTCATAGGTATCATTACATCATCTATCATCATAGTCATCATAGCCTCCAAAGCTGGATGTGTCACTCTCTATGGAAGAGGTATCATAAGGATTGTCACGTTGCTCATATTTTGTCTGGGGGCATGGTGACATGTACAAGTCTTTATCAAATGGAAAAGAGTATAGAGATTCCATGGAGAACTCTTTAGATTCCTTCTCTTTCTTAAGATTGTTAAGTTCAACTTGCATAGCTTGCAGCTGCTTCATCATAGCGGCGATCAGAATTTCTTCCTCATGTGTACTGATTCTTTAAGACACGTGTACTGATTTTCAATAGCTACTGATTTGTTCTTGACACAATGATATTTTTGACAGATTCTGGAACTAGGCTGGAAACATTGGATATTTTGCAATTTGACAATTTCTGACAACTCTCTCAATTTTTTTCAAATGACACTCTGCAGACTCGTACGACACTGGGTAGTCTATGAAATGACAGTTGCTAAACTCGTATGACAGTTGGGTAGCAATGAAATGACAGTTGACAAAACTCGTACGACAGTTGCTAACAGGGTTTTGACTTTGAGAATTTGTTGGCATGGAAACTTGTACGACACTAGGTTTGCTATCATACGACAGATGGGTTGCAATGAAATGACACTTGATAGAAACTCGTATGACTTTCTAACCTCCTGAGATGACTTTTGACTCCAGAAAGATTTTACGTCAATTTTTGCAAAATTTTAAGGTCTTCAGTTTTGGATTGTTTGCAAATTGTACTGTCCAAATTTTGAAGGTTATACCAGATTTAATCATTTTTAATAGTCAAGTAGATAAACAAGCACGCAAAATAGCAAGCAAGTGATTCCAAGCACGTCTGAAAACAATGAACAAGGGCAAAAGCAACCTTGCGCATGAACAATCAAGTGACCAAATTGTGCTAATCCCTAAGAGTACTAATTGTGTATGTTCTGAAAAGTTTTGCAATAACACACATATACCTGAAAGTGAAAAATTGGCCTCTCTAGGGTTTTTAGTAATGGTTTGACTCTGCAACTTTTATGATTCAAAGGGGTGAACTCCAATCCCAGCGCACCAGGGTTTTGACACAGTCCGAGAACTTAATCTTCAAGAGCTGCTAGGGAGATCTGACAACCCAACAATGAACCATACCCGTGGAGATTTTTTCCACAAGGACACTTATATAGCGGCTGTCACTACCATGGCGAAAATGGCTATTACCGCTTGAGGTTCTGTCAACACAGTTTTCCCTATGAAGGGATTGTCCGCTACAGTTAACCCTCTCTAAAGGTGACTCACAGATTTATACCACAAGGGGACTTGGCTTCAGATTCAAGGTTTTGACACCTCTTCACTTTTAACCCAAACAAAGCAAGAAAATTAATCCGACATGCTAAGACAAAGTTTTGTTCCACCAAGGTCTGTGATATCAACTCCACGTGATCTATGAACCTTTCCAGAGAGAGAATGTGTCGATCAATAAGAGAAGATGCACTAACCAATTTTTGATTCACCAAAGCTCGTGATATCAACCCTACGTGATCTATCAACCTCTCCGGAGAGAGAATGTGTCGATCAATAAGAGAAGATGCACTAACCAAGTTGAATGTGAAATGCACTAAGTATCCTCCCTACCTACAAGGATTCCGTCGTCAAGAAAGATTTCTCTAAGAATCCAATCTCTCAAGAATTACGAATAGTGTTCATAGGGCCTAATTACTATGTGAGCACAGATATATTCCCGAAAGCAAATCTACCAAAAGCATCCAAAAAGTAGAAAGAGGAACACTTAACTCTTGAAGAAAATATGAGATGAGTCCACAAGGTGGAATACTTAACACCTCACACAAGTTGAAAATGAGTCCACAACTTAGAAAACAAGTGAGTTCCTAAAAGCACAAAAGGGTTGCCAAGTGGAACACTTAACGCTTCTGTCTTGTTGACCCCTCCCCTTTATGGCGCTGAGATTGCAACCACGGGGTGGAAATGAGGGGCCGAAAGATTAGCGAGTCCAATAACCCAAGATAGAAATCAAGATCAACCACAAGTATTCTAAGACTACTTAATGAATCCTTAAGGGATCACAACCTAGTATCAAATTATGCAAGTGTGTAGAAATAGATCAAAAGCATGAAAAGATGCACACAAGCTTGACACGTGAGAGATTTATTTTAAGTCCAAATTGAAATGTTTTCAGAGCAAGGAGAATACCTCATGATCCTCACAACGTGCTTAGTAGATTCTACCTAATTTTTAGCAATTTTTGTTGAGCTTTTCCATGCAAGCAAGTGACGAACTCTCCAACAAGCAAACAAGCAAACAAGATATGCAAAATATATTCAACTTATAAAAACCATAGGGTTAGCTCTAAAAATCAATTTCTAGGAGCAATAATAATCATAAATTAATCCAAATGACAACTCATATCATGCATTGAATCATATGAAAAATAAGTGCATACCCATCATAGAATTTTTATTTTTTTGCACTACATTTGACCTAGTCAACAAGATCTAATTTTTTTGATATGATTTTGGCCACAAAAATATAAATTCAAAATAGAGACCCCTACTAAAAAATAGAGAGCTTTCCAAAAATGCAAAAATTTTAGAAAAATCTCTTCATTTGTGCGCTAGAGACCCATTTTATCAAAACAGATTAGTTTTTGCAAATTGACTATTTGAGCTATTAAATTGCATCCAAATTTAAAACAAAAATAATAGACCCCCTGTAGAATTTAAAGAGATTTCTGAAAATGTAAAAATTTCAGAAAAATATGCTGATTTGCATCAGATATTAATTTTTTATGAAAAATTGAAAAAAAATTATTAAAAATTCAAAATAATTCAGAAAATTCTGAATGTTTTTTTGAAGCTTCCCTGATATGTCTCCAACCTGAAAAGAAAATTTCAGAGCAAAAATCTAAGCCGTTTGTGAGATAAAATTAAATCTTTGAAACTTTAGGGTTTTAGCTCCAAGAATCAAAATCAGCATGCAAAGGTGGGTTGCCCCAGGGTGGGCGCTAGAAATGTGTGTGTGAATTTTGTACCTAATCTGTAGACACAACACTCAGTAAAACATTAGAGGTTAGTGATAATCAAAATCGTGCAAAATTGAAAACTATGTAACCAAGTGATTTACTGCCTTCTAATAGGTGCGAGATTAATGTTCTCAGATTGTAATCGAGATCAGTGACCTAGATGACACCTAAATGAAGGATTTGAATGCAATTGATCTAGATATGAATTGAATGCAATTAATCTATTTTTTTGGATTTTCTATGCAATAGGAATGATAAACTGATATGCTATGGATGCTAAATGATCTAACAATGAAGATTCTAATAATGATATGAAAACTATGAAATTCTATGCTATGATATGAAAAATATGCAATTGAAATTGATCTCACAAAGCTTTGAATTTGCAAGTTGATTCTTTCAAGCTCCAATTGTGCAAATTCTCCAAATCTGATATGCTATGATTCTTGTAGAGTAAGTTTGCAATTTGCAAGATGATTGAGAGATTTTAGAGATGATTGAGAGATGAATTATGAAGCGCTGAGCATTGTTTTTATAGAAATCCAAGGCTTTGGAGGTGCATGAAAAAAAGCCATAAATCACTCAAATAACTCAGGTTGATTTTTGAGTTATTTTAAATAAAGGATAATTAACTCACAATAACATGCAAAAGCTAAGTTTTAACTCAAAATAGAGTTTAGCTTTAATTGATAATTGATAGTTGTCTGCTTTTATGATTGTGCATGTTTTATTTATGAATTAATTTAATAATAAAGTGATTTATTCTCAACTTAACTGCTTTTGAAAATAAAATAATTGATTTATGGGTTAATCAATTATTTAATCAAACTTTTATTAAAAACTATATTATTAAATAATGACAACTTGCTTTAATTAATTAAATAAAAATTTAATCAATTATTCATAAGATTTTGGATTTATTGTCAAAATTTAAATAATATAATTAATAATAGATAGAATTAAATTTAATTAAACAATTAAGTGGCAAGATATTAAATCTAATTAATTAAATATGAAAATATTCAATTAATCAAATTTTAGAATAAATGTGATTTATTGCCAAATAATTATAAAATTAAAGATAATTATGATGATTAGGAATATTGCTAGGAATGTTCCCCGATGCAGAATTTAAGATAATCAATTAGATTTGATGATGTTCAGATGTGCCTTAGGTTAGGACTTCGATGTTGATTTCATTCGATTTGTTGATGTAGGAGGTTAATGAACTTATAGCCCATTTTTGGGGTATTACACCTCCATTTCTTCTTCATATCCTTCTAGTTCACTAGAATCAATTAACAAAATAGAATACATAGATAAAATATTTTAAGAGGTCTACTTAATCTTGTAGAATGTCTAACATTTGGAGGAGTTTATGGAAAATCTTGTTTCTACTAAATATCAAGTACCACTTGTATTTTATTTTCTAGAATATCATCCAACACCACATACTCCTTTTTGTCCTATTCATACTTCTTTGCCTACATCTATTCTTTATACATGACCTTGTCATTGAATATAGTATCTCTACTTCTAAGTATTCTGTGATTATCAAAATCCCATAATCAATAACCAAAGTCATCTATTCCATATCCAATGAAGGTACATTTATAAGGTTTAACATTAAACTTGGCTTGGTTTTATTTATCAACATGGACCAAAGATTCACAACCAAAGGTTTTTAGAAGAGAATAATTTACTTTTTTACCAGTCCATGCCTCCTCTAGAATGCCACCATCCAAAGGATTTGAAGGTCCCATGTTTATCAAATAAATAGCAGTATGTACAACATCTGCCCAAAAATGTAAGGGGAGTCCATAATGAAATCTCATGCTTTTTGAATCTTCTATGATAGTCCTATTCATTCTCTTAGACACACCATTTTCTTGTGGGGTTCCTGGAATTGTCTTCTTCCTTCAAATTCCATTGTAAGAACATTAATCTTCAAATTCCTTTCTACAATACTCACCTTCGTCATCAGATCTAAGACACTTCAATTGTTCTCCTATCTCATTCTCAACCAAAGCTTTCCATTTCTTAAAAGTTTCAAAAACATCTATTTTCTATTTTAGGAAATACACCCATTTTTTCTATGTTACATAATCCATAAAAATAACATAATAAAAAGATCCACCAAGAGATGATACCTGAGAAGATCCCCATACATATGAATGCACAAGATTTTATTTCTCACTCTTCTCTTTTCCAACCTTGAGAAATCCAACACTTTTCTATTTTCCATATACACAATTTTCACAAAACTCTAAATCAATCTACTTTAATCTTGGAAACAAATTTTTAGAGTAAAGGTTTTTCATCCCTTTCTCACTCATGTGCCCAAGTTTATGGTGCCACAGTTCTGTATCTGTCCTTGCAACATCTATAGTAGCTATCCCTGCAACAACTTTTTCTATAGAAACCAAGGTAGAAAAAATATTACTAGTACACAAATACAATGTTCCTACCTTTGAACCTTTAGCTACCACTAATGTACCTTTAGTGACCTTTTACACATTGTTTGTAAAGGTAACTATGCAATATTCATTTCTTAGTTGTCCTGCATAAATTAAATTTCTTCTTAAGCTAGGGACATGCCTAACCTCTTGCAACAACTAGTCATTTCCATTTTGCAACTTGATTTTTACCTTACCTTTTCCAACATTTTGATAGGGCTCATCATCACCCAAATATACCTGTCCAAAATCACCTTACCTTGAATATAATCTAGAAAATAATTTCTATGGAGTGTGGCATGAAATGAAGCCCCTACATCTATCATCCAAGAACCATTAACATTATCTAAACATAGAATTAAGGCATCTTGTAAATTATTACTTGCAATGTTGGCTTCCTTACTATTATCTTGATTTTCATCTCCCCCTTTTTTTTTCTTAGACCAAAAATATTTCTTTAAATTTTTTGGCTTTTCGTAGTACCAACAATCCTTTCCTCCTCTTGATTGGGAGTGATCTTCACCCATTATCTACATTCAAAGTGACACCTGATGATGTTGAAGTCTCACCTGTACTTAGTGTCACATTTCATCGCTTAGGATAACACTAACAACATCATCAAAATTTGAAGTTCTTGAGCCAACAACAAAGTTACTTACAACCATAACCAAGCTATTCCAACCTTCTGGCAAAGAACATAAAATTAATTTTTCTCTAACCTCTTCATGAAAATTGATATTTACATAAGTCAATTGGCTGGTAAATTTATTAAATTAATTTAAATGATATGTTACAGATCCTCCTCTCATTTTCATATCAAACAAACACTTCACAAGAAATACCTTATCCAAAGCTGAGGGTTTCTCATACAATTTAGCCATTGTTTCGATTAGGGTTTAAACTGTTGTTTCTTTTGATATATTGAATGCTATAGATGATTCACAACATAATCAAATGGTCCCTAATGCCTTTCTATCCAGAATCTCTCAGTCTTCATCTAACATTGTGGTAGGATCCTTTTTATTTTCTTGCAATGGCTGCCATATATCCTTTTGATACAGGTAATTCTCTATCTAAATTTTCCATAACTAATAATTCTAGTAGTTGAGATTTTCAACATTGAATTTGGTTTCTTCTATTGGTCCCACTCAAATTTGAAAGTTCCTGCCAATTTATAGAAATACACGGCTTTGATACCAATTTCTAGGGTTTAAACAGATCTAGAGAAAATACAAATTAACAATTATATGCAAATTCAAATACACATGAAAACTAATCCACAACACAAATAACATAGAGATTTAATGTGGCTCACCCAATATGGACTACATCCACAAGAGAAATAGCTATCCACTTATTTTTTAGTATCCAATGAAGAGAGAATTACAATATGTGATATCACGCTTAGGGAATTTTGCAACCATTTATTTATAGGCCCCCTTATGATGGTTTACAAAAAGTCAGCTAAAAAAATTAACCTAACCTTAAAAAGTATATGCATAATATTTTCTTGTACTCATATCCTTGTATTCACATTCTTGTGTTCTTGTAATTGTATGAGATTTTTTTTTTGGAGGGGGGGGGGGGGGGGGCAGTTGGGCGGGTTTCGACCTCCCTCCCCTACCCGATGAGTGTATAATATTAGCATGATTAGTCTCCACATACCAACAAAGTTTTCCTTATGAAAGGGCAGTGTCAATTTGGAAGGCCAAATGTGAAAGAAGAGGGCTGGGAAATGCTTCAAACAAAAATCAAAGTGGGATAATTGATAGTGATAGAATGAATGACACTGTCACATATTGGTATCTTTGACATGTAGCTAAGCAGAGCTATGCATAGTGAAGAAAACACAAACAAGAATCAAGGAAACTCCCAATTTGATGATGAAGATGATGAGATGATTTGGATCATCATTCATATTACAAAATCCTAAATGTGGTTGATTATATTTTATGTTTTTGTCAATGTCATTTAATATTGATATACAATTTTTTTAAATTTCTATTTTCAGATAGAAAATAGTAGACTAAGAGAGAATACATAAATTGAAAAATAGGAAACTAAGAAACAAAAGATAATGCCTTGCATCTATTTTAAATTTTAAGCCATTCAATCACAAATTGTTTTTGCATATCCAAACCACACTTTGACATTCATTGTTAATTATTTTAAGTATTTTAATTCTTTCCTTGAAAGAAAGCTGACATATGTTAGTACAGTTTGGAGACAACAATATGACATGAAACATTCTTTTGATTCATCAATGTTATTGTATCATAAAAGCTTGTACAACTAAAAAAATCAGACTATAACACCTAGAAACTTAAAATGCTATTCTATTATGCTCTACTAGATAACATTTCCAAACAAGTATATTATGACCCTAGTATTCCTTTTATAGAGTAAGGAATGAAACAAGCTACATGTCATTTACAAGAATCATATTTCAACAACAAAATGTTCTATTCCTAACTAATCTCTAGTAAGACATGAAGGCCTGCAAGCTCTGTTAACACTGATATGGGCCCACATTGGAAAGTGATATAATTGCCTATGGTAAAGAATGACCAAGGCACTTAAATATCTATGCCCATCAAAATATGTCCATATTCATAAAATAAAGTTAATTTAGGCTCTGACCAATTAACATATGCTCGAAATTACAAAAAAAAATAAAAAAACCAGAAAGAATTTCGGAATACAAATTGTAAAATAGATATTATGAACCATTGTATTAGTTTTCATAGGTTTCTCCACTCTCCATTTGATGGAAGTGATGAACTACAACTAATTAAGAACTTGATTGATGAACTTCAAGTGATTAGAGATCATCGAGCACTGAATTGTTATGTAAGATAATTAAATCAGTCATTATGTTGTCATTGATGTCAACTAGTTTTGACAGTACTTATCATGGTATTTGCAAATATCTATACATCTCTAAAAGAAGAGAAAATATGAAGAACAGAGATATCTACATGGAGGAAGATGGATATGACAGATGAGGATAAGGAATACTCTTGGTAACTTATTGACAATTCTATGACTTCATATTGTTGACTTGATTATGTTACAGTAATCTGTTATGAAGTTAGAAGAAAAATGTTACAAAGTAGTGTGGTTTGTTAATGAAGCATTCTAGTATACACCGAGCCAGTGTAGTGTATACCGAGCAATAGTATCAACTAAGCTTGTGTTCACTGACATATTTCTTTGTCAACCGAGTATGGACAAAAGAACTAAGAGATTAGTTTAGCTGACAGAAAGTGATGAGCTGTAACGTATGATTATGAGGTGGAAAGATAAAGTTTGTTATGAGATCAACGACTAACAAAATTTGAAGAAGATCTAAAGGATGGAATAGAAATGAGTCATTGACACATCTGCCAAGGAAGGTTTAAGTGACAAAATCAATGAAGGAGATTAAGCGACAAAATCTAATGGATGAAAATAAAATGGTTTACTTGTCTATTTAAGAGACTAGGGTTTCATTGTGAAACTTATGCTGGAAGAAGGAGACTGCAAAGATACCACGTGAACATAGCTTCATACATGCCTGATTAGACTGGTTGAAGAAGAACTGAATTGTAGAACAATACCGAGCGTAAGAGAGCTTTACCGGGGGACAATAAGTTATTGAATGTTTATGAACTAAATAGAAATATTGATCAAAGGATTTGTATGGACTTAGAATAGATCTGAACATCTGCAAAATCAAGTTGTATTGTAATCAAATCACCTATTGTTTTAGTTTAACCATTGTAATAGAAAAATCTCTTAACCGAGTGGACTTGAAAATCTTATTATGTCATTCATAGAATGTACATTGTTATCCTATCAACTCCATAGTGAAAGCTAGCTGGATGATAACTGTTAGTGTTAAATCCTCTAACAAGGTCACACCTTACAGTGTGTTTTGTAACCTTTAACAGGGTTGGCTCTTCACCGAGCTCACTTCAGAAGAGTGAAAATATTTTGGGTTACCGGTCCCAGGTGGTTTTTCCCTTTACAGGGTTTCCACGCTAAATCTTTGTGTTATGTGTTTATGTGGTGATTGTTTGGTTATCATACTTTACATGTTGCATATTTGATTTGGTCGGTAATCACTATGAGCAATTAATTGGTAATCGATAAATACTCAGACAGTGTAGTATTCTTGTTTTACCAAGCTGCAGAATTAAGATGAATTTGTTTTAAGTGATACATTTTTTAATTGGGACTGTGGATAACCGATTCACCCCCTCTCAGTTATTCTAACAATTGGTATCAAAAAATATTAATTTCTTGGAACAGAGTTTTAAGGACTTCAGTAGAAAGATCACAAAATGTATAAGAGGGAAGTGCCAAAGCTGAATAAGGACAACTTTACAATATGGAAAAGCCAAATGAGACTTCATATATCTGGGATTGGGAATTCTGCCATCACTCTATTGGATAATGGATACTTAGCACCGCCTACAGGACCTTTGAATCTTGATTAATTAAGAGATAGACATGAGCAAAATGTTACTATGATGAAGATTGCTGCTGCTCTATTAGATGCCAAATTTGAAGATGTCAAGGATTTCCTTACTTCAAAGGAAATGTGGGATAAAATTACTCAAGTTTATAGTGGTGATGCAAATGTCAAGAGAGCCAAAGCTGAATGTTCAAGAGGAATATTCGATGATATGAAAATGAAAGAAGGAGAAAACATAGTGCAGTATACAAATCAAATAAAGGAGGTAGTTAATGCTATCAGAGGATCTGGTGGTGTCATTGATGAAGATACAGTGGTAAGAAAAATTCTAAGGACTTTATTGCCTGTTTATGCAATCAGAATATCTACAATACATGAAATGAGCTCAGCACCTAACAGTACTCTCACTCTTGATAATCAAATTGGTAAGCTAACAACTTTTGAACTAAACAACTATGATAATAGTGTTGTACCATCTGTTGAGTCTACTTTCATGACTTCTCTAAAGATCGGTAAGTCTAGTAGTAGAAGTAATAATTATGATAATGACAGTAACACTGATGATGATCTTGATGAGCTTGAAGCTCTTATGGCCTGGAGGTTACCTAAAGGTAAAGGTAGATATAGGGGTAAATTACCTTTAGCATGTTTTAACTACAAAGAAGTTGGTCATATTGTTGCTAGATGCCCAAACAAGAAAGAAGATGATAGAAATAAGGATTGATCTAGTGAAGGAAGCTATGGTAGAAGAAAAAACAAAAGTTACCAACACTACAATAGAGATAACCAAGAAAACAATGATAAAGGCAAAAATGTATGTTACATTGCTGAAGAGAATGATACTGAGACCGACACATATGATGATGTTGAAGTAGTTTTTGTTGCGATGAAGGATGATTTTGAGGAATAAGAAAGGTATGTAGAGACATCACTCATTTCTAAAGTTAATAAAAATGATACATGGATCATTGATAGTGGCTGTACCCATCAGATGACTGATGATGAAGAAAAATTTGATCATCTTGAGCAATATAATGGAGGATCTGTAAAAATGGGTAATGATACACCATGTATGGTTAGAGGAAAGGGATCTTTACTGATAAATGATAAAATCAAATGTGAGAGAAAAATATATTTGATGATGAAGGAAAACTTGTTGGAATGGGAGCTTTTGAGAGAAAGAAGGTAAAGATATTTGATAATGAAGGAAAACTTGTTGGAATGGGAGCACAAACCAAAGGTAACTTGTTTTATCTTGACAATGATAAGTCTTCCTATTTAATGATGAAAAATAAGGATGCATGGTTGTGGCATAAAAATTTATGTCATGCAAACTTTGATAACATGATTAAAATCAGTAGAAAGAAAAAGGTTAGAGGTCTGCCTAGCCTAGCAAAGCTGGATCATGTTATGTGTCATGAATGTCAAAAGGGTAAAATGACAAAATCTAGTTTTAAGAGTAAAGACTACTCAACAAAGAGAATTTTGGAACTAGTTCACATCGACCTATGTGGTCCCATGAGAACATAGAGTTACTATGGAGATAGATATTTCATTCTGTTTGTTGATGATTACACTAGATTGATGACTGTGATGTTTTTAAAAGAGAAGTCTGAGGCATTTAAGATGTTTAAATGGTACAAAGAGAAAGTAGAGAAAGAAACTAGGAAAGAACTGAAATGCTTGAGATATGATAGAGGTGGTGAATTTATTTCTGATGAATTTACTAACTATTGTAATGAGCATGGTATAAAAAGATAGGTTTCCGCACCAAGAACACCTTAGGAGGATAGGATTACTGAAAGGAGGAATAGATCAATTGTTGATTGTGCAAGGACACTAATGTTGCAAAAGAATGTTTCTCAGGAGAGAAGAAGTCAGCACGACTGTATATGTTTTGAACCAAGTACAATTGAAGGACATAAACAAAACACCCTACGAGCTATGGTTTGGTCACAAACTGATTGTAAGTTACTTCAAAATTTTTGGTAGAAAATGTTTTATTCTAAAAGATGAGAGAAATGGAAAGTTTGACTCTAAAGGGGATGAAGGGACATCTCTTGGATATTCCACTAAAAGAAAAGCTTACAAGTGTCTGAATAACGTTACTAATAAAATAATTGAAAGTTGCAATGTCAGAGTTGATGAATTTGATACTAAGAATGGTGAAGAAAGCACAAGGGAGATAGAAGACTATGATAGATTCACTTACATTGAACAACCAAAGTACCTACCGAAGCTACTGACTATGTCAACCGGCCATTAGGAAAACAACACAGAGGAACATCAAAGAGAAACCGACGATCAGGAAGGAGCTACCGAGAAAGAACATGAACCTGAATAGGATGAGTAACAAAGAAGATATCAAGTACTAGCTAGATTTGTCAGAAGACATCATTAGGAGAACCAAATCATTGGAGACAAGCAAGTTGACATGATGACAAGAAGTAAGTTAAGACAAGGTACATGCTTAGTTTGTGAGTTTGAATTGAAAAATGTTAAAGTTGCATTAGAGAATGATGAATGGGTGAATGCAATGAATGAAGAGATAGATCAAATAGAGAAAAACAAGACATGGACCTTAGTACCTAGACCTAAGGATAAGAATGTTATCAATACTAAATGGATTTTTAGGAATAAGCTGAATGAGAATGGAGAGGTAACAAGGAACAAAGCTAGACTTGTATGCAAGGTATATGCACAGGAGGAAGGCATAGATTATGGTGAAACTTTTGCACCTATTGCTAGACTAGAGGGAGTTCAAATGTTACTTGCATATGCAGCACACAAGAAGTTTAAAGTCTATCAAATGGATGTGAAGTCTGATTTTATGAATGGGATACTAGAAGAGGAGGTCTACATAGAACAACCAGAAGGGTTTGTTGATCCAGACAAGAAAGACATGGTATGTAGACTACATAAAGATTTATATGGTTTAAAGCAAGCACCTAGAGCCTGGTATGAAAGGTTGCATACTTATTTGTTAAGTATTGGATTTGTTAGAACTAGTAAAAACAACAATCTATTTATGAAAGGGGAGTCTGATGACACTATTTTGATTGCTGAAATATTTGTGGATGATATTATTTTTGGAGGACAAGATCATATTTGTAAATCATTTGCTGATGAGATGCAAAAATAATTTGAAATTTCTATGTTTGGAGAGATTAAGTTCTTTCTAGGCTTGTAGGTTATTCAGGAGAATGATGGAATATTCATCACACAATCAAAGTATATAAAGGAAGTACTGAGAACATTTGGCATGGAAGATGTTAAACTAGTTGGAACACCGCTGGTCATAGGCTGAAAACTAACTAAAGATGATGAATCTACAGAGGTGAACCAGACATTGTATTGATCTATGATTGGTAAGTTGATGTATGTAGTGCATAGTAGACCAGATATTACACATGTTGTGGGAATTGTTGCTAGATTTTCTAAAAATCCTAAGGAGTCACACATGGTTGCAACAAAAAGAATCTTAAGATACATGAAGAAAATATAGGACTATGGATTATGGTATCCTAAGGAAGGAAAGTTTGAACTAAGAGTCTACACCAACACAGATTGGGCTGGAAATATAGATGACAGAAAGAGTACCACTAGAGGAGCATTTTTGTTTGGTGAAAGACTTGTTACTTGGACAAGTAAGAAAAAACCTTGTATTTCTCAGTCTACTACCGAAGCAGAGTATGTTTCTGCTACTACAAACTATTCAAACATTGCTTACATCAAGAAAGTGTTGGAAGGGATGAATGAGGTAATCATTGAGCTAGTGATTATATACTATGACAACACAAGTGCAATAAACATTTCTAATAATCCTGTAATGCACTCAAAGACCAAGCATATTTCTATTAAGTATTACTACTTAAGAGAACAAGTACTTGAGAAGCAAGTTAAACCGGAATATGTTACATCAAAAGAGAAACTTGCTGACATATTTACCAAGCCTTTACTGAAGGAAACTTTTGAATACTTGAGGACTAGACTTGGGGTCCGTCCCCTGTCTATCGGTCACTAATGTGATCTAGAGTTTGCATCAGCCTAATCTTATCAGAAGATCACTCATGTTGATGCAGCACAGTTCACACTTTGGATTCTATCTAAGGTTGTGAAAGATTTCAGGAACAACTATCTCCATATCAGTATACCAAGATACATTGTATGCACTGGAAAATAGAGAGTCACATGGCTAATACAGAGTTGTATGTTTATGTGTTTCTTTGGAATTATTGTCAAAGGGAGAGATAAACAATATGAAAAATTGAGAGATCATTGGAACATCTATCTAAAGGAGAGACAATCTGAAGAAAGTCAGGGAGAGTTTTGAAGATTTTTTGCTGAGAACAAAAGAAGGAATCTAAGAATTGAAAAGATCATATCTGCAGAGGAAACTCTACACTTGCAATGCTTTCATGTAACATAGTGATTAAACATATTAAGCTAGGGAGAGCTTACCGAGCTACAACGTGTTCTTACATAGTTATAGAATACTTTTTTGGTATGTGTATGGTATATTTCATATTGCTTGAGTTGCCATCAATGCTAAAGGGAGAAATTGATGAACTAAAACTGATTGAGAACCTGATTGATGAACTTCAAGTGAATAGAGATCACCGAGCACTAAACTATTATGTAAGATAATTGAATCAGTCATTATGTTGTCATTGATGTCAACTAGTTTTGACAGTACTTATCATGGTAGTTGCAAATATCTATACATCTGTAAAATAAAAGAAAAGATGAAGAACTGAGATATCTACATGGAGGAAGATGGATATGACAAATGAGGATAAGGAATACTCTTGGTAACTTATTGATGAGTTTATGACTTCATATTGTTGACTTGATTATGTTACAGTAATCTGTTATGAAGTTAGAAGCAAAATGTTACAAAGTAGTGTGGTCAGTTGATGAAGCATTCCAATATACACCGAGCCAGTGTAGTGTATACCGAGAAACAATATCAATTGAGCTTGTGTTCATTGAGCCATTTCTTTGTCAACTGAGTATGGATAGAAGAACTAAGAGATTAGTTTAGTTGACAGAAAGTGATGAGTTGTAAAGTGTATGATTACAAGGTGGAAAGATAAAGTTTGTTATGAGATAAATGGCTAACAAAATTCTAAGAAGATCTAAAGGATGGAATTGAAACAATTCATTGACACATCTTCTGAGGAAGGTTTAAGCAGAAAAATCAATGAAGGAGATTCAATGGAAAAATCTGATGGATGAAAATAAAATGGTTTACTTGTCTATTTAAGAGACTAGGGTTTCATTGTGAAACTTATGCTGGAAGAAGGAGACTACAGAGATATCACATGAACATAGCTTCATGCATGCTTGATCAGACTGGTTGAAGAAGAAACGAACTGTAGAATAATACCGAGTGTCAGAGAGCTTTACCGAGGGATAGTAAGTTATTGAATGTTGAATAACTGACTAGAAATATTGATAAGAGGATTTGTATGGACTTAGAATAGATCTAAACATCTGCAAAATCAAGTTGTATTGTAATCAGATCACCTACTATTTTAGTTTAACCATTGTAATAGAAAAATCTCTTAACCGAGTGGACTTGAAAGTCTTATTATGTCATTCATAGAATGTACATTGTTATCCTGTCAACCCCATAGTGAATGTTGGTTGGATGATAACTGTTAGTGTTAAATCCTCTAACAAGGTCACACCTTATAGTGTGTTTTTTAACCTTTAATAGAGTTGGCTTTTCACCGAGCTCACTTCATAAGAGTGAAAATATTTTGGGTTACTGGTCCTAGGTGGTTTTTTCCTTTATAGGGTTTCCACGTTAAATCTTTGTGTTATGTGTTTATGTGGTGATTATTTTTTTATCATACTTTACATGTTGCATATTTGATTTGGTCAGTAATCACTATGAAAAATTAACTAGTAATTGGTAAATACTCAGACAATGTAGTATTCTTATTTTACCGAGCTGCTAAATTAAGTTGAATTTGTTTTAAGTGATACATTTTGTAATTGGGACTGTGGATAACTAATTCACCCCTCTCTTAGTTATTCTAACAGGAATTCCAATTTGTTGTAACATATGGCAAGTGACCTGCAAATTTTTCATCAATTCATAATTAGAAGAGGAACTTGACACCAATGTTTCATCCAATGTTGCATTCAAGGTTATCAATGGTTCAATGTGACCCAAAAAGATCACCTCTTAACTTGTATCCCTAGGAAACATGGCCAAATCATACTTCATTTTCTCCTCCATCTTCTTTTTGAAAGCATCATTTCCAATGTATTTGTTTGTTGTGTCAAAAATTTTTGGCAAACCAAGATCTATCAATTTATGTACCTTTCCATGCAAGTTCATCATCTTTTTGTAGCCTTATCCATACATTCCCATGCTTCCCTAAGTTTCATACATTTTTGAATGATAGATGATGCCTTTACTGAGGCATCAATGTAGTTGTGAATTTTGTTTAATGCCAAATATTTGTCATTGGCTTTGTAGATTGTTTACAATTTTTTTTTGGCAATTTTCTCTCTTGAATAAATGTTTCTTTTCTGAATAATGTGTTAATTGAACTTCACAAAATGTAATGTCAGAATTCCAATCAATTTTATTTCATTTTCCTCCTACACCTCTTGTGTTAGTCTTTCATTATTTTTTCTTTCTTCCAATGCTTTTACTTCCCAGTGTTTTTCTTTTTCTGTCTCATGGTCCAATCTATTTTGTAAAATTTTTATTGGGGCAATGACATTCTCCAATTTTTTATATAATTCAACTGGAGAGGCTCTTTCATCGTTAATTTTTTTATGATTTTAGAATTTTTTTCTTTAGTTCATTTAGTTCCACTTCCATCTGTCCGTTCTTTGTAATTGTATATGTAGAGACAATTTTTTTTATATTTTCTGTAATTTACTGCTCTTGTTATCTTCTAAATTCCTCTTTGCTTTATCATTTTCTAGGTCTATCTCTCTCTCTCAATGATGTGTACACCACTTGGTCTTTTTTGACACATTAATTTTGTCCACATTTTTTACTCCTAAAAAATCCATTTAGATGGTGCTAATTTGATGTTGAATGGATCAAATGTGTGTTGAGTTGAATACAGGAAGACTATGTTTGGCTGGAAGGAGACATACAAATTGAAATAACAAAGGAAATCATAAGTTCAGTCGCAGGGTTGTCATCTAGTGGGAGAAAATGCATAAAGGAGTTGGATTTTAAAACAAAAATTGAAGGTGTAGTCAGGTACAAGCAAGATCATAAAACTTTTTCTGTAGCAACATCTTGGACAAAGAAATGAAATTTTCATCAATGATTATCGACTACAAGATCTAACAAGAAAATCAGTTGGACAACATATTAGGAGGAGCACTACAAGTCACATATGAGATTGTTGCAGAAGGAAAAATATATGACTTAGCAAAAATGATGCAGAATCAACTAATGATGAATTTAAGAAAGATCAGGAAACAAGGATTAAAGTTTGGAGAACTATTGGTATGCATATTCTTCTATATACACAACTATTTTCCTGGTATTGGTAAAGTAAATTGGACATTAGGTGAACCAGTTATACATCATATTAACAAGTTCATTAAATAATTGGGAAGTGGTTCAACATAGTAATGTGGAGTTACTTTAAAGAATTTCAAAGAAAAATGTATGCTAGATATTAGTTACCACCTCATATTGTTGAAAAATATAAGAAAGATATATGTTTTTTGGTTAGTACGCACTCTTTTTTAATCAAAGCAGTGGAGCCAAGGATATTTTGGTTACAACTATTTGGGTATGAAATAACAGAGAATGAACTAATAACTAGTAATGATCAACTTTTGAGCCAACCAAATGATATGGAAGCTAATCAGTTTGGAACCTATGAAGTACATATAAAATGATGATATTAGATGAGAAGAAATCAAAAGAAGGAAGCAACTATACACTGAAAAGAAATAAATCAAATAAAGTACCAAAAACTTATGCCAAAATAAAGAAAAAAATAGCTAAATGAAGACAAGCTATTGACAACGAAGCTGAAAATTGCCACCGACAAAAAGAACAAGATCTAGGACAACATAAGCTACACCAAGGAGAAATACAAGAACTCAATCAAGAATAAAAGGATGCATAAGAACTAGAAGAAAGAAAAATAAACCTACACTAGAGCCAAAACCATCAAAAGTAAGAATTACAAGAACACCTATAGATATAGCAAATGGAATAAGAGAGTACAAAAGTATCAGAAAGATACGTGAATTCAAATAGAGGAGATGGTCAAAAGAAGACAAGAAAACTATAGAAGATGCATTAATATTTCACTTTCATAAGTTCTTAAGATTCCCAAGAAACTTAAGACAAATTATTCCTAAGGAGCTACTTGAAAAAATCAACATAAGATGGGATGAAGTTGTAAAATAGGAAAGACAAAGAAGAGAAAGAACTCTTATACTTGCAAGGCTAGAAACAAATGTTGAAGAGATTGATCAATTGATGAAGAAAAATGAAAGTAAATTTTCTAAAAAGAATAGGACAATGAATATACTGGAAGGATTACAGAATTAAGTCAAAGTGGAAGGACTTAAAATGTGGAAAACAATTTTTCATGCTGAATTACCAGAAGTGCAAGAATAAAAAATTGGTCAATTGTTAGAACAAGAAGAAAAAATAATTGTACAAGTGAAGACAACTCAATAAGATTTGAAGAAGGAAAAGTGAGTCAACCAATTGAGATGCAAGATGAATCAAATGATGACAAAAGTAATGATGAAGTTGAAGAGTTTGAGGAAAAAAAAATGCCAGAAGTTACAATTACATACACTGAAATAGTACAGGTAACACACACTAGCGATATGGTACATACTATCAGTGAGATATTAGAAGAAGAAATAATTGAGGAAAAACTAATAAATTTGGATGAGGATGAGATGAAAAAATGTGAGGAAGTACAAACTGAAAGGAAACTACAAAATATGACAATGATAACAAAAACAAATCTACGGAGGAAAGAAAATTTAGAATCTGAAGAAGAAGACTTAGATGAAAGGCCTAAATTTGAAATTTTGAAGAGAGATCCTAAAATGATGCACTACGAGGAACAAATGTTATATGGAAAAAAACTCCAAGAGAAGACATTTTTTGGAAGACAGATGAAGGATAAGCAAAGGGAAAAGATTATGCAGAAAATAGTCAAAACATTTTCATGCTTACTATTGGAAATTATAGTGGATAAAGAAGAATCAAGTTTAGAACAGATGAAAATGTATGTGAATATGATAAGAGATGATCAAAAAGTAAAATAATTAGAAGAAAAGATATAACATAATCTATATATTGGCAAAAGAGAAGACAAGCTAGTAGAAGCAATAGGGACACTATCAGAGAAACTTGAAAATCTAAAAGAATTAATGACTGAAGCAGCATAAATGTACAAGGAACTATATGAAAAGGGTAATATAGTATATGAGGAATCATGCTTAATAGCTATCAATATGGATTTAATGCAAAAATAGATACAAACAACAATAGATCAAAAGGAAAACATCCTTTCTTTTGGTCGATTTCTGGCAACCATAACTTAGGACAATGAAGTTATGAAGGCTAACCTCAAAGAATAGGGTAAGATTGTGAATATGATTAAGAAGGCTACCTTTGGTGATAAACCCTTGGCTACCTTCTTGAGTGACTGGATGGAAGCTATTCGTAAAGGAGAGGCCTTTGGGGAGATTGGTGGTATGATGCTTGCTCTGGAAGAAAAACTGAACAACATTAGCAAGGATTCTGAAAGAAATTGGCATGAAGACAGGATAACTACCCTTGAGAATAAAGTGCAAAATTTGGAAGCTACTCTTAAGAAGATCAGTGATCAGAGTCTCCACATCTTGAAAGCTTCAGTGGAACACAACAAGATCCTAGTGGAGAAGCTTGAGATCAACAGGGGTGAGGAAATTAAGAAGGCTAAAGAGAGCATGGGGTTTGGTATTAGAATTCATGCTAGCACCAAGAAAAAAGATGTGAACTTGGAAGATCTCAAAGTCTCTGTGAGAAACATGGAGCTTTTAGCTATTTAGGCTAAAGAGTTGATGGATGCAAGATAACTGCTGCCTTTTCCCTTTTTGTTGTCTTTTTTGCTTTCTGGGTATGTCGTGTTGTCTTTCTCTATTTTTATTTTTAGGGCCAAGGGCCTCTGTTTTAATTGTATCTAGTTCTTCCTTTGGGTTTGATCAGTAATGCCTATCTTTTGATCTTTTTGTACAAGGTTTCAAGACCTTTCAAATCCTACTTTTACCTAATCAGAATAATTGATTTACTAGGTACAACAGAAAATAAGGATGATGAAGATAGTATTGATAGAGTAATATGAATCAAAGGACATATCAACACCATAAATAATTTGTAGACACAATGGAGAATAGTATTGAAATTATCAAGAACTAACACAAAACTATTCTAATAGAAACAAAGTTTAGTTGACACCCAAAGGACATAGTTTTGTTTTCACCTTTGACATTGTTGTCAAAGGGGGAGAGAATGCCAAAGAGAAAGACTTGGAGTGAGAAAGGGAGAGAATATATAAGGGGAGAGATATAGAATGCCGAAGTATGAATAGAAAGTTTTTTCCATCAATGCCAAAGGGGGAGATTGTTACTTGAGAAAATCCGCAACAGGCAATTACCAAGAAATCAATGATGATTTTGCTAAGGTTTTCATTGCTAGAAAATAAAATTTTGTATGTACATAAAGTAAGGAAAGACTTATCGACATAAGATACTTTTGGAAATTTCTATCGACATAAAGAGAGGGGTAAGTGCACCAAGATGGTTTGCAAAAAAGTGGCCACCCACCCAAAAAAATAGCAAAACACCCCTAACATGATCAACTTAATTTAAATACAAATAAACCAATTAGACTTAGGTTTGATAAATGAATAGGTTAAGGACAAGGCTAATTAATAGGCTTAGATAACAAGGTTGAGGCCATAGTAGATTAGGCTCTGATACCATGTAGGATTTGAGCAATACAAATCTACAGAACCCAAAGATCACCTGCATACAAAAACCTGTTACAAGGAAGTAGAGAGAAGAAGAGGCCAAGGGTTTGACTCAGGATATGAAGAAGAAAATATCCTCAATAATGAATGAATTGAATGGACAATGGATCATCCTTATAAAGGAGATCGAAAGCCTTGAAAGGAAAAGTCTAGTGCATGTAATAATCAGTTTAACTATTACATGACTAATGCATGAGTTTAGAACAACTAGTGCATGTGCTTTTAACTAAAGAAAAAGGAAGTTGACATCTTACGAAGGGAGAAAAGATTAATAAGATGCCTAAGTTTAACTTAAGTGTAGAGTATAATAGACTAATAATTAAATAAATTAATTATTAGCTATAATATGACAACTCTAACAGAGGCTTGGCAGCTTTATTTCCTTCTATTTCCCTCCTTTTTCATGTATTTTCTCTTCAAAATAGGTTTTTCAACTTCTTCATCATTAGGTTAACACATCATCAAGTAAGTATTTGTAAAATTACCACCATAATTTCACACGTCTACTAAGATTTCTAACCATATAAATTTTTCTATTTTTGGACAACATTACCACAATAAAGTTTAATTTTCTTTATCAGCATCTCCATAGTTCTCAGAGACATGTGTACCATTTTCTTAATAAATTTTGATATGCTTGACCAAATGTTAAAAAAATTACATATTATTGTTCTACACTTGATTCTATGCACTTTAAAAAAATAAAGTTTGCATTTTCAATTATTTTTGTGTAAGTTATGTCTAGTGCATGAACAAACACCTAATTTTTAGGATGCACCCACTTTAAAAAATCATAAAAAATAAAATACTAAACAAAAAATTACAAAAAAATACAAAAAATTCTATCTCTCACTCCTATCTATCTTTATACCAAAGGGTTTTGAAAAATACTAAATATAATTATATCTTTTTTTATGCGCACAATAGACACTATGTCATATTTTTTTGAAAAAATCAAAAATTGTTTTTCATCCACAATAGATTTGACCCTCTTAATCTTATCCATTTGTTTAAAACTTTAGTAGTTTATAAAATAGATTCAAAGTACTACGATTCTTATTCTTTGCACATATTCTAATTTTGAGTTCATAACTATCAAATTTCTCTTCAAAGTTCAAGTTTACATGATTTTAGAAAAAAAGTGGCCACTTATACCCTCCTTTTTGCACACCATCTTGGTGCACTTACCCTGAGTGTTATCGACATAAAGGAAGAGTTATCAGAAAGCGTTAGCGGTGAAAATAAAAGAAAAGGTTACAAACGAGGATGAGATCAAATTAGAAAAATGGTTTATGGAAGATCGTGGAACCCTAATTAGGTCAAGGAATTATAAGAAGAGATCAAAGACAAAGAGAAAGTAGAGTGATGTAATGATAATGGTGAAAGAGAGAATAATTGGAGATACATGATGCAAAGAGTAGTGTAAGGATTAGAGATCAGAACAAAGGAAGAGCGAAACAAGATCTGAAAAGCTTTTGGAGAAAGCATCTACAGATCAAATTTCTTGTTGATTTAGTCCTAACATGAGTTTAGTGACAAGATTGTGAAATCCCTTAATTGGGTAGTCTCTAATCAGACTTAGACGTTCTATTTTGAAACTTATTGTAAATCCTTTAACCAGGTGAACACAATATAAGTGGGATAAAATCTCTTAACATAGTAGTATTTAACTGGACTTTCAATACTCCTAACAGGGTATTAGAAATACCTAATAAGGTGAAGTCATTCAGAAGATGACATTTATGTAAGCTCTTAACCGGGCATCTAAATATTGCAGTGATAAGTTATGGGTATCATCCCCACTGTAGTTTTTCCCTCTGACCAAGGGTTTTCTGTGACACCAAAACATTGTGTTAAGTGTTTGAATGTTTATGAGTTGTATGTTTGATTTACATGTTATAGGTTATCGGTTCAACAATACTAAAGCTATTGGTAAAGGACAAGACACTTATCAGTATAAATAATTTATTGATTATCAATTTATGCTTAGAAAGTTGAATAAGTGTGAAATATCTATGGTACTGATTCACCCCCCCTCTTAGTACCTTACCTAATACTTTACAACAGACTAACCTACTACTGGTCTTTTGATTTTGAACATGAATGACTAGAGATAAAGATGAAAATGTGATTGAGGTAGAGGAATTTATCTCCTCGGTAAGGATGTGATGGGAATAAAATTTGGTTGCAAGCACACACCATGTAGTTAATTATTTTCATATTAATAAATTTATTCTTTTTATCTCACGAGTTCAATTTTTGAGTAATTTGAGTGTGTGTGCTAAGTTAAATCGAATGCCTGAGTTATTTGACTATGTGTTAAGTCAATTTTATTTACTTCGAAAGAAATGAAATTCGTTTAACTTCTTAAATTATGTTAAAATTGATAATTTGAATTTAGCCATGTGAAAAAATGATATATAAATGATTTTATTTAAATGCATTTTGATTCTTTTATTAATTGATGAAATAAAATAAACGTTATAAGAGGAGACTACTAACCATGCCTCAGGAGAATTCAAAACATTAGCTTAGCTGGTCATTCCTAGTCAGCAATACACATGCTTGACTTGGGGGAAATTTTGATAGAGAGAAGGTAGAAATATGATGGGACTCGTTTATGGAGAGTGAAGAAAATAAATTGTTGACTCCACCTTTCATGTTTTAGAGCTGCCCACGTGTGATTGGAATGAGGACTGGCTGCCATATGTGGATGACGATCTCTTGTGTGCTGTGCAGCTTGGGAGGAGTCTCCTTTCGCTTTGAATGAAGATGTATTTTACACCAACAAAGAGGGAGTTTGAAGGGAGGCAGACTGAAGGAGATTGAGACCTTTGATTAAGGCTGAGTCATGCTTTTTGGAGGGATAGTGGTGAGAAAAGTGAGGGGGATTTCATTCGTAAGAAAGAGATATCTATATTTTATGCCATGTGAGGAGAGATAAAAGAGAGGAAGATGCGTGAGTAGAGGAGGAGGAATTCATTAAGAATGTGAGGAGATATAGAGTAGAAGAGGGATAAGAAGGGAATGTTGGGTAAAACTAAGGCATAAAGGGAGATTTAGGTATATATATATATATATATATTCCAGTGAGAAAGGAGAGGAATGACAACACAACTGATACGAAAAGAGAGAATATGACACATAGAGAAAAGATGCTTTTCATTTTGAAAGGTGTCAAATATTTATGCCAGTGTGTAATTGGAGGAAAAACAAAGCAGATAAAGAGAGGGGTTGAAAGAAAACATAGAAGACCATTTTGATCTATGCACGTAAAGAGGAAGAAAAAAATGCATAGGATAATGAATTGGGGGAAGAGAACACACTATGGAGTGATAGGAAGAGTCCATATTAGAGTGATAGAAGAAAATTGCATATTTATTGTCTGGTATTTTTCTTTGAAAGTAATTTTTTGTAATAAAAAAAAAGCCTTCTTGAAATTCAAACGTATATTACTTGTTGAGACATAGTTAAAAAGAGATGGGAAATTTTAGCTTATGTAGTAAAAGCTTTTTGATTTCTTTCCATGCTGTGGTTTTAAACTTTACTATTCCTCATTTTAGTGTTGACCCATTTGATAAAAATCTATTGAGAGACTGGTTTTGATAAAAAGAAAGGATATTTGCATGTTTTAAAATGATTAAACCTGATGAAATACAACTGATTTACAACCTAATTGAAGATCTGTGATTAGAGTTCACCGAGCTGATTGATTAGATATGTAATATGATTAAATCAATATTATGTTGTCATTGATGTCAACTAGTTTGACAACACTTATCTTGTAAGTTACTATACCGAAACATCTATAGTAAAGGAGTGAAAGAGATGACGTACAAAAATATCTACATGAGGAAGATGGATATGATAGATGAGGATAAAGAATACATTGAGTAACTTGTTGATGAGTCTATGACCTTATGATATTGACTTGATTATGTTTCATTCATCTATGATGAGGAAAAGAGCTGAAAGACACAAAGCAGTGTTGTCAGTTGATGAAGCATTTCAATGTACACCGACGAAGTGTAGTGTATACCGAGCACAGTGTAAATTGAGCTTGTGTTCACCGACAAATTTCTTTGTTAACCAAGCAGAATAAAGGAACTAAATGACTAGCTTAGCTGATAAGATTGATTAGCTGGAAAGTGTATGATTTCGAGGTAACAGTTAATGTTTGTTACACAGATCGATGACTAACAAAATTCAAGAAAGATCTAAAGGATGAGAATCAAATGTGTTATTGACACATCAGCCGAGGTATGTTTAAGCGACAAAATCAATGAAGATGATTAAGTGGAAAAATATGATGGAGCAAAAGAAAATAATTTACTTGTCTATTTAAGAGACTGGAGATTTCATAGTGAATGTAATGCCGGAAGGAGGAGACTGCAGAATTATCACATGAACAAGTTTTCATGCATACCTAATCAAACTGGTTAGTGAGAACTGAATTACAGAGTTTTTACCGAGCGACATGAAGCTATTACTGAGTGACAGTAAGTTACTAAACATTGATTGGAACAAAATTGATTTAATGATCAGAGGATTGAATGAGCTTAACATTGATCTATACATCTGCAATTGAAGTTTTATTAAGGCATATCACCTACTGTTACATTTTAACCATTGTACATAGTCAAATCTCTTAACCGAGTGGACTAAGAAAGTCTTTTATGTATCATTCATAGAATGAACATTGTTATCCTGTCAACCCCAAAGTGACTGTTGGTTGGACGATAACAATTGGTCTTAAATCCTCTAACAAGGTCACACCTAATAGTGTGTTTGTAACCTTTAACAAAGTTGGGTCTTCACCGACCTCACTTTAGAAGAGTGAATATTTTTGGGTTGCTGGTCCCAGGTGGTTTTTACCTTCATAGGGTTTCCACGTTAAATCTCTTGTGTTATGTGTTGATTGTGATGTTTTTTTGATGTCATATTTGCATGTTGCATATTTGATTTGATCGGTAACTACTATATGTTTTAGACTGGTAATTGGTAAAAGCATAGACAGTAAAGTATTTTAAGTTACCAAGTATCAGAAGTTTTAAGTATTTGTTTTTGGATTATACATTTTGAATTGGGACACTGGATAACTGATTCACCCCCCTCTTAGTTATTCTAACAAAACCAACATCCTATAGAAAATCATTTTTAAAGATTTGTATATATAAAATTTTAGAGAAGGAAGAAATTGGAATACTTTTGAAAATTGACAATAGATACCATTGTTAGAACCCAGTTTGTGATAAAAGATCCATATGCAAATAAATCTGTTTGAAAACCATCATCATCGATCTAATGGCTAAAATTTAGAAAAAAATTTGATGTTTTGCTCATTTAAACTATGACATGATACATGGGTAAGTGCACAAAGATGGGGGACCAAAAAGATGCCACTTTTCTTTTTGGCCCCCCATCACGCATAGTGCGCACGCACTAAAGGGTGTGCACCCTTTAGTGTGTGCGCCCTATAGGGCACATGCTCTATGGTTTGGGTTGCCCAAGCTTTAGGCTTGGGCAATCCAAAACAAAGTGCGTGCACCCTATATAGGGAGCACGCGCTTTGGAAAACACTTTTTTAGTGTTTTTCAAAGGGTGTATGCCCTATAGGGTGCACGCACTTTTTTAGTATTTTTCAAAGGGCGTGCACCCTATAGGGTGCACGCCCTTTGAAAAAAATCTCTTAAAGCTTGCTGCACAGGTTTGAAAGCTCATTTTACTTTCTCAAACCCACGTTTTCAGCTAAGAAGGGATTCTAAAGTGCGTACGCACTATTATTTTGGCTTGTGAACCGATTTTTTTTGTTCATCCATCCATCAAATGGCTCCATGACATCGTCAAGTTCGATCCAGAAGAAGAGGTAAGTGTTTTTACAGCCCATGCCTCTTATTTGTTTTAAAATTTTAGTTTTGTTGCAATTTTTTTGGTTAAAATTTGTTTTTGTTTAAATTTGTTGTGTAATGAAGATTTTAAAATGTAGTTTTTTTAATTGCTAGGAAGAAATAATCTCCCTCAACCAAACTCTCCACCAAACTCTCTGTCTCCTCATGAAGAACCAAATGAAGAACCGAATGAAGAAACAAATGAAGAAAATGAACCTTAATTGCCTCCACCAATTGAGAAACCTCCTCTTGGAATACAACAAAATTTGATGAACCAAATTGAAAGAGGGAAAAAAGAATTAGAATCTTTAATTAATAGGTTAAAAGATTCTAGTGGTACAAATCCTGGAACGGAAAGACTTGCAAGATCATTGGAAGCAATCTTGACCCACGTAAGCATGGTTAGTGGGAAAATTAATTTATAGCAGGATAAAAGAGAAGAAAAAAAATAATATTATGCAAATAAATTATCTTATGCGGACATAAAAAATAAAAAAATCACAAAAGATGGCATTTGCCAGCTATTTAAAAAACTAGGGGACACAGATACTCTTAGAACTACAACAAGGAGGTTCCCAATTCATTAGTGCGTAAATGAAGACATTAAAAATTTTTTTTGGGAGAGATGGTGGATGGTCTTTGATTTGCCTCCTTGTAAAAATCATGAGGTTCCTATATATTTCTTAAGGAAACTCTATTGCGAGTTTGTACTCAAGGAGGTGCCAAATTATTTTGACATTCTAGATTCTTAGGGTAGAGGAGGGGGGTCATCATTTGATTGAGAGGGGGCACATCATGACCCTAATGCACCTAGGGCTTCTATTGGCAAGACATAGGTGGATCATGTTAGTATTCCTTCGGTTGTGAAGGAAAATGTAGAGGCATACACACTAGGCACGATTAGTGCTCTGACACAGACTCTCATTCAGTGTGCCACTCCTTTAGTTGAGGGTGACTATGGTCAATCCTCGAGGGGGCATGTTTGTCAGTCATGTGGATACTTGTGCACATTTGGTACTGGTGAGAGAGAGGAAGAGGATTCTAGAATGATGACTGATAGCCTTCTAAATATGACATTTGACATTGACACATAGGTAAATATTTCCAAGTTCATTAAATTTCTTTGATCATATTTCATTTATAAAAGAATAACTATTTAATTTAGTATCTATTGTTTATGATGAAAATTCAAGGCAAGAGTGTCAGTGGCGGTGGCGGTGGCGGTGGCAGTGGAAGTGGAAATGATCCTAATGTCCCCTTTTACACATCATCATCAATTCCACAAGTATGTATTGAATAAAATATTTTAATTAACATATTTGATTATTATGTAATTATATGAATAATTGTATCATAACTTATTGTGCATGTGCATTAGATGTGCACTGGTGGACCATCGACGTTCACAACAGACAGTGAAGGGCATCATGAAACTTTCCTTGAGGTATCTTTATTTGCATATTAATTTTATTTACTTGATTATATTTAATTAATGAATGAATGACTAAATTACTAGACAAATTATGATCAAAATCTAGAGGCACGATGATTACATTCTTTCACCTGGGTTTGTGAGGTCACCATTGAGTCCACAAGTATATATGTAATAATGCATTATAATTAACATGTTAGTAGTACGTTCTTATATGAATGGTTATCTTATAATTTTCCATGTACATGTGCACTAGTTGAATGTTGGAGCTTCAACTTCGACACTGCACACCGGAGGACGTGGTGGAACCTTCATAGAGGTATCATTTACTCATTAGTAGGGTTGTAAAAAATATATGTAATCTTGATAACTGCATAATACTTTTTTTGTTTCATTTTCAGCTTTTGACATCAGAGACTCCTCCTTCTATCCATGATACTTTGGATCGTGGAGTAGCTGCAGCAGTAGCTAGTTCTGAAGCATTGACTGAGGTATGAAAGAGATCACTTAACTTTAATTATTATTTTAATAGTTTGTATTGAATTTTATAATGATATGCATGTATGCATTTTAATTATTATTTTGATCATTATTGTAGGGACTTATTACTCTTGATCACTAGCATGCACCTTCAGTGGATGAACATAGTGACTATTTGCTAGCAGTAAGTGAATATTCAATTTTATGTCATTGTATAATTTAATTTTGATGTATATTAGTTATCTCTATCTAAATTTTTGTTTTATTAGGTTGAGCTACAGAAGAGTCTAGACAGGAGGATGAGTGAGCACACTTGGAAGACTACATCATCCATCGACACGATGATCGAAGACAGCTCGAGATTTGTTTTCTTCCCCTAGCAGGAAATGACTAGATTAGGGATATGGATTGTATGCCTATATGAAATTAGTGGACATATTTTTTGTATATTGTATAAGTGATACGTTGTACATCCATTTGGCTTTGAGGAAGCCAATTTTACTGTATTGAATATATTCAATGTATGACATTATTGGACATATATATTTGGCTTCATGCCCTATGAATACTTTTTTTTATGTTTTAGGTATGCAATTCATGTGTTTGGTGTATTGATGTATACTAATTTATGTTTATGTGGATGTCTTATGCTTTGTAAATTTCCTATGCCTTATAGTTATGCTTGTATGTTTATCGATGTATGTTTAACTTGCTGACTGTGCTACAAATGCCAGTCACTATCCTCAAAAATAATCAATTCCTTGACTTTAATAATAACACAAGTAATGAAATGAATGTAGAAATGTATAAATATAATATAAGGCAATATTTTTATGTCACAACCTATCCAAGATCATGTGGAATCAAACATTTATATTCATTGGTGTGTTCCCTGTTCCATGGGACAGTCACAATATAAAGACATGACCTCGAATAGGTGAGGCAACATAAGGCAAGGTTGTCATCTATTGAACCCAATACCAGGCCTATTTTGATCTGTGGGTACCCTAATGTTGGCAAGAGTTCTTTTATTAATAAGATTACTATGACAGATGTGGATGTGCAACCTTATGCTTTTACAAACTAACTTCTAATTGTCCCCTAACTGACTGATTGTTAATGAAAAACACTAGAATACATATTTGCACTCATCCTACTGCTTGCCTTGGAGTCATTGGCATCATTCGAACAATTGTGTGTGCCAAAAAAGGTTGTCAGTAGTAGTTATCCAGCCATTCAAAGTTGTTGGAACAAACGGTTCGATGCTATGACCGATGGTTGGAAAGATACGCAACGTTGGCCGTTTGAACTAAGGAACACTTTAAGTTCTGACATCGACCGAGATTGCGTTGCTGATTTTAAATGAATTTGAATCTCTAAAAATTGAGATAGGCTTTTGTAGGCCCCAAAAACACGGTCTCATAGCACTTGATGAATCGATTCTACCTCACACAAGCTCCAAGATATGACCCCAAAAAGATTGCTGATTTCATCCTGAAGGGACCTTGAGGGACAGTTTGACACAGAGTCGTCGGTGGGGATCAAATGATTGTGCATGGAAAACAAGGTTTCCCATAGTGTTTACCCAACCATTCAGAGCTTTCAGAACAGATGGTTCGATGCTACGACCGACGGTTGGAAAGATATGCAATGTTGGCCGTTTTCCACTGAGGAACATTGTGACTTCTGACATCGACCAAGAATATGTTGCCAAATATAAATGAACTTGAATCTTTGAAAACCAAAATAGGCTATTTTAGGCCTCGACAACATGGTCCCGTAGCACCTAACAGATCCATGCTACCTTGCATGAGCTTCAAGATATGACCCCACAAAGATCACTGATTTCATGCATTTGGGACCTTGAGGGACACTTCGGCCTGGAGTCATCTGCGGGGATCGAATGACTATGCATACTAAATGAGATTTCCACTAGTGTTTACCTGACCATTCAGAGCTATTGGAATAGATGGTTCGTTGCTATGACTAACGGTTGGAAGGATATGCAATGTTGGCTGTTTGAACTAATGAACACTTTGAGTTCTGACATTGACCAAGAATGTGTTGCCGATTTTAAATGAACTTGAATCTCTAAAAATTGAGATAGACTTTTGTAGGCCCTGGCAACATGATCTCGTAGCAACTGACGGATCGATTCTACATTGCACGAGCTCTGAGATATGACCCCACAAAGATCACCCATTTCATGTTGTTGGGACCTTGAGGGACACTTCGACACAGAGTCATCGGCGGGGATCCAATGATTGTGCGTGGGGAATGAGGTTGCCACTATTATTTACTCAGCCATTCAGAGCTATTGGAATAGACGGTTTGATGCTACGACCGACTGTTGGAAAGATACGCAACGTTGGCCATTTGAACTGAGGAACACTTTGAGTTCTGACATTGACCGAGAATGTGTTGATGATTTTAAAGAAAGTTGAATCTCTAAAAATTGAGATAGAATTTTGTAGGCCCCAACAACATGGTCCCGTAGCACTTGACGGATTGATCCTACCTCACATGAGCTCCGAGATATGAACCCACAAAGATCACTGATTTCATGCTGAAGGGACCTTAAGGGACACTTCGGCATGGAGTCGTCGGTGGGGATCGAATGACTATGCATGGAAAATGAGGTTGCCACTAGCGTTTACCTGGCCATTCAGAGCTGTTGGAATAGATGGTTTGATGCTACGACCGACAGTTGGAAAGATATGCAACGTTGACCATTTGAACTAAGGAACACTTTGAGTTCTAACATCGATTGAGAATGTGTTTCCAAATTTAAACAAAGTTGAATCTCTAAAAATTGAGATAGGCTTTTGTAGGCCCTGACAACATGGTCTTGTAGCACCTAACGGATCGATTCTACTTTGCACGAGCTCTGAGATATGACCCCACAAAGAGCACTGATTTCATGTTGAAGGGACCTTGAGGGACACTTCTGTATACCCTTAAAATTGGCTTCATTAATTAATTAAATATTTATTATTTAATTGATATTGACTTGATAAATTAATTAAATATTTATTATTTAATTAATAATTATTTCCTCTATTTATTAAATAGATTATTCAATTTATTTAGTAAATTCATTATAGTTTATTCCTCTATCCTAAGTCTTCTAATTAGTCTTATTAAAGTGATTTAATTAAATACATAATCACCTAAATATGACTAAGTCCTCTAGTCCACCTCACCTACCTAGTCACTTGACACATCACTTTGGCTAAAATAAATAATAATTATTAATTGTTTATTGATAATTATCCTCACCCACGCATGTCCTATTCTTAAGGGCTATGTGGCCTCATAAGACTTGGTCTCATGACCACATGTCCTTTCTTAAACCAAATCAAGAGACATGCCCTATTCCTAAGGGACTTCTCAAGCCACCTCTAAGGGTCAAAGGTGACTCATGGGACACTTGTACAAAGAGTCCTCATGAGGAAAAGGTCTCTCCCTCTTTCTCTCTTGGGTCTTTGTGAGACACTTGACATGTGTCTTTCCCTTCCACCTTGTTCTCCTCCATGTCAATGTGAGAGGAACATCATCCCTATTCTTCCTCTCACATTCCAACTACATCCCCCTTTCTCTCAACTTCTTCAACCAAGTCAATCCTAGCCCTAGGATCTTCTACCTTTCATTCTCAACTGTAGGATTGTGCCACCTAGGCCTAGATCCTCCAAAAATCTATAAAAGGAGCCTCATTTCCCCTTTGAGAGCTAATAGCTAATAGTGAATAGGAAATCAAACATTCAAGCAATAGGCAATCAAGCAATCAAGCATCCAAGCATTCATTATCAAGCATATTCATATCATTTTGTGAAGCATCCACACTATCATCATCTCATTTGCATAATTAGGATTTAGTTTTGCATTCAATCATTCAATCTCCACACTTTGGTATCATCTTGGGCAAAGGAGCTTCAAATTGGAAATCTGAGAGCTCAACACATCCAAGAAATCAAGGCTAGGAGGGCAATGGAGACAAGCTACATGGTAGGTGAAGGTAAAACCTTGTTTTGGCTTCATTTTTAATTGTATTCTTCATTGTTGTTTGCTAATTAGTTAGATTTATTAATCTTAGAATTGTTAATTTATCATTTATAGTAGTTAGACATCTAATTTTCATACATTTTTGGCACCCACTATGGGGCCCACCCCACATTTTTAACATTTTATTTTGTAGTTTTCTATGTGCAGACATTTCCAGATTTTTCTTGCACATTCATCACTTTGTGCTGCACATTTATTCTCTGTTAAATTGTCATTTTTCCAGTTTCTATTTTTTAAGCTTACTGTAACAAACTGCACAGTCACCTCACTGTCTTGCACTTACATCATATTCTATTGTGCATTTGTAAAATCTACACATTCATACCATCACTTGGCGCATCCATCTCATTTTTCTGCACATACCTACATTTTGCGCATAAATTCACATTTGCTGCACATTTATTTCACTGTTCTGCACATTCGTTAGTTTCTATGGTAAAATTTAGTTTTCTATTAGATTTTATTTTAGCTAACCTTTTTAACAATTTTCTGTTTGTTCTGGTAGTCTTTTAGGCTATTTTTGCAGGACGTTATTTTGAAGACCCCATTGCTAAGAAAATTTCTAAAAGTTTGTTTGCAGATTTCCAAGGGGTTTGCAAAAGAAACTAAAATCTTGTTTGGGCTTTAAAATATGACATGCTTTTGCTTTGTGTGTCTTCTTTAGCATAGATTTGAGTGTCTATTTTGTTTTTCTTAGTAGCATATATGTAATCCCAAAATTATAACAACATATCCTCTCCCCTGGCCATTTGTGGACCTTGGGTGTAAGAGAAAATGTTATAATTTTTAGAGGGCGGTCTTTGGTGGGAAAAGAGGTACTCACCCCAAGGAACAAACCAACCGATAATAGGCTAAAGCCAAGCCCTTCCAAACCGGTATATAAAAAATGCTAGTGTGATTAATCTCACATTAGAGAGGTGTGAATTCATTATGGCAACCAAAATCTCCTCCAGTACCCCAGTGGTGTGTTAAAGTCCTACTTAGTAGAGGTGAAAGCCTTGCTTTGAAAGGATTGGGAGAGCCCCCTTAATTGGGAAAATGACTTGATCACAACCACCTAAATGGATGTCCTTACTAAAATTTTTTGTTTAGTGGCCAAAAACCTTCTATTTGCTAGCTCAAGGGGTCACCCAAGCCCGTGAAGACACCCCACATTACTCATGGTTCATAGTAGAGATAAAAGTTCTTTGGGAAGTAATGACCCATTGAATTCAGAACTTGGTGTGCCTGAGAAGTGAGTGCACTGTAAGGAAGAGCCCGTGCCTCCAAGTTCTTAGGCTTTCCATTGTGGATATGCGTGGCTGGATTTTATTATCCTAGTAGGGATTCAGCAGATATTGTCCTTTCCAACCATAGGATTGTAAGCGTTTTGTGCACTCATACTAGAACAATTAGATTAAAATCATTTTTGTCTTGCGCATGTGTGTTTATGCATTTTTCATTTGTCAAAAACCAGAACATCGAAAAAACCCAAAAACATTAGAAAATCAAAATAAATTTCAACATCTTGCAGTTCCAATCCATCAAAAATAAATTCCTGCGCATTCATCAAATTTTCTTGTGCATACGTTATACTGTTCTGTGCATCAGTTACCTTTTCCATGCATCAGTTCTAAATTGTTGCGCATTTGTTTCATTTTCCTGCACATTTATCAATCTGTCCTACGCATTTGTTGCTGTGCATATAAAATAGTGAGCATTTCCACAAGTTTTAAAAATTTCACAATCACTTTTTCAGATACCCATTTTCGTCCTTAGTAAGATTCTGGAAAAACATTCTCATTACACAGACCTCTGATCTTTAGTTTGACCATTTTCATCACTCTTCATCAATTTTCATCAACCTTCCTTCACCAAAAATTATCAAATCATTTCTTCTAATCTTTTGAAATTTCAAATCTATTGTTGAAACATTATCCTATCTATCAGATTTTGATCTTTGTGAGTTTATCCTATCAGGATCTATCATCCTCAATCAAACTTACCTAGGTTACTATCTCTTGATTTTTCTTTGTCATATCATAGTGAAATCTATACTTCCTATTGACTTAGATTGTATTAAGTTGGCTCATCACTTTTCAACACTTTTTCACTATATTTTCTATCAACCACTCTTTCCATATCTTTTCATCAAACAGCTTTCATCACACAAATCAATTTTTTACATTTTTATGGTTCAAACTTGATCTCAGAAACTAAAACAACCCATTGGTTCAGAATCCCTAGACAAAATGGAGGAAACAAAAGTAATGATGAGAATCCTTGGCCTGAAGCTCCTAAGAAAACTTCACTTTTTACATCTGAAGAGGAACCCACAGATCAAGAACTTAGGGATGCTACACAAGATCCTAGATTTTATCATGTTATGGAAAGACTCCTAGACCTAGATAGAGAGATGCATTTCCTCATGCTTTCTCAACAAGGAGCCAAACTACCAAGTGATTTTGATATTTCTCATCTTAGAGAACCAACTATTGTAACCAATCAAGAAATTCCTAGTAGTTCTCAAGATACTCATGGAGCAAAAGAAACCAAGCAGCCATCTGATGCTTCTCAAAATGATCAACAGAACCATGCTTCCCAAAAAAATGCTTCCCACAACAATGTTTCCCAAAACACTCAAGGAAACACATTATCTTTGGATCCCATTCTACAACAAATCCAAATGCTTCAACAACAAATTCATGACATCCAAATTGGATCATCAACTAAGAAGTATTCCTTGGATGATATATGTCCTTATCCTTTTGATAAGAATTTAGCAATGATTCCATTCCCTCCTCATTTTGAGGTACCAAAATTTGACAAATACAAAGGGAATTCGGATCCACAAGACCACATTCGTGAGTTTTGTGCTGCTTCTATTGAAGTCGCTCACAATGACACTTATCTTATGCAACTATTTCCACAAAGTTTAGGAGGACAAGCCATGGAATGGTTCTCCAAACTACCCCCAGGCATCAAATCTTTCAATGAACTTCTTAAAAAATTTGTGACACATTATTCATATAACATCAAACATGAAGTCACTATGCTTGATCTTTGCAATGCACATCAAAAGAATGGAGAAACCTTCCTTACTTTTTTGCAAAGATGGCATCAATTATTTTCCAAATATCCACAAATGATTCTTGAACAAGAAAAGATGGATATCTTTGTGCATAACCTTACACTAGAAATGAGCTATAGGTTACAATTGCAATGTCCACCAAACTTCAATAAGCTCATAGAAAATGGTATCAAAATTGAGGAAGCCATGGTCCGAAAAGGTGAGATAAAAATTTATTCCAAAGACAATGTCGGGTCCTCAAATTCCATCCCAACAACTACAACAATGACAAATTGAAATTCTGGAATAAAAAAAAAACATTGTTAATGATGGGATTGTTGATAATCATAATGTCAAACCAATGCAACCCCTTCTCAATCTTACAAGTCAGGCCAATGCTACTCAAGGTACCTACAACAATCAATCAGCAAATCCAAACACCAACAAAGATTCATCTAAACCAAGATTTCCTTTTATGTCACCTTGAATAAATTTTACTCCTTTAGGGGAATCTCTCGAATCAGCGTTATGGAAGTTAATCACAAAGAAACTCATTACGCTTCTTGAAATGAAAGACTTTGAATCTAGAGTAAAACCTTCTTGGTGGAATGCGAATGATTATTGCGAGTTTCATAGAGGGAAAGGACATAAAACCAATGACTACCTAAGACTCAAAAATGTAGTTCAAGACTTAATTGAAAGTGGTGAAATTGGTGTTGATGAACTTACCTCAAATGAATCACATATGGCTTTCAAAGATCCACTTCTTGAGCATGAAAAAGGAGGTTCTTCCAACACTAAGAGTGACAATCAAACCAATTATAATTCTACTCCCTATCAATATGTTGGTAACATTTATAAATGTCATCCTTCTACGTATTATGCCAATGTCATTACCATAAAAGGAAAATCAGAGATTCAACCAGTCCATGTTACTACTCATGCTCAATCCAAGGTTACTCTCCAAGGAGTCCCGTCTAAACCAAATGCACCTCAAAAAAAGTCTGTTTATGTGCCAAAGTCTACACCAAATATTTCCAACTAGTAAAATCTTTTGGAACAACTCAAGAAAACACCTGCCCAGATATCCATCTTAGAGCTTTTATGTCTATCCCCATCTCACAAAGATATCCTTGAAAAAGCTCTCTGAGAGACCTAGGTCCCCACAAATCTAGATCATGATCAATTTCAAGCTATGGTGGGCCATTTAACAACTCTGCATTACCTATCCTTCACTGAAAATGATGACTTAGCTATTACCCAACCTCATAATGCTCCCCTACATATCGGAGTCCTTGTCCAGAGTCACAAAATCAAACGAGTACTAATAGATGGAGGAGATGGCTTAAATATCTGTACATTGAAACTAGTCCTTGCATTGGGATTTTCTGAAAATGCTGTTGATCCCAAGATGAAAATCATGATAAAATCTTATGATGAGGAAGAGTAGTCATCCAAGGGATCTATTGTTCTACCAATCAGAGTTGGTCCTATAATCAAAGATGTACCTTGCCAAGTTCTTGACATGGATCTTGCTTATAACATTCTATTGGGAAGGCCATGGATTCATTCCATGCAAGCTGTGCCATCAACTTATTATCAGTGCTTGAAATTCCCTCATAATGGTCAGGAAATCACTATCAAAGGAGACACTAATCCATTCCAGTATTGTAACACAGTAAAGACATATGATTCTTTGATACCTTATAACTATACTAGATCTTCTACAACTCCACCCAGTGATCCTAGTAATATAGCATCAACTTCTAAATCAAATGGGATTAAGATAGACATAAAAGAAAGAAGTATGGGAGAGTACACTTTAGGTCAAGCTCTTTGCATCATAGAGTTACCTTTATCTCCTAGATCATATGGTAGATCTTTGATCACTAAACAACAATCAGAACTCCCTTGAACACTTGTTTATGACACATTTATAAGTGGGGGCACAATATCCAAAGAGGTAGCTGAGCGTAATGCTAATCATTTTCTTAAGTCATAGAAGAATGAGGAAGATATCAAACATGAATATATATCACCTGATGTCTATGGTAAAGGGTATACTTTGCTTCAAAAGATGGGATACCAAGGTGCTGGACCTATAGGGTTACAAAGAGAAGGTGTTATCAAACCAATTTTGCAAAATCCAAACTATCAAAGAGATACTATAGGATTAGGATACAAAGGAGAAGGACCAAAAGAACCAAAAGAACCAAAAGGAAAAACAAAGATCACACCTTTTCATGAGATATCTAAAGCTCCTACCTTACAATTCAGAAAAAATGGTATGTATGTAGATCCAGAGAAACAAAGGATAGCACAGAGAATCATTTATAGAATTGGGGATAATGATGATTCTGACTCAAACAATTATGAATGGGATTCATTATCTGATTGTACTGAAGAGATAGGAGTTGATGTTGTCCATCACTATAGTAATGATTATCATGATGGAGAGAGTTCAAAGACTGACTCACTAGGATTAGTCCCACGTGATACTACTTTTGTCGATTGTGAGGAAAGTGACCTTTATCTTGCGATAGATGAATCAGATGAGAGTATGGAAATAGACCTCACTGATACCATCATAAACCTTGACAACTTTTCCATCAATACCATCTCTTCCTTTGAAACTAGCCTGAATGATCCAATGCCCCTTGTACATCCCGAGCTTATTGATTGGGATTCTCCTGATCATCCCAAACTTGATGTCTTCCATAATGATGATGCAATCATTGACTATCTTGGAATCAGGGATAATTTACCACCAAGGGATCACAAGTCAGGATTTATGATAGAACTCAATGACATGGCCTACTTTGGTGAGAGTGACAATCCTTTCAGTCATAAAAATATAAAAATAATCAACAGATCTAATGGTGAAAACCACTCAGTGGCAGTATTAGATCCAAAAATAGTAAAAATAAAAGATGCATCTGATGGTGAAAACCTCTCTGAGGTGCCTAATGATGGAAGGATTGACACTCTTCCCAATTATTTGTATCGAGAGAAATCTGCTATTCTTATAGAACCAACAGTACCTCTTAACATTGGAACAGATGAGTCTCCATGCATCCTCAAAGTAGCAACATCCTTGATAGAATCAGAGAAAGAAGCTTTTGCAAAAAATTTCAAAGAAAGACAAATCAACTTTGCTTGGTCCTATGCTGATATGCCTAGGATGGACCCTAATCTCATTATGCATCATTTATCTATCAGACCAGGTGTAAAACTAGTTAAGCAGAAGCTCCACAAGATGCACCCACACATTGTACTAATGGTTAAAGAAGAATTGAAGAAGCTCCTAGATGTTGGATTCATCTGAGCTATTGATTATGCTGAGTGGATTTCAAATATTGTCCCCATCTCAAAACTAGACAAGTCTATTAGAATTTGTATTGATTTTTGAGATCTTAATAAAGCTTGTCCAAAAGATGACTTTCCTCTACCAAATATTGACATCATTGTTGATCTGACAGCAAGGCATGAGATGTTATCATTAATGGATGGTTTTTCTGGCTATAACCAAATCAAGATTGCGCTGGAAGACCAAGAAAAGACTGCTTTTACTTGTCCATGGGGTACATACTGCTGGAATGTGATGTGATTTGGCCTAAAAAATGCTGGAGAAACTTACCAAAGAGCAATAACCACAATATTTCATGATATGATGCATACCATTATGGAAGATTATGTTGATGACATCTTAGCAAAATCCAAAGATAGAACTGGTCATTTGAGAGTGTTGGATAGAATATTCACCCGGATGGAAAAGTATCAGATTTGACTCAATCCAAAGAAATGTGCATTCAGAGTCACATTTGGTAAATTTTTAGGGTGCATTGTCTCAGCCAAAGGAATTGAAGTAGATCCAAAAAAAGTTAAAGAAATAATGGAGATGGATTCCCCCACTAACATCAGTCGATTAAGATCTTTATAGGGACATCTCCAATCCATCTGAAGATTTGTTTCTCAACTAACAGATTGAAGTCATCCCTTTCAACATTTATTGCATAAAAATATCTTATTCCAATGGGATGATAAGTGTGAAGAAGCTTTCAATAAAATCAAGCAATATCTGGCAAATCCTCCAACTTTGATGTCACCAATTCTAGGCAAGCCACTCTTGCTCTACATTTCAACTATGACAGTCTCACTAGGTGCTCTTCTGGCTGAGCAAGATCATGAAGGAAAAGAAAAAGCCATCTATTATATCAGTCACACCCTAGTGGGATATGAGCTAAATTATTCTCCTATAGAAAGAGCATGTCTGGCCATTGTTTTTGCTTCATAGAAGTGGTGACATTACATGTTGTCACATTCTATCCAACTCATTGCAAAGATTGATCCTTTAAAGTATCTATTAAGCAAGACAACATTGATAGGTAGATTGGCTAAGTCATGCTACTTAGTGGATTTGATATTGAATATGTAGACCGGAAGGCTATCAAAGGTCAAGTGATAGTAGATTAGCTAGTAGATGCTCCATTAATAGATGACCAACCTAGACACATAGAGTTTCCCGATGCACACATCTTAGCTTTATCTACACAAACATGGCAACTATATTTTGATGGATCGTATACTCAACAGGGTTCAGGAGCTGGTATTCTCTTTGTCACACTACAAGGATACACAATTCTAAAATCTTACAAGCTGCTCTTTTCTTGCACCAATAATGTAGAAAAATATGAAGCTTTGCTGATTGGGTTAAAGATGGCTTTACAATGGAAAGTAACTAAAATAAATGTCTATGGGGATTCTCAGTTGATTATAAACTAGGTTAATGATGATTATCAGACTAAAGATGATAAGTTATTACCATATAAACGTATGGTTGATGACTTCAAACAATATTTCTCAGTCATCACTTTTGAGTAGATTCCTCGGCATGATAACAAGGCTGTCGATGCAATGGCAACAATTGCTTCTTTGTTTGATATAGAAGATACCAAGGTTCATTTTGAGTTCTCGGTGGAATCCCTAACTTGTCCTGCATATGATCCTGATATGAGTATTATCTATCATCTAATTGGACATGACTCCCCAATCTATGGAAAAATCTATTCTTATCTAAAAAATGACATCTTACCCCCTGACCTATCCCAAAATAAAAAATGAACTTTTCTTCACCAAGCCTCTCGCTATGTCCTAATATCTGACACCCTTTATCGACGAGGTCTTGATGGTACTCTCCTATGATGTCTTGAGCATGATGAAGCTCAAATTGCCTTGCAAGATGTACATGAGGGTATTTGTGGGACACATTCGAGTAGTCCCTCTTTGGATAAGAAAATCATGCATATGGGTTATTATTGGCCTACCATGGAAACAAATTCCTTTCATTTTGCTAGGGCATACAAGAAATGTCAGATACATGGAAACCTTATTCATGCTCCAGCACAAGAGTTACATCCTTTTATAACTACCTTACCATTCAGTCGGTGGGGCCTCGACCTCATGGGTGCTATCAAGCCTCCATCTTCCAACAGTCACAAATGGATTCTCACTGCAACAGAGTATTTTACTAAATGGATTGAGGCCGTTCCGTTGATTACCACCATAGGGAAATAAATATCCATGTTTATCCTAAATTATATCATTTGTAGATATGGTATACCTATGTATCTCATTACTGATCATGGGAAACAGTTTCAAAATCAGGACATGGATGATCTGTGTGCAAAATTCCATATCACCCATAATTATTCCACTATATACTATCCCCAAGGAAATAGCCAAGCTGAGGCATCAAATAAAACAATTGTTAAAATCCTACAAAAGACTATCAATGATGCTGGCCGTGACTGGCATATCCAACTAAATCTAGCCTTATGGGCTTACCGTACCTCCATCTGTACTCCCACTAGAGCCACCCCATATTCCCTTGTTTATGGATCCAAAGCAATCCTACCCCTTGAGGTCAAGTTGCCTTCACTTTGTATTACTCTCAATGATTTGATTCCTGATGAAGAGTATAGAGTTGCACAGTTGGCTGAACTAGAGCTGCTGGATGAATGCCGTCAGTGAGCTTATGATCATTTGAAAGTCTATCAGCATCGTATGTCTCATCAGTATAACAGTAAGGTAAAGATCAGAGACTTTCAGTTGGGTGACCTAGTTCTTCGCAAAAATCCAAAGAATCAATTGCATCATGAGAAGAAGGGCAAGTTCAAACCCAATTGGTTAGGTCCTTTTGTAGTTACAACAGTTTATGGTTCTGGGGCTTATCAATTGTCCACACCTGAGGGAGATCCTTTGGATGAACCTCTTAACAACATACATCTCAAGAAGTTCTATCCTTGAAATCCCAATGCAAGGGCTATGTATATATTTTGTAAATACAAAAAATCATAAAAATACAAAAAAAATAAAAAAATCAAAAGAAAATTGCAATAAAATCATGTGGTGAAAAACTGGTAACAAGCGCCATGTGTATCAAGTTAGCTTCTTTATCTATTAGGATTCTTCTAGTGTATCCATTCATTGTATATATCCACAATAAAATGGCTAGTTAGTCCCCATTCCCACCATGTATATATCATAATAAAATGGCCAGTTCATACACCATCCATTGTATCTACCCATAATAAAACCCCATCATAGCTTAATCATTTATCATGGCCTTTGTCCTAGTTTTTGTTGCATCTTTCTTCATCCATAATAAGTCAGTCCATCACCTAGTTGGGGGCATGTCCTCGACCTAGTTTGGGAAGTGGATCTATGATAGTCATGACTCTTAGAGGACAGAATGGAGTATTTTTACCAGACAAGCAAAACACAATCAAACGTTCTTTCACAATGATATCTTCATGATGAATCAGAATATGTGATCTATCCTTCGAAACATGGCTATTTATCTATCAAATTTTGACTATACATCATCAATTGACCTAATCACTATACCTTACACTATCTTTTGGCAAAAGACATGTATATTCATGATAGGCATGTTAGATTGATTTGTTGTAGATTATGCATTCATATCTGGATTTCATTGTTATCATGTTTCCTATGCTATTTCGTGATATCTTTGACATGAGTTTGAAACTCCCATATGTCATTGATTAGGATAGCTAGGATGGGGCATGGTATTTTCTTTGATTGCTATTTGTGGGATATTTTTTGATGAAGTCAAAGGAACAAATAGTTGGAGTGTCTTTTTATAAGTGCCTTCATCAATTTAATAGTATTGACAACATACAAATCATGTTTCTCTACAAATGCTATTTATGGTGATATGCCAGCACATACCTCGACTCCAAATATTTGTTCCCCGATGGAGGGGGGGATATTCCTTGTCTGTTATGCAAACAAAACTCAGGTCATCTTGGTTCAATTATACCTAGATGCTTGTCAAGTTTGCTACATTAAACTCCATGCAAGAAGTGCTCAGGTCATCCTAGTTTAATTATACCATGATGTTTTCATTTCCTTGCAACATAACAAGCTCAATGATGAAAATCAAATTCTAGTTATTATGAAGTTCTAAGATGTTACATGAAGTTGTGGAGATATACTCATTTCATATTGCATTTCATTTAAACAGTTCACGACTTGCATAATTAGTGCTCCTTTTATAGAGATTTTAGGTTACCCTTCTTATTAGGTCATCATTTTTCCTAGTTCATTCTTCTTGTGTTAGATACATTGTTATTTAAAGTTGAGGACATTTGGACAACAAAAACATTAATTTTTCATCTTGAATTGTACATAATTTAACAAATTCATTCAGGCCATGCATTATCTTCATTTGTTATGTTCATTTGTATATTATCCATCTATATTACATGCATGTTTCATGTGTTGTTTTGTTATAGTTATCATTCACATTTCATTATCTTTTTATTAGGGTGAACATTGTATATTTTAGTCATCTTACAAACATTTTCATTCCTTACATATTATATGCATTTACGACCATCATTTATTATCCATTATATGTATTTTGCATCATTCATTTATTATCCATTACATTTATTTCAAATCATCATTCATTTACATCATCATTTAATGTCCATTTATTATCCATTATCCACATTGTTCTTTACATCATTTCATTAGTAATCACATAGCATTGTATAAGAGTAAACTCATTTTAGACATGTATTTATATCAACATCATATGGTTAGATCATTAAGCATCAATTATATCAAATAGAATATAAAGCATTTTGCATTCTAAGACATACATTCTATGCATCTTAAAGTAAATCATCACATCCTGCATATGTCAGTATGCACATGTATATAAAATCATCAAAGTAAATCATGATAGAACTGCATCACTATATATATATAGTCCATCATATAGAGAGTCAATCATATAAAGTCCATAAAAACACAACAAAACTATCCAAATGTCCAATGATATAAAGAAACATAACAATGTGTCCAAAGTCAGTGTCCATCAAGTCAATGATACAATAATAAAAATGATAACATGATACAAAAGTGTATACAGTGATCTCTCAAAATCTATGATCCGCTACCTCTAGACTCTATCTGTCTCTGTCTGCGAGATGTAATGAGGCCCCGTGTTGCTGAACCACTTGATCCTAAGGATCCACCCTAATCTCCTGAACCTGTCGGTGCTCTCAGAGGGCATGATGAAACACCTCCACTACCAGTTGGCGCCTGTCTATCATCAACCACTATCCTAATAGCCACTGAGCTCTCTCTGTAGCTCCCAATCCACTGATCCCTTGGGACCGCCTATCTATAAGCCTCTCACCAGTAGGATATCTCCTTCCCGACATGTATCATGGCTCTCAAACTATCTCCATGGGGACCCAAATCCTATGTGTGCTGCAGCTCATCTAATAGCATCTCCAACTCCCTGAGTCTCTCAATAGCCGCATCCCACTCATGTCTCAGTAGTCCCATCTAGCTCTCTAGCCTCTCTATCAACCTCTCTAGACTAGGAACATGGTCTTCCTGCACCTGTGTCATTGCTAGTTAGACTAGCAATGAGAAAATATCAGGATCCTCCTCCTCCGCAGCATCTCTCTGTAAATAGGGATCCTGTCCCCCAACATCCATCCCTGCTGGCTCCTCCTAAGCATCTACATCCACATCTGCCATAGGTACATCCTTCCCATCTAGTCCACCATCAGAGATCTATCCACCCTGTACTACTCCTCCCTAAGCTAATAGAACATCTGCATCATCCTATGCCTGTACAGCTGGTCCCTGTACTAGGGTAGCTAGTATCTATACCGGTACTATTGTTACCTATAGTGGAACTCCTGCTACTGGCTATGTCGGAGGCTATCTCCATCCCTATCGAGCTGGGGGTGGCATCAATCCCCTCTGCCTCACACCACCTCCTCTCATCCGTGGACAAGCCCTATCCTGTCTCCCTCCATCTCCTCCATCTCCTCCATCACCTCCTCCACCATCACCGCCATCTCCTCTCCCTCATCCCCATCTATCTTGGCCATGGTGTCTCCCATGGTGTCTATTTACTAGATCCCTCTCTGGTGGCCTAGCTTCCAGATCAGTTAATCATGGAACTGGAAAGTCTCTAAGGAATTGCTCTAGATCAGTAGTCATCCCTAGGTCCACAACACCCTGTCTCATCATCCATGCCTGGAATGGCATGTCCAAAAACTCCTATCAGGCTATATCAAATGACACCATAGGAGCCTAGTCTAGTCTCTCCTGATGAGTCCTAGCAAACTCCGTAACTCCCTGAGGCATGCCCTGGATCCTGCCAAACTGGCGCAGAACCTGGTTGACCAACTATCTCTCCAAAATGAAGGGTGTCTGCCCTATAAACCTATTAGAATAACTAAGAGGGGGGTGAATCAGTTATTCAGTGTCCCAATTCAAAATGTATAATTCAAAACAACTTCTCTAATTTTTGCTCCTTGATAAACAATAAATACTTTCACTATCTATGCTTTTACTGATTACCAGTCAAATACTATAATAGTTATCGATCAAATATAGCATGTAACATGTAAAGAATGATAACAAACAAATATCACAATCAACACATAACACAAGAGATTTAATGTGGAAACCCTGTAAATGGAAAAACTACCTGGGACCGGCAACCCAAAATTGTTCACTCTTTTGAAGTGAGGTTGATTAAGACCCTACCTTATTAAAGGTTTACAAACACACTATTAGGTGTGACCTTGTTAGAGGATTTTAGACTAGAAGTTATCGTCCAACCAGCATTCACTATGGGGTTGACAGGATAACAATGTTCATTCTATGAATGATACATCATAAGACTTTCAGAGTCCACTGGGTTAAGAGATTTTGACTGTATACAATGGTTAAATATGTAACATTAAATGATCTACCTTAATACAACTTCAATTGTAGATTACAAATCAATATTTAGTCCAAACAAATCCTTCTGATCAATATTTCACTTCAGATTCAATACTGTATCAACTTACTGTCTGTCGGTAATTGCTCTTTGTAGCTCGGTAATTATTCTGTAGCTCAGTTCTTACTAAACCAGTATGATCATAATGCATGAAAACCTTGTTCACATGATATTCCTATAGTTTCTACTTCTTCCACATTTTTGTAAAGAAATTCTATTCCCTTATATAGATGAGTAAATTATTTTCTTCTCCACCATTAGATTTTTCCGCTTAACCACATTCATAGATTTTTCTGCTTCAAACTTTCTCGGAACTTGTGTCAATAACATGTTTGATTCTCATCCTTTAGATCTTTCCTAAATTTTGTCAGTTGTCGATCTGTGTAACAAACATTATCCATTACCTTGATGTTATACCCTTGTGAACTCATCAATCTTATTGGCTAAACTAATCATTTAATTCATTTTGTTCCACTTGGTTAACAAAGAAATGCATTGGTGAACATTTCTCAGTTAATACTACGATCGATATACAGTACACTCCGTCGGTGTATACTAGAAATGCTTCATTTACCGATAACACTGCTTTGTGTCTTTTAGCTCTATACTTCATCATAGATGAATGCAACATAATAAAGTCAATATCATCAAGTCATAGACTCATCAACAAGTTACTCAATGTGTTCCTTATCCTCATCTATCATGTACATCTTTCTCATGTAGATTTCTTTGTTCTTCATCTCTTTCACCTTGCTTCAGATGTCTCGGTATAGTAACTTATAAGATAAGTGATGTCAAACTAGTTGACATCAATGACAACATAATACTGATTTAATCATATTACATATCTAATCAGCAACTCCTTAGTGATCTTGTAATCACAGTTTCTTCAATCAGATTCCAAATCAGTTGTAGTTCAACAATCTCTCCCTTTGGCATTGATGGCAACTCAAGTAATATAAAATGTACCATACACATACCAAACATATATTCTACAAATTTTGTAAACAAAATGCTGTAAGTCAAATAGACTTAATATGTTTAATCACTATGTTACTAAACCAACATTAAATAATACAACTTTACCATTCTATAGTTGTGATCTTTTCACTTCTCCTGTTCCTGCTTCTATTCTCTGTAACTAATCTTCAATAGTCTATCTCTTCAGATTGTCTCTCCCTTAGATACTTCTCATCGATGCTTGTTCCTGTTCATAGCTTGTTCCTTTTCATATTATTTATCTCTCCCTTTGATAGCAATTCCAAAGAAACAAATAAACAAACAATTCTATCTGCCTTTGTATCTCTGTATACTGATATTCCAATCGATTCAAGTTCTCAAACTTAATCACAACCTTGAACATGATTCAAAGTGTGAACTATGCTTCATCAACATGAATGATCTTCTGATAAAAATAGGCTGATGCAACAACCAAATCACCTTAGTGACCGATAGACAGGGGACGGACCCCAAGTCTAGTCCTCAAGTATTCAAATGTGTCCTTCGATAGAGGCTTTGTAAAGATATCTACAAGTTGTTCTTTAGATGTGACAAATTCTAACTTTAATTGCTTCTCTTGTACTTGTTCTCTTAAGTAATGATACTTAATAGATATATGCTTTGTCTTAGAGTGCATCACAAGATTCTTTGAAATATTAATAGCACTAGTGTTGTCACAATATATAATCACCAAGTCAGTGATTACCTCATTCATTCCTTCCAACACTTGCTTGATATATGCAATGTTTGAGCAGTTAGTAGCAACAACAACATATTCTGCTTCAACTGTAGATTGAGAAATACAAGCCTACTTTTTACTTGTCCATGTTACAAGTCTTTCACCAAAGAAAAATGCTCCTCCGGTGGTGCTTTTTCTATCATCCACATTTCCAGCCCAATCAGCATCGGTGTAAAATTTTAGTTCAAACTTCCCTTCCTTAGGATACCATAATCCATAATTCTCTATTTTCTTCAGGTATCTTAAGATCCTTCTTATAGCTACCAGGTGTGATTCTCTAGGATTAGTAGAAAATATTGCAACAATACCCACAATATGTGCTATATCTGGTCTACTGTGAACTACATACATTAACTTACCAATCATGGATTGGTAAAGTGTCTAATTTACCTCTGTAGTTTCATCCTCCTTTGTCAATTTGCATCTAGTAGCCATCAGTGTTCCCACAAGTTTAGCATCTTCCATGCCAAATGTCTTCAATACTTCCTTTATGTATTTAGATTGTGTGATGAATATTCCATCACTCTGTTGAATCACTTGAAGTCCAATAAAGAACTTAATCTCTCCGAACATAGACATTTCAAATTCCTTTTGCATTTCATCAACAAATGCCTTGCAGACAAGATTTGAGCCTCCAAAAATAATGTCATCAACAAATATTTCAGTAATGATAATAGTATCATCAGTATCACCTTTCACATATAGATTATTATTTTCACTTGTTCTAACAAATCTAATACTTAACAAGTAAGTATGCATTCTTTCATACCATGCTCTCGATGTTTGCTTCAAACTATATAAAGCTTTATGTAATCTACATATCATGTCTTTATTGTTTGGATCAACAAATCCTTCAGGTTGTTTGATGTAGACCTCTTCTTCAAGTATACCATTTAAAAATGCTGACTTCACATCCATTTGATAGACTTTGAATTTCTTGTGTGTAGCATATGCAAGTAGCATTCTGACTCCTTCCAATCTAACAAAAGGTGCAAATGTTTCACCATAGTCAATGCCTTCTTCCTGTGCATATCCATTGCATACCAATCTAGCTTTATTTCTTGTGACTTCACCATTTTCATTCAATTTATTCCTGTATATCTACTTAGTACCGATAACATTCTTATCTTTTGGTCGGGGTACTAAGGACCAAGTTTTATTTTTCTCTATTCTCTCTATTTCCTCCTTCATTGCATTAACCCATTCTTCATTCTCTAATGCAACTTTCACAGTTTTACGTTCAAATTCACAAATTAGACATGTACCTTGTCTTGTTTTGCTTCTGGTTTGCATTCTAGCAAGTCTGTCTTCAATGATTTGTGTTTCAGGATGATTTCTTCTACCAAAACTAGCCAAAACTTGATTTCTCATTTCTTGCTCATCCTGCTCAGGGTCATTTTCTTGCTCGGTAGCTCCATCTTGTTCATCGGTTTGTGTTGCCTATTGTCCTGCATTGTTTCCCTACTGACCGATTGTTACAACTTGCAGCATCGGTAGATACTCTTGATGTTCAATGTAAGTAAATCTACCATAGTCTTCTGGTTCCTTTGCACTTTCTTTTGTGTACTTGTCATCAAACTCATCAACACAAACATTAGTACTTTCAACTATTTTATTTGTAACCTTATTCAAACATTTATATGCTTTACTTGTAGTGGAATATCCCAAAATATACCTTCATCTCCTTTAGAATCAAATTTTCCATTTCTCTCATCTTTCAAAATAAAGCATTTACTTCCAAAAATTTTGAAATAGCTTATAGTAGGTTTGTGTCCAAACCATAGTTCATAAGGTGTTCAGTTGGAGTCCTTCTTTAGTTGTACTCAGTTAAGAACATACACAACTGTATTGACAGCTTCCCTCCAATATGTCTGAGCAACATTCTTCTGTATCATCAATGTTCTAGCATAATTAATTATAAACCTGTTTCTTCTTTCAGCAATGCCATTTTGCTAAGGTGTCCTCGGTGCAGATACCTATCTTTTGATTCCATGCTCATTACAAAAATTAGTAAATTCATCAGAGATAAATTCACCTCCTCTATCGGATCTTAAACATTTTATATCCTTTCCGGTTTCTTTCTCTACCTTAGCTTTATACCACTTAAACATTTTGAAAGCTTCAGATTTCTCTTTCAAAAACATAACAGTCATTAGTCTGGTATAATCATCAACAAAAAGATAAAATATCTATCACCAGAATAGCTCTGAGTTCTCATAGGACCACATAGGTCAGTATGAACCAACTCAAGTATCTTCTTTGTTGAATAGTCTTTACTTTTAAAACTAGACTTAGTCATCTTACCTTTCTGACATTCATGGCACATGGCATGATCAGGTTTTGTTAAGTTAGGCAATCCTTTAACTCTTTTATTTGTACTGATCTTGATCATGTTTTCAAAGTTCACATGACATAACCTTCTGTGCCACAACTAAGCATCTTCATCCTTTATTAACAAACAAGAAGACTGATCCATATCAAGATAGAATAGATTACCTCTAGATTGTGTACCAGTTCCAACAAGTCTTCCTCCATCATCATTGATCTTCACCTTTTTGCTCTCAAAAGCTAGTCGGTGGCCTGAATTGTTTAGCTGAGCCACACTTAACAAATTATAGTTCAGTCCATCTAGCCAGTATGCATTTTCACATTGTAATCTATCATTGATCATCAGTGAGCCTTTACCTCTTACCATACAAGGTGCATCATTTCCCATTCTCACAGATCCTCCATTATATTCAACAAGATGATCAAACTTCTCTACATCACTAGTCATATGATGTGTATAGCCACTATCTATGATCCATGTATCATTTTTTCTTACTTTAGAGATCAATGTCATCTCTTCATGTTTCTCTTCCTCCTCTGAGTCATCTTTCATAGCAACAAATATGACTTCTATGTCATCATTAGAATCAGATTCAATTTCAATATCTTTAGCTATGTAACATACCTTTTTTCTTTTTTCATCTCAGTTGTCTCTATTGTTGTGTTGGTAGCCTCTATTAATTCTTCTCTCATAGCTTCCTTCAGATCGGTCTTTGGATCTATCATCATCTTTCTTCTAAGGACATCTAGCAGTGATGTGACTGACTTCTTTACAATTAAAGTATGCCAAAGGTAGCTTACCTCTATACCTTCCTTTTCCTTTGGGTAATCTTCTAGCCATAAGAGCTTCAAGCTCATTAAGTTCATCATTGGTATTGTCATCACTATCATAGTTCTTACTATTCCTGCTAAACTTTCCAATCTTCAAAGAAAACATGAAAGCGGATTCAATAGAAGGAACAACACTATTATCAAAGTGTTTTAATTCAAAGGTTGTAAGTTTACCAATCAAAGTGTCAAGAGTAAGCTTGGATGTAGCTCTTGTTTCATGAATTGCAGAAATCTTGATTGCATAAATTGGTAGAAAAGTTTTGAGAATCTTGCTTATCACTGTTTCATCATCAATTACTCCATCAGATGCTCTAATAGCATGTACCACCTCTTTGAGTCTATTTGAGTATTAGACAATGTTCTCACCTTCTTTCATTCTCATATCATCAAAGCTGCCTCTCAGACTTTTAGCTCGGGCTCTTTTGACATTCAGATCTCCATTGTATATTTGTGTTAACTTATTCCACATTGCTTTGGCAATTGTGCATGTCTTAATATCTTCAAATTCAGCATTCGTATAGGCAGCAGAAAGTTCCATCATAGTAACATTGTGTTCATGCTTGTCCTTCAGTTGATCAAGAGTGAAGGGACCAGTGGGCGGTTGTATGTAGCCATTCTCCATCAGATCTAGTGCAGAGTTCCCAATTCCAGATATGTGTAGCTTCATTCTACTTTGCCATACTGCAAAGTTCTCTTTGTTTAGTTTTGGTACTTCCCTCTTATACATCTTTAGACCTTTATGCTTAAGTCCTTAAAACTTTGTTCAAGCAACCACCACTCTGATACCAATTGTTAGAATAACTAAGAGGGGGGTGAATCAGTTATCTAGTGTCCCAATTCAAAATGTATAATTCAAAACAACTTCTCTAATTTCTGCTCCTCGATAAACAATAAATACTTTCACTATCTATGCTTTTACCGATTACCAGTCAAATACTATAATAGTTACTGATCAAAGCTAACACGTAACATGTAAAGAATGATAACAAACAAATATCACAATCAACATATAACACAAGAGATTTAATGTGGAAACCTTGTAAAGGGAAAAACCACCTGGGACTGGCAACCCAAAATTGTTCACTCTTCTGAAGTGAGGTCGGTTAAGACCCTACCCTATTAAAGGTTTACAAACACACTGTTAGGTGTGACCTTGTTAGAAGATTTTAAACTAGAAGTTATCGTCCAACCAGCATTCACTATGGGGTTGACATGATAATAATGTGTTGGTTGTGGATTATTCCCTTTGATCTTCAACTTGCAAATTTACACTTTAATTGATAATTTAAATTAAACTCTGACTCTATCACCACTCCAAAGTCCACAAGGAAGAGGGCCAATTGACAAGGATCAAAAGATCCTTCTACACTTTGAGCTTTAGTGCTCAGGTGGGTGTACCCTTGACTCACTTCTCTAAAGGAGTCTAAAACAATATTCCACTATATCTCATATAAGATTGTTAAAGATTTATCAAATAATGTTTGTGTTTGTAGTTGTTAACCATGCATACCTCAAGAGGAAGGACCAATGCCTTATCCCAGGGCTCAGAGTCACCTAACTGTATACCTCAACTGAATACCTCAAATCAAACATAATGGAATCTGAGGTAAGTGCTTTGCCTATTACCCCTTTCCCTCAAGCACAAGGACATTAAATTCTACACCTCACTGCAAACTCACTGAATTCACCTAGAAGACTTTAATCCTAACTTTGTTAGGAACTCAGAGATAAATTCAAAATACTCTTTGTTTACCATATGTTAGCACACTTTGTGAAACTAACATATATGAGCTCAAAGACAAGCAAGAAGACATACACAAGATACAAGATTGGGATTCAAAATGTTCTCATTAACACAATCAGAATCAACATACAATCATAATGATACCAAGATAAGAAGAGTCACAAAATCAGACTTCTATCAGTATATTACAGTAAAAAACTAGGGACCAAAAGCAACAATGTTTTGGAACCCTTGCAAAATCCAAAATTCTCTAACTTATACCCCCTAGTCATCTTGAAAATCTGCAACAAGCTAAAGATGACTAGGGTTAGGGTTTCAACCACCCAACTTGCTGGAAACGGTCTAAAAAGTTATTATAGGGGTGGGAAACACAGTCAATTAGGAAAGAGGAAATCCTAAACTGATCCACAATCATGAAATTCTTCTCTGCAAGTACAGGGGATCACAAAACTAAGCTCAAAAGGACACCCTGCAACACGCCTTGAGCACACAACCTCCGTGGTACAAGCTTTGCAAATGATCCAACCACACCCTAGACCACACCGCAAATGGAAAACCAGTCGCTTCTCACCGAACAGGGTCATTTCTGTAATGAATTCCATAAATTTGGTACTTTCTGGTCACTGGAAGTTCTTCAAAAATTCAAATTTGAATCTCAACGGCTAAATCCTTGGCACCTGCAGAGAATGACGGCCCACATTCAAACCTTTTCATCCTGCTAGCTCGGACCAACTGGAAACTGCCATGACACCATCTACCACTGAGACCACCAAATAACCACAGATAGGCCCCAACACACATGGCACCCTGTCGCATGATCGCATAGCCCAGAAATGGGCTATGTGAACATGTGACAACCCGCAAACATAACTGCCAGCGCAACCGCCACCGCATGGAGCTGACAGAAAATGTCAGTCGCATGATTGCATAGCCTTGCAAAAGGCTATGCGAACATGTGACTAACTGCCAGAAAATCGCCGCCACTACCTACCATTAAGTTGTGGTCCCACTGAGAAAATCCACCTCAGCAACCATCAACCAATAAGAAACCTCCAACTGCAAGCATGCGTGTCACATTGAACCCACTAAGTACAATAGGAAACCTGGCAAAATGGAATAAAATTTGATGGATGGCACATGATTGCAAAGGCTTGGAATATTCCTTACGATCATACGCTGACTGTTAGATTAAAATATTTCAACGTGGGCCCTTTGACATAAACCAACTCATCAACACATGAATGAATGAAAACCTACCAACTCAGAATAGCGTGGCACATAAGAACTACCTGGCAAATAGGACCCACTAACGAACTGGTGCCTAACAAAAAGTAACATCAATGGCTAGTGTAAGATCGCAAAGGTCTGACAAATCTCTTGTGAACTTACGCCCACTGTAGGATCCTCTGACACTGTCAGGTCCCATTGAGCCTTTGAAAATTCAGGTCCCACTGACACACGCACAATCACTAACCCATGGACCATTCACAAAATGCTGACAAGGCATATGGCAGGTGGACCCACTGATAACTCTGCAAGATAAAGCCGAGAACCTTAGGAAAAATATTAAAATCACAGGGCGCGATTGCAAACTTAGGAAATATTAAAGTGGCCGGGGAGCTAAGACTTAGGAAAAGAATTAAAAGGGACCTGCCAAGACATAAAAGACCTAACCACGAACTTGGTAAAAGGAACTTGTTTAAAAGGCACATGCGGATTAGGTGCTTTTAAGTGACTTGATAAAGTAATGCACGAATAGAACAGAGCTAGGGAACATTTGAGTTTTGAAACCTAATAGCTAGATTCTGAACATTTTGCCTAAGGTTTAACGAGGGAGCAGAAAAATCATTGCAGAGAGCAGGGGAAAAGACCAGGAGCCATGAAATTTTTTGCACATGCTAACACAATGTTCATTCTATGAATGATACTTCATAAGACTTTCAAAGTCCACTCGGTTAAGAGATTTTGACTGTATAAAATGGTTAAATATGTAACACTAAATGATCTACCTTAATACAACTTAAATTGTAGATTACAGATCAATATTTAGTCCAAACAAATCCTTTTGATCAACATTTCACTTCAGATTTAATACTGTATCAACTTACTATGCATCGGTAATTGCTCTTTGTAGCTCAGTAATTATTCTGTAGCTCGGTTCTTACTTAACCAGTATGATCATAATGCATGAAAACCTTGTTCACGCTATATTCCTGCAGTTTCTACTTCTTCCAGTAGTTTTGTAAAGAAATTCTATTCCCTTATATAGATGAGTAAATCATTTTCTTCTCCACCATTAGATTTTTTTGCTTAACCACATTCATAGATTTTTCGGCTTCAAACTTTCTCGGCACTTGTGTCAATAACATGTTTGATTCTCATCCTTTAGATCTTTCCTGAATTTTGTCAGCTGTCGATCTGTGTAACAAACATTATCTATTACCTCGATGTTATACCCTTGCTAGCTCATCAATCTTATCAGCTAAACTAACCATTTAATTCATTCTGTTCTGCTTGGTTAAAAAAGAAATGCGTCGGTGAACACTATTCAGTTAATACTACGATCGGTATACACTACACTCCGTTGATGTATACTAAAAATGCTTCATTTACCGAAAACACTGCTTTGTGTCTTTCAGCTCTATACTTCATCATAGATGAATGCAACATAATAAAGTCAATATCATCAAGTCATAGACTCATCAACAAGTTACTCAATGTGTTCCTTATCCTCATCTATCATGTACATCTTTCTTGTGTAGATTTCTCTGTTCTTCATCTCTTTCACCTTTCTTCAGATGTCTCGGTATAATAACTTACAAGATAAGTGCTGTCAAACTAGTTGACATCAATGAAAACATAATACTGATTTAATCATATTACATATCTAATTAGCAACTCCTCAGTGATCTTGTAATCATAGTTTCTTCAATCAGATTCCAAATTAGTTGTATTTCAACATAAGCTATCGTGACTCAAAATAAAATCCCAGCTGCCGCTCATCATCCTAGGGCTCACATCCTAGGTATGGTCTCCATGTCATTGTATCCAGTGTATCAAAGGTATACCACCAGAACTGTAAATATCCTAGTTTTTCCTCAGAGAAAAATGATGAATATAAATGGATATACAGCTGTCCTGTGCCGTGAAATCTAATAGCCACTGGTCGTGTCATAACAATATGCTCCCATGCCCAAACATGTAGTGTGATGCCTGCTGATAATGATGCACTCCTATGGTACACCACCTGATGAAGATTGTGATATAAGTGGGCTAATAAGAAGACACCCCAAGAAAAATGGGCCCCATCCAACATCCGTTGTAATGTGTGGCCCCATCCAGCTGCAAATCTATGTGATCTCCAATCAGAGCATACAAAACCCCTAATCACTGCTGCTAGTACTACTAGTAGAGGCTCATACAGGTCCACCATGTCCTCCTAGCTAATCTCCTCCTCATCAATGTCATCATCTCCAAAGATGGCTTTTCAATCTGTCACTCCACCGTGCCGATCATAATGTACTAACTCCCCTGTGATAGAAGCTAGAGGATGTGATATACATCCTCTAGTGTGACTATCATCTCCCCTATCGGAAGATGGAAGGTACTCATCTCTGAGTGCCATCGCTCTGCCAATGCAGTCATTATGCTCTGATTCACCCTAATCTCAGGTGTGTAAATCACATTATATAAACCAGTCGCACTGATCATAAGTCTATCGGTCTCTGCCAATGGCGGTCTCAGATTCTGTGTAACGAGATATCTCTCCCGTGACATCAGAATATCAGTAATATCCTCCTATCCAAGTCAACCAAAATCAAGCTATCAAATTTTGATAAATTGATCTAAACATCTATCTATCCTATTATATCAATTACAAACATGTTCATCATGTGTTTTAATAGATGATTTTATCAATTATTTAGCATCAAGACTGGTTAACTAGCAACCATGCTACAATGTTGCCTAGCTTGGCCAAATCGATCAAATTTAACTACCGACGGATCAAATTAGCTTATCGACATCTAGTTTGACCTAATTGACTTGCTAATTTGACCAAATTCTATCAAAACAAACAAATTCTTAGCACAGAAAAATGCATGCGTAGTATCTTTAAACATTTGCGTAGAAAATAATGTATGTGCAAATTTATTTGACATATGTGCAACAATTCGACACACATGCACAGGAAGAACCAATGTGCACTTTTAATAAACATTTGGGCGGATAATATTTTTCTCTAACATGCATGCTCAGCTGCTCTACATGAATGCATAGAAAGTTTGGATTTTATGCGCAAACGTTGCAAGTTGCTATGCATTCATGCACCGCAACTGCGTATTCGTTTGCCGACAAGAACAATTTTTTTTCCTCTAATCTAACCTATGATTCAATCTAACCTACACATGCTAAATCCTACTTATCATGCTGGAAATCACAAATTGACAAAGAGGATTGAATCACCCATTGGCTCTCCCGAATTGGGTGGTTGCTGGAAGCGTCTGACCCTCTCGAAGTGGTGATCTGACAATGGGAATGACATCTTGGCAGCTCTGCTCTTCTCTCTCTCGTGCTTTGATCTCCAAATGACAAGTGTGCACAATGACCCTATTGTGGACCCCTTTGCCCTACTTATAGCCTGTGGACCCGATGTTCTTGGTATGTGGACCCTATCTTCCATTTTTCTTCCATTTCACACCGTTTTCACCCATCTTTTCTCCTATTTCTTTCGTGAGATTGATTATCCAACTTGAAAAATAAAATAAAATAAAATTCAAAAAACAAACAAACAAATGAAATAATCTTTTTTGTTAATCAATCTCTTGAGGGGGCATGCTTAGGTCATCTCAGACATTGTCTGGGGCAGGGGCAAAATGCTTGAAATTTTCTATGAAAATAATGTGACATGCACATTATTTCAAAGAGGGGCAAAATGTATACACTTAAAAATGGCTTAATTAATTAACTAAATATTTATTATTTAATTGATATTGACCTGATAAATTAATTAAATATTTATTATTTAATTAATAATTATTACCTCTATTTATTAAATAGATTATTCAATTTATTTAGTAAATTCATTATAGTTTATTCCTCTATCCTAAGTCTTTTAATTAGTCTTATTAAAGTGATTTAATTAAATATATAATCACCTAAATATGACTAAGTCATCTAGTCCACCTCACCTACCTAGTCGCCTGACACATCACTTTGGCTAAAATAAATAATTATTATTAATTATTTATTGATAATTATCCTCACCCACACATGTCCTATTCTTAAGGGCTATGTGGCTTCATAAGACTTGGTCTCATGACCACATGTCCTTTCTTAAACCAAGTCAAGAGACATGCCCTATTCCTAAGGGACTTCTCAAGCCACCTCTAAGGGTCAAAGGTGACTCATGGGACACTTGTAAAAAGAGTCCTCATGAGGAAAAGGTCTCTCCCTCTTTCTCTCTTGGGTCTTTGTGAGACACTTGACATGTGTCTTTCCCTTCCACCTTGTTCTCCTCCATGTCAATGTGAGAGGAACATCATCCCTATTCTTCCTCTCACATTCCAACTACATCCCCCTTTCTCTGAACTCCTTCAACCAAGTCAATCCTAGCGCTAGGATCTTCCACCTTTCATTCTCAACCATAAGATTGTGCCACCTAGGCCTAGATCCTCCAAAAATCTATAAAAGGAGCCTCATTTCCCCTTTGAGAGCTAATAGCTAATAGTGAATAGGAAATCAAACATTCAAGCAATAAGCAATCAAGCAATCAAGCATCCAAGCACTCATTATCAAGCATATTCATATCATTTTGTGAAGCATCCACACTATCATCATCTCATTTGCATAATTAGGATTTAGTTTTGCATTCAATCATTCAATATCCACACTTTGGTATCATCTTGGGCAAATGAGCTTCAAATTAGAAATTTGAGAGCTCAACACATCCAAGAAATCAAGGCTAGGAGGGCAATGGAGACAAGCTACATGGTAGGTGAAGGTAAAACCTTGTTTTAGCTTCATTTTTAATTGTATTCTTCATTGTTGTTTGCTAATTAGTTAGATTTATTAATCTTAGAATTGTTAATTTATCATTTATAGTAGTTAGACATCTAATTTGCATACAACTTCAGTACAGAGTCATCGGCGGGGATTGAATGACTGTGTGTGGTGAACAAGGTTGCCACTAGCATTTACTCGGCCATCTAGAGCTGTTGGAACAAATGGTTCGATGCTACAATCAACGGTTGGAAAGATATGCAATTATGGCCATTTGAACTGAGGAACACTATGAGTTTTGGCATTGAACACGAATGTGTTTCTGATTTTAAATGAATTTGAATCTCTCAAAACTAAGATAGGCTTTTGTAGGCCTTGATAACATGATCCCATAGCACCTGGCAGATCGATTCTACCATGCATGAGCTCCAAGATATGGCCCCACAAAGATAGCCAATTTCATGCTGAAGGGACCTTGAGGGACACTTTGGCACAGAGTTGCTAGCGGGGATTGAATGACTGTGCATGGTGAACGAGGTGTCAACTAGCATTTACCCAGCCATTTAGAGTTGTTGGAATAGATAGTTTGATGCTACGATTGACAATTGGAAAGATACGCAAAGTTGGCCGTTTGAACTGAGGAACACTATGAGTTTTGGCATCGACTGAGAATGTGTTGCTGATTTTAAATGAAGTTGAATCTCTCAAAACTAAGATAGGATTTTGTAGGCCTTGACAACATGGTCTCGTAGCACCTAATAGATTGATTCTACCTCACACGAGCTCTGAGATATGACCCCACAAAGATCACTGATTTCATGTTGAAGCAACCTTGAAGGACACTTCGACACAGAGTCATCGGTAGGGATTGAATGACTGTGCATGGTGAATGAGGTGTCCACTAGTGTTTACCTAGCCATTTGGAGCTTTTGGAATAGACGGTTCAATGCTATGACTGATGGTTGGAAAGATATGCAATGTTGGCCATTTGAACTGAGGAACACTTTGAGTTCAGGCATCGACAGAGAATGTGTTGCTAATTTTAAACAAAGTTGAATCTCTCAAAATCAAGACAGGCTTTTGTAGGAACCAACAACACGGTCTCATAGCACCTAACAGATTGATTCTATCTGACATGAGCTCTGAGATATGACCTTGCAAATATCACCAATTTCATGCTGAAGGGACCTTGAGGGACACTTCAGCACAGAATCGTCGGCGGGGACTAAATGATTGTGCGTGCTGAATGAGGTGGCCACTAGCATTTACCTAGCCATCTAGAGCTATTGGAATAGATGGTTTGATGCTATGAACGATGGTTGGAAAGATACCCAATGTTGTCCGTTTGAACTAAGGAACACTTTGAGTTTTGGCATTGACCGAGAATGTGTTGCCGATTTTAAATGAAGTTGAATCTCTAAAAATTGAGATAGGCTTTTGTAGGCCCCAACAACATGGTCTTGTAGCACCTAATAGATTAATTATACCTTGCACGAGCTCTAATATATGACCCCACAAAGATCATTGATTTCATGCTGAAGGGACCTTGAGGGACACTTCAACACGGAGTCATCAGTGGGGATCAAAAGACTGTGTGTGCTGAATGAGGTTTCCACTAGCATTTACCTGACCATTCAGAGATTTTGGAACATTTGGTTTGATGCTACGACCGACGGTTGGAAAGATACGCAATGTTGGCCATTTGAACTAAGGAACACTATGAGTTCTAGCATCGATCGAGAATGTTTTGCTGATTTTAAACGAACTTGAATATCTAAAAATTGAGACAAATTTTTTTAGGACCTGACAACATGGTCTCCTAGAAACTAACGGATCAATTCTACCTTGCACAAGATTCAATATATGACCCCGCAAAGATCACCAATTTCATGCTGAAGGAACCTTGAGGGACACTTCAGCACAGAGTCATCGGTGGGGATCGAATGATTGTGCGTGCCAAAAGAGGTGGCTACTAGCATTTACCTGACCATTCAAAGCTATTGGAATAGATGGTTCGATGCTAGGACCGACAGTTGGAAAGATATGCAATGTTGGCTATTTGAACTGAGGAACACTTTGAGTTCTAGCATTGACCGAGAATGTGTTGCCGATTTTAAATGAAGTTGAATCTCTCAAAAATGAGGCAGTGTTTTGTAGGCCCCAACAACATGGTCCCATAGCACTTGACGGATTGATTCTACCTCGCATGAGCTCTAAGATATGACCCCACAAAGATCACCGATTTCATGCTAAAGGGACCTTGAGGGACACTTCAGCACAGAGTCATCGACGGGGATCGAAAAACTATGCGTGTTGAATGAGGTTGCTAGTAGTGTTTACCCAGCCATTTGGAGCTATTGGAACAGACGGTTTGATGCTACGACTGATGGTTGAAAAGATACACAACATTGACTGTTTGAATTGAGGAACACTTTGAGTTTTGACATCGACCGAGAATGTGTTGCCAATTTTAAATGAAGTTGAATCTCTCAAAACCAAGACAAGCTTTTGTAGGCCCTAACAACACGGTCCCGTAGCACTAGAAAGATTGATTCTACCTTGCACGAGCTCTGAGATATGACCCTTCAAAGATCACCAATTTCATGTTGAAGTGACCTTGAGGGACACTTCAACACGGAGTCATTGGTGGGGATCAAATGATTGTGCATGCTGAATGAGATTTCCACTAGCGTTTACCCAACCATTCAGAGCTGTTGGAATTGATAGATCGATGCTAGGACCGATGGTTGGAAAGATACACAATCTTGGCCATTTGAACTAAGGAGCACTACAAGTTATGACATTGACTAGAATGTGTTGCCAATTTTAAATGAACTTGAATCTCTAAAAATCAAGATAGATTTTTGTAGGCCCCAGTAACACGGTCCCATAGCAACTAACAGATCCATGCTACCTTGCACGAGCTCCAAGATATGACCCCACAAAGATCATTGATATTCATGCTCAAGGGACCTTGAGGGACACTTTAGCATGGAGTTGTCGATGGAGATTGAATGACTCTGCATGCTGAACGAGGTTGCCACTAGCGTTTACCCAACCATTCAGAGTTGTTGGAATAGACAGATCAATGCTATGACTGATGGTTGGAAAGATACACAATGTTAGCCTTTTGAATTAAGGAACACTATGAGTTCTGACATCGACTGAGAATGTGTTGCCAATTTTAAATGAACTTGAATCTCTGAAAATCGAGATAGGATTTTGTAGGCCCTGGCAACATAATCCCATAGCAACTAACGAATCCATGCTATCTTGCACAAGCTCTGAGATATAACCCTACAAAGATTGCTAATTTCATGCTTAAGAGACCTTGAGTGACACTTTGGCATAGAGTCATCAGCGGCGATCAAATGACTGTGCATGGCAAACGAGGTTTCCACTAGCATTTACCCAGCCATTCAGAGTTGTTGGAACAGATGGATTGATGCTACGACCGATGGTTGGAAAGATACACAACGTTGGAAAGATAGGAGAAAAAATTCTCGTTTGAGAATGGAATTTTAGGATCTATAATAAACTCAATCCTTGTCATTATAATCATATTTGGATAATCTCACTAATTGGGCTCCTCATTCTTTTACAAGTCATTCATATAACAAAATATATATATATGTATCATCTTAAAATAGAAGCACTTCCATGTTAAGAGTGTTTATCCCTCCGATTAAGTGGTTTGGGGTCATGTCAAGCTCCTTGATCGGGTCTTTACATATATTTGGCTTTCTCTTCACTTTCCACTTCTTCCCTGCACTTGATTTCTTCATTCTAGGTGAAATTAGAGTTAGGATCCCACGGGTTCTCCTTAATTTCCCCTCTTCCATGGCTCTATTTTCTAGGTAAGATTTAGAAATAGGTCCTCCTAGCCTTCATCATAGTAATCATAGGATTTTATGTCTATCCCTGACATTCTATCCTATTCTGATATCATTTCTAGGTTTTTGGGCATCCTCGGGATCTCCTGACTTGGTTTTGACTGAATCTGGGCCCACGTCAAATTCAAGGTTGATCCTGACTAGGTCAGGATCGAGCTCAAACTTGACTAGGTCAGGATCAAGGTTGAACTTGACTAGGTCAAGTCCAACCTTGATTTTGCCCCCCTTATTCAAATTTCTAATTTCTTTGATTTTCGGGCATCAGGCTTTCAGGATATTTATTTTCCTACCTCCGGGTTGGCCATTTTAGGTTTTGGGATGGTAAATCCTGTAATTGCATTTAATCTAGGTATATTTTCTAAAGGTTAGGAACTAATTGGGATTTAATTCTCCAAGGTGGCCCCTCTAGAGGATTGTGACCTAGTTCACTATAAAAGGAGGCCTTCCTCTCTCATTTTCTCATCCACAATCAAGCAATTGACATACATGATTCACATCAAGTTTTCATTGCAAGCTCTCAACCATTCAAGAAAGTCTTCAAGCATTCAAGTGTTCAAGCATCCATCCATCAAGGAGATCCATTATTAGCTATTGAAGGATTCAATTTCTTTGGAGCTCCCTTTGATGATCCATCCTTCTACATTCATTCAAGCCTTCTCATATGCAAAGATCAAGTCAAGATTGGTGTTGAAGATCAAATGCCATTGATTAGAGACATCATACATTCATTGAAGCATTCCTACTTGTGGATTTGAAGATTTGAATCCTCTACAAGGACTTCAACATAAGAGAGGTGATTTGTTTCAATTACTTTGTTTTTGCACAATATATTTCAATTCAATTTCAAGGTTTATTCCTAAACTAGGGTTTGACCAAGGTAAAACCCCCATTTTTTTGTAGGTATAAGTGCAAAATTTTGGATCTGAGAATAAATTTGGATACCCTTTTTGAAAAACTTCTGAGATCTCTGAATAGAATCAGAATCGAACTTCAAATAAAGAATGTAGTATTTGACCTTTTATGAGGGTCAAACCCGACTTGAGCTCATCTTGGAGAAATATTTTTGGGTTTTCTCTATCTTGGCATTTTCGGTCCGGAATAGGTTGCAGAATTGCCTGAAAGTATACATAGACATCAGAATTTGACATTTTCCAGTTCTGCCCTAATTTGAGGTTAGTATTTGTATTTTAATTATTCCATATTTCAAGCATAATTTCCTTCATAGGGAAATATTGGATTTACTCTCTCTCTCTCTCTCTCTCTCTCTCTCTCTCTTCCATATTCTTCATAAATTGATTCTATTGTGTATTAACCTCTTGGTTGATCAAATTGGATCTCTTCTTTGGGAATTTGGGTTTGAGAATAGATCTCATATTTCCCCCCTTTCATTTGAATAGAGTTGAATCCATTTTACCTCTATTCATTTTGGTGAACTCGACTAGCTTGCTCTCTTTCTTTTTGGTGTTGGATTTCCCTTTGTCTTATTGTGTGTTTTCACCTTCACTATTATTTTGTGGAATTGGATGTCATATTGTACTTTCCTTTTATCTTGTTAGTATTAGATTTTTCCTTTGTGTTAGATCTTGCATGCTAATTAAATTTGATATTCATGCTTTGTGTGTTCTTAGTTTAGTTCATTTGCATTACATTGGTTTATGAGCTTTACTACCACTAGTCCTACTTATAACATTCTGGTTAGAAGAAGTCGTAGACTCATGAGTGCCTTTGATTTTGAATCTTCCTCTCCTTTCCTTAGGATCCCAGATGATAACTTGATTCTTCATGATTCCAATCCTACTATGGAGAAAAACTCTTCTCACTCATCTCATGATGAGGATGACACTTTAAGAGTTCCTCCTGAGCAAGTCCAAAAACTTTCCACTGAACTTGATAAAATGGGTAATTGGCTTCTTCAAGAGAACCATAATCAAGATTCCATTCAAGCTATAGAGGCTCTTAAGAAATTTCTCTATGATAGTGATCAAGATGTTAACCTCTTGCATGGTATTACTCACCTTGTGCATTCAAATGTTAAACCTTTAGTTCAAGAAGCTCAAGATTTAGGGTTGATTCCTCCTATCACTAGTGTTGAACCTCCTTCTAATCCTTTACTTAGTATTCTTATCTATACTCCTTTTTTGGTGACTGTGATGGTTCCCTCTATTCCTATGAGTGTTCCTCTTGTACCTTCATATCATAATGTTCCTTTCACTTATTCCAACCCGCTTCCAACTGTAGTTCCTAGTGTTCCTTCAGTTGTGTCTTCTATTCCTATAGCTTCTTACACTTTACCTAGTGTGTCTAATGTTGCTACTCCTCCCATTTCCTCTAACGATTCAACAATCACCAGTTTGGCTCAGACTGTGTCATCCTTACAACAACAAATTTCTTCCTTAACTCAAAACAAGTTTAGTATTCCTACATGTGACATGGGAAGTCCCTTGTCCCGAGACATCATTCGTACTCCTGTTCCTTAGCAAGGTGAGATGCCTCATCTTGAGATTTATAATGGAAAAAGAGATCATGTTTATCATGTTAAAACATTCCAAATCCTTTGTAGTGATTATGCTCATGACCATAGGATTTTAGCCAAACTGTTTGCTAGAACCTTCTGACAAGGCCTTACAATGGTATTTTTCCTTGCCTCCTTATTCTATTGATTCCTTTCCACAACTTGCTAATGCCTTTATTCAACAATTTCAAAATAATATTGGCCCACAAGTATTTTTGACTAATTTGATGCATTGTAAACAAAGTGCTAAGGAAAAATTGACTGAATTTATTGGTAGATTTAAGCATTTGTATGCTCAGATTTCCTATCCTATTCCTGATATGGATATTCAATGTATGTTTATTTCAAATTTGCAAAAGGATATTAGAGATAAGATTCTGCTTACTGAATTTACCTCTTTTCAACAACTTTGTGCAACGCTTCATTATTATCAATTACAAGTGAGTCAATTTGAGAGCAACACTAGAATGGCTCCTATTCTAGTTGATAAGAGTGATGCTGCTCCTAATTCAAACAAGTTTCAAAAATTCAACAACTATGTCAAGATAAACAAACAAGCAAATGCAGTTGCTGATCAAGTTGTTGTTGCATCTCACAATGCCACTTCTGCATCCACTTCTTTTCGATTAAATCGTATGTTTACTCCTCTTTCTTAATCTTTACGTGCTATTATGAATAGGTTGTTAGCTGCTAATATAATTAATTTACCTCCTATTTGACCTCTTTTATCTACTATGATTGCATCTAAATCTTTTGATCAAAATGCTTTTTGTCAATATCATCGCCAAAATGGTCATGATATTGAGAAATGTTATTATTTAAAACATAAGGTTCAAGATCTAATTGATTCTAGGGCTTTATCTGTTGATAATATGGATAGTAGTGGGAATAAATCTATTTCTCCTCCTAATCAGAACCTTCAAATCTATATGAACCCTTTACCTACGCATGATACTAATACTATTGCTCAACCATCTGGTATGGAAATTGTGTATGATTCAAAGATGGATGATCTCAATCATGTTGTTAATAAAGTGGAGCATGTTGATTAATCTAGATCTCCACCTCAACCTCAACTTCAATCTCAACCTCAAATTCAACCTCAAGTTCAATCTCAATCTCAACTAAAACCTAAATCTAAAATGAAAACTCAACCTAAACCTCAACAACAATTTAAGAATAAAAGACCTTGGGAACTTTTGATTACATTTGATGATTCTGAGACTATTAAAGCTCTTGATGGTGCCCTTTACATTGCTGCTAGGATTGCTTAGGAACCTACTCGTGGTTGTCTTGTTAATCCTACATCCTTAGTCAATGTTATCACTAAAGAAAATCTTTTTATGAAAATCTTACAAGGTGAATTTTATGATACATTGGATGTGTGGATTCAAACTTTCAATGGTTTTCTTTATCCATCCTTTGGTTCTATTACTTTACCGGTTGAACTTTGTGGAAAAATTGTGAACACTACCTTTGTTGTTGTTCCTACTTCTGATCAATTTCAAGTTAAGCTAGGTTTTCCTTGATTAACTACCATGCATGCTATTGCTTCACCTATCCATAAGTGTCTTAAGTTCATTCATGATGAAGAAGTGAAGATGATTAATCATAGTCTATATCAACCTTCCAGGCCTAGAGATTGTGCTGCTCTAGATTTCTTTTGGCCTTCATTACCTAATTCATGTCCTCCTCGACTTGATAATCATTTTCGATCATATCAAGCTTATAAACATCATAAAATTCTTGAATTAAGTTCACCTCCTAGGGATCTTAATCGTGGTCTTTTACCTACACCTTCTATACCTCCTTTAACTATGACTTCTAGCTCTGTTAATCAAGTTCCTTCTACCGAACCTATCAAATATCCCGTGATTGTTTCTCTTATGGTTAATAATCCTATTGATCTTCCTAAAGAACCTATGAAGGATCCTATGATTGTTCCTCCTAGTTCTCAACCTATTTCAAATAAATCAAAATGAAACCAATCTACTAATGAACGTCGTAAAAAGCATCGTGCTCATGCTAAAGCTCAAAGATCTTTACTTTCCTTGGATAAACCTATGAATAATGTGGTAGAACAGATTGTTACTAATAATAATATTCACATGCATGATTATGATGATTCTATTCATATCTTAGATCCTATTTTTATTAATTTGGATGAAGAAGATACTCTTGATGATACTGATGATGTTAATGATGAATATGAAACTATTGACATTGACATTGACATTGAATTACCTAATATGCTTTCATCACAATTAACTCTTAGTGTCGAACATTGTGATTCTCAAGAGGATACTTTTTTGGAATTGGCTATCATTCCTACTGTGTTGGATATAGTCCCTCTTGCGAGTTACCCACCTTCCCTAAATGATATACAATGAGATGGGGAAAGTAGGCGGCATGCTTGATTGGCTTGTCCTTCATGGTAACTTTGTTGTGTGTTTGCCTGATGTACTGTGCTTCTCCCATACTATGTTTGCTACATGTTCTTAGATTATTTTATATGATCCTTGTTACTCAGTTGGTAAAAAGTGATAAAAGAATTGAAACTATTGTTCAAATTCTTCCATGTGTATCTTTCCTCTTCTATGCATTGTTCAATATTATGTCATAATTGTGCTATTATTCGTAAATGTTTCCTTGTGTAATCTACTTGGATTCAAGATATGGTAGCACTAATTCTTTTTGGTCTCCATATCATGGTTCGAAAAGATTTTCCTTTGTATATCTTATGTGATCTTTCCTCCTTTGTGATTGTAGTTCTACTTTCTTTGGGGAATGATGTCAATTCATTTGCAATAATATCATATATATATTATCTTATGATCATACTGACCCCATGGTAGGTAGATCCCTTCTGTGTTCTTTGTATGTTTTTGTGAAATTTCCCTTGATTTGTCTTCGTCTGGGGGCATCTCGACGTGGAAACGTAATCAGTGGATTTTTTTATGTTTCCGTTAAAGCCATTGCTCTTGTTAAAGTGTTAGCAATGACTTTAACGTGGGGGCATATGCTCTGCTCACCTGTTGCACACACGTACTTTCCAATACACACATATTTTTCAAGATACTTTTTCCCTTTTTGGATTACTAATTAATCCTTAAAGCATGGATTTATATTTTAGGATCTCTTGATCCCTCCAGTTTCAAATACACATATATTTTGATCCCTTAAGGTCAGAAGTGTCCTTAAGACTAGATCTCTTTTTGTTTCTATTTTTATTCTTATGGAATAGGATATTCCTAGGGATGAATCCTTGATGGGTTGACTAGTGAGTAGCCACATTCACTAGGCGGTTCAATTCCATCTTTCCAGTTGTGCCATTTTTCTGTGTGGTTCACAATGGGACATAAGTTCTCATTGGGCGAGGTAATCACACCTTCTTTCCTTCTCTAGAGATGTTTCTCTTATTGTGATCTAGGAGTTGATGAAGACATGAGTCCTTGGGGGCTTAAGGTTTCTCTTTGTCCCTTGGATTATGATAAGATTATCTTTTCATTTTGATCTCCTTTACCAAGAGTTTGCATCGAGTCCATACTCTTGCTAAAGTGGGGGCTTAATGTATCATCTTAAAATGGAAGTACTTTCATGTTAAGAGAATTTAGCCCTCTGAGTAAGTGGTTTGGGGTCATGTTAAGCACCTTGATTAGGTCTTTTCATGTATTTGGCTTTCTCTATGTTTTCCACTTCTTCCCTGCACTTGATTTCTTCATTCTAGGTGAAATTAGGGTTAGGATCCTAAGGATTCTCCTTAATTTTACCTCTTCCATAGCTCTATTTTCTAGGTAGGATTTAGAAATAGGTCCTCCTAGCCTTCATCATAGTAATCATAGGATTTTATGTCTATCCCCATCATTCTATCCTGTTTTGATATCATTTCTAGGTTTCTGGGCATCCCTGGGACCTCCTGACCTGGTTCTAATTGAATCTGGGCCTAGGGTCAAATTCAATGTTGATCTTGACTAGGTCAGGATCAAGGTTGAACCTAACTAGGTCAAGTCCAACCTTGATTTTTCCCCCTTATTCAAATTTCCAATTTCTTTGATTTTTGGGCATCGGGCTTTCAGGATATTTATTTTCCTGCCTCTGGGTTGGCCATTTTGGGTTTCGGGATGGTAAATCTTCTAATTGCATTTAATCTAGGTATATTTTCTAAAGGTTAGGACCTAATTGGGATTTAATTCTCCAAGGTGGCCCCTCTAGAGGATTGTGCCCTAGATCACTAGTATAAAAGGAGGTCTTCCTCTCTCATTTTCTCATCCACAATCAAGCAATTGACATACATGATTCACATCAAGTTTTCAAGCATTCAAGTGTTCAAGCATCCATCCATCAAGAAAATCCATTGTTAGATATTGAAGGATTCAATCTCTTTGGAGCCCCCTTTGATGATCCATCCTTCTACATTCATTCAAGCCTTCTCATATGCAAAGATCAAGTCAAGATTGGTGTTGAAGATCAAATGCCATTGATTGGAGACATCCTACATTCATCCTACATCCATTGAAGCATTCCTACTTGTGGATTTGAGGATTCAAATCCTCTACAAGGACTTCAACATAAGCGAGGTGATTTTTTCAATTACTTTGTTTATGCACAATATATTTCAATTCAATTTCAAGGTTAATTCCTAAACTAGGGTTTGACCAAGGCAAACCCCCCATACAACAAAAACCCCCATTTTCTTGTAGGTACAGGTGTAGAATATCAGATTTGAGAGTGAATTCGGATACCATTTTCGAAATTTTTTTGAGATTTGTGAATAGAATTAGAATTAGACTTCAAATAAAGAATGTAGTATTTGACCTTTTATGAGGGTCAAACCCGACCTAAGCTCATCTTGGAGAAAGATTTCTGGGTTTTCTTTGTCTCAGCATTTCCAATCTGAAATAGGTTGCAGAATTGCCTGAAAGTATACACAAACATCAGAATTTGACATTTTCCAGTTCTGCCCTAATTTGAGGTTAGTATTTGTATTTAAATTATTCCATATTTCAAGCATAATTTCCTTCATATGGAAATATTGGATTTACTCTCTCTCTCTCTCTCTTCCATATTCTTCATAAATTGATTCGATTGTGTATTAACCTCTGGTTGATCAAATTGGATCTCTTCTTTGGGAATTTGGGTTTGAGAATAGATCTCATATTTCCCCCCTTTCATTTGAATAGAGTTGAATCCATTTTACCTCTATTCAATATATATATATATATATATATATATATATATATATATATATATATATATATATATATATATTCAATTGAGAGAATCAAAACAAGGATAACCAATTCATTACAATATTAATCAGTAAGAAGCAAGCCAAACTTAAATAATATCACAATAGGTATTAGAAATCCAAATTATAATTAGGAGATTTAAGCAAAGTAAGAAAGGTCCTGGATAGGGACATTACAGATCCATGCAAGAACCTTTTCTTTAATATTGCTCACTAACCCTTTACAAGAGAAAATGTTTACAAAAACTGGCATGTACTTGCATGAGGACATTATATATTATAGAAATCCTACACAGAAGCAGTTGGAAAGCTACTCAAAAAGTAGTAACTGATAGCAAGTGGGATAATGTAGATGCTTTAATAAACCACTATCTTCTTTACTCAAGCAACATCTGGTTCATCTGCTCGACTGGGGCATGTTTGGGAACAAATAGTCTCCATTTAAACTCAAGTCTCTGGAAGTAGTTATATTTGTTAGTGGAGGAGATACACCCATTGGATCAATAATAAATTCATGGTCACTGGAATTTCCATTTCTCTTTAATTGGGATACTCTTTCCGAAATTGCATCTACCCTTTTACCAATTTGAGAAATTAATGGGTCTATTTGTGGACCTCCAAGGAGTTGGTCACCTAAATGAGAACCTTGAGATGAATCAAGAACTTCTCTATGAAAGAGATCAGTACCTTGAGAAGCTCTCCACTTGTCAGCTAAATTAAAACCTTGGACCATAGATGGCTGCTCTTTGTTGTAAAATGAGGAGTGAGACTACCTTGCCAAAGGTGGCAATGAACTTACATTTCAGGGATAGTGCCCAACATGAGTAACCTGGTTTCCCAAGTCTCCATTTAAACTTGTTAGCTGAATTAAAACCTTGGACCATAGATGGCTTCCCTTTGTTTTAAAATGAGGAGTGAATCTGCCTTGCCAAAGGTGGAAATGAACTTACATTTCAGGGATAATGCCCAACATGAGTAACCTGGTTCATCTGCTCAACTAGGGCATGTTTGGGAACATACAATCTCCATTTAAACTCAAGTCTCTGGAAGTTGTTATATTTGTCAGTGGAGGAGATACACCCATTGGATCTATAATAACTTCATGGTCAGTGGAATTTCCATTTCTATTCAATAGGGATACTCTTTCCAAAATTGCATCTACCCTTTTACCAATTTGGGAAATTAATAGGTCTATTTGTGGACCTCCAAGGAGTTGGTCACCTAAACGAGAACCTTGAGATGAATCAAGAACTTCTCTAAAAAAGAGATTAGTACCTTGAGAAGCTCTCCACTTGTCAACTAAATTAAAACCTTGGACCATAGATGGCTGCCCTTTGTTGTAAAATGAGGAGTGAGACTACCTTGCTAAAGGTGGCAATGAACTTACATTTCAGGGATAATGCCCAACATGAGTAGCCCGGTTTCCCAAGTCTGATGAACCAATTTGAGGCTTGATTTCATTTTATTCTTGATTGTTGCAATATTTTCTCCTCAACTAAACATTTTTTAATCAGTTGATATACAATCATAGTTTTCTCTTGGTCAATCCAGTGGGATCGCGATTGACCTTGTAGATCCACAAAAGGGTTGAAATCTGGATCTGGTGGAAGAGTAGTATTAGAAAGAAGTCATTCAGTAATATCTCATCTTTATAACAACTAAATTTGGATTCACTAGAAGCATTAGTTCTAAAAAAAATAGTAAAACATACCATATATAATGATTGTGTCGACACTCGGTTGCATCGTATAATAAGTTGAAATTAGATAATCATAAAACACTTTGTAAAGTATAGCGTACATATTATATACAACCACATCAAATGAGTTTAGCATCAAGAAAGATGATCCTCATCCCATGAAATTAAAGGCCTAAATTTTATGGAATGAGCATATCTAACATGTACAATACAAATCTAATGCTTTGGTGTGTAGACAAGTGAAAGAAGAAGTGATCACAATCAGCAAATGGTGGAAAATACATTGAATTTCATGGAAAAGGTATAGCACCAGAAGATTGGTCTTAATGATAGGGATATCTGATGATTTGGATTATCTTATATTGTTCATTTAAAGGTTAATCAATAACTGTTTGAACCTCAAAGTGATTGGAGGGCACCAATTTGAGAAACCCTTGGTTTAAGGGTTTGAAGAGACCAAATTTGGGGTTATAGGAGGTCTGAGTATAATTCCTTTGGTATATAGAGGTTTTATGACATAATAAGACACTTTCTATAGTTTGAAGTCTTGGGGTTAATTATTTCATATAGTTCCTTTGTTAAATCACTCAATTTTCATGCATTTTTGGAGCCATAGGGGTGAGCAGCAGTACATGCTCCAAAACAACCATATATTTCCTTTGGATATGACAATGTACTAAGAAAATGGTACTCAAAAAAATATTTTTTTTGATTAGTCCTTTGGAAAGTTTCAGAGATAAGTGACATTTTCCTTCGTTGCAGGGCTACTAGACAGGGCAATTCATTGATCCATCCCCTTTATGTATTTTTGTTCACTTGGGGATGGATCCAAACCTTGTAACTTAGTATTCTAACATCGGACATGTAGGAAAGAAGAAGAATTTGCAAGTTGAGAGTGATTGAAGGAGTTTGATGAGTTTGAAGGGTGCATAAGGGTCATGAAATTGGTTCAAGGGTACAACAGTAGATGTTCTAGCCTTTGGAGGGGGGTATTTTATGCACGAATCCATCATAGGATGGTCAAATGATGGTGAATCAACTTTGGTTCAGTTTCTATGGTGCTGGGAGATGAGACATTGGGCGAGCCCTAGTTTCTAGGGGGTTTTGGGACCAATTTGGGGCTTTTACATCTAGAAGTGTCAAATATTCAAATTGATGGTAGAATCCTCTAATTAGAGTTAGTTTAAGACACTATTGAAAGTGGAAAGGTCTGGGAGTGAGTGCTTAATAGGGTTGCTTTGTTAATTGAGCCTATTAGGCCTAGTTGGGAAATATGAATCAACAATTTTAAGGTGTGATGTTCCAAAACACATAGTCATTGTTTTGACATATGTTATGCAACTTGAAAAAGGGTATTCAAATAATTTGATCACCATTTGAAGAGGTGATCAAGAATTTGGTTGATGGTCCAACTAATTGGCAAGCTTAAACAAGCATGAACCAAGAACTTGTTTTATATGGTGGATATGGAGTTGCTGAAGGAAACCTAAGGTGTGGAGTTTTAAAGAAGATGTTATGAAAGGATAGAATGAAGTAAAGGATTCTCCAAAGCTGAGAAAAGAAAAGAAAGTGATATTCAAGCCCACAAAGGATTCGGCAGTCAAAGCAATGAAATCTGAGAATACAAGGTGTTGAAACAAGTGCATCCCTCCAAGGGAATATCCAGTGCTGCCATGGATATCATGGAGAGATTCATGATTGATATTTTTGATAATATTACTCTTGAGGCTGCTTCTCTGCTGAAATATAACAAGATCATGACACTTTCCTCCAAAGAAATTGAGATTGTTGTCAAGTTTGTTCTTCTTGGAGAGCTGGCTAGGCATGTTGCTTCTGAAGGAAGTAAGGCTGTTACCAAGTTTCCTACTGCTCTAGGTTAGGTTTTGTTGGAAGATTTTAGGTTTTTTGTACGTGGTGTTTATGGCAGGCTTGTTTAGAAGTTGGTTTTGGCTTGGGTTTATGTTAAAATGGGCTTGTTTGGATGTTTTGAGGTAGAAGTGACTGTGAACTGAATGTGTGGAAGTTAATGCTGAACTGGGATCTTAGTGTATGTAAAGAATATATGAATTATGCTATGTATGTTACATTATTAATATAGTTTATGGTTATTATTGTACATTATGCTATGTATGCTGTGAAAAATCTCTATTATAAGATTTCTATTATAAGGATTTGGTTATTATATAGATCTCTCATTTTAATAACTTGGAGTTTAATTAATTTAGTCACGTGGAAGGGTTATCTACTACTCTAGATTATGCATGAAGAATCTATTTGTTATAAAATTTATATTATAAGAATCTATTTGTTATAAGATTGGCATAACAACATAAAGTTCTTTTTATTAATAATGAGAAATATTTTTACAACTCATCTCAATAGGAGCACCAGAGGAAAGAGCTGAGTAGAGAAAACCTTTAGGTATTGCCCCAAAAAATAGAAGAGAAATGTTGTCATTAAATCTTACAAACTTCCTGTTATACATACGGGGTAATGCATGAGCAATTTACAGTCCACCCAATTTACAGTGCTCTATAAATTTGACATGTTATGATATTTTGTATCTCCATTTAGTCCAATATTGAACCAATTGGGTCTGCCCTACCCTTGATTGTCTCAAGTATTACCTCATGGTCTGACTCATGAACCTTCCAAAGAGTTTTATTATGTGGTCTTCCCCCACATTTGATCAAGTGGACATTTGATGCAATGATGAGGTTTGAATAATGAAGAATCTTTCTATGTGTCTCCCAATCCTCAAACAACCACAACCTAGGGTTCTTCATAGCATACCGTCTAAGCCATGTACCCATTACAACCACTGCTCCTATAGGGTATTCTAATTCTTCACCATTGATAATTGAGTGATCCAATTTCTTTTTTGCCTCAACACAATGACACAAATAATAATATGTCCCTTCTTCATTGTCTTCAGGTGCAATAACAACAAAAACATGGCCTGTAATGATATAAACACAATGAGGACATTAGTTTATTGAATATTTATGATTAAGTACTAAATTTGAGATTATTTGTGTGAAAAATTTTACCTGGTTGTACTAGATCAGATAAGGGATCAAAGTCAATGGATGATTCCATTTCGTTGGTTTTAGTGATTCATTGGGATGATAGGAGGCAAGTGGACTCAAAATACATGTATACCATTCATCAATCCATTCCTTTGACTCACACCCATCCCAATATTCATCTACACATGATGAACAAAAGCATGCCATATGTCATGTGTGGATACTCCATGAACCTGCATTACAACTTCTAAAAGAGTGTAGCTCACTCGATCCTATCAATGTACAATAATCCTCATATGGTGCAATGTTAGTTTCATCCATCAACCAAAAAAATCTATGAATTGTAGACTCACCTTCATTACTTGGACCCATTGTAGCATTACACTACTGGATAATACATCCCACATCTAAAAATGTTGCTTTCTCTTTGTACTTTAATTCTTCATGTGCTAAGGCTCTTTTAATACATGCACCTGCGCCATTGTGTTCTCCCTTTCCATGACTGGCCTTTGTGAAATTCCACATATATTGAATTCCAGTAATCTTATGCATCCTGCACAACCAATAAAACATCTGAGAATTCTTGAATTGTGATGCACAATTATCTGACCATATGATATGTCGATGATATTTTATGCCCCTGTTTGCCAAATGACCATAAAATAGTTGAAAGAAACCATGTACAAACTTTGTAGAATGTGAGCAATCATCGATGATATAAAAATGATACTCCCTCAATATCTTCCTGTTCTCCTTTGTATTGTCTGGTGCATGCATGAATGCTATATGAACAAATATAGCAACCTGTTGAGAGCTGTAATACTTGCACCTCATTCTGTGGTTGTAGTGTGTAGTTCTCTGCAAAGTCCACAACTAAAACAATTGTATCAAGTGGGAATGTGTCCTTGCACAACTTGAATTGCATATCCAACCATCGCGCTCTATGTGTATGCCTTGCATAATCATAAATAATTTTTTTACAAAAAATGTCCATGAAATGATACACTAGAATTTTTTCAATTACTAAATCACATCTTTTAGCCTCTTTTCCTTCTTTTAGATTGTATGTCATGGTCTTATATTTTCCAAATTCCACTATTTCATTACCGATTGCATGTGTACTCTCCATATGTTGACAAATTGGCAAACGTTGCAAACCTCCACAATTTATGCATGTAACATTCAAGCATGAGAGCTTGTAAAATTGTTGACCATCCACTCTTTCACATAAAATGGTAGATATTAATTCCCTTGAAGATCTAGGTGGGACATTTATGTTACAATCCTGCAAAACATTGTTAGAGTGCAAATCTACACATATATTCCTATAAACTTCAAAATGGTTAGAAAATTTAATATGTACCCTACAACAACAAGTTGTGCGTGTGTGATTTATCTTCACATAAAAAAGTTTACACATTTTAAAATATCTCTGACTAATTTTAATTTGAGGATACATATGCATAAATTTTACAAAGAATTGTGTCTGAGTTGAATCCAAAAAATGTTTTGGATGTGGAACATGAATTCGACTACCAATCCTACTTCTTACAACATCTCTTTGATTAGGAGATACTTGTGTATTATTCTTCCAAAATTCTTCAATCAAGGATTTAAAAGCTTCAACAATTGCTTTATCTTTTCGTGGTAGTCTACTAGAAAATGCTTATAACTCATTTGTATTTGGATCTTCCACTCTTTGATGCCTTTCCAGGGCTCTTATTAGAGACTTTCTACTTATTTTCAATGTTTTGCTTGTCTTTCTAATGAGTCAAGATTTCTTCATTTGAGTGCTTACTATTGTTGATGTAAGTACATGTCATGTGACATTACTATCTTTCATGCGTGATGTAGAACCCACACTCTCATATCCAGTCATTAGATTCTTTACAATATATTTTTCACTTGACTCATCCATCGTTCTTAGCCCAAGAATCTTCATGATGGGCCTAAATTTCAGATTTCTCATCATTTCAACAAATAGTTGACATCTTCCTGTCATGTTTAAATTCTCAAAAAATGATCTCCAAATATGATTAACATTTCTTTGACAAGTACGCTTGGGAATTTTGTCAAGCATTGCTTGCAAAATGTTAGTATCAATATCAATCAAATATTTTGGCTTTCTATATTTAATAATTCTAGGAGCATCAAAAATATTATGTGTGAATTGTGTACCATCTTGAGTGCCTTCAACATGAGATGATGTTGTGCCTACATCTTGGGATGTAGATAATTGTGTGTCTTCAACATGAGATGATGTTGTGCCTACACCTTGGGATGTAGATAATGGTGTACCTTCAACATGATAGAAGGGTGTGCCCACACCTTTGGAAGTAGACAATGGTGTACCTCCACCTTTGGAAGTAGACAATGGTGTGCCTTCAACATGATACATTGGTGTGCCTCAAACATTGGATGATGATGTCTCTTGAACTTGGGAACTCATAGATGATGTCCCTGCATCTTCATAATTCAATTGTCTCGTTGCACGCAAGTTTCTCATTCGTTGTCTTTTTTATTCCAATTCCAATTCTCTCTTACTTTGTATTGATGTTTCATATTCCTCATCCAAAAAAAAATCTTCTTCTATGGTATTTAATTTTTTTTGTTCACGAAGTTGTCTCATTCTTTCCCTTTTCTTCTCTTTGTCTCTTTCATGCTCTTCCGATATTAAATTCTTTGCTCTTTTCCTTGGCATGATGATGATGATTTCTACATATGAATTGATTAAAATTTAAAAAATATAATATAAATGTAAAACAATAAGTCAAATTATAATATAAACCTCTCACAATATGACAAATTATAATATAAATTTATTACAATTATATCAAATTATGTATTGAACAAGTCTATATCATACCAATTATAAACCAAAACACTCTTTATTCACATTTGACATGTAAAAAATTAAAAAACTTACCTCAATCGATAAATTTTGGTGATAATGATTGACTTTCACAATTCGATGTTGATTTTTAAACAACAAGATGATGAAAATTGATAGAACATGCTTCTTTGTCACTATCAACACCATGAAAAGTGAATACTTGTCGGATAACACGTAGAACTCAGACAACAAAAGAAAAAGTGGGCCTCTTTCATGAGATCCTTGGCAAAGAAGACCATTTATTTTAGTTTTGCATAGCCCTATGCAACACTAAAAAGTGTTATGAATACTATTAAATAGGGTGTGCACCCTATGTAAAACAAGAAAAAGGGAAAATATAAAGGGTATGGGAGAGAGAGAGAGAGAGAGAGAGAGAGAGAGAGAGAGAGAGAGAGAGAGAGAGAGAGAGAGAGAAGGGGAAAGGGAAAGGGAAAGAGTAGGAGAGAGAGGAGAAGGAGAGAGAGAGAGAGAGAGAGAGAGAGAGAGAGAGAGAGAGAGAGAGAGAGAGAGTAGGAGAGAAGGGGAAAGGGAGTAGGAGAGAGAGAGAAGGAGAAGGAGAGAGAAGAGAGAGAGAGAGAGAGAGAGAGAGAGAGAGAGAGAGAAGGTAATAAGGAAAAATATAGAGGGTAGAAAGGTGGGAGAGAGAAAATGTGCGTGTGAGAGAGACAAGGGGTGAAAGAGGGTAATAAGGGAAAATATAGAGGGTACGAAGGTGGACAGAGAGAGAGAGAAGGTAATAAGGGAAAATATAGATGGTAGAAAGGTGGGAGAGAGAAAATGTGTGTGTGAGAGAGACAAGGGGTGAAAGAGGGTAATAAGGGAAAATATAGAGGGTACGAAGGTGGAGAGAGAGAGAGAGAGAGAGAGAGAGAGAGAGAGAGAGAAGGGGAAGGAGAGATAGAGAAGGGGAAAGGGAGAGAGAGAGAGAGAGAGAGAGAGAGAGAGAGAGAGAGAGAGAGAGAGAGAAGGGAGAGAGATACAAAATGTTAGAGTGAGAGGGTGAGAGAGAGTGATAAGGGAGAGAGAGAGAGAGAGAGAGAGAGAGAGAGAGAGAGAGAGAGATAAGGGGGAGAGAGAGAGAGAGTATGGGGGAGGGAGAGAGACATAGAGCTCTCTCTCTCTCTCTCTCTCTCTTCCTCTCACTTTGACTATTTCTCATCACTATATAAATCTGTCTTACATAGGGCGCATGCCCTATAGTGCATGCGCACTATGTAAATTTATGATTTTCATAGTGTGTCGTGCTTTAGGGCATGCGTGCTTTGTAAATGATTTGAATTTACCAATCCTAAGTCTTGGATTTGCCTTGGAGATCCAACCCAAAGGCTTGGATGATTGAAATAGGCCTGAGATGTATTTTCCAATAGACATACAAAAAAATGACATCTTTTTTTGTGTGCTCCTCATCAGGTTTACTCATGGCTCAAGAATGTAAAAATCAGACGATGTGATATTGTAGATCTCTTTGTTAGCTATCTAAGCATATAATTTATTTTGAATTCTGATTATGTTAAGTTTTTCAACTCTAATTTCTTTTGTGTGTATGTCCATTTTTTGTAAAAAACCAACATGCAGTATTTTGGGCATAGATTTTGGCTCGTTCATTGAATTTTTCAATAAGTTACAATTTTAGAAACTAGATTCCATTCTACACACTTTAAAAAAAAATTGATTTTTGATTAGTTTTAAATAATTTCTAGGGGGAGCACACAAAAATTTCATGTTTTCAAGATGTGTGCACTTCATAAATTCATAAAAAATTATACATTCATCAAAAAACTACCAAAAAAATCTGGAATAAACTACGTGGTGTTAGCTAACTTTTCACTAGAGCGATTAAAAAAATTCAAAAAAAAGTGAACATTTTAGGGGGAGCACACCAAACGCTATGTTATGTTTTTGGACAAAAAATAGGACCACTTTTTATGCTCCCCCTTTTTGAGGGCCTTAATCTGTACCATTTTCAAAATAAATTACTAGTTTAGGGACTAGATTCAAAGTATTACAACTCTTATTTTTGTCGCATCTTAAAAATTTGAGTCTAATTATCTTCAATTTCTTGTTGAAGTTCAGATTTTTCTGATTTCAGGAAAAAAGTGGCATCTTATACCTCCTTTTTGGTCCCCCATCTTTGTGCACTTACCCACACATGTACTTCCTGTGGCATTAGCAATGTTTGTTGTTTTTCTCATTTAAACTGCAACAAGATAAACTTGATCTTCCTGTAGTAATAGCATGATGACAAAAATATGAACATAGATTTTCTTTTAATTTACCATATTTTCTGAGATTTTGCATATATTATTTTAGTAAGGGAAAAATGCTAGATTATTAGAAAAATCATATTAATTATCATAAAAAATTTAGTATGTAAAATTACCATTAAAGAAAGAGTAATTTAGAGGAGTTTGTTTTGGAAACTTGATTATATGTTATTTTAGTCCTACTTATACTATTTTGGGAAAGACATCATGGGAAAGGATGTTGAATATGGATAAATAGAAAAGGGTAAATTTATTTTTCTTTTACCTTCCAGTTGAAATCTAGTTATTAAATGCTTAGGCCTAAGCTATGAAAACACATAATGAACTTTGTGTTGGTTATTTTCATTCTCTCTGCCATATTTGTGTTAGTTCTACTTTTATGTATGAGAAAAATAGTTAGTTCACAGCTTGCACCAGATCCCTTTTTGATCCATCAGTGCTGAGTTGATAAATTACTTAAGCAGGGTTGGTGTGCACTTCATTTCAGGTTGAGCCTCGGGGGAGCTAAGTGTACACACTAAATTGTGCACTTCTCTAAGTCATTACTTCCAAGAGAATCCATGAATGGAAAACCTTGAGAAAGTGACCTAGAGCTCCCTAGGCATGGAGTCACAAGGATGTTGATGGTGCTCTCAGCTAGAGCTATTGAAACATGCATCCTTGCTAGTAAACCACACAATGGGAGATTCAAAGAGACAAGGGCAAGAATGCCAATATCCTCAAGAATCAAGAATGGAAATGCAATGCAACTATGCTAAGAATGAAGATTCAAGCCAAGCTATGAAAATGAAAGGATTACAAGCCTTACTAATTAAGCTATGTGAGCTAATCTAAAGCATAAACGAAACTAAGCTAAATGCCATGAAAGCTTAAGCTAAGAATGCAAGAATGAAAGCTAAATGCATGAAGATCTCCAAAGCTCCAAAGTCTCCAAGAAATCCTGTAGCATAAGATTAGTATTCAAAGTTGGGATCCTAGAATAAGAAAAGAGCTCTCCTTTTAAAGGAATTGAGAAGGAATGGACCATGGAGATTAAGAGGCAAAATATTTAATCAAGGGTGGAGCTTGAAAGAGGAGCAATCCATGTGCACAAATCTTCTCCAATGAGAAAATTAGAGTTGACTTTTGTGTCCATATGAGACAAAAGGCCTTTTCTTCTTTTTATAAAATAAGAATAATGCTTTATTTGTGCAACTTAGGATAAGAGGAAAAGTGGGAGCTTTTTATTTAGTAAAAGGGGAGGAAATTCTTTTTAAATAAATAAAGACTTTAGGATAAAATGGTTAGCCCATAGAAAATAATCAAATAAATGATAAAAATAGGATTTGATCAAGGAAATTGATATAATTGAAAAATGTTGATTTTTGAAAATATTGATTCAGGGGTTTGATAAATTGTTGAATGGGGGCCCAAAGTCTAGGCAACCATTTTAGGGTGCATACATTTGCCCCTCTTTGACTAATGTGAGATCGATTTGGGATCACATGTGGTCAAAGAATGGAATTGAAATGTGAGATCAATTTGGGATCACAAAACAACCCAGACGTGTGTTCGACGGATGGGAACACATCAGGACAAAGATAAGCATAAGCTGACAAAGATAAGCTAAAAGACAAGACCAACATATCTATAAATAGGAAATTGTCAAGTCTTAAATAAGAGATAAGAATCTCAAGAAAGGTTCAATTGATAAAGCTGAATCAAGGATTGAAGCTGATAGGTACTACCCCCTCAGAATCAAAATCAAAATCAGGTAGAGGAGAAACAACAAATTGATAAATTTGATCAAGTCACTAGAAATCACAATCGAAGGTGAAAGATGCTAGGATAACCATCAACCAGTGAAGACATGCCCCATTTTGACTAAAAAAGATATAGGATAAAGATGAAGTCAAAGCTCAGAGAGATGAATCAAATGAAAATGAATGAAAGACTTAGAAGGTTGAAAGAGATGGCGATGAAGAAGATGCCCCAGTGAAGATCGAAGGATCAGGCCTCAAATGGTTAGCCAATTGCGTAGAAGAAAGATAAATTTTAAAATACAATTTTCACTATCAAGATGAACTCAGATTTCAATTTCAATCTTGAAAATGGATCCAGGACTTTGAAATTAGCCAGGGGTGCAATTTTTGCATAATTCTGAGATGTTTTGAAAATTAGGTCAAAAAGTCAAAATGCTATAAAAAGGGGGTAAAAAGGTCATTTTCAAATTCATTTGTCTTATTGTGATTTGAGAACTTTTAGAGCTCAGAAAGAAAAAATGGCCCAGCAAGTAGTGATTCCTGTCCACACACAATCTTGAGACATTATCCAGTTTTTGGATCTCACATTGTACTTGTATCATTGCATTCATCATATATATGAGATTTACTGGATTTACAATATATCTTGTGTATTTGTCTCACTTGTGATGGATGATTCAGTTTTATATTGTCTTTTCATGTTGCTCAAGATGTATGATGTATATGCTCATGTATAGTCTCTCTCATAGATGTATGTTTAGTTCTCATGTTTATGATATAGAATTATTTTTTTGAAAATGATCTCTTTGTGATATAGATATGATGATAAGATTAACCCCTTGTGATAATAGAAAAATGAGGTGATGTGAAAGACAAGGAGCGAAAGACATGATTGAGAAAAAGTGAAAGGTGAGCACAGTTGACCGACAAGTCCACGAAAGATGAAAGGAGATCTCTCTCCATATGCAATATGAAAAACTAACTAACATGAACCTAAAAATGCAAGCTACTATGAAAAGTGGTTTACTTGCAAGGTCACAAAGCTTTTAGACTCTAATATTCATCATTGAGCATTATTGGTAGCATCGCAAGATCATACAATGCACACTAGTATGACTATGTGAATCTAAATATGATCTATATCAGATAGGTATGTGGGAATCCCACCTAGGCACTAAAGACATATAGGTCAAGATGACTAGTGTAGTGAGATTGCCTAAGTTTAATATGGCAAGATTATACTCGCATCAAGACACAAAGAAAGTCAAGATGGCTATAAGTATGCACTTGCAAAAATAGTCAAGGATAATATCTTGTAGACCCCAATGTCAAGTGGAACAAGCATAGATGCTAATGACAGTTAGGACCAACAAAATATACCCACAAGTAGGAAAAGAAATAAAACATTTCCTCGTGCCCCCAGTCTTCTAGCTTAGCATCATCGAAAACTATTAGGGAGAGAACACTCATCAAAGAAATCATCATAGATAGCACATAAAGAAATAAAGTCAAATAAGTCTCGGCGAGTTGAGTGTTTAAGTGCGTGTGTGTAGGTCATAGAGTCAAACTTTGAGTATCACATCTGCTAGTGAGAAATATCATATCATGGTAGATTGCAAGTAAGATATTTGATAAGTTTTGAGAAACACTTGACGCTAGGGTAGTGTTGGAAAACACAGTTGGGGTGGTGTTGAAAAACATCATTTGCATGATGTCCTAAACATCAACGTATCCTAGAGACCAACGCATCCTAGAGACCAAAGCTAACATAGTTATGCCCCCTAGATAAAGACAAAGACCAATTCCAAACCAAGGCAACAAGGTCAAGACATGATGGAGAAAGGCTAAGTGTCAAGGACGCATGCTAAAAAACAAGGGTGCAAAGGCCTCAAGTAGCGCCAGTTTCCAAGTTTTCACCACTTGGAGATTTTTTGATTGTTTCAATTTTTTTGTATTTTTGCTACCAAGGCACCTGTTTCCAAGTTTTCACCAAGACACTTTTTCTATTTTTTTGAATTTTTTAAATTTTTTAATTTTTTTAATATTTTTTCAGGACTTTATATGCTTTTTAGGATTTTTTCAGCATCATATATGAATTTTTTTGAAATTTTTTTGGGATCACTAAATATGTACAAAGGATGCCCCTAGACAAAATGGGCATCAAAATCCCAAGCAAGATCACATCGTGTAGTCCCAATGCTAAGCAAGGTGAAGAAAAAGAGGGATTAGCAAGCTAGTGGAAGAGATGAAAGACGAGAATGAAGGAGAATGAAGGGAAGAAATCCTCAAGGGAAAACTCCTCAAGAGTACCCAAGCTAGAGAAAAATTGTCATGTAAAGCACATTTGGACAAGCAATGAAAGACCAACATAGAGTAAGTCATAGAAGAGTAATGCAAAAGAAGGAAATGATGCAGTCCAAAGGAGTAGACATTTCAAGAGGCTTCATAACCTCGTGTTTTACTCTTTTTTATTAGATCAAGACCAAAGGGGAAAAGGATAGAAAAAGGCTAGAATGAATGGAGGAAAACAAATATGAAGGCTAAACATGAATGGAATGAAAGAAAGATCATCGCAAGATAGCTCACAAGATAGCCAAATGTTCATGTATAGGTCAACATTGTCAAGATCATAGAGAAAAGACGAAATGGATGAAATATGTAGAAGAACTACACATGATGCCCGATTGCCAGGTTTTCATCACAGCACTTATCCAAGGCACCACAAGGGAGTGGTTTTCACCATAGGATGAATTTATTTCTCTTTACTTTTGCTACCAAGGTGCCTGTTTCCAGGTTTCCACCAAGGCACATTTTCAAATTTTTCATTTTTAAAATTTTTTTTTCATTTTTCTATTTTTTGAATTTTTATTTTTTTTTGGAAGAAGGCAAGCTTTTTAGATAATGCTCCTTGAAAAGATAAACCATGATATGCCAAGGATTTAAAAATGATATGCTCAAAGATGCTGATAGGGAAAAGATGATGGAAGAAAAAAAATGGAGGAAAAGGTTTTATGTAAAGCGAGTGAGGTTGGAAGATAGGAGGAATAGGAAAATGATGAAAAAGGATAGAAGGTAGAAGGATAATGAATGGAAGGATTGTGAAAGGGTATATGGAAAGGAAGGTAAGATCAACATCAACACACACCTTGAAGGGTGGTGAAAGGATGGAAGAAACATGAATGAAGGAATACGTGAAGGAATATGGTGAATGGATAGTAGAAGTTGCGGTTTAGGTGCATGGAATGGAAGAATGTTTTTCAAAGAAGATGAAGTGGAAGCCTTTGGAAGCTTGAATGTCAACTTCACTTGTTGCTCAAAATAAAAATATTTCAAGAGAGACTTTGGAATCCATATAGCCATAGGCTCTTCATTTCTTTTTGATAATTTAGAGAGAATATCTTCAATGATGAATTTTGGAACCCATACTTGTCTTATAGTTTTCTTCTTAGATATCTCTTTTGACTTTATGCCTCCATGTCGATTAGAGGAGACATGGTGATCTTTTTTTTTTAATGGATGCTTGTATTGCTTCTTTTTCTTGTATTGAACATTCAACTTACTTCCAAAAGACTTGGGACTTGTGGAAGAAGTAGGAGGATATGACTGGTTTAGATAGGTGGGTGGATGAAAAGGATTCAAGAGTATGCATCTATGTTGATCTTGAGGAAAGATAGGAGATGGAGGGACATAAGGACCCAAGATGGATGATGAATTAGGAGAGTTAGGAGGGGAAAGTGAAGGGACATAAGGGCCCAAGATGGAAGTAAGATGTGAAGCCCTTATTATTGGTGGAGGAGGTCCAAGGATGGACATGGAAGATACAAAAAGATAATCAATAATTTCATCAACATCTATATGACAACCAAGAACATCATCATCTTTAGAGGGAGCACTAAGATTTGCAATAGGATCATGAACATCTTGAATAGGAGAAACTTCTTCGATAGGATTGTTCAAAGCTTGCAAAGACTTAGGAAGAGTAGAAAGTGGAAGCGAACATGAAATGGTATAACAAGAAGATGGAAGGCTTCGATCTTGACAAGGAGCTTTGGATAGCATAAGCGTATAATTTTTCTCTTGATTTTCAATAGGCTTAACATTGGAAGTAACAACACTATTTTTAATAACCTTAATGGAATCATCATATTTGGAAAGCACAAGTGTAGTAAGGTTATTTTGATTGTCAATAAGCTCAACGGTGTAAGTAGTAGCTTGATCTTGCTTAGGAGAAGACTTAAGACATGGTGGAATGAATGAGAAAGGGCATAGAGGATCAAAAGAACCATGAAATAGATAAGAGACATCATGAAAAGAATTGGATGACATGGAGAGTTCTTGATCTTGATCTTGATCTTTCTTTATGTTCTTTTATTTATCATTTTTAGAGTCCTCTTGACATGAAACCACTTCTAAGGACAAGGAAGCATGTTGGAATTGTATGGAAGACTTTGGAAGAGATGGTGAAGGACTAGTTGAAGTAGGCATTATAGCGTATAAAGACTTAGGCTCTTTATCTTTAGCATTATTGAAAGTATTTGTAGCCAAGTGAAGGTTAGCTTGAGTTTCTTTAAGATGTATCCCTTGAGGATAACTATAGGGAACTGTATGAAAAGTATTAAGACCTTTGTTGGATGAAGGATTTGTGAAAGATTTAAAAGACTTGGAAGCTTTAGGAAATGTATGGACATTGGAGGAAGTAGGGGATGGAAGGGAACCATCACAAGACAAAGGTAAATCATTAACATGATCTTTCTCGAGAGTGTAATCTTTATTTTCAGCATGAGAGTTCTTAGAAGAAAGATTCTTATAATATTTACATTTTAGATTAGCGTGGAAAACTTTCTCTTCCTCAAGTGAAGTAGATGTATCATCTAGGTATTGTTCACAGAAATCATCAAAATCTCTTTCAAAATCAAAGTCATATGGATCACCATCATGATCTATCCAATGTGACAACCCATTTCCAGTAAGCACGAGCACATGATGAGGAGGACTCTTAGGAATAGAGGTGTCACAAGTATCACTATATTGTCCATCATCATAGTCATCAAAGATGGGTGTGTCACTCTTGGTGGAAGAGGTATCAGAAAGATTGTCATGTTGCTCATTATGGTATGTCTTGAGACGAGGAGTAAGACTCTTGGGAGAAGTAGAAGAGGAAAGAGATCATGAAGAAGAGGAAAGTGAAGACCTAGTGGAGGAAGAAGACTGGGATAATGAGGAATGTGAATAATATCTAGAAGAGTCATGGTAAGACTTAGAAGATGAAGAATATTTTGAAGAAGGTCATGATAGGATCATGTCCATGACCCTAGCAAAGGCATCTGATTCAATCAATTTTTCTTTTATTTTTGTCTTAAGTTTATCACCCATGCCATTTCTAGAAAGACTATTGGAGGAGCAAAACTCGCATAATTGAGCAATGAGTTCAAGATCATCTATTGTTAAGAGAGGTTCCATAACAAGATAGTCGAGATTCATGGTTCTAGAAGAGGAGGTGTCAAGTATGGAAATGAAAGAAGAGATAAATAGAAGAAGGTAAGACTAGATAATAAGAGGAAAAGAATCAAGAAGACGTGAAGAGTTTCCCATGGGAGCGAAAGACTAGAAAAACATGAGAAATATGGAAGAAAGAAGACCAAGAGTCATTTTGTGCAACTTGATACCATTTACATTCATTTGGGTGTTGAGAAATATGTCATAGCACCTAAGATTTGACCCAGACTGACCAAGGAAGACTGGAAAGGACATGAATCAGCTTCGGATTGCAGACAACAGTAAGACAATAGGATGACTCTATGTGATAGTTCATAGGGTAGCAGAATGATACAATTTTCCCAGATGATATTTCGCATAAAGAAGTGTGATAGTTTCCAGGAAGTTGACGTGACAATATCTAGGTAGGTCGTGCAACAGTCATGCAGTATCGTACGATATTTGACTAGTGAGTGTAAAAATTTCAGTTTTAAAAGCAATTCGGTCAAAGTTTCAGTCTGATGGTTGGATTTTTTGATTGCAAACATAGTACTGGCAGTAATCACACAAGTTTGCAAATAGTAGGTGATCAAACATGTCATAAAACACTTACACAAGGGAAAAAGTAACCTTGCCAAGACAAGCAATTATGATATCAAAGCAATAAAATCCTATGAATGCTACCGTGATGTTTGATGTTTGAGAACGTTTACACGGGTAGATCACATGGAGAACACTTCAAGCACTTACTAGCCTAAACAAACAATGGCTCAATACTTAACAACTTGGCCCACACTTGATGCTCCATTGCCTTACACAAAGTGGTTGCTCACAATAGATATTGGCTTTGTCGTGGAGGTGCCAATGACACAACCAAAGGAACACAGATGGTGAGTAATCTTGGGGTGATCTAGATTAGTCCACTAGGATCAATCCTTTCACCAAGAAGCTAAGTGGAAAAATAGGGTGGCCTCTATCTATGGTTCTTAGTAAGGGCTTCCATTCATAATACGCCTCTTGTTCCCCAAAGGGACTCCTTACATTGCGCAGCAAGTAACGGACCTTGTGGCCACAAGAGTACCTTAAGCATTCTTGCTCAATATTTTCCTCATGGTCACAATCTCACAAGTACTCACATCAAGCGAAGACAAGTACTACATCTACCAATGTTTTGTGTCCTTGATAGCCTTGAGTTTATAGTGGGTTGGAATAGCCGATGAAAAGCTTATCCCCATTTGGGTCGTTCCTCTTGATTGCTCAAGAGTAGGCATGCTAAAGGATTCTAAAACTAAACAAAGAGTGGATCAACCTTTGAGTTTCAAGATTTTTGTTTCACCTCAAGGGTGAAGAGCATACTCTCCTAGCTCAAAAATTTCTCCCAAACACACTAAACAAATGTTCAATTACCCTCTTGCCTTCAAAATCTAAAGATGGGTCAAGATTTCTATTTCACCACAAGGGTGAAGAGCATACTCTCCTACCACCAAAAGATTCCTACAACAAGATATTAAGTGCCTATGAAAAGAAACAACTAGTATATGCCACACTCAAAATGAAAGAAATTAAACAAGCACTTGATTGGTTTTTATGCTTTGGGAAGTCTTGCAAAAACAATTAGTAGCCCTTGTGCATTTGGAGCTTTGACATGCATTCTTTTAAGCAAATATTTCAAGCAATGAGAGTACCTACAAGCACAACTTGTTAGCCCTACAATGGTCAGCACATTAAAATCAAGTGAAATCTACAAATCAAACTCTGTTCTACCACAACAAATCAAAAATTCGAAGCAAATAAATCAAATCTTGCAAAGAAATGACCAAAATTACTCATTGCCAGGCTTGGGCGACAGTTCTATTAGAAAAAGAATAATATGATACTTCTCAGTATACTGCTGCAATACTTCCTCTCTGTGCAATAGTTCATGATACCTGCATGTGACAGAGAATAATATGACAGTGCGATAGAATCTGCAAGGGCGCGCGATGCTTTAATAGGTAAAGTATCACACTGATATACAAGAAACTGTCGTACGACACTGGAAGACTATCACATGATAATTTTGTCAGAAAAATAGAGAGCTAAAACAACAAGCTAAAATGATGACGAAAAATTGACAGAAATGCATAAAAAGAAGGACAAAATAAGAGTGTTCTGCCTCATGGTGGGTGCCAAAAATGTACACACTAAATTGTGCACTTCTCTAAGTCATTACTTTCAAGAGAATCCATGAATGGGAAACCTTGAGAAAGCAACCTAGATCTCTCTAGGCATGGAGTCACAAGGATGTTGATGGTGCTCTCAGCTAGAGCTATTGAAGCATGCAACCTTACTAGTAAACCACACAATGAGAGATTCAAAGAGACAACGGCAAGAATGCCAATATCCTCAAGAATCAAGAATGGAAATGCAATGCAACTATGCTAAGGATGAAGATGCAAGCTAAGCTATGAAAATGAAAGGATTAAAAGCCTTACTAATTAAGCTATGTGAGCTAATCTAAAGCATAAAGGAAACTAAGCTAAATGCCATGAAAGTTTAAGCTAAAAATGAAAGAATGAAAGCTAAATGCATGAAGATCTCCAAAGCTCCAAAGTCTCCAAGAAATCTTGCAGCATAAGATTAGTTTTCAAAGTTGGGATCCTAGAATGAGAAAAAAGCTCTCCTTTTTAAAGGAATTGAGAATGAATGGACCATGGAGATTAAGAGGCAAAAGATTTAATCAAGGGTGGAGCTTGAAAGAGGAGCAATACATGTGCACAAATCTCCTCCAATGAGAAAATAAGAGTTGGCTTTTGTGTCCATATGAGACAAAAAGACCTTTTTTTTTTTTAATAAAATAAGAATAATGCTTTATTTGTGCAACTTAGGATAAGAGGAAAAGTGGGGGATTTTTATTTAATAAAAGGGGAGGAAATTCTTTTTAAATAAATAAAGACTTTAGGATAAAATGGTTAGCCCATAGAAAATAATCGAATAAATGATAAAAATAGGATTTGATCAAGGAAATTGATATAATTGAAAAATGTTGGTTTTTGAAAATATTGATTCAGGGGTTTGATAAATTGCTGAATGGGGGCCCAAAGTCTAGGCGACCATTTTAGGGTGCAGGCACTAAGCACTCCGTGGTTGGGTGAAAAAAAAGTTTGGATCAAATTTTTGTCTTGAGATTTGCAGATGGATAGATGTCTGATGGCATAGGAGACTGAAGAGTGCAGATGGATGATGGATAGTCTGATGACATGTATTGATATCTTGTATCATTTCGACCTTTTGGGTCTTGTACTCTATTGTATTTGTATTTTTACTTTTGATCTATTATGTGCGGCAATATGTTTGACATCTTTTATGTATTTATCACCTCATGTTGTATTATTGGATGATTCATGTACTCTCGACAGTATGGTAGATTTCTTATTATTGTACTTTAAGGATATTCGACATTATTTTTAGATTATTTTAATTTCCTATTCTGAGAAATGAAATTTTTTATGTGGAAAAGTCTTTTTATTTTAGTAGACTTGTTTATGTGTTTGACTTTCTAAGTTTTCCGTTGATGAGCTTACATGTCTCTTGTAAGATAGTAACGGTCTTGCATGCATTTAGATTTAATTTTAAAAAAAATCTTGAACAACATCATAGACAACTATAAATTATAAAGAGCTATATAATAGTTTTATTCATCTCTATTGAAGTTAACTTTTTTAGCATTTGTTTACAGCTACATTTTGTTTAATATCTATTATAATTGTTTCATGTGTTAACGTCATTTTGTTCTCTAAGTCTTTTTCCTCATGCCTCTTACTATTTGATCTGTAGGTCTATTACATATATGTATTGATATTTGTTTGTGCTTTTTAACTATTTGCCTTCCACTTGCAAATATACATTACATATCTTTTCCAAGTTGTCACGTTTGATTCATTATCCTTTCTTTTCATTATTCTTCTTTTGCTGCAACTAATCCGTATTCTTTCGCTACCTAAGCTTAGTCTGTGCATCTTATCCACCTCACCTCTTTCTCTTTTGCACTTTGTATATTAATGGTTCTTTAAAAAATAAAGTTTTTGACCTTTCAATTTAGATTTGTGATGAATATTATCTTCTTTATATCATATAAGTTTTTAATATAAATTTTCTCTTTATTATCATTATTAATACTTTTTTCCAACTCAAAGTTCACCTACTTTTTTCCTTTCATTATTTAAGTTTTGTAAATTTTTAAAAACGTTTTCTAGACACTATTAACTTTTAAATAAAATTGATTAAAAGTAAAACAAATAATTATTTTTTAAAACAACTTTTATATTAAAATTTTTAATCCTCAGTTTCAAAGAGGGTGCATCATTTCATTTTTTCAGAAACATTGTTGACCTATTTCTTGTAATCTTGAAAACTTTGATTTCAAAAATTAAATTAAATAAGATCTACTTCCTCATGAAAATTACACTTTTCTTTTGTATTTTTCTTTAAGGATTTGTTAGATATTGCAAAAGATTGACATCTAAACTAGCTTTCATTTCTCCTCTTGACTACCATGAAAAGTGTCCAAAAGGCTCAAAATAAAGAATCTATTAAGCTCATTGATATTTCAATAGTTCCCAAAATTTATTTTCTCATTAGAAATTGCGCAAAATTCTATGAAGCATGAGAGATTCTAAAATCAACTTATGATAGTTCAAATAAATCAAGAAAGTTTTATCTTTAGGATCAATTCAAAGACCTTGGATAATGTTAATTTGTTGAATTTATGTGTTTTCTCATTCAAAAATTTCTTAAATTACTACCATTGATTTCAATATTTGGCATGAAACACTTGTGATTGTGATTATTTTTTGGATTAAACTATATATGAATCTTTGCATCAACATTTTGGGTCACACCTTATGAACCATCACGAGGATGAGAAAGAATAGATGGGGAGAAAATTATAGTTTGTAGACTAAGAATTAGTTAAAATGAGAAGGGATGGGTAAAGTTTTGAATGAAGCACAAAATTCAAGAACCAAACAAAACAAAAAAATAAAATAAAAACAAATAAATTCAGAGGAATAAAATAACTAAATAATATATCTTAAAAAATACTTTAATAATGATATATTAACTTTAATATTAGAAGAAAATAAGATTCACAAAAAGAATACATACATACACATATGTATGTATTCTTTTTGTCTATCTTATTTCTCTTCTAGTATTAGTTAATATATCATTATTACAGTATTATTTATGATATCTTATTTAATTATTTGAGTCCTCTCTCTTTATTCATTTTTATTTTTATTTTTTATTTTTTCTTTTGAATTTTTGTGCTTCCTTCACAACTCTACGCTCCTCTTCTCTTTTTAACTAATTCTTGGTATGAAAACTATTATTTTCTCTCTTTTGATTTTTTTTCTCATATTGATGATGGTTCATGGAGTGTGACCCAAAACTTTAATTTAAAAATTCTTACATAGTTTAATCTAGAAAATGATGAGAATCATTAAAATGGACTATAGAAATTTGATAAGCTTAAATGAAAGACTTGGCATATCAATGCTAACAATAAGGTCTTGATATTTAGTAGATATATTGCGTAGTATTGTTCCTTCCAAAATTATATGCACATGATGTTGAACACCACTGGATGTGGCAAGGGGGTTGCTGAATTAGCATGCACACAAACTTAACATATTCTTTCATACATCCTTATTAATTAACTTTAGTCCAAATAACCATTAATTAAAGATATTGAAATGAACACATATACTCATGAGCACCCTATTTGCATGGAAAACCCAATATGAGTAAAACCATAGTGAGAATCTACTCACTATATGAATAACTATTTATAATTTTTTTAAGCACACTACCATGTAAGAACACCGCTCCCTGATGTAGAACTTATAAACTAAAGCATGCTTCCTTAGCCCAAAACACAGATCTATACAAGCTACCAAAAAGAACAAAAAATTCCAAAAGGAATAGGGAATTGATGAAATGAAAAGATATAGGATCTCTTGATCAAACTCTATAAATACTCTATCAAATCCACACTCTTCTTCCTTTTCTCTTCTTGTTTTGTATTACTTTTTCTTCACATCCAATGCCTATATTATTCACACTAGCTCCACACCTAATTCACCCTAAATTAGACTCACATATATACAAGTTTCAACATCAAAATCTCAACAAGGTTGAGCATGGAAAGATGAATATTGTTTGCACAAAGTTGGCCATTATGAGCACAATATTTGATGCATTCCACCCCAATAGATAATGGGGATCCAAATCCTTATAAAACATCATCCATAAATGTGTTCATCAAAGTACAAGCATCATGACCATCTTTAAGGTTGGACCCAAATGAAATGTATATAAAGGCATTAAAGAACATTATCAAGCTGGCCAAAAACACTCTCTAATGCATACGAAGCCATGTGAAGCATAAGTCACCATCGCATGACCTATTTCATTCTCTTAACCCTTCCTCCAATGCATACTTGAACCAATAAGTTATAAATAAATTTACCAAACTTAGTTGAGTTATCTAGAGACCAACATAGACAATAATATCAAACTCAGAACGACATAAATTCACTTGCAGAGGAAACCAACATAAGATACTTGAACTAGAACACTGCACATACATTATAAACATGTCCATCAAAACATACAACCCGAGATGCCAATGTGAATAAATGTGGAGAATTATCCGAACATATCTTGACCATTCCTGATAGCCAACCTTTTTGTTAGCAAATAGAAAAATTAAACTTCTTCATTTGAGTTAATGTGGACAAATAAATGATAGTGATATACTCACAAAACATGCATTATAATCCATCAACTACTTATGTAGAGGAATGCAAAGAATTCTCCCATAAGGACTTCAAATTCTTTTTCTTGGATATTTTATCTTTCCATACTTTTATTTTTTTAAGGTACACCTCATATCTAGTCTTATTATTATAACCAATCATTGGAATAATCATGTGAGATCTTAATATAATACTAAAAATAATATTTTCTTTTGTATCAAAATTTAGATACTCTTTCCTGTACATTAAACTTCAAATACTCTTTCTTGCATATGAACCATTAGATTAAACTCTCGTACTTCTTCTACACTTCTCTGCATTAGGTAGATTGACATTAATGTACATAACATGTTGACATCAATGGCAATAGTAAACTTATAATTCTAACAATCTCCCCCTTTATTATTTATTGCAATGCCAATGATAAGACAACCCATTATTTAAACTTTTCTCCATCATATGTATATCTCTTCTTCTTTGATATCAAGGACAAAGGGTGCAAAAACTAAAAGATCTTATGATTATATTACTCCTCTTGTTAGGAACATCTCTTCTCTCTTATATTTTGTGTTAGAATAATTGAGAGGGGGGTGAATCAGTTATCCAGTGTCCCAATACAAAATATATAATTCAAAATAATTTCTTCAATTTCTGCTCGTCGGTAAACAATAATAACTCTCATTGCCTATGCTTTTACTGATTACCAGTCTAATGCTAAAACAATTTACCGATCAAATCTAACATGTAACATGTAAAGAATGATAACAAACAAATATCACAATCGACACATAACATGAGATTTAATGTGGAAACCCTGTAAAGGGAAAAACCACCTGGGACCGGCAACCCAAAATTGTTCACTCTTCTGAAGTGAGGTCGGTTAAGACCCAACCCTGTTAAAGGTTACAAACACACTGTAAGGTGTGATCTTGTTAGAGGATTTTAGACTAGAAGTTATCATCCAACTAGCATTCACTATGGGGTTGATAGGATAACAATGTTCATTCTATGAATGATACATCATAAGAATTTCAGAGTCCACTCGGTTAAGAGATTTTAACTGTATAAAATGGTTAAATATGTAACAGTAAATGACCTACCCTAATACAACTTCAATTGCATATTACAGATCAATATTTAGTCCATACAAATCCTTTTGATCAATAATTCACTTCAGATTCAATACTGTATCAACTTATTGTCTGTCGCTAATTTCTCTCTGTAGCTCGGTAATTGTTCTGCAGCTCGGTTCTTACTAACCAGTATGATCAGAATACATGAAATCCTTGTTCATGCAATATTCCTGTAGCTTCTTCTTCTTACGACAGTGTGTGTGAAAATTGTACCTGATCTGTAGACACAACACTCAGTAAAACATTAGAGGTTAGTGATAATCAAAATCGTGCAAAATTGAAATCTAATCTAACCAAGCGATTTACTGCCTTCTAATAGGTGCGAGATTAATGTTCTCAGATTGTAATCAAGATCAGTGACCTAGACGACACCTAAATGAAGGATTTGAATGCAAAAGATGGATATGAAATTGAATGCAATTAATCTATATTTTTGATATTTTCTATGCAATAAGAATGATAAACTGATATGCTATGAATGCTATTGAGAACTGATCTAATAATGAAGATTCTAACAATGATATGAAAACTATGAAATTATATGCTAAGATATAAAAACTATGCAATTGAAATTGATCTCACAAAGCTTTGAATTCGCAAGTTGATTCCTCAGCCTCCAATTCTCCAGCGTGATTGTGCAAAAATATGAGATGAATTATGAAGAGCTAAGCCTTTAATTTATAGAAATCTAGGGTTTTGGAGGTGCATGGATAAAAGCCATAAATCACTCAAATAACTCAGCTTGATTTTTGAGTTATTTTTAAATAACAAATAATTAAGTCACAAAAACATGCAAAAGCTAAGCTTTAACTCAAAATAGAGTTTAGCTTTAATTGATAATTGATAGTTGTTTGCTTTTATGATTGTGCATGTTTTATTTATGAATTAATTTAATAATAAAGTGATTTATTTCCAACTTAACTAATTTTTGAAATAAAATAATTAATTTATGGGTTAATTAACTATTTTATCAAACTTAAAAATTATATTATTAAATAATGACAACATGCTTTAATTAATTAAATAAGAATTTAATCAATTAAAGATAGGAATTTTGATTTATTGTCAAAATTAAATAATACAATTAATAATAGATATAATTAAATTTAATTACACAATTAAGTGGCAAGATATTAAATCTAATTAATTAAATATGAAAATATTCAATTAATCAAACTTTAGGATAAATGTGATTTATTGCCAAATAATTATAAAATTAAAGATAATTATGATAATTAGGAATATTGCTAGGAATATTCCCTGATGCAGAATTTAAGATAATCAATTAGATTTGATGATGTTTAGATGTTAATGAACTTATAGCCCATTTTTGGGGTATTACATTTTGCCCCTCTTTGAATTACTGTGCGAAGCACAGTGGTTCAAAGATAGTCTGTGTTTGATAAAGATATGAAACTGATTCAAAAGATAAACCGATCTCAAGATAGAAACTGATTGAAAGATATTGAGATAGGAGTTGATTGATATTGAATTTGATATGAAGATAATAGGTCTTGAATGACCAAAGATAATGTTCACTATAACAGAAAATGAACCTATGATTGCGAAAAAGTGTCCAAAATGCCTGATTCCAAACCTTAGGATTGCAAAGAAGTGAGTGACCCGTTCTAGACTCGATTGTCTTAGCAGAACTAGTAGGTATCACATCCAAATCCTTTAGTTACCGAAGAACCAAGGAAAGAACACTATGATCCGATGGTTGCAAAAATTGATACAGTTTACAAGATTAGGAGAATACCAGATTGATATGGATCTTGATGAATCTGATATGCCCCAAGTGATGATAGATTTGCCTCGAGCGATGAGGACTTTTGATGAATCAACAACTAGACGTGATTGTTTGTCTTGATTACTGATGAAAGATATTGATAGATAAAAAAAGATATGATTTCAAATTTGATTACAGACTTTGAATGATATGCAATACCATGCCCCCTTCAGGATTAAAATTGAAATCTGACAAGAAAAGTCAGCGTTGATAGTTTAGAAGCATGTTAATTGATTTGAGAAGTGGTTAAACACATCCAAGAATGCATTCTGCATCGTTAGAAGGTCCCAAAAGACCAAGTTTGACTAGGTGAAACCATGAGTTGACCATAGTTGACCAAGTTGAAATTTTGATAGTTTGATGTTAGATAATCAGTTAAGTTGAATACTGGATTTCTGTGATGATAGAAGGTCAAATATGCAAGCAGTTAATAATGTGAATGATCTCAGATTTGAATTTTGATCCCGAAAAAGGATTCTACTTGCTATTTCATTGGAGGAACCTTCATGTGGGATTTAGCTCTTGTTAGATTGGAAGAGGTGATTGAAGAATTGTTTAAGCATTGAAGTTCATTTAGTCATTGTGAGATCATGCAACATGCAAAATGCAAAGAGACATGCAAAATGAAATGCAACCTAAGACTGAGGACCTAGTCACTGATCATATGTTGATTTGTTATCATCATTAAAATTTTAGGTAACTGGATAAATCAATACAATGCCCACTAGCTATGAAACCATAGACATATGAATATCGATTTGTATGCGCAAGAATCAATACAACACCCACTGGCTAGGCAACCATGGACATATGAATATTGATTTTGTTTTCGAAATGTCAGATTAGATATAAGCACCAAGGCACAAACACCAAGATGACCTAAATATCATGTCCATTTTGATATAGCAATTTATATAAGCATCAAAACATAAACGTCATGATGACCTGAATACGCCTTGCATTGCAAACACATCAAACAGTCAAGAGATTATTCTAAATCCAATGTGAATTACCCGTAGTGACCCTTTATCATTCACATCCTTAGGTAAGATCACGTTTCACAGTAGGAGAAAGAACTCACTCAAAAAGACAATAGTGAGATCAAACTTCCTTGAATTTTTTGGGTATCAATGGTCAAGGTACGCATGGCCATCCAATTTGAGATAGAGGCTCTTATAGTCAGACACCATTTCAATCCAGAATTTCCAAAGTTGTTAGATTTTCACATACAAGCAGAAGACAAAGAAAAGATTATGCCCCCAGTCATCACTCTCTAAATCCTGTAAAGGACATCATTGAGGAGCTCGAAGGGACACAATATGCAAAAATCTCAATGTGAATCAGTAAGCATACAAGCATGAAGCACAGATTGTTTTCAGTTGAGTTTTGATGTTTGATTGCGTTGTTGTAGATGCAAAATCCTTTCTGGAGACAAGACTGACTGACTGACTCACATGAAGCTTCAAAGGACTTTGAGTGGATATGACATGTCTAAGATACATTGGAGACTATAAGATATGGCATTGATTGCCCCCAAGTGTTAAACATTGATAGGATACAAACGCTTGAGCTGGTTGTTTGGTCATGAGATGCCAGTCTCTTCCTGTTTTATTCACTGTTCTATGCAAGATCTTCAGGAGATTTTTGTTTGAAGCCTCAGCTTGTCCATTCCCTTAAGGATAGTAAATAGAAGACCAATGTTGTGTAATCTTGAATTTAGCACATAAGTCATCTAGATCCTTGTTTTTGAATTGTCCCTCGTTATCTGTGATTATAGAGTGAGGGATCCCATATCTGCAAATGATGTAGTTCAGGATGAACATAGAGATCTGTTTCCCCATTGCTTGTGTTAGAGGAATTGCTTCTACCCATTTTGTAAAATAATCTGTAGCTGTGATTATATGGGTATGTCCATTAGAAGAGTGTAGATGGATAGCACCTATGAGATCAAATGCCCATTGTTGAAAAGGCTATTGTGTAGTAAAGGGAATCAGATCTCTCTCTGGAGCATGAATCAAGTTGCCATGTACTTGACACTGTTGACAGTTTTTAGCAAATTTAATAGCCTCTTTCTCCATTTTAGGCCAATAGTACCCAGCCCTAATAAGTTTTCGAGCTAACGTTAAACCGTTCAAGTGTGACCCACATATACCCTCATGGACTTCCTCTAATGCACGTTGAGAATCTTTCCATTCTAAACATCTAAGCAGTGTACCATCTAGACCTCGTTTGTACAGGTCATTACCAATGATGACATATCGGGATGCGGATCAGATAAGGTTTCATTTCTCAAAACGGTTAAAGGACTCAGGGATGATTTGGTCGTGGAGATAGGAGAATAGATTTTTGTAGCGGGATGAATCATAACCTACAATAGTGTAGATCATGTAGGTTTCAGGGGAGTCATATGCAGGATAGGATAGGGCTTCCACCAGGAACTTGTAGCGTAGTTCATGTTCGGGCTGCTGTAAGAGAGTAGATAATGTCGCCATTGCATCGGCAGCCTTATTCTCCATTCTGGGTATTTTCTCAAATGTGATAGAGATGAAGTATTTCTTTAAATCATCTACCATTCTCTTGTAAGGAATGAGCTTTTCATCTTTGGTTTGGTACACATCATTGACTTGGTGGATAACCAGTTGTGAGTCTCCATGGATGTGCATCTCTGTAACTCTCCACTGTATTGCCATTTTCATACCATTGAGAAGTGCCTCATATTCAGCAATATTATTTGTGCAAGCAAAATTTAGTCTAAATGCTTTGGGTATCAAGTATCCTTGAGGAGTGATGAACAATATGCCTGCTCCAGATCCATTCTGGGTGTAGGAGCCATCAAAGAATAACTGCCATGCTCTAGAAGAGAGGTGCATGATAGAGGAATCAGGAAATTCCATTTGCATGGGTGTATCATCAAACAGTGGTGCTTTAGCTAATTGATCAGCAATGACTTGTCCTTTGATAGCTTTTCTTTCAACATATTGAATGTCAAATTCACTCAAGAGCATGACCCATTTAGCTAGTCTACCTGTGAGGGCAGCTTTGCTTAGGAGATATTTCAGTGGATCAATTTTAGCTACCAAATGAGTAGTATGAGCTAACATGTAGTGTCTCAGTTTTTGTGATGCAAAGATCACAACGAGACAAGCTTTCTCAATCATAGAATAGTTCTTTTCATATGCCACCAATGTTCTGCTTATATAGTAGATGGCTCTTTCCTTTTTGTCTTCATCATGTTGCGCTAGCAATGCCCCCAGTGATGTGGCTGTTGCAGAAACATACAAGATCAATGGCTTCCCATGAATAGGAGGCATCAAGATAGGCGGATTTGATAGATACTTCTTGATATGGTTAAAGTTGTTCTCGCATTCTTCATTCCATGCAAAGGTCACACCTTTATGTAATGTTTTTGTAAAAGGCTATGATATGTTTGCTAGCTGTGATATGAATCTTCTGATAGATTGAACTCTGCCTTGCAACGTCCTCATTTGATTGATATTTATGGGAGGTTGCATCTCTATTATAGCCTTGACTTTAGCCAGATCAACTTCAATGCCTTTCTTTGAAACTATGTATCCTAAGAGCTTTCCAGAAGTGACACCAAAAGCACACTTCTTAGGATTTAGTCGGAGACTAAATTTTTCCATTCTGTCAAGGATCATGCTCAAGTCAGTTAGATGTTTAGTTCTGATCATTGATTTTGCTAAGGCATCATCAACATAAGCCTCCATTGTTCTATGCATCATATCATGAAAAATAGATGTCATTGCTCTTTGGTATGTAGCTCCCGCATTTTTGAGTCCGAATGGCATAACATTCCAACAGAAGGTTCCCCACGCACATGTGAAAGCTATTTTCTCTTGATCTTTTGGAGCAATTTTGATTTAGTTGTATCCAGAAAAGCCATCCATTAAGGAATACATTTCATAGCTCATAGTCATGTCCACTATCATATCAATGTTAGGCAGTGGAAAATCATCCTTAGGGCATGCTCTGTTCACATCTCTAAAGTCCGTGCACACTCTGATTGAACCATCTAGTTTTGAAATAGGTACAATGTTAGAGATCCACTCAGCATAGTCTATGACATGGATGAATCCAACTTTTAGGAGTTTTTCTAGTTCTGCTTTGACTAAGAGTGCAACATGAGGATGCATCTTTCTCAATTTTTGCTTGATTGGTTTTACTCCAGGAGAAATGGATAGATGGTGCATAATGAGATTGGGATCCAATCCTAGCATATCTGAATATTTCCATGCAAAATTGATCTTTTTTTCTAATAAGAATGTAGTGAATTTCTGTTTCTCTTCTTCTGATAGAGATTGTGCTACATGTACCAATTGTGGTTCCTCTGTTGTACCCAAATTGATGGATTGAGTGGGCTCAATCAGAACTGGAGATCTATCCTGTAAATGACTCGGAAGGACATCAAATATCTCATCCTTAGGTGCCTCAGAGATGTTTTCACCTTCAGATACATCTTTTCTTTTTACTTTTGTAGGATCTGAGACTGCCACAAAGTGGTTTTTATTTTTTTGACTAAGATATTTGATGTCCGACTCAGTCATGCTAACACTCAGTTCGCTGATGGAAGTCCTCATAGGCTCGACTGCATTGAGGTAACAAGCAAGGGCATAGTCACTAGAAAAGGTGTAAACACCATGGCTTGGGTTTGTGGAAGTTTGGTCGATAAGATCAGGGTGTTGGATAGTCAAAGTGGGAAAGGCTTGGGATATGGTGTTCACAGACATGGATATGTCATCATTGGTCCTAACCTGACGCTCAAGTTCAAAGGTGATATTACAGCTCAAAATGTTCAATTCGTGAATAGGCTCAACATCATCATGGGAGTCCTCTTCAGCCATAGGTGGATCAGACACGTTAAGTTCATTGTTTCACTCTAGAGCTACGTTGGGTTGAGATACATATTGGTGAATAACATCAATATATTTCTCTGTGATAAGCTCATCTTCTTCTGGAATGGCACCCCATTCATAGTCATTTGACTCAGCTTCTGATTCAGGATCTCTAGGAAATCTTAGAAAATGTGTGAAATCAGGATGAATACCCCAAGAAGGATTACCCTCAGTCTCTGACTTGAATTCATATTCATGGGAATCAGTGTCAGAATAACTACCCCCTTCTTCTTGATCAGTTTGATTGCCTTTGAGATTGGCTGGTTCTTGTGGTGCAACCATCTCTTGTGCTATAGTAGGTTCTTGTGTGTCTACTACATTAATTCTTTTGATAGGATCATCTTTATCATCAAGAAGATCTTTGATCTCTTTAGGCAATTTTTCATAGGGGATGAGTTTTGAACTATCTAAATCATCATCTGAGGGTTCTGTCTCTTCTTTCTTGAGAAGGGGTTCTCCTGGTGCAATTTGTTCTATGACATGAGAACAACCACCTTTGAGATGATAGGGTTTCTTCTTAAAGCCTAAGCCACCAGTATCTTTATTGGCTCTACCAATATGTGGAATGGGTGTCACAAGACCCTTTCCTTTGATTCCTAGAGGTCCTTGACCAGAATATCCCATCTTGGCTATCAATCTGTTCCCTGGACCATAGGAATTAGAAGGGATTGTAGGTGCTATAGATTCACTAGGTTGAACAATTTTGGATTCAGAATCATCTTTGTATAGCCATGCAAGCATAGCTTCATCCTCTTCAAATTCTTGTTTGGATACTTGCTCCGCCACAAATTTTTTTTTGTGTGCTTCCATAGGTTCCTTAGGTTCTGATTTAGACTGCTTCAAGGATTGTCCATACGACTTAGGTGAGATTGGGAGAGATGTCAGAGACAAGACTAGCTCTATAGTGTATTCTCCCATCCCATTTTCTTTGATATTGATCTCTTTAGCAATGTCTTCCATCTTGGATGTGGAAGCCACATTTTGTTGCTTGATGGAAGATTCTCTATTATTAGGTACAAGCTTATCGGCACTTTCCTTCAATGTATTGCAAGTTGTATTTAGATCTGCTGGGATAGTAACTTCTACCCCTTCATAGGGAAATTTCAAGCATTGATGGTACGTAGAAGGAATGGCTTGCATTTCATGGATCCAGGGTCTCCCTAGAAGGATATTGTAAGCCAATGGTAGATCAAGCACCTGACATGTGGTATCTTTGATGACCGGACCCACTCGAATGGGTAAGACAATGGTGCCTTTAGAAGCTCTTTCTTGTTCGTCATAGGCTTTTATGGTGATCTTCTTTCAAGGATCAATAGCCATCTCTGAGAATCCCAACTGTGTGATTAAGTTGTAAGAACAAATGTTGAGGCCTGCGCCCCCATCTATCAACACACGTTTGACTCGATGGTTCTGGATCAAGACTTCTATGTGTAAGGGCTGATTATGTGGGTGACTCAAAGAGTTGTCATCTTCCTCTGAAAAGGAGATATATTGTAGAGATGTTAGATGACCAACCATAGTCTGGAACCTGTCTAGATCTAGATCATCAGGAACATTAGAGCCGAGCAAAGCTTTGTCTAGGATATCTCTGTGAGCTGGAGATATTCAAAGTAACTCAAACATAGAGATTTTGGCATTGGTATGCTGGAGTTGTTGGATGATGCTGTAAGATGTAGGTCTTGTATCCTTTGGATTGGAAGATTTTGAGGCAGCCTTCTGTTTGGAAGCAGATGTGAGGTTGAAAGGTATCTTAGGGACATTAGATGAACTTGGTGTTTGTCCTTTCAGATGAGCCTGAGCTTGTGATCTGGTAACTGCATTAGTTGAGGAATGATTTTAGTCTCTTTGCATAATTGTGATGACATTGCAGCTCTCAGAGATACATGGTTCAACCATATTGATGACAGCATTGTTTCCAGGGTAGGCATAGTTGACTTTTTCCCCCATGTTAGGCTGAGAAGTGGAAACTCCCTTTCCATGTTGTGGAAACGGTTCTGTAAATGCTGTGTGATCATTATTACTGGTAGGATTATTGATTGTGATGTCCCCTTGATCTATCAAGTCTTGAATGGTATGCCTCAAGTGGAAGCATCCATTAGTCTTGTGGCCTTTAGTCCGATGGAAAGCACAAAATTCACTATCTTTCCACCAATATGGTTTTGGATCTGGATCAGGGTTTCGGATTGGTGGTAAAGAGATCATGTTATCAGCTATTAGGGTTCTCAGGGTAGATTCCAAAGATTCTCCCAGGGGAGTAAACTTTCATTTATTATCCCATCATTTGAATGGCTTCTTTGGAGATGGTTCAGCAGATTTTTGCTCTAAAGCTTCAATGGCTTTGGTGGCAAGGGTGAGATTGTAGGCCGGTGCCTTTGATGGGGTGTGGATAGTGTCAACAACACCATCAGAGATGATACCTTTGTTTCTATTCTAGCTTTTATTTTTATCTTTTGAGCTAGATCTAGATTCAGACTTGTCCTTTTGAAGTGTGATTTCTCCTTTCTTGACAAGTACTTTCTCAATCTTGATTGCATTATCCACCATTTTATCAAAAGATACATGATCTTGCATTTGTAAAAAAAACTTCGGGAATTGGTCTAGCATATAGAGAAAACTTCTTTCGCCACCTCTTGAGAAAAGTTAGGAATGATTCCCCTGGATATTGCTTGAGGTTACAGATATCGATCATGGTAATTGGATGTTGAATATTGTAGGAATATTGTTGATAAAACAATTTAATCAATTCCTCAAAAGTTTTGATTGTAGAAGGTAATCTCGAAAACCATTGAATGGATGCTCCTCCCAAGGATCTAGGAAAAAGATGCATCAGATAGGTCGGTTCATGCATGAATTCCATGGAGTGCATACAGAACTCTCTGACATGATCTTGAGGATCAGAGTGTCCGTCATATTTGTCATACTTTGGCATCTCCACTCTTTTTGGGAATGGAGGCATATACAAGTCTTTGTCAAAAGGGAAAGGACAAAGGGCCTCCATGGAGAATTCCTTGGGTTCCTTCTCTTTCTCAATTTTATTCATTTTGACCTGCATAGCGTGCAGCTGGTTCATTATGGCTATCATCAGAGTTTCTTCTTCATGCGTGATGATATCTTCGACATTGAAGTGAGGAGGAAGTTTAGCTCCTTCCCAGGCTAATTGCAAAAAGTATGCCTCTCTATCCACTTTCAAGAAATGCCTCATCATTCTCTTGAATTCATCATCATTCTGACATCGATGGATTTCAGAGGGTGTAGGTTCTTGGTCGGAATTATGTTGAGAATGGTGTCCTTGGGATCCTCCTCCTAGAGAACTTTGGTTTGTCCCTGCTTGAGACATGGTAGGAGTTTTTGGGCTCCCTGGAATAGATTGAGGAGGAGTTTGCTGATTACCTCTGTGAGTTGATAGAGGAGGTATGTAACCAGTTTTCAATCGAAAGTTACCGAGACCGTCGTCTTCATAGATACCTGACTTGATGAGTTGTTCAAGAGTTGGACCTGGGGTATTGGTCAAAAGTAAGTTCTGAGATGTTTCTTCTGATTTCTTGTGTGAAGAAGCTCTGGTCTCCACCATTAACTTTGAATGAAACAGAAGAAAAGGACGAAGACAACTGAAGAACAATTTGATTCAAGAAAATCGGATGACGCACCCTTGTCAAGATTATGATTATTTTGAAGATCTGATGAGATGTGGGTGAAGGAAACTGTGCCCTAGATGTATGGGATAGATCACCCAAAAGATAGCGGACACGAGTTCCCAACACTTAGTCTATTTTTGAAGATTGATTGAAGATTGATAGTTATGACAAGGTTTTGACACGAGATAAAAAGGACTCAAATTGATCAAACAGAAGGCTAGATCAGATTCAAAAGATCAATCTCAAAAAATGGTAGAATGCTCAATAGCTACTACTCTGTTCTTGACACAATGATATTTTTGACAAATTCTGGAACTAGGCTGGAAACATTGGATATCTTGCAATTTGACAATTTCTGACAACTCTCTCAAATTTTTCCAAACGACACTCTGTAGACTCGTACGACACTGGGTAGTCTATGAAACGATAGTTGCTAAACTCATACGACAGTTGGGTAGCAATGAAATGACAGTTGACAAAACTCGTATGACTTTCTGACCTCTTGAGATGACTTTTGACTCTAGAAAAGAATTTTACTTTAGATTTTGCAAATGTTGAGTTTTCAGATTTGAATTGTTTGCAAATTTGTACCATCCAGATTTTGAAGGTTATACCAGATTTGATCATTTTTAATAGCCAAGTAGATAAACAAGCACACAGAATAGCTAGCAAGTGATTCCAAGCACCTCTGAAAATAATGAACAAGGGAAAAAGCAACCTTGTGCATGAACAATCAAGTGACCAAATTGTGCTAATCCCTGAGAGTACTAATCGTGTATGTTCTGAAAAGTTTTGCAATAACACACATATACCTAAGAATGAAAAATTGGCCTCTCTAGGGTTTTTAGTAATGGTTTGACTCTGCAACTTTTATGATTCAAAGGGGTGAACTCCAATCCCGGTGCACCAGGGTTTTGACACAGTCTGAGAACTTAATCTTCAAGAGCTACTAGGGAGATCTGACAACCCAACAATGAACCATACTTGTGGAGATTTCTTCCACAAGGACATTTATATAGCGGTTGTCACTACTATGGCGAAAATGGCTATTACCGCTTGAGGTTCCGTCAATGCAGTTTTCCCTATGAAGGGATTGTCCGCTATGGTTAACCCTCTCTAAAGATGACTCACAATAGTATACCACAAGGGGACTTGGCTCCAGATCCAAGGTTTTTGACACCTTTTCACTTTTAACCCAAACAAAGCAAGCAGATTAATCCGACACGCTAAGACAAAGTTTTGCTTCACCAAGGTCTATGATGCCAACTCCACGTGATCTATCAACCTCTCCGAGGAGAGAATGTATCAATCAATAAGAGAAGACACACTAACCAATTTTGATTCACCAAAGCTTGTGATGTCAACCCCACGTGATCTATCAACCTCTCCTGGGAGAGAATGTATCGATCAATAAGAGAAGACACACTAACCAAGTTGAATGTGAAACACACTAAGTATCCTCCCTACCTACAAGGATTCTTTTATCAAGAAGGATTTTGCTAGGAATCCAATCTCTCAAGAATCATGAATAGTGTTCATAGGGCCTAATTACTATGTGAGCACAAATGTATGTTTCCAAAAACAAATCTACCAAAAGTACCCAAAAAGTAGAAAGAGGAACACTTAACGCTTAAAGCGAATATGAGATGAGTCCACAAGGTGGAACACTTAACACCTCACACAAGCTAAAAATGAGTCCCCAACTTAGAAAACAAGTGAGTTCTTAAAAGCACAAAAGGGTTGCCAAGTGGAACACTTAACGCTTATGTCCTGTTGACCCCTTCCCTTTATGGCGCTGAGATTGCAACCACAAGGCGGAAATGAGGGGCCGACAGATTAGCGAGTCCAATAACCCAAGATAGAAATCAAGATCAATCACAAGTATTCTAAGACTACTTAATGAATCCTTAAGGGGTCACAACCTAGTATCAATTATGCAAGTGTGTAGAAATAGATAAAAGCATGAAAGGATACACACAAGCCAGACACATAAGAGATTTATTTTAAGTCCAAATTGAAATGTTAATAGATGAAGGAGAATACCTTAGATCCTTGCAACATGCTTAGTAGATTTTACCTGATTTTTAGCAATTTTTGTTGAGCTTTACTATGCAAGCAAGCTACAAACTCTCCAACAAGCCAACAAGCAAACAAGATATGCAAGATATATTCAACTTATGAAAACCCTAAGGTTAGATCTAAAAATAAATTGTTAAGAGAAATAATAACTAGAAATTAATCCAAATGACAACTCATATCATGCATTGAATCATATGAAAAATAAGTGCATACCCATCACAAAATTTTAATTTTTTTTTGCACTGCATTTGACCTAGTCAACAAGATTTGATTTTTTTGATATGATTTTGGCCACAAAAATAGAAATTCAGAATATAGACCCCTACTAAAAAATAGAGAGCTTTCCAAAAATACAAAAATTTTAGAAAAATCTCTTCATTTGTGCCCTAGAGACCCATTTTATCAAAACAGACCAGTTTTTGTAAATTAACTATTTGAGCTATGATGTCATGTTTAAATTTAAAACACAAAGAATGTAACCCATGTAAAATTTAAAGAGCTTTCCAAAAATATAAAAATTTTCAAAAAATATGCTGATTTGCGTCAGATATTAATTTTTTTTGTAATTTCAAGAAAAAATTATTAAAAATTCAAAACATCTCAAAAAATTCTAAATTTTTTACTATAGCTTCCCTGAGATGTCACCAACCTGAAAAAAAAAATTTAGACCAAAATGCCAAGCCGTATGGGAGATAAAATTAAATCTTTGAAACTTTGGGGTTTTAGCTCCCAAAAAAATCAAAACCAGCATGCAAAGGTGGGTGGCCCCACGGTGGGTGCCAAAAATGTGTGTGTGAAAATTGTACCTGATCTATAGACACAACACTCAGTAAAACATTAGAGGTTAGTGATAATCAAAATCGTACAAAATTGAAATCTAATCTAACCAAGTGATTTATTGCCTTCTAATAGGTGCGAGATTAATGTTCTCAGATTGTAATCAAGATCAGTGACCTAGACGACACCTAAATGAAGGATTTGAATGCAAAAGATGGATATGAAATTGAATGCAATTAATCTATATTTTAAATATTTTCTATGCAATAAGAATGATAAACTGATATGCTATGAATGCTATTGAAAACTGATCTAACAATGAAGATTCTAACAATGATATGAAAACTATGAAATTCTATGCTAAGACATAAAAACTATGCAATTGAAATTGATCTCACAAAGCTTTGAATTCGCAAGTTGATTCCTTAGCCTCCAATTCTCCAGCGTGATTGTGCAAAAATATGAGATGAATTATGAAGAGCTGAGCCTTTAATTTATAGAAATCCAGGGCTTTGGAGGTGCATGGATAAAAGCCATAAATCACTCAAATAACTCAGCTTGATTTTTGAGTTATTTTTAAATAACAAATAATTAAGTCACAAAAACATGCAAAAGCTAAGCTTTAACTCAAAATAGAGTTTAGCTTTAATTGATAATTGATAGTTGTTTGCTTTTATGATTGTGCATGTTTTATTTATGAATTAATTTAATAATAAAGTGATTTATTTCCAACTTAACTGATTTTTGAAATAAAATAATTAATTTATGGGTTAATTAACTATTTTATCAAACTTTTATTAAAAATTATATTATTAAATAATGACAACATGCTTTAATTAATTAAATAAGAATTTAATCAATTAAAGATAGGAATTTTGATTTATTGTCAAAATTAAATAATACAATTAATAATAGATATAATTAAATTTAATTACACAATTAAGTGGCAAGATATTAAATCTAATTAATTAAATATGAAAATATTCAATTAATCAAACTTTAGGATAAATGTGATTTATTGCCAAATAATTATAAAATTAAAGATAATTATGATAATTAGGAATATTGCTAGGAATATTCCCTGATGCAGAATTTAAGATAATCAATTAGATTTGATGATGTTTAGATGTTAATGAACTTATAGCCCATTTTTGGGGTATTACAATGACATCTTTCATAAAGAAAATTTGTTCTCTTATATATACAAGTAAATCATTTTTTTCTCCACCATCAGATTTTGCCGCTTAACTTCATTCATAGATTTTGCCGCTTCAAAGTTTCTCGGTACTTGTGTCAATAACATGTTTCAATCTTTTCCGTTAGATCTCCTCTGAATTTTGTCAGCCGTTGATTTGTGTAAAAAGAATTATCTATTACCTCGATGTTATACTCTTGCCAGCTCATCAATCTTATCGGCTAAGCTAATCATTTAATACATTCTGTTCTGCTTGGTTAACAAAGAAATGCATCAATGAACACTGCTCGGTTAATACTACGATCGGTATACACTACACTCCATCGGTGTATACTAGAAATGCTTCATTTACTAACAACACTGCTTTGTGTCTTTCAACTCTATACTTCATCGTAGATGAATGCAACATAATAAATTCAATACCATCAAGTCATAGACTCATCAAAAAGTTACTCAATGTGTTCCTTATCCTCATTTGTCATGTACATCTTTCCTCATGTAGATTTCTCTATTCTTCATCTCTTTCACCTTTTTTCAGATGTCTCGGTATAGTAACTTACAAGATAAGTGCTATGAAACTAGTTGACATCAATGAAAATATAATATTGATTTAATCATATTACATATCTAATCATCAACTCCTCAGTGATCTTTAATCACAGATTCTTCAATCAGATTCCAAATCAGTTGTAGTCCAACAATCTCTCCCTTTGGCATTGATGGAAACTCAAGTAATATGAAATGTACCATACACATACCAAACATACATTCTACAACTTTGTGAACAAATGTTGTAAGTCAAATAGACTTAATATGTTTAATCACTATGTTACTAAATCAGCATTAAATAATACAACTTTACCATTCTGCAGTTGTGATCTTTTCAGTTCTCTATAACTAATCTTCAATACTTTGTCTCATTCAGATTGTCTCTCCCTTATATAATTCTCATCGGTGCTTGTTCCTTTTCATATCTTGTTTATCTTTCCCCTTTTAATTTCATATTGTATATCTCTCCCTTTGACAACAATGCCAAAGAAACAAATAAACAAACAATTCTATCTTCCTCTGTATCTCTGAATACTGATATTCCAATCGGTTCAAGTTCACAAACTTAATCACAACCTTGAACATGATTCAAAGTGTGAACTATGCTGCATCAACATGAATGATCTTTTGATAAAAGTAGGCTGATGCAACAACCAAATCATCTTAGTGATCGATAGACAGGGGACGGACCCGAAGTCTAGTCCTCAAGTATTCAAATGTGTCCTTTGGTAGGGGCTTTGTACAAATATCTGCAAGTTGTTCTTTGGATGTAACAAATTCTAACTTTACTTGCTTCTCTTGCACTTTTTCTCTTAAGTAATGATACTTAATAGATATATGCTTTGTCTTAGAGTACATCATAGGATTCTTTGAAATATTAATAGCACTAGTGTTGTCACAGTATATAATCATCAGGTCAGTGATTACCTCATTCATTCCTTCCAACACTTGTTTGATATATGCAATGTTTGAATAGTTAGTAGCAACAACAACATATTCTGCTTCAGCTATAGACTGAGAAATACAAGCATGCTTTTTACTTGTCTAGGTTACAAGTCTTTCACCAAAGAAAAATGCTCCTTCGGTGGTGCTTTTTCTATCATCCACATTTCCAGCCCAATCAGCATCGGTGTAAACTTTCAGTTCAAACTTCCCTTCCTTAGGATACCATAATCCAAAATTTTCTATTTTCTTCAAGTATCTTAAGATCCTTTTTGTAGCTATCATATGTGATTCTCTAGGATTAGCAAAAAATCTTGCAACAATTCCCACAACATGTGCTATATCTGGTCTACTGTGAACTACATACATTAACTTACCAATCATGGATCAGTAGTGTCTGCTTTACCTTGGTAGTTTCGTCCTCTTTTGTCAATTTGCATCCAGTAGCCATCGGTGTTCCTACAGGTTTAGCATCTTCCATGCCAAATGTCTTCAGTACTTCCTTTATGTATTTAGATTGTGTGATGAATATCCCATCACTTTGTTGAATCACTTGTAGTCCAAGAAAGAACTTAATCTCTCCGAACATAGACATTTCAAATTCATTTTGCATTTCATCAACAAATGCCTTGCATACAAGATTTGAGCCTAGAAAAATAATGTCATCAACAAATATTTCAGCAATGATAATAGTATCATTAGTATCACCTTTCACATATAAATTGCTATTTTCACTTGTTCTAACAAATCCAATACTTAACAAGTAAGTATGCAGTCTTTTATACCATGCTCTTGGTGCTTTCTTCAATCCATATAATTCTTTATGTAGTCTACATAACATGTCTTTATTGTCAGGATCAACAAATCCTTCAGGTTGTTCAATGTAGACCTCTTTTTCAAGTATACCATTCAAAAATGCTGACTTCAAATCCATTTGCTAGATTTTGAATTTCTTATGTGCAACATATGCAAGTAGCATTCTAACTCCTAATCTAGCAATAGGTGCAAATGTTTCACCATAGTCAATGCCTTCTTCCTATGCATATCCCTTGCATACCAATCTGGCTTTATTTATTATGACTTCACCATTTTCATTCAATTTAATCCTGTATATCCACTTAGTACCGATAACATTCTTATCTTTTGGTCGGGGTACTAAGGACTAGGTTTTGTTCTTCTCTATTTGCTCTATTTCCTCCTTCATTGCATTAACCCATTCTTCATTCTCTAATGCAACTTTCACAGTTTTATGTTCAAATTCACAAATTAAACATGTACCTTGTCTTGTTTTGCTTCTAGTTTGCATTCCAGCATGTTTGTCTCCAATGATTTGTGTCTCAGGATGATGTCTTCTGACAAAACTAGCCAAAACTTGATTTCTCCTTTCTTGTTCATCTTGCTTAGGGTCATTTTCTTGCTTAGTAACTTCATCTTGTTCCTCGGTTTGTGTTGCCTGTTGTCCTGCATCATTTCCCTGTTGAGCGGTTGTCACAGTTTGCGGTGTCGGTAGATATTCTGGATGTTCAATATAAGTGAATCTACCATAGTCTTCTGGTTCCTTTGTACTTTCCTCTGTGTACTTGTCATCAAACTCATCAACACAAATATTAGTACTTTCAACTATCTTATTTGTGGCCTTATTCAAACATTTATATGCTTTACTTGTAGTGGAATATCCCAGAAATATTCCTCCATCTCCTTTAGAATCAAATTTTCTATTTCTCTCATCTTTCAAAATAAAGCATTTACTTCCAAAATTTTTGAAATAACTTACAATAGGTTTGTGTCCAAACCATAGTTCATAAGGTGTTCGGTTGGAGTCCTTCTTTAGTTGTACTCGGTTAAGAACATACACAACTATACTGACAGCTTCCCTCTAGTATTTCTGAGCAACATTCTTTTGTATCATCAATGTTCTAGCACAGTCAATTATAGACATGTTCCTCCTTTTAGCAATGCCATTTTGCTGAGGTGTCCTTGGTGTAGATACTTGCCTTTTGATTCCATGCTCATTACAAAAATTAGTAAATTCATCAGAGATAAATTCACCTCCTCTATCAGATCTTAAACATTTTATTTCTTTTCCGGTTTATTTCTCTACCTTAGCTTTATACCACTTAAACATTTTGAAAGCTTCAAATTTCTCTTTCAAGAACATAGCAGTCATCAGTCTAGTATAATCATCAATGAAAAGAATAAAATATCTATCACCAGAATAGCTCTAAGTTCTCATAGGACCACATAGGTCGGTATGAACCAACTCAAGTATCTTCTTTGTTGAATAGTCTTTGCTTTTAAAACTAGACTTAGTCATCTTACCTTTTTGACATTCATGGCACATGGCATGATCAGGTTTTGTCAAGTTAGACAATCCTCTAACTCTTCTCTTTCTACTAATCTTGATCATGTTGTCAAAGTTCACATGGCATAACCTTCTGTGCCACAACCAAGCATCTTCATCCTTTATTAACAAACAAGAAGACTGATCCATATCAAGATAGAATAGATTACCTCTACATTGTGTACCAGTTCTGACAAGTCTTCCTCCATCATCATAGATCTTCACCTTTTTTCTCTCAAAAGCTAGTCGGTGGCCTGAATTGTTCAGCTGAGCCACACTTATCAAATTATAGTTTAATCCATCTACCCAATATGCATTTTCACATTGTAATCTATCATTGATCATCAGTGAGCCTTTACCTCTTACCATACAAGGTGCATCATTTCCCATTCTCACAGATCCTCCATTATTCAACAAGATGATCAAACTTTTCTACATCACTAGTCATATGATGTGTACAGCCACTATCTATGATCCATGTATCATTTTTGCTTACTTTAGAGATCAGTGCTGTCTCTTCATGTTTCTCATCCTCTTCTGAGTCATCTTTCATAGCAACAAATACAACTTCTATATCATCATCAGAATCAGATTCAATTTCAATATCTTCAGCTATGTAACATACCTTTTTTTCTTTTTCATCTCAGTTGTCTCTATTGTAGTGTTGGTAGCCTTCATTGACTCTTCTTCCATAGCTTCCTTCAGATTAGTCTTTGGATCTATCATCATCTTTCTTTTGAGGACATCTAGCAGTGATGTGACCAACTTCTTTAAAATTAAAGCATGCTAAAGGTAGCTTACCTCTATACCTCCTTTTCCTTTGGGCAATCTTCTGGCCATAAGTGCTTCAAGCTCATCAAGTTTATCATCGGTATTATCATCACTATCACAATTCTTACTATTCCTGCTAGACTTTCCAATCTTCAAAGAAGACATGAAAGAAGATTCAATAGAAGGAACAACACTATTATCAAAATTATTTAATTCAAAGGTTGTAAGTTTACCAATCAGAGTGTCAAGAGTAAGGTTGGATGTAGCTCTTGTTTCATAAATTACAGAAATCCTGATTGCATAAACCGGTAGCAAAGTTCTGAGAATCTTGCTTATCACTATTTCATCATCAATCACTCCATCAGATGCTCTAATAGCATGTACCACCTCTTTGAGTCTATTTGAATATTGTACAATGTTCTCACCTTCTTTCATTCTCATATCATCAAATCTGCCTCTCAGACTTTTAGCTCGGGCTCTTTTGACATTTAGATCTCTACTGTATATTTGTGCTAATTTATCCCACATTCCTTTGGCAGTTGTGCATGTCTTGATATCTTCAAATTCAGCATCGGTACAGGCAGCAGCAAGTTCCATCATAGTAACATTGTGTTCATGCTTGTCCTTCAGTTGATCAATAGTTAAGGGACCAGTGGGCAGTTGCATGTAGCCATTCTCCATCAACTCTAGTGCAGAGTTCCCAATTCCAGATATGTGCAGCTTCATTCTGCTTTGCCATACTGCGAAGTTCTCTTTGTTTAGTTTCGGTACTTCCCTCTTATACATCTTGAGACCTTTATTCTTAAGTCCTTAAAACTCTGTTCCAAGCAACCAACACTCTGATACCAATTGTTAGAATAACTGAGAGGGGGGGTGAATCAGTTATCCAGTGTCCCAATACAAAATGTATAATTCAAAACAATTTCTTCCAATTTTTGCTCATCGGTAAACAATAATAAATCTCACTATCTGTGCTTTTATCGATTACCAGTCTAATGCTAAAATAGTTTACCGATCAAATCTAACATGTAACATGTAAAGAATGATAACAAACAAATATCACAATCAACACATAACACAAGAGATTTAACGTGGAAACCCTGTAAAGGGAAAAACCACCTGGGACCGACAACCCAAAATTGTTCACTCTTTTGAAGTGAGGTCGGTTAAGACCCAAACCTGTTAAAGGTTACAAACACACTGTAAGGTGTGACCTTGTTAGAGGATTTTAGACTAGAAGTTATCATCCAACCAACATTCACTATGGGGTTGACAGGATAACAATGTTCATTCTATGAATGATACATCATAAGACTTTCAGAGTCCACTCGGTTAAGAGATTTTGACTATATATAATGGTTAAATATGTAACAGTAAATGACCTTCCCTAATACAACTTCAATTGTAGATTACAGATCAATATTTAGTCCATACAAATCTTTCTGATCAATAATTCACTTCAGATTCAATACTGTATCAACTTACTGTCTGTCGGTAATTGCTCTCTGTAGCTCAGTAATTGTTCTGCAGCTCGGTTCTTACTAACCAATATGATTAGAATACATGAAATCCTTGTTCATGCGATATTCCTACAACTTCTTCTTCTTCCGACATTTTTCATAAAGAAAATTTATTCTCTTATATAGACAAGTAAATCATTTTCTTCTCCACCATCAGATTTTGCCACTTAACCTCATTCATAGATTTTTCCGCTTCAAAATTTCTCGATACTTGTGTCAATAACACATTTCAATCTTTTCTGTTAGATCTCCTCTAAATTTTGTCAGCCGTCGATCTGTGTAACAAACATTATCTGTTACCTCGATGTTATACTCTTGCCAGCTCATCAATCTTATCGGCTAAGCTAATCATTTAATACATTTTGTTCTGCTTGGTTAACAAAGAAATGCATCAATGAACACTGCTAGGTTAATACTACGATTGGTATACACTACACTCCGTCGGTGTATACTAGAAATGCTTCATTTACCGACAACACTGCTTTGTGTCTTTCAGCTCTATACTTCATCATAGATGAATGCAACATAATAAAGTTAATACCATCAAGTTAGACTCATCAACAAGTTACTCAATGTGTTCCTTATCCTCATCTATCATGTACATCTTTCCTCATGTAGATTTCTCTATTCTTCATCTTTTTCACCTTTCTTCAGATGTCTCAGTATAGTAACTTACAAGATAAGTGATGTCAAACTAGTTGACGTCAATGACAATATAATACTAATTTAATCATATTACATATCTAATCATCAACTCCTCGGTGATCTTTAATCACAGATTCTTCAATCAGATTCCAAATTAGTTGTAGTCCAACATTTTGTACTTCTCATTCTTCTAGTCATGTAATGTTTTTAGGAACACTTATCCCCCTACAAGTAAGGACATATATCTTCATTTATCTTAGACTAAGAGAAGCAACCACATCAATCTAGGATACATAAGATAAAAAATAGTTCTCTCCTTGGAAAGATGAATCTCTCTTATTAATCTTGTGTGAAAAAGGAGGGGAAATAAACCCTAACATGCCTTGGATATACTCAAAAGTATTCTTCACCAATTTCTTAGTGAAAACATTTACAATTCATTCTTTAGTAGGTACATATTCTAACTTAACTTCCTTTTCAAAAAAAATTTCTCTAGAGAAGTGACATTAGATAGTAGTGTATTTTTATTTTGAACACATCACTAGATTCTTTATAATATTGATATAGCACTTGTATTATCACACATCATTTGAGTAGCTTCATCATATATTATCTTCATATCCTAAAGAGTGTGTTTCATCCATATTATCTAAGTACATCATGATGCTAATTTAATGTATTCTACCTTTGTTGTAGATAATAGAACTAAATCCTATTTTTTTAATTTCCCAAGAGACCAGTCTATCTCCCAAGAAAAATGCACTACCATTTGTACTCATTCTTTTATTTGCATATCTAGCCCAATCAGATTTAGTAAACTCTTTTAGAAAGAAACCACTATCTTTGTTATATCATAATCCAAAATTTGAGGCCCCTTTCGAATATTAGAATATTTGTTTTTTCATCTCATAAGACCTCTTTGGATTATCTTGATATCAGGTAGCCAAACAAACTACATGCATAAAATATGGTCTTAAAGTAGTCAAGTACAAAATTCCTCTATCATACATTTGTAAATATTTTAATCAACTACCAGATATTCATCAATTTTTACTAAGTGGCAACTAGTAGCCATGGGGGTTGCAACTAGTTTAGAATCCTCCATACCAAACTGTTTCAACATTTATTTGATGTACTTGGCTTGAGATATGAAAATATTATTTTATTTTTGAATTATTTGAAGATTAAGAAAGAATGAAAACTCACCAATCATACACATTTCAAATTCCTTTTCAACTTCTTGCAATAGTTGTTATCTCCTCCAAATATAATATCATAAACATATATAGGTTCAATCAATAACTTATCACATTCAATTTTAAAGTAAGAATTGCAATATGCTTACCTTTCCTAAAATTCTATTGTAATAGATACTTGTCAAATCTAGCATACCATGCCCTAGGAGCTTGTTTGAGCCAATAGAGATCTTCATTATGTATGTAAACCATATCTAGATCACTTGATAAATTCAAACCATTTGGTTTCTCAATATAGACTTCTACTCCCAATTATCCATGTTAAAAAATGCAAACTTAACATCCATATGATATATTCTAAAATCCTTATAGGCATGAAAATTAAGAAATATTCTAATAGCTTCCATTCTAGCTACTATCTAGAAAAAGTCTCCTCAAAATATATTCCTTCCACTTGAGTACAACCTTTACATACCATTCTTGCCTTGTTTCTTGTGACTTATCCATCTTCATTTATCTTGTTCTAGAAATACCACTTAGTTCCAATCACATTTTTGTCTACCAGTCTAGGAACTATTACTGGAGGTCTAGTTTTTCTCTATTTGGTCTAGTTCTTCATCATAACTTTTATCCAAATTCCATCCTTGCTTGCTTCTGCATAATTTTTTATTTCCACCTTAGGTAGAAAGATTTTTTTTTTGTTCACCTTCCTTGGATAGTCTTCTTCTTGTTTGAATACCTTTGTCTAGATATCTCCAATGATCTGATTTTCATAATGATGTCTTTCTAAATATACATTACATGTCTTCCATTTTTGTTTAGATGCATTTTATTCTTCCTCTAATCCATTTCTTTTTTCCAAATCTCTTTTTTCTTTTGTATGGGTAACATGGATATCTTCCAACTCAATTATATGTTCACGAATAAGTTGAATGCATTCCTCATTTACCCAAACATTTTCACTTTACACAACTCTTTTCAACCTCATGTTGTAATATTAATACGCCTTTCTTGTTGGAGAATACCCCAAAAATATTCCTTCATCACATCTTGCATCAAAATCTCCAAGATTGTCTTTATCTCTTCTAATATAGCATTTTCTCAGAAAGATCCTTAAATATTTAATAGTAGGTGCATTTCCAAACTAGAACTCATAAGGTGTCTTTGTATGATTTACTCTTATTTGTACATTGTTAATTAGATAAATAATAGTATGTAGAACATCTCTAGTACATATTAGATATGTTAGCATGGTTCTAGCCATTTCCACAACTATTCTATTATTTTTCTCAATAACTCCACTCTGCTACAAAGTCCTAGGATTAGACAATTATCTCCTAATGCCACGATCCTTACCTATCAAATTCATGTGATGTAAATTCTTCTCTATCGGATCTCAAACATCTGATTCTAGCATTCATTTGATTCTCAACTAAATTTTAAAAAAGCTTAAACCTATGGAATGACTTTGACTTTTCTCTTATAAATGTAACCCGACTATTATATTATTTGAAAGCTAATAATTAAATTTAAAATTTAAATGTATTAGTGTTATACCTTGTTAATGCTGTTCTTATGTGAGTACGTATATATGAATGAATAAAATAATTAATGATATATAAACAACTAACAATTTATTTGCATGAAAATTTATTATTATTTTTTATTTCTTTGGAAAACATATTGATTAATTAATATTATTTTATTTGAAAAATGATAGTTTTAATAGTACACATAAACATTCATTTGCAAAAATAAAGTGTATGGATGGAAAACTGTTTTAAAAAATGAGGTAGTTATAAAACAACAAGAACCTTTTTTTTTATGAAACACAAAACCGAGGTTAACAAGAAAAGAAAGGGGAAGAAATATGGTGTTGGAGGAGGAAATCAATACCCAAACTAGAGGATCATAATCTTGGAAGTAACAAATATAATTTAGGAAGGATTGCACATAATTAGGTTCCAACAGAATTAATTTTATGAAAATGACTAACTTTTTAGATTGGAATATTTTCTCTTATATGCATAGCTAAACTTTTATTTTTTATTCTTCCTACAAGTGAATTCTCAAAAACTCTATCCCTGTATCACTTGTATTACATTTCATGAAAGTTATTAAGCCTTCTTGTTATCCTTTTGAACACTTTATTCATTTGTGACACAACAATCTATGAATTCTTGCAAGCCATATGAATTAAAATGGTTAAGTTCTCCTAAAACGATATGTATATTTCAGTTGTTGACAAGGCACTAGACTCCTTAAACTAGTTAACCAGGAAGGGGCTATCTTTTTTCATAGATTCATATGTTTTCTTAATTCTAATCAAGAAGAGTTGAATTCTTATCCATGGTTTTCATTGTTCATTTGAACCCTCTATCTTTGGTTTTTTAAAGATTCTATATGATTGAAGGTTTGCATAGATTTAAGTGAACTAATAGAATCCTCTTCCAACAAAAGTCTTGGATGCATGCCATCTTTACATGCTAATACACAATAGTTCAATTGCCTTATTGGTGTTTTATAGTGCTGTGGTTGTGTTTAATTTAGTTATTAGTAGAAAACATTTTATTTGTCCATTGAATAGAACAAATAGTTTTGTTTAAGATTTTAGCATACTCAACTTATTGAATCATGTACCTTGTTGAAGATGATTACTCTATCTTTACATGAAACTATTATTCTATCATATCATACCTTGAAACACCTACCCTTTAGGTCAATTTTTTAATAAATATTCATGTGTTATTTATGTAAATTTAGAAAGAAGCAGAGAAACAAAATTAAACATAACAAAGAAGACAAACACAATAGACAATATTTATCGTGGTTCGACAATATGCCTACATCTACACTTGAAGAAGGGAATCAGTCTATTAATGTAATCCACAGTATGATACAATATAGTAATGCAATAGATGATTGTACACAGTCATTTATAGAAAGCTTTTCGAAGAGGAAGAGGTGGGAGAAACCAAATGGTCATGTGACTGTTGGGCTTCATATCCCCAAAATATTCCTCATGAAGTCCAACCAACACAACCATGTACAATGGAATCCCTTGATTTCTATTCCGAATCTCAGAGAATAAGACCTTGACAAGATCTCAACGTGGCTAGACTTTGTTCGAGCACACACCAAATGAGTCTTCTCCAAATAAGATCAAAGGCAAAAACATCATTTCCTCCAATTTTTACAGGTGCAAACTCACCTAAAAATCCATAATCAGAATCACCACTTTGAATAAATTCAAAGTACATTCCTTCATTCAAAGAGGAAAACACAAGATTGTGCTCTAGTGATTCCAAAAAATATATCTGATCATATTTGCACAACATCCAATCCAAATTGACAAAATTGTCTTGTAAGTGTTCCCTTTCTTTATTTTGATTTTCCAAAATGGCCATTAATTTTTCCTCCACCATTTTGGTTAACTTTGATTTAAAAATTGCTCTTGCTGATAAAGTTGCCAGATCCTTGTCACAGGTTATTGCCCCCACGTCATTTTATGACAACTGAAAACACTAGACAAAGTTCTTGGATTGTTGTTCCATGTGGTGATAGTTCTCATTCTTGTCCACCTCTTCTTTCATCCACTCTCCACTTATCTGTAGAATTTGTTCATATTCCACTTGATGCTTCTTGGCATTCAAAGTCAATGTCTCTCTAGGAAATGTCGGAGGACACTCACACAAATATCCTACACTACAGTGCATTAAGATGGCATAGTTGTTGATGATGGTGGTGGTGGTGTTGCTGCCATGGTCTGCCCATCCTACAAATCTCATGGCTCACCAACCCTTGAACCATTTTTTACCTTTATTTGTTGACCTGGATGAAAACCGACGCAAAGTGTTGTAGTCATCTCCACAATCACCATCGACACTACCAAATCATTGGGACTACTCACAAGCCAAGAGCCTTGGGTTGAAATACTCATGTTAGAGGTCAATTTTGACCTTCGAATTGAGGGATAAACAAATTGAGGCATTTCTACCCTATCCATGTTGCATGCCACTTTATTGGAAGTGTTAACTTGAGGCAAATTTATCCATGTCCCTTGCTGATGCATATCAAAATTTTCCAGCAGGCTATGATGCAAGCTTTGTCCTATGCGCAGAGGAGAACCATTTTTCCTCCAAAATACAAGAGAGTGAGGAAGGCTATCCATATCAGTGGATGCCGAGTCATGCTTAGGCTGCATCAATATACCATGACCCATCGTTGTTTGTAATTGTGTGGCAGAGAGACGCCAAACCTTCTAACCTTCTTCTTGGTCGATATACAAGCATCACTTTTTGGCCTCTACGTCATGTTGTGTCATTGACTCCTTGAACACCTTGCTGCCAATGGAAGGAAGCACCTTTCTATTATACTCCAACCATTTAACAACGCTCTCAAACCTCCTCTTCTTATTACTCAACGAACTATCTCACTTTTCATTGAACAAATTTAATTTCCTCTTTAACCCAATAGTTAAAGAAATCACTTCAGTTACCTCAGATGATAGGGAAACAAGTGGAATTCCAAACTCCACACATGGACAATTAATGCCAAGCCCAATCGAAGCATCATAGTGCTTGACCTTCACCACATGGATGACATCAATTTCCTTTTTTTCAATTTGTTCAACATCAGTCTCATTTGTCTGACTGTATGCTTTAAAATGATTAGGACACTTCCTTTCAATATGGCCTTGCTCTCTACATAGGTAACATTTATTTTTCAAATCCTTAGCTTTACAATCTCTAGCCCAATGACCAAACTCTCCGCAGTTAAAATACCTTCCAAGACAAGGAGACAGTGATGAAATAATTTTCTTCTTTTTAGACTTGCCCTTGTCAGGCCTCTTCATTTTCTTATCACCTCTCCAATTATCTTGTTCAACACAAGTAGCCAAATTATCCTCATTGTTCTAGCTATCTCACCAATGTACATGTCATTTCGTTTCAGCCTTCATTTGTACAAGATTATTTTGTAACAAATCTAAATGGCCAAGAAATTCTTCGATGACTGAATCAGCTACATCTTTTTCCATCTCTGCTCAGCCTCACCAAGCTCTGATACCAATTGTAAATTTAGAAAGTAGCAGAGAAACATAATTAAACATAACAAAGAAGACAAACCCAATAGACACAATATTTATCATGCTTTGGCAATACACCTACGTCCACACTTGAAGTAGGGAATCGGTCTATTAATGTAATCCACTGTATGATATAGTACAATAATGAAATACATGACTGTACACAGTTATTTATAAAAAACTCTTTGAAAAAGAAGAGATGGGAGAAACCGAACGATCATGTGACCGTTAGGCTTCATATCCTAACAACTTATGTTGTTCTTTTGAAATCCTCACACTTCCATGTCCTTAGTGACATTCTATCAATCATATCATATCTCCTTATTTCGGTAGCTAATAAAATATTCTGTAAGTCTTCATTGGTAGTTTAGCAAACCTGTTCTTTTTTTCTTTCTTTCGAAAGATGCCCATCTCTTTGAAACATTCTGTCAAATAGTATAAATGTATGTTTACTGTTATGATTGAAGACATTCAGACTGTTATTTAATTTCTATATAGCAATCGAAGAGGTAGCATTCCTGCCATTGATGTATGTATTGCTTAGTCTCTATGTTTGTCACCTTGTTGATCTTTAGAGTTAACTGCTAGTAACTTAGAGCAAAATGAAAAACTAGGACACTCTATTTTCTTCTTTGCCTTATTGTTGTGTTAATAGCTAAGCATTCACATATGCATCATGCTCTACTAGACCTCTTGAACACCACTCTCTCTAATGAGAATGGCATTGGTGTCAAATCGTAAGTCTTTAGTGAAGTCCAAATATTTCTTAGGATCAAATTTATTGAAGTGTATTTATATCCCCATTGATGGGAAGGCTCATCTGTGGGTGGTGAGAATAGGACCTTGGTTGTCTATAGATAATTACTTTTAAAATTCACATCTATTTAATGTCATGTATTAAACCATTCTTGTCATTAGAGATATAGAGTGATCACATTTTCCCTTATCTCAATCCTAAAATCACATAATTCTTTAATTAATCCTTTGCATTTGTGTTGTAAAATTCTTTGCTCTCTGAAACAAACAACACTTACACAATGAAATGAACTACCATCTTAACTATTTCATTTAACTAGATGGGTATACAACTGATAATCTCATAGCTTGTGAACAAATTTAGGCTATGATTTTTCTTTAATTATGCTGTGAAGCTGTCCACTATAGGGGAAGTTGAATATGTTTATAGTGTTTTGATTTCCTTGTCAATTTAAACTTATTAAATCAACATGAGTGAAACTATCATGTTTCATGGATTTAATGTTTCAATAGTTTCTATTTTTTCCCTTATTATTGCTATTAGAGTAGAGAGCCAAAATGTTTTCTTTATTAACTATTTGTATGCAACCCTTTTACATATTAAATTATTGAAAGTAACCAAATAATAATTTCCTCTTTTTATTATTCAAAATACTAAGAATATACAATTGAAATACACACACACACACATATATATACATATATATGTATATGTATATATGTACATGTACATGTATATGTATATATATTTATATAATATATATATATATACATTATATAAATATATATACATATACATATACATATGTATATGTATATGTATATATATTTATATAATGTATATATACACATAACACACATATATACATATACATATGTATATGTATATGCATATATATTTATATAATGTATATATATACACAACAATATACATGTACATGTACATATATACATATACATATACATGTATATATATATATATATATATATATACATGCATATTGTTATGTGTATATATATACATTATATAAATATATATATACATATACATATATTTTTATGTGTATATATATACATTATATAAATATACATGCATATATGTATATGTATATATATACATTATATAAATATACATGCATATATGTATATGTATATATATACATTATATAAATATACATACATACATACATACATACACACATATTGTTGGCATAATACATTACAGTTCGGTTAACTGCTCACCTTCGTACCTGTAAGTAGTTAACAGTTATGGTTAACTATTTACTATGTTATATATAATTGTATTGAATGATCGAACAGTAATCAAGTTTTTTATTATATGCTTATCTTCTATTTCCTTCATTTGGTATCAAGAGTGATGACAGTCCCGTTTAAGGCTTGTTTTCGTGGATGGTGGAAATGGATTTGAAGTCGACTGTTATTTCTTGCAGAGTATGCAGTCAAGAAAAGCCGATTGTTGATTCATGAGGATGTTCAGTTAGAAACGGTTCCAAGAACTGTTATAAAATTTGCATTGATTTCGAACCACATCTTTGATATCGGAATTGTTGGTGAGTTTGTTCAAACCGCGTGGAACCAAAGAGACACGAGTTCGTATGTGTATTATGGAGTGGTGAAAAAGATGACTCGGCCGTGAAGGAGCCATGAGGCATATGATAATCGGCGAAGATTCCATATTACTGTGCCTATTGTACTATTGAATGTAGAGAGGGCATTACAAGTTTTCAAGGCCACGGTAAGGAGCATGCACAACTGGATTTTGATCAAATCAGTGCTATTGGACAAGCAAAGAGCCTGGCTTAGTTACAGTCAAAACTTGACTATGCCTATGACGCCGTTGGAATTCCAAAATAGAAGAAGGCTATTAATGCTGGTACACATGCCTTTGACCAGCGCTATCCTGTAGAAAGCATTTTTTTTACTTTCTCCATCACAACTCCATCGTTTGGTAACATATTATACCTAGACTAGTTTCACAGATCATATAATGCTCTCTGGATATGATTGTGTTTGTGATAATTTGAAGATATCATTCAACCCTGTTTGATGTGCGTGAAGTACAGAGGAGTTGGCGTGAATCATTCTTGTGGAATTTTAAGTAAGATATCTCCATTGTTGATCATTCTGTTTTTTCTCTTATACTCCGTCTTTCCAATTTATCATCAATTTGTTGTTTTTAGACAAAGAAGGAATATGTTGGCAATCAAGCTCTTTCATTAATCATGTTCAAAGAAGGTTGCAACAAGCTTTGAAGGGGAATTCAATGGCGCTGATGAAGAAACTATGCAAAGCTAATTATGAAGCTCTTTGAAGTGTAAAGCAAGAACCAATTAAAGCTCACCTCCTAAACATGATTATTATGCCTGAAATGATTGGAAGAATCTCCGGTATATGCAATTGGATGACCCTCAACCAACTTAAAATTGAGCCTGTGATAGAGTTCTTTATTTCATACAAGCCTATAAAGCATAGAAGTTCAGGTCTATTGGATTGTAAAATTCTAAATAAGTACATCAAGATTCTTAACTCATTTGAGGAAGAAGCCTCCAAAGAATCACTCAAAATACCAAATCAGTAAATTGTAATAGAATCATTTTGGAGGTTGGCAACATTAGAGGATGGAGGAACTTCCATCATCTCAAGTCAGCTTCTCGCTTTGAGATGGTGTTCTGCATGAGAAACATTTTTTGGCATTTTTATTTTTCATTTTTTTTAGCTTTCTAATGCTGACAAGTTTGGAGAATGCATGTCTTTTGAAGATTCATTTTGAAGACAGATTTGAGACTTGATTTTGTGCTCAGTATGGATTGTTGTCCAGCAATCTTTAGAGTATATGATCAAGAATTATACCCTTTCGCAGTCACTAGACAATGATAGAAATCCGTCGCATCTCTTAGGGATCATTGTTGAATAATTCAAGACTGTGATTCAAGAGTTCAGGACTGAGAGCTTAAGAACACAACTCGAGCTACACCTTTCCGAGGGTCACAAGACAGCTTGATGGAGTCTTTCTTGGTTCAAGATCTACTACTTCAAAAGAACATTTTCTCAAAATATGTATTTGTATTATTTAAACAACATGTTTTGTTATGTAAGCCTTAAGGGGGGGTTCCTAGGGCAATGTGAGTATGATCATTCAGGATCAATGTATTAAGGGGGGGAATGTTGGCATAATACATTGCAGTTTGATTAACTAATCACCTTCGTACTTGTAAGTAGTTAACAGTTATGGTTAACTGTTTACTATGTTATATATAATTGTATTGAATGATCGAATAGTAATCAAGTTTTTTATTATATGCTTATCTTCTATTTCCTTCGCACACACACACACAAAGTTAGCTTGCAAATAAGAGTGCAAATCTAGTATTCATTGAGATCAATCTAAACCTAGTTAATCTCACTCTCTTGCATAGATAGGACAATAATTGTTTGTAACACAATGAATAATTAAGTGGTCTTAAGGGTTGACATCTAATTCATAGTAATTGATTAAGAATCTAGAAGTGACTCAAATTCATTGCGAGTGTTGATTATTCACAAAATGACATTGATATTACTCATAGTTATGCATGTGTATGATGCTATGTATCTTTAGTAAAAATATTCAGTTTCAAAAAGGGGGAAATTACTTGTTTAACGACATCATTGTAGTAGTGTGTTTATTTTTGCTTCACATGAATTTGAAATTATATGGAAGGGTGCTGAATGTTGATTCTATAAGGGAAGGGTAAGTAAAGACAATATTCTTTTATGTGAACCTACCAACTAAGAAATCTAGTTTAATTATGTTTTGGACAAAGTGGATGTTTCATATTTTATACCGTGTATATGCTTTTTGTACTATCCCCCTGCTACATCATTGTTTAGATACTACAATACCATAGGTGAATTGTAGTTATGTTACAATATTGTGCCAGTTCTATCTGACTTGCCGATTCTGAGTTTCTAGGTTCCTTGAGAAGGGTCAGGTTCTTAGCCTTTCATGTTGAGCACTAGGGGAGCTAACTACTTTGTGGTTGGGTGAAAAAATCATTTGGACCCCATTCCCATATCAAGTATAAAAAAATGGAAATTAGTTTGAGGCTTTAGGAGACATGAATGAACACTATCTATTCATCATGTGTTGATGAAATCGACCTCATGGTCATCTATTGTATCTTATGATGTAATTTATACTTGATATACTAATGATGTATGAACAAGTTGATCAAAATCTCTTACAATTTTTTTTATCTATTGTATTCAACAAGTTGGTTGAAATTGTTATTAAATGTGATGTATCATTTCTTGGTTAAGGAAATAATATATTCTTGATTTAATTTAAACACATATTTATTTTTTACTTTCCACTTACTATGTGTGTCTTTGGGTCTATCTTAGAATTTAAACTTATGTGGCATGTTAGTCTTTACAATTTCACACACACATTTACAGAACATTATTGACTTAACATTTCTTGATATGGAGTTAGACTAGAGTAACTCCTTTATCTTTAACTTTTAGAGAATAGTTTTCTCTATGATGGATTATTTTAATATATCCATTTAGATTTGCAAACAACTCTTTCCTTCTAGAGGCATTTTTAGCTTCACTCAAATCACCTCCTCTACATATTTATCTCTATCATTTTTAATTGTATTTTGATAATGAAATTTGGTTATATTCTTTGTTGATCCATTCTATTCTTCTATGCCAATCCATTATATTGAGAAACCTTTGCAACATGAGCTTTTCCAAATCAATTTATATTTGTGATCTATAACCTTTTGCAAAACCCTTTCATTGTTGCAAATTCAAGACTAATATTTAAATAATTATCTCTTGATATGGTTTTTGGTTTAAAGACATGGACATCTCTTCATGGTCTTCCATGACATCTTGATTTTCTATTTTTAAAGATCTCACAAAACTATTGTAAAAGGGTGGAAGATCTCTTGGAATGATTAAAAAGATCTTATTGTTACCAAATATTTCTTATATCACCAATAGTTGATTCTCTACAATTATTCAATGCATCACAAAAGTTGTCTACATGTTCTCCTTTTGACTCAATTGTGTGTATATTCTCAGTGAGGCACAACACTCTAGATATGTAATTTACCTCATTTGTAATTTTGAATAAATTTTATGAGCTCGATTGGAGTTGTAAATGTGTGTTTAGACTGAGTCATTCATAGATAGAATGATTAGATTAATTCCTTTCTATTCGTTGTGTGTAGATTGAAATTTACATTTTTTGGTCTATGGAAACATCCCATACATCATCACATTGGAAGATGGTCTTCATTTTTCCTTTCTATCTTAAATTTTTTTCCGCTTTTAACAATTGCTTGTTTATGAGAAATGCATTTGCACTTACCAGTATTAGACATCCATGCTTTTGACAAACTTAATATGAATCAAATGCTTCTTGAGATTCAACTTAGAGGACTCTTTTACAAGAATATCACCATTAATTTAAGATGTCTTATGATAAACTAAAATATGTTACAATAATGCTTGATTAGACAAGATACAACCTTTATAATAAATAATTTAATGCTAAACATTGTCTGGTTTGACATACTAGATTGAATCCAACAATAAATTTATTTTAGAATAACACTTAAATGATCAAAACAAATAAAAAGCATTAATCATTAATATCAAAGCAAAAGATTCAAAATAGAAACATCCAATTTCTATAATATTCTATTCAAGATCAAATTGGAAATGTATTCATAAGAAAAACCTATTATTTTGTAGATTAATTTTTTTTTTAAAAGACTCAAATGCAATGAAAATAAGTCACAAGTTTGATATATGGAGCTGTTAGAAAGTGACTAGAAATCTTTAATAAATTTTATTTTACATCATTATATTTGTTTTATAATTTATTGTCTCATTCATATACGCCTTGTTTGTAGTACAATAAGATACATTCTGCAAGGAGTATGGGGTAGTCCCATATTTATGTCATCATATATAGACCAAAAAAATATATGACTGATATCACGAACTATAAAAAAACCTTTCCTTTTTTCTTTATAAGTACTATATGGTCTTTCCATCCTATGGTAACCAGTTTAATCCATGCAACATTTAGTATATCTTTATGATTATGTTGCCTTTCAGTTGCAGTGAGAATTGGAATGCTATCCGTGCTAAGTGCAGCATTTTGCTTTTATAATGGCCATGGCAAAGAATTGGAATCCACACCGTTTCTCATAGCAAGATTAACTAAGAGAGAAAATGCTTCTTATTTTCTGGGATTAAATGTTTTAGCTGTATGCAATACAATCTCACAGCCATAGAAAGAACTATGTCACCATTATTGTCACCATACCTCTCAGGTAAAATTTGATAACCAAAAACACATTCTACATTTCTCATTACATCTCACCTTACTGCTGCTTTAAGAACTGACCATACTTAAAACACTTGTTCGAATGAAGCTGCAACCTCGTTGGATACATGATAATTATCTTACAAATAGAAGACTAACGAAACCCATTTTAAAGATTTAACCTAAAATATCTTCATGGCTGTACAAAGACAAGAGAGAGTCATTGCCTTACCTGAAATGCCCCAGTTCATTCTATGAAAAAATGCATGTGTTTTTATACAGACCCAAAATTTCTTTTCCTGAGAGACTTAGCGTAATCCAATAGTTTGTCAGGCTGAGCGAGGGCTTTATGGACGCAAGGGTGTTCATACATCTTGTCCATCCAGTGGTTCAAGTGAGGGCATTTAGAAGAGTCAGGGAGCTTCAAATTCACCAGTTGCTCTGCTGCTCGTAGCCATGGAATATACGGTGCAACAACTATGTCTATGAAGCCCATATTATCCCCTGAAAAGAAGGGTTGCCCTAACGATATTGTTGCCAATGTGTTGTCAAGCCTTATGAATTCTTCCACCAGCTCGACCTTCGCTTTCTCCTGATCCCGCCCTTTTGTTTTCACAATTCCACCCACAACTGAAAGAATCTGAGCAAGCTCAATAATTAAAGGAGATTAGAATTGAGTTTTGGAGAAGCATGTTGTTTTGTATATAGAAATAGATAATTCGAGAGCTGAGGAGGCAATAACCAGTGAAACATACTTTTAGTAATTTATCTGGTATGTTTTTTAAGCCAGAAGTTAGCAAATATCAAATGAAAACAGAAGTACAATTTCTATCTGCTTAGTGTTACACTTATGTGTACATGTCGCTCATTGTTTACTCTTGTCGATTCTCTGTCTAGGCTAAGAATGCAATATCGACACCTTACTGAAGAAAAAATATTGAAGGTAAGAAAAATGATTTGGTAGTTAAGTGTTTTATAATAAATATATTTGTCAATTTAAAAAAAAATAAAAATATATTAAATTTTTAAAAATTATTAAAAATAATTTATTTATTTGAGTGTGATGATTAAGTTGTAATATTGTGGATATTGACATTAAGGTTCAAACCTTTACTAAATTATATGATCGTATATTTGTGCTTTCACTCGTCTGGTGTGCTCATAGATTGTGAATTGTTATGGTGCTCATGTCATTGTTCTCATATGTGTTCATGCTTGTGCAAGACCCTCACTAGGTCGGTTTGCCTATGTTAGACCTCCGTTGGGCTCATAGGCTCACGAGCTATGCGCCCTTACTAGGTTGGTGTGCTTAGGGTTCCTATTGTGATGTCTTCCTTGTGGGTTTGGATCATTGCATTGTGCGTTCATGCTAAGGATGAGGTCCTCCATTTTTGTATTCACCTCTTGTGGGCCAAGCTAAAAGTCCTTGTGTTTCATTCAACAAAAAAGTTAAAATAATAATTATATTATGTAGGGGAAGGGTGCTAATACCCATTATAGCTAACTTTACACACCCTAAGCTCATAAATGGTACATCAAATTTCAACAACTTTTAATGTTGTATTTGTATGCAACTTAAGTGCTTATAGCTATTGTTTTGGGTTCTATTGGTTGCAATGAATGCTACAAGATTCATTATCCATGCAAGGATAAACAAGTGGTCATTCTAAGTTGATGTTGAATACATATTTCCTATTTCACCATTAACTGTTTACTTTAATCACCATAAAATTTGAGCAATTGATCCAATCCTTATGCACAAATACCCCAATAACCATGTATTGTTGGTACCAATAAAGTTGCATAATTGGTCTAAATTACTAGCTTTTTTCCAATTGCTCAGTATTAACAAGGAGCATCTATTGGCCTAGTAGATGATTTTTAGTGAGCTCTTCATTAGCGAAATCCAATGTGTAGTAATTGGAACATGGTGTTGAACGTCCAAATTAATACTAAGAGGGGAGGGGTGAATTAGTATTCCTCTAAATTTTTAAAAACTTTTAAACAACTATCCATGTAACATAAGTAAAATTGTAGAAAGGAAATGAATTACAACCAAATAAAAAAAACCAAGATTTTTATCATGAAAACCCAAGATGGGAAAAAATATAGAAAATTTTAACTCTCAAGCATTAAGTAACTAGTTATAGAATACATAAGTGGCACACTTTCAGGATGACTCATTGTCGGGTGGTTCACTACCCAAAATACAAAATCTAGCTATAACAACTAGGAGGTGGCTTACCATGAGAATGTAGAGTACAAAATAGAACTATTATAATTGTCTCTGCATACATGCATGAAATACATTTCTCATTGAAGTACAAAGTTCTTAATACAATCACTAAACTAGACTTCTATAATACATATATTAGTTCACACTATACATAAATAGAACACTATCATACATCATATATCATATCAACATATATCTTTTGTGTTGATGCTAATACCTATATATAGAGGGAATACATTCCCACAAGTCGGATTGGATCAGAGATGAAATTATGTAAGCATGTTACACAAAAATGTTAGAGATGTTGGCAAAATCAAAAAGATATCTCACATTTTGGGAGAGTCACCAAGGAGTGCCATATGCCAGGAAAAAGGATCGGGTCGAAAAGGTGAAAAAAGGTCTTGAAATAAGGTGGCCTTAGTGGGAAATGCCCCTTGCACTATTTCTAGGGTGCCTTCAGACTCTCTCTTGGATGACCGCACGCTAGCCAAGGGTCGTCGTCGCAGTCGGAGTTCCTCTTCTAGGCACTCCTGGACTTTGCGCTAGTGGTGTTGCCGCTCCACCTCTCCTCCTCCTCAGAGGGATGCTAGTGCTAGCTGGCATCCCCTGCTAATTTCTATAGCTACTGCCTCTTCTCGACCCTCAGTCAGTGTTCCTATGTGGCCTCCTGCCACTTCTGACAAAGTCCCCCGCCTAGTGCTTGCTATTTCTTCGAGGCGGGAGGAAGGAGAATTGGAAAAAGAAGGAAAAGATGATGGCTGGTCAATTCCTGACCAGACCCCATGGCCCAATGTATGGGGCAATCCTGATGAAAGAGATCCTCCTCCCTCTTTTGCAACTTCCCTCACATCTTGAGGGTTTCTCTTTTTATAAGTTTTTTTGATGAATAGTTGTATGGTTCCGACCTAGTTGCCATGTGACTTTCGCGGGGTGACTTTTTCCCTCGACCCCTTTTTTTTGAATATTGTACTTTAATATTATTATTAATAGAAAGGGCCTCTATTCATAAAAAAAAAAGATATCTCACGCTATACCAAAATAAGATAGGACCAAAACTTTGGTACACTATTGTAAAGACCAAAACGTGTACTGATAACACCATTGTTGGTAACACTGTTGCCAGATCAAAGGATAGCTTAGAGATAAGAGTTCTAGATTGATCAATGATATCAATGAAAAATATGATAAAAAAATCTCTCCCTTTGTCATTAATGGAATTTTTTTTTCCAAACTACCCCCAAAACTGCAAAAATGCCAAAACTCCCCTATGATGGTTATCCATTTTCTTAAATACATTTTTTAATTCTTTTCTTTTTCTTTCTATTTCTCCCCATTTTGACATCCATGAACAAGGGTTCATGTCTCAAAAACTATATACAAATTCAAAATTAACAAAAAATTTAAGATGCACCTTATGTGCCATCAGAGAAGGGTTTCTTAAGTTTGTGAAGATGGGAAAATCACTTATCCTTTGTATCATTCCACTACTAAATTGCATTGCTAAGGAGATGCACATTGATTTGAATAGATGAAAGTAGAGGTTCTCCATCTTCGACAGAGTTGGGATCAGAGAGAGTGACCTATTGTGCCTTAAGGATAGCATAGTTCATCAATGAAATGTTGTCTGCACATATTTCATAGAGATTTTCGAAGGGAAGAATTATGGTTTCCCTTTGATGTTACAATTCAAAATACTTTTTGTGTAGTTCCTCAATTGATTATCTCCCAGTACCAGATAAATCTTTAGAAATCTTAAAGGTGTGACATGCCTACCATATTATTTTAACTCAATAGATTCAATCTCTTTTTTGATCTCGGTTGTGATATCCAACCACTGCAAAGTGTACACATACGAAAAATTACCTTCCTTGAGAAGATTTTTTCCTTTCCTGATTAGTGGATGAAGATTGGAGAAGGCATTTGTACATCTAGATTTTAATTCCTACAAGAGCCCATCCTTTACAACTTCCTCTTCCTGATGGACCTTTTCATCCATAGAGATAGACAACTCCTTCACACAATAATGAGTGCTTTGCATTTATTTATTTTTATTTTATATTGATTTATGTTATATTATATTACAATATTTTAAAGAGAAGTAATGGTCTCTTCAATCAAATTATCCCTTTTTCCCAATTCCTCAAACATATCATTTTTGGCCGAAGCTTGAATGTAGTAAACAATTTGATATTTTTGAAAATAATTAATCTTCACAAAATAAAGAATTAACTTAGATGAAGTGACGACCCAGAACATGAGTGGTGAAGCAAGTAAGTTCCTCAAGGTATCATTGGAACATGTGTCAGTGGAGATTCCTATAATGTCTTATCTTTTATCAACTATCCTTGCTACCAATTCTTTACCTTTTTCTTGCTGTATGTTCCCTTCCTATTTACTGGTATCCATTTATTTTGCAACTATTTTTTCTTCTCTTCATATTTCCTCTTCTTCTTTTTCAACTTTCTCTTTTTGCATTTCAATTGTTTATTCTTCTCTTTCCTCTTCTTTCCTAGTTTTCCTACCATGCTTGTTAGCACACCTATGGTATCTTCTTCATATTTATTCTCCATCATTACATGTTCCCTTTTCTTTGTTCTTCTCACCTCTGATTTACTGCTTTCCATAAAAATTGTTAAAATCTTCCCTTCTTATGAGTTTAGAAACAACAACAATATCTTCATTAACAATATTCTTATCTATTTTCTTAGCATATGCTCTTATCAAGTCTAGTCCTACGGACAGACTATATAGAATATCATTTTTAAAATCATCTATGTTTCCATCTATTCTTGCACAATATTGAGAAAAATCTTGTGTGATATTTTATTTTTCTTTAGATGTAGTAGAATTGTACAAATTACCAACCTCTTGTATGTTACCATCAACAAGCATCTCAAATAAAGTATCAACATTAGGACAATCACACGTTACCTTTTTGGACTTCTTCTCCTAGAACTTGATTTGTAATATTTTGGGGTTTGATTCTCCTTCATATTCTAAAAGAATAGGATTAACCTTGGTGGATTTATCTTCTTTCACCTTCTTGGATGGAGTGGGTTTAGGAAGACCTTTCTTTCTCTTACCGAATAGAGTCCAGTTCTTTATCGGAGGTCCAAATACCTTTGTAGAGGTGTTGGATGTGATACTAGCCATACTCCAAGTAATCCTTCTAAGTGTTGCAAGGTCTTCCTACTTCATACCTTCTTTCACCTCAATTTTCATTAGAGTTTCCTTTACTTTCTTATTAATTTCCTTCGAGATTTTTTCTTTCCAAATTTCTTTGGATGTTTCTTCTGCAATACCAAACCTCTATTGTGAGGTGTCTACCAAACTATCCATGAGAAATTTTGTAAGTCTTTAAATAAGTTCTTCAGATACTTCATACTCCAATTTGGTATCCATTGATGTCATGGTACAATAAACTTCATTATACATTTTTCAATAGTGACTATAAATGTGATATCATCCTTGTACTTTTCAATTATAGATATTGAATAATAAAATATATGATTATTAATATATAAAACCCCAAAATTCTACAAATGATTCTTTAGGTGACGAATGATCTTTGCCAAAATTTAGTGTAATAGAAGGTTTGTTAAATGAGCCTTCTTGAAATATATAGTTGTGTACTTCTAGAAGACAAATTTTTTCATAGATATAAATTTTGGAGTTTTTAAATAATTTTGAGAGATACAAAAGTACATTACAAACGTTGGCGAGTCCATTTGGAGTCAAAATTTAGAATTATTCTCTACAATTCCTAGATGCCTAACTTATTTTTTAATAAGGTAAGTGGAGAAGGGCTCCAACAAATTACAGATTAGAAACAAAAACCATAAAAAAGGTTTGAGAGAAAGCCAGTAACCACCATGGACTAAGTAGGGTTTCAAACGGGTTCATAACATTTTACAATAAAACATTAAGCACAAAAAGACAATAAGGAATGACCCAGAGAAATACAACAACCGTACCAAATAAAAAACATCAAAATCACATAGCAACAAAATAGTACTAAACAAAAAAAAAATAAAAAATCTACAAACTACAAATAACCCAATTGAGAACAAGAGATGCAAAGCATCAAAGTTCCTGCCAATAGTATAATGAATGTAGAGTGAAGAGTAGGTAGAAGAAGAAAAATTGAGATGTAGGTACAAAGAGGCATATACATGAATATATGGGACAAGGAAGAGGGAGACCAAGGGCTTGTAATGGATGGATAAAGATAGAAAATTATGTTTAGAGAGAGAGTCAGGGAGAGGTAGAGAAGAGAGATAAATAGAGAGATGTACTAGAGAGCGATATAAAGATAGAGAGCTATAGAGAGAAAAAAAAAGGAGTAAAAGAGAGGGATATATATATATATATATATATATATATATATATATATATATATATATATATATATATATATATATATATATATATACACACATAGAGAGAGAGAGAGAGAGAGAGAGAGAGAGAGAGAATGCATGTATGTATAATATTAAATTAAATAATATCTATTATATAAATATAAAATATTATTAGATATAATTTAAATATTATTTATATAAAATAAATATGTAATACATAAAGTTAAATTTTATGAATAATTTTTGCACTCACTCTTTATAATAGGAAATAATAAGTAAAATAAATGTAAAATTATAATATTATTAAAAAATAATTTTTCATTATATAAAATACAATGTACAATAATAATTTGATAAAATAATATTTAATTTGTTTTGAAAAAAGGTTTAGAACTACAAGTATAAGTAAGTCTATAAATTATGTCAAAGGACACAAGAGGTAAAGTCAATATGTGGTAATTCTTAATAGTTAGTGTAATATTTTTTTAACAGGTATTAAAATAATACAATTTTAAAAATAATTTTGTATAAATTAGATATAGTAAGTTTCTAATACTTAGATTCTATATAAATATGAAAAATAAGATTTGAACAAATACAAGCAATTTATATGAACATAATATTTTTGGAAGATTTCGAAGGTTTATTAATTCCGCGCCATTATGTTTATAGTTTTTAATTTTTAAAATTGAATAACTATTTTAAGTGTGGTTAAGTTTAACTATAGTTAAGGATTGTATCTTTCACAAATATAGGAAATTGTTATTCATCAAATATCAATATATATATTAGACCCAGTGTATTAAACCCTCCAATTAAATAATTAAAAAATAAAAAATAAAAAAATTTGTATAATATCAATTTTAATTCTAATTGTAACCTAATTTTAATTCTATTTTACAAATTAATAAAAAAAATTCTATTAAGATTTGAACAAAAACTTTTAAAAAATAAAAATAAAAATATTAAATTATTTTTTATCTTATAAATTAAACATAATAATGGAAATTAAAGACTATGGCCATATATTAATAAAAAAGTAATTTTAAATATAAAATAATAATATTAGATTAAGGTTATCTTTTAATTTTAAAATGTATTATGTAATAGATTATACCATAAATCTACATAGAAATTACTAATTAAAGTTATACATATTATATTACTATTAAAATAAATTTGAATAAATAGAAAAAATAATATTGTAATAATATTGTATTTTTTTAAGATTTTTATATACTTCATTGAAACAGTCTATAACTATGATAGAGATAATATAATATAATATATATTTATATTGTATAATATGTATAGAGTATAATGTATTATTATATTAAATATTATAAAAAGATATATTAAAACTAAAATATAGAAATAATTGCAAAATAAATAGTAGAATTTTAAACATTATTAAATTAATCACGCATAATATATTTAATTATTTGCTAAAAATGTATTAGAATTTCTCTATGCCTTTGGTGGCAAGTAGGTTGTAATTGTGATGTGTGGCAGCTCACTGCCTTATCATTACTTCTACATTTTGCATTGAAATCATTATGCCAAACATGTCATTGCTTTCTCCATTTTATTTATTCCTTTAATAGTCGAAGAGTCTCAACAACTTCATACACTGTAAACCTAGGTCAACGAAGATCTACTTGTTTTGTTTTGGTAAATTATGCAACTTATTTGTTCATTACATTTTTCAAATCAAACAGTTCCCTAGAGTTATTTTCTCAATTTTGTGATTCATGTGTAAAAGGAGCCCATGTTATTCTCATGTTTGAGTTTTAAAAGTATCTAAATTTGGTTGTAAGATTTACAGGCCATTCATTCAAATTCTTGTACAAAAATGAGGTTAGTTGCCTAAAAGCTTTGAATTAGGCATGATGAAAGATATCTTTCTACTCTTTCAACCTGAAATCGGTGCACTGATTATAGAGGTGATGTGTAAAGAAATTGAAGGTTTACAATGATACAAAATGTAGGGTGACAAAAGTAGTACATCAATACCTCTTGAGTGATATAGGTTGGTTTGAATCACCAGTAAATTAGTTGTTATAAGTTTCTATTGTCCTCCATTATCAGCACACCTGAATCCCGTAAACATATATCAAAGTGCATGACCTAGCATTGGCTCTAAAATGTGCAACATATAATAGGAATCTACGAATGTGATTTTACTCCTAAGGGGTATTCATTTTTTTAAATCGCCAGTATTCGCATGAGACTCGTCATCAGTTTTTCACTGGTGACTAAGATCCTGTTAACTCATAGAGAGACCTGCAAAGAAATTCACAATTTTTTCAGTGGGACTCGTCTGAAGCTCATGAGTTTTCTTTGCAGACTTGGCCACCGAAAAGAATTTATGAACCCTTGAAAAACTTTGTTCCTTTTTCATTTTTTTCATTTTTGTCTTCAAAGTTTACGAATTTAGTGGTTTGAATTGCTTGTTGACTGATTAATTTTTTTTATCAATTAGTGGTCAAAATCTATAAGAAAATATGAAAATGACACATGTTGTTGAAGTCCTAATGGCCTTAATTTGGGCCTAGTTGTGGGGTATCTTCCCCTCAACCTTGCATGTATTGTGACAAGGAATTTTCCTAGGGTACTACTCTTGTACTGTGTTAGGGGTGATGCCCCTTGAGCCTGCTGAGGGCTATTGATCTTGATTTTATTTTATAAATGTAGTTAGTATATATGTAGATTATTTGATTATAACCATCATTGCTATTCTACAAAATAGAGTGTTTTAAACTCCTAAAGCTTTGTTGACTTTTTAATTAGCTTAGTTATAGTTCTCACTACAATAGGCTACGAAAGTGAAGATTCATATGACATCCACTGCAGTGTAACAACTGGAAATCTATAGAAATAAATTTTATTTTTACCAACAACAAATTTTGAAGGTTCAACTATCTAATGATGTGTTAATTTCCTACAAAGCAAGTATGTTTCTATTTTATATTTCAAAATATTGGATCCATATAATTCTAATTTAAAATATTAATTTGGTGGATTGATGCCTTTTCTGAATTGTTAACATGGTTTTTATGTTAGAATGGTTGTTAGGATTAGATTCATAACTACAAAATTAGTTGGTGATTTAGTGGAATTGATGTTAAACAAGACATTTTTCTATAATCCTTGTTATTATGTTGAACATTTCATACCCAATGAAGATGATCTGACTGTTCTATGGAAGGTAGAGCTACAAAGAAGAAAGTATCAAAGTGTTGTTGGAAAGTTCTAGGTAGGGTACTAAGAGGGAGAGGGAGGGGGGGTTGGTAAATTAGTACCACTAAGATTTCATACTTATTCAACTTTTTGAACATAAACTGATAGCCAGCAAATTACTTATACTGATAATTGTTTTTCATTTTACCAATAGTTGCTGTAATGTTTAACTGATAACTGATTACATGAAAATTAAACATACAATACATAAACATTCAAACACTTAACACAATATTTTGTTTTGTTATCACATAAAACTCTTGATCAAAGGAAAAAACTACAACGGGGATGGTACCCACAACAGTAATTTAAGGTGCCCAGTTAGGAGCTTTCATAAATGTCATCTTCTGAATTACTTCACCCCATTAGGAGTGTCTAATACCCCTTGTTAGGAGTATTGAAATTCCTATTAAATACTACTTTATTAAGATATTTTATCCCACGTATACAGTGTTCACCCTGTTAAAGGATTTACAATAAGTTACTAATTATAACTTCTAAGTTCGGTTAGAGACTTTTGGGCATCACACTACCCGATTAAGGGATTTCACAATCTTTCTGCTAAATTGTTAGGAATAAATCAACAAGAAATTTTTCCTATAGATGCTTTCTCCAAAAGCTTGTTAGATCTCATTTTTCTCTTCTTTTAATATGATCTTCTTTTGATCCTTTGATTCTTTGATCTTTTCCGATAACATCAGTCTATAGTGCTCTTCACTTCAATTTGCATCCTTTGATCTATATCTCTCACCTTTTTCTTATATCTCCTCTTATAGTTGAATGCCTTGATTAGGGTTTATCGATCTTCCATCAACTATTATTCTAATTTGATGTCGTCCTTGTTCATAACCTTTTCTTTTCCTTTCACCACTAATGTTTTTTGATAACCCTTCCTTTATGCCGATAACACTTTCCAATAGTGTCTATGTCGATATGTCTTTCCTTTCTTCTTCTCTATACTTAGTGTTATTAGCCAACAATGACAATCTTATCAAAATCATCATTGATTGCTTGTTAATTATCTATAGAGGATTTTGTCAAGTAACAAGTGCATGGAGGTAATTTTGAAGTCTGATCCATGGCTTGATAGACTTCACCTAAGAAATTATCTTAAATGAAACCTATTTGCAAGACAAGTTTCAAGAAACATGTATTTATTAGAATTTGCGTCATGGATATGGAACCTTTGAACTTGCCCATATTTGTGTGGAATTGTATATCAGTTATATTATTGTAATTATGTTGGACTTGGATTGTGGCAATGGCAATTTTGATCTTGCATTGTCTTTATAGAATTTCTTATAATGAATAGGCTTTTGTTTTTTTATGAAGGTTGTAAATGTAACATTTTTTATTTTGTACTTGACGTTATTTCCCACTTGTTTGATCTAATTAAGAATGGTAGTTGAATCATATTTTTATATGTTCTTGATATACTTTGATCATATTGCCCTATTATAGACATATGACACTCTATCTATTTTTGGAAGCAAGAAGGATGCTAGTGGGGCTCCAGAGAACTTCACACCATACATATAGAAAGAAATTTGAAATTTCTAATCCTAAATTGCATATTGTGTTGTAAGAAAAAGTAATTAATCTTTTTTAGAAGTAGATCTACATGCTTTTGTCTCAAAATAAACAACATGCAAGGCCTTTAGATACTATTTATGGATCTAAAATAACTTGGAGTGAAGTGATAAATTTTGGAGATAGAATCTTAATTTTCTCAAATTTGATATAACTCTTAAAATTAATTTGTTTCCAGTTTAAAAAATGTTTAGCAGTAATTAAACTCATCTGAATAAATTCCAACTTTTGATCGAAAAGGAAAAGAGATGGTTTTTAAAAGCTATAAGGGTTTTTTAAAATTTGAACCATTCCAAAAATCAACTTAGTAAATTCTAATGCCCTAGGAAAAACATGGAAATTTACAAATCAAATTTGTAGCTAAATTAAGATTTTGTGTAGCTTTATTCATTTATTAGAGTATTCATGAATGATTTAACAATAAAGTCAATATTTCAATCTGGAGTAAATTTTAGATATTTAAGTTTGTGTAGCTAAATTTGAGTGTGGCCTTCACCTGACCTAAAAAATATAAAGATTGGTAATTTGGATATTGATTTTGTAGGTTTGATCTATGGTAGCCCAGTTGGTTTGGACCCTCGTGGATGTCATCAGTTAGGCTAATGGTGTAGGGTGTCCATGGCTTTTTTTGAGCTTCCACAAACTATGTGAATGTCATATATGCCTTAAATATCACTCTCAAGACAGAGGGCTTAAGGGGTTTGTAAAAAGGCTTTGGAATGTCAATTCTCACTTATGCTCCTTCCAATGCACTCTGGTAGGCTTCTTATTGCATTGTACAACAAATGGTGTGGGACAACCTTGGTTAATGTAGGTCAGGAAGGATGGGAAAATTAAGGAATGCATTAGCACAGACTCAAGCTTAAAATTGGTGGTTGCAATTCAAGGATTGAGTGTCAAATTGGCCGAAGGGGTTGCAACACCACAACACCACTTGATACCACTAAAACTAGGTTGCAAGTCCTTGAAGGTGAAGAAAATAAAAGGCCCACCATAGCCCAAATTGTAAGAAATCTTGTTAAGGAGGGTGGTGGACTGCTTATTATAGAGGGTTGGGACCTAGATGGGCTAGCATGTTCATGTCAGAAACCACCATGATTACAACTTATGAATTTCTTAAACGAATGCCAAAAATGCCACAAGAAAATTGTACCCTAAAATGATTGTGGAAGGTGTGGTTCCTTTCACATAAAAAATGACACTGCTAGAGAAGTGACTGAATATTTTCCAAGATATTCAATCCATATCATCTTGGTCCATATATAGTAAATATGATAAAGAAATCATCTATCGTTACTAATTACCCAAAGAAGAATTGTTTTTCATAAAGATTTCTAAGTGGGAAGAGAAAACATTTTTGCAAAATTGTGTCATCAGCCAATTGTGAGGAATCCTCAATAGAAAAACCCCTTGAAGTCTCTCCTAATTAAGTTAAAAGAAAATTCTTTGATTTATTTATGAAACCAAACCCTAAAATCCCCATGTTGTTTCTTTCCAAGGAAAAGTGCATTTCGGGATTTCATCGAAACTAAAAATGTGAAAGGATACTGACCCTGAGTCCCGCCATGCTTGTCCCATAGTTCTTGTACAAGTCTTAACAATAAGTTGTCAGAGGAGGGAAACAACAACGATGATGTAGAATCCCCTGTTCTGTAGAAGAAAAGAAAAACTGGAGAAAAGTATGAGAAAATGAGAGAAAGAGTAATGAGGAGGTTGAGCAAAACATTCCTTCAGAAGCTTCTAGATTTGAGAAGTAGAAGGCAGGAGAGGAGAAGCTTCCAGAATTCTTGTTATGAAGCTTTTAATTTTTTTGGATTGTTATAATGTTCAAAACTTTATATTTTGGGGGGGAAATTTGATTTTCACCTTGCTCAAAACAATAGAAAATCAGAGAAATCATGTTTTCAAATTATCAAAAATAAATATTAATTATCAACTATTATATTTGTCTCCAAGAAAATTTAATTCTTTGCTCTCATTGGTTAGTTGACTAGTCAAAAAGAAAAAATGGAACCAAACGAATGCATAAGAATTCCTATAGGAACTAATAATTTAAAAAAGTATTTTAGAGAAAAACATTTTTTTGGTATTCCATATACATTTCTCCTAAATTGGTTTTCTCAAGCCCTGAGACAAATATAACAATATTTTCTTCTTTGTATCTAACATTTGAATGAAGTACCTATATTGAGACACTCTATAGAATACTATTTTTTATATACACCTATCTAAAAATACTAAGAAATATCAATCTTTAATATTTATATTAAATTAAGAATACAACAAAACTTAATATATTTTAAATATATTACTAAATAAAATAAACCCATCTAAAGTGCCTTGATGCACGGACCAAATATTGAAAACATAATAAGAAATATCAATCTTTTAATATTTATATTAAATTAAGAACACAACAAAACTTAATATATTTTAAATATATTACTAAATAAAATGAACCCATCTAAAGTGCCTTGATGCACGGACCAAATATTGAAAACGATTGTGGATCCTTTTGTCAAATTAAATCTGTTTCATACAAGAATTGTTTACCTTTGCACTTGGTTCATGTGTCTCCCTCAACAGTCAAGGAGGTACGGAGAATTAAATGAATTACCATCCACAAGACTAAATAGTTCAATGAATCTGTATATTACAGCTATCTTGAAATATATTGAAACAATATTTTCCATTAAACTGTAAAGAAAAAGTAATAATAAAATATTATTTGTCTGTTTTAGGTGAGAACAGGGAAAAACAGGTGTATAGAATATTGCGTCTAAATACTAAGCATCTATCACATTACTAAAAGGAAAAATCTTTCCAAGACAGTCTAAAAAATGTCAATAACTATTGGCTAACTAAATCAGATGAAACTATATTTGTTGATCTTTCTTTGAAGAAACCAATAAAATTGAACTTGTGGTAAAGTTGTAGAGCTGTACCTGAGGCTGGGTCAAGGAGATCCTTCCATATTAAGCTAATTCTTTTATGAAAATTAATATACAGCTGAAACCAACTTATGTTCAAATATCATAGTACAAAATAGTAATTGATTTAATTTTGGAAGTTTTGTCTACACATTTTTAATAATTAATACTTTAAATTTTTATTTTTTTTTTTTATGGATGAACCATTGAATGCAATGTAAAAAATTTATATAATAAATCTTAGAATGTTATATTACATAATCATAGAAAATTCATGACAATTACTTCTACACATTCATAAATAAGGACACTATAGCTTATGACTATTTTACCTTAAACATTACAAAAAGTTTTCATATAACTGAGTCATATTTAATCACACCATTAGGTACATAAATAACAGATACACAGAGATACACCCAATTCCAAATAAAACATGAAGATGAAAGGTAAAGAAAAATACTTTTTTGTCAATGGAATCGCCCCAGAATCGAGCCAAAGCACGATCATAAGAATCCTTAGGCAGAAAATTGAATCCATCCTGAGAGTGCCATGTCTCATCTATATACTCTAGAATAATTAAGGATTCAGGGATGGCTCTTCCATTGTGAATGAGCACAGGCGCCTTCTCCACCGCAGGATTACACTGCTGCAGAAACTCACTCTGATTCAGCTTATCTGCCTCCATGATTTCATACTTAATTCCTTTGTATTCCAATGCAAGAACAACTCTCATGCAAAACGGACTTGCCCAAGATGATAGAAACTTCACATGCCCGTTATCCTCCATAACCCAAAACAGTAAAGATGGGTTTTCTCTAAACAACAATAAGAATCCTAATGATGAAGGTATTCTAATGTGAGTGCTACCTGTAATTGATTGTCTACTTCGTGGGTATAAATTATCTGAAAACCCATGAATTGAGAAAACTATTCTTTTGCCTAAGAATAATTGTAGCAAAACAATACAATTGTGTGAATTTGGACATAATATGTTATCTTTTAGATTGGAATATGTGTAGACGTCACGGTTGTACAATATTCTTCTTAGTGGACATTATCTTTTACTGTAAGCATCTGGAATAAATAGCTTTTGCTTTCTAATCAGCTGATGACCTTTAACAATTGATGTGAAAATCCAATTCTGCAGATAAGTATGAAATAAATATGTGGCTGAACGAGCCGCGTCTAAGCAACATGGTCTATTTTAAAATCAAAAGAGAAAAGAAAAAACTATTTGCTGACGTCGTGAAACAATGGAATTTCTGAAATTTTATTTTGTGAAGAGACGCTTGTTGGGAATAATAAGGACTTTAATCGTACCTGTAAAATAGCAATGCACATCATTTACTCATTTGATTTGTTTGGAACCTACCTTTAGCCGAGACTACGTTAATGACTATTGAAAGGTGATGCTTCCTTTATATTTAGAATGATATTTAAGCGAATACTTTCTTTCATGCCATATGAAAGATGGTGATTCCTTTTCAATCCCAATGATACCAAAGTGATAGTGACTTCTAATCGTCTCACAGAAGATAAAACCCAACTTTTATGAGTAAGCTACAAGTCTATATTGAAAAGAAAATGCAATTAGGTAGTTGCTTAAGCTATAAGTCCATGTTAAAATCTAAGTAGAATTCGGTAGTTGCTTACATTCTTCATAAAGAAAGACTCAATCTTAAAACCCAACATTCATGAATAAGCTACAAGCCTATATTGAAAAGAAAATGCAATTAGGTAGTTGCTTAAGCTACAAGCCCATGTTAAAACCTAAATAGAATTTCGTAGTTGCTTACATTCTTCACACAGAAAGACTCAATCTTAAAACCCAACTTTTATGAGTAAGCTACAAGCCCATATTGAAAAGAAAATGCAATTAGATAGTTGCTTAAGCTACGAGCCCATGTTAAAACCTAAATATAATTTCGTAGTTCCTTACATTCTTCATACAAAAAGACTCAATCTTAAAACCCAACTTTTATGAGGAGTAAGTTATAAGCTTATTAGAAAGTAAGTGTAATTAGGTAGTTGCATATTTAAATCAAAGCTTTTTGGAATAGACTATTTGTTTGTTTGTTTGTTTTTTTTGAGTTATTTAATAAAAAATATATTAAAATATGTATGTAAATTCATATATTATTAGTTTATTTTTATCCTATGTTATGATTGTGGCTTTTTATTTGATTTATGAAAGTAGAACTCTTTATTTATATTTACATTACAAATATAAGAGTTTTAATACTTAATCTTACAAGGAAAAATAATATTAAAAAATGAAAGGGTTTTTGTTGTTTAATACCATAGCTCAACTAGTGGCATGCGGATAGGTTTCATGTTTTTCTATTGTTTTGTCTTTTCTTTCACATGTCCATTATCACCTAATACTTGATTAAGATTGCGAGCTCATTTGTTTCCCAGAATATCTAGAAGGAATTTCAATTAGTGAACCTTTTCCTCAAATATAATGGATAGTGAATTAAGGATTTGTGTTTCCTTTAATGACTATGACAAATCTAGTTGCTCCCCATCATCAATTTTAAGCTACCTTGAGTTGAAAGTACATGCAAAATAATCCTAGTTAATTCCACCCACCTTATTATAAAGTCCCAAGAACAAGAAAGCTAAATTATTTCAATCCACCATCCAATCAACTCCTAATTTTATGATGATACACTTGATGCCATCAAATAGTATAGATAAGAAAATTAATGAGATCTAGCACATTAAAAATTAATTTGTAAATTGCATTGGTCACATCAATCATGAGAATAAAAAATGTCATCATTGATCACATCAAACATATAATTGATTGATACAAAAGAATCATGGATGAAGACGAAGCACACATAATCTATTAGCTTGGACAAAGCACCATTGTATTATTTGTTCTTCTTACAAAACATGTTGAAACTTCCAAAAAATCCTATATATAAAAAGATGTGATCACATCTTGTACTCAAAGTGAAAAATATCCTATTGTAAATCAAATATGTTAGATCATGAAATATTGAGGCAAATAATTAGGCCATCAATATAATGTTATCTTATAACTTATACATGTTAATGCAAATCAAAGTTTTCAAGACATTAACTATGAGCCTTATGATTAAAAAACTAACAATATAAATTATACTTAAAAAAATTGAAGGAAACTTCTTCCAACATCTAAACTAGTTCCTCTTGTCACTCATATATAGATTGTGCTACCTGTTTGATGGTCTAAATGACACAATGCAACATACACTAAGTATATCTACCTAACTACTCCTAAAAGAAATGAGAAACATTTAGATCTATCACTTCCCAAGGCTCTAGAATTTGGGCCATGATAATATTGTGTAGCTAAGTGATCAATGAGGTTTTTTTTCTATTCAATGGCTTTCTAGTTTTGTGATAATCAAACTAGGAATATGTTTTAAACTACTCCTATTTTAAATCATATTTAAAATAAATAGATGTTAATGATAAAAAGGGATTGAAAATATGTCTATTAATTTAACTAGAAGAAAATACTCTTTCATTAAATATTGGAATATGAACCACAAGGGTGATATGCTTGACTAACTCTTACTTAAAGAGAGTTAAGAAACCTAGGTTATATTCCTTTTTTGCATGAAATATTACTTGATTGATTTATATATGAGCTAATTAGGTCATAAAGTATGCATAAATAAATATGTAAATTGATAGAAATTTAAAAAACATGTAAGAAAGTACAAAAAATGAATAGTGATACAAAAATGTGCACCTATGATAGCAACCAAAGCTCATTATTTTCCATCATTAGATTTAGGTGACATAGTCTTGACATATGTCTAGGCAAAGTTGAGTGTCAAATATGGCTCCAAAAGCACTCAAACTACCTTCCCTCAAAATTTGAAGTCAAATACATAGGTCTATGGTACTGAGCTAATATTTTAAATCTTTATCTATACAGTGCTCCTATACCTAAAAGCTTGACCTAAAACCTATGTTTGGACCTTCATATACACAAATGAGGAGTAAAATGGTGTTATCGTTGTATAAGAGCTTGCGTTAATCAGACCCTCATAGTAGAATAATTAATTAAGAGGGTGTAAAATTGGTGGACAGTAAGATGTGATGAGGGGAAACCATGAAACCTAAGATAGAGAGCTGCTCCTTTACTATTTTCCTCCTTCCCTCCTCATACTTCTCTTCTCTATATATTTCCAAATAGTTAATAGATCCCTCTATCTTGACCATAGATATAAGATGGGTTTTCATTGGATGCACTAGAAGAAGCAATTGTTGTCTAGAGATCAAATTGGGGGGATTTGTCTTATCTCTACACCAATACCTACTATCATGCCTTTCTACCCGTGGATGGATCCATTTAGGGTGAGTGACTAAGATAGTGTGAGTAAGTCTTTAAATAGATGCTTTGTCTGATCGGGGATCAAATAAAGATGCACACGTTGCCCACATAGTGCCCACATAGTTATTGAAGGGGTAGAAAGGAATACTATCTATAAAGGTCTGACCTCACTTCTACTCACAATCAAATGTCCTAATATTCCCCTGCAATGGTGAATATAGGTTTCTAGTATGTCTCACCATAAGATATATACGGCTCGCACCTCTCTTTTAATCTTGGGATCTCTTATCTCTCTTCATAATCTTTGAATAACTTTGAGATCACCTATTTTAGATTATTCATCTATGAGGTGCCTCAATTAAAATCTTGCTTGATTTATATATTTCACCTACTCAACCACCTCACTCATCGGTAGGCTTGGACCTCACCTTTAAGTATGGGAATGACTGCTAGCTATAATTCGTAGTATAGATAGCCTCATCTCAATCCCCTATATCTTTGCCAAAAGGATTTCCTTTATCTATGTCTAGGCTTTACCGGATAGTAAAAAAATGAACCTGCCTTTGGAATTAAGTTATAGTAGGTGTGTGTTGTGGCCTCTTTTCCACACATCGCCCCATTAGCGATGGGATTCCCCCATGTTTCTCCTTGCCAGTTGGGGCCTCTTGTTTTGTCTCGGTAGCTCTAGTGTTATTTATCTTGTGGTCTTCCCTTGTCTCATCTCACGGTGTTACAAACTGTTTATAAAGCTCTGTCGAGAATCTCTTTGTATTCCCAAACTGATGGAATGAGGTCATTGAGGTCGCAGTGAAGTGATGGAGGAGGGCTCGACGCTTGAGAGTTTCATCAAGGCATCCGCGACAGAGGTGGTGAAGGGATGTGCTTCTCAGAGCATCTTCAGCGGAGTTGGCAAAAAAAAAATCCGTTACTTACCATTAAACCCGCTCTGGTCTTCTCTCGAGTGCAAAATGCATATGCTCACGGATTTGCTGCTCAAGACAAAATCCACCAACAAAGAAAAATCCTGCTCCTAGCCTCCTTGGAGCGCGAGTCAATGTAGTCAACAGACTCCTTTGCATGCATAAATCCTTGACTCACTCCAAAATGCACCCAAAACAAACAGGGAGCGCATGTGTTTGTTGCTCACGGATTTTGTCCGGAACCGAAGAATCCTTTACTCTTCCAAAATCCCGCTCTGGTTTCTTCGCGAGCACAAAAAGCACGAAGTCATGGATTTTGTCCGGAATGGAAGAATCCTTTGCTAGCGCAAACAAGGCAGGTCACAGAATGAATGGTTGAGACTAAATCCACCACCCAACCCAGATCCTTCTCGCATGTTTTCTTAGGCGTGAAATAAGGCCGGTCAAGGAATTAGTCCAAAGGACATAATCCGCCATCCCACAAGAATCTTGCTTAACGTATGATCAAGTGCAAAAACAAGGGGGTTGCGGAACATGCCTAAAGAAGAAAATTAAGCATTCTCAAGGAATCCAAAACAACGATAGAATGAGGTGAATAAACTTCGGAAATAATTTTTTTATCTGGGATCTTGGTGATCATGGAATTTGGAAGACGTTCGATGAAGCAATTTGGACCCATGATGGAATCAACGAACTACAATAAAATTTGAAATTCTCGTCAAGATGGGAAATTGAATCCATTTTGGTGCTAATTTTTTTTAAATTTTTTTTTAACTAAATATTAAATTTTATATTTAATGTATAATTGTTAAATTTGTGAGAATAAATCAATTCGAAGCACTTGGGATTAAATCAATTTGATTTTAAATAATTTTGTTTAATTAAATATTGATTTTTATTGATATTTAATTAACACTAAAAAATTGATAAATTTAAAAAGCAATAAAAAATGAAAATTCACAAAATAATGAAATTGCTTTAAAAGGATTCGTTTTGATTTTATGTTTTAAAAAATTGAAATTGGTTAAATATTGATTTTATTAATATTTAATTAATTAACTTTTCAAAAAATTAAAAAAAATTAAAAAACCAAAAGGTTGGAAAATTGAGAAAAACTTCTCCATGAAGACAAAAAATCTTAAATTAGCAGATTCTAAACAAATCAGGGAGAAAAACATAGACAAGTGGCAAAGAATCTTTTCAAAAGTGGAAACTTGTGTAAAAACGGGGCAGCTGCCTAATTTTAGCCTGAGGTCTTTATAGCAGCTTTTCAAGTTTTACAACTCTATAAGAGAAGGCTTTGCTCATTTCATTCTCACACAAATCGAGAGAGCATTCTTGAGAGGAGAGAAAAGGATTATTTCTGGAGAGGTGTGAAGGAATTTGTGAATTTTTTTATTTTTTTCTCCAGTAAGTCGATAAGAGGCACAAATCTCCATGAGGAGAGAGAAAATTCAATTTTGGGAAAGATGGAGAAATTCTAGTAGATCTTCAAATTTTGGGATGAAATGCTTTTCTCTACTTTTTTTTTGTGCTCTTACAAGTTTTTCTTTCTATTTTGCAGATGGCTGAACCTAAAGGAACCAACATAAGTAGAAGGCAACTGATCAAGAATGAGAAAAGGAAATTCTACCCAGAGTCCAAAATTATCTCGAGTGGATAAAAGTGAAGGACACAAATCATGGATGCCTCGATTTGAGTGAGTTCCAGAGGAGGATGTTTGGCTACAAAGATCATCACCCGACACACATGGCTGCCTGGATTGTGAACAATGAAATTGTAGCTGCAGCTGGGTTCCCTCCTGCCTTTCAGCATGTTGAGTTGATCGTGGAATGTGCAAAACACTATCAGTCTAGTGATACAATGATCAAGGACTCAAGTGGGAATACCATTGCAAATCTCTCTCAACCAACTATTACTAAAGCATTTGGGATCCCTTCATCTTGAAGGTTGGTCTCGAAGGCAAAGGAATAGGCACGTAGAGTCTACATGGTGGTAGTTCAACACTGTGATGAGATCATCAAAAACAAATGGATGAGGATGAATAAATCCCACTATTCCAAGTTGTCCAAGGAGCTTGTGTGGATGGATTTGCACCATGAATATAGTGATCTAATAATGATGCTCAGCAGGATATTTGGCTTACCCCACTCTTACCTGTTTGAGACATGGATGTGGTACTTTGTTCAACATGTAGTAGAGGAGTTCAATCACATCGATTGGGCTAGATTGATTAGCGACAACCTTGATGAGCAGCTGAGGAATCTGGAGCATACGAAGAAATTATTTACGAGCTCATATGTGATATACATGCTGGCACGAAACATTAGGTATGAAGGACTGAGGTACTAGGGAGTCCTCGAAAGTGGGAATCCAAGTTTAAGGGTCCATGACTATTACCCACAGCTGCATCTACAAGCCATAGATGAGTACACCTGGGATAATGATGCATTTGCAATGCACATCGTGAGAACCTTGTAGAAGGGATTGCATATGAGATTGTCTTCTGAGGCAATGAAGTTGGTGGAAGAATTTGGAGCATGGTTCATCCAGTTTCCCACCTTCTCCTATATCAGATTGCAAGGATTTTCTGAATAGCCATTCAAGCTTCCACGGTACCCTACTGACAAAATGGTCTTGTTGGAAGTCACCTGATAGTTGATAGCCTATGAAAAAGTCCCGAAGAATAAGAAGAAGTTGGGACTGGAATTCCCATTGTCCATTAGAAGTGATGGAGTTGAAGTGTGTCCTTGTCTACCAGTAGCTGAGAGGTCATCTGATGAGATGAAATTCATTCGTCTACCACTCTATCTAGGAAGGCTAGATTTTGACCCATATAATAAGATTAGAGTAGTGGCAGGGATGAGGCATCAACACAAGGCTCACCTTGAGGACTTTTGGGAAAATGTGGTTGATGAAAATGAGGTCAGGAAGAGGATGTGCTCCAGATTACCCTTGGACCTGATCAGGGCATGTAGGATTATCCATGTTCCTAATCAGATGGAAGAGGACCTGAATGTGCTCTAGAGAGGCTTTAACCCAGATAAGGAAAAGGTCATTCATCCTTACAATTGGCAGAGAAAGGAGATTGTGGATCTTGATGTATTGACAAAGCCAGTTGTGGACTTCACAAGGTGATGGGTAGAATGACAACTTGACAGGATGACTTTGTCAAAAGAATATTGGACCTACAAGTTGATAGGTCATCCATAGCCGTGAGATGAGAGACCAAGGCAGCAATTTGGAGGAAGAGTAGAAGGAAGAGACATCCCATCAGGTAGTGCGGAACATAGTAAGGAGAAGGGTGCAACTCATGAAATGCATAGAAAGAGGAGATTGGATCTTCATGTTGAAGAACCACAATAGGAGATTAAGGTCTGAGGATGCACCATCTTCAGCTAGCCGGACTCCTAGTGTGCAAGAAATTAGAGCATTCACACAACAGGAAGAAGAAGAAAATGAAAGAAGAATGCAACAAGGAGAGAAACACATGACTAGGCTGATACAAGATAGATTGAGCATTAATGCCAATGAGAGGTTCATGCTAGGAAGAAGCAGAGAACATGATGTGACAACATAGGAGAGTCTGGGTGTCTTCTTTAGGAAGATAATTGAGGAAGAAATTCCTGAGGTAGAAGAAGAGGCCCAAGTGGCAGAAGAGGAGATTCCCATGACAGAGACACTTGCTCCTAAAGAAATGACAGAAAGTCCTGGAGCTAAGGAGATTGATACCAAAGCAGTACAAGGACATGAATAGTTAGCAGTACAGAGGGACCCGAATAAAAATGTTCTAGAGTGGCTTAGGTAGATGATTCAAAGAAGCCAAGAAAAGGAGATAGTTCCTACAATTGAGTTACACGAGATTCTAGATCAAATTGGCCGATCAAGAGAAAATGGAAAAGCTAAGAAGTTCACCAAGGTTGTGAGAGGAGAATTCAAATCCAGAATTCTACATATAGCAACTCTAGCAGTCGATAAGACCAAAGATCAAATTTCTCCCGAAGAGTATCACATAACAGAGGTTGATCTTGGTCAGGCCTCCCGAGCACAAGTCATGGAGGAATTTGATGATTTGACACAAGCTGTCAAGGATAAGATGAGGAAGTTGAAAGAAAAATATCATAGGAATAAAGAAGAGAACATGGCTTTATGTGCATACATTGATAGCTTACCTCACCCAGTTCGAGAAGAGGATCCGTCTTTCATTCCACCAACAGTTGTTCCAACCGAGTCAGTTGAGGCCATTGATGAGATTAGGAGGATTACACAGGGTGCAAAGACTTGGATTAAAGGGATTGAGGATGAGGCCTACATCCATGCTGAGGATTTAGCTTGAATTCACAATAAGGCATTGGCCATCCTTTCTCAAATTCATTGCATAGAGGAGACTTGGGAAGATGAGCATATTTATTAGGATGAGGCAATCTCTGGCTTGCAGGAGCTGATGGAAACCCCTAGGAAAATCTTGATTGATGGAAAGGTCATCGGAGAAGGAGCATATGATTTCTCTTGGTGGTATTGTGTAGTTCTCCTGGCAAAGGACATGTTTGAACATTTCAGTGAGGAGTCAGCTCATTGAAGGGGATAGTTGAGAATATCCGGTAGTAGCTCTCCAATACCATTGCATCACTGTGGTTGCAAAGGTTGGCCGAGGAGGAAATAACAATGGACAACATGAAGGAGAAATTGGAGGATTTCTTTAGGCTTAATTCTTTCATAAAGGATGATTTTGAGAACCTCTCTTCCTTCTCAAGCAACATGCACATGGCTCAGGATCTATTGCTACAATGGGAGGACAACCTGAAGAGATCAGAAAGAGCAGTAGTGGCACTGGGATTCAAATAGGAATCAACACCTAGTGTCAACATTGATGAGTTGGAGGCCATATTGGGTAGATTCCAAGAATTCAAACACAGAGGTCAAAGGTAGATGCATTTAATGGATAGTGGGCATACATGTAATAGTCATTTATGACACCTCACTCTCTTCTTGAGCATGCACACATAGTGGGCATTTATTACCCACTATGGTAGTGGTTTCTTCCTTGCATTAATTTAGATTCCCTTTTCTGTGCCCTAACCCTAATTAGGGATGAGGTGTCAAAATTTGGGCCATTGGTTATTGTTTTGATCCGGGCCTTTAATTGTTTTCGAGGACCTATATAAAGGCCTCTTCTTCTCATTTGTAAGGGAGCGAGTTTTGAGATTGTTTCTTATGAGCTATTGAGACAATAAAATTTTCATTGAAGTGTGGTGATCATTTGACGTGTCTTAATGCTTTCTTGGTTTCATAATTCTCTCAATTAGATTAAGTTTAGTAGATAAAGTGTTGTGAATATTTTGGAGAATATGATGATGTTTTGATGTGTTTCTTTGGTTCATACTTTTGACGTTTTAGTGATTCTAAATCATCGTGAAAAGTTAGCCTGAACCGCCACCCATGTGCCTAAATCTAATCATTCGTACAAACTTTTGAAGTTTGCACCAGTCCACGTGTAGTTTTAACTTGACTTGGTGAAGCGAGACTTGGTAATTGAGGAACTTGTCCATCAACCTACTTTCCTTGGCAATCATCACCCTTAAGATTAGATTTGGATCTCTGAACCCCAAACCCCTTTTATTTTTGCATATCTAGTGGAAACGCAAAAAATAGTACTTAATTGAGAATATTTTGATAGTACCCATATTCATCATGACATAAAGGATTGAAAAATGTAAGGCCCCTTGTGATCATCAGAAAATCACATCAACACTGAGCTTATCCATAAGTCGAGGAACCTTGGAAGTTACTGTATGATCTTCTTGCAATCTTAGCATACGCAACACTTTGTTCAAGAGAGGATAAGATATTTTGGTATTTTTTTTCTACTGTTTGGTGAGTCATAAAACACGCATCAACAAAAACTAGCGCTAGAAGGAGGGTCAATTGAAATTCATTTTTGGAACAAGTTAGAAAATAGGAGCATTGGTGACATGCACACCCTCCATCATCGCGCCATCAATAGAAACTGGTGCTAGAAGGAGGGCCTATACTGCAAGACATAATTTTGCATGTCATGAATTGATATGGTGTTTCCGCATAGAGACATCATACTAGTCTTACAGCCTAACCTTGGATTTGGAGACAACCAAGAGGACATCATCGTAGGATTGAACTCGCTCACCTGGAAAGTTAAGAGAAGTGCTGCTAAGTACATGTGAGTGAGCTTTGTGTTAAAAGGAGAAGAAGAAAAGGCTCAAAGAATCGAAGCATTTGTTCAAAGAGCATTGGTTATTTAGAGGAATCAATAACCTTTGGCACCTATAAGAAGGTATTAAAGTAGATTTCACATACTGGAGCGCATTAATTCATTCTCACTTGAGGTACACCAAAGAATCTTGAGATCCACTCTGGGAGGAAAAAGAACTAGAAGAACTAAATTTTGATCCAAAGCCTAGGTGAGGGAAAAAAGAAGCATCTACAAGTTAGAAGTCACCAAGTGTAGCTAATCTTATGAGACAATTCCAAACTCTGCCACAACAACATTAGACACAAGGGACCACTCAAGGAGTTCAACAAGGAGCTACACAAATTTAATATTGATAGTACAAATACCTATACAAGCCATTGTACCTGTAGCTACCCAACAACAAGTTCCAGTAATGGCACAGTAATGGTGACCACAAAATGCATCACCTTTTCAACATTTGCTACTTACAATCATATGCCAAAGAATCCTAAGCATTTCTTCTCTAAGTTCTTTGTGAACGACGTCAACTGCACTGTTGATGAACATGTAAAGATTTTCAAAGATGCTCTACAAAACATAAATGTTCAAGATGAAGATGTGGCATGCCGATTGTTCCTATATTCATTAGGTGAACAAGCATTTTATTGGTATATTAATTTACCCGCAAATTCAATCCAAACATGGCAAGAGATGAAGGATGCATTCTTGGGGAAGTTCAGATTGCCTATCACACCTGCTGAATTGTATAGGCAATTCATTGAGATAAGAAGACAAGAGCATGAACCTATTGGTGCTTTCAAGAACATATTTTAGAGGGCCTACTCTAGGCTACGTGATCCTTTCGGCATAAATGATGATGCCGCAAGGCCTATTTTCTATGCAGCCTTGGATTGTTTCATGTCTATGTTCATCCAGAAGACCCATCTGCCCCTGCCAATTTAATCCAAGCATATGATGAAGCTGAGAAGATTGGTTTATAGTCACCATCAACCACTGTTAGAGCACCTGGTTACTTTGGGAATGCTAATACATTGAATCAAGGGATATTGAACTATGCTCCTACTTTTAATCCCATTCCTACTCCTAATTAGCTAGTGCCGCATCCAGGAGCTCTGATATCTCATGCAACACCCGCACAACCCATCTACCTTTAGAATACGACCACTTCCATAAGGACATAGAAAGAACGAGATGAAATGAAAGACTTAATAGAACAATTAAAGAAGTTGTCTACTGAGGTTACTTACCTTATAAATCATAATAATCAATTGCAAAATTCACAAAGAAATTATCAGTCACATTAAGGAAATAATCGAGGGTATCAAGGAAATCCTTCGGCTCACCATGAGAATCACCAAGATAAAAATCAAGGATACCAGAACAATAATCAAGGTTATCAAGAAAGTAATTCTAAGTATCGAAACAACAATCAAGGGTACCATAAGAGATCATGGAATACAAATCCAAACAATGGCAGAGTTCCTTCACCATTGGACAATCCACCAGCTTCTGAAAGATGACCTGCTGACAAAGTTTCCCTAGTAGAAGCAACATTGTCTGGATGGTGTAGACTGCATGAAACTAATCAACATTCTTAGTTACAATGCCAAGAGTTTCAAAGAGTAGCTGATATATTCAAAGGAGAAGTAAGAAACACTAATGCACCTAAAAATCCTCCACCTATAGGCTATGAGTTAGTGCTTGCTCCTAGATATGACCAGGCATTGGTCTTTGATGATTTCAAGTTTCCACCTCCTGATTCTTAGGATTACATGCCTATACAAACTAATCAAAAATTCCTGCCTGCATAAGAAAATGGTCCCGTGGAGGCACCATGATATCAAGTTCCACTAGAGAATCAGCTTCCACCTATTTATCCAAATGAGCCACTACAGAGGGATGTATTTTTTTCCCTCCACTTTACAACAGTATCCTAGTAGGAGTAAGTGAAGTTCAAGCTTTTCAACAAACATCTGGAAATTCTCCATTGAGGACTTATCAGAGAAATTATAGAAATATGAGCCATTGATAACGTCAACTCCTCCACATCCCAATGCTAGTAATACTCCAAGTCCTCTCAGGGATTCATTCAAGTATCGACAACCTGGTGGTGCACAAGGAGAAAGAGGACAGTCTTTCGCAACTAATGCTCCACAAAATCAAAAGGGGCAACTTATGGTGCAGTCTATTATACAACATGGAGAGCAAAGACAAAATTGAGAACAAGGACAAAAAGAAAATTCTCCTAGGGAGGAATTCAAGAGGCTGAGCTCTTGCATACTAGAAGAATTCAAGAAGATAAAAGTGAGTCTACAACTATATGAACTAATGAAAATTCCTAAGATAAGGGACACATTTTTGGGGAGTTTGAATGATGCACCTCCGAAGATCATCTCGTAGAATACCTCATACCCACCCAGAGGTCCCCCTAGAAATCATCAATCTAGTTTTGCACAAAACATGAATGTTGTTGAAAATGCACAAAGTTCAAGCTTCATCAGGATGGTGCAAAATTTTTCTGAGGAAGGAATCTTGCAAAATGACCCTTCACTTCAAGGAGAAGAAACAACCAGAGATCCCACCGCTCTTGTAGAACAAACAACAAGTACTATTCAGAATGTGAACAACACACAACATAATGGGAACAATAGGGAATTTAATCCTAGAGCACAAAAACTCATAGTTTTCTACCAGGGAAAGGAAGAGTTTGCCCCTTTCCTTGTGTCAGTCTGGATTTTTGGAAAAATGTTGCATAATTGTCTAATTGACTCTGAAGCATCAAGTAATGTAATGCCCCTTGACATATATAGAAAATTGGGATTAGTCCCATTACAAACATATAAGAAGGTGACTCAGCTGGATAAAATAGAAGTTCCAGTTGTAGGAGAACTAAATAATATTCATATGCAATTGGCTTCAGATCCATGAGTTCAGAGCTGCATTGACATATTAGTTGTGGAAATTCCAGAAGGGTATGTAATGCTTTTAAGTAGAGAATGGGAAAGGAAATTGAATGGATACATAGCGATTGACTTTTCACACATGTGGCTCCCATGGAGAGGAATCCAAAATCAGATAAGGATAGAGAGCACACCAAGGGTCCGATTATTGATAACTAAATATGGAGAAGATAATGAGATCCTATTCATGGAAATGAGTCCAGGCTCTTATTCACCTAAAAATGGGGAAATTTTGATGTTACAAGGTTACAACCAAGGAGGATGCCCAAACATGATGCCCAAGTTTGCAAATGCACCAACTAATGATAATTCAAAATCATCAATAACTAAAGGAATATTTGAAAATTTCAGGAATTTTTTCTTGAAGAGTGTTAAACAAGAAGTTGAGCTAGGGAAAGATGCTCATATTCAAAATCTATTACTACCTAATTGGTGTAGAATACATAATGCTTTTCATTCTGAAATATCATGCAAAATGTTTAGAGCTACAATTGCACAAGTTTCAAAGATGGTCCCACAAGTGTCAGTGGCATGAAATTTTGAAGAAGTTGTCGATGTGGAATATCCAAGTCAAGTAGCGACCTCAGAACCACAGTATAAAGAAGTTAAAAAAGATGAGAAGAATTTTTTTGAAGAAGAACATGAGAAAAAAACCAAGAAATTAAAAGGTGAAACTTATGGTACACAAGCTGACGATCAAGTCTAGACTCTATCATTTGATGGGTCAAAATCAAAGAAAGGAAGTGGAGCCAGCGTTGAACTTGTTAGCCCAACAAGGGAAGCCTATCTCATAGCACACAGATTGTAGTTTCCTTGCACAAATAATTTGGCTGAGTATGAATCACTAGTTATTGGTTTTCTCCTCGCTATCCAAAAAGGTGCCAAGATCCTATACGTGCGTGGAGATTTAGACATAGTGGTAGGACAAGTTTGAAAATAGTATGCATGTCATGATAAAAGACTGGGTTGTTATCACAACATAGTTTGGGATTTTATTGAAAGCTTTGATACTCTCAACATTAAAAGAATAAATCAAATGTGCAATCCGGTTGCAAATTCATTAGCTCAATCTGCAAGTTCTTTGGAACCATTAGCCATGGATTGTGTGAAGAAGCTCATAGTTGAATTGACTTTAGTGCCATCTATTTTGGACAACATAACAAACTTCCAAGTATTTAAAGATGATAAGCATATCCTTGATTTCTTGACAAGCTCAATGGTCTTTGAAGCACAAGTCATTGAAGAGGGAGAACCACAATAAGCTCAGTTTGAAATAGATGAGATAATGAATTTGAGGAAAAATACTATTCCTAAGGGGATGATTGAGCTAGAAAGAATTTTTTATTTAGACAGATTGAGTGCCCTCAAGTATCAGACAACTGAAGGAGGGGAATGTGAAAAAGTGAACTTAGGGACTAAGGAGAATGTCAAGAATGTTTTAATTGGTAAAGTTTGCACTCCTCGGGAAAAGAAAGATATTCTGAATCTTATGAGGGAATTCCAAGATGTGATTGCATGGGGATATGAAGATTTAAAAACTTATGATACCTCCCTCATCACACACACAATTCCATTGAATCCAAATAGTAAACCATTTCGGCAAAGGCAGAGACCGATAAATCCCTTGTTAGAGCCACTAATCCACCAAGAAGTGAAGAAATTGCTTTCTGCCAGAATAATTTTTCCAGTCAGACACTCGACATGGCTCACCAAATTAGTTCCTATTATAAAAAAGAGTGGAGAAATAAGATTGTGTGTGGATTTTTGTAATCTTAATAGAGATTCAAAAAAGGACAATTATCCAGTGCTGTCACTAGATGAAGTGATACAAGTTGTGAATGGATCCCAAATGATGTCATTTTTAGATGGTTATTCTGGGTATAACCAGGTGATGGTAGAAGAAGAAGATAGATTGAAAAATGCATTCACCACTAAGTGGGGCACATTTCCATACAAAAGAATGCCCTTTGGTTTGATTAATGCTGGAGCTATCTTTTAGAGAGACATGGACTATTCTTTCAAGGATTTGGTCGGTAAATGCATTATTATATACATGGATGATCTCATTGTATTTTCTCAGCGCAGAGAAGATCATACGACTGATTTAAAGAGAATCTTTCAGAGATGTAAAAGATAAGAAATTTCATTGAACCCAAAGAAGTACATGTTTGCAGTCATCGAGCAAAAATTATTGGAACATGTGATTTTAGAGCGTGGAATCTCAATTGATCTTGAGCGCATCGAAGCAATTTCAAAGTTGGGGCTACCAGCTAGTCAGAAAGAGTTAAAGTCATTCTTCAGCAAAATCAACTTCATAAGGGAGTTCATATCAAGATTTGCAAAAATTATCAAGCCACTAAACGACATGTTGAAGAAGGGTGAAAAGATCGATTGGACACCTACAACAAAGAGGGATTTCGAGGAAATAAAGAAAGCAATTGTGGATGCTCTTGTTTTGATCAGTCCATATTACACTAGGCCATTCTACATCTATTCATTTGCATTAGAGCATACCTGTGCAGCTATCCTTACTCAAAGGATGGAGGAGAAAGATCAACATCCTATTGCATTCATGAGCTCACCATTGAAGGATGTAGAATTGAAATATCCAAACATAGAGAAGCAATCCTATGCTTTGGTGAAGGCAATCAAGAAATTTTGACATTATATTTTGAGAAGCAAGGTTTATGCAATTGTCCCAGATGAGGTAGTGAAGACACTATTGATGCAGAATGAATTGGGAGAAAGAAGAGTAAAATGGATATCTATCATTCAAGAATATGACATGGAGATACAACCTATGAAGCTAGTTCAAGGACAAGCTCTGACACAAATAATTGCAACAACTAGTCCTAGATTGGTCCAACAAGTAAATGTGATGGAAGACGTATGCCCAGATGAATGGTATGATGACATTATTTACTACCTCCTAAATCAAAAATCTCCTACGCATCTAAATTCTATCCAAAAGCGTGCCTTGAGAATGAAAAGTCAACAATTTATGCTTCAAGGAGCAGTTATATACAGGAAGAATCATGATGGAATCTATTTGAGATGTGCGGGAAAATAAGAAGTGAAATAGATCCTTGAACATTTTCATAGGAAGTATGGGACCAGTCACGGAAGTAGTCTCTCTATGGCCCACCAAATTTCAAGGGCAGGATATTACTAGACCACATTGTTTAAAGATGCCTATGAACATGTGAAAACATGTCACACATGTCAAGTAGCCACAATGTGTGAGATAAATCATGCAATGCCTTTGCAACCTGTTATTGAAGTAAGACCTTTTGCAAAGTGGGGGTTACATTCTATTGGTCCAATTAATCCACCCTCTTCAGGACAACATAGGTACATCCTGGCTGCTACTGATTATTGTACTCATTGGTCAGAAGCTCAAGTACTAAATAATTGTATGGCAGAGGTTGTCATCAAGTTCCTTGAAGAAAACATTATCACGAGATTCAGATATCCACATGCTCTTGTATGTGACAATGGTACTGCATTTAAATCTCTAAATTTTTCAAACTAGGCGTTTCATTATGGGATCACCCTAAATTTTTCATCAAATTACTATCCACAAGGGAATGGATTAGCTGAGTCAACAAATAAGAATCTTTTAAGTGCTATCAAGAAGTTATTGGACAAAAATCCCAGGGATTGGCATACACAGCTGAGGTTTGCACTTTGGGTAGACAAAATAAGAATCAAGATCTCTATAGGGACGTTTCCCTATCATTTGGTTTATGGTCAAGATCCAATTTTTCCTATTCAGTTGAGGATCCTGACATTACAGTTTATGCATGAATACATGGAAGGAGAAGACATAGCACACACATGCTTGACACAGTTACTACTCCTGGAAGAGAAAAGAGATCAAGCACTGGAAAAGTTTGCAAAACATCAAGTTGTGGTAAAAAGATGGTTCGACAGAATGGCTAGGGTTAAGGATTTTTGAATTTTAGATTTGGTACTTTGTTGGGATAAGGCCCATGAAAAGAAAGGTGACCATGAAAAGTTTGATAATCTATGGATGGGACCTTTTCAAAATTTTGAGATATTGGGAGATAATGCATTCAAGCTGAGAACTCTGATAGGAAAGGAAGTCCTGTTGCTTGTCAATGGACAATTCCTCAAGCATTATTTCTGCTCTTAGGTTTCCTTCTAGAAGTTGTAATACCCCAAAATTGGTATCTTGCTATCCTAACCAATTTTGTTGCATTTAATCTCATTCTATCAATTTCTAATCATCAAAGTCCTATTGTACTAGGCAATTCTATCTTCTGATTGACTCTACTTGACTTAGTGTCAAATGCAGAAAACCTTAAATTTACATCGATCACATATCATATTTAATTCCTAAATATCGACTATAATTGGCTAAATAAATCCTATGATCAATTAATTTAATTACAAAGTCCTAGCACTTTAATTAAATGAAATCCACCCTCTTTAGCTAAAACACATGAAAAAGGAATTAAATAAATATTTAGTTTTAAATAAATATCCTCATCTCAATAAATGAATTTAATCATTCAAATAATTGAGAAAATCCACTTATGAGGCAATATTGTATTTATTTAAATTAAATATTCTCTCCAAAATCTTCTCTATAGTTCAGAAAAAGGAAACTTTGAGTTAATTGGAATTTAAAAATGCAATAAAATAGTTAAAGCTCCACACAGGCAAAAAAACAAAACGTGATTGTCTCCTTGCTAGAAACTTTCTATTCTAAACTGATCTCTCATTCAATCTTCACCGTTCATCTGATTCAATCTCGACCGTCAATTGAACCTAGGATTCTATAAAAGAACCCTCATTTCTCATTCAAAGGATACAATTTCTCGAGCAACAAAGTTCTATCGCATTATTATTGGAATTCATCTGCATTCAAAGCTTTCATTCTTAGCATAATATTCATTTCTTGATTAATATATCATGTTAGATTAAATATGCACTTTATTTCTTAATCTAGTTTACTTTCATTGTTATTAGATCAATACTCATGTTTCATTTCTAGATCAATCTTGCATACTCATTCTAGGATAATCTACATTGTGCTTTCAGTTAAATCCCCCATTCTAGTGTTAGTCTATGGTTACAAAACTCTTGATTTTGAGAGCAATTACAAACCCTACATAGATAGGAGGCAACAGGTCAAATCATCCAGACAAATGAGATGAATAATCTCATATTCATTCTTGGTTGCAACTAGTGAACATTGACTATGTTCAAGTGTGAGGCTAAATCAGAGGCTCATATTTAGCTTACACATTTTTGGTGCCCACTGTGGGACATCAAATCAATTTCTGGTCTCATCATATTTCATCATATTTTATAGTTTCTGTCAAAATTTTGCATTTTGTCTATGCATCTGTACATCCCTATACAGATTCTCACACAAAGATTCTAATTGTATTACGTGAATTTGTGTTGGTCTTAGCACTTCCTCATGTGAAAAAGTTGTTTTCTCGTGCGGGACTATGCACAATCTCTTGTGAAATTTTGACACCAGAGACTTAAAAGTTGCAGATTTGTACTTTCAGCATTTGTTTTCTGACACTTACTATTTTCTGTGGATTTTCTTGATTTTGCTTTTAGGAAATAGTGTAATACTAGATTGCAAAGCTTTGGACTTGAGGTGATTTTCTACAATCTCTATAACACTTCAATTTTGGACATTAAAATGAATCTCTCACATGTTTGCCTTGAGTGTTTCTTTCTTTGATAAATCACACTTCGATTTTGTGCTCTAAAAGGAATCTAGATTTACTTTCTGCATATATGTTCCACATAGTAAATAGGCCCTATGAACACTATTTGTGGCATTCTTGAGAGAGTGGACTTCATTCACTTGTTTTACTTGCGAAGCTCTTCTTGAAGATAGATCCCCTTGTAGGTAAGGAAGGAGTTGTTATCATCTCATGATCTTACTTGGTTTTTGTCTTCAATCTTTGGTGGTACTTTCTCTCTTGGTCCCACTTAGAGAGATCGGTAGCCATTGTTGTTGACATACAAACCTTGGTGAGGTGATTTCAATTTAGCTATGTCTGGGTGAGGTGAAGAGGCTAGAGGATTATGCTATGTTCCCTTTTGGGCACATTAGAAACTCAGATCCTTGAATCTGAGCTAAGTTCCCATGTGGTCCTTTTTGTGAGTCTCCTTATTAGAGAGGGTTAACTGTAATGGACATTCCCTTTATTGGGTAAACCACATGGATGGAACCTCAAGTGGTAATAGCCATTTTTATCATGGTAGTAGCAGCCACTATATAAATGTCCTTGTGGAAGAAATATCCATGGGTGTAGTTTCTTGTTGGGCTATCAGATCTCCTCAGCATCTCTGATTGATTAAATTCTTAGAATGTGTCAAAACCCTAGTGCACCTGGATTGGAGTTCGCCCTCTTGAGATTGCAAAAGTTGCGGAGTTGACCATTACTACGAACCATAGTGCAACCAACTTTTTTTTTTCTAGGACTATGTGCGTGATTGCAAAAAATTTTGAGAACATACACAAGTAGTATTCCTAAGGAGTAGAATACTATGTTACATATTCTTATTCATGTGCAAGGTTTCTTTGTCCCTTTCTCATTGTTTGAAGACATTGTTTTCTTGAACTCCCTGATTGTTGTTTTGCGTGCCTGATCAATGATAAAAAATTGTTAATGCATATAGTTGGTCATTTAGAAATGAATAGAAGTTGAGTTTTTTTATTTGAACTATCTGAAATCTATCTGAAAATTGGATATTATGTTAAAGAATAGCCAGTGCTATGTCTAAAAATTTGTCCCTACCTCAAAAATTGGTCCAAACTGTCAGATTCTATTCTTTTCCTACACAAGATTTTAGCTCCCTATGCACTTCCTTGTGTGAGACAAAAAATATTTGTGTGCAGTTTGGCATTTCCTCATGCAAGACTGCACTTCTTTGTGCAAGACTGTCCCTTTATTTTCAAAACAACGAGCTTAGTCCCGTCAACTTATCAATTTTCTATCTAATCTAGTTTTTGTCTAGGGTCTGTCTGCCTGTTTTCCTGTTGTCCACAGTCTGAAACTAGATGTCTCAGGATGAGAACCACATGATGACTGCTTAAACTCATCTTATCTCTCTATTATCTATCCTTTTTTACTATGCTTTTGTACCTTGCAATGTGATAGTCACATCTTAGTTGTTCTAGCCTTGCTCTCAATAATTCATGTCGGGTGCATTTCACTCATATCACTCTTTTCTATTCTGGAGACATATTTCTGAGCATAGTCCTAGTTCTCTCTTGTTACTTAATCTTTGTCTATGCCTATGACCACTCGAAGAGGCAAGGTGTTCCCTCCATGTCTCACCAGACGGGATAGAGGTAGACCTTGCAATTGAGGAAGAGGTCATTCCGAGCTTGCATTACAATCTGAGTGTTGTAGAGGATCTTCATGTTCTTCCTCTAAAATGTCCAAGGAGGAGTCCTTTCTCTCTCCTTCTCCTGTCATTCGACCTCATGTCCAACATACTTTTACTGTGAACTTCAATCAAGCTAGGAATCCCTTGTTTAGAGAACACCAAGACTCTAAAGAATCATCATCAGAGATTGATCCTTTTGAGGCACCAAAGGTTTCCTTTCCTGAGACTAATCCTTTTGTGACACCCAAGTTTTCCTTACAAGAGATTAATACTTTTGTGGAACCCAAAGTTTCCTTAGCAGCGACCTCTCATCATACTGAACCTCCTTGTACTAAGTCTATTCACACTATGCACTTGCACTTCAGCAAGATGGAAAACCAACATCAAGATGGTGAGTATAACAGAGCTCATGATCATGATCAGAATGATGCTCAAGACAACCAAGAAGAATTTCAAGCCCAGAGCATCTTTGAAATCCTTGGTAATGAAGATGAAGAGATAACCTCGCAAGACATTGAGGCTGCCTGATCCAACAAAAGTCTTCACAAAATGATGGAAATCTTGATGAAAGAAGAGAAAGAGAAATAATTTCTTGAACTGGCCAACCAAGGAGCCAAGTTACCCCCAAACTAAAAAGTTGAGACTCTCATAGTCAAAGAAGAGGAAATAGAGATGAAAAAAATGCATAAACTAGTTCAAGACATGCAAGACCAGATCCAACAACTCATGAAAACCAAGGAAAAACTGGAAAACTAGTTCACACTGGAAAGCATCTGTCCATTCCCATTTGACAAGAGTCTTAGCAAGCCGCCTTTTCCCAAAGGTGTAGAACTCCCTAAATATGATAAATACTTGGGTACCTCTAATCCTTAGGATCACTTGGGAGAATTTGGTGCTCTATCCATGGAGTTCATACATGATCAGACTTATCTCATGCATCTCTTTCTACATAGTCTGGGTGGATCTGCTATGGAGTGGTTCTCCCAACTTCCTACTCGCATTAAATATTTTGATGAGATTGCCAATCTGTTCCTCTAGCATTATTCACATAACATCCAGCATTCGATCAATATCTGTGATCTTTGCAATCTGAAACAATGATCTGGAGAACCTTTTTTGACATTTCTCCAGCAATGGAGATAACTCTATACCAAATATTCTCACAAAATACTAGAATCTGAGAAGCTTGATATCTTTCTAGACAATCTTCTTCCTGATTTTGGATACCAAGTACAACTGCAAGACCCTTTGACCCTTGATGATATGATCAAGCAGGCTATGAGAATAGAGGCATTTATGGTCAAGAAAGGAGAGCTGACCCTCCAAAAAGATAACAAGCAAGGGTCCTCCTCAAGCAAAGATAAGACTAAAATTTTCAACAAGAACCGGGATGTTGTGAATGATGGGGTTGTTGACAACATGACCCCAAAGCCTCCAAAGGTTTTTTTCAACCTCACCTCCAGTATGTAGGTAGCCAAAGCCACTAAGAAGGCTACGCCATATACTCAACAAACTTTGAAATTAGCCAGAAGCAAACCTTGGGCACCTTGACCTAAATGTGAGTTCACTTCCCTAGGGGAACCTCTTGACATGGTCTACAAGACTCTCTTGTAGAATCAAATACTCATGCCTCTAGAAAACTTGCATCCTTATGATCCACAACCATGCCCTACTTGGTGGAATGAATTTGCATACTGTGACTACCATTTGAAAAAGGGTCATAAAACTTCTAACTATATTCAACTTCGACATAAGACTCTAGGATCTTATCGATAATGGTGATGTTGTTGTGAGTGGTCATAAGAAGAATTTGGATCATCAAGCATCCAAAGACCCCTTCCCTCCTCATGAGAAGGGTGAGTCCTATAAGGCCAAGCATACCAACAACAAGGTCAACTATATGTACAATACTAATGAAAATGTTATTAAAATGGTTGAACTTGTTGATGTCGAATACTCTGATGTGATCACTATCAAAGGGAGAGAAGATGATCATAGACCCAAGGCTCCATTTTTCCTACGAGGCCCTATGTCTCCATCTTTTCAACCAGAATAGTCTCCGGTTCGTGTGAATGTTGTCACTCGATCTAATGCTAAGATCATTCTCAAGGGCCCTGAGCCTTCTACATCTGCACCAAAACAACTAGTAGGAAAATTTTATGTTGGCCCTACCAACAATAATTCAAAATTGGTCCCCACACCTACTAATGCTAACTACAGCATCCTAGACCAATTACAACATACCAATGCTCAGATCACTATCGTTGAGTTATTGAAGATCTCGCCTGCTCATAGGAAGATTCTAGATAAAGTCCTCGCTGAGGAAAATGTACCAAAAGATCTTGATCTCAACCAGTTTCAATCCATGGTGGGTCACTTGACCTCACCTCATTATCTTTCTTTCTCTGAAGAAGATGATCATTCACTAAGCCATCTGCACAATTCTCCCCTGCACATTGAAGTCATGATTGCCCAAAAGTGTGTCTATTGTGTTCTCATTGATAATGGCGCTAGTCTCAATATCTTCTCTACTAAGCTACTCCCCCAACTAGGTTATGATGAAGAATACATAGATGCTCACAAAAATATTACCATCAAAGCATATGACGAAGAAGAATGCAAATCCAAAGGTTTAGTGGTGTTGCCAATTCGAGTTGGACCTATCAAGAGAGATGTTATCTGTTAAGTTCTGGACATCCCTCTTGCATACAATATACTATTGGGGAGACTGTGGATCCACAAGATGCAAGTGGTCCCTTCCACCTATCACCAATTTATCAAGTTTCCATTTCATGGAGCAGAAGTGACTATACCTTCCAACACTAGCTATTCTTGCAACATGCTCACACAATCTGCTAACAGTTTTGTCCCAATAAATAGAGAGTCTACTAATTTTTTTGATGCCAAACTAAAAGAAATGGAAAAGACTCTAAAAGTTACAGATTTAGGCATGGGGGAATATCAGATGGAGCCTATTTTTTCACTGACAGCTTTACCTCTATCTCCGCGTTCCTACGGAAGGCCTACTGAATGCAAGAAACCTTCTGCCATATCCCCTCAAGTATTTTATGATGGCACCTTTGTATAGGCCACAAAACCATTAGAAGATGAGGATGAAAACAAAGCCATTACAACTTATATTTATAAAGGGAAAGACACACCTGAACAAGTCACCCAAACTCATGATATAGAACATGAACCAAACAGTGAAGGTTTCAAGCTCATCAAATGCTTCGGCTATAAAGGGAGTGGCCCTATAGGGGTGAATGATAATAGATTGCTTGAACCAATTGAGGCTACAGGATGATTGAAAAAAGACACCACAGGTCTAGGCTTCAAGAAAATCCCATTTCATTTAGGGATCAATAAATTTGTACCAGAACCAGAATATTTGCCATTATCTAGGGACGCTATTTCAGCTGAAAACTCAGAGGTTAGTTTAGATGAGGATACCTCTCCTTATCCTATTCCTCTAGATCTTGCCACGCTCTTCACAAAGCCAGATGATTTGGTGCAGCATGTCAGAAACCTTGAGATTGTTAGTGATTCTGATGACACCACCTCAATTACTCCATTGACATATGAACATTTGAGAAAAATGCAAATGGCTCACCCTAACTATCAACAAGAACTTTACATGTCGTCATCTTTTCAAGCATGGTTTCAACAAGAACAAAGCCAATAGAATATCAATGTTACAAGAGATGATAATGAGTTAGATGGTACAACAAGCATTGATGGGGTTCCCATATCAAGTATTATAGACTCACATGAGTATGAGTTTGATTCTCTATCTGGCGCAACTTCTGACAAGGATGTAGATACTGTACACACATTTGAAAACCTTCTCAAAGTAGGTGAAGGGTCTAGTATTAGGATGACCGAATGTGACTCCACCGATGTTAACATACCCTCTACTTTTGACGTGAGGTCTCGAAGAGATTCAAACACACCTTTGGATGAGATCACTTGAGGTCTCGACTTTCTTGTCTGCACTTTTGATGACTATACCATGAATGCACTTGAACCAGTCACTTCTCTTTCACTCCACTATTCTGAGCTAATAAAATGGAACCTCTCCTTTCCATCCAATGAAGTCCTTATGTTCTAGAATGACTACACTCTTTCTTGCTACCTTAATGTTGTCAAACCTGTAACGTCCTCCACCAATGAAGATAGAGTCAACATGGCTAAAGATGATATCAAGTATCTCAGTCATAAAATTAAAAGAAAAATAAATAGGTGCTCTGATGGTGAAAACCACATTGTGGCAGTGTCAGAGCGGAAAAAAGTAAAAAAGAAATATGTATCTGAGGGTGAAAACCTCTCTGAGGTGCCCGAGGATGAGATAATTGATACGCTTCTGAGTCATTTTCAAGAAAGATCTTCAATACTCATTGAGCCAACTCAACCAGTAAATTTGGGCATAGAAGCTGCACATCAGATCATTCATTTGGCACAATCCTTATTTGCAGAAGAGAAAAAGGAATTCACCAATTTCTTTCAAAGAAAGAAAATCAACTTTTCATGGACCTATTTTGATATGCCTAGATTGGATCCTAATCTGATCATGCATCACCTGTCCATTGCACCAGGCATCAAGCCTATCAAACATAAGCTTCATAAGATGCACCCACACATGGCACTTTTAGTCAAAGTTGAATTATAAAAACTTCTCAAAGCTGGTTTCATCAGAGAAATTGACTATGCAGAATGGATGTCCAATATCATTCCATTTACCAAACATGATAAATCTATTAGAGTCTGCATAGATTTTTGAGATTTAAACAAAGCTTGTCCCAAGGATGACTTCCCATTACTCAACATTGACATGATTGTAGACATGACCACAAGTTATGAAATGTATTCACTGATGGATGGTTTCTCTAGCTGCAACCAGATAAAAAATGCACCGAAAGACCAAGAAAAGATTTCCTTCACATGTGTGTGGGGAACTTTCTGTTGGAATGTCGTTCCCTCCAAGCTTAAAAATACCAGAGCTACATATCAAAGAGCTTTCACCTCTATATTTCATGACATGATGCATAAGATGATGGAAGATTATGTGGATGATACATTAGCTAAGAGCATGGAGCATAAAGTACATCTTGAAGATCTAGGTCCTATATTAGATCAAATGGAACAATTTAGTTTAAGACTCAACCCCAAAAAGTGTGCCTTCAGAGTCACATCTGGTAAACTATTAGGTTACATCATATCTACAAAAGGCATAGAAGTAGATCCAGAAAAGGTTCAAGCTATTATGGAGATGCCTCTCCATGCAACATCAGTCAAATGAGAGGACTCCAAGGTTGGTTATAGTCTATCTGGTGCTTCATTGCATAACTAACAGACAAGTCACAACCATTCACCAAGACCCTACATAAAGGTGTGACTTATGAGTAGAACGAAGACTGTGAGAAAGGGCTCCAATAGATCAAACAGTATCTTGCAAATCCACCAATATTAATGCCTCCTATTCATGGGAAACCACTCATTCTCTATATCTCTACTATAGACACATCCCTAGGTGTCTTACTGCCTCAAGAAGATTAGAACAACAAAGAAAGATCTATTTATTACATCAGTAGAACTCTGGTCTCTTATGAAATGAACTATTCTATCATTGAGAAAGATTTCCTAGCAGTGGTATTTGCTTCACATAAACTATGACACTACATGTTTTCTCACACTACACGTCTTATTGCTAAGATTGATCCATTAAAGTACTTGCTCAACAAAGTTTCCCTTACAAGTAGATTAGCAAAATGGGTCATGATACTCAGTGAGTTTGACATTGAGTATGTAGAGAGAAAAACCATCAAAGGAAAAGTGATCGCAAACCAGTTGGCTGATGCACCTATCACAGATTATCAACCATTGAGCATTGAGTTTCTAGATGAGTCCATAATGCTTCTCACACATCAGACATGGATTATGTTCTTTGATGGATCATTTACCCAACAAGGGTCGAGTGCCAAAATATTGTTCACTACACCACAAAGGTACTCTTTACCAAAGGCATACAAGATGTTATTTCCCTATACAAATAATATCACTAAGTACGAAGCCCTAATCAACGACATGAAGATAGCCATTGAATGATGAGTAGATGAACTAAAAGTCTTTGGAGATTCATAGTTAGTGATCGATCAAGTCAATGCCATCTATCAAACAAAAGATGAAAAATTGGTACCTTACAAATGGATGGTCGATGACCTAAGAAAGTACTTTGCACATGTCACTTTCTAGAAAATTCCATGAGTAGACAAAAAAGGAGCTGATGCCATGGTTACTCTTGCTTCCATGTTACAAATGTCATAAAATGACTTCTGACATGAATTCTTGGTGGAGACGTTATGCTACCCCACCCATGACAGTCTTGAATCTAGGATGGTCTATTCTGTCATTGGACATGATTCATCCCACTACCATCATATCTATTCCTACCTTCATGACCAGATTGTTTCGGATACTTACACCTAGAATGAGAAACATCACCTAATCCATAGTGCTTCATGGTATGTTATCATAGCTAATGACGAGTCTAAGTGTGCATTAGATGAGGTGCATGAAGGCATCTATGGATCCCATTCAATTGGTCTAACACTGTCTCGTAAACTTATTATAGGTGGTTACTATTGGCCAGATATGGAGAAGGAAGCTACAAAATATGCTAAGCCTTGTAAACAGTGTCAGCTTCATGGGAATCTGATTCACGCTCCCGCTAAGGAGCTAATTCCATTCATCACTTTTTGGCCATTTCAACAATGGGCCTTTGATTTGGTGGGTTAAATTCATCCCTCTTCATCAAATGGACACAAGTTCATTATCATTGCTATAAACTATTTCACTAAGTGGGTCAAGGCAGTACCTTTGACTATAGAAAATGGAAAATCTGTAGCCATGTTTATTCTAAATTACATCATCTACAGGTATGGTGTACCCTCCTCAATAATCACTAACAATGGGGGGAAATTCAAAAATAAGGATTTGAAAGAGCTGTTCTCTAAGTTCAAAATCACTCAGCACTGGTCTTCCATCTATTATCCTCAGGATAACGGATAGGCAGAATCATAAAATAAGGTGATCCTTAAGATCTTGCACCACATAGTCCACAAATCTGGTAGAGACTGGAACCTCTAGATTAACCCAACTCTATGGGCTTATCGAACAAGTATCCAAACACCAATAGGGGCCATGGCCTTTGCCTTAGTTTACGGAGTGGGTGATGTGTTGCCTATTGAGATCGAGATTCCTACTTTGCGAGTCTCTCTAAAAGGCCTCATCACTGATGAAGACATTAGAATATCCTAGCTACAAGAGCTAGAACTACTAGATGAACATCGACAAGTGGTGTTCGATCATCTTTGAGCATATTAGAAATGGATGTCCAAGAGCTACAATAAGAAAGTCAAACTGAGGGATTTCCAAGTGGGTGATCTCATTCTAAGAGAGAACCCTACGAATCAACAACAACGGATCTAGAAGGGAATGTTTACATCAAATTGGCTTGGTCTGTATATTGTTACTATAGTGTTTGGGTCTAGTGCATATCAACTCTCTACTACTGAAGGAGAACATCTCAAAGAGCCAATCAACACTCTACATTTGAAGTGATTCTATAGCTGAGACATCATCAGAATGCTCCATGTACATACATATACTCTAAGAAAATCCTAAAAATTGCAAAAAGTCCTGAAAAAATGATCATCTTAGTGAAAACCTAGTAAACAGGCACTTTGATGCATCAACTAAAAACATCAAAAGATAAAAATACAAAAAAAATTGAAAAACAAAAAAATGTGTCATTGATGAAAACCTGGTAAATAGGCATCATGGTAGAAAAAGCAATAAATTCATGCCAAGATGGTGAAAACCTGGTAAACATGCACCTCTTGTTCCTCAATGCTATACCTATCGCAGCACCGCTTGGCCCTGTACAATTGCTTTCATATTTTCCTGCTTTAGTTTGCTAGCTCATGCACTTTCTCTTAGTTATCTTCAAGATTATGCTTGACTCTACATGGATTGAAACTGGTCATACTCTAGGGGCAACCTTCTTGGTCTAGGGTGCATTTTCCTATCTTTTCAGAGGATCTTCCTCACATCAGTCATCACTGGTTCTCACTATGTCTGCCTACTGATTCTTAGCTATAAGATCTTCCTCGCATTAGTCACCAGTGGTTCTCACTGTGTCTGCCTACTGATGCTTAGTTATAGGATCTTCCTTGCATCAGTCACCAGTAGTTCTCATTGCCTCTTCCTACTAATGCTTAGCTATAGGATCTTCCTTGTATCAGTCACCAGTGGTTCTCACTGTGTCTACCTACTGATACTTCATAAGAACTATGATCTCTCCTTAAGGTTATCTCTTGCGTCAGTCACCAGTGATTCTCACTATGTCTATCTATTGTCACTATCCTGATAAGATTCCTCACAAATGCTATATACTTATGATTTGACATCAATCTGTTGAAACTAAAACTGACACAAGAGAGGGTAGGAGGGGCCAAGAAATGACACACCCTAACCTGAACCACCCTGCTCAACAACACGTGGAAGCAACAACAACACAGTTGGAGAGAGAAAATGTAGGATCATTCATATATTTACTTCAAATTGATTCATACATGCTAGGCTGTAAGGCCTTCCTGGTTTTGGCCAAGTATTACAATGAATTACAAAAGTCCTTCAACATGTGAGGATCTATAAATAATCTCTAATCTTCTATCTTCTACCAAACTTACTCCACCCAAAAATGACTCCCTAAACTCTAATTAAACAACTATATTTATACAAGAGGCTACCAAATTGAGTTGACCTTCAGATCCAAAATCAATGGAAGGAATGGTTAAATTAGGAACTGAGCAACACAAACAAACTCAAATCTATTTTTGGTGACACAGGATTGCTAAGGACCCGAGATGCTCCTACATCAGACACCTAGTGTTATTTGAAAATGATTCTCTGAATCATTAATTAGGTATGATCTGAGCTGCATCCAACTCAGACTGTGAAATCCATGAACTTTCTTCAATTGGTTTGTTCTTCCACTTTACCAGATATTCCATATACTATTTTCCTCTTGTACTTTTGCCAATTCTCTATTCCAAAATGTGCTCAACCTCTTCATTCTACTTCTTAAGATAATCCATCAGTACTGCCATGTCTTTTTTAGATTCATGAAATTCATACAAATTAGAAATGTTGAATATAGGTGAAATATCCATGTCATCAGGTAGGTCAACTTCATATGCATTTCCATTGTCAAATTTCCTCAAAATCTTACAAGGTCCAAACTTCTTCATCTTCAGCTTCCCAAATGTTCCAATAGGAAATCTGCCTTTCTTCAAATGAACCATTACTTCATCACCAACATCAAAAGTCTTATGTATTCTTGATCTATCATCTCTTTCTTTGTATTTCTAATTACTCTTTTCCAGTTTAAGCTTCACATCTTCATGCAATGTCTTCATGTACTCAGCAAATTTTACTGCTTCAACACTTCTCTTTCTTTCATCATCAATGTCTCTCAAATCAGATATACCTCTCGATCGTATGTCATTTACAATCTCAAAAGGTGTTTTTCTAGTACTCCTATTCATTGAATTATTATATGCAAACTCTTCTTGTCCCAACATAGAATCCCAATTACCTGGTGTGTCTCCAACTAAACATCTCAAAAGATTTCCCAAGCTTCTATTCACAACTTTTGTCTGTCCATCAGTTTGTGGGTGAAATGTAAAACTATATTTCAACTCAGTACCCAAATTTCTCCAAAGAGTCTTCCAAAAGTATCCAACAAATTTACTATCTTAGTCAGAGATAATACTCCTCGGTAATCCATGCAATCTGACAATTTCCTTAAAGAAAAGATTTGCTACATGTACTGCATCCGATGTCTTTCTACAAGGTATAAAATGTGCCATTTTAGAAAATCTATCCACAACAACAAATATAGAATCATTACCTCTTACTGTCTTCAGTAACCCAAGAGCAAAATCCATACTGATGTCAATCCAAGGTTTCTCAAGTACAATAATCGGTGTATAAAATCTAGTATTCTGACTAACTTCTTTTGCAACTTGACAAACTCCACAACTTTTCACAAATTTCCAAACATCTTTATACAACTAAGGCCAAAAGTATTTCTCCTTAAGAAAATTTAATGTCTTATCAACACCAAAATGTCCAGCCAAACCACTACTATGTTTCTCTTTTATGAAGATTGGGCATTGCTAAGATGGGGGGACAATTATAGAGACATGAACCAATCATCCTGTTAGGAATGAATGCTAAAGTGTTTGGCACCCATTCTGTAGCAATTGTTGTTGCATTCATGACTATGATTGTCATTGATGTCACTTAAAGTTCTTTCAATACTAGTTATCAAGAGACTTACCTAGAATAGAGACAGCATTCAGTGCTCTTAGTATTCACCCTAAATTATCAAGAAGCATTAGTGTGAGCGGAGATTAGGCTGGCAGCAACAGATCTAGGAATGAAGAAGACAAGAAGATTGAAGAAGGTATTGCCTTGCTTGTGAAAAGAGAACCAGATGGTAAGAAAATTTTTAAATGTTGGACTTGTCAAGAATATGGTCATTTTGCATCTAAATGTCCTAAGAGAGTTAAGATGTACATAAATAATTTCAAGCCTAAAAGATCTAAGGAATGTTATTATGCTAATGATGAAGACCTTGAAGCTAGTATTGAAAGAACTTTAAGTGAAAGTGATACCGAGAATAATGATGAAATAGGATTTGTAGCAATTAAAGAAGAAAATTTTGAAACTAATGTTAAGGAAGAAAAAGCCTTAGTTTCCCAAGTTGAAAAGAAAGTTGATTGGATTATAGATAGTGGTTTTTCACATCATATGACTGGAGATATGAAAAAGTTCATAAAGTTTAACAATTATGATGGAGGAGTTGTTAGAGTTGGTAACAATGCACCTTATTTGATTAAAGGTATAGGATCTATTAATCTTGATGGAAAGACTAATACTGATGATGTTTACTTTATTGATGGATTAAAACATAATCTTTTGAGTGTTGGACAGTTAGTTGATAAGGGATATCAAGTTTGGTTTACTGAGAAAACTTGTGTGATAAAAGATAAAGATGGAAATCTTATTGGAACTGGATCTAGAACCAGAGGTAATGTATTTCAGTTGAATCCTACTGAGATGACATGTTTGATTACTAAGATTGATGACAGTTGGTTATGGCATAGAAGGTTTTGTCATATAAACTTTGATAATATTGTGAAATTAAGTACTACACTTGCAGTAAGGGATTTGCCTAAAATTATGAAGCCTACTAACATGATTTGCAAAGAATGTGTGATGGCTAAGTAGAAGAGAAGTTCATTTTCTAGTAAGAAGTTCACATCGGCAGAGAAGTTGGAGATTGTTCATACAGACTTGAGTGGTCCTACCAGGACTAGAGGATTCTATGGAGAAAGGTATTTTATGATTCTTGTTGATAATTTTACAAGAATGATGTGGATTGCATTTTCGAAAGAAAAATTTGAAGCATTTGATAAGTTTAAGATCATTAAGAACAAAGTTGAGAATGAATCTGGAATGAAGATTAAATGTTTGAGATCTGATAGAGGTGGTGAATTTACTTCTAGAGAGTTTAACACTTTTTGTGAAGTGAATGGTATTAAGAGATAGTTTTCAGCCCCTAGAACACTTGAACAAAATGGTATTGCAGAAAGAAGAAATAAATTAGTGACTAAAGCAACAAGAGCTATGTTATTTGAGAATGATTTAGTGAAGACATTTTGGAAAGAAGTAGTGAATACAACAGTATATACAATGAACAGAGTAAAAATCAGAGCAGACACAGACAAGACACCTTATGAATTATGGTTTGGACATGCACCCTCAGTTAAGTATTTTAGAATTTTTGGAAGCAAATGTTATATAAAGAGAGATGATGATATTGGAAAGTTTGATCCTAGAAGTGATGAAGGTATTTTTCTTGGATATTATTTGAGGATAAAACCATATAGATGTTACAATAAGAGAACTAAAACTATTGTTGAGAGCACAAATGTTAAAGTTGATGAAAAGTTAAAAATTCAGGAAAGAATGCTTGATTATGAATCTGATGAAGAAGCTCATCCTAAGACTAACACTGAAACTACTGAATTATTCTATGAAACTGACAGTGAATTGTTGAATGAAAGTCATGATGAAGAAACCAAAGAGGAATCTAGAGAAGAATCTATAGTTGAAGCAAGATCTAAGACGATGACACCGAACAGGTATTTATCAAGACATCATCCTGTTGAACAAGTTATTGGAAGTTTGGAAAAAGGAGTTCTAACTCGGAATAAGGTACATTTATGTTTAATTTCTCAAATTGAACCCAAATCTACTAGTGAAGCTTGTGAAGATGAACATTGGATTAATGCTATGAAAGAAGAACTAGATCAGATAGAAAAGAACAAGACATTAGAATTGGTCCCTAGACCTAAAGACAGGAATGTGATTGGAACTAAATGGGTATTCAGAAACAAGATGAATGAACAAGGAGAAGTTGTAAGAAACAAAGCAAGATTGGTATGTAAGGGTTACTCATAGCAAGAAGGAATTGACTATGAAGAAACTTTTGCACCAGTAGCAAGAATTGAAGCAGTAAGAATGTTTTTGGCCTATGCAACTTTTAAGAAATTCAAAGTGTATCAGATGGATGTGAAGTCAACATTTCTGAATGGAGAATTGGAAGAAGAAGTCTACATTGAGTAGCCTGAAGGTTTTCCTTTGACTCAAGAAGGAGACATGGTATGTAAACTAAAGAAAGCATTATATGGACTAAAGCAAGCATCTAGAACTTGGTATGCAAGACTGGATAAGTATTTGTTAAAGTTAGGATTTGCTAAAGGAACAGCTGATAGCAATCTATATACAAAAGAAATTGAAAATGGTTTGTTGATCATAGTTATTTTTGTTGATGACATTATTTTTGGAGGAGAAGATGAGGCTAGTGACAAATTTGCTGATGAAATGAAGACTGAATTTGAAATGAGTATGATTGGTGAGATGAAATAATTTTTAGGATTACAGATAACACAAAACAATGATGGTATCTTTGTAAGTCAAACAAAGTAATTGAATGATTTCCTGAAAAGATTTGGAATGGAGGATTGTAAACCAGTTGGAACACCTATGGTAACCGGACATAAGTTATCTAGCACAGATGAAACACCGACAGTTGAGCAGAAGAAATACAGATCCATGATTGGAGGATTGCAGTATTTGACACACACAAGACCGGATATAGGACATTCAGTTGGAATTGTAGCAAGATTTCAAGCTAAACCTAGAGAATCACATTATGTAGCAGTAAAGAGGATACTGAGATATTTAAGAGGCATAATGGACTATGGATTGTGGTATGAAAAATATGATGATTTTACCCTATGTGCATATACAGATGCTGATTGGGGAGGTAGTGTTGATGATAAGAAAAGCACTAGTGGAGGAGCATTTTTCCTTGGAGGAAGATTATTTTCTTGGCTAAGCAAGAAGCAGAATTGTATTTCACAAAGTACAATAGAAGCAGAGTATGTAGTAGCAACAAAAAATTGTAACCAGATAATTTGGATGAAGTAGATGTTGAAGGATATTGGAATTAAATTTGTTGAACCTGTTGTTATACATTGTGACAACACCAGTATAGTCAGTATGTCTAAGAATCCTATACTACATTCTAAGACAAAACATATAGAGATCAAGTATCATGTTGTAAGAGAGAAAGTTCCTGAGAAAGAAGTTAGATTGGAGTACATAATCACAAAGGAATAGATAGCAGACATATTTACAAAGCCTTTGCCTAAGGATACATTTGAGTATCTGAGAGGTATGCTTGGGGTTATGCCCCAGCCTACTTTTGAGTAATGATGCAGTTGGTTGCATCCGTCTAGTAATATATGAGCCCTATCTTTCTTCTGGACTGGATGTTGGTACTTCCTCTATGGGGGAGTATGTGTATCTAAGCTAAGTCACGAGGACTCTAGGAAATGTATTTTTTTGAAAAGTGTCTTTTGACATTGAGTTGTTGTTGACATAGCAATGAAATTTTTGTCATTTATGTCAATGGGGGAGAAGTATGCATGAAAAACAATATGAGTAAAACAATATGAGAGAACTGAACAAGATAACAAAGCAAGATTTGATTGATGAAGAGGATTTGAAGAAGCAGTGTTGCAGTATTGGATTTTTGGAACATTGGATGTTTTTCATCTATGTTGCCATCAATGCCAATGGGGGAGATTTTTAGGAATGAATGATAAAGTGTTTGGCACCCATTCTGTAGCAGTTGTTGTTGCATTCATGACTATGATTTTCATTGATGTCAACTCAGTGTTTTACCAAAGACTTGCAGAGAAGCAGACAATGTTTGAATAGCACATGTGGGATATTGTAATTGGAGCTATGCAAAATTGAGGATATACTCTTTGATATGTTATATGTCTATGGTTAAGAGTGCAAATAGTAATTTTTTTATTTATGAAAGTTATGATCATTTTGGTGGAAGCAGTATTCAGGCAGTGTTCCTAAGTAGCAGTTTTTGGCAATCAGATGATATCTCCTAATCGGGATGGAATATGGCTTTGTGTATTTAAAGGGAAGTTAGAGACACATTGATAGTGATGTGGATGACAACAAAAATTTTGAAGTCACACGAGTGAAGATTTATTGTATTTGGAAGTCGACAGTTTTATGTAATTTTGGTGTAGCATGTGGAATATTTTATTTTGTAATTGTGTGCCAACTCATTTGTAATTATTTGAGTGTGGTATAAATGAAGGAATTTTTTTCCTTGTTGTAGTGTTGAGATGTGATGTGGTATGCATGAAGTGAAGAAAAGAGCTAAGTATGAGAGCGAAATTATGAAGGAAGACATGCGAAGTAAAAAGATTTGAAATTGAGATCTGATGTAACAATGAGTGTAATTTGGCATAGTCAGAGAAGAGGTAACATATTATTCTATTGAATAATGCAAAGATTATTTGGACAGTGAGTTCAGTGATCTTACCCTAAAGCTGTTTGGGCAGTGGGTCCTTCTATCTTCCATAACTCTTAACAGGGTTAGAATCTTTTAACAGGGTATGAATATATTTCTATGGTTGGTAATTATATTGCATAAATGGTTTAATTTTGTTGAAGATGATAAAAGTTATAATTATCTAATAATTGATTCACCCCCCCCCCCCCTCTTAGTTATCTTGGTGGACTTTAATTTCTAACACATCCATGGTATTTTTCTACAAGATGTTGAAGTAGTCCGTAGATTCAATGCATGCGGCTGGCTTGGCTATTTTCTTCAACTGACAGAGTTTAATGAGGAGGTTGTAGTAGAATTCATTAGAACTTTTGAAGAGGGACAAGCAACTGTGTAGGGTTTGATAGTTGTTGCTACTGAAGAGAGAATTGCAGAAGTTATAGGTTTTCCAGTTGTTGGAGAACATTATCCAAATGAGCATGACACCAAGTCATCTCAAGCTCAATTCTCCAAGCTAGGTGATCCTCTTCTTAAAATTACTAAGCAAGGATGCATGAGATTGTCTCTTCCACAACCATTTCTAGAACTGGCTACACACATTATCAGGTATTTAACTCATGAAGGAATAGTTTCAAACCTGTATGCCCATCATTTCAAATTGCTTAGTTGTATTAGGCATAATCTTCAAGTCAATATTCCCAATTTTCTTTATAATATGTTAAGCATTAGTGTCAAGGAAATGCAAAGGGGAAATGCAAATTCCATAAGCCACCATGCCCTAATCAAGCTTTTGATTGAAAAATCTCTTAGGGATGTTTCTCCCATGTCATGGGAAGAATTTTTCCAATCTAAAACTTTGCAACCCCAAGTAAATCTTATGGCCCAACCTCTAGAAGATGCAGTAGAATCTTCTAGCCCTACTGAAGAAGTAGCTATAAAAGAAAAAGAACTAGAATTACCCCCAGAAAACTAATCTCCTGAACCTACTCTAGAGAGTAATATACCCACTTCTTCCTCAAGAAAAGGAAAATAGAAGGTTAGAAAAGAAATCCCTAACTTAGAAGGTGAAATTTCAAACCCTGCAATTCAAATAAATAAAATAAAATGGTCGAGTCCTGTAGTAACTATTCTTCTAGCATCTACTCCTACAACACATAAGCCAAAAAGGTCTCACCAACCTAAAACTACATTGGTTGAAGAGGCAACTATGCGTAGAAGCCCTCACATGCGAGGACAAGTGTCTCCACCTTCCCTTCAAAACCCAACCATTCTAGCACTAAAACCTGCTACAAAGCCCTCTATTGAATATATTCCTGATGAATCCCCTATGCAGTCAGAACCCCAACATATGGAGGAATATCCTAATGAGAAAGAACCTAGTAGTAGCATGCCATAGAATGATCAGGGAATGCCTGAGCCAAGCCCTGATGTAATGCAAGAGAGCATTCCTATGAATGTTTAATCCACTCCTCCTCAACATCATGTATATTCCAATGTATCCATTATACCCTACTAATCAACGTGGTTCACTGACTACTTTCAGTAGGCTACTAATGAGAAGAAAAAGAAAGCTCAAATGCAAGAGTTCCCTTCATCAACAATTCAATCTATCTTCTTTCATCTATACAACCATTTTATCTTTTAGAAGACATGGTGGAAGTAGGAAAGAAATTAAATGCAAAGGGAGATGTTTGATAAGGATGAGGAAATTGAAGCTCTCAAGGAGCAGCTAAAGAAACAAAAACAACAAATGGACAAGGCCCTATAACTAGCTGACCAAGTCATAGCTTGTAGACTGCCACCTAGGGTATATGCTATTTTCTTAAAGGAGCAATTTCTATTGTTCCATCTTATGATGACAATCAAAGATATTGATTATGAATTCAAGTCGACCCAATAATTCTATGGTTTGTATCAGACTCTTCCATCATGGCAACAAAACCTATTATGTGAGCTCTATTTGCACAATTTTATTATCCCACATGAAACAGAGTGGAATCCTCTACTCTATATAGGGGACATTCACTTAAGGGCCTTGATGTCATGGATGCATAATGAGACAAACTATGACAGACAACTGAACACTTACAGGGATCTAGAGAAATCTGAGCCTTTGCCATTAAGGGTTGAGTCACATAAGCCTAATGTTATTTTGAGCGATTGGCTCAATTTGACTTATGGGAGACCAAAGCTTGAAATCAGGTAGAAAGTATTTGTATTAAGGGATAAAGTTTATAGATATTATCATACATTGCCCAATTTTATAGCCCAAAGGGCTCTTTTAGGGGTTAGAAGTAGGTGGAATAGATTTCCAGAAGCTTTCAGGAAAGTCAAACCACATAGCCCAATTAATTATGAAGTAGCTATCCAAAAAGTGACTAAATACATGTAGTTGGGATGACAAACTAGAAGGAAATTATGGATGCCCTTATCCTTCCAGCCACCTACACTCATTTGGCCCCTATACGACATCAATACTACTAGATTGGATCAATTGGTTGAGGAGCATCAAGGAAATCACTTGAAATGCACAAGGGGGTTTTAATACACTTTTAGAAGTGGAAAGAAGGGAAAGATGACCATCAATGATTTTAGGACCATAGCCAGGAAATACAATGCTTGAGGACAAGCATTTTGTTAGTAGGGGGCAGATAATGAGTCCAATTATTGCCTCAATTTTGTTATAATATTCATATTTTGTTGATGCTTTGACAAACATTTCCAAAAAAATTATGACTTATACATATGTGAACTTATGCTAAGTACAACTAAAGCTACAAAATCTATGGGTAGCTTGAGTGATATGTTTTACTTACTATTATAAATATAATGCAGTACTTCATATAGTTATTTCAAGTTGTGTTCTAACATTTAAGTAGGAGTTGAAAATGTTGACTTGCATATGTGTACCAAATGTTACTAACCTTTCAGGTAAACAAGGAGCAATGTGAAGAGTGGCGCAACTGCATTAAAGAAGGAGTGTTAGAAGACCAACCATGGCAAGAAAATCCAGCATGGTTCTGATGAATATGTCACGCTTTGAAGGAGTTGTTGTTCCAAAGAATATAGGGAATCAATCTTGCTATATTTCTTTAGAACTGTTATTCTGTTGTCAACAGTAATTGTATTATGTCGTGGTTGTTTTATCTCCTCCATATTTGGTGAGGTTTAATGAGACTTTTCTATTATGTTTTCAATAAGTGTCAATCCTTGATATAAAGGGATTTTGACAAATTTAGTAGGTAATGAGAAAAGATAGAATTATGTATTCGATATAGTGGAAGTTTCTCTATTTTGTTCTTCATGAGTTATTCAATTGTTATGTAACCAGTTAAGAAGGATTTAATGGAAGAGTGATTTTGGATTATTTCTTGTGTTGAGTAGTTAGCAGAAGCCAACCAAGGGGGCCCACTTGGAAGGTGGATTATATTAAGTTAGAATAGATTTGCTTCCTATACTTTTCCCATTTTCAAATAGAGTTACTATTTTACTCCTGCAGCATTGCTACTGTGGTTGTTCTTGCAGCATTTGTAGAGACGGGTATAGTGAATGTTTTGAGTTGTTAGACAAGCTTAGATTCATTTCATAAGTTTTTTTCAGTAATTCCATTCAATAGTCAAGTGTATTTACTTGCCTTTAGCAATAGCATAGATTCCTTTCATGCATTTTATCTTCCTACAACATAGGTGTTATGACTCCTAAAGGAACTTAGTGCACAAACTGTGTTATCCCATTTCAAGTCTACATCCCTAGGTTGACAATCTAAATACATTTCATGATGGGATACGTAATTTGTAGCATAGATATATTACCCTTAAGAGAGACAATGTCATGATTAGCTTTACCTATTGTGAGACTGTTCAGAAAGCAATCGGGGACAAGGAGATGTAGAGACAGGTACCTCCAGAAAGGACAATGTCCAAATACATCCTACAGCTCCACAACAGAGTGTGGATGATCTTACACTGCCTCTGCAACATACACAGTCTCCCCTATAGTAGACACCTACGACCTCATGATTTCACACTGGAATCTCATATTTTCTTATGGATGAGGCCATTGATTCTGAAGTAGTGTCCTTAAACTCTTCTGAGTTACCTAACATTAGACGTGCATTATAGCAGGTAAGAAAACATTTAATTTAAATATTCAAGAATAATAAAGTAATTATATATATAAATATATATAAGGACTTAAATTTAAATTTATTTAAACCTGGTACAGGACACTACGATGGGTGCTGCATTGGAGATTTAGAGGAGCCTGCTGATCCGATTCATCAGGATACAAAGGTAAAATATTTTAAATTAAATAATTTATATGTTGATTTTAAATCTATATTTTAAGAAAAGCTCAAGACATTATATTAATTATTTGTAAAAATTGTTACATTTATGTATACAGACTCAAGTCTAGCAAGACAAGGATCCAGATAGGCCCAGACACAACATGTGATGGTGGTCATTGATGTTTGTGATCTATATACATACACATGTAATGTGTACATAGATTTAGATTTGCATGTGACATTGATTTTGATCTAGTACACATACATGTATTTATTTCTATAGACCTCTTGTATTGGTACACATGAAATTGATATTAGATATGTATGTACATGTTTTACATTGATACAAACATTTACATAGATACACGTTTTACATTGATATAGACATTTACATTGATACATGTGTTTTACGTTGATATAGACATTTACATTGATACATGTTTTACGTTGATCTATAGATATTTACATTGATACATGCTTGATTTTCATAGATTACATTTATATATAATGTATAAATATGTATGGAAATTGATGTTTGTGATCTATATGTACATGTGACATTGATGTTTAAATTGATATTTGATGAGATCATGTAGTATATACATTTTTTTAGATAGATATATAGATATTTGAACTAAAAATAAATTTAGTGCACGTGTAGACATATGTTTATATAGATACATTTAAATCAAATTTAAATTTAATTGAAATCTAATATAAACTAATAAAAATATTTAGATCAATTAATTGAAAACTAATTAATCAATCTAACTGAACAATCTAATCAATCTTTAAAATCAATGAAGCAAATATGCACCCTTAAGCCCTATCTAGATCAATTAATTGAAACCTAATTACATTCAATATGTAGACATATGTTTATCTCTAGATACATTTAAATCAAATTTCAATTTAATTGAAATCTAATTGTTCAATCTAATATATAAACTAATAAAAAATTATCTAGAGAGATCAATTAATTGAAACCTAATTACATTCAATTGTACAAGTTTTTAATTTGAACTTGAAAATAATTTGAAACCTAATCAATCTACTTGATCAATTTGTTTATCAACTTTTTAAACAACCTTAAAATTGATCTAAAATCAATCTAATCTAATCAGTTGAAAAACTTATTGAAACGTCTAATCAATTAAAATTCAATTTACCCAAAATCAATCTAATCAATTTATAATATATAGACTAGAATTATTCAATCTAATCAATCTAACCAATTTCTAATATCAATACATTTAATTTAGAAAATTTACACAAGTGTAATTTGAGCTTGAACAAAGTATCTTGATCTAGAAACAAAAATAATAAAGTCCAAATCAAACTATCAATCTAATATAATGTAGCTCGACCTTGAAAATAATTCAAAACCTAATCAATCTAATTTCAATGTAATCTTTAATCAATTTATTAATCAATCTAAACAACCTTAACCGATAGATAAAATCAATCTAATCTAATCAATTGAAAAAAGTAAATTGAACTTGGTCTAGTCAATTAAAATTCAAAATAGATAATCAATATAAATTCAATCTAATCATAAATTTCAAATCATTTATAGTTTGTACTTCAAATATGATTTTTAAGTACGCACAAGCTAGATCTATGAAAACACATTAAAAGCCTAAGTTAAAACTCCTAATACATGTAGTCTAGTTGCTCTCTATCCTTTATTATCTCCCAAAGTTTTTCATGCTCTTCAATAGGAAACTTCCATATTTGGTTTCCATGTGACCCTTTTTTTGGCACAATTTCAAACTACAATTTTGTCGCTATAACCAAGTGACTATAATGTAGAACTCTCTGTCCAGGCATGTATTCAATAAATTGAACTCCATTTTTTTCTATCTTATCTTGTTGATAATATGTGCCTTCAATAACAACCAAACCAGTTGGATATTATTATCCATCACCATTAACAAATTATTGTGGAAACTTGTATTTTTCTTTGGTGCATATTAGTAGATAATTATCTACACCTTCTACATTCTCAGGATCTAGAACCACAACAAAAATATCACCTGTACAATTTATGTAAAAATTAATTTTATATATATATATATATATATATATATATATATATATATATATATATATATATATATATATATATAGATATAGATATATATATATATATATATATATATATATATATATATATATATATATATATATATATATATATATATATATATATATATATATATATATATATATATAAACTTTACTTTTAAATATAAAAAAAATATGTGTGTGTACATGTATCTTAGGACGCACTTGTAACAACTAAATCATAAACACATTCATAATCAGTTGAATATATAGGATCATAGATGTCTATGTCATTGTCATCATCTTCATAAGGAGGCATTCTGATTAACTTTTTTGATCCCATTGTGAAACATATCCATTTGCAATATTAATGCATTGACCCATTATCTTGTTGTTAAGACAATCTTCACAAAAGAATGATTTATCTCTTAGTTGAATTAGTGGAGGCTTGTATTGTCCTGTAGTCATCACTTGATGTAAAATTCTAATTCCAACAATTGATTGACAATTGTAATGATTGGATTGATTGATATCTGGACAAATTACAAATTTTAAATAAATTATAGTCAGATCTCAGTTCAATTATGAAAAATGTGAAATGCATACATGTACATGCTATATATAGACTCAACTTTCAAACACATGTCACAAACATACTTTATTTTTTAGAATTTGAGTTTGAAATATGAAAGTTTTAAATACCTACAACTTCCCAAAAGTAACATTTGTTGTATTTTGTGTCTCTAGTAGCGAAATGATTTCTACACCATTCAACAATTTTCTTTGCATTCTCTATCATGTTAGCTAGATATATTTAACAATTTGGTGTGTGTGTGTGTGTGTGTGTGTGTGTGTGTGTGTGTGTGTGTGTATATATATATATATATATATATATATATATATATATATATATATATATATATATATATATAATTTTAGTAAATATTTCTAGTAAATGAAGATTAGAGAATGTGTACATACTATACTACAAACAAGTTGAATATCAAATGTATGTACCTTGAAGTTCATGTTGTCAGAGTGCACACTTGACACATGGTCTCGCTCCATGATGCTCTCCTTTTCCATGGCCACTTTCAAAGAAGTTCCAAAGAAACTTAACATTATGTCTACCATGATGCATGGCTAACCAATTAAAGGCTTTTATAGACTTAAATTGAATTGCAATTTAATGTTACAAACATGTACACACACATGAAAATTTAACTTTTAAATAAATAAATGTATATATAAATAATCATGTAAAAAAAAAAAACTTAAATATATAATTTATATGGGTATGTGCAGGATCATGGTATGCCCAAAAGTGGCGATGTGAAAAAAAATTATTTTCACTCATCCAAAAGTGCACAAATGCATATGTTGACTTTTTAGTAGGCCTAGGTTTCAGTACACCTAGCCAAGCCAAAAGCCAAAGAAAAAGGCTTAATCAGATATCTGATATTATCGGATATCCGATATTTACCAGTAAATATATAACTTTGTACCCAGCCACGTTCAACATTTTTTCATTGTGAAAACGTGAACGCAGCTAGGGTTATCGGATATCAGCTTTCAAATCCCCTATCTAATTTTGCTTAAATCCCCAGGTATGTGAAAGCTTCTAATTTTTATTGTTTTTATTGTTTTTAAATAGAAATTTATAGTTTTTTATATAAAAATTAGGGTAGCAATGAGTTTTTTTATTGTTTTTTAAAATTCATTGTAATTATCTATTTGTTTTTTCATTGTTATCAAACATGGAATCAAAAAACCCTCATAATGATCCCGTAAACAATCTAGAACCACCTCCCAACAATCCCCCACCTCCAGAAGATGTACCTGTCACAAACCCTCACCGTTTAGAAGATCTAATAGGAGATAATCTAAATGAACTTAGAGGATTTCAAACCACCTATGCCAATATCCCCACATTGCGCCCCATGTTTACGACATTAAACTCAATTATTTGAAAACATGGAGAAACTTACACAGCAACATAGTGCTGCACTTCTTTGGCGCGATTCCATGCATGCCCAGTTTGACGATGGGCTTGATTATGATCAAGTCATGAACCTAAATATAACAAAACATGACATAGCTAATCTTTTTGTGGATCCTAAAACTGGTCTAAAAGTAGACCATAAAAAAACCAAGTTTTCAATTAAATGGTGCACAAATAGTGTAATATGTGACAACTTTTGGGACCATCGGTGGATGGTTTTTGATAGACCACTTCACAACAATTTGGATGTCCCATTTTATTTTATTAAAAAATTGTATGCTGAATTTGTGCTCGGTCACAAGGTGAATTATTGGAGTATAAGACGGAACCAGGGTGTAGGTTTAGGCACTTCGCAAGATAGGCCATGGGCACAATGGGTGAAATCCCACACATATGTCCCCCCTCCTGAGATTTCACCACCTCCCATAGTGCAACATCCTGACATTATTACTGAGGCTGACTCACAGACTATTTGAGCCATTCACACCTTGAGTGATCTGCTGGTTACGCAGAGCATGACATTGTTGCCTCCTCATCCTGATTCTTTTGGCACTTCCACATCCTCCACAAGCTCACATGTTTGTGTGCCCCACACTTGCATTATATGCAAGAATCTGTGTTAGGCCCCCTGACTGATAGTGATGCATATAATTTCACCTTCGATGTGGATAATTATACATAGCACACTGTAGACACTAAAGCAGCTCATGGAGATGTGCATCAGGAGCCTACAGAGCCATGGACTCCCACTGCTATAGTAAGGGTAAATAGTTCACTTGTTAAATTGTATTTAAATTTTATTGTTTGTATTTTTAGTAGAATTTCCTTATAATAATTTCCCACTTATGTCTTTTTATGTGTTACATATATGTTCAGTTGATGACAGAGGAGGAGATGACATAGGTGGAGGGGTCCACACTTTCAGCCATATCATTTGGTCTTGAAACTTCCATGGTACATATGTTTTAATGTACTCATTGGTTTCCTTCTAAATTGTGATAATAATATATGTACATTGTTTTCTAATTTTGATGATCATCTTTTACATACTGATGCAGGTGTCACCAGTTGCCACTGGGGGGCAATGTGAGGGGGTGCAAGTGTCAGCCGTTGATAAAGGGAAGGTAATTAAGTAATTTAGTTTGTTTATGCATACATGTATACTTGTCAGTTGTGCGTACTCATTTTTTATTTTACATGGTTTATTTGATAGAGAGTGGCATGTGATGATGCCATGAGACCCTATTGTCATGATAGAGTCATAGGGATATCCATTCATAGTGATAGCCCCATAATACGTACATTTCTAAAGTTATTTGTGTGTATTTTACTATCAAGTATATATAATATGGTCAAGTTATGATAGTATGAAGAATCTATTTGACTTTTGTAGGTCACTCCTAGTTTGAGGGAGCCAGAACGTCAAGGGTTTGTATCATTGATGACTCAACCAACAATCCCTGAAGAAAGTTCAACACAGGTAAGTTTTAATGTTAATTCAGCTATTTTGTAAACATATATTTCTTACCAAGTATTTAACATTAAATAGTATAACTCATAGATCAATCTCATGTTCGCAAACATATACAGGTGGGAGTCGACATTGGTGGCACTATTCCTGCACTACCAAGGACATATATTAGGTCTCCTGTCCACAGGAGGAGACAGAGAGACGAGATATATGAGAGTTCAATTTTAGTTTAAATTTTATTTATTATTGTTGACTATGATTTTGAATTTTAATCTAACTTGGGGTTTTACTTTTGTGTTTGAATGCAGGATCCATTAGAGCCAAAGAGTACTTCAAAGAGGCTGCATTTTGATGACCCACTAGTAGAATAGGATTTCCTAGAAACATTTGTAGTTGAACTTCTTATTTTGAGATGTCATATGACACATTTTGAGATGGCGTATGCCACATTGTATCTAGATATGTTGACATGTAAATATGTACAGAATTATTGTTCATTTTGATATATATAAAACTTGATTTTCGATCCAATTTGTTAATTGTGTTCATTTATTCATTGTTAGTATGTAAATATGCTTGTGTGTATGTACTCATGTGTATGGTTTATGCCTTAAGTATATTCAAGTACATTCTTCATAACCTAAATTCATGTGTATGGGCTACATGCATGACTTAAGTGAATTCATGTTGTATGCTTTATAAAATATGTGCTACATGTATGCTTCATGACTTAATCAAATTTATGTGTATTCTTTAAGTGCTATGTGTGTTCACATGTGTAATTCATCATTTAATTGAATTCAAAATTTATGTGCTACATTGTATTCATGTGTGCCTACAATGCCAATCCTATCCTCGACATCAGTCAATTCTAATATCGGAATGATATTCCAAACAATGAAATAGTTACATAAACTTTTAAAATATACAAGACATCATTCCTATATGACAACCAAGCCAAGATCACATTAGATTTATTCTAATTAATTCACTATTTCCTAGACTGTTCCATGGGACAGAGAACTATAGAAATGCAAAGAACTTTATTTTCATTGATTGATTTGATTAAAAAATTCAACTATTACTGTTCCCTAGCATTTACTCATCCAATTAGAGTTAATGGTGCAAAGCATTTAGTGTCAGGATGAACAATTTGGAAAAAATCTAGTGGTGCGACTTTCAACTAACCCTCACTGTAAGTTTTGGCATCGAGTGAGTCTCACATGCCAAATTCAAACAAATTTGAATCTCTCAGAATGGAGAGAATTTATTGTAGGCCTTAGAAACATGGTCTTGTAGCATCTCATGGATCACTGATACCTCTCATGAAGTCTGAGATACGAGCCTCAAAAGTTCATTGCCCAATCATGCTTAGTGCACCTTGGGGACACTTTGGTCCGACATGGTCCATAATGTTCTACTGACTCAGTAGTAAAAACAAGGTTGTCCCTAGCATTTAATTTCCCAATTGGAGCTAATGGCATAGTCCATTTGGTGCCAGGACAAATGGTTTGGAAAAAATCAATTGGTGCAACTTTCAACTAACCCTCACTACAAGTTTTGGCATCAAGCAAGACTGGCGTGCCAAATTCAAAAAAATTTGAATCTCCCATAATGGAGAGAGGTTATTGTAGGCCTTAGAAATAGGGTCTCATAGCATCTCATGGATCACCAATACCTCTCACGGAGTCTGAGATACGAGCCTCAAAAGTTCGCTGCCCAATCATGCTTAGTGCATCTTGGGGACACTTTGGTCTGACATCGTTTGAATTGTTCTACTGAATCAGTGGTTGAAATGGGATTATCCCTAGCATTTACCTGCCCAACTAGAGCTAATGGCATAGTCCATTCGGTGCTAAGATGAACGGTTTAGAAAAAATCTATTGCTGCAACTTTCAACTGACTCTCACTGCAAGTTTTGGCATCGAGTGAGACAAGCGTGCCAAATTCAAAAAAATTTGAATGTCTCAGAATGGAGAGAGATTATTTTAGGCCTCAAAAATTTGGTCCTATATCATCTCACAGATCATTGATACCACTCACGAAGTCCAAGATATGAGTCTCGAAAGTTCGCTGCCTAATCGTGCTTAGTGCACCTTGGGGACACTTTGGTCTGGCATGGTCTGGAATGTTCTACTTACTCAGTGGTCAAAATAGGGTTGTCCCTAAGGTTTACCCACCCAACCAGAGCTAATGGAATAGTCCATTCGGTGCTGGGATGAATGGTTTGGAAAAAATCCATTGGTGCAACTTTCAACTAACCCTCACTGCAAGTTTTGGCATCGAGCGAGACTGCCGTGCCAAATTCAAACAAATTTGAATCATGTAGAATGGAAAGAGGTTATTGTAGGCCTAAAAAACATAGTTCTATAGCATCTCATGTGTCACTAATACCTCTCACAGAGTCTGAGATATGAGCCTCAAAAGTTCATTGCCCAATCGTGCTTAGTGCACCTTGGGGACACTTTGGTCTGGCATGGTCCGGAATGTTCTACTGACTCAATGGTTGAAATGGGGTTGTCCCTAGCATTTACCTACCCAACCAGATCTAATAAAATAGTCCATTCAGTGCTGGGATGAACGGTTTGGAAAAAATCTATTGGTGCAACTTTCAACTGACCCTCACTGCAAGTTTTGGCATCGAGCGAGACTGAAATGCTAAATTCAAAAAAAATTGAATCTCTTAGAATGGAGAGAGGTTATTGTAGGCCTCAAAAAAATGGTCCTATAGCATCTCATGGATCACTGATACCTCTCATGGAGTTTGAGATACAAGCCTCGAAAGTTTGCTACCCAATTGTGCTTAGTGCACCTTGAGGACACTTTGGTCTGATATGGTCCAAAATGTTCTACTAACTCAGTGGTCGAAATAGGGTTGTCCTTAGTATTTACCTACCCAACTAAAGCTAATGGGATAGTCTGTTCAGTGCTGGGATGAATGGTTTAGAAGAAACCCATTGGTGCAACTTTCAACTGACCCTCACTGCAAGTTTTAGCATCAAGCGAGACTGGCGTGCCAAATAAAAAAAATTTAAATCTCCCAGAATGGAGAGAGATTATTGTATGCCTTAGAAACATGGTCTTATAGCATCTCATGAATTATTGATACCTCTCATGGAGTTTGAGAACTGAGCCTCGAAAGTTTGCTGCCCAATCGTGCTTAGCGCACCTTGGGGACACTTTGGTCTGGCATGGTCTGGAACGTTCTACTGACTCAGTGGTCAAAAAAGGGTTGTCCCTAGTGTTTACCTATCCAACCAAAGCTAATGGAATAGTCCATTATGTGTCGAGATGAACGGTTTGGAAGAAATTCATTGGTGCAACTTTCAACTGACCCTCACTACAAGTTTTGGCATCGAGCGAGACTGGCATGCCAAATTCAAAAAAATTTGAATCTCCCAAAATAGAGAGAGTTTATTGTAGGCCTCAAAAACATGGTCTTGTAGCATTTCACAGATCACTAATACCTCTCACGGACACCGAGAACCAAGCCTCAAAGGTTCACTACCCAACTGTGCTTAGTGCACCTTGGGGACACTTTGGTTCGGCATGATCCGGAACATTCTACTGACTCAGTGATCGAAATGGGGTTATTCTTAGCATTTACCTACCCAACCAGAGCTAATGGCATAGTCCATTTAGTGCTAAGACAAATGGTTTGGAAGAAACCTATTGGTGCAACTTTTAAATGACCCTCACTGCAAGTTTTGGCATCGAGCGAGACTAGTGTGCCAAATTCAAAAAAAATTAAATCTCTTAGAATGGAGAGAGGTTATTGTAGGCCTCAAAAATGTAGTCTTGTAGCATCTAAGGGATCATTGATACCTCTCATAGAGTCTAAGAACTAAGCCTCAAAAATTTTCTGCCCAATGGTGCTTAGTGCACCTTGGGGACACTTTGGTCTGACATGGTCCAGAATGTTCTACTAACTCAGTAGTCAAAATAGGGTAATTCCTAGTGTTTACTTGTCCAACTGGAGCTAATGGCATAGTCCATTTAGTGTTGAGATGAATAGTTTGGAAGAAACCTATTGGTGCAACTTTCAACTAACCCTCACTGCAAGTTTTGGCATCGACCAAGACTGGCGTGCCAAATTTAAACAAATTTGAATCTCCCAAAATGGAGAGAGGTTATTGTAGGCCTCTGAAATGTGGTCCTGTAGCATCTCATAGATCATTGATACCTCTGACAGAGTCTAATAACCAATCCTTAAAAGTTTTCTTCCCAATCATGCTTAGTGCACCTTGGGGATACTTTGGTCTAGCATGGTCTAGAACGTTCTACTGACTTAGTTGTCAAAATGGGGTTATTCCTAGCATTTAACTGCCCAACCAAAGCTAATGGCACAATCCATTCGGTGCCAAGATGCAATCCTTGAACTAACACAAGGATAAGGAGCAAGAGGGGCCAATCAATGGCACACCCTAATGATCCAAGCCTGCTCACCACATGCCGAAGAAAACAAACGCAACAGTGAGAGAGAGAATGCAGAAGCTTTCAAATATTTTTATCAAATAGAATGATACATGTCAAGCTATAAGGCCTTCCTAGTTAGGACTAGATATTATAATGAAATACAGAAGTCCTCAAACATGTGAGGATCTATCAAAATCTCTACCTCTATTTTCTACCAAACTCCTATCAAAACTGCCCCTTAAACTACAACCAAACAACTACATTTATACAAGAGTCTACTGAACTGAGTCAGCCTTCAGATCCATAATCAATGGAAGGAATAGTTAGATTTGGGACCACACACTTCCCAATGATGGATTCCAACATTAAATCTATGACCCAACATAAATGCACAAGTCAGCTATAATAGAACTAAGATTAAACTCATCGGTGAGCAGGGATAACCGAGCAACAGATAAACAACGCCGAGTGCTAGTGAAAAAACTAACCGCCCATGAGATAACTGACCACACTCTATAACCAAAGGAAACTGACCAACTACTGACCAACTCAATCAAAGCAGGAACCGAGAAACACAGATAAACTCCAAATTATTATTTTTTTGTGACACAGGATTGCCAAGGACCTGAGATGCTCCTATATCAGACACCTGGGGTTATTTTGAAATGATTCTCAGAATAATTTGAAAGATCCGGTCTAAGTTGCATCCAACTTAGACTGTGAAATCTATGAACTATCTTCCATCGGTCTATTCTTCCACTTTACCAGATATTCCATATACTATTTTCCTCTTGTACTCTTGCCAACTCTTTCTTTCAAAATCTATTCTATTTCTTCATTCTACTTCTTAGGATATTCTATCACTATTGCCACTTCTTCGTCAGGTTCATGATACTCATACAAATCAGAAATGTTGAAAATAGGTGATATGTCCATGTCATTAGGTAACTCAATTTTATATGCATTTCAAAATCTTGCAAGGTCCAAATTTCTTCATCTTCAGCTTCCCATATGTTCCAATAGGAAATCGACATGTCTTTAAACGAACCATCACTTCATCACCAGCATCAAAATTTTTATGTATCCTTGATCTATCAGCTCTATCTTTGTATTTCTGATTATTGTCTTCCAACTTTAGCTTCACATCTTCATGCAATGTCTTCATATACTCAGCAAATTTTACTCCTTCAACACTTTTCTTATTCTCATCAGCAATGTCTCTCAAATCAGATATACCTCTCGGTTGTGTGCCATTCATAATCTCAAATGGTGTCTTTCCAGTACTCCTATTCATTGAATTATTGTATGAAAATTCTACTTGTGCCAACACAGAATCCCAATTACTCGGTGTGTCTCCAACTAAACATCTCAAAAGATTTCCCAAAATTCTTTTCACAACTTTGGTCTATCCATTAGTTTGTGGGTGAAATGTAGAACTATATTTCAACTCAATGCCAAATTTCTTCCAAAGGGTTTTCCAAAAGTATCCAACAAATTTACTGTCTCGATTAGAGATAATACTCCTCGGTAATCCATGCAATCTGACAATTTTCTTAAAGAAAATATCTGCTACATGTACTGCATCTAATGTCTTTCTACAAGGTATAAAATGTGCCATCTTAGAAAATCTATCCACAACAACAAATATAGAATCATTACCTCTTACTATCTTCGGTAATCCAAGAACAAAATCCATACTGATGCCAATCCAAGGTTTCTCAGGAATAGCAATCGGTACATACAATCTAGTATTCTGACTTACTTATTTTGCAACTTGACAAATTCCACAACTTTTCACAAATTTCTGAACATCTTTATACAACTGCGGCCAATAGTACTTCGCCTTAAGCAAATTCCATGTTTTATCAATGCCAAAATGTCCAGCCAAACCACTAATATGTTTCTCCTTTATTAGATTAGTTCTCACTATTCCTCTCGGTATACATAACTAAATACCTTTAAACAAAATACCTTCTTGAATAAAATATTCATCCCATTTAGTATCTTGTTGATCTTGAATAGGTGCTTTGCACTTTCTCCATGGCTCAGAAAAATTAGGGTCAAACTCATACGAATCTCTCATCTCATCAAAACCAAGAAGTTCAATTTTCATCTCGGTCATCAAAGATCTTCTTCTACTCAATGGATCAGCAACTTGGTTAGTGACTCCACTCTTATGCTTTATCACAAATGTATAACTCTACAAATACTCAACCCATTTCATATGTCTCTGATTCAACTTATTCTGACTACCCAAATATTGTAAAGCCTTATGATCAGTATACAACATAAATTCACTCAGTATCAAATAATGTCTCCATTTCTTCAGTGCTTGAACAATAGCATAGAATTCTTGATCACACATGAAATATTTCCTTCTAGCATTGTTCAACTTTTCACTAAAAAAAGTAACATGTTTACCTTCTTGACTCAACACAGCTCCAATTGCACTTCCACTTGCATCACATTCTACTTGAAATACTTTACTGAAATTAGGTAATGCCAAAACAAGTAATTTAACAACCTTCTACTTTAGAGTCTGAAAACTTCTGTTAGCTCCATGTGTCCACTTGAATTCTCTTTTGTCTCCTCTCATAGTTTCAGTCATAGGATTACAAATTGAACTGCAGTTCCTTATGAACTTTCGATAAAAACTTGCCAAACCATGAAATGATCTTACCTCACTAGCATTCATAGGTGTAGGCCAATTCAAAATAGCTTCAACCTTTTCAGGATCCATCTTCAAACCATCAGTTGAAATAACAAATCCCAAATACACAATCTCCTCTTTCATGAATGAACACTTTTTTAGATTTATCAGCAACTTTTCCTCTTTCAATCTCTACAAAACTTGTCTAACATGCAACAAATGTTGTTCTCTAGTCTTACTAAATATCAAAATATCATCAAGATATACAATCACAAACTTACCCAATAATTTCTTCAAAACTTCATTCATCGGCCTCATAAAAGTACTCGGTGCATTAGTTAAACCAAATGGCATAACCAACCACTCATACAAACCTTCTTTTGTCTTGAAAGCAGTCTTCCATTCATCACCTTCTCTGATTTTGATTTGATGATACCCACTTTTCAAATCAATTTTTGTGAAATACTTTTCTCTAGTCAAAATGTCCATTATGTCATCCATTCTCTGTACAGGAAACCTATACTTCACTATTATTTTATTGATTTCTCTAGAGTCAGTACACATTTTCCATTATCCATTCTTCTTAGGTGCCAATATAGTAGGTATTGCACAAGGACTCAAACTTTCTATGATCAAACTTTTCTCCAGCAACTCTTGAATATGTCAGTTCAATTCCTGATTCTCGGTAGGTGTCAACTGATGAGGTGCCTTATTCGATAAACTAGATCCAGGGATGAGATCCATACAATGATCAATGCTTCTTTTTGGTAGCAAACCATCAGGTACATTATTAGAAATGATATCACTATACTCGGTGAGTAACTTATCAATCTCCTCAGGGACATTATCCTCTATTTTCTTACTTAGTTTGTTAGGGATCACAACAAAACATACATCATTCTTCTTCACAGAGTTAACAAAATTTCTTCCTTCCATAAAACAAACTTTCACATATGTGAAAACATTACTAACAATTTCTTCCATCAATGGTAATAAGATTTTTTTCTTTCCATCAGCCACAATAGTATACTTATGCAATCTTCCATCATATATAGCATGTCTATCATATTGCCAAGGTCTACCCAACAAAATATGACAACAATCCATAGGCATGATATCACACAACACCTTATCATAGTACTTTCCAATCTTCAAATTCACATAACATTGTTCACTTACCAAGAGTGTATGCTCATATTTGATCCATGAAATCTGATAGGGCTTCAGATGTACCAACCTTTCCAACTGTAATTTTGTGACCATCTCTTCAGATACTAGATTCTCTAAGCTACCACTATCAATGATTACCTTCCAAACTTTGTCAAAAATTCTACATCTGGTCTTGAACAAACTTTGCCTTACCAGATCTTCCTTCTTACTTTCATTCCACAGTGCTCTCCTTACCATCAAGTTATTTTCTTTCTCAGGTTCATTCAGTGACTCCTCTTGCACCAAAGCATTTCTACTACTACCAACCTTCTTACTTGCATGTGTACATTCAAAAGATCTATGTCCTTCTTCTCCATAATTGTAACAAGTTCCTCAAAAACTTCCTCTGCTATAACCACCTCAGTAGTTACTGCCTCTACCTCTAGATGAACTTTCACCTTTCCACTCGGTCTTGCCTTTGTCCAGATGTGTCTTTTAAGGTTCAAATCTACCATTTTCACTATTAGATCTACCTCTACCTCTAGGGAATCTACCACCTTGACCTCTTTGTCTTTGTTCATGTATTTTGTTCAATTTCTCCTCGGCCTTCAATGCAAATTGATAAGCCTCTTCAATGTTATCCAACTTGACCATACTAATTTCCTCTAGCATGGAAACTCTCAAACCATTCAGGTATCTACCAATTATTTCCACATCATCTTCATCATGTCCATATCTAATATCTAATCTATAGAATTCCTTAGTATATTCTCTTACCAAGCTATACTTCTGCCTCAAACTTTGCATTTGTCGAACTAGGTTAATCTGATAATCATAAGGTAAGAACTTTCCTTTCAACTTATTCACCATTTTATTCCATACCTTGATTTTGTCTTTTCCTTTCCTCTTCCTATTTAGCTGCAGATGTTCCCACCATAAGGATGCATGACTTTTCAACTTTGTGCTTGCAATCTTCACCTTCTTGTCTTCAAGAATGTTTTCATATTCAAAATACTTTTCCATCTCGGTGATCCAGTCCACCAATTCATCAAAATATAGCTTTACACCATACTCAGGAGGATTGAAATGTGGTGTAGACTTTAGACTTTTCAAAGCCTTCAAAAATATTTCTTCACCTTGATCCATAATAGTTGCAGGTTCTGCATTCGCCTGTTCTTCCTCAACTTCATCATCACTAACATCTTCAAGATGTCTACCTCTTCTTTGGGCTATTTCAATAGCTTCTAACCTAGCAGCAATATTCCTTAGCATATCTTCCAATCCTAGATCTGCATCTCGCCTCCCATGAACCATCTTGACAACCCTCTACAATTGTAGGTCAGACTGCAATCTGCTACCCCACAACAATCAATTAGGGCTTCAAGAGGAACCTACAAACCTAGATCTGCAGACCCTAATGATCCAAGCCTACTCAACACATGCGGAAGCAAACAAACACAACAATGAGAGAGATAATGCAAAAGCTTTCAAATATTTTCATCAAATAGAATGATACATGCTGGGCTATAAGGCCTTCCCGGTTAGGGCTAGATATTACAATGAAATATAGAAGTCCTCAAACATGTGAGGATCTGTCAAAATCTCTACCTCTATCTTCTACCAAACTCCTATCAAAACTGCCCCCTAAACTACAACCAAACAACTACATTTATACAAGAGTCTACCGAACTGAGTCAGCTTTTAGATCCATAATCAATGGAAGGAATAGTCAGATCTGGGACCACACGCTTCCCAATGATGGATTCCAACATTAAATCCATGACCCAACATAAATGCACAAGTCAGACACAACAAAACTAAAACTAAAACTATTGGTGAACAGGGATAATCGAGCAGCAAAAAAGCAACGCCGAGCATCAGTGAAACATCTGACCGCCCAAGAGATAACCGACCACACTTAGTAACCAAAGGAAACCAACTAACTACCGACCAACTTGGTCAAAGCAGGAACCGAGCAACACAGATAAACTCCAAATTTTATTTTTTTTGTGACACAGGATTGCCAAGGACCCGAGATGCTCCTGCATCATGAACACTATCCCTTCACCCCAGGGAATCATCATTTTACTTTGGTTACATTTGACCAATTTTGACTTAATGACTCCAATTATTACATCATTTGACGATACAAATTATATAAGGATAAAACATTCATAGTAAGGAAACACATTTTTTGCACTTTACATGGCATTAAGATGATACAAATGTGGGCTTTTAATATTTGCAAATCAAGCCCATGGGCTCTTTTATATTTCAAATTTTGCATCAAATTTTGCATCTAATTTTTTATATACAAAATTTGGCATCTAAATATGCACATTACATTTTATTTTTGTTTTTATATACAAAATTTGGCATCTAAATATGCACATTACATTCGATTGTTGTTTTTCTATACAAAATTTTGCATCTAACTATGCACATTACATTCGATTATTGGTTTTATATACAAAATTTGGCATCTAAATATGAAAATTACACAACTATATATATAAAATAATTGTCATTTTCGCTCCAATCCCTGCATTCGAAAGTTAGAAGAAAAGTTAATAGAGAATATAAGAAGTTTATAAAGGTTTGAGAAAAAGATTATGAACATGTATAAGTAACTAAATGAACCAAAGAACATGACTAGACAATGCATAGTGAAGTTTACCATCATAAAAGATGGGCTAATCAAATGCACACCTCAATCTTCTATATCTATCATATATGTATCCAACTGCATTTGCAATCCACATACAAAACCAAGTTTATTGGCCCAAACAAATAAAGCAAAAAACTACAATTAATTTATTGAACATAATCATAATAAACATGGGAAACCTTGCAACTTGAGTTGAACTTACCTACTGAAGTGTGCCTGAAGGTTCATCTCTATTCTTGAGAGTATTCAATATTGCTTCATGATCAACAGTACTAATAGTCCAAAATTCCTTTGTCTTTGGTTTTCCTTGATGTTTCAACAACTTAACAATGGCTGCTATAACAAGGTGTGAATACATCAGAATGGTTTTGTGCTTCTCATAGTCTTGAAACATAGGAATGCCATTATTTCTAATCATATATATGTGCAACCATGTTCCCACAACAACATGTGATCCTATTGGATATGTGAACATATCATCATCTGTCGTCGATTGTGCAAGTTTCTGCTTTCCTGGTACTCCGATCTCTCATCATTCCCTTGTGGTGCAACCAATGCAAAAATATGTCCTGGCTGTAGAAGATCTGAAAGATGGTCGCAGTCAAGTGAAAAATCCATGTCATCATTTATTACAGAGACTGTGAGAGATAAAGGAGTAAGATAATGTGGAACCCATGTATCAACTAACTCACTTGACTCACACTGATCCCAATCACACTAAAGATAACTCAGACAATAACAAGCCAACTCTCATGTCCAAATGGTCCATGTACTAGCATCTGAGCTTCGAAATGAATGCATTTTTGAGGAATCTTTCATAGTTTGACAATCCAACCTATCTCCTATTGTGCCCAACTCAACCAACCAAAAGAATCTGTGCACCATTGAATCAAGAGTCCCCCCTATGACAATGTTGAAGTACACCAATCAACAATAGAATGGGCATCAATGATTTTTGCACCTAAAATCCTCAGTTGCTCCTTAACTAGAGCTCTCTTTAAGCATGCACCTACTCCATTATGCTCCCCTTTTCCATGACCAGCCTCAAAAAAACTCCAAATATGAGGTACACCTCTCTCTACATGCATTCTACATTACCAATAAAACATACGAGCATTTTTGAATTGAGCTATGGAGTTATCTGACCAAATGAGATGTCTATCCATAGCAATATTATTTTCCTGCACCCACTCAAAATAATTCTCAAAGAAATGTTGGAAAAACTCAAATTAGTGCAAACTATCATCGCTCATATAAAAATGGTACTCTCTGATTATCTTCTAGTCATCTTCTGTACTATCAAGGGAATGTCTATATGTTATGTGCACAAAAATAGAAACCTGAATAGAATTGTAATATTGAGCTTGCAACTTGTTTTGGGGCTGCAATGTATAGTTCTCTGCAAAGTCAACAATCAATATAATAGTGCCAATCGGGAAAGTTTCCTTACACATCCTGAATTGTTGATCCAACCACTGAGACCTATGACTATGCCTTGCATACTTGTAAAAAATATTCTTCCTGAAATCTAAAATAAAATCAGCTGCATTGCATTCTTTAGTAACCAACTCACATCTAGAGTCTTCACCTTCACTTTTTAATGTATAATTAATGGTTTCATATACCTTTTTGTGGACAATTGTCTTTCCAAAATCATGTTCGCAACCTTCATGAAAACATTCAACAAACTTCACTAGCCCACCACACTCTGAGCACTTATCATTTAAGCAATATTTTCTATAAAAGAAACATCCATCATCTCTATGACATAAAAAATGATCTAGCAAGTCTCTTGATGATTTTGGAAGAGCACTTGCACCACACTCCTCCAACATTTCACTACTATGCAAAGTAGAATGAATGAATCATAAAAATTCATGGTGCATTGAAAAATCCACATGATATTTGCAACAACAAGTATTTCGAATCTTAAGTGGCACACAAAAAAAGGCTTCAAGGCTTCAAAAGCTCATTGTGATATTTGCAATGTTGGATGTGTCTCACAAATTTTTTTGAACAACATTGTTTGACTCACCTCCAAATAATGTGGGATGCGAGGTGCGGTCTCAAATGCCAATTCTCAACTTCAAGACATCCTTCACATTTGGTGACACTATTGAGTTAGATTGCCAAAATAGTTGAATTTGATCCTTCATAGCATTGGTAAGATACTTATCACAATGTGAAAGTCTCCCACCATAAGCCCATGTATAATTTTGAAGAGGATCATCAAGTCTTTCTCTTCGTGCAAGTGCTCTATCTAAAGTTTTACAATTTAGATTCAAGTCAACACAATTTTGTCTCATCAAATGATCCTTTCTCAAATGATGACTTACTAAGGAGGTTGTAATAACCCTCCTAGTGGCTCTCTTATGTTTTTCCTTGGTAGTCTTCCCAATGGAATTGAGAGCACTAAAAAGATTCCTCACAATAATAGCATTGTGCTCCTTTTTCTTTTTTCACACTAATCTTCAATTTGACTAGTATACATCTCATCTTCTACATCTTTAACAATTGGAAAAACATTTGACATTGCTCAACCAACGTCTTGTGGCTAAAAAATTGATCAAATTTTTTTGAAATCCATAATTGAACAGTTCTTTCTGATCTCTTGCCATCGAAATTTCTCATTATGTTCTCATCAATTTCAAGTAACCATTTAGTTCTTCTTGAGAGTCTCAATTTTGAAGTTTGTCTTTCTTCCTCCGAAGGGACTTCATTTCTCATATAATTTGGAGATGTGTAACATTGATTTGGTTCTTCTACACCATTATCATCGTCAATTCCTTCATACTCAATTGGTGGATTGTCATTGACAATATCCACACTTCTATTGGCCACATCTACATGTTCATTTTCAAAACCTACATTTTCATCTTCAAAACCTAAATTCTCATTTTCAAAACCTACATTTTCATCTTCAAATTCATGTTCTTCACTTGAAACCACATTCAAAGGTGGGTCTATGCCGACATTTTCATTAATATTTAACATACCTTGTCTCTTGTTCCAATGGGCAACCCTATCCATTTCTCTTTACACTTCAACATCTTCATTTGTAAGTCTCCTCTTCCATTTATGGTTTCAATGACTACTACTCCCCATAGTTAGACCAAAAAGGTGATGCAAATACCTTTGGTAATAGAGAAAATCACCCCAAAAAGTAGATTTTTGTCTTCTCTAGAGACAAAACGTGATTAGCTACAACTCGAATCCCATAATTTAGGAAAAAAATGTGACTCTCTGGAGATTTTTTGTTGGAGCCGAGAGTGTTAATAATGTTTGGTTAAGAGTGCATAATGTATTTCAGTTTGTAAGTAAAGTTTTAGTTAATTTGGTGGAGCTGATAGTGTGAAGCGATGTGTCTACTCATATTGAGTTGTGTGGTCCTTTTTGTGTTGCATGATTGGTTTAGCCATTGGAGATGTTGTTGGAGAGTTGTAGTGTTTCTCTAATATGATTTCAAGAAGGTTCTAATAGGCCAACTTGATTATATATTTTGGAGAATACTTATAGCTGGTTAGTTGTGAACAAGAGAGATAAGAAAATGAAGTGAAGAAAAGTGTAGAGCAAAAAATGTGAAGTATTGGTCCAATAAAGCTATATGTGAAGAAGAAAAGAGTGTATACTATACATTGGAACTGATCAAGATAGCAAGTCTAATTCACAGTTCACCAAGATCTAGATATAGTGTGAATCTGTTGTGCGGAAGGTTGCAGCCTTCACCATTTGAGCAGTGTGCTCCCAAACAGTTTGTCCTCACCCTCAACAAGGTTATTTATAAAAGACTCCTAACAAGGTCTGACCTTTGACCAAGTCACTGTACTTCATGCATTGTAAAGATCAACTCCTAACAAGATTTTAAGATCTTCTAACATGGATTATTATACTCTAGTGCAGTTTATAGTGAGTGCTAATTCCCATCAGGGTTTTTACCTATTTGGGTTTCCCTGTAACCAAAATTGTGTGCTAAGTGTTATCTTATTGTGTATGTGTTTAATGTTATTATGTACTTAATTGGATAAATAATTGAAGCTTGTAGATAAATGATTCACCCCCCCCCTCCCCCCACTCGTCTCAATTATCTCTTGGGACTATTCCTAACAATTGGTATCAGAGCCAAGTGCCTCGAAGAGAAGTTTAATAGCTTGAGGTTGATCAAATGGAATTCTTTAGAAAAGAAAGTCCTAAGTTTGATGAAGAGAATTATGTAGACTGGAAGAACAAAATGATAACACATTTGTAGTGGATTGGTTTTGAGATTTTTGAAGTAGCTACTCGAGATGTTTAGATTCCCTCTCTAATAGATCTTGCAAAAGATGATGCAACTATTAAACAAAAGGAAATGTTCACTCAAAATGCAATTTCCAAAGAATCCCTTATCAATGCCTTATCTGATAATGAGTTTTCAGAGATCAAGAAAGTATATAAAGCTTACTAAATATGGAAGTATCTAGAAGACATGTTTGAAGGAAATATCCAAGCCAAGAATGTGTGCAAAAAGACATGGACAAAAAGATACAATACTTTGGAGATGCTACCTGAAGAGAACATCAAAGCCTACAATCAAAGAATTAATGAAGCAATTGCAGGAATCAGAAACAATGGTGGAGAAATTTTGGAAGAAGATATAATGGATAAATTGTTGACTACTCTGACAACATAATATGAGAGCAAGATAAACATCCTAGATGAGACTATGCAGTTTTCAAAAGACTTCAAAAGAGAGACCTTAATCAACAAGATTTTAGCATTTGAGATATCAAGACTCAAGACAAAGCCTAAAATTGAAACATATTTCAAAGCCTCAGTCCATGGTAAGAAATCTTTGAACACTTATTGTAATTTTGATGATGGAGATGATGATAAAGAACTATATGAATTTATTGCTATGATTGCTAAGAAAGATAGAAAAGGAAATGGAAAATATGAAGGTTAGTTACCATTCAAATTATTTTCATGTAACAAGATTGGTCATTTTGGATCTAAGTGTCCTACAAGAGCCAAGAAGTAAAAAACTAATTTCAAGCCTAAGTGTACAAAAGAATGTTACTATGTTGGAGATGGAGTATCAGATGAAGATTCAAGAGAAGATGAGATTAGATTTATTACAATTGAAGACATGGAGAAAATGTTTGATGAAATGGATATTGAAGATGAAAAGAAAGCACAAGAGCTATCAGTGATTTCACAAGAAGACATCAGGACAAACTAGATCATTGACAGTGGATGTTCACATCACATGACAGGAGACAAAGATAGATTTGTACATCTAGATAAATACAAAGGAGGCATGGTTAGATTTGGAGACAACACTCCTAAACCTATCATAAGTAGAGGAGCTATCACTTTGGATGGAAAGAATAACATTGATGATGCTCTATATGTTGATGGTTTGCAACATAACTTACTAAGTGTTGGAAAGTTGCTTAACAAAGGATATCAATTGGAATTCAAAAAAAATAAGTGCATCATTAATAACAAAGGAGTAATGATTGCATCAGGTTCAAAGATAAAAGGTAATGTTTCTTAGCTTAATTCAAAAGCAATTTGTTTTTCTGCAAAAGTAGATGACAGTTGGTTATGGCACAAAAGACTATGTCACACCAATTTTGATAATATAGTAAATATAAGAAATGTAAAGGTAGTAAGAGACCTCCCTAGTATTGCAAAACCAATTGATACAATATGCAAGGAATGTGTGATGGGAAAGAATGTAAAGAATTCATTCATAAGCAAGTAGAACTCAACAGAAAACAAATTGAATCTAATGCATACAAACTTATGTGGACCAACTCAAACAAGATCATACTATGGTGAAAGGTACTTTATTTTGTTTGTTGATGATTATTCTAGAATGATGTTGGTTGCATTCTTAAGAGATAAATATGAAGCGTTTGAGAAGTTCAAGATATTTAAAGCCAAAGTTGAAAATGAGTCTAGATTAAAGATAAAATGTATGAGATCAGATAGAGGAGGAGAATTCACCTCTGACAAATTTTATGAGTATTGCGAAGAACATGGGATAAAGAGATAGCTAAGTGTACCTAGAACTCCTCGGCAGAATAGAATTGCAAAAAGGAGAAATAGGATCATACTTGACATAGTGTGCACTATCATGATTGAAGGAAGAGAGATGAAGTCAATACAACAGTCTATACTATCAACAAAATTCAATTGAGGCCAGGCACAAACAAGACATGTTATGATCTATGGTTTGGGAATGTACCTATAGTAAAATACTTCAGAATCTTTGGAAGAAAGTGCTACATCAAGAGAGATGATGGTGTTACTAAGTTTGATGCAAGAAGCAATGAAGGTATTTTTCTTGGTTACTCTACTAAAAGCATAGCTTATAGATGTTTTAACTTGAGATTGAAAAATATCATTGAAAGTGCACAAGTGAAAATTGATGAGAAGTTTATAATTCAAGAGAGATACTATGATTATGAACCTAGACCTATCAATAGAGAAGCATTTGTTGAAGAAATGTTTGACAGCATTGATTTATTATTCAATGATCCTGAAACAAGTGAAGAAGATTCACCTAATGTTCCAAAATTAACATCCAGATACCATTCAAAAGAAGATATCATTGGAGATCAAAACAACAAAGTCATGACAAGATCAAAAGAAAAAATTTCAACAGTTGATGAAGTGGTATGTTTACTTTCACAAATTGAACCCTTAAATGTTGAAGATGCATGTAATGATTCAGATTGGCATGAAGCAATGAAAGAATAATTAGATCAGATAGTTAAGAATGATACATGGGAATTGGTCCTTAGACCTAGTGACAAAAATGTGATTGGAACCAAGTGGATATTCAGAAACAAGATGAATGAAGATGGTAAATTAGTAAGAAATAAAGTAAGACTAGTATGTAAAGGATATGCGTAGAGAGAAGGAATTGATTACTCTCATACATTTTCCCCTGTAAGCAGATTTGAAGCCATAAAGTTATTTCTATCCTATGCAACATTCAAAGACTTTAAGATATATCAAATGGATGTCAAGTCAACATTCCTAAATGGAGAGTTGAAGGAAGAAGTATATATAGAACAACATAAAGTATTTAGTTTATCAGACAAACCAGACATGGTATGGAGACTGAAGAAAGCCCTCTATGGAGTTAAGCAAGCCCCTAGAGCATGGCATGAAAGACTAGATGGTTACTTGACAAAGATTGGATTCAAGAAAGGAGCAGTAGATTGTAACTTATTGATAAGAGAGACACCTAAAGGATTATTACTAGTTGCTATTTTTTTTTATGACATTATTTTTGGTGGTAATGACAAGCTTAGTGCAGAATTTTCTAGAGAGATGCAGAGATAATTTGAAATGAGCATGATTGGAACTATTAAGTACTTTTTGGGATTAAATGTGAAGAAGACAGACAAAGGTACTGCCATTAATCAGTCTAAGTATGTGAAAGAGATATTGAAGAAATTCAAGATGGATGATTGCAAGCTAGTAAGCACCCCCATGATAATAGGAAGAAAGCTTTCAAAAGATGATGATTCTACAACCGTTGAAAAGACTCTATATAAGTCTATGATTGGAAAACTCATATATCTTACTCAATCTAGACCAGATATTTCTAATGCAGTTGGTATTGCTGGAAGATTTACAGCTAAACCTAAACAAATTCATCTTATGGTAGTAAAGAGGATATTCAGATATTTGAAAGGAACTGTAGAATACGGTTTATGGTATCCTAACTTGGAGAATATAGAAATTCATGTGTATACAGATGCAGATTGGGAAAGTTGCGTTGATGACAAAAAGAGCACCTCAAGAGGAGTAGTATTTCTTGGAGATAGACTAGTTACTTGGACAAGAAAGAAGTAGAATTATATTTCTCAGTCAATAGAAAAAGAAGAGTATGTGGTAGTAGCATTAAATTATTCTACAATTGTTTGGATCAAGCAGATGATAAAAGATTTTGGAATCTAGATTGATTGTCTTATAGTTATTCATTGTGACAACACTAGCACTATCAATATGTCAAAGAACCCTATGATGCATGAAAAGAAAAAGCACATTGAGATAAAATATCACTTCCTAAGAGAGAAATTTGTAGAGAAAGAAGTAAAATTGGACTATGTGAGTACTAAAGAATAGTTAGCAGACATATTCACAAAGCCTTTGCCGAAGGATACATTTGAGTATCTCGGGGAGAAGCTGAGAGTAATTCCCTTCCCTAGATCTAATTAGAGTTTGTAGTAGTGCATCAATCCTTAGTGACTAATGAATGGTTGACTACTCTACTTCAGGAGTAGTACCTGTGCTTATTTGTTTCTCGCACCCTTTACCATTGATGGAAAAGGGGGAGTATATAGTCAGATAATGTAGCAGCAGATATTCAGAGCTTTCAGATGTAAATGGTGAAATCATTTTTGAGAGAGTTTTTGTTGAGGAAATGTAGAATTCTATAATATTATTGTAATTTTGGATTGATAGTGTTTTTCAATTCATGTGTTGCCATCAATGCCAAAGGGGGAGATTGTTGGAGATTTTCTAGCAAGCTAGTGTTGACTGTATGTTTGTCATTGATGACAACATATGGTAAGCAACGTGCGTTGAAGTATTATGTAGAGAGCCTTGAGAATATTTTTCTTACATATGTTATTAGCATGATATCATAGGTGCAGAGGTTGATTTTGAGTACAGATAGTTGCGTAGTTATTTGTATCAGTAGTGTTCCTGAGAGTGTTACAAGAAAAGTTCGGTATGTGATTCTCAGTATGGTTATGATGGAGCCTTGATCATTTATAATTGTGTTGTAGACATGTTTTTGAAGCTATGTTCATGGATCCAGAGTTATTTGTATAGTTGAAGTTAAGTTATGATGTCTCTATTCGCCAGTTACAGTTTCTTGAGATTGCTTGTTGGAGCTGACAGTGTTTATATTGTTTCACTAGTTGCACCTATCATTATGGTATGTGTGTTTGGTTATGAGTTAAGAATTTTTGGTTAAGAGCACATAATGTATTTTAGTTTGTAAGTAAAGTTTCAATTAATTTGGTGTAGCTGACAGTGTGAAGCGATGCATCTACTCATATTGAGTTGCTCGGTCCTTTTTGTGTGTGTGCTTGGTTTAGCCATTGGAGATGTTGTTGGGGAGTTGCAGTGTTTCTCTAATATGATTTCAAGAAGGTTCTAATAGGCCAACTTGATTATACCTTTTGGAGAAGAATACTTATAGTCGGTTAGTTGTGATCGCTTAAACAAGAGATAAGAAAATGAAGTGAAGAAAAGTGCAGAGCAGAAAGTGCGAAGTATTGGGCTAGTAAAGCTATATGTGAAGAAGTAGAGAGTGTAGTTATACATTAGAACTGATCAAGATAGAAGATCTAATTCATAGTTCACCAAGATCTAGATATAGTGTGTATCTATTGTACAGAAGCTTGTAGCCTTCCCCATTTGAGCAATGTGCTCTTGGACAGTGTGTTCTCACCCCTACTAGGGTTATTTATAAAAGACTCCTAATAGGGTCTAACCTTTGACCAGGTCACTATACTTCATGCATTTTAAAGATCAACTCCTAATAGGGTTGTAAGATCTTCTAACAGGGATCATTATACTCTAGTGCAGTTTACAGTGGGTGCTAATTCCCATTGGGGTTTTTATTTATTCAGGTTTCCCCGTAACCAAAATTGTGGTGTTGTGTTAAGTGTTATCTTATTATGTATGTGCTTAATATTATTCTATACTTAATTGGATACATAATTGAAGCTTGTAGATAACTGATTCACACCCCCCCTCTTAGTTATCTCTTGGGATTATTCCTAAAACTTTCAAAACTTGTACCAAAGTTCCATGGAGAATGGGATGAATCAACACTTTGGCATTTGGATGAGTTTTATACATTTATGGAGGATTATGAAATTTGCGTAGAGGATCTAGTAATGAAACTATTTGTCAGGACATTAAAAGACAATGCAAGATAAGCATATGAATCATTACCTACACAAAGTATTTCATCTTGGAAGGAATTTGAACAATGGTTCCTATGTGAATTCCATGATGCAAGTGATGAAGATGACTTGTATTATGAATAGTTTGAATACCAAAACTGCAACATGGAGGAGGATCATAGTATGTCTCTACTTGATGCATTTTTTGGTTTGGAGAGATTTGAAGGGAGTCTTCTGCAAACTTATTCTTGGGGATGGCGAATATGTATCAGAGGATACCAGTAACAATTATGCCTTCACGAAAAAAATTTAATGAGAAAGTTCAAAAACATGGGAATCTCACTAGATGACCCTAATCTTAAGCTTCTTTTTAAGATATTAGAAGAAGATGATGAAGATAGAGAAGAGGAGGCTTATGATCAGATTGAACAAGGCCTTGTGCTTAATGGAAATCACAGTGATGATGAAGAAGATCCAAATTACATATCCCCTTTGGATGCATTTTTGAACTTAGAGAAACAAGAAGAATAATCCACAGTAAAATTCTTCATGAGGATGTTTAATATCTATCAAGAAATACCTTCAGAACATAGACCTCCAAACTCTGATCTTTTCAATAGAATGTGAGAACTAGGTCTCTTATATGATCATCAGTTTCTTACTTTTCTCAAACTTATGAATAATGAATTGGTTGCAAAGGAGAATGAGTACAAAAATGAAATAACATATGAGTCAAGTGAGGTTTCAGATTTGAATGGAGAAGATTCTTTTGGACATTTTGAGGAAATATTTTTCCATGAATACTTGTATGATAACAAATATCGATAAATTTGAAAATGAGGAAGAGGATTCTCTAGGTGTGGAAGATATTTCAGTCTTGTTAGACATAGAATATCATAAACATATTGAGAAGAATGGTTCAATTTTTTTCTCAATCCACCATGGTAAGGAGGTTGATGGATCAGCCCATATTCAAGAGAAATCAAATTGTGGAGATGAAATAGAGTTGCATGAATAGGAGGGAGCTTTAGGAGACAATGTCAATGAAGATGTTAGTCTTTTTGATGAAACACTTGATGACCCAAATGAAAATTATCATGAATGTATGTCTAAATTCTCTATGATCTTGAACCCATTGTTTGAAGAATATATAGAGGAAGATGTGTTTGAGTTCTCTACGTTCCTGAATCCATTGTTTGAAGAGGATCCTTTATGAAATCAAATCCATCCACATCATGATGAAGGTAACATGCCTAATGATAATTTTGAGGATGATGAACTCAAAATATGCACATGGGGAAGTGTATTCAGAAGGTGCAAATTTTTTTAGTTCATCCTATGATCCAGGAGTACATCAAACATATGAAGATGAGATGGAATCAGCCAAACATGATGAAAAGAATGTGTTGAAGCATAGTTCTAAATTTTTTTGAAATGACCCAGCTAATCAAACTCTTGGTGAGAGAGAGTTTGTACTTATTGAAGATAAGCTATTCTCAAAACATTTTTGTGAGGAGAAATATCCAAAATGTAGAGATGGGGCAGATTGTGAACAAAAAGTTATCCAAACAAAGAAGATTAATCTAGAGGTTTGTATGACTAAATAAAATCTTCTATTCAGTAAGGATTATAGTGGATTTGATGACTTCTCAAGGGTTGAACGTATATTGGATGTCAAAGATCGCATTGATGAAGCAATGAGAATTATCCATAAGGATGACATGTGTAATGCAATGGGATTAAAAGTGTTATGTGTTGGCATGTGATGTTTTGGAGCACTAGGAATCACTTGAGGGTTGTCATTTATGGAAACGCTCATGTTGGAGTGATCGTATGTTGTGGAGATTTCCACTGGAGTCACAGTCATGAAAATGACTAATTCCATAATCAAGATAACAGGGTACAGTGCCATAGTTTTGGTTAGCGATGAAGATATATGAGGTATTATGGTTTGTTAAGTTAACTGGAGATATTTTGGGATGTAAACATGCTTCAATTAAAATTGCATAAGTTTTGGTTATTAGATCTATGAGATATAGTGTTTGGAAAGTATGCGAAGATAGTAAAATAGTGTAACAGGGTATATGAACAGTTGTGAAGATTAAGGAAGGTAAAATGAATATGGTAACATGCTAAGATAGGTGAATAAAGTATATTGTTGAATCTTTGGAATTGTAAGAGTGTCGAATCCATAAATAACATTTGCATGAGTTATTGTTATGTTTTGCATGATAATTGTGAAGTCGACTGGATGACTAATTTTGTATAAGTATGGAGTGTTTTTGTAAAATCAAAGTATGGTATGATTATGATGATGAATTAAGTTTTTGAATATAAGAGAAGAGATCAGATGCAAGATTAGTAAGAGGTCATCCTACAATTGCAACTATCTAAGCAAGATAAGTGCATGTATTGTTCCCCTTTTGAGAACTATATTGAGACAAGTATTGATTGTAAGAGCAGTGTGCTTGCCACCTTTAACCAGGTATTTTGTATACCCCTAATAGGGTTTTTTATTCCTCTAACAAGGAAATTTACTATGTAACAATCAGCCCCTAATAGGGCTAGATATCTTAACAAGGACATTATACTTTAGTGCATATTTGTGGGTACCATCCCCACTGGGGTTTTCCCTTGGCCAGGGTTTCCTCGAGAACAAATCATGGTGTCATGAGTAATGTGTTATGCTTATATATTCTTTTTATTTTTCTATTACTTTAGATTTTTTATAATTGTTTGAAGTTGAAATCAAAGTTCTATAATACTGATTCACCCCCACTCTCAATATTACCAAATCCTAACAATTGGTATCAAAGCTATTAGCCCTTAAAGAAAATTTTTAACAACTCAAGGGAGATCATAATGGATTCAAAAGATTTTCAAGAGAACTTTGAAGCTACACTTGAAGATCTAGATAAGATGAAATATGAGAATGGCAAATTAAAATTCAAATTAAGAAGAGCATAAGTTTTCATGAGGAAACTAAAAGAATAGCTAGAGATTATAAAGATTCAGAGACAAGACCTTATGGAGAAGATCAAAGAAGGTTCAGACAATGATACGTCAGACAAAGTAAAGATGTTGGATTAGGAAAAAGATCAAATCAATCTGGTGATGATCAAAGTGATTCAGCATGAAAAGGATGAAAGAAAAAAAGTCAAAGAGTCACTAAAAGAAGCTAACTTGTAGATAGGACAAATGAAGACTGAACTTGACCAATAAAATGAAAAATATCAGGAATTGGAAAAATACAATCAAATCATTAAAGGTGAACTCACTCAAGCCAAATTACACATTGAGAAGTTACACATGAGAAATGACAAGATTGATGAACAAAATCCAAGACAAAAGCCTAAAGGAGATATGAGTGGATTCAATGAAGCTAAAAGTTCAAAAACTCAAGAAGAACCAAATACAACCAAGAATGAGGAAAGACCTACTCCTGAAGAGAGACCTACCAATGAAGAATCTAGAGAATAATTCAAACCCTTTAGAGGTATATGTTTTAGATGCAAAAAATTTGGACATATGAAAAGAGATTGCAGAAGTAAAGGTAACTCTAAGCCCTTTACCAGCTATTGTTTTAATTGCTATGATTATGGACACAAGAAGAAAAACTGTAGAAAACCTGATCAGTCCATGTATAAGCAAGACTATGTCAGAGAAGAATTAGCAACCAAGATTACATGTCAAAAATGCAATAACTTTGGGCACATAGCAAGGTATTGTAAGCTACAAACTAATCAAGATAGAAGAAGACCACCCATTTTTTACAAGTGTAACAATATAGGTCACATTGCAAAGTTTTGTAGATATAATGGAGATGACAATAGAAGAGGACCAAGGAGATCTAGTGAACCATAAGGACCACCTCCTGTGATCATAAGAAAGAATGTTGGTGATAGTGGTAAAAGATGAAGTGATTACATGAATGAATTTGAGAGTCAATCCAAGAAATTGGAGGATGAGAAGAGATGGAAAGTAAAAGTTCTAAACAAGGCACTGGTTCAAGGAGAGATAGTTGATGATGCTGTGTCTTTGCATGATGAGTTCTTTGAGGTATTGATCTAGAAGGCCGCATGGCCTTATGTGGAGAATTGAATGAAGATAAAAGGAATTATCCAAATCCTGTATATGTGGAGTAAGCTCATGCAAGATTAGGTGTGATATGTATAGACATTGTGAAGTCTGTGGATAAGAGCGCAACACTTGAAGATTCATCTTATGTGTTTGTGAGTTTTTTATCGACTAGATGACATGAAAAGTTGAGATACCTATGTTTAATGCACACACTCAACTTGCGATGGATAAAAGACTTGAAAAAATTCATTTTCACACCAATTGTTGATCAACAACTAAGGAAAGAAGAAGTGTGAAAGTAGAGCAGTGATCTAGCAGAGAGATTTCACGTTCACATGAAGTAAAGCCTCAGATTCAAGTGCATTTAAGGTATTTATACCTAATCTCTTTTGGAACTCATGGATGCACCAGTAGTTTATGATGTTGTAGATAGACCTAGGTATAAATTCAAAAGGAATCCATTCAAATCCTATGAGGATGTTTCGAAAGGGGTGTTTTCACAAACCCCTATAGGTGTGTTGCACGTAGAAGATATTAGGGCATACATACACTGCAAGTATGAGGTTATTGGGGAGGTTAACATCTTCAGTGAACTAAATAGTATGATAGAAGATAATGGATCTTTGGTAGATGAGTTTAAGCACCTAAATGATCAATCAATCCTTAAGTTAACCTGACTTACAGAATTCACAAAAGTTGAATGCTTTAATATTATTCTTAGCAGAGTTCAAGACCATTTTTATTGGATAGGTGAACAACCTATTAAGATATGTGCATAGTTGATTCATGATATCACAGGCCTTGACAATGAGGGAGCCCTACCTATAGAAGAGAACAACCTAAAGAAACTAGCATAAACCCTAACACACTCTAAGTGGGATAAGAGGGAAATGACATTAAATGATATTTATTTGCAAGATGTCAGATTGGTAGCAATGTTTTTTTTTTTTTGATAGGTAATAGGCCGAAGCCAAGATCAACATGGGGCTCAAGAAGACTTGAACCCAAGACCTCCCAAGTGAGAGGCTCACATCTTACCATTGAATTGTGGGGTGTTCCGGTAGCAATGTTTTTAGGCTACAAGGTGTTTTACAATAACAAACCTAATTCTATATCTGTTGGAGTCATCATGATGGCATACAGAATGGTAAAAGAGAACAAGGAAAAGAAAGGTTAGCAAGATTGTTGAAGAAATTACTAGGAAGGTAGGAATCACAAAGAAGTAGTATTTAGACTTGGAAAACAAGATGGAGGAATCTTCTAGTATTTCCACTGATGCACCCATTCTATTGGAGATAGAAAAGGAAGTTCCTACTGATGACATTGTGGATTTATCAGCCTCTCAAGAGGAAGAAACACAAGAAGTTATGGCTACAATTGTTCCTAGAAGATCAACAAGGACAAGTAAGCAAGATAGTCCTAAAGAAAAAGAGACAGAGGCAAAGAGGAAGAAGAAGGAAGAGAAGGTAGTGGAGAAAGAGGAAGAGAAAACAACTCAAAAGAATCCACAAATCTTGTGGAAACTAGATATGAAATCACTATAGAAAAGAGTTATCAAATATGGAAATCTGCTAACAGTGAACATATACTATGAAAGATACAACTTTGAGGACCAAGCAGTCATTGAAGATACTATGATTGAGCATCTATTGGTCTTTAAGAAGAATTTGTTGGAAATTGAAGAAAGCATTCCCAAAGCCCTATATAGAAAATTGGAAATCAGGAAATAGTTAGCACATTCAGAAGATGAGAACATAAGAAATAAAACAATTAATGATATATATGTTTCCAGTTGTGTCAATTTAGGAAAGAGAAAGAATTAGAAAAGCACTAAAACCCCTACTGAGGACAAAGGCCAGACTAGTCAAGATTATGGCTAGGAAGTATGATGAGGTGATTGAGGACACTGAAAATGCATTAGACCAAATTCTAATGTATGATATGCCTAAAAAGGTTTCACCTCCCAAAGCTTCTAAGCCTATATCTTTAGGTTTAGGAGAGATTTCTAAGGCAGTAGATGAAAGTGTTCAAGTTAGCATGGAACCATATTTCTATGTCACTGGTGTGCCTGTTAGCCTTGACACTTCACAGGATGTGAATGATCCATTTTTGGATAATTTGGACAATGTGATGGAGGTTGAAGATTAGGAGTAGATAGAGGAAGGAAAATCAAAAGAAAAACAAGAAGAAAAAGCATAGGAGAAGGAAATACAATAGAATGAAAAGCAAGAAGAATAAACAAAATAAAAAAAAAGTTTCTGAGGTCAGAATGGACACACCTTCATTGTTGGCAAGTGTGACCAAACCAGTCAGTTCTGATGTGGACAACATGGATGAAGCTGAGTTGATGAGACTATCATTTATTGCTTTTGCTAAAGCTAAGGAGAGATTAGTTTAGAAAGGAGATAAAAGAGCTAAGGTAATGGTCAGGTCTATAGAAATAGTAAACACGCTAGTCCCCTCACCGATTATCTTCAAAGAAAAAGATGAAATTGAAAACCTTGGTACAGTATTGGATAGCTTTGATAGTCATTTTGACTCATTACTAAAGACAACAGAGGAAAAGGCTGAAAATAACTTCTTGGAGAAGAAGTTGAGCAAATTTTGTAAGTCCATTTCATGGGACTTAGATATTCTTAAGGCTACTACTCTTAAAGCCAGGAGTTACATAGCACAAGGCAAGAAAATCTATAGTTATTGCATAAACCCCTCCAAACATTCCAAGAACATTGAGGAGACCATAGCCAAAGACAAGGATACCCTTGAGAGTCTAATGGAAATTTGTGAATCATCTTCACAAACTATGGGAGAGATGGAAAAGGAGACATCCATGCTATTGGACAAGATAGGAGTACTGGAAAAGGAGAAAGGGAGAGTTACATATAGATTTGGCTTATTGAGAAGCCTATTGACTCCTAAGCTCACAATGTTGGAGACTTATCACTCAGAGATGATAAAAGTTGAAGGCTCAATTCCTGTATCTACTCTTACTGAGCTTAAGGCAACAAAGATAGTGTCATATGCACTGAATGGATTAATCCATGTCAGTGAACTATTGATAAATTCATGGATTGAAGAAGTCAAGACCTTGGAAAACTCTTTCCAAGATGTCTTAAATCTACTGAGTAAGCACTAAAATTTTAGTGCTTAAGTTCTAAAATTTTGAGTATACCTTTGCCATTGATGCCAAAGGGAGAGGAAAAAAAAGAAAAATGAGGAAGAGAGAGGAATATGCAGAGCTATATGTAGAAAATAAAATACAAGAAAAGAAACAAAAAAAATAATATAGAAAAGAGAAAAAGAAAGTTGTATTGTGACACTTAGTCATTTTTCTATCTATTTCCATCAATACCAAAGGGAGAGATTATTGGCATGTGATGTTTTGGAGCACTAGGAATCACTTGAGGGATGTCATTTATGAAAACACTCATTTCAGAGTGATCACATGTTGTGGAGATTGCCACTGGAGTCACAGTCATGAAAATGACTAAGTCTAGAATTAGGATAACAGGGTACAGTGCCATAGTTTTGGTTAGCGATGAAGATATATGAGGTATTATGGCTTGCGAAGTTAACTGGAGGTATTTTTGGATGTACACATGATTCAATTAAAATTGCATAATTTTTAGTTGTCAGATCTGTGAGATATAGTGTTCGAAAGGTATGTGAAGACAGTAAAACAGTGTAACAAGGTATATGAACAGTTGCAAAGATTAAGGAAGGTAAAGTGAATATGGTAAAGTTCTAAGATAGATGAATAAAGTATATTTCTAACTCTTTGGTATTTTAAGAGTGCCAACTCCATAAATAACATTTTCATGAGTTATTGTTATATTTTTCATGATAATTGTGAAGCTGACTGGATGACTAATTTTATATAAGTATGGAGTGTTTTTGTAAAAGAAAAGTATAGTATGATTATGATGATGAAGTAAGTTTGTGAATATAAGAGAAGAGATCAAATGTGAGATTAGTAAGAGGTTGTGCTACAATTGGAACTATCTAAGAAAGCCAAGTGCTTGTATTGTTCCCCTTTTGAGAACTATATTGAGACAAGTATTGATTGTAAGAGCACTGTGCTCACCACCTTTAACCAGGTATTTTGTATACCCCTAACAAGGTTTTGTATTCCTCTAATAAGGAAATGTACTATGTAATAATCATCTCCTAATAGGGCTAGATCTCCTAATAGGGACATTATACTTTAGCGCACATTTGTGGGTACCATCCCCACCGGAGTTTTCCCTTGGCCAGGGTTTCCTCGAGAACAAATAATGGTTTCATGAGTAATGTGTTATGCTTATCTATTCTTTTTATTTCTGCATTACTTTGGATTGTTTGTAATTGTTTGAAGTTGAAATCAAAGTTCTATAATATTGATTCACCCCCCCCCCCCCCTCAGTATTACCTAATCCTAACATTATGTGATCAAAATCAGTTGTTTGATAGAGGGAGGAAGACGTATTCATTTTAGGGGGCCTGGGGCCACCCAATTTCACTTTGCATCAGATTAAGTATGGATACTTGGTCTGCTTCTCCAGAGGTAGCTGGAATCTCACTATGCTCATAAAGAGCATACGTCCCTAGAAAGAGCCACTGGTGGTACCCTAAATTTTGAGAGTCCAAATCCATTATCAATAAGAAAGTTTCTCCATACTAAAAAAATCAAAGGAAGGAAGCTTTATGACACAAATAAATAGAGCTAACTAATCGAATCCTTCAAAAAATGTTGGAATTTTGACCTGCTGCAAAGGTGATGCTGACAGAGCCTGACTATGGTTGCATTTTAAAAATATAAAAATGACCCAGTTCGGGAAATCAAATTTTCTATCTCTGATAAAAATCTTATCTTTCTACGAGGTGTTTTGGTATTTCAACCAGACCCAAATCTGAAGGTTAGGTAGTTATTTTTTAGTTAGTTTTTTTTTTTCAAAATAGTTTATAATAAGGGTTGTGTCTTTTCACCCTAAAAAGGTGTGAAAGCCACTCAAACACACACACACACACACACACACACATATATATATATATAATGTAAAATGTAGAGAGATATATTTGAAGAAGCATTATACTTAGAAGAAGAATATTTGTAAGGAAGAATAAGGAGCTTAAAGCATGACTTTGTAATATAAATTCTAATATATTATTTTAATAAATAAAAAAAGGGCTCTTTTGTTTATTTTCAAGGCAAAGAGATTACAAATGGCATGTGGATTCATACTTTGTGATCAATAAATAGATTATTGAATTATTCTAATAGAGTTTTATTTTTGCATTGGATATTTTCCTGCATTATTTGTTCGACAATCAGGATAGTGTGAAATATATATGTGTTTCCCTATCTCTATCTAATCGGGCTTCCAGTTGAAGAAGTTAAATTCCTTTTGGACTAACAAAGAATTGCATATAAGATTTGTCTATTGTAGAGCTTAGGATTAATTGATGATATTTTTGATAAATATTGTCTCATAAAGTTGTACGTAATAATCCTTGTTATAGTTGACTCTATCGACCTGATAAAAAAAGGCACTGGTCATTTAAAATCATTGGAATATAATTATTGGAGTTATTAATTGAAGTCATAAATCTATATACTTCCTTCTTGAAAGCATCAAATCCATTATTAAAAAAACATTATATAACACATTCAATCATTTCAAGCATTCATAATACTTCTATATTGTTCGAGTTTTATTGAGGACTTTGCCAACCAGAGAACTCACAAGCTTAAATTCTCTATAGAAAAGCCTTGAACAAAGTGATCAAGTTTGAGGTGAAGGTTTACCCGCCTAGGTGCAGTGAAGCCTAAAGTGCAAGAGAATTTGGATTATTCCCATTCGTTGGCCAGAACTGATTTGGAATCCTATTGGAGAATTGGCAGGCTCTTGGATTTCCAATCTGTAGTTTTGGGAACCAACAAGTTCCACGTTGGAAAGTTTTGGTTGGATGAGCCATTAAAATCACTAAGAACATTATTCATGTTGTCACCGGGTATCCTACCACTGACAAGAAAAAGCTATTCACAGTGCACCAAGAGCTGAAATTGTGAAGAACATGAGAGACGAGTGGGATGATCAAGCTTTGAAGATAAACTCAATCAAAGATGCAAAGGTAAAATTTGCAGCTCATGTCATCAGTTACAAGATCTATCAGTTGAATAGACTAAATAGTGTACCATGTGGAACCGTTGACATAGCTTTCAAAATGGTCAAGAAAGGTTTTTCATTGGACCTTGTCGAGATTCTTTTAAAGTAGATTGAATAGAACATGAAGACAATCTGATTGGTGAAGTCTAATATATGTAAGTTTGGATCCCTGCTAGTTTGCATATTCTTTTATGTGCAAAGATTTTTCCCATCGGTCGGTAATATAGAATGGTCAACTAACAAGCCAGTCACAGTTCAAATTATAGATTTGATTAAGAACTTGGGAGACAATTTTAACAGTGTTGTAGATAACTATTTTGAGAAATTCAAAGGTAGAATGAATTCTCATAGAAAAATTCAAAGGCAACTAGTTGAAGATTATGAACATGAAATTTGTTTCTAGTTGACACTGATCATACTTTGATTAAGGCTGTGGAGCCAAGGAAAAAATGGTTAGCCCCCATGGGATATGAAATAGATATTGATTTTGCTTCCAAATCAATAAATGCTTTATTGGTGGTGCCCAAGGATCCTAATGCAGAAAGGTTTGGAGCTTATGAAGAGGCCAAGACAAGAATTAAAACAGGCCTAGTCATCAGTAAAATAAAAAAGAAGTCAAAGAAAATGATGAAAAATCTAGTTAAGAAAATTGGTGATGATGCTGGATAATCTGAGAGTATACTGGTTGAGGTAGCAACCAAAGGTTAGTTACTTCTTGCTGACAAACCACATGATAGTAAAGAAATCGAGTTAGATAATGATGTAGATTCTACACCAGTTTCTCCTTTCCCCACTCCAAATAAGAAGCAACTAGAAGTGTAGACAAGGGCACATACATGGTCAACAACTGCAACTTCACCTCCACTGAAGAAAGGAGTTGTGAAGATATCAAGGCCAACTATAGAAACACTGATGAAGACCTATAAAAAGAGAGGTACTAAATCTTCTACTGAGGCCCCTAAGAAAAGATGGAAGCTAATTAGAGGGAAATATGATTTAGATGATGATGAAGATGATAATGATTAGTTTAAAATTGTTGTGAATAAGATTCGTTCAATTGATGAGGTTGCTGAAGAAATAATTGAAAATGAAGGATTAAGTGATCTTGAAATTAGTCAGTTTGAGCACTTGTCAACTGAAGACCAGAGCAAAATTGAAGAGACTATCATCTAGATGATGATTAGATCCAAGAGGGTACCAATTGAATTTTTCAAATATCTATCCAAGGCATTAGAAGAAATAATTCACAAAAATGGACATATTCCTTGAATACAGAGAAAAGAATGAGGGAACAATCCCTAGTTTTGTCAATACCAACATTGAAAATTCTTGAAATTGAGGTATTTATGAATAAGTATTCAAAAATATTTTTAGTGAAGAACTAGGCACTATAGACACTTGATGAGAATCTGGCAGATATAGATGAGAATAGTCAACTCATCTAGACTTCAATTGTACAAGCCCGTGAAGAGTCAGAAAAGATGGCCTTAGCCATTATTCCTGAGAAGAAACTTACAAGAAAAGGTAAGGGAATTCATACTAATGATGCAGACTTGGCACCAAAAAAAGAATTGATATATCAGATATCGAGGTACTTGATACAATAGATGCTATAGAGGAGATGAGCTTAACTCAGGATGCACTGGATCAAGTTGAAATCCAAGGGATTGGTAATAATGCACTTGTTGTACTCATTAAGGACATCACAAATGGTGATCCTGATGACATCGAAGATGATGAGGATGTCACTATTGCTAGAGCTCAACCACAAGAAGAGGGAACCACAACCAAGCTAGCAGTAAGCTCTATACCGGGTGATCTTCCTATCCTGATGAAAGAAGTTGAAATTATTTCTAAGGAACCCGAAGGCTCAATGGTGGAGGAGCACCTAGGAGCACCCTTGGACTGGATTGCTTAGTTCAATCCAAGAATTGGTTTTTGGTGTTGTGTGTGTTTTAAATTAGAGTTTTGGTTATTTTTAACTCAAGTTCATGTTGACCATTACTTTAATGCATTAGAGTCTAGGTGATTAGGTCTTGGAATTCCTAGAAACTCCTAGAAGTTAGCAATTAGTGGCTAGAAAGTTGTAAAGCCTTGATTAGTGCTTGTGTAAGGATGAAATCATTAGGGTTTAGAGAAGGTCAAAATAATGTTTTAGTCTTGGGCAAGGTCCTAAGAGTGGATCATCATGTTTTTGAGCTCATTGGTTCAAGTTTGTAAAAAGTTGTAAAAAAGTTACAAAAAAGTTGCAAAAGTTGCATTAGCAACTTTTACAACTTTTAAATCTTACTCGACCAAGTTAGTTGTTGGTCCCCAACCGATGAAGGAGAGATTGAAGGTAGACCTAAAGGCCAAATGAGTCATTTTTAAGACCTAAGTTGACCTTATGCAAACCTTGATCATTGGAAGTAAGGACAAAGTGAAGAGAAAGGAGTTTTTGTTTGTATCTTGTGTGGATTTTTGAGTAACAGTGAATTATAGTAGGCTTCTATGGATTAATCTAAGGACTATAACATGTGCATGTTGTAATGCAGGCTAATACTAGGTTCTGTATTGTTTTAGTTTAACATTTTTTTGAGTTTTGTGTGCTCCTTGTATATATCTAGTTTCTTTCACTATTACTGGTTTGATCTAGGCAGTTTTTTTGACTGGAGTCATAGCTCATCTTCCCACTATGGCATCAGTATGGTTTCTTGGTATTTGGGAGATGACTCCTTTTACTATATGTGTGAAATAGGATGGGACTTGGAAAGCTAGCACTATGTTTTTGTAGTGATTCCCTAGGCAAGCCAGAGGTACATGGCTAGGGAAACCAGTGAATTGTAACATCAAAGAGAGGTATTGAATGCATTGGTTTCTTCAATCTAAGTATGTGGAGAGGAGGATATATGAATGAGGAATAAATTTTCCCAAGGAGAAGTATTGGTGAAGAGTGTATGGAGGTGGAATGACAAACCCTTGAGGTCTCTGTCTAGTTTCCTTAAAACCCTTAAATATAGGACTAAAAATAGAAACCCACCATACAAATAGGTTGGGGAAGTGAGACCAGAAAAATCTTAAAGATCTTCCAAAAGGGCATCAAGAAATATCATTAGTTTTCCATCTTGTTAAGCATATTTTGGAGTTAGGAGCCAAAAAGGAGTGTATTAGGCCTAATTCCTTGTAGCCCTATTTGGGTCAATTAGAAGCCAAATCATGAAATCGATAGGGGATTTCATTGCAAATTGTGAAGTTAGGCATGGTCATGGAACCAATGTGCTATATGTAAGCCTTCTCTCCATGTATTGACTAGTCTTAGTCAAATTTGGAAAATTAGGGTGGCGGATGTAAGAAGACATCCATAAAGAATTGTGGAGATTTCATTCTTGGTGTGGGAAAATTAAATAGGAGAAGGATTGTGGGAAGAATCCTTAGTGTTAGGGTTAGTGAAGAACCCTAATAGGCTAGAGAAGTGGCCTAGAGAAGACCCTAAAATAAAATAGGGTAGAAGAGAAATATTTTCCCTTACATCAGATTGGTATCAAAGCCCTAAAAGATTTGGGATTTTCTTGGTGAATATTGCATTCAGGTGAATCAAGTGAATCAATTAGTTCTCCTAAGACAGTAAATAATCCTAAGTTTGCAAGGGAAGTAAATGAGAAAAAGAGAGAAATTGATGTGCAGAAGGAAAGGAATAGGCTCCTTCAAGAAGCCTTAGAAGAGATGAAGCTAAAACTGGAAGAAGTTTCTATAGATAGAGACAAGAATGGGTCAAATAGAGAGAAAGGAAAAAAAAATATTGAAGAGGAGGATATAATCCTTGAACCTGATCCTCCAATGGCTGAAGATAAATTTGTCAAAGCTATCGAAGCACTAGGAGGAAAATAATTCGAAGGTATACCACTATTTAGTGGAAGAATGGACACTGAAGTAGTGATGGAGTGGATTAAAGGAATGGAAAACCACTTTGAGTGTGAGGGTCTGAAAGAAGCCCAAAAGATTAAGGTTGCAAAATCAAGATTAAGAGGACCAACATTGCCATGGTAGAAATATCTACAAGATGAAAGAGTGAGGTTAGGTAAGAAGCCTATAGCCAACTGGAATGCCATGGTGACCAAAGTGAAGGAGAACTATCTACTAGAGGACTATGAGATCCAATTGCATAGAAAGAGACAAGGTTTGAAATAGAAGGACATGGATGTGGCCTCTTATATAGAGGAGTTTCAAAAATTATGTCTAAGATCAAAGATTCAAGAAGAGAAGCCAATAAAGGTTGCAAGGTACCTAAGTGGACTAAAGTGGAACATCCAAGAGGAGATCAGCTTGTGGACTCCTACAACTATTCAAAAATGACACCAATTAGCTTTGAAGGTGGAGGAGAAGAATAGAAAGAAGGAAGACTCTAGTTTCAAATGTAGAGGTAGAGGAGGAGACCAAAGAGGACATAGGGGTAGTTAACAAGGTAGGGGTAATGAATAAAGAATCCAAGGTGAGTCAAAGTTGACTGAGCATAGAAATGAATCCAATAAAAGAGGAGGCTACTCTAGAGGTAGAGGAAACCAAGGAAGCTCAAGTAGAGAAAGAAGTTCAAGAAGAACTAACTCATACTTTGCAAGCATGAAGTGTTACACATGTGGACAGTTGGGTCATCCTGCTTATAGGTTCCCTGATAAACCTACTTCATTAAGCAATGATAAAAGGGTTGTATATGCTCATGAGGACACATCAAGTGTTAAGACTCCTAAGGTTGATCACATTGAGTTAGAGATGGGAGAGAACTTGATGTTTAGAAGAGTTCCAATTAGACAATCAGTCAAAGAGGAACCCAAGCATAGGAGGGCTTCGTTCAAAATTTGGTGCAAGATTTTGGGCAAAGTGTGCAAGGTTATTGTGGATTTAGGCTCCATGGATAACATCATATTAGAGGAGGCAGTAAACAAAATCAAATTGGAAAAGCTACCTCATTTCAATCCATATAAGGTGACATGGTTGAACAAGGGGTAGAGCGTGTTGCTAAATGAACAAACTTGGGTTGAGTTTTCTATTGAAGGGTATAAAGACATATTGCTTTATGATGTATTTCCTATGGATGCATGCCATCTGCTATTGGGAAGGCCTTGGAAATTTGATAGGGGATTTTTCTATGATGGAAAGGAGAATTCCATCTCTTTCATGAAAGATGGAAAAATATTTAAAATACAGTCCTTGTTGGAGGAAGATGATTCATAGCCCAAGGCCCCTAGTATTTTGTTGAGTAGTGGAAAAGATTTTATCAATACTCTTAAAGGTGAAGCTAGTGAAGGTTGTGCCATTGTGGCCAAACCAAATGAGGAGGAGAAGCCAAAACAAGAACCTTTTCCATCATAAATCCAGGTGTTACTTGACAAGTACAAGGATATAGTCAGTGATGGTACTCCTGCAACTTTAACTCCTAGAAGAGTGATAAGTCATCAAATTGACTTTGTGCCTGGTGCATCATTGCCAAATAAGGAAGCTTATAAGATTACTCCAGAATAGAATCAAGAGGTAGCTAGACAAGTGCAAGAACTTCTAGATCAAGGTTAAATCAAGAAGAGCATCAACCCATGTGTTGTACCTATGGTGTTGGCATCAAAAAAGGTGGAAAATAGAGGTTATGTACAGATTCAAGGGCCATAAATAGAATCACTATCCAATATAGGTTTCCTATACCAAGAATTGAAGATCTCATGGATTGTCTTGGAGGATCTATTTATTTCACCAAATTGGATTTGAAGAGTGGTTACCACCAAATTAGAAAATGGAAAATGGCCTTTAAGACCACAAATGGTTTATATGAGTGGCTTGTGATGTCATTTGGGCTCACAAATGCTCCTAGCACATTCATGAGGCTAATGAATGAAGTTCTCAAAGACTACATAGGGAGATTTGTAGTAGTGTATCTTGATGATATATTTATTTTCAACAAAACAAGAGAGGAGAATATCAACCATGTGGATATTTTCTTGAAGAGGTTGCATGAAGAGAAATTATCCATCAACCTTGAGAAGTGTGTGTTCTTGAAACAAGAAATTTTATACTTGGGTTTTGTAGTATCCCAAGGGTCTTTGAAGATGGATCAAGAAAAAGTTGCAACTATCCTAAATTGGCCAACTCCTAACATAGCCACAGAGGTAAGAATTTTTCATGGACTTGCATAATTTTATAGGAAGTTCATTAGGAATTTTAGTGGTATATGTGCACCTTTGTTAGATACCATTAAGGGTGGGGTAAAGACCAAGTTTAGGTGGACCTCTAAAGTTGGTCAAGCATTTGAGAAGTTGAAAGAACAAGTAGCAACACAACCTATCATTAGATTGCCTAGTTTTTATAAGTTGTTTACCCTAGAGTGTGATGCAAGTGGGTTGGCAGTAGGGGGTGTGTTAAGTCAAGAGGGTAGATCTATAGTATTTTTTAGTGAAAAACTAAATGAAGCCAAGAAGAAGTACTCTTCTTATGACTTAGAATTGTATACCTTAGTTCAATCTCTTAGGAAGTGGAGACATTACTTGTTGCCCATAGAATTTGTGGTGTTTACTAACAAGGTTGTAGATGCACTAAGTAGAAGGTTGCTAACCATTCAAGAAGTTCACTTGCATAGTATTAGAATAGAGAGTTTCAAGGAATTCGATAAGGATGATGAAGACTTTGCTGAAGCCTATAAGGTGTGCACTAATTTTCAGAATCATTTTCATAGTAATTTCTTTGATTTTACTTTGCAAAGTGGATTATTGTTTAAAGGGAACCAGATGTGTGTTCCTAAGGGTTCCATGAGGGAGAACCTTATTCAAGAAAATAATAATGGCATCTTAAGTGGTCATTTTGGTGTGAACAAAACCATTGAGTTAGTACAAAGGTTTTACCATTGGCCAAAGTTAGTAAGGGATATAACCAAATATGTTGAGCAATGTCTGGTGTGCATGAAAGAAAAAGGAGGAGATAACAATGTAGGTTTGTATCAACCTTTACCAATCCCTAATAGACCATGGGAGTTTGTGAGCATGGATTTCATTGTGGGGTTACCTAAGAAAAAGCATGGTTATGATAGAATCTATGTTGTGGTAGACAGATTTAGAAAAATGGGTCATTTTATACCTTGTAAGACTACTCATGATTCTAGTTACATTGCACATTTGTTTTTTAAGGAGATTGTAAGGATCCATGGTCTACCCTTAAGCATAGTGTCAAATAGGGATGTCAAGTTTATGAGCCATTTCTAGAAAACATTATGGAGCAGATTGGGTACTAACCTTTCCTTTGGTTCATCTTACCACCCTCAGACTGATGGCCAAATTGAGGTGGTTAACAGGGTGTTAGGTAACTTGTTGAGGTGCCTAACTAAGGAATATGGACAGTCTTGGGATATGGTGATTCCCAAAGTTGAATATGCTTACAATGATAGTGTGAACAAAACCATAGGTAAGAGCCCATTTGAGGTCATTTATGGTATGCACCCAAGGGGTGTATGTGATCTCAAAGATCTTGGAGCTATGGAATATATGAGTGGTCATGTTGAAGACTTCAATCAAACCATGAAGGAGATATAGGAGCATGTGAAGAGGTCTATATAGGAGACTACACAAAAATTGAAGGTTAAAATGGATGAGAAGAGAAGGGATGTTCAGTTTGAGGTAGGGGACTATGTCATGGTCCATTTGAACAAATACATGTTGCAGAAGGGGATTCCCACTAAACTTCAAATGAAGAGGGTGGGGCCATGTAAACTCTTAGCCAAGTATGGGGCTAATGTATACAAAGTTGATCTACCATCCGATATTAGTCTTTCACCTATTTTTAATGTGACAGATTTGATAAAGTACAAAGGACCATTGACTAAAATTGATCATAATAGTCAAGAGGTTATCAAGGATGTTGAACCAGCTGTCTTACTTCCCAAGGATTAGTTGGTAGCTAAAAGAGTCAAGGGTGAAGAAGTCTACAAGGCACAAGGTGTATATGGAGAACCTTAGCTAATGGAGGAATAAACCAAAATCAAAGGAAACATGGATTATAACTATAGAATTCAAGAAGATTGGAATTGCTGAGGATATTTTGTCCACTAGAGTGACCTAACTTCCTTTTGTAGTGGGGAGTATGGTGCAGGAGCACCCTTGGATTGGATTGCTTAGGCCAATCCAACCATTAGTTTTTGGTGTTGTGTGTGTTTTAGATTAGACTTTTGGTGAGTTTTAACTCAAGGTCATGTTGACAATTAATTTAATGCATTAGGTTCTAGGTGATTAGGTCTTGGAATTCCTAGAAACTCCTAGAAGTTAGGAATCAATGGCTAGAAAGTTGTAAAGCCCTTATTAGTGCTTTTGTAAGGATGATGTTAGCATGATGTCATCAGGGTTTAGAGAAGTTCAAAATCATGTTTTAGTCTTGTTCAAGGTCCCAAGAGTGGATCATCATGTTCTTGAGCTCATTGGTTCAAGTTTGTAAAAAGTTGTAAAAAAGTTGCTAAAAAGTTGCATTAGCAACTTTTAAATCTTGCTCGACCAAGTTAGTTATTGGTCCCCAACCAATGAAGGAGAGACCTAAGGCAGACCTAAAGGCATAATGACTCCTTTTTAAGATGTAATTTGACCTTTTTCAAAGTTTGATCATTGGAAGTACAAACAAAGTGAATAGAAAGGAGTTTTTGTTTGTATCTTGTGTGGATTTTTTAGTAACAGTGAATTAAAGTAGGCTTCTATGGATTAATATGAGCACTGTAACACATTCATGTTTTAATGTAGGCTTATAATAGGTTTTTCATTATTTTAGTTTAACATTTTGTTGATTTTTGTGTGCTCCTTGAATATATTTAGTTTCTTTCATTGTCACTAGTTTTATCTAGGAAGTTTTTGTGAATGGAGTCATAGCTCATTTTCCCAATGTGGAATTAGTACAATTTTTGGGGATTTGGTAGATGAATCCTTGTACTATATGTGTGCAAAAAGATGGGCTCTAGAAAGATAGCACAATGTTTTTTCAATGATGCCCTAGGCAAGCCAGAGGTGCATGACTAGGGAAACTAGTGAACTGCAACAACAAAGACATGGATTGAATGCATTGGTTGCTTCAATCTAAGCATGTGGAGAGGAGGATATATGAATGAGAAATAACTATTCCCAAGGAGAAGTATTGGTGAAGAGTGTACAGAGGTCATTGTCTAGTTTCCTTGAAACCCTTAAATATAGGCCTAAAAATAGTAACCCATTATACAGACAGGTTGGGGAAGTGAGACCAAAAAAATATTAAAGATCTTCCAAAAAGGTGTTAGGAAATATCATTAGTTTTCCATCTTGTTAAGAATATTTTGGAGTTAGGAGCCAAAAAGGAGTGTATTAGACCTAATTCCTTGTAGCCCTATTTGGGTCAATTAGAAGCCAAATCATGAAATCGATAGGGGATTTCATTACAGATTGTGAAGTTAGGCATGGTCATGGAACCAATGCCTGAGATGTAAACCTTCTCTCCATGTATTGATTAGTCCTAGTCAAATTTGGATAATTAGGGTGGTGGATGTAAGAAGATATCCATAAAGCATTGTGGAGATTGTGTGGATTTAATTCTTGGTGTGGGAAAATTGAATAGGAGAAGGATTGTGGGAAGAATCCTTGGTGTTAGGGTTAGTGAAGAACCCTAATAGGCTAGAGAAATGACCTAGAGAAGACCCTAGAAGAAAATAGGGTAGAAGAGAAAGATTTTCCCTTACATCACTCAATCCCCAAGCAACCGAAGGAGACATCAAGGGAACAAGGAAAAAGCACACCTGCATAGACATAAAATCCTAAGGATAAAGAGGTAGATGCACAAGGCCAAGATGACCCTAAGCCTACCAAGACAACACCACCAGACACTACATCTGAAGCTCCATCTCAATAAACCAACACATAGGTTATCGAGGAGCAAAAGAAGGAATATAATGTGTCTACTGAGAAAGAAACATCGAGTGTTGAGGTAAAGGATATCATTCCTTTTGTTAAGACTTCACCCCAAGAGCCTAAAAAGAGGAATAAAAAGAATGGCAAAGGGTCGGTCACACTTGAAAAATTCATTGAAATAATTGACTATGACCCAAGGACTTTGGACCCCGAGGAATTAAGAAAATATGGGGAGCTATGCACAAGGCATCTTAGGAGAAGCTGAGGAAAGAGTGCAAGAGCAAGAAGATTCTTGAAGATGTGAGAGACATATTGCAGTAGGTTGTGTTGTACCCAAGGTCCAAATTAATGAAGAAATGCCTATAATGGACTAGCTTGCCACTATTGCACATGAAATAAATGCCCCAAAAATTGATGTTGAAACAAGACTTAAAGAAAGGGTAGAATCTAAGATTTAGGATAAACTGGCAGAAAAGATCAGCCAAGAAGTGGAAATAAACAAAGTAAAGCTTTTTGAGGTAATCATCAATCTCCAATCTATTACTCATAAAATAATTCAGATGTTATTTAAGCTATGCACTGTGGAGTTTCACTACCGAGATCAGTGAAAAGATTAAGAAACTGGATACCAAAATCCAAGCCAGTGCAATGCCTCCTTAATCGAGCCAAATGTTTTTGATAAGCATATACTCAAAGTACAAGAACTCAGGTGGTCAAGAGAAGACTTAAGGAAGTAGGAGGATAAGACATGTGACCAAGTCACCGAGCTACAAGTAGATCTACTTCCCCACCTAAAAATTATTGAGCGAAAAATTGTCAAGGCACAAGCCTTAGTTGCAAAACCGAAAATTTTAGTGTTAGAGAAAATCTTTGACATGCATGCACAAGTCGGTATTGAGCATATTTCTCTCACCAACTTTAAAGAGGAATAGGAAAACCTCCTAGATTCTCTCATGAAAACCCACAAGCACATTTTTTACAGGATGTAAGTACAAATTTTTTTATTATGGCATTAACCTCAAAAAGAGTGAAATATAATGTATATGCCAATTGTACAAATATATGCTAAGTGTACTACATACATACCGGGAGCATGCATAGAGATGGATTTTTGAGAAATTTTTGTCATGTATATATGAAGTAAGGATAGTGTGAGATATATCGGTTTATATACATTAGAAGTTTTGATACTAATGCCAAAGGGGGAGATTGTTATCTCTATTTTAACATTAGATGTTGTCATTAGTATCAAAGTGGATCAGTCAGTTATCTAAGTTGATTAGTCAATAAAAGGAAGAACCTTAAGCTACAATATGCTAGTCGGTTAAACAAACAAGCCTTCATACCGAGTATTCATAAGGTAGTACCGAGAACTAAATGGAAACAGGTCTAACCAGGCACCAAAGTAGTTTTACCAAGCATCAGAGTATACTAAGTACCGAGCATCAGTAAACACCGAGCTAACTAGGCACTGAGCACTAGTATATTCACCAAGCAGGAAAGGCTGTGTTTACCGAGCAATCCAGGAAATGACATAGTAATCAATTAATGGCACATTTATCTATGTCAATGGTTACACAGATTCATAAAACATTTTACCAAGATCAAGGATTATTTATTGTAGATGTAATCATTAAATGTAATGATGATTCCTATGTAATAATTAGATCTAGGTTAATTTTGTACACCGTAGATCTTAGGTTTTCCTAAGATATTGTAAACCTAGTTAGGTTATGGAAATCATAGCAGTTTGATATATATTTATAATTTATGTCATTTTGACATAAGGAGAAAAAGGGAAAGCAAGTGAATCAAGAAGAATATCTTGAAGCAGTAGCCACCTTCAAGACATCAGAATTCAAACATGGTTTGCATGTATGAGCAGTGATCAAAGATACAATTTAGTTTATTCAGAAGCAGTCAAGGCTACCGAGCAGAATAGAGGGCAGTTTAATACACATAGAGGTGATATTTATTCAATATATCATAGATCTAATTCAGATAAATTATTTTTTTCATTTACATATAATTTTTGTTATTTTCTTATCATTGTAATAGAGTTGGTAAAATCTCCTAACAGAGTAGACTTAACAGACTTTTTGTAAATCTCTTAACTGAATACAAACTCAAGTAGTGTTGTTTAAATCATTTAAAAAGGTAGATCTAGTCAATCTGATTGTTACTCCTAATAGGGTAAGATCACCAAAACTAATCACAACTTGTAGCCTTAACCAACATACTTTATTATCTGCAATAGTGAAGAATTTTTGGGTGTCATCCCCACCGCATTTTTTACCTTCTAACAAGGGTTTTTGTGTAAAAAAAATACTTGTGTTATGTGATTGATTTATTGTTTGTTTTCATGCACTTTAAATTTACCAAGTCAATTGAATGAATGTTGCAAACAGTGGATTCAGTTGGATAGATTAGATACTAATATTGGTAGATTGAATATTCAGTTAAAGGTTTTTGAGGGCACTGATTCACCCCTCCCTTCTCAGTCCCTTATCTTTCCATTCCAACACTATTATGTCTTATTAATCATGTTAGGTCTTAATTGGTCATATTAGTCACATGTTAAGTCTTAATTAGTCTTAAATGGTCAATTAATAGGTCCTAATTGGTCAAGTATTAGTCACATGTTAGGTCTTAATTAGTCCTATTAGGTCTTAATAGGTCATATTGGTCCTAATTGGTCTTAATAGGTCCTATTACATCTTATTATTAGGTATTAGGTCTTATTAGGTCGTATTAATCAATTTAGGTGCTAATATGCCCTACTAGACCTCTTATTAGTCTTTTCAAGTCCTAATAGGTCTTATAAGTCTTAAGGGGTCATATTAGGTCTTATTACTAATGTTTGGTCTTAAGATATCATATTACATCTTATTAGATATGTTAGGTCTCAATTGGTCTTAAAAGGTCCTATTAGCTCCTATTAGTCCTATTAGATCTTAAGGGGTTTTATTAGGTCTTAAGTGGCCCTATTAGATGCTAAGGGTCTTATTAGGTTTTATTAATCATGTTAGGTCTTAATAGGAAATATTATTTCTTATTACTCATGTTAGGTCTTAAGGGGTCCTATTATGTCTTATTAATGATGTTAAGTCTTAATTGGTCATATTAGTCACATGTTAAGTCTTAATTAGAATTAATTGGTCAATTAATAGGTCCTAATTGGTCAAGTATTAGTCACATGTTAGGTCTTCATTGTTCCTATCAGGTCTTAATAGGTCCTATTGGTCCTAATTGGTCTTAATAGGTCCTATTAGTTATTAAGGGTCCTATTCTGGTCTTATTAGTAGGTATTAGGTCTTATTAGGTCGTATTAATCAATTTAGGTGATAATATGCCCTATTAGACCTCTTATTAGTTCTTAAGGGTCCTATTAGGTCTTAAGTGGTCCTATTAGATGTTAAGGGTCTTATTAGGTCTGATTAATTATGTTAGGTCTTAATAGGAAATATTAGGTCTTATTAGTCATGTTAGGTCTTAAGGGGTCCTATTATGTCTTATTTATCATGTTAGGTCTTAATTGGTCATAGAGAGAGAGAGAGAGAGAGAGAGAGAGAGTTGGTTTCTAGTATTTTGGTTTATGTTGGTTTCTAGTGTTAGGGTTTATGTTGGTTCATGTTCCAGTTTCATGTTGGTTTAATGTTAGGGTTCATGTACGTTTCATATTAAGGTTTATTTCTCAATTACGTTAAGGGATTTTTTTTTAAATTAGGTTTATGGTTAGGGTTCATGTTTATTTAGTGTTAAGGTTTATGTTGGTTCATGTTCTACTTTCATGTTTCTAATAATTTGTAACATTTTTCTAATGTTTTGTAACATTTTCCTAATATTTTATAACATTTTCCTAATTTTTAAAAACATATGTAATAAAAATAAATAAATAAACTAACTAACTAGCATATTTTCTTAGCTGGAAAAAAATATTATATTAATTAAATAACTAAATCTACATTAATTCATATTATTTAATTTCTACAATTAAAAATAATAAAATTACATAAACAAAATCAACTATTAAATTAACTTATTATTAAAACAACTATTTCTACAAATATTAAATTAACATTTTTATTAAAATTATAATTATTTAATATTAAATTAACAAAAACAACTAAAAAACATAAAAATAAATGAAAATAAAAAAATAAAAAAAGGGCCTACCTGTTTTGGCTGAAAATCTCCAAAGGCGCTCTGCAATTCTCGCAACCTGCTCCATTCAAATGAGGCCACCCAGCACATTTTTGGGGTTTATATAGTTTTTTCTAGTTTTGGTTGAAATTGTTTCGGCCAGAATGGTTCCAGCTGAAATGATTTTGGCCAGAAATCTCCCACCACATCGACGCCACATGGCACCTCATGTGCGCCACGTAGTTCTAGCTGAAATTATTTTGGCTGAAACCATTAAAAATGTCCTTTAGTGTGGCACAAGTTTGTACTTCTACCCAAAAAAGATTAATATAAACCAACATTATTCAATTTCAAATAGGATTCAACGTTGACAACATTAATATAAAGAATCATTCAAGAATATCACAATGAAACAGTCTTTTAAAACATCTTTAAACAAGATTAATATTGACCAGCATTATTCAATTTCAAATAGGCATCGACGTAGACAAGATTAATATAAAGATTCATTCAAGAATCTCATAATGAACATCGTTCGGTTTCAAATGTGGATTGGCGTACACAAGATAAATATATAGATACACCCTCATGTGCACATGGTCTAGTCCACTAGCTTTGTTTATGAAGCAGTTTTCCATAATCCTTACACTCTATAACGAATAAAGAAGACAAGAATGTAATAAAATAAGGATCTCTTTTTAGTGCATGATTTTGAAACCCTAATTTCTCAACTTGTGCTTGGAGATACGAGTCTCCATTTGGATGGTTTCTCTAAAATTTAAACCTCGTGAAAATAGATATTTGTTCAAAAATATTTGCAAGAGATAGAAAAATTAAGAATTGAAAAAATTAAGAAACACAACTCTCATATCAAATGGAGAAATGAATAATAATAGTTCTGATATAAAATCAAACAATTATAAAAATAGATACAAAAATTGCTCTAAAAGAAAATATTTTTTTTCATAACTTTGTCTATTTTTCCAAACCTTTGTATTCAAAGAACAACAAACCGTCAATCTTCTAGAAGCAATAACTAATGCACACACTCTGTGATTGATTTCACATAATTTCCATGTGAACTATTTATTCAAACGATAAATTTCTTTACGTCTACGATAACATATAGAAAAATATCAATTGCCATGTTGGATTCCCAATACAAATTTACTACAAAAAAGCATACAAGTTGGCAAGAAAACAACTTATCTTATCCAAAATTATCTACAATCTCATATTCAACACCTATTTTGTCTTGACAACATTGATAGAGATCATGGAATCGTCCTCACTATCAATAAAGTCCATTTTCTTTGAAATGCACAACTTTTAACCTTTCTATAATACTTCAAACTCTACTACATTGTTAAAGTTGTAAAGAAATATATATAGATAATAATTTATTACAATCATAATTTAATTGATACACTTTAAAAAAACATATTCACACATATATTCAAGTATAACTTCTTAATATATTTATATTTATATTTCAATTAACAATTCTTTGAATACATTCAGATTAAGATTTAAATATGTGACATTGTATCTACTATTACCTCATAATTCTTCTAGTCTTATTTAAAAATCTAAAACCCAAATTATAGGGTGTATATAACTAGAGGAATGATGATAAGAAAGAGAATCATTGCAATGATTGCATAAAGCATAACGAGATGACAAAAAGAAATGCAGATATCTAGGTTGGTCTAAGCATTTCCACGATTCCTCGATAATATTCACACAACGCTATGAACAATGTTCTTCCATTGAAACTAGATGATGAAAATAATTGTTGAGTGCATTAACAGTGTCTAAAAACTATCCAAGAAAATCATAGAAACTAGACCCCTTACCATACATCTTAGGCATTTGAAGGGTTTTTAAGGGGTCGTAGGATGCATTAATGTGTCTAACGACTAGTTAATGTGTTGTAAGGGGTCTTATAATACATTAATTTGTCCTAGGACCCCTTACAATCCCTTAGGACACTTTAGGATGCCAAACAAGTATTCTTATAGATTCTAAAGCATTGTAAGGAGTCATAAGGGGTCTTAGAACACATTAATGTGTCCTACAACAACTTACAACACCTTAGGACCCCTTACCATTCATAAATGTATGGTACGGGGTCCTAAGGCCCTTTACCGTACATCTTAGGGGTTGTAAGGTTGGTAATGGGTCCTAGGACACATTAATGTGTCTCAAGATCCCTTAAGACCCCTTACAACCCCTTAGGACCCATAATATGTCTTCCTAAGGATCCTAAAGAGACATAAGGGGTCATATGGGGTCTTAGGACACATTAAGGACCCCTTAAAACCCCTAAGAACCCTTTAGAACACCTAAGATGTATTCTTAGGGATCATAAAGGGTTGTGAGGGGTCACAAGGGGTCTTAGGACACATTAATGTGTCCTAGGACCCCTTAAGAAACATTATGACCCCTTACCATACATCTTAGGGGTTGTAAGGGTTTTTAAGGGGTCTTAGGAAACATTAATGTGTCTCAGGACCCATTAATATGTCTTAAGGGGTCTTATGACACATTAATATGTCTTAAGAGACCTTACAACCCCTTAGGACCATTTAGGATGCCTAACATGTATCCTTAGGACCCTTTAGGACCCATAATATGTATTCTCAAGGATCATAAAGGGTCGTAATTCTCACAAAGGGTCTTAGAACACATTAATGTATCCTAGGACCCCTTATGACACCTTAGGGCCCCGTACTATGTACAAATGTATGGTAGTGGGTCATAAGGGATCTTAGGACACATTAATGTCTCCTAAGACCCTTTACAACCCCTTAGGACCCCTTACCATGCAAAACTATATGGTAAGGGATCATAAGGGGTCTTAGGACACAATATTGTGTCCTAAGACCCCTTACGAAACCTTAGGACCCCTTACCATACATGTTAGGGGTTGTAAGGGTTCTTAAGGGATCCTAGGACACATTAATGTGTCTTAAGGAGTCTTATGACACATTAATGTGTCCTAGGACACTTTACAACACCTTAAGACTTTTTAGGATGGCTAACACGTATTCTTAGGGATCCTAAAGGGTTGTAAGGGGTCATAAGGGGTCTTAGGACAAATTAATGTGTACTAGTCCTGAGCCCTTATGATAGTTTAGGACCCTTTAGGACCCTTAAGATGTATTCTCAAGGATCATAAATGGTTGTAAGGGGTCATAATGGGCCTTAGAACACATTAATGTGTCCTAGGACCCCTTACAACACCTCGAGACCCCTTATTTTCACAAATGTATGGTAAGGGGTCATAAGGGGTCTTAGAACACATTAATGTGTCCTAGGACCCCTTACAACACTTTAGGAAACCTAAGATGTATCATAATGGGTTCTAAGGTGTCAAAGGGGGTCTTAGGACACATTAATGTGTCCTAGGACCCCTTAGAGACCTAACGTATATTAAGGGACCCTAAGGGGTACTAAGGGGTCATAAGGGATCCTAGGATCCTAAGGAGTAGTAAGAGGTACTAATGTCCATTAAGTGGTACTAATGCATATATAGAAGTTATATTTCTCATTAAGGGGTACTAAGGTGTTCTAATGTGCATTAAGGGGTACTAATGTGTATTAAAAAGTCATTAATGGTCCTAGGATATATTGCAGGTTTTGATCTAGGGTCCTAGAATATATTATGGACTAATTAGGACTTGATTACCTGGCCCCTTAGGACCTCTTAATGGTCCAAAGGGGTCATAGGATGTTTCAATGAGTCCTAGGACCCCTTACTATACATTACGGGTTCTACAAGGTCCTAATGGGTAATAAAGAATACTAGGAAACATTAATGGGTTGTAAGGGGTCCTAAATGGTCCTGGTAATCATTAATCTTGTGGAATACATAATGGACCCTACAGGGATATATAATGGGTGCTAAGCTAGGGTCCTATAATACATTATGAACCCTAAAGTGGTACTTAGAGGTGGATACATTAATGAGTTCTAAAGGGTCACGTTGTTAGGAGTATTGGGTAATTTTTTATGATAAATAATAGGCCATGTCTTAACAGGATTATTTAAAACTTATCTCATTGAATGTATGTATGACATTGCATTAAATGAAAACTTCATTGGTGTTTACGTAGGACATGTCTTATGGGGATTATTTGAAACTTATCTCATTGAATGCATGCATGATCTATTATATTATGAAAATTTCATTATTGTTTATAATTAGGACTCGTCTTAAGGGGTTGATTTAAAACTTATCTCATTGAATGTATGCATGACATTGTATTACAAAATTTTCATTTTTGTTTACTTAGGACATGTCTTAAGAGGATGATTTAATGCTTATCTCATTCAATGAATTCATGATAAATGTATTATATGAAAATTTTATTGAACTGAATTTACTTAGATATATTGTAGGATAATATTGTTTGATGATCTAATTTACTTAGATATTTAGATATTGTATTATGAATATTAGATATTTTGATATTGTATTTACCTAGATATTTAGATATTTTATTATGGTAAGGTGTCCTAGGAAACATTAGTGTGTCCTAGGACCCCTTAAGACCCCTTTCAACCCCTTAGGACCTCTTACTATACATTAATGTATGGTATGGAGTCCTACGAGATGTTAAGGGGTCCTAACATGTCAGACAAAATATTAAGGGGTCCTAGGACCCCTTAAAGCCTCTTATGACACACTTCCATACACTAATGTGTCTTAGGACCCCTTAGGACCCTTGAGGACCCCTTACCATACATATTAGGGTCGTATAGGTTGTTAAACTATCCTAGGACACATTAATGTGTCCTAGAACCACTTAAGACATCTTAGGACCCCTTATCATACACTAATGTATGATAAGGAGTCCTAATGGGTCTTAGTAGGTCATTGGACACATTAATGTGTCCTAGCACCCCTTAAGACCCCTTAGAACCCCTCTCCATACATAAGTGTATGGTATGTGTTCCTAAGGGGTCTTAATGTGTCCTAGAAGCCCTTAAGATCCCTTAGGAACCCTTACCATACATAAATGTTTGGTAAGGGGTCATAAATGGTCCTAGAACACATTAATGTGTCATTGGAACCCTTAAGACCCCTTACAATCACTTATGAGCTCTTATCATATGTTAGTGTATGGTAAAGTGTCCAAAGGGGTCAGAATGGGTCCTAGGACACATTAATGTGTCCTAGGACACCTTATGGACCCTTAGGAACCTTTAGGACCCCTTAACATACATATTAGTGGTTGTTAAGGAGACTTAGAAATATTAATGTATGCTAGAACCCCTTAAGTCCTCTTAAGACCCCTTACCATACATTACTGTTTGGTAAGGGATCCTAGGACACATTAATGTGTCCTAGAAATGATTAAGTCACCTTAGGACCCCCTACCATACATTACTATATGGTAAGGGGTCTAAAGGGGTCGTAAGAGGTCATAAGGGATCCTAGGATCCCTTAAAATCCCTCAAGACCACCGTACCATACATTGGTATATGGTAAGGGGTCTTAAGGAGTTAAAAGAGGTCGTAAGACACATTAATGTGTCATAGGACACCTTATGACCCCTTAGGACCCTTTCGTACACCTTACCATACATATTATAAGTTGTAATGGTTTTTAAGGAGTTCTAATACACATTAATGTGTTCTAGAACCCCTTAAAACCCCTTAGGACCCCTCTCCATACACTAATGTATGGTAAGAGTTCTTCAGAGATCCTAGGACACATTAATGTTACCTAGGGCCCCTTAAGGCCCCTTACAACCCCTTACCATACACTAATGTATGGTAAGGGGTCCTAAAGGGTTGTAAGGGGTCTTAATGGGTCATAAGATGCATCCTAAGGGCTTGCAAGGGGTCCTTAGACACATTATTGTGTCCTCAGATGCCTTAAGACCCCTTACAACCCCTTAGGAGCCCTTAATATATATTAGTGTATGATAAGGGGTCCTAAGGGGCTTAAGGGTCCTAGTACACATTAATGTTTCCTAGGACCCCTTAAGACCCCCTACGACCCCTTACCATACACTAATGTATGGTATGGGGTCCTAACAGATCCGAAGACACATTAATGTTTCCTATGACCCCTTAGGACCCCTTTCCTAGGACAAATGTACACATATACACATATGTATACATGAACACATGTATACACATACATACATACATACATACATTTTTATGACATAATAATTTAAGGAAGATTATGACAAATTCAAATTTTAGTTTAAAATAGCCAAACAATACATTAAACATACAGATGATACTACAAAGCTTAAGTAGAAAAAACCTCGGTATCCCTTCCTTTAGGAATCATCAATATTTTTAGAAAAAATTATTCATTTAGGGCCTTACCATATGATTTATATCTCTTTCTATCTCTTAGACTTTCTAGAATTCACAAAAATGAATGAATATTTATTGTTCATGAAAATCTTACTGCTTAAGGTATTTTTTTATTAATATTGGATAAGTCACTTCAATCATAATAAAAGTATTTAGATGATTGTTATAGAGGTCATGAAACCACTAGTATTCAAAATTTGGTTTTTGAATATGACATCTTAATATATGGCCCTTCAAGATATAATTACACAAATTTTTGATCTTAAGGATAATTACAAGATTCTAGATTGTCTAATCCATAGTACTACTTAGACATGGTGGCTTCATTTGTTAGAATATTTTAAATCAACTTAGGATTGCCTTCTTATTATATTATAAGACTTTTCTAATAATATAATCCCTAGCCTTTTGTTATTTGTGATGTAATATTATAGGATTATAATGATTAAGCCTCCCAAGAGAATCTCACAAATATTGTGTTAACTACATACAAATTAAGCTCTAGAAAATATGAGAACTATACATATTTATTGATATTTGACATCAATTTGACTTGTTGATTTCTATAAAAGGAATTCAAGAGTCAAAACATATTATTAAATTGATATCACTTGTGTCCCTTCATTTTCTAGCTTCTTAATATGCTCTATTTATGGTTTCTTCCTAAGTAGGGAGGATGTTGGCAAAAGTTGTGGAATTTGACTTTACAACCACAATTACAATTTTCTTGAGAGTTTCTAAATCCAATTAGAAAATCCAATTTGGTGCATATCCTATATTTGAACACATTTCATATAGTCATGTTGTCATAGTCCACTTGGTCCTTGTTCGTTCTTCCGTGTTTTGTATAATGGTCATCTTATGATCACTTTGTCTATATTTTTCCAAGAAGAGATGGATTATTATTATTTTGAGCAAGTTTAACAAGTTCATGTTCTACTACTTTACATATTATTGCTTATATGACCATGATTTGTGAGTGATCGGGAGATAAATTTCTTTTGTAAAGTTCAAAGTAGTTATTCACTCAATAAATTCTCATGATTTTTTTGTTTGTTCCTTGTAATTTTTGTTTTTTTTCTCTGTCTAGCGAAAATTTCCTTTTCATCATTTTTGGATGTCCAGGCTATGTTTCAAAGTTCTCTTTTTTGAACAAGGAAGGAGGATGTTGGAAAAGGTTGTGGAATTTGTCTTTCCAACTGCAATTACATTTTCTTGAAATTTTGTCAAGCCTTTTCAACAAATTCATTTATTGCATATTTGACCATATTTCATATACACTTTTGTCACAATCCAAGTACATTGTTGCAATAGTAGGGGTGTAGAAATGTTTGTAAAATGTGAGGTATAGGGAAAGCATGAGTGAGGTAGAACTAAAAATGCATAGACAACACTATGAACATCCTCCTTTCATGTGTTATGACTAGTTCACTTTGGAATAAAGCATTGACACCCATTGAAGCATAATGAGACAATAGCTAGCAAATATGAAAGTAAAGTCAATGTCTAGAAAAGGTTAAGCAGAGACAGTGCAGAAGTAAAGATGTAATGTCTAGAAAATGTTAAGCAGAGACAATGCGGTGAACTATTTACAAAATTAAAGAAAAAAAGACAAATTTGAAATTGTCAAGCATAGAGAGAAAGGATTGCACACCTTTTGTCTTCGTAGTGAAAGACTTTAGCCTAGAATGGAGCTGAACTACAACATTTTGAATGTAGAGGAAATGTTTTAGATTTTTGATGAAGTGAACTCCAATACTTTGCAAAATTTGATAGTGTGCAAGACACAAGGGCAATTAAAGCACTACATAATTAAATTCTTTGGAATGGTCGATGGGAACACCAAATAATTAATGGTGGATATAAGGGGCAATGAGAGGTGGGTTCAGTGTGACATGTGGAAAACACACACTAAGCAGTCAATTCTTGGTGGGTTCTTCAGCTTTTGATTTTGAGAAAGAGGAGGTCCCATGAAGGATTTTTTTGTTTGGTATGTGATTATTTGAAATCTTTTCTTAGAAAGTAGAAGCATCTACTCTTTAATGAGTGAGAGAAAATAGGGTTGGGCTCAAAATTGCTCCACGAGCTTAGAAATATTTTCTACCACTTGTCAAACATCTATGTTTAGCTTTTCTTTAATAATATTTTTGGAAGGAAAATGAATTTTTTATATTATTTTTATTGTCGCACAAAATGTAGAAGACAAAGATATTAGATTTATCAAACCACCAATTTCCTTTAATTTGAATCTTAAACTCTTAAGCCTAACTTGACTACTAGATTTATGTGACCACCAGCTTTAAAATATTTTTAAAATAAATTAAACAAGTACAACTCTATTCTTTGAAAGTCCCATCCATAAAACCTCACGCTTAGTATATGCCATTTAACCACTCTATTTTTTGAAAGTCCCATCCATAAAACCTCACCCTTAGTATATGCCATTTAACCCAGCTACAAAGTTTCACTTTATTTTCTTCGTAGAAATCATTCCTCAAACCTTGGACCTCTAACCGTCAAAGGTGCTCGAATATCGCTCGGAATCATCACTATCTGATAAATTATTTATATTGAGATGTGAGGACATCGATACATCCATGGAACCTTCTATCATTCCTACCACTTCTTCCATGGAAGGCCTCGACAAACTGTTCCCTTGAATGCAAAGAAATGCCACCTTCACCAGCAATTCTACTTGTTCAAGATTAACCCTACAACCCAGCCTTGGATCTGACACACTCACAATATTTCCAGCCACCATCTCCTCGAACAACCAGCTAGGATTATATTGCTTACTGGGGCTTGCTGATGGAATGTAGTTTTTTCTGCCACTGACAAGCTCCAACAACATTTGGCCATAGCTGTACACATCTGCTTTCACAGTGATGGGAAAATCGCTGATCCACTCTGGTGCCAGATAGCCCCTCGTTCCTCTTAAAACTGTGAGAGTGCAGCTTTGTTCCCTTGACATGAGCTTTGCCAGTCCAAAGTCTGATACTTTGGGAACCAATTGGGCATCCAGAAGGACATTCTGGGGCTTCAAATCACAGTGCACAATACGTGATCGACAATAGTCATGACAGTAATTCATACCTCTTGCAATGCCAAGAGCAATGCTGAAGCGTGCAGGCCATGGAATGACAAATCTAGTGCTGAAGAGGTGCTTGTCTAGAGACCCATTCTCCATGTGCTCGTACACCAAGAGTCTGCGATGATTTCCCTCGCTGCAGAACCCAATGAGGCGTACTATGTTTACATGGTGAATGCAGCCAATCGTCATCACCTCAGCTTCAAACTCTTTTTCACCCTTCTTTGATCTGTCTAGCATCTTCACAGCCACAAGAGTATTGTTCCTCAGCTTCCCTTTATAAACAGATCCAGAACCTCCTGCACCAATCTTTTCTGAGAAGTTTCCAGTTGCTCTTTTCAGAACCCTGTAGCTGAATCTCCTAGGACCACTAGATTCAAGGAAGGGCGATGACATCGTCTTTGGTCGCTTCTGAAATATCTTCCACAACCCAATACCCAATATAAGAAGTCCTATAGGAAACACGATTGTCAAAAGTTCAATTAATTTGAGCTTTTTTGGAGCCTTGGGAGGATTTGGGAGGGGTGGATGCACAGAGTCTTGGAGACAAACAGTAAAGGTGAAATCCCAAGAAGGAAGCCACTTATTCCCATCCCAGCTGTATATACCAGGACCTGTACTATCGTCCATATACACCTTATGGACAACAGATGTATTCCCATAATAAAGGGAGTTCCAGTACGCAAGGATCCGAGGCTGTGGGCCATCAAGAACAAGATTGAATCTTCCACCACGATCAACTTCAGCATACAAGCATCCCTTACACGCAGATGTTTTGATTGAAAAGTAAACACCTTCGAAGGCCCCTAGACTTGCATACAGAGCCATGCCAAGAGCTCTATCCATGCGAAGAAAAATCCGTTCAGAATGCCATGCAAAGAGGCTTTGGCTTATTTTCATCTTTTGTCCTGGAAGAAGAGTATTTGTAGGATGATTAAACGACTCCCAAAGGTGATCTCCATTTCTGGCGAGCACAATTAAGTTGCCTTCGTCTGTGATAGTAGCCACTTGCGCATGCCTTCCCTTGGCGCCGCTGGTCCAGTTGGTTCCATGAATGACTAACCCTCTTCCAGAACGGAGGATCAGCTTGCAAGAGCGTTTACGGCATGGATTCAGCGAGGTCCAGGTTATGGTGTGGATGTCCGTAACATTGAAGTTAAACGATATTGTCAAGTAATAATCGTTCGATCCATTGCTATTCCAAAAGCCCACTTTATACTTGCCATTGCGAGATACCAGAGTTTCATTGATGCCCACTTCATTGCGAGTTCCATTGACGTACAGTTCATTGTCTGGATTGAACGAGCCACGCGCCTCTGCAAGAGCGAGCAGATATATAAGAATGCAAACAATCTGCATGATACATTCACTAATTCACTAATTCACTAATTCAAATTGAGGATTTCATGGTCCTCTAATTGAATCTCTTAATTTCGAATTTGGTATATGATGAGAAATTCACCGCAGAGATTACATTGAATACTACGGTGTAAACAATTCTGTTTGTCTTGCTTCTATCGCAGAAACAACGCTTCAAATATTGATGTAATCGATTATCAAGCTTTTGGATGTAATCGAATATTGGATGTATCGACGTGCTGCGGACACCTCTATGTCCACCGGCTTTGTTTACGAAGGAGAGTTTCCATAATCCTTAGGCACTCGCTGTAAGGGATAAAGAAGACAAGTAATAAAATAAAGATCCCTTTTTAGTGCATGATTTCGAAACCCTAATTGCTCAATTTGTGCTTGGAGATACGAGTCTCCATTTGGATGGTTTCTCTAAAATTTAAACCTCATGGGAAAATAGACATTTCTTTAAAAACTGTTTGCAAGAGATAGCAAAATATAGAATTGAAAAATTTATGAAACATAATTTTAATATCAAATAGGGAAATAAATAATAATAGCTTTAATATTAAATAAAAAAATTATAAATAAATATAAAACTTATTCTAAAAGTAAATAAATCTTTTTATAACTTTGTTTATTATAACTAAATCTATTAGATTTTCACAATCCTTACAAATGCTATATCAGTTCCTAGATTTGATTGTGTAGAAGTTTTTGTTGAATCAAGGTTGCAGATCATACTACATGACCCATCATCAGGATGCAAGAGACCAACAAATTATTCAAAAACTATAATGACAAAAAATTGATCTAAAACGTTGATGACAAAAAATTCTACACAATCAAATCCAGAAACTGATATAGCATTTGTGTATTTTTGCGAACCCTTGTATTCAAACAACAACAAACCGTCAATCTTCTAGAAGCAATAACTAGTGCATACACTATGTGATTTCACTTAGACAATAACGAAGAATAATCTCACTGATTTCAAAAGCTAGAAAAATTGAGATTATGATTCACCACTTCAAATGACTCCTTGCTATATAAACTCCAAAGCTTTTCACGAGAACTATTTCTTCTAACGATAACTTCCTTTACATCTACAATAACATAGAGAAAAATATCAATTGCCATGTTGGATTCCCGATAAAATGAACTACAAAAAATCATCCAAGTTGTCTAGCAAACAACGTATCTTATCTAACATTCTCTACAATCTCATATTCAACACCTATTTGTCTTGACAACATTGATAGAAATCATAAAATCGCCTACACTATCAATAAAATCTATTTGCTTTGAAATGCATAACTTTAAACCTTTCTATAATGCTTCTAACTCTACTACATTGTTAAAGTTGTGAAGAAACATATATAGATAATCATTTATTACAATCATAATTTAATTGACACATTAAAAAACATATTCACACATATTCAAATATAAACTTAATATATTATTATTTGTACTTCAATTAACAATTCTTTGAATACATTCAAACTAAAATTTAAATACGTGACACCATATCTACTATTACCTCATAATTCTTCTAGTCTTAATTAGAATCTAAAACCTAAATTATAGGGCGTATATAACTAGAGGAATGACGATAAGAAAGAGAATCGCTACAATGATTGTTTAAAGCATCCGGCGTATGACAGAAAGAAACGTAGATATCTACGCTGGTCTAAGCATTTCCACGATTCATCGATAATATTTACACAGCCATGAACAATGTTCTGCCATCGAAACTAGACGATGAAAACAACTGCTGATTACATTAACAGTGTCTAACAGCTGTCCATCTATATAAGAACTTTAAGGCGTTCTGGTGCAATCAGGATGACTGTAATATCAGGCCTTCCATGGCACAAGTGGTGAAATGCCTCCGCGTCCAGATAATCTTTTGTTTCAGGTCAATATTCTGCCATTCCGCTTTAAAAAGTTTCGTAGTTATATCATTTGAAGTCAATATTGGCTATCTAAATAGTGCTGAATTCATATCTTCTACAATAAAAAAATAATCACTTTTTATAAATTTTTAAATAGTTTTATTTTGTTCTTGTGTTCCTTTTGTAGAGACTTAAGACTCTTATTTTTTACTTATCATAATCATGACTTTTACTAATATCAATAGTTGTGGTTGGATAGTTATTATCTTTTGTCCAATTCATCCTTATTCCAAATCTATCTCACACAATCCACCACAGAGAACGTATTAGAACAAACAAACTTTCTATTTTTAGTTTTATTCTTTATATCAATATAACATAAGAAAGTTATGCATGATAGCTCTTATTAAGTGGTGGGTTTTTACATAAATTTAGATTAATTAAATAAAAGTGAACAATAAGCATATAATTAATCTCGATGCAAATATAAAGTTAATTGGAATAAATATGGTTAATGTATAATGAATGCTTTGACTCTTTATAATCTAAATCTTTGTAAGTTCAATTTGAGTCCTCTATAATCATGCCTAGAAATATAGAAATGAACAATAATCTAATAATATATGATTGAAAAAAAAATAGTAACTACAACTTGCACCCTAACAAGGTGCAATGGTTACGCTAATAGCAAGATATGTTTAGGGAACTACATTGGTTAGCTAATAATAAATAAATAAAAATAGAAAGTAATAGCAAAAGGATATTTTTTCATTTGTCAAGAGCTACATGTCTTAATAGTAGAACTTTGTAAATTTCAACAATATCTCTTTTGGGTTGTTGTCCTAGTTCCTCAATGTCAACATATCCCATGAGATTGTCCTGCCATAGTAAATATGTATATATAAATATTTTTATGTTTATAAAAAAATTTAAAGAAATCAAAATATACACAACTGGAAAATCAAAATTGTGTATATACATTGTCATAACTACGACAACTACTATCTTAATAAACATGTGCTAATTTTATTATAATATTAAAATTAGTAGAAAACTTAAAAAGAAAAACCACCACTTGTTAGTTTTCTTTTTATTAAAAATGATAACCAAATATTAAAGATACATAATTGTCACATTTTCTAACTATTTATAATTATAAAATAATTTTCAAATTATTTAAAATTTTAATAGTTTGTAGAGAGATTTATAAAAATGGAATCAATATGTTGTAAATGATGAAGAGAAATATAAGGTAGATGTAGTTGATAGTTACATACCTTTATTTTTTAGAGAGAGTGCTAGTGTATCTGAACTTCCTCTTAAATTCCTTATACTTTTATATGGATTATTTTGCATTTTGGTGAAACTTTCATAGGAGAACATTAGTTGAATGCAAAGTTCATTCAATGACTTAATTTTTTATATGGTTGTGAATATTATTCTTTGCCACTCTATTTCACCAATATCAATCGATATTTTTTTCTAGTGTTAGGTCCTAGGATTTATGTATGGTTATAGCCAATGCCATTGTAATGGGTATTTTCCTATGGATGCCAAGAGATACAAGAATTATTTGTATACTTTTGGGCTTATGTTGGTTCTATGGTAGACTATTGTAATTAGAAATCCTTGCTATATCATACAGTAGGACATTGAATATTTTTGAACTAAGGCTATAAACAATTTCAATTACTTTGCCAAGAGCTCTATTTATGATCTCTAATTGTGTCCATATGTTTGTTGTCAATATGATGTATTGACTTCTACAAAGTAGTACTTATTTTTCAATCTTCTCATCACTAGTATTTTCTATTTCACTCTTGGTGCTTGTTGTTATACTTAATGCCATTAGACAATTTAACAGTTTTAACATTCTTTAGTTATGTAACTTGACAAAATCATTAGTAGGAAATAGGTACATTTAATTATCAAATTGTTCCTAAATTAACTTGTGGTAAGTTGTTTTTTTGTTTGTGTCTTCAAAATCTACAAATCTTCTTGCCTTTGTTATACATTTCATACACTCTACAATATTTGGTGAGATTCCATTTGCATTGTAGACAAGTTCCTCGCTATCAAAATTATTTTGTAACATGACAATAGTCATGAATCTATTTCACAATGTTTTGAGACTTGAATGTGATATGTAGATAGGCTTGTTTATTAGAGGTGGTAGTTGTGTGAAGTCACCAATAAGTATGATGGAGACTAAGACAAATCATAGTATTGGTTATGGGGAAATGCCTCGTATAGTTTATTGTACCTTTTTAGCAATATCTTTGGACCTATGAAACTCATTTCATCAATAAGGATATTTCTTATGTCTTTAAAATCTTCTTATAATGTTTTCAATGCTTATCCTTAAAATGGTTGTATTACTTTAATATAAATCTTGACCTTTCAATGTATAGTTGATGCATGTATATTGAATGCAGAAACACCTATAGAAGCTAGTATGAACAATTGGCTTTTTTTTGTGGTGTCTTAATTGGAGTCAAACTTCCATGCAAATATTTAATTAGGATTTACATATACCCATTGTTCCTTAAATAATCATGTTCAATGGTTGAGTAGAGATAAATTCAAGATATGGTTTGCAATTATCGTGACAATTATTTTTATTTTTGGTGATAATATATAACTTAGAATAATTAAGTTGAATGTCATGTTTTCATCTTGATTGTATTTTTCTTTATGTTTATGAACTACATCACAATCTCATGTAAATATTACATGGTACTATAATTTGATCCCATATATTTCTATTATTAGAGTCACTCCTTCCAATAATATCAAGTTCATTTAGTCTAATACTATTTGAAGGTCCCATCTGCAAAAAAAATTGTCATTCATTCATCTTTGTTGTGTCCCTTATATTAATGTCATTATCACTCTTTTATTCTTCTTCTATGATTTATTCATTGTGGGTGGTGTGATTGATGGACCATACATCATATTTGGTTGTATTCATTTCTTTGAGTTTGTGATTATTGAATGATTACTAACCCATACGTAATTTTTTATACAATGAAACTATTTGTATGAAAGTAGCTTTCTCCAAAAAAATATTTCAAGATGTTTTCAACCCTCCTTTGAGATGTTTTAGAACTTCGGGTATACATTTATAATCGTTTTAACATTTTTCTCTTTCCATTTTCATTTTTAAGGATCTACATAAGAAGAGAAACATTTTGCATATTCTAGTAGTGTTATTGTCTCAAGCTATGAAATTTGTTCCATTTAGTTGTGTAAGCAGGGTGACCCCATGACCAGCGAAAACTTTAGTGGTGATTGTTCGCCATTTGGCAAATGTCGCTTGCCAGCAACCCATGATTTGGCAAATATATTGCCCATATGGGATTGACCCTATCGCCCCACATTTATTAAGATTGGGTCCAATGCTCGGGCCCATCGCCCATCAGTTTATTTAATTTTGTCCATTTCTTTCACATTATCTCCAATGACATATAATTTTGGGACATGACATATTTTAAACATTCACCTATAATTTCAAAGTGGCCCCAAATGGGCAGCCTATATTCGTCAATAGTTTTATATATTAGGCAGCCCCAAAAATTTGCCTGGCATTTTATGGACGCATGTCTCAAACTTATGCATTTTTACCAACTTTATTAATGATACCAAGGTATTGGACAACCCATAATCACCTCGAAAATAACACAAGATGTGTTATAATTACACGGGCTTTGCCAAATATTTGTAGATCTAATACCTCCCACCAAATTCACCAAAAAATGATTAGTATACATACATTCATAGATCAGTGTTATTGTACACAATTTGGCTCGGTTCAATTTGATCGATAGCAAAGTTTAGACTATTGAGTCTTGACTGCATTAGCGAGTCATAACTGCAATTGAATTTGATGCAAAGGTAAGTGATTATTATTCTGTGACTATGTAAATTTGAGTCATTCTTGTTTAGTGAGGACCAGTTAGTGAACAGTGGTGACCAGGGAGACCTCAGACATGATTTAAGGGTGAATGAATCATATTTATATATATTATAGTTCTATTGTCACTTCTTCAACAAGTAAACATTTTTTTTCATTGGTAGGCTGGTAGCCTTTATTTCATTGAAGAATAGAGATGTTGAACAAGAATAAGGGTAAGGCTCCCGCATATGGGGAAAGCCAAGAGAGGCTAGCAAAATGCAGAACCTTATCATTGTACTTTGGTCATGGTGTTGGAAATGTTTCTAACCAAAATTAGGAAGCTACTTCATCACAAGAAGATTTTCAAGATTCACAACTTGAACCTACATGACATATTAAAGAAGTCAGGGAACCTGATATCTCAAATCATGATGAACTTGAAGAAGATTTTTAGTTAAATATCCAGAGTAGACATAACGATATAATCAACTTGGCTGAGAATGAGAATGTTAGAGAAGATGATGGTGTGGAGAAGAAGAAAATAAAATACAATTCAAAGAATGATAGAGAACCAAAAAAAGATTGGATGTGGGATCTGTCAAGGAATTTTCAAGTAGAATGGGTGTCAAAGTATGCATTCATTGAACCAGTGGACAATACAATTGAAGGTGAGCCTCTAATAGAATGCAGATGTAAGATTTGCAGAAAGATAAATAAGAAGGAAAAGAGGTTACAGCTAAAAATTGACACCATAGAGAAGCATATGGGTAAAGTTTCTGAAAAGAAAACCATATATGGAGTTCAAAAATTAGTTATAAGATGGAAAACAAAGGAGGAATCTCAACATGTTAGGAATGTAGAATTATATAATTTTAGCATAATATAAAGACGAAGCCTGGTGAAGTTAAAGGCTCTATTGAAGCTTGTTTTGGAAAAGCATTGGAAGTAGAACTAATGGGAAAAGATGTTCAGTTACATGTTGTGTTTAATATTTTGAGTAGAGGGCATCCTATGATAGACTACCCATCATTGAGTTCTTTATTACACTTTCTGAAAGTTCGTAACTATCCTAACAGTCACTAGTTAGTAAACAGTGGATGGGAATGGGCAAGTTGTCTTGCCGAGGTTGAAAAAGAGGATCTAAAGGTAAAAATTAAAGATTCAAATTTTATTGCATTGTCTTTAGACAAGGTTACAATAGTAGACAATACTTCTTGGGTATGCATGCATGTTTATACTATACACAATTTTGTTTTCCAACCTCATCTACTAATTGTTGCTAAAATGAAGGATAATGCGACATCAAAAAATTTATTTGAACTAACTTAAAGAGTTCTCTAATTGAATATGGAGGTATGAATGACATGATGATTTCCAAAAAGTTGGCGTGTGTTGGAGTGGATGGAGCTTTAGTAATGTAAGGCAACATGGGCGGTCTTTGCACAAATATACAATCTTCTTGTGCACCCTACGTTACTCCCATTCACTACATGGCCCACATAATGAATCTAGCTTTTTGAGTTCTCAACAAGCATGCTCTAGTACAAAAAATTGAAGTTTTAATCAAACGGCTCTACCAATACTTCTGTTGAAGTTTGAAATGATTGAGAGAATTTCAACACTTTTCCGAAGGACTAACCGATGGGAAAAACCTTCTTAACGATAATGATACCAGATGGATCTCTTTGGATGGACCAACGCATCGAGTTTTTTCAGAATATCAATTGTTGCTTGGTCTAATGAATTCAAGTCATGATGAAGTAGGGCAACAAAAATTTCCTGCGCTGTTGCAAATGTTTTTTATTGCAGGAAAAAATAGGTTGTAGGAGGGACCCAAAATCCCTTACTAGTTAAGCCCAAAAGATTACAACATTAAGTGTTCTAAAAAGAAATAGGACAGGGAACCAGTCTGCCAGAACCAGAGCCATCAAAAAATAAAAAACAAGAAAGGGGGACAGTAGAACCTAGGCATACTCCTTACGAGTTTCCTTCACTTCCTTCTTTGCCTCTGAAATCTTCTTGATGGAAGCATTGAAGTTATAAAGCTAGAGGATCCTGTCCTAGATCTTTTCCCTTTTAGCAGACCGAGTGCATTTTCCAGGACCCTCATCACCCACATCTTCATTGTCATCCTTAGGTTTCTTGGTAGGGGAGCTAGCATCTAGCTCTGCTTTGATAGACATGAAACAGTCCATAGAAAAGCCCATGAATAGGTTTTTGTCCTGCATATGTTTCTTCAACGTGTTCTCCAATTTATCAATTTTAAGTTCCATATCCTTCATTTTATTCTCCCCGATGTTGTCCTTATTTCCATCCAGCCCCTTCGAACCAGTCACCATAATCTCCTGCAAGGAATCTACCTTAGTAGTAAGAGAGCGGGATTTTAGATTAAGACTTTTGATTTCTTGAAAGACCCATTTCATCAAGAGAAAAGAGTACATGGACATGTCATTAGCAGTCTACAGAACCCCGAAAGGGGGATCAATTTTGTCATTCGTATCTTCTTTAAGAAGTTGCACATTTTGTTCTTACATATCCATTGTTTTGACAAAGGGGATGTTTTGAGAGGAGGAGGGAACATTCCCTTTCTCAGCAACAGGGGAATCCTCCATCTTGTCTAGCTGAACATCCATAACAACTTCCACCTTGGGGGAAATAGGAGCATCATGTTCCTTAGAGCTTTCATAATCAAACAGAATTGGGACCGGCTAGCCTCCCACGTCCTCCTCTTTGTTATCATCCTCATTTTTATCATCGGCAATAGGGTTATTCTCAATGTCCATTGCTTTAGCAGCCTCCTCATCCTTATTCTCATTATCACCTAAGGCACTGGTCGACACCGACATAGAGGCTTTACTATCTTCCTTAGACAAATTGATAGTGGCAGCATATCCCTCAACACTATCACCTGCATAATCCATCTCCACACTGACTTTCTTATGTAGTTCTAATTATTTCCCATTAGAAATCTCCTCTTTACAAGCCCCATCCCTGATATGTTTAGTCAAAGCCTTGGCTGAGCTAGAGGCTTTAGGTGAGGAGATAACTGGGCTACAACTGGCCATATGCTTGATACATTCAACAATGAGAATAGTGAGACCCTCATGCAGGATGGGCTTGTTCTCTTTCTTACAATGTTTAATGATACTAAGGTGAAGAGACTGAAGAATAAAAAAAGGTAACGAAACCCTAATCTTGTGTTTGAAGTGACAAAGAAGCACAAAATGGTAAGAATGAGCACACTTATACCTACCATCCAGAGTGATGTACTCCATGATTACGGTCATTACCTTTGCCCAAATCTCCTTGAAGGCATCAACATCATAGCAGCCATTGGAATCTTTCACCAGACTCTGCACCTCTTCCTTATCTTTGGGGAAACACTGAATAGCCTTTTGGAAAACATTCTTCTCTTTATAAAATTTTATACCCTTAAGGCTTAGCCCAAACACCTCAACAATAAGCTCTTCGGTAATGTTCACAGTCATACCACCAATGGTCACATCACCATCCTTCCAAGACTCAGAAAACATCATCATTGCTTCATCTTTAAACCCATGAAGGCATTCCATATACGTGGTGAGACCACCCTTTTTTAGAATTTCCCAGACCTCCATAATTTTCTTCCACTTCATACAATCCTTCAGCTCCTTGCAATTAAGCCCACCCCCCATGATTTCAGAGAAGGAAAAATCAACAGTAGTAGCAGAAGATGGGAAAAGGTAGACAATGATGGAAGCTTTAAAATTTTCACTAATATACTCATGTCTACACTCAGTTATCTTAGGAAAGGAAAAGCTTTCCGTAAACCTTTTACCCATTTAAAAAAATTGGTGTCTTTTCATCATAACTTCTTGAGATACTCCAAATCATCTCTTTTGTTGTGTATCCTATCAAAAGCCAACTTGGCCTTCAAATCAACAGTAAGATTCTTTCCATCATGCCAAGTCACAAGGTCCTTAGCCCTGACAAAAAAGTTAGCCAACTTGTCAGGCGTACCATTCGCCTCCCTAAAGTTATGGGAAATGATGACATGCTTAAAGGAGTTAATGATAATCCTGGCCTCGTAAATAATAACTTTAATTGACCTTGATGGCTTGGTGATATTTTTAATGTAGTTTAAGATGTTCATGGAGTCACCTTCAATCCACACATTCAAGGGCATGTCCTTTTTAATGATTTTAAGAGTTTGAAGGAGAGCCATAGCCTCCACCACATGATTGGTCTGCATACCAATGGGAAGCACCATGGAAGCAAGATAGTTCACCATGTCATCTCTAATAAGCCCATCACAACCCACAAGACCTGGGTTACCCTTTGCAACTCCGTTGAAGTTGATTTTGATCCATCTAGGGGGGGGGGGGAAATCCATATGCCATTCTCACATTGGGTAGAAGACTTGGATTTGGAACCAGCCCATAATCTCCAGCATTGAAATCCAGCTCCAAACCAGTCAAAGACTTGTAGTTCTCCTTAAGGATTCTCTTAATTTTCTCGAAAACCACCATTGGTAGGAGGGCAGTGTTCCTAAACACTCTATCATTGCATTCTCTCCAAAATCACCAGATAATGTGAGGAGCAATAAGATTCCATAAATTATTATTCATAGGGCTCTCCAAATTCCTCCATTGAGTACTAAAATTCTCCATGTTATCAGGAAAGAACTAGCTTAACTTCCAGCACTGTAAGGTAAGACACCGGACTTCCTAAGAATACCTACAGTCAATAGCCAGATGGAAGACTGTTTCCTCCACCTCTTTGCATAGAAAGCATATGTTGGTTAGAATCATGTCACGCTTCTGGAGGTTGTCAATGGTGAGAATCTTGATCTGCAAAACTAGCCAAAAGAAAATGTTAGTTTTAGGAATTAACCTTTTATCCCAAGCCTGGGCCCAAAAGGGAGGAAGATCCAGTTGTTTCAAAAGTAACTCAAAGATAGAGGCAACAAAAAAGACTCCAGAAGGGATGATTCCCTAAATCAGCTCATCAACTCTAGTCAAATCAACTTTCCAGATCTTCGGGTCCAACATCAGAGGCTTAAGGGCCTCATCAACACCAGAAAGGTCAATCCAAGATCTTCTCCTCCAGTAGTCCCTAACCCATGGCCCAAATCTTTGTAAACAAGAATTTATAAAATGTTGTATAGAGGTGACAAATCTTAATGGATAGTCTTTGAGCCAACAGTCATCCCAGAACTTAATTCTTTGACCATTGCCCAAGTAACATCTAGCACCTTTAAAGGTCATCTCCTTGACTTGATGTATACAGTTCCAAATAAAGGAGCCCTACACCTTTCCTTCCGACCTCGTGAAATCTAAGATATGGGGGAAGGAGTAGATATATTTATTTTGGATGATCTCATTCCACTCCTTTTTCTCCCCAAAGATCCTCCAAATTTTCTTAGCCAAGAGCGCTTGATTGGTCACTCTTAAAGGGTGGATACCCAACCCCCCCCCCACTTCTTAGGAGTGCAAACCTTATCCCATGCAACAAGAGCCTATCTCTTCCTTTCTTCCACGGACTATCCAAAGAAAATTTCTTTGGATCCTTTCAATTATTTTTGCATATTTCCTTGGGATCTTAAACAGGCTGAGAGTGTAAATAGGGAGACTCTGCTACAAGGCCTTCATTAGTTAGAGTTTCCCAACTTGACTAAGTGTTGGCGAACAGATTTGTCTTCTTCTTCTTAAATGAAAATGAATAAAAACTCTATGCCTCTGAAGACAAACAATTCATCAATAGTTGGGTAAGCATTAGAAATTGCTTCCCTCTGAATTTTTAAGGTTTAGCTTCCTTGTAGGATATTCAATGAATTATCAACATAAAAGTAAATTCATACACCTTTAACCAAAAAGTGTAGAAGGACCACTCAAATACTCTTGGGTATTGAGGTGATTTACAAAATCAATAGATGATTAAATTTAACTATGAAGAAAACTGATATCTACTAATTACTTCTAAAATAAAGAACCTATAAAATAACTCAAGGGGAAAAAACTAGAAAGAAACCAAGAGTGACTAAGTATAAATAATACATGCACAAATACAAATGTACCAATTCTCAAAGTAATCAATGCATTCCAGATTTTGATTCAAAGTTCTAAATCAAACCATGCATCTATATATTCATATATGATTGGATCAAAGTCTAATAAAAATAAGTCACAAACTATTTCAGAACATCAAAGACTAATCTAACTATCTACTTAGCAAAACTATCTATTTTTATATCTGTAATTTCTAACCCTTTCACAATTCAATGCTCCAGCATTTATAGTTTTAGGTCCGAGAGAGCCTCCAGAAAAACCTGGCCTATCAGACACCAAAAAAACTGTTAAAAACTCATTATAAAACTAAAAAGAGAGTTTCATAACATGTGTCTTTTAAAATAGAAAGAAAGGTAAATATTGTCCTAAAAAATGCTAACTCCCTCCAAGACCTTCAAACATGGCAGTCTATATGATCTTCCAGGATCAGAACACGCTCACCAATTCCTGAGCTGGCTAAAAATACAGATTCTTCAGACCTATCAACTTCACCCGAGTCGCATTCTTTTCCCATCTTAACTCCCTGATCCTCTCTGCCTGCTTAGGTAATTGACCCCTGTTCAATGGCAACATGGATTCCACGTTTGCAATTCTGGTGAAATCCTGAACTATCAGTGCTTCATTTTCTTTAAGAGCATTCATGGTGTCTATAAAGACTTTGACCATGGCATCGGTGTCCCTATTACCTTCATCAATTTGTAAAATACTTGAGGGATTCACTATCTTGATGTCTTTAAGGGCGCCCACATGCATATCCAGTACCTCTTTCTCTATTGCTTTGGCTTGAGAGATCGCAGCTTTAAACATTGTGTTTTTTCATCCAAAATTCTATTTCAAGATGAACAACATACAGGGATCTACGAACTTCATTGGATTTTATGCTAAGAACTAAGTCAAACCATACACCTCTATTTCTTGAACCTGTATGACAATCACTGCACATTTCTCTTCTTCCATTTCCCAACTTGGAACCAAGGTTTGAATCTCACCAAGCAATCCTTCTCCATCTAAGCAGGTAGATATAAACTCCCGGATGAAAGCACTCCCTTCATCGATTACATTATTTATCCAAGATTTCATGACCTCCATCAAAACTCTACCCTGTTGCATCTGTTTCACTACCCTGTGGCTTTCAACTGAATTCGGATCAAAATATTGTGAGGATTGGGCCAGTGGTAGTGCTCTAACATCAGTGAGTGAGGAAAGAAACTTGGCCATAGTAGAAACCAGCTATTTCAACTCACATTTCTCTCTCCCATCCTTTTGTGACTGCCCAAGCATATGATCAGCTAAAAATTTAAATAGATGATCTCTTGAATCCCTGTTTAGAACACCGAGCTCCATCTTAGTGATTTAAAAGTCTTCAGCCTTTGGTTCCTGAATTCCCTCTTTAGGTCTGAAGGTTTCTATTTCTGCACTCACCTTTCCAGTAGATGGATTGGTAGATAGCCTTGCATCACTCTTCATTCTTTTTGCTTTAGGGGTCCAGGTAGCATATTTGGTGACAATCTCCTTCATAGGAAGTGAAATAGGCTTATAACTCTTTCTTTTACTCATTGATTCAGTTAGCCAAGGAGGAACTAAACCAATGACTATCTGATTGTCAGGAGTTTTAACAAGAGTGTTCTCAGCCTGAGGTACATCCATGCTACTAGTAAGGATTTCTTGAACCTTTTCTTGTTGATCCATTGGAAAGGAAATATTTTCATCATTAATCTCAATATCTAGATAGTTAGGTCCTAAGGATGCCATCTGACAACGCCTTTTCGATCTTGTTCTAGGCCTCGATCTGGGTGCGGTAGGATGTCCACTAGGAACCATCTTTTTCTTAGGGAATGCAACTTTACCTGCATTAGGAACCACAGGAGAAACATTAGATGAGACATGTTTCACATTTTTTTAGGGCTGGTTTCATACTATGCCTTTCAAGAGGGGGGTTCTTAGCTCCTTTATTTTTCTTTTCTGTCAACCAAGTTTTTGTAAACCTGAATATGGTTCGGGCCCTCAACTTTATATCATCTTCCTCTTTCTTGTTCCAATCTATGACTAGAGGACTTCTTGCTTCTACATTGATAACATCTGAACCTACTGTTTCAGAACTATCCTCTTCTACTCCCTTAATATCAAAATTTAATTGCAACAGTTTGATCTATGGAACTACAAGTCTTGAGTGATCTTGTTTCTAGACTGCTTCTTCATCACTAAGATCTTCCCATAGATCTTCAAGGTGCGAACTAGGTGAAGGATAATTACTTAGACTTAGAACTTGTCTAGCAAAGCCCTTATTGTCAAAACCCCTTCTTAACTCATAAAATTGCAAGTGAAAACTCAACAGGTTGCTTCCTATCACCGAAGCGTCCATCATACTATTACAGACCAAGTTGCCAATTTTAACTGGAAACATAGAAGGCCACCTTTCTTCTGGCAAGGTATTTTTAATAACTATGAACAATTGCCTACAGACCTCTGCCAATATAAAATAGTCAAAAGCAAACCTTGGGAGCCTAAGAGGTTCATCATCAAAGCCTCTGACCCAGATGTAGGTAAAACGTGGAAATTGAATGTATAGACTTCCATAGACTTGAACCAATTTCTGTGCTTCCAATGAAACTCTTTGGTTTGGGACTCCTGCCAATTGTTGACACAATCTTCCCAGGACCACATCATGAACCTTCCTATAATCTTCCAAAATCTTATCCTTTCTTAATAAGGGATAGTACTCATAAATAAAAAGGTCTTCATTCCAAGGAACATGTTGAATGGTAGATAAATCCTATGTGCATGCTAGACAGTATATCAAATAGGAAGACATAAAGAAATCCTTCTTAATAGCGTAAGCTTGTTTAAGTTGGTCCCTCAGGGAACTAGCAATAATCTCTACCCAATCAATATGTTTCCTCCCTTCAAAGACTATCTCTATAAAGTGAAACATCCACTCCTCAAAGAGGAGAACCTACTCTGAACCTTTAATTCGGTGAAGCAACACTATCACATCATGAATAAGTGGCTTCATGTGGTCTTTGGTGAGGACTTTAGGTAACTAGGATCCGCCCTTATAATTAGTTTGAGTCCACTTCTAGGCCACATGACAATGGTTTTTATCTATCTTTTCTCTATACTAAGCTAGAGATTGGGTGGGAGTGAAACTGACGAAAGATTCCTCTGGGATTTTAAAAATAGCCATGATAGTCTCTTTGTTGACCGACACAAGGGTTTGGCCTTTCGCATTCATTATGCACTTGGATTTAACATCATATCTATTAATAAATTGTTGAATCAACTCTGAGCATACAGCTGGCAGAGGGAAAGCCGCAACTTCCAATAATCCACTTGACAGGAACTCTAGACTATGATCTTTCGCTGCATGGTTTGTGAGGTCAATTGCCATGTTTTCTATTGATATCCCTAATAGGTCTATATCTATGACAATAGGGGATCGACATTGCATATTCGTGACATTCCCGAAGAAATGCATACTGGACCTCATCTCTCCCTTAGGAATAAAAATAAAACCCCCCCTCTCAAATCAATATATCAAACAGCAACAGGAAATGAGAAAGAGCTTTAGGAGCTACCTGTTTATGTAGACTTAGAACAATTTCTTCTCACATAGTCAAGACTCCGCAGAATTATAATAGGAAGAGAAAACTTACAGAGTTGTTTATATTTTTTGAAAGATAATGCCCTGAAAAGTCAACCTTAATGAGCATTAGTCGGGGACATTAATTTCAAATGATGTGAGCAATAATGACTCAGCAACAGGACGTCCTTGAAATTTGTAAACTTTGATATCATTATTAATCATCCCCCAAATGATATCTCTCACTTGTGTTAACGATTTCATTAATTGCAACTTGAAACTTTATTTGAGGCTTGCCCTGTGGCTCCCATCCAATCTAAACTGCCCATCTTAAAAACTTAACCATCATTTCACTATCAGCTTATGTCATTTGTCTCATCAATTCTCCTTTCACTTATGACTCTACCCACTATCTCTCTTTGAACCTCTTTGAACTACTTTGAACCAGGGTTCAAAGTGGTTCAAAGTGGTTCACCGCTAAAAGGTGACGTAGGCCAGGGCCCACCTGCAGAAAATAGACATTAGAATAATAACCATTCATTGAACTTCTTCAAACTACTTTGAACTGGAGTTTGAAGTGGTTTGAAGTGGTTCAATGTGAAGCATGAGTCTTGGAAAAGATTCAACCAAGGAAGGCCGAATTTGAACTTGACAAACTTGGAGGCTATTTCTTGACAACTTGAAGGACATGCACACTTGGAGGATTACTGCAAGGAAAGACACTCAAGGGAACATGCTAAATGAGATTCAAATAAATGAACTAGCAAGGGTCTTAGACACTTCCATAATGGGGACTCTAACTATCTCTAACATTGGCTCTAGCTGGGGACTACATATTGCTCAATGTGTAGAGAACTCTAACTAACTGGTTTCACAGAAAAAGCTAACAAAGGGAAAGAAAAATAGAGCACCACGACACAAAAAAAAGGAAAATAGGGAAACACTACCTAATATGTACACCAGGACTGACTGAGTAAATCATTTAAAGCTTACATAACTTGAGGTCCTGCCCATTATAAGTAAAAGGAAAATTCACACCATTTGGGTACGACAACTGGAAAGCATTTGAACCAAGAGTTTCAAAAATAATAAATGGGCCCTTCCATAAAGACTCGAATTTCCCATGAGACCCTTTGGGTGCTCACCTTTTGTCCCAAAGAAGCACTTCATCACCCTCCATAAAGTTATGAGGCCGCGCCCGCATATCAAAAATCTACTTTACCTTCAGTTGATGCTTTGTAATATGATCTACCAACTCCTCCCTTTCTTCTTCCAGTCTACTCAAATGCTTGACATGTTTCTCCAGAGGATCTTTAAAATATTGATCTTCAATGATGGCTTGGAGCTTAGCTGAGGAGATTTCCAAAGGTAGAGAGACATGTGCTCCTATCCCATATACCAGTTCAAAGGGGGCCATTCCATTTGTTCTTTTCAAAGTGGTTCGATCTGCCCACAAAGCTTCAAACAACTTCTTATGCCATTCACGAGGATTATCATCCATTAAATTTTTCATGATCACTACCAAGTTCTTATTATTAGATTCAACTTGACCATTCCCTTGTAGGAAATAATAAGAGGAATGAGCTAGAGATATGCCATGTTCATAACAAAAAGCTGAGATTTCTTCAGAAGAAAAGTATGTAGCATTGTCTGCTACTATCTTAACAGGTACCCTGAACCTGACAAAAATATAATTTAAAAGGAACTCACACATAACCTGAGAGTTCACTTTCTTGGTGGGGACAGTTTCCACCCACTTAGTAAAATAATCGGTGGCTATGAGAATATAAACATGCCCAGTGCTATATGGTGGGTTCAAAGGTCCCACGAAATCTATTCCCCATTGTTTGAAAGGCTCATCAACAATCACAGGTTTAAGAGGAAGGGCAGCAAGATGAGGTCTCCTAGTAAAAAGCTGACATTTTTCACAATTGTCAACATACTAGTATGCGTCCTTGAACATGCCAGGCCAGTAAAAATGATTTTGAAGAATCTTGAATGCAGTTACAGTTGAGGAGTAGTGGCCTCCACAATCTTCATCATGAAATACTTTCCAAAGTTCTTTTTGTTGCTCAGCATCTACGCATCTTAGGAAGGTTCCATCTATGCCCCTTTTATATAATGTCCCTTGGGATATCACATATTTACTTGCTTTCAATTTCAAGTTATGCCTCTCTTTTGGATTTAAATGATCAAGACACTCACCATAGGTAAGGAAATAAGCCATGTCCAAAAACTAGGGATCAGTTAGACTGACTAGCAACGCCATGGGTACTTCAATTTTCTTAGATGGCTTACCATTCTCTGCTATCAACTTGCATAGGCCTTTCCCCCTCACCAAATTGGTCGGTTTAATCATCAGATCATACTCTTGAATTTTTTTTATCCAAACTGCTCTATTATTCATACCAATCTCCTTCTAAGTCAAAATAATTTTCACTGCAGTCTCAAGGATGAAAATGGTACAATGAGAATGAAGTATATAGTACCTGAACTGTTTTACTACTTTTACTATGGCGAAGGCATTTTTTTCCATCTGGGAGTACTTGAGCTCATGTCTTTTCAGAGGTGAGCTCATAAAGGCTATGGGTTCTTCCTGTCCTTTCTCATCTTTTTGTGTTAATATACTTGACAGAGTATGCTCGAAGGCATAACAATAGATGATAAAGTCCTTTTTGAAATTGGGACTTTTTAACATAGGTGCCTGAGATATTACATCCTTAATATCACTGAAAGCTTTGCATCCATTCTTGTTCCACTTAAAAAGAGATTTCTCACTCATCATGTCAACCATGCACCTAGTAATTTCTGAAAATTCTGGAATGAATGCACATAGGAAATTCACCTGGCCAAAGAAGGACTTCAATCCAATCCTGCTCAAATGCAGGCTGAGCTATTGAATCACCTTAACCCTTTCGGGATCAATGTGGACACCATCCTTTGAGACAATATGGCCTAGTAATTTTCCTTCCTCCACAAAGAATATTGATTTCTTGGGGTTCAAAGAGATGTCGTGGCTTCTACATCTTAAGAGCACTGTCTCGAGATCCTTTAGGTGTTGACTTCTCTTCTTTGAAAAGACGGTAAGATCATCTAAATATACCACTATAATTTTTTTACAGAGATCTTCGAAAGAAGAATTCATTGCCCTTTGGAAGGTTGCACCCGCATTGATCAACCCAAATGGCATATGACTATATGCATAAGTTCCCCATGGGGTGATAAACGTCATTTTGTGTTGGTCATTTTTTGCTACACTGATTTGGTTGTACCTAGAATATCCATCTAACATAGACATAATTTTAGATCCTAATACAGTTTGAAGAACATGTTCCATCACAGGTAGGGCATAGTTATCTTTTAAAATTTCTTCATTCAGGTTACGAAAATCAACACAAATCCTGATCTCACCATTCTTCTTTCTCATAGGAACTATATTAGCAATCCAAGTTGAATGATGAACGAGATAGATAATCCTTGCCTGTAGCATTTTTTCAACTTCCTTTAATATGGCTTCAGACACTTTTGGATTATAGTTCCTTAATTTTTTATGAAAGGGGGTAACACCAGGATTTAAAGGGATTTGATGTTTAAAAAGGCCTCCTCTAAAATTCTTCAAGTCCTCATACCCCCAAGCGAAGACATCCCTGTATTCTATAAGTAACCTTGTCAAGTCTTCTTTTTTAGATGAAGTACATGTCTGACCAATTGAAATCCATTTTGGATCATCTTGCTCACCTATATCAATTTTGTCATATTCTTTGGCATTATGCACATGGGATATCTTCTCTTTAATAGTCCTATCATCTTTTCTCCTGAACAAATGTTCTAGAGATACAAGGCCCTTGGGGATTTTATTTCCCTTCAGTTGAATCACTCCATCACTACTTGCAACATCTTCATAGACTTCTTTGCAATCACTGTTAGATCCTTCAAAATATACATCAAAAAAACCTGCAGCACATTCTAAGAAATTCCTGAGCTGGGAATCACTATCAAAGACTTGCCAATACTCCACATTATCAGGCACTTTCAGCTTGTAAATCATCTCAATTTTATATTTTTGAGTTTTAAAGTCAAGATGTGGCAACAATAGTGAAGCCAATACTGCCAAGGCATCTGCTCTGGTGTTCTAATTTCTTGGTATAAATAAATTCTATGGAGAAGGGGTCAAAGAAATCTAGCTCATCCCATACCAAATTTTTGTAGTTCTTTAACCTTTCATTCTTGACAGAGAATTTTCCTCTCACCTGCTTCACAATTAACTCAACATCACCTTTTACCATCAACTTCTTGACTCCGCTCAATTTTTCCTCTTCTAATCCCAGAAGTAAGGCTTCATACTCTGTAGTATTGTTATTATTTTTGAAATCTAATTTGAAAGAAAGAGGAATACATTCTTTACTAGGAGGGAAAAGGACTACCCCTGTGCCTGAGCCTGAATTGGAGCAACTGCCATCAAACTCCATCTTCCATATACCCTCTTCTTTCTAAGAAGAAGTTCCACCATCCTTTTCAAGATCGGCTAAAATGACTTAGTTTCCAAAATGACACTCATACAAAATTTGAGCTTTTGGATTATTCGAGGGTACCACAATATATTTATTTTTAGGCTCAGGTTCAAGTTTTACTTTCTTTTTACCTACTGGGATCATGGCCTCAGAACCAGTCCATCTTAATGTATCCTCCTAAATTCTTGCAAAAGGTTCTACTGAGCAGCATACCATAGCTAGCTGGGATATCTACCACCAGGATAGTCAACTTCAAACGCTTGTCAGGATATGCGGCAAGAACAGCTTGGGCATCTTTCACTTGACCCATTAACGGTACTTGTTTCCCATCCATAGAATAAAAATGGCCATAAGTTTTAGTCAAGGTGAGACCAAGGGCTCTTGCAACTAGGGCAGGCATGATGCTATCTAATGCGCCAGAGTCAATAATGCAATTGTTGAGTTTCTGATTGTTTAGCAGTAAGGAGATATAGAAGGGATTAGGCTTTCTTTCTTCTAGTTCATCTTCAATTGTATTAACAAAGGGACATTCTTTGGGTACCTAAGGAGTGTCTTGGGGCTTAAACACAAGCGATTCTTCAACTGTGGTTGTCTCACCTATAAGAGGCTTATCTGATTTGAGGTTTGAACTTGACTCCCCTTTAACATATTGAACTAGTTTTTCCAGCTCTTTAGGATTCATTTTAAGGTATTCTGTGGGGGAAATGGAGATAGTGCTTGTTTTAAAGAATTCAACAAAGTCAAATGAAGAAGAAGGACATTCAACAAATTCAACAATAGGAGCTTGACATTGCATATTCTTGGCATTCCCAAAGAAATGCATACTGGACCTCATCTCTCCCTCAGGAATAAAAATAAAACCTCCCCTCTCGAATCAATATATCAAACAATAACAAGAAATGAGAAAGAGCTTTAGGAGCTACCTGTTTACGCAGACTCAGAACAATTTGTTCTCCCATAGCCGAGACTCCACAGAATTATAATAAGAAGAGAAAACTTAGAGAGTTGTTTATATTTTTTGAAAGATTATGCCCTGAAAAGTCAACTTTAATGAGCATTAGTTGGGGACATTAATTTCAAATGATGTGAGTAGTAATGAATCAGCAACAGGATGTCCTTGAAATCCACAAACTTTAATATCATTATTAATCATCCCCCAAATGATGTCTCTCGCTTGTGTTATCGATTCATTAATTGCAACCCGAAACTTTATTCGAGGCTTGCCTCGTGGCTCCCATCCAATCTAAACTGCCCATCTTAAAAACTTAACCATCATTTCACTGTCAACTTATGTCATCTATCCCATCAACTATCCTTTCACTTATGACTCTACCCACTATCTATCTTTGAACCTCTTTGAACTACTTTGAACCGGGGTTCAAAGTGGTTCAAAGTGGTTCATCGCCAAAAGATGACGTAGGCTAGGGCCCACCTGTAGAAAATGAATGTTAGAATAAACCATTCATTGAACTACTTCAAACTACTTTGAACTAGAGTTCAAAGTGGTTTGAAGTTGTTCAATGTGAAGCATGAGTCTTGGAAAAGATTCAACCAAGGAAGGCCAAATTTGAACTTGACAAACTTGGAGGCTATTTCTTGACAACTTGAAGGACATGCACACTTGGAGGATTACTACAAGGAAAGACACTCAAGGGAATGTGCTAAAAAAGCTTCAAATAAATTAACTAGAAAGGGTCTTAGACACTTCCATAATGGTGACTCTAACTATCTCTAACACTAAGTAAATCTCCTTTCCATCCTATTAATTTTCTATTAAATCTATCCACAATAGCAGCCTAGAAGGAGTCTTGAGGTTTAAGACCCAAAGGAAGACCGAGGTAAGTGGCGAGAAGGGTATCAATTCTACATCCAATAATTTTGGCAATTCTATTCTATCTCTCAACAGGCATATTGATAAAAAAAAAAAAGAGAGCTCTTATCCTAGTTTACAATTTGACCAATACCCAAGGAGTAGTTGGATAACACTTATTTAATAACCCTAGCCTCCTGGATGGAAAAATATCCCATAATAATAGTGTCATCCACAAATTTCTAATGAGAGAATGGCCTGGAGGCAGAAGGAGTGATACCCTTAATGGATCCATTAGTGACCAATCTCTGAAAGTAGCAGCCAAGACACTCAGCTATGATGGAAAAAAGAATAGGAGACAAGGGGTCTCCTTGTCAAAGCCCCCTAGAAGGTTTAAAGAATCTAGAGGGGGATCCATTAACCATAGCAGTAGTCATAGCAATGTTGATGAGCTAAAAAACCAGCTTTAAAAATTTATCACAAAATCCAAAGGATCTCAGAACCTTGACCAGAAAATCCAAGTCAACCCGATCATAAGCCTTCGAGAGGTCAAGTTTTAAAAAAAAGTCAAAGTTGAGGGAAGCTTGAGTAGAGTGAATAACCTCATGAACCTTCATAATAGAATCAAGGATCTTCCTACCAAGAACAAAACCACTTTGCTAGGGAGAGATTATCTTTGGGAGAATAGCCAGCATTCTAAGGGTGATTACCTTGGAGAGAATTTTATACACCGAATTACACAAACTAATCAGTCTGAAGTAATCCACCGAATCACCTCCATGCTTCTTAGGAATCAAAACAATGAAGGTAGCATTGATTTATTTCAGCAAAGATCTGGAGCCAAAGAATTCTTTAACAACATTTTAGATGTCCTAGCCAACAATATGCCAGAATTTATGAAAAAAGAACAGAGGAAACCCATTTGGACTCGGGGATTTATCACCCTAAAAAGAAAACACAACAATCTTAATTTCCTCCGAAGAAGAGATAGCAGTAAGGACCTTATTGGTAGCTTCATCAATAATGAAAGGAATGGTCTCAAGAAGAAAAGCTCAGTTCTCTAAGGACAGAGCAATATCTTTAGATAAGAGAGAAGAAAAAAAATCAACCATAGCCAGAGAAATGTCCTTGTCATTTCTTACCTCTCCGGAAGCCACCTTGAGTATGGAGATCCTATTGGATGCTCTAGGTTTAGAAGCAGACATATGGAAGAACCTGATATTCTTATCTCTAGCTTTAAGCCAGATCGATCTAGATCTCTGTCTCCAGTACTCTTCGTCTTTGTAAATAATGTTGTGGGTTTTGGCTAAGAGAATCTCCTCCTTATCCTTTAGGTCTTGGGACAGACCGAACTATTGGATAGCCTCCTGAATATCATCAAGGTCCCTTTTCGGCATTAGTTTGGTTTTAAAGATGTCACCAAATGCCTCCTTGGTCCAAGATTTAATATTCTATTTAATATGTTGAAGCTTTTTAACCACCTTGAAAATTGCAGTACCCTGTATTTTAACATCCCACCAACCATTGATCATTTGCTCAATATTCAGGTGGTCAGCCCATATTTTCTCAAATCTAAAGGGGGGATTCCCTTTAGAAATAATCGGATCTTCACTAAAAGATATAGGGAAGTGATTAGATCCAATCTTTGTAAGAGAGGACAGAGAACAACCATAGTTTTTGAACCAGAAACTAGAAATCAAAGCCTAATCCAGCCAAACTTGGATAAGGTCCAGCCCAATTCTTCTATTTGACCAGGTATAATTAACCCCCTAAAGATCCATATCAAAGAAAGCCTGTCTATTGACAAAGTCCATGATCTCAACTCTGCCATCAAGTTGGCTCAGACTATCCACTCAGGTCTAAACTTCTCATTATCTTTCAAAGGATAGTTGAAGTCACCCATAACTAGCTAGGGACACTCCTGGAAGGACAATATTTGATTGTCGACCCTCTTCCAAAATTGATTCCTACCAATTTTAGTATTAGAGGCATCTATGTTGGTAGCCACCCATTCAAAGTTAGATTTAACATGAACAAATTTGATGCTTAAGTGGTTTAGGTTATCAGCAATCACAACCCCTCTAAAATAATTTTGATTCCAAAAGATAGCAACCCCTCCCAAAGCCCCTTTAGAGCTAGAACTAGCAACACCTCCATTTTTTAAGATTCTAATTTTTCCCACCTTATCTTTCACCATCTTAGTTTCTTGAACAAGGATGATATCAGGTTTGTGGTCTCTTACCAGATTCCTTAGAATATCATGCTTATCAGGGGCATTCAACCCTCTGATATTCCATGAAATGATTTTCATTTCTTGACCGAGGTAAAACTCCCTAGATGGTCAACTACTTGCCATCCACAATATCCTTCTTACATTCTCTTTCTCTGACCTCTTTGTTGGTGATTCTACCTTGAGTTTTTTTCTGAGATCCAACATTCACCTTAAGACCTTTAGATCCCATATCGGCTTTGCTTCGGGTAAGGAAACCCTTGCAACTAGGAGTAGAGGGCTTGTTTTTCTTTTTTTTCTATTTCTTCCCCATTTGAATAGACTAAGGAGCCCTATTCTAGTCATCAAAGAGATCAAGACCATCCCGAGTAATAGGATCCTCATTACCACTCCACAAGTGGGTATCAGGAACTGAAGAAAAGTCATCCTCATCAAATTTTTTAGGGTTTTTAGGCAAGGAAAAGTCCTCCAATGCCTCGCTTTCCTTCAAAGCTCTATGCTAAGCTCCATGAAATTTGATTGAATCATTAGCCTGGATAGGGACCAACACCACCATAGGAGCTAATTCAACAATAATAGGTGGGAGCAGAGAGTTTCCCACACTAGGGATATGCACCAGAGGGGCACTAGCCAAAGAGTCAGAAACATGAGAAACTAATTCAACAAATTCCCCTTCCTCCAGGTCTGGGAGAAAGTTAGAATCCACCTTATCAACTTCTTCTAGAACCAGCTCCTCCTTGTTGTTACTTACACCTTCAACAATAGGTGGGAGCTTAACCTCCTTCTAGACTTGTCTGGTATTCTTCTGAGGTTTAGGATCAGGGTCCATGGGCTTAGAAACCTTAGGAACTTTCTTCAGATAATGCTTAGCCCAGTGACCCATTTTATGACACATGAAATAGGCAAAAGGGAGAGATTCAAAGATCACTTCCTGCTTCCAAATGCCCGGTTTGGAGTTAATATTAATAATAGAAGGGAGATTGTCAAACTGGCTAATGTTGACATAGATCCTAGCAAAAACCAATCTAGACTTGGCTATCATCATGGGGTTAACCAAAAGGAGGTCCCCTCCAAAAGTAGTAGTCAATCCCTTAAGGACTTCCTCATTCTAGTATTCAAGAGGTAAGCTAAGGAACCTAACCCAAATCAGGGTAGCCATGAAGAAGTTATTAGAGTAGTCCCCATTTGGAGCCTATTTCTAAAAAGAAACCGTCGTTATACCAAACATCCAAGGACCCCCACATAAAACATAATCCAGATCTTCCTTATTCAAGAAAGAGAAGAATTAAAAACCTTTAGGAAGGGCTACAATATCTACTTGGCCTTTCAAGATCCATATTTTCTTAGAAAAAGATCTAATTGCTTCAATGTTAGGATGAGGACCCATAAACTTACCAACTAGTGATAACTTCATAGTTGAGACCAAGTGATCCACGTCCAATGAGTCAGGCACAAAGATAGAGACTTCACCCTCTTGGAGAATCACCTTAATAGATTCTCTAGGAGGAGGAGAATTTCCCACCACTCAGGCTCCTAGAATATCCAACCATTGTTTGGTAGTGGAAGGGTTGACTTTGGCACTCACATGGCTAGGAACGTTGCTTGACCCCACTAGTGGGTCCTTGGAAAGAATGGCCTTATCATTCAACTCCCCCTGAGAAGGACAAAGCCCACACCCTAAGGAAAAATCATACCCCTTAGGAGAAGTGCCAAATTACACTTCCTTCGAGGGAGAAAGCATGACTACCCTACACAGGGAAATATTCTCCTTACCCAACAGAGCATGATCTCACAGCTGCAATGCCAGATCCTGTGCTGGAAATGGTGACAAAGGAATACCCAAGTCCAAAGCATCCTCCAGACCAACCCCAGAACCAGAACCATCAACCAAACTACCATGCTGACCTTGAAATTTGAACAGGTTCCCCCACTCAAATCCTCTCCCATCCTCTCAACTCCTTCCCCCTAAGTATGTATCATTTCTATTATGTTATGTGTAAAAGATGCACTACTGCAAATGTTTTAAGTAATGTAGAGACACTCTTAACATTAGCAAGTCTTCTCCCCATGCTTGAGGAAATGAGAAATTTAATCAAAAAGGCCCAACAAAGAGCTATATATATTGCAGAATATGTTGTGCTATGTAAATTGACATGCGTGATGCTCGATAATCTCTATCGATCATGTGATGATGTAAGATTTTCCAGTTGGCTGAAAATCACAGATTTGGATAATCCTGATAACTTTTTAAAAATCGGTGCAAACAGGGAGTTATGTGCAGAAGTTCATGGAGTTGAGATACCAATGCACTACTTTTCTAGGATTGAGTCCGAGGAACCAGGAAAGAACCCCAGGAAGTGAGTATCAAGTATTAAAAGGGAATACTTTACCAAGATCATTGAGTCTATAACAACTTTTGTGAAGCACATTGCCTTTGATCTTTTTGCATAGATTAGAGAAAGATTCCCTCCAGTCCAACTACTTGAATCCATGGCTATTGTGTTTTCTCGATATTGGAGATTGAACAATCCAAAATATTTTAAAACTAAGCTACTAACTTTGATAGATCATTTTTACAAAACCAGAGAGTTAAATGGAGTAAATCTAACTAGAATTTTAGATGAATCTCATTTGAGAGAGAAATCAGGTCATTTTTCACTAACAATGAGGGAACAATATAATATTATGCAGAACCCTCTCGAAGATGGATCGCTAACAGGTCTGTGGAAAAATCTAGTTGAGAGTGAAATGTTGATTGATTCAATATCAAAATATTTCAAGCTTTCTAATTTATGTCTGACCATGATATTGGGGTCAGTGGAGGATGAGATAGTTTTTAGTGCTTTGGGATTCCTAAAGTCAAAGCTAAGAAACAAACTAGACAAGAATCTAGAAAATTTCTTGAGGCTCTATACATCCAAGTATGAAGTCAATACTTTTCCTTATGAAAGGGCACTAAAATTATGGAGGAAGAAATGTCAGAGAAGAGGGTTGGGAAACATTTCAAACCAAAGTGGGAGTTCCAGAGAGAATGATGTCATTGACTCATGTACTAGTACTGGTACTACTAGCGGTGAATATCAGTTAAGCGGAGGTATGCAAAGTGAAGAAAACATATCAAAGAACCAAGGAAGTTGATGGTGATGAATTCGAGGATCCTAATAATGATATGATGTGGCAGCTTCAACTGTTTTAGAAGTAGCAAGTCCTAGGTATATATTAAAAATTTTCTTGAAGTCTACTGTCAGTTTCTATATCTCATCATCAATCATGCATAATAGCATATTCCAATGTCAAAAACATGAATGTGGTTGATAATGTCATACTCATCAAGATTCAATTCCACAATTAAAAATGGCTTTCATTTGTATTATTTAGCTCATATGGTACATTTATTGTAGATTTTTCATTATTTTTTTTGACAACATAGCAATTCATATGTTACAATTCTTAGAAATATTGATTCTCATTAATTTAATTATAAATATGATACAATGTAACAATTAATTCATTAATATTAGTAAGAACACAACTCTTTGATTCTGTTTACAAAATTCAATGACTCAATACACATTGGCAATTTGGAACATTGCCCAATTTCAATTTTATTACCTTAAGCCAATGACCCTGAATTCCCTTTTATAGAAACAAGGGAGAAACAATAGCTTCAGATCGATTTTCCTAATGTGAAGTCTCAAAATCTAAATCAGTAAGACAACTACAAGTCTGCAACATCTCTACAACTATATATTTCTGCATTTGACAGGCTGGTTTAGTAAATTAGCATTGGCAATAGCATCTACAACATCGATCTTGTTCAAAAAACAAAGTTCAAAATTGTTACTTTAAACTCAATTCAAGCAATTAGAAAAAGATATAGAGATGATTGAAACTAAAAGTACTTCACATACTATGATTGATGAGATCAAGATGAATCTGTCAGTTTCTTTAGTATGCTCCATTCTTCATCGGTTGGAAGGTCAATATTTGTGATGTTAAAGTAAATGACCTGCAACCTCGTCATCCATCCATACTTGGAAGAGTGAGTTGAAAGAAATGTTCCTTCCAATACTACATTCAAATTTGTCAATGTTTTGATGCAGTTTGCAATGCCTTCATGAGTTCTGTCCTGAGGAAGTTTGCCTAAATTAGACGTCATTGTGTCCTCCAACTTTTTTTTGTAATCTTCTCTTCAAACAAAATTCATTGATGAGTAATCAAGACCAAGACTCAGAAAACCAAGAGTTATCAATTTGGTTATTTTATTATTCAACTTGGCGAGCTTTGGCCCAAATAAGGCAAGAGTTTTGTCTGCTTCTATTAGTTTCTGACATTTTTGAAAGACAAAGTTCACCTTTATTGATGCACCAACGCAGTCCTAAATTCCCTTGCTTGCCAAATGCATGTCATTGGTTGTGTTGATTTCTTGCAAAACCTGCTTTGCAGTATTCTGTCTTTGACAAAAAAAACTTCTTCTCAATGTGCTCTTTCAGCTTCCCAAAAACATCTCTAAGACTTTCAATTAGTTCAAACCAATCACACAACCTATCAGCAGACACCTTTATTTGCCCCCAGAAGTTTTTTTTTATTTTCTTGACTATATTATTTACATAGTCATTCAAGCCATTTTCATAATTTTTAATTGTATTATTTTCCTTCTTTAGGTCTTCTCTCATTTCTAAGAACTGGTGTTCGCTATGTTTTTTTTATTTTCTCTGCTTTCTCTTCCCACTGTTTTTCTTTCTTTTCCCACTATTTTTTTTTTACCCTCTCATTCTCCAATTATTTATTTAAGTTATTGTTTGCATGTCCCACATTTTCCATGCTTTTGTATATACTTAATGAAGAGGCTTTTTCATCCTCAAGTTTTTTTTTTGCTCTGTTCCAATTTTTACCTCAGGGTTTTTAGTTCTGCATCCATATGTTCTTGCTATCCAATTGCTTCTTTAGAGGAAGAATTTTTTATCCTTTTCTCTAATTCTTTGCACTTGTTTTTTGCTACTTTCTCCTAATTTGCCTTTTCATTTCCCAGGCCTGCCTTTAATTAACTTATCTATTGTTCCATGAAGATTTCCTTTCTCTCTCTCCAACTTCATCACTAAACTATAGACCACTTGGTTGGTCATTTTTGGCACATTTATCTTATCCACATTTTTAGTTTTGGATAAATCCATTTGGAGGGTGCTAACTTGAAATTGAGATGGATCTAACTAACTCTGTGGTGGATTGTTATCTCTAGCTGGGGGCATAAAAACCATGAACTCCATCATATCTTTCTTTGGGTCATATGTGGGAAATAACCAAGTTCTACATCATGAGTTGCAACAACTGCTTCCATCTTCAATGTCTTAATATTTTGTCTATTCCTAGTTTTGGATTATTCAAAGTTAGTTACAAAAACATTATAACAAAAATCAGGGGTTGTTGACACAATTGAATGTTTGAATGGTGAAATAGTACTTGCACTGATGTACAAGCTTCCACCTATGTTGTATGTGGTTCTTCTAATTCCACCATGAGGATTTGCAACAGTAACATCCTGACCCATTATAAAAGGATTTTTTGGACAGTTATGAGGGTTTTGTCTTAAAGGTGTGGCAATTATTGGACTCAAGGTCACCATTGCCATTTTTGAACTACTACTTGTAATAACCTTTTGCATCTTTACACTGCCTTGATCTCTAGGATCCACTGATCCTATGTCCACCTATAATGTCCTTTTCAAACCACTAGTTGTACCCATGATATCCACAACTGTGGGAGTGGCAATTGATTTAGATTGAATATGAGTGCTTTTAATAGGTGGAACTGGATTTGAAGCTGGAATAAATGAAATTGACTGAGTAGTATTTTTTGTTGATGAATATGATGATTGAAGTCCAAGGCTTGGTTTCTGACCATATTTTGGTGGAGCTGGTGGTTCAGCTGGAGACCAAGGCCCTTGTCCACTAGGACCCAGACCACCAAAACTTGGGTAGGCCATTTTTTCTACAATATCTACCCCTTTGGTATATTTATCTTTTGTGGACACATCAAATCCTCTACTAATTGAATATACTTTACTAGATGTGGGATTCACAGAATCCTTCTCATTCTCATTATCTGGACAATCATCATTGTCGTGATATGCTTCAACTGGATGCTCCTTATTCCATAATTCATTAAACATTGTATCCTCTTCCATGTCATAAAGATCTAAAGAGGTTTTTGGCTCACCGAGATTCTTCATCATTTCCCAAAAATCAAAAATTTTGGTTCAAGTCCAATCATCATCCATACATTCGTCCATTAGGTCTTTTGGAATAGATTTTGTAGATGGTTGAGTAGCTATCTTGTAGAAATTGTACGATGTCATCGCCTGCACTTTTCCTTTCTATTTGTGCAATGCCATAATTTTTGATGATGATTCCTATATTTAAATATTATTTTCAGTAGCATATTTCTCCATCTCTTTTTTGACCTCATCCCAGGACTTCATGTTTTTAAATTTTTTTATCGATGGCATACTTTCATGTTGACATTTTCTTTCAGAGTTCCCATCCTCTCTAAGCTTTGTTCCAATTATGTTGAGTGGATCATACTACCAGTGACTGTCAACATCAAAGTGAAAAATTGAAAAAAAGGCTTGTGCCACTTTGAATCCTCTTCTCTCAAATGTGAACCCTCCAAATGAGAAAGGCAAGGAAGGAAATATAATTTTCTTTTGCTAACCATTAAAGAGTACATTTGTGCTCTCCATTTGTTGTACATATTCCAATGCAAATATCCTCTTTGTACCATAAAACCTTAACACATTGTACTCTTCCATGAAGAACCAGTTAGCCAATTGTATTTGACTTCCGAGTTGAATGCAATCTCTACAAGTAACAGGCAATCTAGGCATTGGAGTGCCTATAATTTTATGGTACATTGGTGCCAAAAATAATTCTACAAAATTGTTGTAGTTCCTTCTGTTATCAGTTATCCTTATCTAAGGTGTCCACTCATATATTAGATTTGGTCTTGATTGCAAAGCTTGTTTGTTTGAAATATTGCACGATGCTTTGCTAAGAGAAGATAGCATAAGTAGGTTGTGAATCTAAATGTCTTCTATGAACCTCTTTTAATCATTAGTAATTGTTCTTGCATGCAATGAACAATGTGCTCAATAAAACAATATTTTACTTGTTCTTTTTCAAAATGAATATGAAAATAAATTTCAAGAATGCTGGCACCCACTTCTTTGCTACTATCCAATCCCAAAAAAATGCTAGCAAGAAAATATTGTCATGTGCCCATTGCACAAAAATATCATAATCATAAGGAGGCTTATGATCTAGACTCGGACTAGAACTGCTAGTTGTTATTCCTCTGATATAAGAATCTCTTTGTGTTGCATCTAATTTATCATAATCCTTTGCCAGCTTTCCCAGGTCATATGTGCACATTTGAGTTTTGTTGTTCAAACCCTAGGTTCAATAGACTAGCAAATTCACTCTCGATTATGGACAAAATTTTCTCCTGAGTATTTTTATTCACAATTGCTTTTCTATTTTCATCATAATTTTTGACGTAGACCATGACAATTTCTAGGCAAGGGAAAACTTGAGGTAACGCCATGCGTGCCAACCTAGAAACCCACACTCCAATTTTATTTGTCATTTCCTTTATCGTGTTATTAAAGAAAAAAAAATTGAACCCTTATTTGGATCGCTCCTTATTTTCAAGTGCAATTCTAATTTCCATTATTCCCTTATTTCCATGGATAACAAGATCATAAATATCATGGAATTCATTAGTGAAACTTGGTGTTTTAAGTAGATTGTGGAAATCTATTATCTGACTTGGCCTTTTACTCATAATCTTATTCTTGATATTTGTTTTGCCCATTGTGGTAAGTTGGTAACTGGTATAACTATTTACTTGTAGGAAAATTCAAATATTAATACAAAGCTACAAGCCAACAATTTATAGGGGTGATTCAAAATTAAACCCTAACAGGCTAATTTTTTTTCTATAATATAAACAGTAAAGTTGTAAACCAAGAGATTTGAAAAATTTAAAATGCTGGACGTACTCGTAGGTGTTCAGGATTTTAGTAGTTACCTGTAGTTTCAATTTTTTCACACTATTATTGGGAAGAGAGCTGAGAGACTTTGTTGCTTTCCTCGAACTTCAATCCTCAACCTAGAAATTTAGAATCTGTAACCCCTTTCTAAATCTCCAAACTACTTATACTTATAAATGAAAAACTTAGATTGGAAACTTAAAGCGCAAAAATTGTACAATCTATAGTCATCACACTTGTCACTGACTGTGTGAGTGGACACATGTCATGAATCTGGAATGGGTTTACAAAAATGGGTTTTCTTTTCCCTTTCGGCCCAAAATACAGCTTTGGTCATTGATCTACAATCATCCAATGGTCATTGTTAGTCACTATCTGGTGTCGTGGCCTCGTGGGTCCCATTAACTCACCTAGTCACTTGACTCACCTCATGAGTCAGACGTCATCATCAAATGACATTGTTGGTGGACCATAAGAGTGGAACATGTTTAGTGACACGTGTCATGATTCTGGAATGGGTTTGAAAAAATGTTGTTTCTTTTCCCTTTCATCCCAAAATAAAGCTTCGGTCATTGATCTACAATCATCCAACAATCATTGTTAGTCACTATCTGGTGTGGTGGCCTTGTTGGTCCCATTAACTCACCTAGTCACCTGACTCACCTCACGAGTCTAATGTCATCATCAAATGACATTGTTGGTAGACCGTGCAAGTGGAACGTATTTAGTGACATGTGTCATGATTCCGGAACGGGTTTTAAAAAATGGGGTTGCTTTTCCCTTTCATCCTGAAATCCATCTTACATCGTCGATCTGTGCTCATCCAACGGTAGTTATTTGTAATGGACATTGTTAAATGTTATAATGTTATTTTTTCCTTTATAGATATTAATTAATAATGGATAATAACATTTAAAGTTATTGAGCTGAATAGTAACAATTTTAGCCAATCAAATTTAAAATGCACTATTTTTTTAATAATATTACATTGTATAAAATTTCATAAACTTAAGTCCCATTTTCTACACATTCTTGTTACTTCAGTGAATTGGTGAAGCGGTTATCTCCTGATCTCATAATGAGGCTAGAGTTAAGGTTAGTGTTTAGAGATTACGAGAATGTTGTGGTCGCTGACTCACTAGGTCTCCCAATCAAACATGAGTTAAAGTAATATTTTTTATTGATTATACAGTATACTTAAAGTTAAAATGATATTTTTTATTGATTATAACTTTAACATTGATATTTATAATCACATATAATTCTCATACCTTATAATTAGAAAACAATAAATTCTTTCTCTAACCTTATTAATTCATTTGTCTTTCAAAATTCTCTAAATCTTTCATATTAAATGTACGAGTGTGTGAAATTGGAAAAACTTTCATGACAGGTAACATTACCCAAACTTAATGTCAGTGATAAGACATTTCTTTTATTAACTACATCTTTCTACATTGTACAACTGTGATACATTTGAAATATTCAGATTTAAAAATAGAAATACCATCGGCATTATTTCCTTATTTCTATTGAAACATACTTACAAGTTACATCATACATGTCTAATACACAGATAAAGGAACTAATTAAAATATTACAATCACAGAGAAGTCTAAGAACCATTTTTTGTACCCATAAAACACAAATTGAAATGAACTTGCAAAGTTTTCATTATTTTTTTCATAAAATTATAATTACATTGTCCACTTCCAGTACAAAGAGAAACCTACTATAAACAAAAAACCCAAAAATGTGGTATGTTTTTATTAAAAAAAAACCACTACTGATTTTTCCCTCTAGCTCCATCTAAGTAGAATTTTGTAGAGAGGATTAACTATGAGAATTCATCGAGCCGCCCATATTGTCCCATCTGAGCCTCCACTTCGTCAAGCAAAAACCACTTTCGGAGAAAATCCCTAGCTATCAATGCCCATTTCCTATGGTGCTTGAACTGTCCAGCATTCAAGCCTAATAGAAAAGGTTGCATGGCCACATTTTGGCCTGGGAGGAGAAGCTTGGTTATTTCACTTGCCCAAGGGATCCCCACCCTTATTTCTGTGAACACGACAACATGAACATTGTCCCCCAGGTATTCTTCTTTAAAAATCCTCCTCAGCAGCATTAACATGTCCACCTTCTCTCCTTCGAGGTCGAGAAGAGATGAAAAAAATGGGACATAATGTCTGTGTTGACCCGATGCCTATCTTCATTGTGCAAAAACTCTCTACCCAACACCATTTTAATAGCCTCTATTACAAAGGCCCACCCTCCTTACAAATTGATTGTAAGGTTTCGTTTGAAAAGGAACCCAGAAAGGCCTTCTGGGCCTCCTCAGATGTTTATCTAAGCCTAATTGGAGTGTCCATCTAATACTTCAGAAACCTTAAAAACAAATTGTTTGTAAAGTGCAGATTAATGACCTAAACAAACAAATTATCTAGCAAAGATGAATCGAGGAATAAAGAAGCTAGATCATCTATAAATAGCCTTTGAATCCTTGATCGTTACTTAGCAATAAATTATTCTTTCTTTAATGGTATTAAATCCATTGTCCTTAATATGCCTCTAAATATTTCATGTACAAATCTTTCCCCTAACTGCATGCGTGTGAGAGATTAAAAGTTTTTCCTTAACCTTTCATATCTGGCAGTAAATCTTTCCCATAAATGCAAAACTATCAAAAATCGGTTATATCATTTGTATGAATTTGGAAGTGGTGCGTGACAAATTAAAGAATGTCGCTTGCCACTGACAAGGCATTTATTTCTTACCGAGTTAAGAGTTAAAAGTTGCACTCTAGGACCGTGATTATTGATACCAACATGTGTACATTTTAGTTTGCAGACAAGTTGACAACCCTAATTTGATACGTGTCAACATTTCGGTGACTTCCTAGACAACTTTGTTTCCTTCAAGAAATTGGGGCCAAAATTAAACTTTAGCCATTGATCTTGGATCATTAGACGGTCTCAAATAATACATTTAACATTATAAAATAATGTATTTATGTTAGGTTATGTATATGTATGTTAAGTTATGTGTCTTTGTTATGTCCCATCTTTTGAAAATTGCCAATAAAATATTTTTTTCCCATAATTAATGAACGATTAGCCAATAAAATAAATAAATTTTCAAATGGTACATAACATTCGCCAATACAATTATTTTTTTCCTTTCAAATGAAAATCATTTGCCTCATATATTATATTTTTTACTTCAAAAAAAAATTATTCGCCTCATATAATATATATTTTCCCCCACATGACTGTATAATTCACCAGGAATTTATGAAATTTTCATTCAGTAGGGAAAAAATCACCAATACAAACTATGAACAATTGTGGATTTGAAATTTTTTTTTCCTACATTAAAACAAATTCCCCCCTAAAATAATGTACGATTCGCTAGGATTTTACAGTTTTTCCTAAGAGGGGGTTTCTTAAAGTTATCCCTGGACCCCACAATAGTGGGTTACACTTTTTTAGACATGTTGATTTTTGCTGAAATAACACATTTTTAATAAAATGTGATGATTTAAGCCTTGAGAAGTTTCATTTGAAGAAAAAAATTACAAATTTAGCTCAAAGCCTCTTAGATTAAAAAAAAACACATTGATATAACATCTATACTCCTCATTCATACCTACAATGGATTCTCCTTCGCACCTATTAAAATGATGACAAAAAATCACTTAGACTTTATTTTTTTGCAGATCCAATGAATCCATTTGACAAACCTATCTATGTAGTAAGGTACTACTAAGAAAAATCTTTCCAATGATTATAATGTTAATATATATTAAGTTTATTATGACTTTGTATTTTTAGTTTTACTAAACATAGATATTTCACCACATGTCTACCTCTATGTTTGACGCTTATGAAAAAATAGGAAGTGAGAGAAAAAAAATTCTAAAAAATATATATGCCCTAGGTATTGAATTTCTCTTTCTATAAAAAAAAAATTAAAAAAAAATTGGACAAATACACGATAATTTATAAGCTATGTAGTCAAGGTATGTCAAAATTACGATTTATTCAACTTCAAATGCTAATAAAATATGCAATAATAGTGATAATGTTGTCAAACCAACTGCATGCCCTCCGTATGGATGTTACAAAACTAAATTCAAAAGAAGCACATTGATATCTATTTTAGAAAAAAAATTACGCTGTATGTAAACAATGTAACTCTTTGAAAAAGATATTTTCAACAACATACCAATTTTCGTGAGAGAAAGAAACAACTATTCAATCAATTCAAATATATATATATATATATATATATATATATATATAGAGAGAGAGAGAGAGAGAGAGAATCTAGACAAAAAATCCTAAAAGACTCTAATTTACTTCAATTTCAAATGGTTTAAAGATAATATGCATCTGAATCTAAAAGTTTGTTTCAAAATGTAGAGTTCAGTGTTCGTTTAGGGAAAAAAGTGTAACCCACTATTGTGGGTTCACCCAATAGCTAGATTGAATTTGGCTATCTATTGTTCTTTTTATTTGGTGGAACACATTTTGTCCCACATTAAAAGATGTGAAATGTTTATTGAAAATAATAAGGGGAAATTTTTTAAGCATATAGAATGTTTCTTGTGCTCGTATATCCTACTCTACAACAATTTATATCATGAATTTTTAGTATGTTATAAGACCTAGATGATCTACTTGATTGGCTACAAATATTATCCTTTACATATATGTACAAGTCTCATATGTCCTCTATGATTTTGATGCACACTTGGCAATATATTTTATAAAATGTTCTCACGAGATAATAGGTCAAAAATTTATGTTGGCTCTTCGTATCAAAATAACTTATAGGTTTTTTATGTTTAACCTATCATTGTTCCTTGCAAGTACATATTTTTTTAATCCCAACATCAACACATGATAACATATGTAGAGAGATTTTGATCCTTTCATGGATTTTTATATTGGAACTCCAATTTTTCCTCTTCCTTCCCAAACATATTCCCTCTCTATATTTTGTGTGTCTCTACACACAATCAACCATCTCTTCATAGTCTTGGAAATAATATGGAGAAAATATCTTCATTGTGGTTAGAAAGCATGAATCATATAGCATACAGAAAAAATTTGCATTGTTTCTATGTGATGCATCATGAGGGTTTCAAGTACTAATATACATGTCCAAAAATGTTTGTACTCTTTTACTTCCTCATTGTTCTCCCAATCATTTTTGTTTTCATATTTTATAATTTTTTAGCCAAAAGAACCCATGTACATGAGTAGTGGTTCTATTTTTCCACTCATATCTATAATAATATAGTCTTTACACTAAGGATTTTTACAATCACTTACTCATGAAACATTATTTATCATTCATGTAGTTATAAAGATGTGGTATAGGTATTATTGATTACATTATTTGGGCATTGTTTTCTTGATTGCATTTTGATGGATGTGATATTTGAGAGCAAATATTGAAGATTTGACCACTACATGCTTAATATACTTAATGTGAATAATAGAGTAGGGGATCCTATCTGATTGATATTTTTCAACTCTGCATGACACTTGTTCTAATATGGTCTTGTCCCTCTATTAAATATCCAAAGAATATCACCTCCTTATCTAATTATCTATTTTTATATTGAGGAACACTGAGAGGGAGGTGTGAAGAAGTGTTCTAAAATGTTTAGCTCTACCAATCTGATTCTTTTACCATAAACTAAAAGAAATGAAAAGTAAATAACTAAAATATAATGAAAACATCCACAAACTCATAACACCATGATTTTTGTGTGGAAACCTAGTTAAGGGGAAAACCATGGTCAGGATGGAGCCCACAGTTATCTCTGTAGAAATAAAGATGTTAACCTCATTAAGGGAAATAGTACAAAATAGAATATACTTGTATTCAGGCCCTCTGCCTAGAGATCACTACTTAGATTAAAAAAAATCATATAGAGGCTCACTATCATATAAAATATTTGGACTACAATCCAAAATAGTTAACTGAGAAATAGCATCAACTATGCCTATAGAGTTCCATTCAGGTAGAGTACATATACATCAACGTAACCTCATGATTTAGGATCTTTGCACACACAAAATATCAATATATCATCTCTGAATTTCATGAAATATCCCTTTCTAATCACATAAAAAATCCTTCAGAAAAACTTGATCTTATATACTCAATAGAAAAGTATAATAAGTTAACTTGTCGACTCCAAGAACAAAACATGTAACATGTAGAACCTTGACCAAAACAACAATCAGATCTTCATACTAACCTTGACCAAAGCATAGATATCATCTATCATGTCAGCTCTACCAATAATTACACTTAAAATGATTGGTTCATTGATCTTTTAGGATCGATGGTTGATCCAACATCTGACTGTCACTATCCTTTACACTTAATTGTAAACTTGATACTCAAAAATTTATATCTCCAAAAAAATTTAACATAAAATAATGTGATCATAGATATAGATCAAATGTGACCTATAGAAGCTTCTCCTAACTTTACACTTCAAAACTTTCTCGCATCTTTCTATACCGATCCTTTTAGTGAACAATTTAAACAGTTCTAGTTCTTTTATACTTAGCCAAATTTTTATTCTAACCTTTGGTAAAACAAAAATCTATCAAGTGGCCATAAGAGATGTATGTAGTTTCCATCAATGACAACATATAAATTATTCAATGTAGTGTCTCTTTCCAACAAACTCCCTCTTTTGCATTCATGGCAACACTTAGTTGAAAATGACTAAGTGTCCAAGAAAATTGCAAAACTCCAAAAAGGTCTCTTCCTAAAACAAAATTGTGCTCCCCCTGAACTAAATGACTCATTTTCTTCTCCTTATCTCACCCCCTTTGACATCAATAGAAAAATTTGGGATGTACCTCAAAATTCAACTACCAAAATCCTATATCGTCCACCTATATACATAAGTGTGCAAAGTATACTTACAATAGTTTAAATATGTCTAAGAAATTTCTCCTCAGAGATGCAAAATTTATATCCCAACTCTTCTTAATGCCTTATGCAATCTGAATATGCCCATGAACTACATATGCCAACCTTTCTGCTTCAACCAAATCGGGTGCATTAGGGAATTCATAGGTTGCAACATCTTCCTTTAGACCTCTCAACACAATATCAAGTTTTGGAACAATTAAGTCCATGAGTTCTATGATCCTTCCCTTTACCATGATTCTCTCAGTGACAAGAGTTTTGATTTTATTATTAAGTTTTGTCACTTGTGTTGAATAACCCGATGCTAACTCCTTCAAGGGATCAAATCCTTGTGATATTTCTAATAGTTTACCCTCACTGTCCTTAAGGATTTTGTCAATATCTTCTACATGCTTAGTATAATAAAACAAGATTTATAAGCTTTAACTCCTAACAATGCATCCTTTCGTTATTGAATAACAACTCCCAATGAAGTCGTATCATTGGCAATCATGATATTCATTTGATTGAAACTACTAGTATTGAATTGATTTTGAACTTTGATTATTACATATTTCTCTAAGGATTCAAATGAGTGTCAACAACATCTAATAATCCTTCAAGATGACTCGATGTAGACTTGTTTGGATCGGATTTATGGTTTAGCATGATCTTACCCAAAACATTTATTTCCCTAGATAGAATTGTGTTACTCTTCTCATTAGTCCTCAAAATTTACTCTCTTTCTTCGGCATGAGCTACCATAGTAAGTACCATCAACTTATCTTCACTGAGAGTGTATAATTCAATTGGACCTTATATAATCTGTGTATCAATGATGTCCTTTACCAAGAATTTAGTCAATGCTTCCACAGTGTCTCTTGCCTCTTCGACTTGCTCATATTTCACTTCCTCAATCTTCTCAAGATTCTTCTCTTCCATAGGATCTAAAACCTCTCTCACTACCTCTTCCTTCAAATTTTCATCATGAATTATCTTTGCCTCTTCTTCTCCCTTGTCTAATTCCTCATATGTTAATTTTGACCTATCATTTGCACTATCTTTTTCTACTTCATCCATTACCTCAGGTTATATTCATCTTTTGTCATAGTTTCCTTATAATTTTGTAGTCCAAGTATATCTTCCTCACTATAATTTGTTGTAGAGTGTGATATAGGTACACCAAAGATAAATAAATCTATTTCCATATCCATTGTCTAAAATCATGTATGCATCATGGATTCATGTGTTTTTTTATTATGCTCCTATGGTGGTCTTTCATATTGATTCTCCAACAATATTTTACTTATCACCACTTCATTATCCTATAAAATATCATCAATCTTACCACTCATAATTAGGTTTATCCCTGTCTTTCAAGTAGCAATTCCCTCTTAGCAAACTTCAAGGATTATTTTCAACTCATCTATTTCTATAGCCAGACATTATCTATTTATGACTCCCTCTATAATTATTTTTTCTTCTTCCAATGCATTCAATCTTCTTGCCTTAAGCTTGACAAATAGATCATCAAGAATTTCCCCTTTGATCTCAACAAGTTCTCTATTGAATTTATTCAGATATGCTATTACTCCTTTCTCTAATTTCCTCTTCTCTTCTTCATCATATCTATGATAATATCTATTTAAGTGAACTAAAATTACATGCACAATCAATATTTTCAACACATCATCCATAGTAAATTGTGGCTTACTAGTAACAATTTATTTAGGCATATCATGCATTTGAACATATTTCCTATAGACATGTTGTCATAGTCCAAGTGCCTTGTTTTTTCTTTCACATTTTGTATACTAGTCATGGCATGATCCCTTTGCCTATGTTTATTCAGAAAGATAAAAATTATTACTTTCATGATAAAGTTTCAAAAGTTAATCTTCTTTTACTTCAATTATTATTGCTTATATGACCATGATTTGTGAGTGATCAAGAGATAAATAGTTTTCCTAAAGTTCAAAGTAAATATTCACTTAATAAATTCTCATGGTCTTTTTGTTTGTTCCTTGTAATTTTGATTTGTTTACTTTGTCCAACAAATATCCTCTTTCCATTATGTTTGGATGGTGAGGCTATGTTTCAAAGCTCTCATTTTGTCATATGCGGGGAGGATGTTGGCAAAGACTGTAGAATTTGGCTTTACAACTACAATTACATTTTCTTTTTAATTTTCTCAAGCCTTTTCAACAAATTTATTTATTGCATATTTGACCACATTTCTTATACACTTTTGACACAATACAAGTGCATTGTTTGTTCTTCCACATTTTGTGTAAAGGTCTATATTTGCCAATATAGTACTTTTGTGTGCCTAATTAGAATCTCTAAAAGAGGGTATAGGCCTCTATCAAAGGATATAGAGGAACTACTACCAAATAGTAATAGATGCAACAATAGGGTTGTACAAATGTTATAAAATGTGAGGTATAGACAAAGGATAAATAGGGTAGAACTAACAATACACATATACCACTGTCAGTATCCTCATTTCTTGTGTTAAGACTAATAGTTGGCAATAGAGGATGGAAACTCATTGAAGCATAATGAGATAATGTCTAGAAAATATTAAGCAAAGATAATGAAGTGAACTATTTACAAAACTGAAAAATAAAAAAGATAAATTTTAAATCGCCAAACATTGCATGAAAGGTTTACACACCTTTTGTCTTCATAGTGAAAGACTTTAGCCTAAAACAAAGGAATTGTACAGCGATATTTTGAATGCGTAGGAAAAGTTTTAGGTTTTCTATGAAGTCAATTGTAATGCTCTACAAATTTGATAGAGTGTGAGATACAAGCTAAATTAAAGCACTGCATTATTAAATTCTTTTGAATGGTAGATGGGAACACCCGCAAGAACAAGGAACGATACATAAAATAATTAACAATGGATGGAAGGAGCGATGAAAAGTGAGTTGGGTGGGACTCATGGTGTATGCACCCTAAGTAGTCAATGTTTAGGGTGGGGTCTAGGTGTAGGCTTAACCTTCAAGTTTTAAGAAAGAGGAGGTCCCTTGAAGGATTTTTTTAAATTGGTATGGGTTTATTTGAAATCTTTTCTTAGAAAGTAGAAGCTTCTACTATTTAATTAGTAGGTGAAAATATAGTGGGGCTAAATATTGCTCCACTAGAGCTTGGGAATTTTTTCTATCATTTGTCAAACATCTATGTTTAGTTTTTCTTTAAAAGTAACTATGAAGAGAAAATAAATTTTTAAAATTATTTTTATTGTTGCACAAAGTATAGAAGACAAAGGTATTAGATTCATGAGACAACCAATTTCCTTTAATTTGAAGCTTAAACTTCCAAGCCTTACTTGACTACTAGATTCATGGGACCACCAACTTCAAAATATTCTTTAAAATTTTTGAGCAGGTACAACTCTATTTTTTAGAAAGCCCCCCCATCCATCACTAGTACAAAAACAGCAATATATGACCAATTAAACTACCAAAAATTGTAGATAAATGACCAAATTTGGTCACGTGACCAGTGGTAGTTTATTGCCGATCATTTATCTCGTGACCAAATTTATGACTAAACTATTTTAGTCATTTATTTGGTCATTGATTTGGTCATATATTTAGTCATTTATTTGGTCATTTGGTAGTTTATTTGGTCATTTGATCATTTATTTGGTCATTTGGTAGTTTGTTTGGTCATTTGGTAGTTTATTTGGTCATTTATTTGGCCATTTATTTGGTCGTTTATTTGGTCATTTATTTGGTCATTTATTTGGTCATTTGTTTGGTCATTTTTTTGGTCATTAATTTAGTCATATATTTAGTCATTAATTTAGTCATATATTTAGTTATATTAGGGCACGATGAAATCGAACCATCATCCTCCTACTTGTAAAGTAGGTGCTCTTCCATTGAGCTAGCACCCTTTACAGATTAATCATACCAGTGTTGGATATTGCTAATGCATGGGTGGTGATTGAGACATGTAATATGTTTAATCACTATGTTACTAAATGAGCACTCATATTGTTGTCATTTGTGTTTTTTCACTGATGTCAACATATGCTTTTATGAAGGAACTAGACTGGTAATCACAGTGTACGGCTAGTGTACGGATGTCTCAAATATTGTGAAGCTAGGTGAGAGTTCAAGTAGATGTTGTGATCTTATATATGAGATTCCATCACTAAGTATTGCATATTAAGAGAGTTACAGCTATTTTGGTAAAGACTGGTCACTAGATTGTGACAGTGAGAATTGACAGAGTTAGTCTCTGATTTTTTGATATATCTTTCAGAGGGATTGGATTCAAGGTATGTGAACTTGAAGGGCGATAGAAGAGGTATTGACAAATTTTCATTGGTCAGCGCAAGGTATGGAGTGATTGGTGACATCATTTGTGGTGTGTGCTCTAGCGATGGCTTATCTGAAGCCAACTTAGGGAATGGAGTGTGTGTTTTGTTTGGCAAGCATAAATCAAGGATGTCGTTCCTTAATTATTGTAATGTAATCATTGTAAAAAAAAATTAGATACTGTGTGTATCTTAGCAAGGGTTTATGTAATTGTTTGTAATTAGGAAAGCCTTATGGGCCGACCTAATCTTGGTAAAATGTAATAAGGTATAAATGAAAGGTCTTTTCCTTGGAAAAGATATGGATGGAATATATGTGATATAGTGAGGTTGTAAAAGTTGTGAGCTTGTGTTTGTTGCATGTAGAGCAGAGGTTTACTGGTGGACTTCATTGGAACTAATCAAGCAAAGATAATTGCTGGCAAACAATTCAAAAGATTGTGTATTTCTTCATATACACCTGTTGCGAACTAGTGAGTTCTGAAGGTGGATTTAACCTTCTTTGGGCAATGAGCCCTCTTTGTTCATTAACTCTTAACAAGGTATGTCCTCTAACAAGGACTATGTAATAACTATCTTGGCATCTCATTTTCTTGGCTTTTGTAAGGCGATAAAGAAAAAAACACTAACTGATAGATGGAATATAATTCTAGAACCATCCATGAAAACAAAATGAATTCCTTGTTTCGATGCAATACTCCCATCAACCTGAAATATTTGAGAAAAAAGTGTTGTATTATTGCAAAACTTTCTTTAATAAAAGGTACTAGGCCAAACAATTAATATTCGAGAATCATATGCACACTATAAATGAGAAGTATGTTTCCTTTCAAACTTACTGGATCTGTTTATGAAAAATCATCCGCGAGCTTGAGTTCATAGCTCCCTACATAGATGGAATCAACTGATTTCAAAAATAGTATGCTCAAACTCCAAATTTAACTATTGAAATAATATATATAGTTAACTTACCATACTTTTCTCCTGATTTGGTTTTGGAAAGAAAATCCCATAGATGCTCAACCATTTTGTTGGCTCCATCTGATTCACATTCCTAGACAACACAAAAATATTGAATTATTTTTTATACTCTAATACTGTAAAAGCAATCACATGCTCTCCTGTCTATGATGTAAATAAAAATCAAATTCAATATTTTGAATGAAAAAAATTTCTTTTAGTATGGTAAGACATTATCTTCTGTATATTAATTTTAAATACTACTTACCTCATAATCATATTGAGCAAAGAAGTTTCACCCATATGTTGCCCAATGCTCCTTTGCAACATCTTCAACAGACACTAGCCTCTCACCAGGCTTTTTATCTTTGTTCCTATGAGAAATGATTGAAAGCCACGCTAAGACAACCCTGTGCATCACAACAAGAAACCAAGTACAACAAAAAAAATCAAATTCATTATATTTGAATAGTGATGTTTTGAAAATTTCTTGTGTTAACAAACATTTAAAGTCTCACAATGTTTTTCCATTTTGTCAACAGTAAAACATTATTAAAGTATTTCTAATCAGCATACCAGATGCCATCTTTCTCATGAACATGATCAAATCCAGTTCCAAAACTTTCTTCCTCGCATATTGACAATTTCCCTGCATCCATGAGATTTCCAAAGAATTTCTAGCCAGTGGTGACCTGCAAAATGAGTAATTTCAACCTAAACCCACTTATACATGCTCACAGGGTTCTTATATGCAAGAATATTAATTTGACTTTATCTAAACAAACCTTAATTATTATTGGGATCAATATCCAATATTCTTACTGCTGAATTATAATAGAAATAGAAGTATATTTCAAGGTGATCAATTGAAGGAACAAACCTCAAAGAATGGAAGGTTTAGTTTCTTTTCTACAAGATCCAAGGCTCCACTTGTTGGCATAGACCTTGCCAAACCCTATGAATAAAAATTAAAAATTAAAAGTAACCAACCAACTATTCTTCATACGCAAAATGAGTTTGCAACTTTCTAAAATAAATCAAACTTAGAATTGCACAGATTTTTAAACATAGCCACCTTTAGTCCATTCTTGAAGTATGGAATTTCTACTTCAACATTAACTGCAATCATGGCTACTGAATATGAAGGAGTTACAAAGAAGCCTCTACCAAGAATCATGTTTCGATCACCATCACCTAGCCTCAGACAAGAAAACATATAATCAATTCTAAACCCAGGAGTTGAAAATGCTAACAAAGTGATCCAAAAAAACCAGAGATATAAACATCTATACAATTTTATTTTATTTTAATCCTAAAGAAAAAAGATGGATAATCAAAAGTTAAAACAATCAAATGTAACCTAATTACTGCTTGTCACTTGAAACCTCACAATAACATGGTAGCAAGATGGTCATATTTTATGAACACCTGGAGCATTACATTTGTCTGGCATTGCTTGTCACATGTGTCCTCTAAAAGTTAAATAAATGTTTAAACTTGAGAAACACCAAAGGTAACTTGTCAATATTTTGAGTAGCCGAAAAGATATTACTGATGGATTAAATGGATGCAAAGTGGATATCTATTTCTCCAGATCAATCATGCATTCAAGTTCATAAATTAGGATCATGATAGAGAAAAGAAAAGAAATATATTATATTATCTTCTTTATTGATCTATGCATTGTACCTGTAGCCTTAAGGCACTGTACATTGGTATAGTGAAAGTCATGCTGACATGACCTGACTCTTTTGTTATATTCACTGCATTGTGTGAGAGAATGGGAAAAATTGAATATTCAAAAAACTATTATAGTAATAGAAGCATGTAATAAAATTCCACAGTTCACTACAATAATAAAACACAAATAAAATAATTAAACTTCATATCAGATTCTTCTAGAAAACATCTTCCTTATTGTTAATATCCTGTGAAAATGTAAGCTTTTCCTATAATGTATGCTCGACACCGCCAACAATCTGGTCAAAAATTCAGTAAGTTAAAGTCAAAGGAGATTTCAAATTATCAAACCCATAGTATATATAGTCCATAGTAATGTCAAACCCCCATTCTAGCAGAAAGGTGGGAAGGTATCACAACCTTTCTTAGGCCCCATTCTAGCATCTTATTTCCTTCCTTGAAATATGTAGTTTTCCCTATTGCTCTTGGCTCCAACTCAAAGCTAACCCTATCAACATGTTACCAAGTAATCTAGTATATTTAGAGATGCTAAAATTTAAGAATGAGAATTATTCCAAAGATGATATTGATCCAATGAAAAAGGCTACTTCACACCCAAATAGACTATATTATTTAGGACATGTCATTATATTGTAAGAGGACAATGAATGCAATGTAAGATGAATTGCAAAAGTTCTGTAGAATAAACAAAAGACCGAGTTCATGTTAAAACAATTTAGCAATTTGGTCCGCAAAAATAAACCATTGGGCAGCATTTATTCTATGTTATAGCAACAACAATTAGTTTGGACCTCAATATACCAAACAATCATCCTAAAAAAGGCTTCACAAGGTTTTAAGCAAATTTTCTAGGGAGCTTAGCCTATTCTTATCCTAATTAATCCTTTGGTGTAGGTTTTCCCACTTTTTGTCAGGTGACTGACACAGTAAAATCAAATTATCAAACTCAAACAAGAGTCCACAACATTTCTTGTTCTGACATTGCGTATTTGAAAAAGCTACAGTATGGGTTGCATGATAACTCCATGGAAAACATCTTCAGAAGTCATCTCTTTTTGGGAGACCAGTAACCCTTCCCTTTCTAGGTGTGCATTAATCACATTCTATGTTTTTACTATGATTGGAATCTGAACAAGTAACCATTTGAGGGTTGCAATTTTACTGTAGGCTAGTGTTGTTAACTGTACTTCATGAACAATTGACCAAGAGAAATTTTCAAATTCATTAAAACTACTCATTTCATAAAAGACAGACAAGATAAGAAATCAGAAATCACCAAGAAAGTGGTCATTTAGAAAAAAAATTACCCCCTTTTTTCAAATACCCAAGCTAACAATTACAATTCCAACCATGCATAGAAGTGCACTTTACATTTTTACCCACAAAATATTGAGAAAAATTCTGAGAAAAGAAACAATCCAGGAAAAAGCTATAGGGCAAATGAGCATGCCTATTAGAGCTTGTTTTTTTTTTTATACTAGAGGGAAAATGAGTAAGTGTCACCTAAATCTTCAAACTGAGAAGAATGAGAAAAGTTACTAAACAACCATTACTAAGAGGATAGCATAGGTCAGTTGGCAAGGAAACATAACATTTGAATTTTGAAGCAACCGTTGTAATTATATTAATCACTTGTAACAAATGTGATTATGGTTTTAGTCAATATGATGCCTACTGACTTTATGGTGTCAATAGCCTTTAGAACTAAAACAAAATAAAAGAAATAGTGCAAATGGAAAACAAAGGCCTACTGACTTTAAGTCACGGTCAGTATTCAAAACTAAAATTCTAGCCAGATTGAGGTGTATCTTTACCATCTAAATAAAACAATAGGAAACATGCCAAAATGTAAACTTGCAGATAATGATTACTTGCACAAATATGATAATTAGTGAAAGTAAGTATTCTTTGTTATTCCACTGCCCTTTGGCTCATGTTTCAATAAGCAAGCATAAAAGTGACATTTTTGCATTGTTGTTACATGTGTTACATCATATATCTCATTCTATCAACATCAATGAATCAGTTGGAGGGAAAGACAAAGAAAGAAATCCAACCTTAGAGATGAATTTAATATAAATAAAAGTAAGGATTTTCTGCATATTTCTTATTTTTGATTCAGTTATGACAGACTAATTTCTGCATATTCTTGGTATGAACTGGTGCCTATTTGAATGGTCATTCATTGGAGTTTATGAAGGGTTGAATCACCTCCAATTTGGTTTTTGTTTTTCTTGATTCTATCAAGTATTGACAAAGATATTTGAGTTTTAGTCAAAACCGCCAAATTTTGGTTTAGAGTAATCAACAAGCCAATAAAATATACAAACCTTATGTTTCACATGGATAAAATCCCCATGTTTGGTAGGATGTTGGGGAACATGTTTTATTTTTTTTATACATGCTTGCAAGAGACCATGTAGCAATCTAGACGTGCAACAGTGGAAGAAGACTATAATTCTATCACAAACTGTGACAAGACAACAATGTGTTAGTTGGTTGTGTTTAGTTCCTATATTGGCATTTGAAAGAGGAGTTGTGGGTTTGGTGATGTGTAGGGGGATACATATTGATGTTTCCAAGAGTTTGAAAGTGGAAGATGGCACAATTTATGATCAGTTTAGGTGAATGTTTGAAGAGGTAGTAGGACTGTCCCAATCAGTGTTTTTAGAATTGTCGGTCTGAAATATTTTTCGTTGAGGGACCAAACAGGATCGTAAAAACTTGAGATTTTGGGATGTGGTAGGTATTGAAGTAACCTACAACTCTTTTCCTTTCCAAAAAAATTAGTTTGTACGTTTAAGAGGTCAAACAAAGAGATTTCTAGAAACTTTCCCAGATTTCTATAACTTATTTTTATCAATGAAAATTAGTTTGTACGTTTAAGAGGTCAAACAAAGAGATTTCTATAACTTATTTTTATCAATGAAAAGTGGTATGGTAATAATGCAAAATATCATGTTGGACCTTGGAGGGAGGTTCCATTTTAGGAAGTACATCAATAAAAATGGTGTACTTCTATTTGGAAGTCAGTTCTTCAAGAAACAAAAGCTGAAAGTCATTTAAAAAGTTCCAATTCTCAAATGTTCTCTCTTTCTTACTCCTAGTGTCCTCTATAGGGGTTTCTAAAATTTTCTTACCTTTCTTTTGTGCCTTTTTTAGACGTTGCATAGTTGAAATTTTTCTAAGGTCCATAGAACTTTTAATCCTTAAATACTTACTAGCTGCCTTGAAGATTCACTTGAGCTCTATGGTCACTCAGCCAACTAGCTCCTAGTATTACATCATACAATTTAAGAGGGGCCACATAGAAGTTTACTAGATTTGTTAGAACTCTATCACCATATTGAACAGTGATAGATGTCAATCTTGAGCCTTACTACACTCATATCACATGTCATACTTTATTAATTAGCATACCTATCCTTAAAAAACTATGTAAAATACAACACATTATTCCACTATGTGGACACTCAAAAATATACAGCACATTGTTACCCATTTAGTATACGATGGTGTTAATGTTAACCAAATTATGAATAATATTTTTTGGTCTACTTTGGCTTTCTATTATACTGACCATGGAAAATCGCACATAATAAAATTTAGAAACAATTGTAGAAATCTGATATAATTTCTACAACAAATTACTAAATGTGATCACTAATTTGGAAAAAGACAAAAAAAAAGGTGTCATAGTACATGCATGCTTCACAACTCAAATCTTGCATGCTTCATAGCTCAGATCTTGCATGTAATGTTGAAGTTCTCAAGGTATATCTGAGTTGTGAAGAATGCAAGATCTGCTGCCATTATCATGAATGGGATGGCAGATTTCCTAGACAAGCAGCAACAACATATGAACATGTAGCAACCTTGAATAGGAAGGAAAGGGTAGGGATTGATAGTTGTGTAGTGGGGAAAGCATGTAGCAAGAGGATGACAAAGTTGATAGCCCAATAGGGAGTCCTTTCTATCAACATAATTAACCAAATTTCCAACAAAAAGTACCACAGTAAACACTTGCTAAAGTTATGAAAATTGTCAGTTTATAATTTGGACTTCAGCACAGGCCTACCAAAGACAAATACTAGGTCATGATCACAAGAGGAGAGCTCTACATGATACAAGATCACCTTAGAAAATCATTGATCAGAATTAGAACATAATAGTACAAATGGTGCTCAGAAAGCACATATTAGGAACCAAAATAATCCCATTGAAAAAAATAGATGGAGCTACCAAGAATGAAACAAAGAACTAATATTAATGTCCACAAATTGCCAATAAGAGAATACATGCTCAATTATCATGGTTGGTTGTATGACCATCATGGTTGTGTGCCCCTTGGGAATTTAACCACGTGCTTAGGGTTCAAGCTATTACGATCACCTCTAGAATTTTGTAAAATAGCTAGTATAACCTGCTTTGTGGGTAATTAATTCACGAGAGTTTATATTGTCCCTAGAAAATGACTCCACCCCTCTGAAGTGTAAAGTGCTATTAACATTAAAGGTCATTTCACCACAATTTAATTATAAATTTACAATGTTTCTTATGGATGGCATCATAGATAGCTTGATATAAACCTACTAACCTTGGGCTTATGCAGAGCCCTCCATTATCACCTTAAGTAGGCTAGCTCAACTCGACGATTCAACAAGTAACTTGGAATCAACTCAAGGAATCAGTCCTACTCAAATATCAAATGGAGTTCTCTAACTTTTTAAATCACTTCTACAACCATACCACTCAAGTTCACCTACTCACTTCCTTGTTCCAACCTCTCATAGCATCAACTCCATTCTAGGCCACCTAGTGTACCTAGTGCCTCCAACACACCAAAACCCAAACCAGACTTCACACCCTGATCCTAATGCTATGGATCATCTTAAAATGGTATATTTACCATGATCCAACTCCCTATTCACTCCAATCAACTCATCTTCAGCTCTTTCTCTTCTATAGCCTTTCTAGGCCTGTCTAGTAGCCCTTCCAACACTGAAATCAGTAGTTTACTCCCAAAACCCCCAAACAACCCAGCAATGTTTTTACACTTTCAAATACCCTTTTCTAAGTTATTAAATTCTCAACAATCTCAAGCTCTCACCATTTGAATCGTGAACACTTTCTTTACCCTCTCCCTCTTTCAACTAAGCCTAATTAGTCTCAACTACCAAAGCAACTCTATCATCCACTAGTCTCCAGGACTCCACAACCCAAAATAGTCTTAACACAAGACAAAAGACCAACACTTTTCAACTTTATTTGGTCTTATTCACAGATCTAACCTCCCTTTCAATAAACCCTTGTTTCTAGGGTCTATTATAGGTTTGTAGAGAATCCACTCTTCCCTACAACACACAATCCCAATAAAGGTTCTAACACCTTCAAATGCATCCCATTAGACCATTTTAATCATCATTTATCCTCTCCATTCACCCAATCACTCCCAGCCATGACTAGTTTGGGACTGCCACTCATTTAGACACCAAACTACACAATCAGTGAGCTTTCATTGCCCCTACTCCATTTCCCTGCACAAACACATTTCATTACAAAGATATACTACATTATTATACTCCTCCCACCAAGCTACAATTTCCACGGAGGTGGGAGGGTCATTACATAATGCTGGCTTCAAACCCATGCATGGACTATGCCTACAATGCCAATCACTGTCCTCAAATACCAGTCAATTTCTTGACTCTAATAACAACAAAAACAAGATAAATACTACAAAAACATGTAAATAATTTAAAAGGAAATACTTCTAAATCATATTTTATCCAAGATCATGTGGAGTCAAGCATTTGAATTCACTGATTCTTCTATTGTACTCACAAGACAGAGGCTTCCAGATTTGCAGAGAAATTTGATTTTATTTATCAAAACTATTACAAACTTGATGTACACCATCTCCTACTTCTCCCCTATATGTATCCCCAAAATAGACTCTAAACTTCAAGGAACCGATACAAGCCTCTAACTAACTTGCTAATTGTCCCTTTACCAGTCTAAACTGACTGTTACTAACTTAAAACAAGTAATTGTTGTCAAGTTGACAACACAAGTTGTCAACTCAATAACTCAACATCCAAGACCCATTATAGACTTCTAAAAGGTTTTAATGAAAACCTTTAAAATGAACTAACTCCTATAACTCCAACTAAGCCTTTTGTAGGTTCATATTGCCAATATAGGCAATTTACTATATTATGCACTTCAAGTGCTTTTGACATCATTTAAAGGCTCTAATGGCCTTATTACATCATTTAAAATCATTATTATTCATTTCCATCAACCCCTAACCTAGGATCAATGCACAACTCTTCCTAGTGACCCCTAGGTACCTTGTAGACTTAACAATGTCATTAAGGCTTACAATCATGACTTGATTGCAATGGGATCAATACATGATCCAATTAACATTCCTTGACCATGATTAATCTCATTACAAGTTATAATGACCTTTGAAGGCCATTTGGCTTCCACTCCTCCCAAGGATCTATCAATGATCCTAGTGCACTTCATGACTCTTGCATGTGACCTTGATGCTCCTGCACCACCCTTCTACAAAAAAACTTGATCATTATCTCTGAAGAGATAAATTGTTCACTTTATCAGTCTAGAGTTTATAGATAGCCATCTTGGCATGGATGTACATATAAGAGTGTCAAAGACCATTGGAAGCTCTCTACACCTTGCAAGTGGAATTATGATATTAGAATATGGGTCAACTTCTATATGGGATTTCTGTCATGTGAGTTATTTTGTATTGGTGTAAACTATAAGTGAGTAAATTGAAAATTTTGAAAGAAGACTCATCAAGAGCACAGCTATATCAAATTACAGATCTATTGGGATCAATTACTTGCTTAGACAAGAGTGTATTCCTTGGGAATGGGAGCTATGAAAACACCTATAAGAGTCAAGAAAAGGATAAAGCCTATGTGTTAGGATAAACTACCATTGTGATTTCTCTAAGAGGCCTTGAAGAGGAGGTTGGCAAATGTAGAATGCAAAATACTGTCATGACCCCACTATGAGAAGAAGATCATGATTTTCCTCAAAAGACATGAGATGCGAATCAAAGCCAAAGACTTTGGCAATCAGCAACAAGGAAGAAATTATCTTGGATGACAATAGTAATCAATGCTTAGGCAGCGATAAAAAACATAATTAATATTTCATTAGTCGGTCAAATATGTCACTTGTAATTAGTAGTGTGTTAAGGAGAATTACTAAACAAATTAACACACAGTGATTCAATATGAAAAGATAGCCTTGGGAATGGTGTTATTCTTGGGAATAGATATATTATGAAACATGCATATACCTGATATGAGATTGGGGAAATAGATTTCAGGAAACATTGTGTTTACTAAATTTTTATTGAGATACATCTTACTTTCATCATTCATATCTCCAAACTACCAATGTCATTGATTGCTCTACACTAAGGTCAATAAACAAGGTAGCCAAGGAGATGACCAATTCTATGGATGATGACATTCATACTAAGTTTTTTCTGACACATTATAATTTCCTAATAAAATTTATAAGGAGACTACCAAATGCTTGTAAACTCAATATGTTAACATCTTTGACAAAAGATGTAAGATGTCTTGGAAAGAGGTCAAATACTTGCAGAAGTCAAATAGATATAGAAAATTATTGTCTCTTAAATAGATCATGGAAGTCTTTTCCTTTTCAAGGATGGAGATAAGTTTAAGATATGATCGTAAATGTAATATTTCCTCAAAAACACACAAGTCATTCTGAATGAAGCTTCTTAGTCTTACCCTACCTATGAACATTATGATTGTGAGAAAAAAGTCTAGATAGTTGTGTCATATTTTTATTTGGTCAGAAACAACATGGGAAAATTGTGCATGTGTCTATCAATCATTCATAAGCTATAGGATACATGGATGGAGAAGATCAACATATATAAGATACATATGAAGATAGACATTAAGCCCTCATATATTATCGAGAAAGAACGGATAAAAAATAGGAAATTGAATACTTTTCTCATTTTTCTTCAAATGAATAGAGGTATCAAAACCTTTAGAGTTTTGATGAGTTATGAGAGAGGAGTACAAAGATGTTGTAGATAGGGCTTGGTATCTTCATACTAGTTCTTTTCAAGGAATGTAGTTGTGTCCACGGAATACCTTGAAGACAAAATAAGAAGAGAACAATAAATTAAAAAAAAAGGGTTTCCATATATAGTCACAACCATAACAGTTTGTAGACCTGGAACACTAAAAGTAATGACATTATAGAGTCGCAAGGTTAAGTCTAGAGAGATGAAAATGCCACCCACGGGAATGTAGCATTGTAGAGATTAAGGAAAAGCATTGGAAAAGCCATAGTTTGTAGCTATAAAAGCCCTAATAGGTCAATAAACATTAATCTTCCATGAGAATGAATTGGGTGTCTCAATGTGACTTACATGTTCATATGCAACAGAGGAAAAAATGAAGCCTTCAGAATTATCTCTCGTAGAAAACCAATGAATCCATGACCTTCAAAATTTGAGATCCTCAAAAGCTGTGTGAAAGGGAACTCACTATGAAATGAAAAGAACAAATGAAAAATGGGAAAACCATGGCCGAAAATAGTTTTTTTTTAGCAGGTAATAAGTCTTTAGATTCATGTTTTTGTGAGATATATTGAAAGAGATGCTCGCGGTGATTATATTGGGTCTTGGCCATTTTATTACTAATTAAGTTTTATATATATAATGTAGCATTAAATAATATATATGTAAATTAATTAATAATAAAATTAAATTAAATTATTATTATTACATCTCACTGATATATTTAATATTTATTACCTAATATTTTCATTATTATTAATTACTAAATATATCAAATCAAATAGTAATAATATAAAGAGTTTTTCCATAAAATTTGTATATTATTTCTTTATTAATATTTTTATTTTATAATATGTTTAATATTTATTAAATAATGATATGTTATTTAATATATATTAAATATGTTATTATTAATAAATTATATAATAAAAGAAAAAATTGTATGATGTACACATTGTAATCAACTTTAATTAAGTGGAGTTATAAATTGCTTGATTAAAGTTGAAATCTTATATGAAAATTGGTTGACCTTGAGCATTTAGAGTTCACTTTTGCATGGTAGGAAATAATATTTAGACTTTGAGTCTTATACACCTTGAAAGGGCGCATGTTTGGCTCATTTTTTAAACAACTTATGTTTTTAAGACTTTTCATAACAGGACATAGATGATGAAAATATTTATTTTCATTATTTGAATAAGTCAAAATATTATCCAAAACTAGTAAAGTGGAGTTATTTTTAAGGCTTTGATCACCTTGGTCATCAATTTCATGTATGTGCTTGGAACTTTAGTGAAAGTCAATGACACTACTTCAAACTCCTACTATCCATAATATACTTGAAGGTTGTTTTGGAACATCATCATCACAAACCCTTATTGGATTATGACTTCACCTACGATCAAGCTTAGAAAATATTGTTAAGCCCATCATTCGGTCAAAGATATTTAAAGGAGTAACAATCATTCATTTAGCTAGTTTTGATTGGGTGACTAATTATTTAGTCATTTTAGTTATGATTTTACCCGATGACCAAATTGGTCATTTATTTAGTCATTTATATTTGTAGAACATGATCAGTTTTAATCACGTGACTAAAAGTTTTAATCACCTCGTCATTTATTTGACAAATTCTACAAATGCATGAAACCCCACCCTTAATATATAACCCAGCCACAATTTTTCACTTTGTTATCTTCTTAGAAATCATTTCTCAAACCTTGGACCTCTAACCATCAAAGGTGCGAGAATATCACTCGAAATCATCTCTCTCTGATAAATGATTTATCTTGAGATGTGAGGGCATCCATACATCCATGGAACCTTCTATCATTCCTACCACTTCTTCCATGGAAGGCCTCGACAAACTGTTCCCTCGAATGCAAAGAAATGCCACCTTCACCAGCAATTCTACTTGTTCAAGATCAACCTCACAGCCCAGCCTTGGATCTGACACACTCACAATATTCCCAGCTATCATCTCCTTGAACTTGACCGGCTAGGATAATATTGCTTACTGGGGCTTGCCGTTGGATAAATCAATTGAACTTTTACCAATTGTGTTTCTTATAGGGGCTTGCGAGGATCTGGCAGGAGTGGATCCACAGAGTCTTGGAGACAGATAGTGTAAAGGTGGAATCCCAAGAAGGAACCCACTTATTCCCATCCCATCTGTATATATCAGGACCTATAGGATTGTTCATATACGCCTTATGGACAACGGATGTATTCCCATAATAAAGGGAGTTCCAGTATGCAAGAATCCGAGGCTGTGAGCCATCAAGAACAAGATTGAATCTTCCACCACGATCAACTTCAGCATACAAGCATCCCTCACACGCAGATGTTTTGATTGAAAAGTAAACAATTTCCACACCCGGAGCCAAGTCCACGGGAGTTGCATACAGAGTCATGCCCAGAGCTCTATCCATCCGAAGAAAAATCCCTTCTTTCATATCCCTAGGATACTCTGGATAATACCATGCAAAGAGGCTTTGGCTTATTTTCATCTTTTGTCCTGGAAGAAGAGTATTTTTAGGATGATTAAACGGTTCCAGAAGGCGATCTCCATTTCTGCCCATCACAATTAAGTTACCTTCATCTGTGATTGTAGCCACATGTGCATGCTTTCCCTTGGCGTCGTTGGTCCAGTTGGCTCCATGAATGACCAAACCTCTTTGACGATGGGGGATCAGCCTGCAAGAGCGTTTACGACATGGATTCAGCGAGGCCCAGGTTATGGTGTGGATGTCTGTAACACTGAAGTAAAACGATATTGTCAAGTAATAATCGTTCGATCCATTGCTGTTCCAAAAAGCCACTTTATACTTGCCATTGCGAGATACCCAACAAATATTCTCGTTCCAGGCCAAAATATAAAGTTAGGGCAAAGACTCCATTCCTAGAAATCTGAGACAGATCCTAGATGTGGCATTTTTTCAGTTCGAGTAGAGAGTGGAAAAGGGTTTTCTTTAGATACATCTATATATATACAATAAGAACGAATTGATTTCCAGGAGAGTATGGTGAATTCCTAGAGATCAACTAGGGAAATGCTAATATGGTGTGTTTGAAAAATGAAAAAAACCCTTATCATGAATGGTGACCTACCTAGTCATGTTAGTTCTAGATCTCATTAGTAATTATTTAGAAAGTTTCTTATAGCCTTAAGCCTTAGTCAAAGCTTTTGCAATCTTATTTTTGGGAATAACAAGCCATTTCCATTCTATATCTTTAGAACTAAGATACATTTAAAATAATCTATAAAATTTAGGTTCTAGATTAATGATTAATCTTTAAATTTCCTAGGGATGGAAGGTATTTTTCTTTAGATTAATTTGGTATGTTTTAAGTTTAAAACCAAAGTGTAATTATGATAAAGGAATTATTTATTCTAATGAGTTAACAAATAATACACTTTGATTAGTCTGGCTTACCAAGGTTCCTACAAGATAATAATAAAGGAGAATATTTCTAAATTTTCCATCTCAATATATATAAAATTTATAAATTTGTGTCTAAGGTTAATTTGATTCTAACTAAATTATGATAGGGATCCAAACCATCCTTCTAGTGACAATTTTTTTTCTTAATATACACCTTAATTTCAATCAATGACTAGGATTCATATTCATAGACCAATGGATTATAATTTAGGCAAGGCTTGGCTATTATCTTTATAAATGTGAAAGAGATTGATCTAGGTTTCATTAAAATAGAAGTAAAATTAGTTCTAAAGTATATTTTATCAAATTTAATTTTATTAATACATTTTTACAACATAATAAAGGAAGATTACAAAAAAAAATTGAAATGGCCAAACAATACATTGAACATACATGTAATGTTATGAAGCTTAAGTAGAACAAACCTTGGTATCCCTTACTTTAAGAATCATCAATATTTTTTGAACAAAGTATTCATTTAAGGGCTTAACATATGAGTTATATCCCTTTCTATGTCTTACACTTATACAATTCACAAAAAACAATGAATATGTATTGTTAAAGACCATCTTATTGCTTAAGGTATTTTGTCTTAATATTGGATAAGTCACTTCAATAATAATAAAATGAAAAGAGCTTAGTTGATTATTATGGAGGTTATGAAACTACTAGTATTCAAAACTTGGCTTGTGAATATGACTTACTAGTATATGGCCATTCAATATATAATAACACAAATTTATGATTTTAAGGATAATTACGAGAGTCTGAATTGTCTAATCCATATTAGTACTTAAACATGGAGGCTTCATTTGTTAGAATATGGTAAAAAAAACTTAGGATTTCCTTCTTATTACATTATAAACATTATACCAAGGATTAATGATACTTTAAAATGAAGGCAATACAACTTCAAATAAATAAGGATTACCTCCATTAATATAATCCCCAACATTTTGGTATTCAGGATGCAAGATTATAGACTTCAATAATTAAGCCTTCCAAAAGAATCTAGCAAATATCAAGTGTTAACTACATACAAATTAAGCTCTGGAAAATAGGTCAACTAAATATATCTATCGACACATTATAATTTGACATCAATTTCACGTATTGATTTCTATATAAAGAATTCAAGAATAACACTACATTATTCAATTGATATCACTTATGTCCCTTTATTTTCTAGTTCCTATTTATATGCTCTTTTTTGGGGAGGATGTTGGCAAAGGTTGTGGAATTTAACTTTACAACCACATTTGCATTTATTGAAAGTTTCTAAATCCAATTTGCAATCCATTTACTGCACATCCTGCATTTGAACACATTAGGAATGTTTTCTACCATATATCAAACATCTATATTTAGTTTTTCATTAAAAGTAATTTTAATGAGAAAATGACTTTTTAAAATTATTTTTATTGATGCACAAAGTGTAGAAGACAAAGGTATTGGATTCATGAGACAACCAATTTCCTTTAATTTGAAGCTTAAAATTTTAAGCCTAATTTGACTACTAGATTCATAAGACCACCAACTTACAAATATTATTTAAAGTTTTTGAACAGCTATAACTCTATTTTTTTTAAAAGCCTTATCTATGAAACCCATCGTTAATATATGCCATTTAACCCGACCACAATTTTTCACTTTGTTTTCTTCTTAGAAATCATTCCTCAAACCTTGGACCTCTAACTATCAAAGGTGCAAGAATATCACTCGGACTCATCACTCGCTAATAAATGATTTATGTTGAGATGTGAGACCATCGGTACCTCCATGGAACCTTCTATCATTCTTACCACTTCTTCCATGGGAGGCCTCGACAAACTGTTCCCTTGAATGCAAAGAAATGCCACCTTCACCAGCAGTTCTACTTGTTCAAGATCAACCTCACAGCCCAGCCTTGGATCTGACACACTCACAATATTTCCAGCCACCATCTCCTTGAACAACCAGCTAGGATAATATTGCTTACTGGGACTTGCTATTGGAATGTAGTTTTTTCTTCCACTGACGAGCTCCAACAACATTTGGCCATAGCTGTACACATCTGCTTTCACAGTGATGGGCACATCGCTGATCCACTCTGGTGCCAGATAGCCCCTCGTTCCTCTTAAAACTGTGAGAGTGCAGCTTTGTTCCCTTGACATGAGCTTTGCTAGTCCAAAGTCTGATACTTTGGGAACCAACTGGGCGTCCAGAAGGACATTCTGGGGCTTCAAATCACAGTGCACAATACGCGATTGGCAATACTCATGACAGTAATTCATTCCTCTTGCAATGCCAAGAGCAATGCAGAAGCGTGCAGGCCATGGAATGACAAATCTAGTGCTGAAGAGGTGCTTGTCCAGAGACCCATTCTCCATGTGCTCGTACACCAAGAGTCTGCGATGATTTCCCTCGCTGCAGAACCCAATGAGGCGTACCAGGTTTACATGGTGAATGCAGCCAATCGTCATCACCTCTGCTTCAAACTCTTTTTCACCCTTGTTTGATCTGTCCAGCATCTTCACAGCCACAAGAGTATTGTTCCTCAGCTTCCCTTTATAAACAGATCCAGAACCTCCTGCACCAAGCTTTTCTGAGAAGTTTCTAGTTGCTCTTTTCAGAGCCCTATAGCTGAATCTCGTAGGACCACTAGATTCAGGGAAGGGCGATGACATCGTCTTTGGTGGCTTCTTAAATATCTTCCACAACCCAAAACCCAATATAAAAATTCCTATAGGAAACACAATTGGTAAAAGTTCAATATATTTGTGCTTTTTGGAGGGATTTTTGGGGGGCTTGCGAGGATCTGGCAGGGGTGGATCCACAGAGTCTTGGAGACAGATAGTAAAGGTGGAATCCCAAGAAGGAACCCACTCATTCCCATCCCAGCTGTATATACCAGGACCTCTAGGATCGTCCATATACGCCTTATGGACAACAGATGTATTCCCATAATAAAGGGAGTTCCAGTATGCAAGGATCCGAGGCTGTGGGCGATCAAGAACAAGATTGAATCTTCCACCACGATCAAGTTCAGCATACAAGCATCCCTCACACGCAGATGTTTTGATTGAAAAATAAACAACTTCCAGACCCGGAATCCAGTCCTCTAGATTTGCATACAGAGTCATACCAAGAGTTCTATCCATTCGAAGAAAATACCCATCATTCATACCCCTTACAGGAAACTCTGGATAATACCATGCAAAGAGGCTTTGGCTTATTTTCATCTTTTGTCCTGGAAGAAGAGTATTTGTAAGATGATTAAACGACTCCCAAAGGCGATCTCCATTTCTGGCGAGCACAATTAAGTTGCCTTCATCTGTGATAGTAGCCACATGTGCATGCTTTCCCTTGGCGCCGCTGGTCCAGTTGGCTCCATGAATGACCAACCCTCTTTGAAGACGGAGGATCAGCTTGCAAGACCGTTTACGGCATGGATTCAGCGAGGCCCAGGTTATGGTGTGGACGTCCGTAAGCTTGAAGTTAAATGATATTGTCAAGTAATAATCGTTCAATCCATTGCTATTCCAAAAAGCCACTTTATAATTGCCATTGCGAGATACCAGAGTTTCATTGATGCCCATTTCATTGCGAGTTCCATTGACGTACAGTTCATTGGCTGGATTTAACGAGCCACCCGCCTCTGCAAGTGCAAGCAGATATATAACAATGCAAACAATTTGCATAATTCATTCACTAATTCAAATTGAGGCTTGCATGTTCCTCTAATTGAATCTCTTAATTTCGAATTTGGTATATGATGAGAAATTCACCGCAGAGATTACATTGAATACTACGGTATAAACAATTCGGTTTGTCTTGCTTCTATCGCAGAAACAACGCTTCAAATATTGATGTAATCGAGTATTGGATGTAATCGACGTGCTGCAGACACCTCTATCTTCACGGGGTGTGGTCCACCGGCTTTGTTTACGAAGCAGAGTTTCCATAATCTTTAGCCAATCTCTGTAAGGAATAAAGAAGACAAGAAAGTAATAAAATAAGGATCCCTTTACCGTGGATGATTTCGAAATCCTAATTGCTCAACTTGTGGTTGGAGATACGAGTCTCCATTTGGATGGTTTCTTAAACCTTATGTGAAAATAGACATTTCTTTCAAAAATGTTTGCAATAGATAGGAAATGAAAAAACTAAGAAACACAACTCTGATATGGAATTGAGAAATGAATAATAATAGTTCTGATATCAAATCAAACAATTATCAAATAGATTTAAAAATTGTTCTAAAAGTAAATAATTTTTTTCATAATTTTGTCTATTTTAGCAAACTCTTGTATTCATACAACAACAAACCATCAATTTTCTAGAAGCAATAACTAGTGCACACAGTGTGTGATTTCACTTAGACAATAATTGACAATGATTTTACTGATCTCAACAGCTAGAAAATTTGAGATTATGACTCGCCACTTCAAATGGCTCCTTGCTATATAAGCTCCAAATCTTTCCATGCGAACTATTTCTTCTAATGATAACTTTCTTTATATCTACGATAACATATCGAAAAATATCAATTGCCATGTTGGATTCCCAATACAAATGCACTACAAAATAACATGCAAGTTGGCTAGCAAACAACTTATCTTATCCAACATTCTCTACAATCTCATATTCGACACCTATTTTGTCTTGACAATATTGATAGAGATCATGGAATCGTCTTCACTATCAATAAAGTCTATTTTCTTTGAAATACACAACTTTTAACCTTTCTATAATACTTCAAACTCTACTACATTGTTAAAGTTGTGAAGAAACATATATAGATAATCATTTATTACAACCATAATTTAATTGATACACATTAAAAATATATATTCACAAATATACAAGTATAAACTTAATATATTTTTATTTGTACTTCAATTAACATTTCTTTGTTTTTTATTTTTTGAATACATTCACATTAAGCTTTAAATATGTGATACCATATCTACTTATTAGCTCATAATTCTTCTAGCCTTATTTAGAATCTAAAACCTAAATTATAGGGCGTATATAACCAGAGGAATGACGATAAGAAAGAGAATCGCTGCAATGACTCTATAAAGCATCCGGCATATGACGATAAGAAGCCAAATTCGAATAAACCTTCGCATAACGAGATGACAGAAAGAAACGCATATATCTAAGCTGGTCTAAGCATTTCCACGATTCATCGATAATATTTACACAGCGCTATGAACAATGTTTTGCCATCGAACTAGACGATGAAAACAACTGCTGACTACATTAACAGTGTCTTAACAGCTGCCCAAGAAAAGCGTATTCTCTTTGTCCATCTATATAAGAATTTTAAAAGGATTTAATCCCCTTTCCGATTATTTCTGAGATTTGCAATTATACAATGAAATGAAAAATTCACCTGCAAGTCTTTGGAGTTTGTACACCATGAAAGGGCAGCTTCACTTTCTCATCTATCCACTTCTGCTTCTGAGAATGGATGCAATGCAGGGAGGTGATTTCATCAGAGTTGGGGATGAACTGGGTCCTAACCAAAGCTTGACCTCTAAAAATGGAGTCTTTAAAATGGGTTTCTGGCGCCCTTCCGGATTGGGAAAATACTATTTGAGCATCTGGTATGCTGCCATTCCTTTGGATGAAAATGCTATAACATGGACAGCGCACACTCCATGCGCCAAACACTTATGCAGCCTGGAGCTCTGTCCAAGCACCGGTTTGGTTATCCATGGAACCAACTGGACCAGCTCTGCAAATGCAACAGGAGTCAATACGGCAAAGCTTACAGACAAAGGCAATTTGGTTGTGTTGGGTACAAATGAAAATACAATCTGGGAGTCGTTTGAATACCCAACAAATATTCTCGTTCCAGGCCAAAAACTGAAACCAGGGCAAAGACTTCATTCCTGGAAATCTGATACGGATCCTAGGCGTGGTATTTTTTCAGTTCGAGTAGAGAGGGGAAAAGGGTTTTCTTCGTATAAAGATACATCACCCATTTATACAATAAGAACGAATGGGTTGCCTGGAGATTTGTATCTTGAGTTCGCAGAGAACAGGAGGTCCAATCTTCGTCTTGTTCATGGCGTCAACGATCGCATTGTCTCATTCCGAGACATTGTCAATACAGCAGATGTCTCTGCGCCTGCCAGGATACATCTTGGTATTGACGGAAGTCCTACTCTTCAGATCTGGAGCAATGAATCCTGGGTTTATTCATGGAATCAAACATTGATTATTTCTCATGATACTGATCAATTCACTTCCTCTGCCCCTGCCCCTGCCCCTGTCCCTTCCCCTGCTCCACCGGGCCAGAGCAAAGAAACATCAAAAGGGCTTCTCCAATCCATCATAATCTGTATTGTGGGTTTTTCTGTACTGATTATAGTTTTATGGTCTGTGTGGAGGAGATGTAGAACAAGAGTGAAGGGCTTAAGAAATGATGGGTCTGCTGCTCCTACCAGGTTTGATTACAAGCTTCTGAAAATGGCCACAGATAACTTCAAACAGGAGCTCGGGCGCGGTGGGTTCGGCTCCGTTTACAAAGGCATTCTTCAAGACAAGACTCTTGTTGCTGTGAAGAAACTGGACTGCTCAGGCAATTGCGATCGAGGATTTGAAAATGAAGTGATGTCCATTGGCTCCATTCATCATCTAAACTTGGCGCGGCTCATTGGCTTCTGCACAGAGGGAAAAGATCGACGACTGTTGGTCTATGAGTACATGGAGAATGGGTCTCTGGACAAGCATCTTTTCAATAATAAAAGGTATGTTCTTCCATGGCCTGAACGCTTCAAAATCGCTCTTGGGGTCGCCAAAGGCCTCGCATACTGTCATGACCAATGCAGATCTCGAATTGTGCACTGTGATTTGAAGCCCCACAATATCCTTCTCGATTCCCAGATGGATCCCAAAATATCAGACTTTGGTCTGGCGAAGCTCATGGCCAGAGATCAGAGCGGAACTCTTACCATTTTTAGAGGCACCAGAGGTTACTGTGCTCCAGAATGGCTGCGAGAAGTGCCCATTACTGTGAAAGCAGATGTCTATAGCTATGGTCAGATGTTGTTCGAGCTTATTAGTGGGAGAAGAAATTTGATCACGGCCATTAGCCCAGAAAGACAGTACTATCCCTGCTGGTCTTTCGATCAAATAAGAGAAGGCAACGCTGCCAGAGTGGCAGATGCAAATCTGGGCAATTCTGTCGATGTTGGTCAAGTGGAGCTGCTCTTCAAAGTGGCGTTCTGGTGCATACAGGAAGACTGTAACATCAGGCCTTCCATGGCACAAGTGGCGCAAATGATAGATGGATCTATGGAAGTAGAAATGCCTCCGCGTCCAAAGAATCTTTTGTTTCAGGTCAATTTTCTATTAACTAGGGATCCCAGCTCCTGATCTCCAATTCATTCTGCCATCCCGTTTAATAAAATTTTTTAGTTATATCAATATTAGGTATCTAAATAGTGCTGAATTCATATGTACCACAAAGAATGTATTAGAACAAGCAGACTTTCTATTTTTAGTTTTATTCTTCATATCGATATAATATAAGAAAGTCAAGCATGATAGCTTCTATTAAGAGATGGGTAGCAATAAAATCCCTTTTACATAAATCTAGTTTAATTAAATAAAAGTGAACAATAAGCATATAATTAATCTCAATGCAATTATAAAGTTAATTGGAATAAATGTGGTTAATGTGTAGTGAATGCTTTGACTCTTTATAATCTAAATCTTTGTAAGTTCAATTTGAGTCCTCTATAATCATGCCTACCACTACAGAAATGAAATCTAATAATGCATGATTGAAAAAAAATAGTAACTAGGACTTGCACCCTAGCAAGGTGCAATGGTTACACTAATAGTAAGATATGCTTAGGGATATTTTTTCTTTTGTCAAGAGCTACTTGTCTTAATAGTAGAACTTCGTAAATTTCAACAGTATCTCTTTTGGGTTGTCCTACTTCCTCAATGTCAACATATCCCATGAGATTGACCTACCATAGTAAATATGTGTATATAAACACTTTTATGTTTATAAAAAAATTTAGAGAAATCAAAATATACACAATTAGAAAACTAAAATTATGTATATACATTGTCAAAACTATGACAACTGCTATCTTAGTAAATATGTACTAATTTATTATAATATTAAAATTAGTAGAAAACTTAAAGAAAAACCACCACTTGTTAGTTTTCTTTCTATTATAAATGATAACCAAATATTGGATATACATAATTTTCACATTTTCTAACTATTTATAATTATAAAGTAGTTTTTGAATTAATTAAATTTTTAATATTTTGTAGAGAAATTTGTAAAAATGGAATCAATATGTTGTAAATGGTGAAGAGAAATATAAGGTAGATGTAGTTGATACAAATATAAGACAATTTTTGGTAAAATATTGATATATTTTGCTACACTCAACCAAACACAACCATTCAAAAGAAAAAATGCTCTAGAAACAAGAGGCTACCATCCCCAAACTATAAACACTCAAAGCATAGATGTTTAGATAGAGAGAATCTTCTTTTAATATGATTTTTATCAGAGATATCTAGAAATTTGCAATGAAAACATTGATTGCATTGCTTCAAAACTTTACCAACTGAATCCTTTCTACCATGCCATGCTTCCTTTGGAAAATGAAAAGTAAATATGCCTCAAAGAGCGACCAACCACCTTGGAAACTAACCATAAAGTGGTAGGATTTGTATGGTGAAAATGTGACCACACTTCTATGAATCCTTACATGCAAGGAAACTCAAGAATGAGCCCTCACAAATCGATCCATAGCTCTTTATGCATGGAGTTGCAAGATTTGTAAAATTGCTCTCAGCTAGAGCTATAAACTCATGACCTTGCTAGTCAACCACACAATGAGAGATTCCAAATCAAAGACGAGGGAAAAAATGCCAATATCCCCAAATGGAATCAAGATATGCAATGCAATGCAAACTAATATGAATATGCAAGATTAATCTATCAAAATGAAAGTACAGTGCAATTATGAAAAAAAATAGCAATGGATTACAATTCCCCTAATTAAGCTATGTGAAGCTAATCTATTGCATAAAAGGAAGCTAAGCTAATATGCCATGATTATGCAACTAAGAAAGCAAATATGAACTAGATGAAATGCAACAAAGATCTTCAAAGCTTGGATGCAAAAGTGTCTTCAAAGAGAACTCCAAATAACCTAGAAAACCTACAGCATAACATTAGCATGAAAGAGATGGATATCCAAATGAAGGAGAGAGCTCTCCTTTTATAAGAAATGAGGTGAAATGGACCATTGAGATTAAGAGGCAAAAAGACTTAATCAACGGTGGAGAAAAATGGAAGCTTGAGCCTTGTGCACAAATATCCTCCAATAGGAAAATAGGAGTTGACTTTAGTATCCATATGAGACAAAAAGTATTTTTTCTCTTTTTATAAAATAAGAATGATGCTTTATTTGTGCAACTTAGGATAAGAGGAAAAGGTGGGGCTTTTTATTTAAATAAAAAGGGAGGAAATGTTCCTTTTAAGTAAATAAAAGCTTAGGATAAAATGGTTAATCCAAGGATAAAAATCCAATGTATGATCGAAACTAAGATTTGATCAAGAAATTGATAATGTTGAAAATATTGATTATTGATAAAACTGATTTAGGATTGATAAATCAAATAAATGGGGCCCAAAGTCTAGGCGACCATTTTTGGGTGCATACATTTGCCCCTCTTTGACTAATGTGTGATCTATTTGGGAACACATGTAGTCAAAGAATGAAGTTGAAATGTGAGATCGATTTGGGATCACAAAACAACTCAGATATGAGGTCAATTCGGGATCACATGCGAACAAAGCATAAACAAAGGCCTTTGAACATGAGGTCGATTCGGGATCACATTCAAAGTAAGAGATAAGAATCTCAAATTTGAGCAAAAGCTCACAAAAGATGTCTGAATCAGGAAAATCAAGAAATCGGGGATGAGAATCCCATAAATACTGCCCCCTTAGAATCGAAATCAAAATCAGATGAAGAGGAATAGCAAAATCGATAAGGTTGATCAAATCATAAGGAAATCATAATCGAAGGTAAAAGTCAATAGATTAACCATTAGGCAATGAAACATGCCCCAGTGATGAAGTAGAAGAATAGAAATAGAAGACTAGAAATAGAGTGAATGAAAGACTAGAAAATGGAGAGATATGGAAAGGAAGAAATTCCATCAAAGATCGAAGAATTGTGCCTCAAAAGGTCAGTCAACTGCCCAGAAGAAGGAAAAAAATTTGAAATACAATTTTGACTATCAAGATGACCTCGGATTTTGATTTTGAGTCTGAAAATGGATCCAGGACATCAAAATTAGGTAGGGGTACAATTTTTGCGCAATTCCAAGGTGTTCTGAAAATTAGGTCAAAAAGTCAAAATGCTATATAAGGGGTGAAAATGTCATTTTCAAAATCATTTGTCTTTTAGTGATTTGAGTATCTTAAGAGCTTAGAGAGAGAAGATGGCCCAGCAAGTAGGAGTTCCCATCCACAGACACCAATTCGAGCACGCCCGGTTGCACAACCGGCCTCCGCATTATGGTGCCCCAGTATGTTTTCAAAAACTTGCCCTTGTTTGAGCATTTAACGAACATTTAATGCATTGAAACATGTTTTTAAAAGTTTTTCAAATTTTAGACTAGGGCGACAAGTCGCGTGACACTTTACAAGTGTCGCGCCCTTTGAAGGGAAATGTCGTGCGACAATTCATGGGTCAAAATAGTGTCGCGCAAACATAGAAACCAATGTCGCACGACACTGGATGAAATGTCGCACACCACTACGCGAAGTGTCACCTGAACAAAGAATGTCACACTGCTTAAGAGAAAGTGTTGCACGACACTTAGTAAAAAAAAATAGTGTCACTTAAGATAAAATTTTGACATGTTTTAACATTGTTTTTTGTTTTTTTTGAGCCAAAATGACATGGGTCCTGACAATGTTTGACTTTAAGATGTTTTGTACTGATACATCCTTCATGATATGTTCTGACATCTAGTATGGTTTCATGATGTACAGGAGGTCTTCCCTGCGCTTCGGATTAGAGCACCCCATGTGACAAGATTGCGGTTTGTCTGAGATCTGGATGATCCGGGCAAGGCCAATATCAGAGCTATGGGATTCCACTATCTACTACAGTTTCCTCACATCCGAGCTGATCATGGACTGTTGACTGCTCTTGCTGAGAGATGGCATAGTGAGCACAACACCTTTCATCTGCCGACAGGAGAGGCATCTATCACATTAGAGGATGTCTATCGGATCCTGCGGGTTCCGTGCCATGGAGAGCCTGTAAGTAAAATCATGTTTATAGATAAGCATAGTTGTAAAGTTTCCATATGATAGAAACTGACATGATTGTTTGTTAGCACAGGTATACTATGATCAGGATGCGACAGCAGGTCAATAGATTATCCAGGGGATGTTCTAGGATGTCACCATCCTAGATCGACATGTCAGCTAGGATAGGTTGATGGATGACTTTGGTAGAGACTTCTCGGTGCCATGTATTGTGGCATCATTTATTGGACAGGCCCTTATCCCTGACAGGAGTCAAAAGGGCTTCCCATTGGGATGGGCGAGACTACTAGCAGATCTGGTGGCACGGCCATGACAGATGGCATGGGGCCCAACTATCTTAGCCAATATGTATTACGAGCTTCACGAGATTTTCTATAGAGATGGTAGGACTTGGCCGTGCAGGGCTATACTCGCTCAGATATGGGTGTGGGAGCATATTGCAGTAGTGCATCCACGAGTATAGCCTAGGGAGCGCAGGTATCCCTATATATATAGGTATATAGGATTCATCCCACATACACATAGCAGGGATGTTTCCTACTATCGCAAGATACTGGATGAGCTTGCCTCATTCACATGGAGACCGTACAGGTCATGTGAGCAGTGGAGTGACAGTAGGGAGTTGGATTACATGTTGTGTAGTTGGCCACTAGTAGGCTGTCACCTAGACATTATGGAGAGATTTGTGATTACGCGAGTCTGGAGGCAGTTCAGACACCAGCAGAGGGTGTCCACAAAGACCACGATACATGCATGATTCTGAGATGAGGATGGATAGGGTTGGCTGCCGATGCTGGACTACCAGCAGGCAGTACAAGATACAACCACTATATGCTAGGAGCCATGGGAGTACCCAGCAGATATGGCAGATGCAGGTGTAGATGCAGCGTACAGGGCAGAGAGGCGCAGGACTCCATTTCCTAGATTTACAGTCCCAGAAGCATAGCCACCAGTGGCACAGGGGGATGATGGAGGAGACGGAGGGGACGGAGGAGATAGAGGAGATGGAGGGAGAGGGAGAGGGAGAGGGATGGAGAGAGGGGAGGGATCCAGATCAGGTGGCCGAAAATGGTCATGGGGATGGAGATCAGCTACTCCAAAGGATGAGGTGAGACCAACTCGTCGATAGGTAGAGGCTAGGTAGGATCCACCTACAAGAGGAGAGGATCTGAGAGCCCGGATACAGGCTCTAGAGGTAGAGATACAGTAGCTTCAAATCACGATAGAAGTGAGGGATCAACAGCTATTGGATTTGAGGATGGAGAGAGATCAACAGATAGCTGATCTCAGGGTAGAGATGGCACGTCATGAGGCGGCGGCATAGGTAGATGCCTTAGAGATCCGACGGGAGACAGCGACAGCTACATATTATCATGGACTCTACCTCTAGGCTGTTCCAAAGGATCAGAGAGCACCATCATACTCTCAGAGGGTGGGAGCATCAGATATGGTGCCTGATAAGAGAGAAGTGCCCCCTCCACCACCACAAGCTCCTCGTGAGGGTGCCAGTGAGTCCTAGGTTTAGGGTTTAGGTTGTTAGATGCTTTGGACATATCCTAAGACTTTTGATCCAAATTTTTGGGGATCTCATTGTATATTGTATCATGATATTGATTTATATATGAGATTACTGGATGTTCGATATATCATGTGTATTTGTCTCACTTGTGATGGGTGTATTAGTTTGTACATTGTCTTATCATTTTGCTCAAAATGCTTATATATATGCTCATGTATGTTCTCTCTCATAGATGTATGTTGGATTCTCATGTGTATGATGTAGGCTCATGTTTCTTGAAAATGACAGTTTTGATATAGATATGATGATATGATTAACCCCTTGTGATGATAGGAACAGGTCATGATGTAAAAGACAAGAAGCGAAAGACATGATCAAGAAAAGGAAAGGTGAGCGCAATTGACCGACAGGTCCACGTAAGATGAAAAAGGAGAGCTCTCTCCATATGCAAAAATGCAAAACTAAACTAACATGAACCTAGAAATGCAAGCTACTATGAAAAGTGGTTGACTTGCAAGGTCACAACGCCTATAGACGTATAATTATCATCATCGAGTGTTATTGGTAGCATCGTAAGATCATACAATGCACACTAGTATAACTATGTGGATCTGAATATGAGCTATATCAGATAGGAGTGTGGAAATCTCACCTAGGCACCAAAGACATGTAGGTCAAGATGACTAATGTAGTGAGATTACCTAAGTTTGATATGGCGAGATTATGCTTGTATCAAGACACATGAAAGTCAGGATAACTAGAAGCATGCACTCACACAACAGTCAAGGATAATACCTTGTCAATCCATAGTGTCAAGTAAGACCAACATAAAATGCTCATGACAATTAGGACCAACAAAATATACCCACAAGCAGATAAAGAAATAAAACATGTTCTCATACGCTCAGTCTTCTAGCTATGCATCATTGAAAACTTCTCAGGGAGAGACCACTCATCAAAGAAATCCTCATAGACAGCACACAAAGAAAAAATAAAGTCAACATATCTCAGCGAGTTGATTGTTTAAATGTGTGTGTGTGTTGGTCATAGAGTCAGACTCTGGTTATCACATCTGCCAATGAGAAACATCGCATCATACTAGACTGTTGGGTAAGACACCTAATAAGTGTTGAGAAACACTCGATGCTAGGGTAGTGTTGAAAAACATTGTTTTGGGTGGTGTTAAGAAACACCTGTTTGTGAAATGCCCCAAGAGATAAATGCACCTAAAGGACCTATGCTAACAGATATGCCCCCTAGACAAAAATAAAGACCAATTCCAGATCAAGTCAAATAAGGTCAAGGCAAGATGGAGAAAGGTTCAGTGTCGAGGACACATGCTAACAAATAGGAGTGCAAAGGCCTCAAGTAGTGCCTGTTTCCAAGTTTTCACCACTTGGAATCTTTTTTCATTTTTTGATTTGTTTTCTTTTTTTTGTATTTTTGCTACCAAGGCGCCTGTTTCCAGGTTTTCACCAGGGCACTTTTTCTATTTATTTTTTTTTTTAATTTTTTGCATTTTTTTATTTTTTTGTATTTTTTTAGGACTTTATAAGTATGTACAAAGGATGCCCCCAGACATAAATGGGCATCAAGGATAGAACTTCTTTAGGTGTAAAATGTTGATGGGCTTAAGGAGCTGTTCTCCATCTTCATCCGACAGTAAATATGCACTTGTACCAAAAGTTGTTGTGATAATGTATGGTCCAAGTCAATTAGGTTCGAACTTGCCTTTTTGTTCTTTGTTCTATTGATTCTTAGGGTTCTCTCTCAAAACAAGATCACCTATCTGAAATTCCCTAGGGCGAACCTTCTTGTTGAATGCTTTGGACATACGCTTCTGATATACTCTCATGTGATCAAAGGAAGCCTTATGCTTCTCATCTAGAAGTTCTAGTTCTTGTAACCTCATGGCACGGTAATCCTCATCTGTAATCAAGCCTTTGAGAGAAACTCTAGGTGAAGGTATCTCTACTTCTAAAGGCAACACTGCTTCAGCGCCATAGGTAAGAGAAAAAGGAGTAGCTCCTGTAGGTGTACGAATGCTAGTTCTATAGGCCCATAGTGCTGGATTGATTTGTAAGTGCCAATCCCTACCATTCTTGTGTACTATTCTATGAAGAATTTTAAGAATGGTTTTATTAGAGGCTTTTGCCTATCCGTTTCCTTGTGGAAAATAGATGGAGGACCAATGCTGCTTAATTTTAAACTTCTTGCATAAATGCTTTAGGTCCTTGTTCTTGAATTGACCTCCATTATCAGTAATAATCTCAGAAGGCACTCCAAATTGACAAATAATATGATTCAAGATAAATAGTGAAACGGTCTTGCCTGAGGCAACAGAAAGAGGGACTGCCTCTACCCATTTCATGAAATAATCAGTAGCTGTGATGATAAACTTATGTCCACCTGATGAATTGGGGTGAATTTGCCCAACAAGGTCAAAAGCCCAGCACTAAAATGGCCAATGAGAAATAGAAGGAATTAGCTCCCTCCCTAGAGCATGAATCAGATTTCCATATTTTTGACATTTTTCACAAGATTTAGAGAAAAATACTGCATCAATTTGCATTATGGGCCAGTAATACCCCGCCCTAAGAAACCTTTGAGCCATGGCAAGACCATTAGAGTGTCCACCACAAATGCCCTCATGAATGTCAACTAACGCTTGGTCGGATTCCTCCTTTTCCAAGCACCTAAGAAGTGTCCCATCTAAACCCCTCCTATATAAATCACCAGAGATAAGGGTGTGGCGAGAGGCGTTACGGATGAGGTTTCGGCATTCAGAATAGTTGAAAGTGTTAGGGATGATGCCATTGCGTAGATATGAATAGATAGCACTATAGCGGGAAGACTCATGTGTGACAAGGGTACAAATGACATTGCTGTCAGATGAGTCAAATATGGGGTGGTGTAGCTCTTCCACCAGGAATTCAAATTTGGATTCATGTTGTTCCAACTGTAGGAGTGAAGCTAATGTAGCCATAGCATCTGTAGCTTTGTTTTCTACTCTAGGGATCTATTGGAATGTCACAAAGGTAAAATAATGTCTCAATGATTCAACCATCTTTTTGTAAGGTACCAATTTATCATCCTTGGTTTGATACTACTCATTGACTTGGTTGATAATTAACTGTAAATCCCCAAAGACATGCAACTCTGTTATGTTCCATTCTATAGCTAGTTTCAATCCATTGGTTAATGCTTCATATTCTCCAATATTATTTGTACATGGGAATAAAAGTTTGTAGGATTTTATACCCATGAGGAGAAACAAACAATACTCCTGCACCTGATCCATTTTGCATGTTGGAACCATCAAAGAACATCTTCCAAGTGTGGATGGTCATGTATAGAATATGTTCTTCTGGGAACTCTACCTGAATAGGCACACTATCCTTAACTGGAAAATCAGCTAACTGATCAGCAATAGCTTGCTCTTTTATGGCCTTTCTCTCAATGTACTCTATATCAAACTCAGATAAAACCATCATCCACTTAGCAAGTCTACCCATGAGGGCAGCCTTACTAAGCAAATACTTAAGAGGATCAATTTTTGCAACCAAATGTATAGTATGAGCAAGCATATAGTGTCGCAACTTTTGGGAAGCAAACACTACTATGAGACAAGACTTCTCAATGTTATTATAATTGATCTCATAAGATACTAGAGTATGACTGATGTAGCATATGGGCCTTTCCTTCCCAGTGTCATTTAATTGAGCCAACAATGCCCCCAAGGAAGATTCTGTTGCTGAAATGTATAAAATCAATGGTTTCCCAGGAATAGGCAGCATCAAAATCAGAGGATTAGCCAAATACTATTTTATTTGATCAAGGCTCTTTTGGCAATCCTCATTCCAAGCACATGTGGCCCCCTTATGCAATGTTTTATTGAATGGTTGTGCTCTATCTGCAAGCTGTGAAATAAATGTCCTTATGGATTAGAGTCATCCCTGAAGACTTCTCATTTGACTTATGTTCTTTGGAGGTGGCATATCTAAGATAGCTTGGACCTTTTCAGGATCAACCTCTATTCCTTTTGCTGAAATTATGAATCCTAGAAGTTTACCTGAGGTAACTCCAAATGCACACTTTTTCGGATTCAATCTAAGTTGAAACTGTTCCATGTGATCTAGAATCACTTCCAAATCGTCGAGGTGTGTATCTCATTTCCTAGATTTAGCCAAGGTATCATCCACATAATCTTCCATGTTCTTATGCATCATATCATGAAAAATTGTGGTCATAGCTTGTTGGTATGTTGCTCCTGCATTCTTTAGGCCAAATGGCATGACGTTCCAACAATAGGTTCCCCATGCACATGTGAAAGCTATTTTCTCTTGATCTTCAGGAGCTATTTTTATCTAGTTATATCCAGAAAACCCATCCATTAAGGAGTATATCTCATAACCCACCGTCATATCCACTATCATGTCTATGTTAGGGAGTGGAAAGTCATCCTTTGGGCATGCTTTGTTAAGGTCCCTGAAGTCTATGCATACACCAATGGATCCATCATGCTTTGAGACTGGAACAATATTTGAGATCCACTTGGCATAATTGATAGCTCTAATAAATCCTACACTGAGGAGTTTTTCTAATTCAGCTTTAACAAGGAGAGCTATGTGAGGATGCATTTTCCTCAACTTTTTTTTAACTGGTTTTATTCCTGGAGCTATAGATAGATGATGCATAATAAGATTAGTGTCCAGTCCTAGCATATCTGAATATGTCCAAGAAAAGTTGATTTTCTTCTTTTGCAAAAACTTTGTATATGCTTCTTTTTCTTCAGCTGATACAGACTGAGCTAGGTGCACTATTTGGGGAGCCTCTTCTGTATTCACATTCACTGGTTGCGTAGGCTCAATAAGAACTGATGACCTATCTTGGAAGTAACTTGGCAAGTTATTAAGTACCTCATCCTTAGGCACCTCAAAGAGGTTTTCACCCTTGGATACGTCTTTTCTTTTTACTATTTTTGGTTCTGACACCGCCACAAAGTGGTTTTCGCCATCAGACCTATTTCTCTTTTTTTCATTTTCTTTTATTTTTAGACTGAGGTACTTAATATCAAGCTCCATCATACTTGTTGTCGGTTCACTGGTGGAAGAGACTACATGTTCAAGAGCATTCAGATAGTAGGCAATTTCATAGTCATTCTAAAAAGTGAGGAGTTTAGGCTCTTGATGTCACTGAGACCAGTCAATTAGGTCGTAGTGAACAAGGGGTAAGTCAATGACTAGTTCAACATTGTTTATGTGGAAGGCATTATCTCTGGTGACCATACAATTGGGATTCATCAAGTCCCCTCCTAAGATACCCGAGTCAGGATTTGTCCTATCAAACGAAGTGTCGTCCACTAAGGCAATTCGAGGAGTCCAATCCTCTAGTCCTACACTAGGCTCATTGATCACATCGGGTCAAGTACTATAAGTATGGACAACATCCATGTCCAAATAAACTGTTGCATCTGAAAGTGAGTCCCATTCGAACTCATGTGAGTCTTTTTCTGAATCATTATTTGGGCCTTGTGATGTAGAAGCCTCAAGATTGGGAAGAGTTTCCCCTTCTATAACACTAGCATTGTTACTATCCGTCGCAGCTAGGATAGCAACACTTTCCATTGTCAATCTAGCATTCATATAGTCACTATCCATCACAGCTAAGATAGGAGTACTATCAGTTGTCAAAGCTTTTGAATCTCCCCAAAGGAGATTTGTTGAAGGCACCCAATCATCAGACATGTCTTGCTGATTAGAGAGATTAGGTGTGTAGTCTGAGTCATTGTCACTGTATGTCGCAGCTGAGACAGGGACACTTTTTTGTTTCTTATTTTCAAAACCTAAGCCAACTGTTGACTTATTCCTTCATCCAAAAAGGGCATGGTTAAGAGGTTCAACCTTAGCATCCAACCTATGACTAAGGGGACCATGTCCTGGATAACCCATATTCTTGACCAATGTATACCCTCTCCCATAAGCTCTAGGGGAAGGTGCAGAATTCTCATTATGTAGGTATTTCTCTTCTTGGTAAATCTAGTCCCTAATGGCAACCTCTTCTTTTTCCTCTTGAATCAGAACTGAGGATTCTACAAACTTATCGAATAATGTCATGGATGAAGATGAGGGCTTCATTTCTTGAGAAGGTTTTCCATAAGACCTAGGGGAAATTGGTAATTTTGTGAATGAATCCATTTTGTAATCCCCCATACCAAGATCTATGGTCTTGAATTTATTCTTGCATTGTTCAAATGTAGTATCAAAAGTTCTAGCCTCCCTATTCAAAGGAACATGAGACCTTGCTGAAATTGTGTTAACTGACAGTGTGTTGTCCCCGGGTATGCAAACTTCTATTCCATTGTAAGGGAACTTTACACACTGATGATAATTAGATGGGACTGCTTGCATCTCATGTATCCATGGTCTACCTAACAAAATATTGTAATCCAAAGGACCGGCATCAACAATCTGAAACAAAATATCTTTCTCTACATGACCAATTCGGATAGGAAGAATAGCAAATCCTTTAGAACTACATTCTACTTCATCATAAGCCTTGATAGTTATCTTCTTCCTTGTATCAATGACTTCTTTTGAATAACCCAAGGCCTTCAATAAGCTCAAAGAACAAATATTAAGCCTAGCACCCCCATCTATCAACACATGCCTGACATGGGTCTTGTGGATCATAACCTCTATATGAAGGGCCAAATTGTGTGGGTGGCTTAATGACTTGTCATCTTCTTCTAGGAATGTAAGGTAGTGAGGGCTAGCCAAGTGGTTGACCATATTCTGGAATTGATCTACATCTATATCATTAGGGACATTAGCTGCTCGCAAGGCATCCTCAAGGACACGCTTATGCTTAGGGGACAATTCCAAAAGCTCAAAGATAGATATCTACACTGGTGTGCATTGTAATTGATCAATAAGGTTATAGTTCAAATCAAGACCAATGGAAAATTTAGGGAGAGCACCTTTTGACATGGGCTACTTAGATTTACTAGAGCTAGGACCTCTAATAATAATGGGAGCTTGAGACTGGCTCCTAGTGACAGCATTGAGGGGTTGAGACATCCTTCATGAGTGAGGACCTCTTAAGACCATAATGGGTCCTTCATCAGGCATAGGAGTCAAATCCACATCATATCCATAAGGGTCTTTCCCTCTCATCATGTTGACATTATCATCAACAACTTCAAGCATGTTAATAACATTCTTCACATTTGTGCAGGTGTAGTTAATAGCAACCTTGCCATTCTTATTGCTAGAATTCTCTCCTTTCTCATATTTGGGCAAGGGTTCTTTAAAAGCTTTGTGATCCACATTAGTGGTTAAACCATCAACTTGTAATCATCCACTTTCAATAAGATCTTGGACAAGATGCTTAAGTTTAAAACAATTTTCTATATCATGTCCAATTCCATTGTGAAAGACACAAAAAGCCTTCTCATCCCACCAATGAGGCTTAGGATCTGGTATGCGGTGCTTTGCAGGATCTTGGGGGTGCACCAAATTATGAGCAATTAACATCCTAAAAATGTCTGCATAGGAGTCCCCAAGTTTGGTAAATTGCCTCTTTTCTATTTTAGGTCTCACTTGATACTTGGGTTTATTCTCTTGTTGTGCTGAAGATGTTTGCAACTTCATGGCTTGGACTGCATTGGAGAGATTAAGAACTCCTTCATTCTTAGGTTGAGATGATTCAACAACTCCGTCATTGACCACTTGCTTATTCTTGTTCCAATAAGGGTTCTTTTTGTCCTTATTACCATTAGTGTTGTTGTTTTGGCCATTGTTTTTATTAGTTGGTTTAGCCAAAAAAATTTGTTCTTTTAGGACATCCTCTATGTGACATGCCACTTCCACCATGGTATCAAAAGAATTAAATGGGATCTTCCTAACCTCATACCTTAGCTCTAGTATTAAATTGCTCACAATGATGTCTATTCTTTCTTCCTCAAGAATTGTCCTAGGATACTTTGAGCATAACCGTCTCCATCTTTGCAAGAAGGTGACAAAAGGTTCTCCTTGATTTTGTTTGAGTTTGCACAAATCAAGCATTGTGACTGACCTAGATAGATTGTAAGCAAAATGTTGGACAAATCTTTGGACAAGTTCTTTGAATGTCTTCACTGGAGGAGTAAGGTTGGTGAACCACTCCATAGCTTGACCTTTTAGACTCCTTGGGAATAATCTCATTAAATAAGAGTCTTCATGATGAAAAGAAAAGCTCATTATATAAAATTGTCTAACATGGTCATGAGGATCACCAATGCCATCATATTTGTCATAAGTTGGGAACTCAACCTTCTTAGGAAATTCAATCATCACCACACTTTTGTCTATGGGGTTGGGACATATGGAGTCCAAATTAAATGTGCTCTTAGGAGCCCTCATCCTTTCTATATCCTTTTGCATTTGCATGATCACCTCATTGGTTGAAGGATTCTATTTCTTAATCTTTTGGTGGACATCAAAATTATATGGGACCTTAGCACCTTTGTTGATGAGACTTTCTAGGAATTGGTCCTTGTTTTGTTCCACATATCTTTCCACATATGCTTGAAAAGATGGTTCTTGTTGCATAGTCATAAAATTCATTTTATCAAAGTTGGCATAACTTCCTCCATGTTGTGAACCATGATGTGCTCGTTGGGAGGGTTGTTTTGAAAGTCTATGAGGTGACCGTCTCCTATGGTGATCATATCTTGAAGTCCTTCTTCCTCTAGGACTTGGGGACCTTGAGGGTGTCCTTGACCTTCTTCTAGGACTTGGTGAAGGGGTAGATGGGGTTGAGTTGGTCCCACTATTGGTACCCCTCCCATTAAATCAATTTTGGAGTTGTTGCGCATAGAGCCTATCTTCTTCTTCTTGGGTGACTCTTTTTCTTATGTCCAATAATGCACATTCCTCTTCCTCTAGTTGTCTAAATTTCTCCTTTTTGACATCTTGTTCATCTAGATAGGCTTGCTTCTCCCTTTCAATGCTTTTCAATCTCATATTTGCATATCGAGAGGTATCTTTAAGCGGAGAAGATTGTCTTGAATGCCTCATTGCATTGGTTGCATTGATGTGGTGGTCATTAGACTCGTTGTTCTGGTCCTCGTGTTGTGACCCTGAATCTGAGTGAGTTTGCTGATGATGTCTCTCAACTCGTTGGTGAGCATCAAAATACCTTATGTTCTTGGGGGGTGACCTAGGTAGACTAGCATGAGAAGAACCACCATACACTCTGGTACTCCTATGCTGTTGGAAAATATCCTCAAGAGTTTGATTCATGGCTTCTCTTTGTTGTCAAGTGAAAGTGTAACTTATGTCCATACTTGATGAAAGTGGTGCTAAAGAGGTGCTCACTTCACTAGAATTACCTTTTGGATTAAAACAAACTTCAAATTCACTTTTAGGAGATTGATCGAAAAGGGGTTCTTTTCCCTTATGTTGTTGACAAGTCTTAACTGGTGGTAACTAGCTAAAGACAACAGGGAGTTGCTTCTCTTGATTGACTTGGTACCTTGTTGTAACTGACATGAAAGAAAGAGATTCTTAATGATAAGATGACCTCTCAAAATGTCAACACCAAACTAGGATAATCAAAGTTCTCTATTGTCCAAAATGAAATGAAAAGATAGAAAAAGGAGCTTTACCAACACTATCAAAGAGGTGCTTCAAGTCAAAGGGTGACTACCCTTGCACTTTTGAATCAGGAGGTTGGGCTAGGCCAAAATATAACTGAAATTGAGATTAAATGAAAATGATTTGGACAATAAGAGTACTGAAATTTTCCAAGAATGTAGCTAACAATTTTAGAGATAAACTTTTTTACCAAGAATAACCTTCTAACTTGACAATTATTTCCCAAGTGACCTTGTAAATCAATTGATGCTATTCCTAGAGGGCAAAAACTAGAGATTTAGAGCCAAAACAAGCCTTCAACAACAGAGCAAAAAACCTACTCCAAGACTTAATCTGACTAGCAGCAACTGAAACTAACTGAAACTAAAAAACCACAACAAAAACTGCCTAGGTGACACTTTCCAGACAAGATATGCGACAATTTGTATCTAGGCGATACTTCACCTTAAGCCAAGCGATAGTTTCTAGGCTATCAGAATGCCACTTTTCATCAAATGGGTCAACAGACTTGTAGGGGTGAAACTGGCGCGCGACAATTCTCAAAATAGAGCACGACAAACCTTTAGTGTCGTACGACTCTTTAACCAGTGAAGTTTAAAACCTTAGTTTTTGAGACTGTCTGTTCAAAATTTTTAGTTTGAGGGTTGATTTTTCAAATGTAATCACAATGACAGCAGTGAATTGACAGGTTTGCAAATAGTATGGGATCAAACGTGTCTTCAAGCACTTGAAACAAGGGCAAAAGCAACCTTGCCAAGACAAACACTTGTGATATAAAAAATTAAAAAAGCACCCTATGAATGCTACCAATTGTTGTATGTTGAGAACGTTTACAATGGTTTAGCACATTCGAAAACACTTCAAGCAATATCTATCCTAGAAAGTCAAGGCTCATTACTTATCAACTTGGCCCACAACTTGATGTCCCTTCACCTCACACAAAGTGGTTACCCACAATAGATGTTGGCTTTGTCATGGAAGTGCGAAAGACACAACTAAAGGAACACATATGGTGAGTATCTTAAGGTGATCCGGGTTGTTCCACTTGGATCAATCTTGCACCAAGAAGCTAAGTAGCTAAGTAAGGTGGCTTCTATCTAATGGTTTTTAGTAAGGGCTTCTGTTTGTAGTACCCCTCTTGCTCATCGTAAAGGACTAGGACCTCGCGGCCTCAAGAGTACCTTAAGCATTCTTGCTCAATATTTTTCTCATGGTCACAATCCCACAAGTACTCACATCAAGCGAAGACAAGCACTACGTCTACCAAGGTGTTGTGTCCTTGATAGCCTTGAGATTATAGTGGGTTGGAATAGCTCAGTATTAGCTTGTCCCCACTTGGGTCATTCCTCTTGATTACTCAAGAGCAGGCCCACTAAAGGATTCTAATAATCTAAAAAAAATAGATCAAATTATGAGATTCAAAGATTTTGTTTCCCCACAAGGGTGAAGAGCATACTCCCCTTATCCCAAAGCCTTCTCCCAAACACACCAAGAAAAGTTCAATTACCCTCTTGTTTCCAAAATCCTAAGATGGGTCAAGATTTTCTGGTTCACCACAAGGGTGAAGAGCATACTTCTCCTACCACCTCAAAATTCCTTCCACAAGATATTAAGTGCCTATGAAATGAAAAAACTAGTATATGCCGCACTCAATCAATAAACAAATCAATTAAACAAATATTTGATTTGTTTTCCTATGCTTTGGGCAGCCCTACAAAAACCATTAGTAGCCCTTTTAGCATGCAAAGCATCAAAAAAAAAAATTGTTTTTCAAGAAAGAGTACCTACAAAGCAACTTGTTAGCTTCACAATGGTTAGAACAATCCTAAAATCCAATTAGCTCCAAGCAATCCACTATCAAAAGTATTTAAAGAACTAAAGGTGGAACACTTAACCCCTCAAGCGAATGTGAAGTGAGCCCAAAAGTGGAACATTTAACTCTTCAAATGAATGTGAAGCGAGTCCAAAAGTGGAACATTTAACTTTTCGAGAGAATGTGAAGTGAGTCCAAAAGTGGAACATTTAACTCTTCAAGTGGATGTGAAGCGAGTCCAAAAGTGGAACATTTAACTCTTCAAGTGAATGTGAAGTGAGTCCACAAGGTGGAACATTTAACTCCTCACACAAACTCAAAGTGAGTCCAAAAGTGGAACATTTAACTCTTCACACAAACTCAAAGTGCGTCCAAAAGTGGAACATTTAACTCTTCACACAAACCCAAAGTGAGTCCAAAAATGAAACATTTAACTCCTCACACAAATTCAAAGTGAGTCCAAAAGTGGAACATTTAACTCCTCACACAAACTCAAAGTGAGTCCACACCTTAGAAAACTAATGAGAGCAAAAAAGCATGAAAAGGAGAACTTTGTGGAACACTTAACGCTCTTTTCAAGTAGATCCCTCCCCCATGTATGAATGCTGACCTTGCACCCAAAGGGCAAATAATGAGGGGCGATTAGAAATAAGCGATTCCAACACCCAATTTAGCTAACAAGCTCAATCAAAAGTAATCTAAAGTTGCTTATCAATACTACCCACAAATGAAAAAGAGAATCAATGGAATATTTAACTTTCCAAGCAAACATAGGGTGAGTCCAAAAAGTGGAACATTTAACCCCCTATGCAAACAAGGAATGAATCCATGCCCTCAATCACTCAAATGAGATGTTTGATATTGGAAACCAAAGAGCATTCACAAACTACCAAAAGCAAATCTATGTTCTTTTATTAACCCAAAAGAGATGTGCCTATGAAAGAAAGTAAACCAATTGAAATCTGAAAATGCAATCTATTAAGCTACAGCAAATCAAGCTAACAAACAAATCAATCTAAACTCAGCTAAAAGGGTCTAAAAAAACTCACTATCAGGTACAGGCAACAATACAGTCACCAGAACTGTCGTGTGCCACTTCTCTATATACTGGTGCGACAATTCTTCCCGGGGTGACAGACTTCAAAACTTGCAGGCGACAGAACATAGCAAACAGGGCGACACTTCCTGTCACACGGGGTGACACTTTTCACTGGTAAAGTGTCACACCTCTATACAAAGAACTATTGCACGACACTGGAAAAATGTCGTGTGACACTTTGAGACAGAAAAACCAGAGACCAAAAATAAAGCCAAAAATTGATGAAAATTTTTGCAGAAATGCAGAAAATAAAGGACAAAGATTAGCTACTCTGCCCCACGATGGGCACCAAAAATGTATGGTGAAAATGTGACCACACTTCTATGAATCCTTACATGCAAGGAAACTCAAGAATGAGCCCTCACAAATCGATCCATAGCTCTCTATGCATGGAGTTGCAAGATTTGTAAAATTGCTCTCAGCTAGAGCTATAAACTCATGACCTTGCTAGTCAACCACACAATGAGAGATTCCAAATCAAAGACAAGGGCAAAAATGCCAATATCCCCAAATGGAATCAAGATATGCAATGCAATGCAAACTAATATGAATATGCAAGATTAATCTATCAAAATGAAAGTACAATGCAACTATGAAAGGAAATAGCAATGGATTACAATTCCCCTAATTAAGCTATGTGAAGCTAATCTATTGCATAAAAGGAAACTAAGATAATATGCCATGATTGTGCAACTAAGAAAGAAAATATGAACTAGATGAAATGCAACAAAGATCTTCAAAGCTTGGATGCAAAAGTGTATTCAAAGAGAACTCCAAATAACCTAGAAAACCTGCAGCATAACATTAGCATGAAAGAGATAGATATCCAAATGAAGGAGAGAGCTCTCCTTTTATAAGAAATGAGGTGAAATGGACCATTGAGATTAAGAGGCAAAAAGAATTAATCAACGGTGGAGAAAAATGGAAGCTTGATCCTTGTGCACAAATATCCTCCAATAAGAAAATAGGAGTTGACTTTAGTGTCCATATGAGACAAAAAGTACTTTTTCTCTTTTTATAAAATAAGAATGATGTTTTATTTGTGCAACTTAGGATAAGAGGAAAAGGTGGGGCTTTTTATTTAAATAAAAGGGGAGGAAATATTCCTTTTAAGTAAATAAAAGCTTAGGATAAAATGGTTAATCCAAGGATAAAAATCCAATGTATGATCGAAACTAAGATTTGATCAAGAAATTGATAATGTTGAAAATATTGATTATTGATAAAACTGATTCAGGATTGATAAATCAAATAAATGGGGCCCAAAGTCTAGGCGACCATTTTTGGGTGCATACAGGAGTCAATTAGAACCAATTGCTCTCCTAATTTGACAATTACAAAAGATGTAAATTGTTGTCAAGTTGACAACTACATGTCTTATTAGTGTTAAATACTTTCAAATGAATATAAAAGACTTTAAACTATAAACCAACACTTCATACTACCTCTTAGACCATTAGCCCTTACATAATGACCCTTATAGTGCTATTTGCCTTACCATGGCAAGTTGAAACATATCAACTTATTTTGACTCAAATTACATCAAATTGGCTCCAATGGCCACAAATACAATGGTTTAGGACCTTATAGGTCATTATAATTTTCATTTGTTCAAGGTCATTCAAGTGACCCCTGGTAGTCTTCCAAGTCCAAGGTGCTCCTGCACCAAAAATAATTGCTAAGTACTAACTAAATTCAAACCATCATTCAAATGCTTCTCAATGCCATAGCATTGAAGCCATTGAATATTATGATTACCTGACCTAACATGACCTCTCCATTAATATTGTTGATGTTAATGCTAGCGTACAGACATGCCTTGTACTGGGCATCAACAATATCAAGACCATAAGATTTATCAGCCCCAATAGCACAATAATAGGGTCCCTATTTACAAACACCCCAAAAAAAGAATCAACAAACCAATACTGCACTATGAATATAAACATACCCTTATCATAATAGATAACTTAGGTGAATTAAGATATCTATCATTTGAAGTGTGAATCTATATCCTTTCTTCCATACTAGAACTGCATGATCTTGTTTATAAAGAGATAAAGAGGATGGAAAATGACAAGCTCCAAAGTCTTGCAGCTTGCAGATGAGTCTTTTTGTCCCAATATTGTTGTGTGGGAAAAATGTGGAGGGAAGTACTAGTGGTATGGATGTTAATTTTTACTTGGACTTCATCTTATTTAAATGCAATAGATTAATAAAAATAATTGTTTAAAGGAATTCAGGAAATCACATATATATTTAAAAATTTAATTGAATTTTTTTTCTTTTTAGGACACACAAATTTCATGAAGGTAAACAAACAAATCCGGCTTTAGCTTCCTTAGTTATTGGTTTTGAAGGCTGATATTAGGATCCTCAGCTTCTTCCATTGTGAGCATGCTCTTTTGTGCATAACACTCCACATTTGAATGATTGCAACCCCTATGGTTATCCCACCTCTTACCATCCATTGGATGGCCTACTTTTGTCTATAAATGGTTGTTTATTTTATGCTTGGGTTGTTTCTTACTTGCTCTTTTTCTAGGAATCCTCCATGTTTGTTGCATAGAAATAGGTCTACCCCATCATCTTCATCCTGATCAACTTTAGTGTAGAATGAAATTTTGCATCAAGAGTGTGTTGGGACTCTAATTTGTAAGGCCCCTTTATGATTGTTTCCTTTTGTTTTCTATGTGTTGTCTTAGCTATTTTTGGGACATTATTGATAACTGATATGAGAAAACTTCTAAGTTAGATCTCCATGTTAAACTATTGTTCAAGAGTGATAGGTAATGCTTAGGAATTTTATTGAAATAAATTAAAGTGAGTCAAAATTAGCTTGTGAGTGTTACCTGCCACCCCAAATCTGATTGGTTCATGTTTTTTTCCTTGCATGGTCAACTCCACTTAGGGATCTTGGCCAAAGGAAGAAAAATAAAAGGAAATAATGGAAGTCCTTTATTGGAAAATCAACTTCCTAGTGAACTTCAAATTTCAAAATTAAAATTTGGTACAAATGACTTTACTTGAATATTTGTGGAAATATATTTCTTGTCTAAACTTGATTGATGTCTTCTTTAACATTTAACCAGTTCACTTAAGTTTTTTTTACAAAAGGGACTTTTGTGGGAATCTGCCCTTGATCTAATTTGCATGAGATCACTTGAACACTCTCCCATATCTTTTTTCTAATAAATATAGCTCATTGGCATTGAGCTCCATATGCAATGACCCTAAGGTCTATCTCAAACTCTGGTATAGGGCCTGAATATTATTTTACCATAGAAAGGCCAAGTCAGTAATGAAACAAGCGTGATGCAAACACCTGCAACTTTAGGAGATCATGGTAACTCCAGCTCAAAAAGAGCTCATTATTTTCCTTCTTCCTTGTTTTAGCTATTAGCCTTTGCATAGGACAAACTACCTTCTTCCTTACCCTCAAGTGCCAACTCTTAAATCTTCTCAATAGTCTTCATATCCAAAAAATTGGACATCCTTATTTTAATCATTTAAAAAAAAATTGAGGCCATTGGAATTCCGATGGATGGGCTATAATTACGACGGCCCTTTGCGATGGGGATGTTATACCCCTGAAGGCATACCCGTCAGAAATGATACTCACTATCTGTCAAAATTTCAATGATAATGCTATAATTGCAACGCACCTTTGCGATGGGGATGCTATACTCCCAACAACATTCTCGTCAACAATTGTACTAGAAATGAAATGGCATGTCATCGGTATTGCGACAGATACAAAATGTTTTCAACGAGCCTTTCCGATGTTTATGTGTCAGAAATGTGTTTTGGCTAGTTCGTATGTTCTAACAGTTTTGTCTATCAGAATTGCAATGGTTACCCTCTCTATGGAAATTTCTGATGAAATAACTTTGACTTCGCCTTGTGGTGAACATTCAACGAATAGCCAATGGATTTCTAACAATTAGCCGTCGATATTTTCCCTCAAATGTACTACTGTGGTAGAATGAATTTGACAATTTTGTGTATTTCTTTGAGGTTCTCTATATGAATATTTAGAGGCCAAATTTTGTACTTAAAAATGACAATGATATGTAATGTGCATAAATAGATGCCAAATTTTGTATAAAAAAAGGTTTTCCATGAGCATATTATGCTAATTATTATGAAAAAAAAGGGAAATGAGCTATCATGTGCATGTTAGATGCCAAATTTTTTATATAAAAGGTGCAATGAGTTGCCATGTGCATATTAGATGCCATTTTTTATGTAAAAAAAGGGCAATGAGATGTCATGTGTGTACACTCAAAATGTGCACTTCTCTAAACCATTGATTCCAAGGGCATCCATGGATTGGAAACCTTGAAAAGTGACCTAGAGCTCCCTAGGCATGGAGTGCAAGGGTATTTAGAGGTCTCTCAGCTAGAGCTATTAAGCATGCAACCTTGCTAGTAAACCATGCAATGGGAGATTCAAAGAGACAAGGGCAAGAATGCCAATATCTTCAAGAATCACAATGAAAATGCAATGCAAGCTATGATAGAATGAGAATGCAACTAAACTATAGAAATGAGAGTGTTACAAGCCATTACTAATTAAACTATGTGAACTAAGCTAAAACATGAAAGGAAACTAAGCTAAGACTGCTATGAAAACTAAGCTACAATGCAAATATGAAGACTAAAATGCCACAAATTCTTCAAAAGCTCCAATGGCACCAAGAAAACCTACAGCACAACATTAGCATAAAGAGTGGGGATCCTAGAATGAGAAGAGAGCTCTCCTTTTTAAAGATAAATGGACTATGGAGATTAAGAGGCAAAAGATTTGATCAAGGGTGGAGTTTGAAAGTGGGATCAATCCTTGTGCACAAGTCTCCTCCAATGAGAAAGAAGTGTTGACTTTTGTGCCCCATGTGAGACAAAAAAGATTTTTCTTCTTATTTATAAAATTGGAATAATGCTTTATTTGTGCAACTTCGGATAAAAGGTAAGTGGGGGCTTTTTATTTAATAAAAGGGGAGGGAATTCCTTTTAATTAAATAAAGACTTGGGATAAAATGGTTAATCCATAGAATATAATCGAATAAATGATAAAATTAGGACTTGATCAAGAATAAGCAATTGATAAATTTAGCAAATAATGCTAGAAAGCGGCTAATAGTCTAGATGACCATTTTTGGGTGATTACATTTGCCCCTCTTTGACTAATGTGTGATCGATCTAGGAACACATTACGTCAAAGAATAGATCAGCCAAGAAGGCAATAGATAGAGATCTGACTCCAAAGAATGAAGTGCAGAGAGATAGCAAATCCTGCATGGTCACCCTGGTAGCGATAGTACTGAACACTTAGGAAAGAGATGGATAGTATCAGAACTTGAGATGAGAACTAACATGTCAAGTGCAATAGATAGATAGATCAATTAGAGCAAATGGAATGGTCAAGCATATGCTCTAGAGAATAGCTGATAGGATATGTCTACCCCCTCGAGATTGAAATTGAAATGAGGTAGAGGGAATGCAGAAGCAAGATGAGAGAAACATGATCAAATCACCAAAAATCATAATCGAAGATGAAAGATAATAGAATAACCATCAAGAAGTGAAAATATGCCCCAGTTTGACAAGGTTTGACTGAGAAAGATATAGGATAAAGATAGAGTCAAAACCTCAGAGAGACGAAGTGAAGGAAATGAATGAAAGACTAGAAGGTTGAGAGAGATGGGGATGAAGAAATGAAGATGACCCAGCAAAGATCGAACGATTAGGCCTCAAATGGTCAGCCAACTGCGCAGAAGGAGAGATTTTAAAATGCGATTTTGACCATCAAGATGAACTCAGATTTTGATTTCAATCCCAAAAATGGATCCAGGACATCAAAATTAGCCAGGGGTTGACTGACAAGTCCATGAAAGATGAAAGGAGAGCTCTCTCCATATCCAAGATGCAAAACTAAACTAAAATGGACCTAAGAATGCAAGCTACTATGAAAAAGTGGTTTACTTGCAAGGTTACAAAGTTGTTAAACTCTAATAATCATCATTGAGCTTTATTGGTAGCGTCACAAGATCATACAATACGCACTAGTATAACTATGGGTATATGAATATGATCTGTATCAAATAGGTATGTGGTAATCCCACCTAAGCATCAAAGACATGTAGGTCAAGATGACTAGTCCAGTGCGGTTCCCTAAGTTTAGTATAGCAAGATTATGCTCGCATCGAGACACAAGAAATTCAAGATGACCATAAGCATGCACTTGTGGAAAATAGTCAAGGATAATACATTGTAGATCCTCAGTGTCAAGTGTAACAAGCATAAATGCTCATGATAGTTAGAATCAACAAGATATACCCACAAGCAGAAAATAGATAAAACATGTCTTCATGCCCTCAGTCTTCTAGCTGTGCATCATCGAAAACTATTTAGGGAGAGAACACTCATCAAAATAAATCATCATAGATAGCACACAAAGAAATATAGTCAAGAAAGTCTTAGTGAGTCAAGTGTTTAAATGCGTGTGTGTAGGTCATAGAGTCAAAATTTGAGTATCGCATCTACCGGTGAGAAATATCGTATCATTCTAGACTGTGGGTAGGATATCTGATAAGTGTTGAGAAACACTTGACGCTAGGGAAGTGTTGAAAAACAAAGTTGGAGAGTGTTGAGAAACACTGTTTGAACCAATTTTCTCAAGAAACCTTGACGCACAAAGAGACCCAAGATAAGCTAAAACAACGTATGCCCCCTAGACTAAGACAAGAGTCAATTCCAGGCTAGGAGAGACAAAGCAAGAAGTGGAGTGAATGAGCACCACACAAGACTGATATACATAGGTGCAAGGGTCCCAAGTAGCACTTGTTTCCAGGTTTTCACCGCTTGGCAGATTTTTTTTAGGACTTTTTATAATTTTTTTTGTATTTTTGCTACTAGGGCGCTTGTTTCCAAGTTTTCACCAAGGCACTTTTTCTATTTTTTTGAATTTTTTGAATTTTGAATTTTTTCTTTGGTGATACATCAAAGCGCCTATTGCTAGGTTTTCACTAGGATGCTCTTTTTTTAGGACTTTATATGCTTTTTAGGATTTTTTCAGCATCATATATGAATTTTTTTGGAATTTTTTCAAGATCGATAAGATATATACAAAGAGCTCAAGAACCTTAGCAATAGAACTTCTTCAGATGTAGAACATTAATAGGTTTGGCAAGCTCTTCTCCCTCAGGTGTAGATAACTGATAGGCTTCAGACCCAAATGTTGTCATGATGATGTAAGGCCCTAACCAATTCAGCTTGAACTTTCCTTTCTGCTCTCTATTCTGTTGATTTTTAGGATTTTCTCTTAGGACTAATTCACCCACTTGGAAATCTCTAGGATGAACCTTCTTATTATAGGCAGCAGACATTCTCTTCTTATAAGTGTGCATGTGATCAAAGGTAGCCTTGCGACGTTCCTCCAAAGTAGTAAGCTCATGAACTCTCATGGCCCTATGGTCTTCATTGGTAATCAAACCATGTAGAGAGACCCTCAGTGATGGTATTTCAACCTCTAATGGTAAGATAGCCTCAAAACCATAGACCAAGGAAAAAGGTGTGGCACCTGTAGGGGTGCGAATAGAAGTTCTATAAGCCCATAGCGCAAGATTGATCTGCAGATGCCAATCCTTGCCTCATTTGTGCACTGTCCTATGAAGGATTTTCAGCAATGTTTTATTCGAGGCCTCGACTTGGCCGTTCCCTTGAGGGTAGTAAATAGAAGACCAATGTTGTCTAATTTTGAATTTTTTGCACAATTGTTTCAGGTCTTTATTCTTGAACTGGCTGCCATTATCTATGATTATGGAAGAAGGAATACCATAGAGGAAAATGATGTGATTCAAGATAAACAAGGAAACATGTTTGCCTATAGTTAAAGACAGTGGGATGGCTTCAACCCATTTGGTAAAATATTTAGTAGCTATAATAATGAACTTATGCCCACTTGAAGAACTAGGATTAATCTTGCCTACCAAGTCAAAGGCCCATTATTGAAATGGCCAGTATGTAACAGAGGGAATAAGCTCATGTCCAGGAGCATGAATGAGATTCTCGTGTAGTTGACATTTCTTGCAGGACTTGGCATATCGAATAGTGTCAGCTTGCATAGTAGGCTAATAGTAACTAGCCCTAAGCAATTTCCAAGCTAATACAAGACCATTAGAGTGTGAACCACATATGCCATCATGGACTTTAGCTAGCACCTTTTCTGACTCCTCTATTTCTAGACACCCAAGGAGAGTTCCATCTAGACCCTTCCTATACAAGTCACTAGAGATGAGGGTAAAATGTGAGGCATTGCGAATGAGTTGGCACTTCTCATTGCATGTTATATTTTCAGGAATGATCTGATCTTGGAGATAGGAAAATATAGTAGCATAGTGGGATGAATCATGACCGACCACGGTGTAAATGACACGATCATCAGAGGAATCATAGGTGGGATAACACAACTCTTCTGCCAGGAACTCAAAGCATGACTCATGTTCTTTGAATTGTAGAATGGATGCCAAAGTAGTCATGGCATTAGCAGCCTTGTTCTCAGATCTAGGAATTTGTTGGAATGTAACAGATGTGAAATAATTTCTAAGCGATTCTATCATCTTCTTGTAGGGAATCAACTTGTAATCCTTTGTTTGGTAATCATTGTTTACTTGATTTATGACAAGCTGTGAATCTCCAAAGATATGCAATTTTGTAATCCTCCATTCTAGGGCAAGCTTAACACCTTTGAGAAGGGCTTCATATTCAACTATATTGTTGGTGCATGGGAAGAGAAGCTTATAAGATTTAGGAATCATGTATCCATGAGGTGTGACAAATAAGATTCCAGCACCAACCCCATTTTGTGTATGAGAACCGTCAAAGAACATTTTCCACGTACGCTTTGTGACATTCATGATCGAAGCATCTAGGAAGTCTATCTGAAGAGGAGCATCATCAGTCATGGGAAATTTGGCCAATTGATATGTGATTTCTTGTCCTTTAATGGCTTTCCTTTCGACATACTGAATGTCAAATTCTAAAAGAATCAGCATCCATTTAGCAAGTCATCCGGTAAGCACAGCTTTACTTAAGAGGTACTTTAAAGGATTGATTTTGGTGATCAGCTATGTAGTATGTGCAAGCATGTAATGTCTAATTTTTTGGGACACAAACACTATTGCTAGACAAGCTTTTTCAATGCTAGTATAATTGAGCTCATAAGCAACCAAGGTGTGACTGATGTAATAGATAGCTCATTCTTTGCTCATATCATCTTGTTGTGCAAGGAGAGCTCCTAAGGAATTTTTGTAGCAGATATGTAGAGTATCAAAGGTTTCCCTTGGATAGGCAGCATAAGAATAGGAGGTTTTTCTAGGTAATCCTTGATTTGGTCCAAGTTCTTTTGACACTCCTCATTCCATATGCAAGTAGCCCCTTTATGCAAATTCTTGTTGAAGGGTTGAGCCCTATCAGATAATTGATAAATGAACCACCTAATAGATTGGAGATGGCCTTGAAGACCCCTTAATTATTTTATGTTGTGAGGAGGTGGCATCTCCATGATAGCTTGCACCTTTTCTGAATCTACCTCTATTCCTTTTGTCGATATGATATAGCCTAGCAGTTTCCCAAAAGTGACACCAAAATCACATTTCTTAGGGTTCAATCTAAGTTGAAATCATTCCATGCAGTCCAATATCAAACTCAAATCAGATAAATGAGTGCTTCTTTGTTGTGATTTAGTAAGTGTGTCATCAACATAGTCTTCCATGTTTTTATGCATCATATCATGGAATATGGTAGTCATAGCTCTGTGATAGGTTGCACCAGCATTCTTAAGACCAAATGGCATGACATTCCAACAAAAGGTACCCCATGCGCATGTGAAATCTATCTTCTCTTGGTCTTCAAGGGCAATTTTGATCTAGTTATATCCGGAGAAGCCATCCATAAGGGAATACATTTCATAGCCCATTGTCATGTCCACTATCATATCGATGTTTGGAAGTGGAAAATCATCCTTAGGGCATGCTTTGTTTAGATCTCTGAAGTTGGTGCATACACGAATGGACTTGTCATGTTTGGAAACAGGAACAATATTGGAAATCCATTCAGCGTAGTCAATAGCTCTTATGAAGTTAGCTTTTAGGAGCTTCTCAAGTTTAGCCTTAACTAATAATGCCACATGAGGATGCATCTTTCTAAGTTTATGTTTGATAGTTTTTACCCCTAGAGCAATAGAGAGGTGATGCATAATAAGCTCAGTGTCCAAACCAGGCATGTCCAAATATGTCCATGCAAAGTTGATCTTTTTCTCCTGAAAAAATGTGGTAAATTATTTTTTCTCCTCTACCGAGAGGGACTGAGCTACATGGATTATCTTAGGAGACTCCTCTGTCCCTAAGTTGACTGGCTGTGTAGGTTCCATCAGAACTAAAGATCTTTCCTGAAAGTAGTTGGGAAGACTACCAAGTACCTCATCCTCGGGTACCTCAGAGAGGTTTTCACCCTTAGATATGTCTTTATTTTTACTATTTTGGGGTTCAAACATTGCCACAATGTGGTTTTCGCCATCTGACGATTCCTTTTTTCTTTTGATTTTATGACTGAGGTACTTGATATCTGATTCTGTCATATTTGTTGCTGGTCTGCTAGTGGAAGAGGTGACAGGTTCAATGGCATTGAGGTAACAAGTGATCTCATAATCATTTTGGAAGGAAGGCAATGTAGGTCTTTGATCCTGGGTGGACTAATCTATGAGATCTGAGTGCATGAGAGGAAGAGAAGTGACAGGTTCTAGGTTATTGATGTGATAGGTAGCGTCTCTGGTGACGAGAGAAGTCGAGCCTATAGAGTAGGCTCCAAAAGTATCAAGATCTAGATTTGGCATAGAAGGACCAGCATGGTTCACTAAAGCAATACGTGGATCAAAATTTTTAGACCCTACGTGAGACTCATCAACTACGTCAGGTTGGGCACTATAAGTATGAATCACATCAACTTCCATATCCACTGTGGAAGATCCTTCTAAGAGAGTGTCCCATTCATACTCATTCAAATCTATTGTTGAACTTCTACTAGGATGTTTGCACCAAGAAGAATTAGGATGCTTAGAAGTAGAGGCACCCATGCCATTATTTGTGAGATTTGCTCTTTCTAGTAACCGCGCAATATTTCTACATTGTCGATCTATGAGGTCAAATTCATTAGGTACATCATCTCTAGACGTAGAGAATCCAGTTGTGTCATCATTAGGCATGCATTCTTCTCCCCAAAGGAGTGAAGTAGAAGGGAGACCATCTCCCATTTGGGCCATAGTGTATAGTGGTGATTCATCCATATCTGTATATGAGTCACTAATCATGGGAGCATTTTTGGAACATTCAGGGGGGTCATCTTCGGCACTGTATCCTAGACCCATGGTATCCTTAGAGTGTTGACCATCGGTATGACTCAAAGGCTCAACTAAAGCATGTCCATTATTGCTTAGAGGTCCTTGACCTTGATATCCCATTTGCTACAAAAATGTGTAGCCTTTACCATAGCGTCTAGGGGAGATTGGAGTAGCAACTGTCGTACTATCTTCTTCTACTTTATAGATCTAATCTCTAATAGCTTGTTCTTCTTTTTCTGCCTCTAAGGGTACAGAGGAGTGAACAAAGGTACCAAAAATCATCATGGTGGAAGCAGAAGGCTGCACCTTGTCTGAAGGTCTACCATATGACTTAGGAGAGATAGGCATAGTAGCAATAGAATCCAATGTGTATTCTCCCATACCAATAATCATCATTTTTAATTTTTTCTCAACAGCAATAAGGGATGCACTAGGATCATGGGAAGGTTTATTATGTGGGACAAACATTTCAGTGGCAGTGAGAGTATTTATAGCAATAGCATTATCCCCAAGAATCACAATTTCAGCTCTATTGTACGAGAATTTGACAATTGATGGTAGGTAGAAGGAACAGCTTTCATGTCATGAATCTAAGGATGACCTAGAAGAATGTTGTATATGAGTGGGATGTCTAATACTTGAAACACAATATCTTTCACAACTGGACCCACTCGGACAGGCAACACAATAAGACCCTTTGAAGACCTTTCCACTTCATCATATGCTTTGATAGTGATCTTTTGCCTAGGATCTACAGCAAATTCAGACAATCCCAACTGTTGCACAACATGAAAAGAAACAATATTCAACCCCACACCATTGTCTATCAGGACTCGGTGGACTCGAGTATGGTAGATTTGGACCTCGATATGTAAAGCAAGATTATGTGGGTGACTAAGGGATGTGTCATTTTCTACAAAAAATGAGAGATAGTGAGGAGATGAGATATGATTGACCATAGCTTGGAACCTATCTGGATCAATGTTATTAGGGACATTCACTGTGCATAGAGCCTTTTCAAGGATCTCTTTGTGCAAAGGGGATAGCTCAAGAAACTCAAAAATGGATATTTGGATCGGTGTTCGTTGCAACTGGTAAACAAGATCATAGCTAGATATGGCTAAAGGAGCCACTTGTTTAGAAGATGAGGCTTGTTTGAGATCATGAGCAGTTTGAAGGATGATTTTGGCTTTCCCCCTAGTAATAACATTCAGTGTCTCACTTCGGGAAGATAAACCATCAAGTGTTTGCAAGACCAACTTAGGCGTATCATGATTGGCGTCACGATTACCTTGAGATCTCATCATGAAAACACTCTCAATGGTCTCTAACATGTTGATCACATGCTCATCGTTAGTATATGTATAATTGATCTTGGCATCATGATTTTTCTTGTTTGCTTAAGAGGACTCCCCTTTTTCATACTCAGGTAGAGGGGTTTTGAAGGCCTTGTGATTAGAATTCTTAACCAAGCCGTCTGTGAGCACTACGCCTCTGTCAATAAGATCTTGAATAGCATCTTTGAGCTTGAAAAAATCATTCGTGTTGTGTCCCTTATTTCTATGGTAATTGCAGAAATAATCCTCTCTCCACCAATCAGGCTTAACTGGTGGATTGAAGGGATGAGAATTGTTAGGAAGCATAAGATACTTATTGGAAACCAAGGTCTTGAGAATAATGTCATAAGGTTCATCCAACTTGGTGTAGACTCATCGTTGATATGACTTCTTGGGTTTGTCTACATATTGAGGTTTAGGTGCATTTTGAGTGTTGGTAGCCTCTTGTTATTTAGCTGTGTAGATAGCATTGGAGAGGTGGAAAGTGGGCTCTTTAGCTTTAGGAACATCCACAACCCCATCATTGACAACATATTTTTTTTGTTCCAGGGTTTGTATTTGTCCTTTCCATTACCTCTGGTATCTTTTTTGATGACAATATCCCCTTTCCTTATGGCAACATCCTCAATATGGTATGCACTTTCAACCATGTTGTTGAAAGAGGAAAATAGTTGTTTCCTTAGATCATAATATAATTTAGGTACAAGAGTGTTGACAAAGATGTTGATCTTTTCCCTCTCGGGTAGTTGATGAGGATATCTAGAGTATAACGACCTCCAACGTTGCAAGTAGGTAGCAAATGATTCACCTTGATTTTGCCTGAGAGCACTTAGATCTATCATGGTAATAGGTTGTTGAATGTTGTACAAATAATGTTGAATGAAACACTGAGCCAACTCATCAAAGGTCTTGAGAGGGGGTGTCAATTTTGTGAACCATTCCAGAGCTTGTCCTCTTAAACTCCTAGGGAAAAACCATAGTAGAAATGTGTCCTCTTGAAGGAAGTCCATGCTAAGAGCATAAAAATGATGCACATGGTCATGGGGATCACCATTTCCATCATACTTATCATATTTGGGACCTCAATATCCTTAGGAAATGGGACCATGTATAGACTCCTATCAAAGGGAAGAGCACAAATAGATTCTACAAAAGAGACCTTTGGAGGCTCCCTTTCTATTGTAAGTTGAGCAAGACATTGGTTCGTCCATTGCAGTTCATCTCTAAGGATTTCATACTCGGTTGGCACTCTTTCTTGAATGATTTGGTAGACATCATAACCAGGAGGGAGCTTGTATCCTCTAGAAGTCATGTATTGAAAGTATTGATCTCCATTATGCTCTAAAAGTTTATGCATCAATTTTTGGGAAGCCTCATCTTGTTCAAACCTCATAAGTTCTTCACTAGAGACATCATCATTGGCCTCTTCCTCATGATGAGAGGGAGGAGGTCTAGGAGGTGAAGAAGGTATGGCAAAAGTTCTTCTTGAAGGAGACCTTGGTGGCGTATTGTTACCATGATTTCCACTAGTATCAAAAAAAGATCTATTTTCATAACCACTAGTCTTGGCTTGATCGTGAGACATTCCTCTTGAAGCCATGCACCTAGCAGCATCCATTGTGCTTTTATTATGCTCTTTATCTAAGAGTGCTTAGTTGTCTCTATGCTCAAAGTGTTCTTGCAAATGGTGATATTTCTCTTGTTCCATTATGGTAAGTAAGACACTATCCGTGCTTTTGGGGGCCTTGAATGCAGAAAAGAGGAAGCCTCCTTTATACCATGGGGTGACCTTGGAATCCTTAGATTTTTTTGGGCTAGAACTGTCATTACTAACTGGTGTTCATGAGCATCTTGTAGGAGAGGGTAACTACATATAGTTGAATGTAGGGTGACTCCCTTGCTCAAACTGCAATTGAGTTGTAACCAACATGAAAAGAAATGTTGTTTGACTAATAGAATGAGGCAAAGTTTCTTAGATTTTGAGATAAGAAAAGCCAATAAAGATCACTTGTCAAAATAGAACAATAGAGATGGCTTGTCAAAGGTACTCAAGAATTTACAGCAGTCAATTGACTCAAGCCAAGATATGAGCAAGAAGCTCGATTAGCAAATAGCTAGGGAGGTAACCATAGTGTGACAAGTGATCGAAAGTAGCATTTGATAGGCTCAAACCCCATAGTTTTAACTCATCTTTCTCAGTCTAGAACAAACTTAAACATGTAAATAACAGGCTAGATTTAGGTAAGAATAGGAAAGGACACTTCTGTGACAAACTAAGATTCAAATTGGACAGCTCCAGATTGCAGACAACAGTGAGACAGCAAAATGATTATGTGTGATAGTTCGCAGGATAGCTGGACAATACAATTTGTCCAAATAATATTTTGCACACAGCAGTGTGATAGTAACCAAGTAGTTGATGTGATAGAATGTATGACATTCATGCGATACAAGGTCAGCAGCAAAGTATCACGCTATAATACTCTGGCAGGTGGTGTGATAATTGTTCAGTATTGCACGATGTTTGACCAGTGAATGTGTAAAACCCAATTTTGAAGGTAATTTGCTCAAAGTTGTAGTTTGATAAGTTCAATTTCTTAGTTTGGAATGTAGTAACAACAAAAAATAGACATGTTTTCAAACAGTGAGGGATCAAACGTGTCATAAAACACTTGAACAAGGGCAAAAGCAACCTTGCCAAGACATGCACTTGGGATATCAAAACAAAAAGTCCTATGAACACTACTGTGATGTTTGATGTTCAAGAATGTTTACATGGGTAGATCAAAGTGAAGACAATTCAAGCACTTCTAACCTAGAAAGACAAAGGCTCAATACTCAACAACTTAGCCCACACTTGATGTCCCATTGCCTTACACAAATTGGTTTCCCACAATAGATATTGGCTTTGTCATGGAAGTGCCAATGACACAACCAAAGGAACACAGATGGTGAGTGTAAAATCTTGCGGTGACCCGGTTAGTCCACTAGGATCGATCCTTGCACCAAGATGTTGAGCAGAAAAATCGGGTAGCTTCTATCTAAGGTTTGTAATAAGGGCTTCCATTCACAATACCCCTCTTGCTCCCCAAAGGGACTCCTTACCTTGTGGCAAGTAACAGACCTCGTGGCCACAAGAGTACCTTAGGCATTCTTGCTTAGCATTTTTCTCGTGGTCACAATCCCACAAGTACTCATACTAAGTGAAGACAAGTATTATGTCTACCAAGGTTTTGTGTCCTTGATAGCCTTAAGTTTATAGTGGGTTGGAATAGTCGAGTATTAGCTTGTCCCCACTTGGGTCTTTCCTCTTGATTGCTCAAGAGTAGGCCCTCTAAAGGATTCTAGACTAAACAAGAAGCGGATCAACCTTTGAAAGTCAGGATTTCTGGTTCACCACAAGGGTGAAGAGCATACTCTCCTATCTCAAAATCCTTTCCCAAACACACCAAGAAATGTTCAATTAACCCTCTTGCTTTCAAAATCTAGAGGTGGGTCAAGATTTCTGGTTCACCACAAGGATGAAGAGCATACTCTCCTACCACCAAAAGACTCTAATGACAAGATATTAAGTGCCTAAGAAAATGAACTAGTATAATGCCGCACTTAAAAATGAAAGGAAAGAACAAGCACTTTTGGTTTTTATGCTTTGGGAAGCCATGCAAGAAAGATTAGTAGCCCTTGTGCATTTGAAGCTTTGACATGCATTCTTTTAGAAAACTATGCAAGCAATTAGGGCACACCTACAAGCACAACTCGTTAGGCCCACAAATGTTAGTACAGCAAAACCAGGTATAATCTACAAATAAATCTTTATCCTAACATAGCAAATCAAAGACCAGAAAGTAAAAAATCTGAAAATAGCAAGCAAAACTAGCAAATCTAGAAATTTAGGTCTCTGCTGTCAAAATTCTGCATGAGACAGTACACAGGGCTACATGAGAAAGTACATAGTGTTGCGTGAGAAAGTACCATTCCACATGAGAAAGTACATAGGACCACATGAGAAAGTACACAGGCCCATGGGAGAAAATGTCTTTATCGCGTGTAGAAATGCTAATACCAGCACAACTTCATGCAATATAGCGAGAAACTTTGTGTGAGACTTTGTAATAGTGATGAACAGGAGTACGGACAGCACACAAAAATTGTCAAAAAAAAAAAAGTAAAATAAAATGAGGCTAGAAATGGAATTCTCTGCCCCACAGTGGGCGCCAAAAATGTACACTCAAAATGTGCACTTCTCTAAGCCATTGATTCCAAGGACATCCATGGATTGGAAACCTTGAAAAGTGACCTAGAGCTCCCTAGGCATGGAGTGCAAGGGTGTTTAGAGGGCTCTCAGCTAGAGCTATTAAGCATGCAACCTTGCTAGTAAACCATGCAATGGGAGATTCAAAGAGACAAGGGCAAGAATGCCAATATCTTCAAGAATCACAATGAAAATGCAATGCAAGCTATGATAGAATGAGAATGCAACTAAACTATAGAAATGAGTGTGTTACAAGCCATTACTAATTAAACTATGTGAACTAAGCTAAAAAATGAAAGGAAACTAAGCTAAGACTGCTATGAAAACTAAGCTACAATGCAAATATGAAGACTAAAATGCCACAAATTCTTCAAAAGCTCCAATGGCACCAAGAAAACCTGCAGCACAACATTAGCATCAAGAGTGGGGATCCTAGAATGAGAAGAGAACTCTCCTTTTTAAAGATAAATGGACTATGGAGATTAAGAGGCAAAAGATTTGATCAAGGGTGGAGTTTGAAAGTGGGAGCAATCCTTGTGCACAAGTCTCCTCCAATGAGAAAGAAGTGTTGACTTTTGTGCCCCATGTGAGACAAAAAAGCCTTTTCTTCTTATTTATAAAATAGGAATAATGATTTATTTGTGCAACTTAGGATAAAAGGTAACTAGGGGCTTTTTATTTAATAAAAGGGGAAGGAATTCCTTTTAATTAAATAAAGACTTAGGATAAAATGGTTAATCCATAGAATATAATCGAATAAATGATAAAATTAGGACTTGATCAAGAATAAGAAATTGATAAATTTAACAAATAATGCTAGAAAGGGGCTAATAGTCTAGATGACCATTTTTGGGTGATTACAATGTGCATGTTAGATGCCAAATTTTGTATATAAAAGGTGCAATGGGCTTGATTTACAAATATTTGAAATACATGTATTCAATCCTCTCAATCTCTACCTTAGAAGAATATGGCATTTACTTTTGAACTTTATCTTTTAGTTTGTATGTTCAATAATAAATAAGTGTGAAATCTATTTAAAATTTTATTACTTAAATATTAATTACCATTACAAACATGTTCAGACATATCTTACAAAAAACTATTCTTTAAATGCCATAACATGGATGTGATTGCAATGTTGCTCAATTAAAATGAGCAACATTGGCTATCTTTCAATCGATTCATTGTGAGATCAAATCATCTACTCCATTAGCTTTGGTTGTTCAAGTAAACTCTAGTGACAACCTCATTTCACCCACGGAGTCCCTCGAATGTTCATGAGCACACCGGACCAGAGTGTCCCTGAGGGTCACTAAGCAACATTGGGTAGCGATCTTTCTTGGGCCATATCTCGGAGCTCATACGAGGTATTGATGAATCATCAGGTGCTACAAGACCATGTTATGGAGGCCTACAATTACCCATCTCATTTTTGGGAGATTCCCTTTCATTTTAATTTGGCCTCCCTATCTTGATTTATATCAAAAGATGCAATGTTGCTCAATTAAAATGACCAAATTTGGCTATATTTCAATCTGTTTGCCATGAGATCAAATTTTTTGCTCCATTAGCTCTAGTTGGTTAGGTAAATGCTAGTGACAACCATATTTCTCCCATGAAGTCCCTCGAACATTCGCGAGCACATCAAACCAGTGTCCCTAAGGGTCACTAAGCAACATTGGGCAATGATATTTCTTGGGGCATATCTCAGAGATCGTGCAAGGTATCGACGAATCATCAGGTGCTAAAGGACCATGTTATGGAGACCTACAATTACCCATCTCAATTTTGGGAGATTCTTCTTTTTTTAATTTGGAATACCTATCTTGGTTTATATCAAAAGATGCAATGGTACTCAATTGAAATGAGAAACATTGTCTATCTTTCAATCCATTCACCATAAGATTGAGTCATCTACTCCATTAGCTCTAGTTGGCTAAGAAAATTCCAGTGACAACCATGTTTCATCCACTGAGTCCCTTGAACATTCATGAGCACACCGGACTAGAGTGTCCCTAAGGGTCACTAAGCAACATTAGGAAGTGATATTTCTTGGGGCATATCTTGGAGCTCATGCGAGGTATCGATGAATTGTTAGGTGATAAAAGACTATATTATGGAGGCCTAAAATTACCCATCTCAGTGTTGGGATATTCTCCTCCATTGTAGTTTGGCATCCCTATCTCAGTTTATGTCAAAAGATGCAATGCTGCTCAATTGAAATGAGAAACATTGGATATCTTTTAATTCATTTGTTGAGAGATCGAATCATCTGCTCCATTAGCACTGGTTAGCTAGGTAAAATCTAGTGACAACCCCATTTCTCCAACGGAGTCCCTCAAATGTTTGTGAGCACATCGAACTAGAGTGTCTCTAAGGGTCACTAAGAAACATTGGGTAGCAATCTTTCTTTGGGCATATCTCAGAGTTTGTGAGAGGTATCGATGAACTGTTAGGTTTTACAGGACCATGTTATGGAGGCCTACAATTACCAATCTCAATTTTGGGAGAGTCTCCTTTGTTTTAATTTGGCATCCCTATCTCAGTTTATGTCAAAAGATGCAATGTTGCTCAATTAAATAGGAAACATTGGCTATCTTTCAATTTGTTTAGTGTGAGATTGAATTGTCTACTCCATTAGCTCCGGTTGGCTAGGTAAATGCTAGTGACAACCCCATTTTTCCCACAGAGTCCCTCGAACATTCGTGAGAACACAAAACTAGAGTGTCCCTAAGGGTCACTAAGAAACATTGGGTAATGATCTTTCTTTGGGCATATTTCAGAGCTCATGTGAGGTATCAATGAATTGTTAGGTGCTACAAGACCATTCTATGGAGACCTACAATTACCCATCTCATTTTTGGGAGATTCCCCTTAATTTTCATTTGGAATCCCTATCTCAGTTTATGTCAAAAGAGGCAATGTTGCTTAATTGAAATAAGCAACATTGGCTATCTTTCAATCCATTCACTATGAGATCAAATTGTCTACTTTATTATCTCCATTTGGTTCGGTAAATGCTAGTGACAACCCCATTTCACTGATGGAGTCCCTCAAACATTCACGATCACACTAGACTAGAGTGTCCCTAAGGGTCATGACTAGGCACCATTAGGCAATAATCTTTCTTTGGGCATATCTCAAAGCTCATGTGAGGTATCAATGAATCATTGAGTGATACAAGTTAGTGTTATAGAGGTCTACAATTACCAATCTCAGTTTTGGGAGATTCTCCTTCATTTTAATTTGGCATCCCTATCTCGATTTATGTCAAAAGATGTAATATTTCTCAATTGAAATGAGGAACATTGGCTATCTTGCAATTCGTTCACTGTGAAATTGAATCATCTACTCCATTATCTCTGTCTAGTCAGGTAAATGCCAGTGACAACCTTGTTTCACCCATGGAGTCCCTTGAACATTTACGAGCACACCAGACCAGAGTGTCCCTAAGGGTCACTAAGAAACATTGGGCAACGATCTCTCTTGGGTCATATCTCAGAGCTCGTGTGAGGTATTGATGAATCATCAGGTGCTACAAGACTGTGTTATGGAGGGCTATAATTACCCATCTCAATTTTGGGAGATTCTCCTTTATTTTAATTTTGCATCCCTATCTCGGTTTATGTCAAAAGATGCAATGTTGCTCAATTGAAATGAGAAATAGTGGCTATCTTTCAATCCATTCACCATGTGATTGAATCATCTACTCCATTAGCTCTATTTGGCTAGGTAAATGCTATTGACAACCTCATTTCACCCATAGAGTCCCTCACATGTTCACGAACACACCGAACCAAAGTGTCCCTAAGGGTCAGTAAGCAACATTGGTAAAATCGGGTATTTCACACTTTTCACCAAATTGTTCCAAAATACAATCCACAAATAATGGAAACCACATAAACCACCCAGTAATATACATCTTGCTATGACCCTTATTTTCTCAATTAGGACAATTTGACACAATAGATAAAATCATTACATATTTTCGGTTTCCATGCCTTATTACATCAAATTAAGTCACATATAACTTTGATTATATTATCCATGCCACAAAAACTTTGATAAACATGTTTCAATTCTATTATATTAAATAATGAATTTAAAGATGTTTGATTAAATGCAAAATAATTAAGTTTTGAAGTACAATGATATGCACACAATGAACAAATTGGATCAAATATCAAGTTTCATATATATCAAAATGAACAATAATCGTGTACATATCAAAAAATGGCACAGATTTCAAATCAATAATAGTTACAAAAATGTGGCATGTGTCATGTCAAGGTCGATATATACAATAAAAATATTGAACATATACAAAATTGGTCATTCAATGACCACAACTAGATCTATATATCTCTATCCATATCTATGACTGTGTTGGATCATCAAAATTTAGCCTCTTCAAAGCGGTATGTGGCTCACTGGGTGTCTACACAAGAAAAATTCAAAAGCTAAATCATATATCTTATCTCCAAATAGTATCAAAATAACTAAATACTAGACTGTAATTTGTTGGCAATTGAATTGTTGATTACTCCATCTCTTTCTTTAGCACTTGGGTTGTGTAGTAATGTTGATGGGCTCCTTCATGGGTGAGGACTCCTAACTAAATGAAATGGTAAAAAAATTTCAGGAAGTCATGAAGGGAGTTGTAATAGGTAAAAGATAATTAACAGAAGTTAATAACCCAAAGTTGATGACAAACACTACAAAAGTAAAAATGCATGTACTCATATCTAAATCCATATGTTTAACACACACACACACACACACACACATATATATCAGAGCGTAAGATAGCTCTCCTACACTCTTAGGAGGGATCATTGTTGATGAGGCTGCTATGACCATTTCCTATATGAAAATAATAACATCTATCATATTCATAGAGGAAGGATTTCTAAGAGATTTTGAACAAACAAGAATGAAATTGAAAGTGAATATAAAAATATTATCTCTTCCCATTCTTCAACATCAACAACATCTGGTGCATTCATTAATTTTGTAAAACCTAATTGTTTTTGTATATAGAAAAATTAAGACATGTGCATTCATCAGTAGACATGTACATGTTTAATCATAATACATTTCAACAAATAAACTTAAATTGTGCTAAATTACCTTTTGTACTTTTGATGTCCTTGAGGATTTATTTTTTCATCCCAGTGTCTTCGAGCCAGGTAGGGTAACCTAGCAAAAAAAAAATTAACATAAGAGAAATAAATATGATAACACATGGGTTTAATTAAAATTATACACAAGAGGTGTGAAAAATATGATACTGCAAAGCTCTCTAGGCCAAAGTCAATCGTAGAAAGCGTCACATCATCAACTTTGGACATCTGAACCCTAGACAAGCCCTATAAAACATCAAATAAATATACATATTTAGAAAATATATCTTGACACCAAGAAATTATTCTATTTTTATGAATATTTAAAAACTATACCTCAAGTGTCGAAGTTACTCGTGCATGTCTAGTTGAATGAGCACTTTGTGGTGTGCTCATAGTACCACCTACTGCACCTTGAAATGTATATTATTCATATATTAATTAAATTTGTTCTCTAAATAGAAATATATTAAATTTTATAATATTTAGGTGATTAAATTAATAACATGTCAAAACATAAATAAACATACATGTGTTTGTCTTGTAGAAAACACCATCGTCAATAGGTTCTTTGTGAGGGCCACATCCTCAACAATGATTTTTTGGCATCTACTCCCACAATGTGTACATGAATGGAATGTCAAACCATCCTCATTCACATCGGTATCTACCTTGGTACATATACTCTGACAGTTGGGGCACATATGCTCAATAGGCTGGGTTGAGCCAAATGGAGCATCTGATGATGATGGAGGTGGTGTAGGTGTTGATCCACCCTCTTCATCAACTAACTATGTGTCATGCTCAATAATGGCATCATTCAATTATGTAGCTTCCTAAAGGGTTTGTAGATACATAGACTCCTTCGCTACTATTGGTACCACAACATGAACTATGGATTTTTTAGCTAGACGCCTCCTACACTGCGACTCTACTACCCTATGGGCCCCAACTCTATCTTGCATAGAGCCTCTCCCTCTACCCTTGAACTATCAGATATCAAATTAATTAGGCTTCTCGTTGAGGATAAAATCATAATATAGCTTTCTCAAAAAATATAAAGGCACCTCCCAATTATTACAGGATGCTTGGTCAAAGACCATATACTACCTATCCCAAAATGCAACTCTCATCCTATTATGATCACACCAATGTATGGGAAATCGATTCCTAGTTACTTCTAGGGAGTTAGTACTAATAGGATCAGTGAAAAGAGCACATATGTCTTCTTTAAGTGTCATCTTTTTTTTCACTTGATCATATGACAACCCACTGACATAAAATGCATGATATCTATCCCTCCATGAACCCCATGTTGTAACCTCCTTAGACATCTCATTCACACTATTGGCCATTCTTTCTAAGGAAGTGGCGAGGGGTGAGTGGTGCTCAAAACTAGAGGACCTCAACCTATTAACCAAATGGATATTTGGGCACTGTTTTGTTGAAGCCGATTGATAAGGTCCTATTGTGTGGCATCAACATGACCTATTGGAGGACGTAGAGGGTTTGGATTTGGGTCTGGTAGTGGATTCGGATTTTGTTGAGGGTTTTCTTATTGTAGGGATACACTTTGAGGGTTCTCTAGTTGCTCATTTCCAACATTATCAATATTTTCATGTGTTTGAAGAGGTTTAAATGCTATCTCTTTCATGGTCGGGGATTGTTTTCTGAATTTAACATCAAAATAATTTAAAAAAACTTAAATCAATTGAACAAACCCTACTAAATTGAAATTGAAACAAAAAAAATTAAAAAAAATTCTTACATGTTTGACGGCATGGCATGCTTGCAAAATGATCAATATAGCAGTAAAATCCAATAACAATAAGAACCCACTCGGGTTTTGGCATTTTTTCTTCCTCCTCTCTCCTTCAAACTCAGTTTTGGCGTGAAGAAAAATAATCAAATGCGGATTTTTAAAAAAACTTTATGACAGTCAAAATGCATACGCTTTTTGAAGAACTTAAGTTTTTTTAATTATTTTTTGTGGCTTGGCAAAGGCTCAGGTTTGCCAAACCTACTTTTTTCAAATTTTGAATAACCCGAGCAGGTTATGAAAAGTTTTGGTTTTTTTTAGGAGGTGACCACTTTTTTGCACACCATCTTGGTGTAGTTACCCAATTATCATAGTTTAATTATCTAGAGTTATTATTGCATTGTAAGAATCTATTTCTACAAGCATCACATGGATTTGTAAGAGTGTTGTACAAATTCATTTTAAGTTGAATTATCTCACATGGGTTGTATAGATCATCACTCTTTTGTGATGCTTTTATATTGATGTTGTAATAAAGAGAAGATCTTCTTGTAATCAGATTTTGTGTTGGAACCTTTCTCTTATGGAGGTTCCTCCTTAGAAAATTTGAAGATAAATATTTTAAATTCATAACTACAAGCATATTTGTAGTTATTTTCCAAGTAATATTCTTATATTTGATACTTATTTTGTATAGGTAAAATTCTATCACCTTCAATGGTAATAGTTCCTAGTTGTGATTTTTAAATAGTAATGAGAAAGGCTATACATTCTTGTTCAAGAATGTGGGAGGCATTGAGCTTAGAAGAGAAAGTAATATGTGATTTGTGGTGATCAACCAACTAGATATAGATGATTGGGTAAAAGCACAAAGTTGTGTCACGTTTCAGGACAACTTATCAGCACAGCTAAATTTGAGTATTTCTAACTAAAATTATTTTTTGTCAAACATATGGTCTAGCTAGATTCATTCTAGATAAGTTAGATAAGTGCTTCAACTTTTCCAATTGAAAATATCTATTAAATGCATATTTTATACCAATTACTAAAGAAATAAAATTATTTTAGAAAAGTGATGTTTCAATAATTTCTACTCGTTTTAATGATATTTTCTTACAAATATAAAAATACCCTTTTTTAGAGCACAGAGTCAAGATTATCATCATATAATTTTTATAGTATTTTAATTAGATCTAATATATTATAATTTTAAAATACTGCAAGTAAGTATTTTAATATTCGAGAACAAGCTGCTTCAAAAATAGAAAACAATAGTAAAGCTTATCAAAAAAATTAAAATTTTATATTTAACACTAGAGGAGAGATTTCTCTTCAAGAATGTGTAATTTTTTTTCTGAATGGTGTATATTTGATAGGACAAATTTGGTGGGAGATGAAAACTGTCGATTTCAGGTATGTTCAACTTTGATTAGTTATAACGTAGAAAATATACTTTAAAAACTAATTTTTCTTCTTTTTTGCACTAGCTGTACATTTCATCTATAACATATTTTGAAATCAAAGGAAAAAAAGATCATTTGCATATACATTTTTGGTGGGATCAAGACCTTCATTTTTCAACATTTTTTTGCAAGTAAAAAATGGACTTCAAAAATTAAAAAACTATGTGAATTATTGTTCAATTTTTTTAAAAAAAAATATAGGCATAAACTTCATCCACTTTTACACATTTCATTAGTTTACATCATCTCCAAATTTTAAACTTAAATGCCATTTTTATGTCGTTAAAGTTAAAAATTTGTGTATTGTTGAGCTTTTCCTTTATAAAAGTGTGACACAACTTTGTACTTTTACCCGATTATTATAATATTTTAAAGAGAGTGTCATAAAGGTCAAGTTGTACTAAGTGACTATCAGAGCAATTAGTTATAAGATTTCATGAGAGATGAATGTGGTCTATTCTACTAAGTTTGTGGAGGGAGTTAGCTTTATAGTTTTTCTAGGTAAAAAAGGATGACTTTTCATTTATTATAGATTGGATCAAAGACACCTAAGTAGTTGGGACATAAGATTCAAAATTCAAATTTAGTACGAGTCACTCTAGTGTTAAATTTCTAGTTTCAATCACAATGATGTGCCACCATGTTGAACTCACCCTCAACAACCTACTCTACTATATGAAGGTTAACTCTCATCAATTCCCAAAATAATGTCAATTCAGTAAGCTAGTGAAGATCATATATAGAATAAAACCCAAGTAATCAACTATGGATAAAGAATAAATGTCATATGTTGATGAACCCATGATGTAGTGACCGAATCACAACATTGTTATGGTTGTCACCATGAATCAAATCTTTGTTGGGCTATTGAGCTAAGAAATTATGTTCTTATATTAAACTACTGAGCTCGCTTGTAAATATGAACATGGTGATAATGTCTTAGGGATCTATTAGTCATCTCAATGATAAAACCACCAGAAAGAGATCTCTTGTAAATGGTCTAATTGAACTCAAACTGAATTAAAAACTTAAAATTTACTAAATAAGAAGGAAAAAAAGCGCACCAATAAACTCAAAGAATTAAGAGAAGACTTAGAAATGTAGATAATTAGAATGGATAAAAGTGAACTCCTTTTATACAGAAATGACTATCTAACCTCTATAATGCACTAATCAATAAATTATCCTCGTACACCATAACTTATACATCAATGCATTCCAAATACTAAAAAGTCTATCTCCTTTTATAATGTTACAATGACTCTCCAATACTTAAGAATGTTTAATAACCTACGACTCTCCATCACTTATAGGATGTTTAATTGCCCTTGCCCTCATCTTAATTCATCTTTTGTCATTCTCCCCATGGCCCCCTCCACCCAAACTCTTAGAAAGAGACTTCTACAAAGACAAAGCCACAAGAATGAAGATCACGAGTTAGAGGACATGAGAGGGATGTAGTGGTATTAGCTTTCCCGAGCATGACGAGCATTTCTGTTCCCAACTTTTGGGTCCACTTATTTCCTAGGGAAGCGACAAAAGTGACGTATCTGGCATCCACAGGAAACGGGTGTCTCTCCGACACAACATAGAGAGGAATCTCTATACTCCGTAGCTTAAGCAAATGTGGGCTTCTCATGATCACAGATCAATTAGTATTACCTGACCCTTCCCTAGGTGTACAAACGGTTGAGAAACAACCTTAAAAAACCTGTATATGATACATCCATCCATCCTTGACAACAACCAATCTGCATCATAATTAAACAATACTAAATACCGACTTGAATTTACTTGGCAACATGTGAAGAACCGCAACTTTATTAATGATAATCGGCACACCCAATACTTCAAAAAAATCCAAGTAATGTGGTGTAGCAGTTGAGCTGAGCTGTTTATTTGGGTTTTACCTTGGCCTCTGCTGTTGTCAGAGGCGAGCACTTCGAAAAAGACACACATTGCACAGACTACCATCTTCCTTTCCTTCGTCTCCGTAGGGTGGGAGAAAAAAAGAATTCCAGTCCTCAAGCAGGTATGTAGTAAAGCAGGAGGTGGATCTGCATTTGGGTGTGCATTAGCCAGGGTTTTTATCTGGTCATGTATGCAATTGGGAAATTAGCCCTCTGGTTTAAGGGCACCTGATTTGCATTTTAGGGTGGCTGAGAAGGAGGAGAATGTGCTAAGTGGGTCATGTATGAAATTGGGAAATTGGTCCTCTGGTTTTAGGGCACCTGATTTTCATTGTAGGGTGGCTGAGAAGGAGGAGAATGTGCCAAGTGGGTCATGTATGAAATTGGGAAATTGGTCCTCTGGTTTTAGGGCACCTGATTTGCATTGCAGGGTGGCTGAGAAGGAGAAGAATGTGCTAAGTGGATCTTGTATGAAATTTGGAAATTAGCCTTCTGGTTTTCGGGCGCCTGATTTTCATTGCAGGGTAGCTGAGGAGGAGGAGAATGTGGTAAGTGGGTCATGTATGAAATTGGGAAATTGGTCCTCTGGCTTTAGGGCGCCTGATTTTCATTGCAGGGTAGCTGAGGAGGAGGAAAATGTGGTAAGTGGGTCATGTATGAAATTGGGAAATTGGTCCTCTGGTTTTAGGGCACTAGATTTTCATTGCAGAGGTGGCTGAGGAGGAGGAGAATGAGTAAAGTGGGTCATGTATGAAATTGGGAATTTAGTCTTCTGGTTCTAGGTCACCTGATTCTGATTGCAAGGTAGCCGAGGAGGAGGAGAATGTGTAAAGTGGGTCATGTATGAAATTGGGAAATTAGTCTTTTGGTTTTAGGTTACCTGATTTTGATTGCAAGGTAGCTGAGGAGGAGGAGAATGTGCTACGTGGGTCAAGTGTGCAAGCTATGCTCATTTCTCCTTGTGATTGCAGTGGTGGGTGTTGTAATCTTTGGGTTTGTGTGGCTGGGTCACCATGAGCATCACCACTCTCACAGTCCCTCCATGCCTTCAGCTGGGGATACCATGCCCTTGCCAGGAACAGGGACAGGAACAGGGACAGGGATAGGGGCAGGGGCAGGGGCAGGCCCCCCACCTCTGAGTAGCACAAGGCCCTTCATTGCAGCATATTCACCAGTTCACAGATAGCTGTGAAACTCTAGGTTACTTTTGGTACTTGTTTTTCTCTGCATTTCTGAGATTTGATAATGCCCAGTTGACTTCATATTTATTTGTTACAGTGAGGTTGAGATCATATGGTTTCAGTTTTCATGGCTGCTTGCTTGCTGCCCTAGTTTAGGATCAATTATTTGGTGCAAATCTGGACATGATAATGTAAATGCAATCTTCTCTGTTGTAAAATTGATAATTACTCCCTGTACGAGTGCTGGATTAGGTTGTTTATCATACTGTTGGCAATGTCATGGGCTGCCATTGAGGAAACTTTGTGTGGAGTAAATTTTCTTCTTTTTTCTTTTATGGGTTTGTGATTAAACGTGGTCTATTGCAGTGTTCGTGGGTGCCAAATCGTTGTCTCTGAAAACACTAACCATCTTCATTTGGTATGTGACAGTCAAATTAATTTGGGAGAATGAAATCCTGAAAGGAGAGAGTTGAAATAGCAAGAGTAGTGGGCATCATGGACTGTGAAATGTGTCTTTTTCTGATTTTGCCCACTAATAAATCCGGCCATTGATGGTGATCATTCATTTCGCTCACTAATAAATCCGGCCATTGATGGTCTACTACTCTTTTTCTGATTTTGCAGATTATCACGACCTCTAATAAACAGATTATGCCGGCCATTGATGGTGATACAGATTGTCAACTGTGTCTTTTCTGATTGTGCCCTAATCCAAATTAGGGTTGTGATTGTGCATTGCTAATTTATCTTTTTCCTGGTAGGGTTGCAAAAGATAGGGGCCACAATAAAGTAAAAAGAAAATGCGAGGCAATTTGTCTGATATGACTAGCGACAAATAATCTTTATAACTCCATGGATGACATCTTAGCGCACAAACCATCATAGCACATGGTCCCTTGCATGAAGGAGTATGAATGCCCTGGTCCCTTGCATGAAGGAGAGTATGAATGCCCTGGCCCCAAGCATCTTACAAACAAACTAAAAATTCCCGAAAACTCTTCTAATGGTTGAGCAAATTTGGATTAGAAAAAAAACATTTTGCTAGTGTTTCTAAATAGATTGCCATTTATGATTGAATAAACAAGTTTAATGGCGAAAAATCTATTATTGATGTATCTTTATTTTCGGTATTGTTTTTCATCTACAATGATGTCTTAAAACACTTATATGATTAGAGGTGAAGCATTTTTGTGGGTATTTGGGCTGCTTATTAGATATATTTATGTTTATTTTTAAAAATTTGTATACAATCCAAGTCCAATTTGCTTATCTATTTGAACTTAGCCATCATTCCAACCCTAATCTATAATCTAATCCTCTTAGAGACAAATGTAATTTGATTGTTGAACCCAAGTTATATTATTGTACAAGGTCATCATAACAACTATTACTAGACCATCTCACAATTTGTTATTAGGTAACATCTCATAGTTTGTTATTAGATTGGCTTTGTAGATTGGCTTTTGGGCAAATCTTTGCAAATTGGTGAATTGGTGGTATGTATGTGTATAAAAATACATTCATTTGGATGCATTTCAATAATCACTTGATCAACTCAAATCAACCAAGGATTATTGAATATTAACATTGGAATATAAACTCAAATCAACCAAGGATTCTAGCATATCTTACTACACTTCTCTTAACTTATGTAAATCATAACAATTCAAGAATTCATGTGCATGTTTGGAGCTTCTTGTTATTTGAGAACAATGTTTCAAATAAATGGGTTGATGTGTTCCCTTAAATTGTCATCAATGCTTCAAAACTTGTAATTAGATGGCCTCATACTATCCTTGCTTAAAAAACATGGCCACATTTGTGGCTTTATGGTGGTGAAATGTACTTCACCATCATTATAATATTGATGACTCCTTTTGGACCTCATCTCCTTTTAGACCTCATGAATTGTTGCCTCACTTTTTCATTGATCATCATCAACTTCCTATGTGTGCTCATGTTGAGCCAAGTTTCGATGCCTCAAAAGCTTTTTTTATCTTGAATTTGGTTTCTCTCACTTTGTAAACCTCTAATGCATCTTCTATGCCAATGTAAAGAGCTCCCCAACCATATAATCAATTTGTGATATTGTTATTAGGATTCAACCGTGTAGTTTTCAAGTCAAATTCATTAACCCATGTTTCATGAGTAGTTCTCACAAGAACCCATCTCTCATGAGAATGAATGGAACACTTAACACTCATTGCATCTAGGTGAAGCTCACATGGGTGAAACACTACGCCTTCTTGGAGGTCACCCTTCCCAATATTGCTCCATCTCAAGTGCTTAACCATGGAGTTTCTTACAAGGTTAAGCCCACTTAGCTTGCTACTCCATTTGCAAAACCTTCAGCAAGTGTTGTGTCTTATGAACCATTCATTATAGAGCCCCTTTAGCTCATCAATTGATAAGTATGAGATATTTTCCACAACAAGTCAAATTCTAATATTGCTATTAGGATTCAATTGTGTATTTTTTGAGTCAAATTCATTGACTCATGTTTCATGAGTAGTGGTTCATAAGAACCCATCTCTCATGAGAATGAATGTAACACTTAACACTCATTGCATCTAGGTGAAGTGCACAAGAGTGAAGCTCTAGGCCTTCTCAGAAGGTCACTCATCCTAGTATTGCTCCAGCTCAAGTGTACTTAACCGTGGAGTTTCCTCCAAGGTTAAGAAAACTTAGTTTGTTGCCTCATTTGCAAAACCTTCAACAAGTGTTGTGCCTTATGAAGCATACATTATGGAGCTCCTTTTTCTCATCAATTAATGAGTACAAGGCATTTTCCACATCAAGTCAAATTATGATATTGCTACCAGGATTCAACTGTGTAGTTTTCTTGTCAAATTCAAAGACCCATGTTTAATGAGTAGTAGTTCATAAGAACCCATCTCTCATGAGAATGAATGGAACATTGATTGCATCTATAGGTGATGTTCACAAGGGTGAAGCATTAGACCTTCTCAAGAGATCACCCATCCTACTAATGCTCCAGCTCAAGAGTCCTTAATCGTGGAGTTTTTTTAAAGGTTAAGCTCATTTATCTTGTTATCTGGTTTGCAAAATCTTCAACAAGAGTTGCGCCTTATGAACCATTGATTATAGAGTCACTTTAGCTCATCGATTGATAAGTGCTAGGTATTTTTCATAGCAAGTCAAATTGTGATATTGCTATCAAAATTCAACTATGTAGTTTTTGAGTCAAATTCATTGACCCATGTTTCATGAGTAGTGGTTCACAAGAACCCATCTTTCATGAGTAGTGGTTCACAAGAACCCATCTTTCATAAGAATGAATAGAACACTTAATTCTCATTCCATCTAGGTGGTATCCACATGGGTGAAAGCATTGGGCCTTCCTAGGAGGTCACCCATCCCAATATTTCTCTAGTTCAAGTGTTTTTAACCATGAAATTTCCTACAAGGTTAAGACCATTTAGTTTGACTCAAAAATGACACAGTTGAATCTTAATAACAATATCACAATTTGACTCACTATGCAAAATACCTCATGCTTACAATATAATCAATTTCATTCTAGTATGGTGTTAGATTCAATTGTATTTGGTTGTTCTCATTTTGCAACTACGTAATGCACCTTCTATGCCAACATAGACTTCTCCCCACCCATGTAATCAATTAATTTCTATTATATTTTGAGTTACAATTCCATCAAATATTCATGGTGTGGAGGGTAATAATATTTCAAAGACCATTGCATAGAGGAGGAAGAGAGTTATGCAAAAAGATTTTCCGAATCAACACATTTTGTGTCTCCTTGCTTTGAAAGAGTTAAGTGAAATAGATCTACTTCAAGGATAATCTAATTTAATTTGTGTCCTTTGTTATCATGAGTATAATGTAAGGTCGTATTATTGCATCTTCTCATCATATTATTGATTTGTATGCATTGGATTTCTTAGCCCTTGATCTATGATTGTAAAGGGTTTGAGCCCTGTCAAAAATCCACATTTAGTACTAATAATAAAATGTACCCTTAAAATAATAATAAAAAATATAATTTTCTTACATAATTGATGTAGCTTAAGTATCTTCTTTCCACTACCTCTAGCCTCATCAATTGAAGATCACATTATATATTATGTAAGGAAAATAGGGTAGCAAAACAACTTCCTACACTAATCATGTGAGAAGGGTTATGTAAAAACTTTCTCAGATCTTTACAACATATAAAAAAATTAGAAGAAATAAACATAAAAAACATTCATACCACAACACAATGATTTACTAAGAAAATCCTTTTGGGAGAAAAATCTCACAGTCCAAAAGTCAACCAATATATTATTTAGAAATCAATAATAGTTTACAATATACTTGTAGAGTAAGCTTCTCATAGGAATATCACCATCTACAGATTCACAAGTAATTTTAAAAATATCAAATTCTTATATAAAAGCTCTATGTCATGCACCTAATATATATAAGAGATACAATACATGAAACTATCAAGCAATATTACAAAACCATGTGCTAAAAAGTATGTGAAAAGTGGTGTCTATATTATCTCCTTAAAACACACATTAACATGTGTGACTCTCTTTAACACCTCATTTATGTGTCCAACACATTTTTATATTTCTTATTTTAGGAGACCCAGCTTTTGGAGGCCATAACTTTTGAATTGGGTGTTTGATTGACAAATCATTTGAACCACCTAAAAGCTTGTGATGTTCTCTATCAAGTTATAGCCTACTACGTCGGTTATAGACACTTATAGACCATTTAAGAACCTCTAAGGCCTTCAAAACTAACTTGGTAAAAAAAATTTGGCAATTTAAAAATAAAAATTTTGATATCTTCAAATCTGGACATGATCTTGCAATAAAAATTTATCAATATACTTATCAAGCCCATCTGAAGATTTGGAGAAAGTTTAGGAAAATCTATGTTCAAATATAATCTTACTATAATTAGTAATCTTATGTAAATGTAAGGTTGAAACACCATTTGCCTAACATTATCATGCTTGTTAAGCACCATGCAAGAGAAAAGAGTGTATCTTCCCCATAATTTAATTACTAAGGGCCATTAGCACCATAAAATCATAACACCATCTGAAATTCTATGTGCTCATGGTCTTAGCTAATGAATCTGTAATACTAATCAAAGTGCCTACCTTAACCAGCTTCACCCTGCCATCCTCAACCATATCTTTGACAAAATGATACTAAACATCAATATCCTTGCACCTCACATAAAAAGTTAGGCTTTTAGCCAGACATGTTGCACTCTCACTATCACAATGAATTTTCATTGTTCCAAGTGTTTACTCTAATATCGAAACACAGTCTCAAAATCCAAATGTTTCTTTATAGCCATGAGTAGCTTCTATACACTAGCTTCAATAGTTGACAAAGAAACCACAGTGTGTCGCTTAACAATTGATTGCACCAACAAACAAGGTTTAAACACATAAACACTAATGGACCTTATGCTACCAATATCACTTGTCCAATTTGAATCCACATAACCACGAATATGAAGGGAAAGTTTTTCTCCTATCATATTACAAAGACAATAGAAAGAATACTTTGAGGTACCCTTTAAATATCTAAAGATACTTTTAGTTGCATCTCAATGAACTCTACTAGGATTATACATATATCTAGAAAGAACTCCCACTACTAGGCAATGTCTAGTATAGTACAAATTATATAATATATAAAAATTTCAACTGCACTTTGTTAAGGTACTTTTCTCATGTCTTTCATCTTTTATGGTGTAGGACAATATGAAAAAATAAAACTTAAATTTTGCAAAACCCGATCACATTTTGATTGTCATAAACTTTTCTTAAAAACACACATTTGACTATTATTTTTTCACGCTAAAACCGAGTTTGAAGGAAAGAGGAAGAGAAAACACCTAAACTCGAACGGGTTCTTATTGTTATTAGATTTTGTTGTCATATTGATCATTTTTCAAGCATGCCACATTGTCAAATAGGTGAGAATATTTTTTTAATTATTTTTGTTTCAATTTCAATTGAGTAGGGTTTGTTGAAGTGGTGTAATTTTTTTTAATTAATTTGATGTTAGATTTGGAAAACAATCCCCGACCACGAAAGAGACAACAAAGACCTCTTCGAACAAAGGAAAATATTGATAATGTTGGAAATGAGAAACAAGAGAAACCTCAAAAAGAATCCCCACAACAAGAAAACCCTCAACAAAACCCAAATTCACTACCAAACCCAAACCCAAATCCAAACTCTCCACATCCTCCAATAGGTCGCGTTGATGCTACACAAGAGGGCGTTATCAATCGCCTTCAACAAAATAGTGCCCAAATATCCATGTACTAGTTAATAGGTTGAGGTCCTCTAGTTTTGAGCACCACTCATCCCTTTCTGTTTCCTTAGAAAAAATGACCAATAGTGCAAATGAGATTTCTAGGGAGATTACAACATGGGGTTCATGGAGGGGTAGATGTCGTGTATTTTATGCCGATGGGTTGTCATATGATCAAGTAAAAAAAAAGAGGATACTTAAAGATGACATATGTTCTCTTTTCACTAATCCAATTAGTAGTAACTCCCTAGAAGTAACTACGAATTAGTTTCCCATATATTGGTGTGTTCATAATAGGATGAGAGTTTCATTTTGGGATATGTGGTATGGTCTTTGACCAAGCACCCTGTAATAATTGGGAGGTGCCTTTATATTTTATGAGAAAGCTATATTGTGAGTTTATCCTCGATGAGAAGCCGAAATTACTTTGACATCTAGCAGTTCTAGGGTAGAGGAAGAGGTTCTATGCAGGAGAAAGTTGGGGCCCATATGGTGGTAGAGCCACAACATAGGAGGCATCTAGCTAAAAAAACCATAGTTCATGATGCGGTCCTAGTATTAGTGAAGGATTATATGTATTTACAGACCCTTCATGTAGCTACATCATTGACTAATGTCATTATTGAGCATGGCACATAGTTAGTCGAGGTAGAGGGTGGATCAACACCTGCACCACCTCCATCATCGTCAGATGCTCCATTTGGCTCATCTCATCTCATTGAGCATATGTGCCCCAGTTGTTAGGGTATATCTGTCGGGGTAGGTACTGACACGAATGAGGATGGTTCAACATCCCATTCATGTACACATTGTGGGAGTAAATACCAGGCATTTGCTGTCGAGGATATGGCCCTCACAAATGACTTGTTGACAATGGTGTTTTCTAGGAGGCAACACATGTATGTTTATTTGTGTTTTTACATGTTATTAATTAATCACCTAAATCTTATAAAAGTAAATAAATTTTTATTTAGAGAATAAATTAAATTGATATATGAATAATATGCATTGCAAGGTGCAATAGGTGATACTATGAACACACCACAAAGTGTTCGTTCGACTCGACATGCACAAGTAGCTTCGAAACCTGAGGTATAGTTTTTAAATATTCATAAAAATAGAATAATTTCTTGGTTTCAAGATATCTTTTCTTAATATGTACACTAATTTGATGTTTTATAGGGCTTTTCGGGGGTTCAGATGTCCAAAGTTGATGATGTGATGCTTTATGTCATTGACTTTGGCCTAGAGAGCTTTGCGATATCATATTTTTCACACCTCTTGTTTATAATTTTAATTGAACCCATGTGTTATCATATTTGTTTCTCTTATGTTAATTTTGTTTCGGCTAGGGTACCCCACCTAGCTCCAAGACATTGAGACAAAAAAAGAAATCCTCGAGGACACCAAAAGTACAAAAGGCAATTTAGTATAATTTAAGTTTATTTGTTGAAATGTATTATGAAAACATGTAAATGTATACTAATGAATGCACCTATCTTATTTGTTATATATAAAGAAACAATTGGGTTTTACAAAATTAATGAATGAACCAGATGTCATTGATGTTCAGGAGCGGGAAGAGGTAACATTTTTATATTCATTTTCGATTGCATTCTTATTTGTTCAAAATCTCATAGGAATCCTTCTTCTATGACTATGATATATGTAATGATTTTCATACAAGAAATGGTCATAGTGACCTTATCAACAACGATGCCTCCTAAGAGTACAAGAGAGCTATCTGAGGCTCTGGTATACATTATATGTGTGTGTGTTGGGGGGGAGGGGGGTTAAACATATGGATTTAGATATGAATACATGTATTTTTTCTTTTGTAGTGTTTTTCATCAACTTTGGGTTATTAACTTGTGTTAATTGTGTTTTACCTATTATAGCTCCCTTCAAGACTTCCTACAAATTCTTAACCATTCCATTTTGTTAAGAGTCTTGATTGTCGAAGAGGAGATCCAACTCAATAGAGGCAAGAGTTATGCATGTATTATTAGTTTAAACCCTCTTGTCAACTTGTTTTAGATTTCTTTCATGTTTATTAAAAATCCCTAATTCATCCCTCTATGACTATAACATCTTTTAACACTTACCATATAGGAAAATATCGTAATTGATTCATTAGTGGTTGTGCCTCCTACTAGCATAAGAGATCCATCTGAGGCTCTGGTATGTTTTTTTTTTGGTCCATGCATTTTTAATTTTGTATTGTTTGTTGACATATATGTTATTAACTTGTATTAATTTTTTTTTACCTCTTATAGCCCCCTTCACGACTACCCATGGATCCTCTACCTCTCCATTTTGTTAAGAGTCCTTGCCTGCGAAGGAGCCCATCAACATTACTACACAGCCCAAGTGTAGAAGAAAGAGATGAGGTAATCAACAATTCAATTTCCAACAAATTAAAGTCCAATATTTAGTTATTTTGATAGTATTTGGAGATAAGATATTTGATTTAGCATTTGAATTGTTCTTGTGCAGACACCTAACGAGACACGTGATACTTCGAAGAGGCTCAATTTTGATGATCCAACATAGTCATAGATATTGATAGAGATATATAGATGTAGTTGTGGTCATTAAATGATATTTATATATATTTGACATTTGTATTGTATATATGAACGTTGACATAGAAGATGCCATCTTTTTGTAACTCTATTATTGATTTTTCATGTATGCTATTTTTGGAAATGTACACGATTATTGTTGATTGTGATATATACGAAGCTTGAAATTTGATCCAATTTGTTCATTGTGTCCATACCTTTGTACTTCAAAACTTAATTATTTGCAATTAATCAAACATGTTTGTTCTCTATTTAATATAATAGAATTGAAATATGTTTATCAAATTCATTGTCGCATGGATAATGTAATCAAATTCATATGTGACTTAATTTTATATAATAAGGCATGAAAAGCCAAAATATGTAATGATTTTGTCTGTTGTGTCAAATTGTCCTAATTGACCAAATAACAGTCATAGGAAGATGTATATTAATGGGTGGTTTATGTGGTTTTTCCTTGTGGATTGGTTCATGGAATATGTATATTAATGTCTACCAACATATTTTATTGTAGGAAGGATCATTGAATAGATGATTGATACCCTAGGGTGGAAGTCTTCTTGTGAAAAGGGTGCATGGATGGTGCTATGGTGAATGTCTGAGAGATCTTCCTTAAGGAGGGTATGTTTTTATAATGGAATCATTTTAGATTTGGTTAATGGATGGTGAACCAACTCTTGTTAGAGTCTGGAAGTGATTGGAATTTGCATTTTGAGAAATTCATAGGTTTTAGGACCTAAAAGTGAAGGTACGAGAGTTGGGAGAACATGAGAGCCCATAAATTCCTTGGTTTGGCATCATAACTCAATGCTTCATTGGGTTTGGGGTTCTCTTAATACATATTTGATATAGTTTCTTTGTAAATTTGGTCTTTTTTGGGCTCATTTGGCCTAATTTGAGAATTGCAAGGTATTGGTCATGTGTGATGGTCCAAAAGAATAGTATCTAATTTTTGGCAAGTGTTTTGGAACAAGTTGGTGAAAAGTGTGAAATACTCAATTTTACCAATGTTTCTTAGTGACCCTTAGGGACACTTTGGTCTGAGGTACTCGCAAACGTTTGAGGGACTTCGTGGGAGAAATAGGGTTGGCACTAGAATTTACCCAGCCAATTGGGGCTAATGGAGCAGATGATTTGATCCCATGGTGAGCAGATTGAAAGATACCCAATATTGCTCATTTCAATTGAGAAACATTATAACTTTTGACATAAACTGAGATAGGGATGCCAAATTAAAATGAAAGGGAATCTCCCAAAACTAAGATGGGTAATTTTAGGTCTTCATAACATAGTCATTTAGTACTTGACAGTTCTTTGATACCTCGCACGAGATCTGAGATATGCCCCAAGAAAGATCGCTGCCCAATGTTGCTTAGTGACCCTTGGGGACACTTCGGCCCAGTGTGCTCACAAATGTTTGAGGGACTGTATGGGTGAAAGGATATTGTCACTAGAATTTTCTTGACCAACCAGAGCTAATGGAGTCGATGATTCAATCCCATGGTGAATGATTTGAAAGATACCCATTGTTGCGCATTTCAACTAAGCAACATTACAACTTTTGACATGAATTGAGATGGGGATGCCAAATTAAAATGAAGGGGAATCTCCCAAAACTAAGATGGGTAATCGTAGGCCTCCATAAACCTAGTCATGACACTGATAAATATTCCATTTGAAATGTATTGTTCAAGAGCTTATAAATTCTAATGCTATATTTTTTGAGGGTGTTAATGATCAAGGAAACAAATTGTTTCCCCTCCCAACTAGAACTTTCAAATTAATATCAATCCCTTACCTTTCCATTTTATTGATACTATTGAGTCTACCCATTCATGTTGATCTTCTTCCAATGTTGTTGAACCTCCTACTATTTTGAAATATTATGATGAGTGTACAAAGTCTAGAAATAATTTTATCAACCTTATTGATCAATCCAAACCCAAAGCAACACCTGATTTTTACATTTCATTTGATCCCAAGAAAACTATTAGGGTGAATGATGTTCCTCTTTATATTGTTGCAAAGTCTAATGGTCTTCCCTCTCATGGAGTCCTTATAGATCCTACTTGCGTGATGTATGTTATAACTGAAGAATATATTTTTATAAGACACATCCAAAAAGACTCCTATCCCAAATTAGATGTAGTGATTATGAATTTAAATGGTTCACTTGTCCTTCTCATGGTTCATTTACCTTCCCTATAGAATTTTTTAAGAAATCCTTATAATGTTACCCTTGTTATCATCTCAACTTCTGATCAGTTTCAAGTTAGAATTGTCATTCCTTATCTCACTTCCATAAAAGCTATAGTCTCTCCTATCCATAAGTGTTTGAAGCTTCTACACAATGGTTAAATCATAACGATTGACCATAATCTCTATCAAACTTTAGCCATTCAAGGGAACTTTTACCTTGACTTATTTTGACCTAACATGCCTCAACCAATCCAACCTCGCAAACATAATTTCTTCTTATCCTATCAAAAATTCAAAGCCAGAAAAATTTGTGAACTTAGAAATTATTTCATATTTGTATATCCTTTCCCTTTACAAGGACTCCTTCATATACCTTCCATATCTCCTATTTTTGCTTCAGTTCCACCTCCTATATCCTATAAATGCTCTGTAGCTTCAATCTCTCAACCTAGTTTATTTCCTTTTGTTCTTTCTTCTAAAGAAGAAAAGTACCTGATGTTGATTGATCTAAAACCAACTTGAATTTTAAACAAAACCAAATGTAACTATTGTGTCCATGATCACCACCATAGATGTTGTGCTAGATCCCATGATATTTATTCCCAAAATATTTCCTTCCCTAAGACACATTCTAATGCCTTGATTCACTTTTGCCAACCTATGCATAGCCAAAGAGAGGAAGTTAATCTAAAGAAGATGAAATTACATAAACATGATGATTTTATTCATCTTAGATATTCTCTTGTGATTAATTTGGATGAATAAAATAATCTTGATGATGATGATTTTAATATTTCTAATGAAAATGATGTTCATACTAGTGATTCTAATGATACGTATGAGATTATTGATGCTAATCATGACTTACTTTCTAGATTTGAAACACAATTATCTCTTTCTCCTAGTGACAAAAAAATGACTCATCATTACTAGAGCATGGTTGTTATTTGAAACTTGTGATAACTCCATCTACCATTTTTAATGTTGTGCCTCTTGCATGTTTCCTATCATCCCTAAATGATAACTGAGATGGAGGGGTAGGTGACATGCTTAACTATCTCCTCTTGTACATGGTAAATTATTTTGTGTGTGTGTTTTTCATGTTGTACTTTGCTTGTGATATGTTGTTTATTGTATGTTTTGTTTAGATTTATTTAAATGATAATTATTTCTCTATTGGTGAAATTTGATAAAGGAATCGACCTATTATGACATTCCTTTATTTGTATCTCATTTATTTTATATGGTGTATCCATGTTATTTCATATATGTGCTATTGTTCATAAATTTACCTTTGTATTGTATGATTAGGAATGAAGAAAATTGATAGAGACTATTCTATTGGTCTCCATAACGTTGATCCAGAAATAATTTTCTTTGTATCTATTATATGATCTTCTTCCATTGTGCTCATAGTTATGTTACCTTTTGGGGATGATTTTAATTCATTTTGACATAATTCTTGATACATATGAGTTATCATATGATCATATTAACCCCATAGTTAGTATATCCCTTTTGTGCTCTTTTTGTCATGTGTTTCATTTCCCTTGGCTTGTCCTTTCTTTGGAACATCTCACAGTGGGAATGACTCTTGTGGGTGCATGTATGCTCTATTAAATCCATTGTTCTCATTAAGGTATTTGAAATCGCTTTAACATGGGGGAATACACACCACTCCCTATTTCACATTTTACACACACACACACACAATGATTCAATGTAATCTCTTATGAAAATGGATAAGGAGACAATACTTTTCTTGGGTTCATCCTTTCCATTAAATTATAATTCCATGTTCACATTAATCTTTGTATCACTTTGGAGACTATGCTTTCCTTAGTACCAATCTCTCTTTCTTTGGACCTCTTTCAAAGACAATGCTTTTCCTGAGGGCTTATCCTCTTTTGGTGGATTTCCTAAGTGGACTATGCTTCACTTGGTTATCCTTTTTCAATGGGTTGAATAGCATAACATAGCTTGCTAGACCTTAAATTCCATATTTTGCATCAATATTTTCTCTTCATGGCCAATAGTAATTCAAAATCTTACAAGACTAGTTGGTCATGTCTTTCTCTCATTTTGAGTGTTTCTTCTTTTTATCTTGGTTTTGGATTTGATGAGGAATTAAGTCACTTGGGGGCTTGGTGTCTCCTTGTCTCCTTGACCTTGATAAATTTTTTACAATGCACCAATCTACTTTACCATGAGGATGTGGTATTCTCACATTCTTTCTAAAGTGAGGGCTAAATGTAACTTCATGAATTATAAGAACCTATAATTAGATTCTCCATTAGGCCCCATTTTTGTGTTCTTGATATTTCATGTTCGTTATGCTTGATCCAACTACCCACCACCTACAATTATAGCTTTCTTTCCTTCTTTCCAACTCCCATTTTCAATTTTGCACATTTTGGAAGGAAGAGGATGTCCTGGTCATCCTCTTATTAGGGAGAGGATTCCAAGGTGTCCTCTTCCCTGGTGTTTTACCTAAAATTTGAATCAGGGGTGTGTCTTTTGGATTTAGCGAGATTTATAAATTTGTGTTATCTTCCATCAAGTTTTGAGCTCTAAAAGTTTGTGATAGTTTTAAAATCAACCTTTCTCTCCTCATTTTAGGAACCATGATCAATATTCCAAGAGCAGTTTCATGATTTGAATATAAGTATTCAAGTATTCAATATCAAGACTTTACTCCAAGCATTCTTCAAGCATCCAAAGAATATTTGAAGGTAATCTTCTCCATTTTAGAAAGCTTATCACCCATCATGGATAAGTAGGAGGAGATCCCAATCAAGAAATAAGACTCGTTATCCAAATACATGCATTCATTCATCTATTCTTTAAGGAAAGAGTACATCAGATGTAACAGAATTAAAGATCTTTGAGGATTATTCATAGATCTATTTATTTGTGAAAGGCATGCTTGCTTCTTCTTTAAATTTCAAGATTCAAAGTCAACATACAATTACATTCAAGAAACATACACGCATCTTCATAGACATCATGATCACAGTATCATTTTATGGAGGTATATGTATTTACATGGTAGATATAATATTTACCTTACATTTACATGATTTACTTGCATGCAAGTTCATTTCTATTTTAAGGCTTATTCCTCAATCAGGGTTTGACCAAGGAAAGCCCCTTTCAATGCAAAATTTTCCCCATTTTCCTGTGTGCATGAATAGGTGATGAATGGATACTTTTGGATCTAGAAATCATAGGATCTAATAGACAGTTTGTAATTGAGTTCAGTCAAAAGTGTTGGGAATAGGACATCTTGTTCATCCTTTTCTTGGGAACAGGATACCCTATGCAACCTCTTCCATTCAAAACATCTTGAAACCAAAATCACAAGTCACTAGTGCAATTTGGTTATTGTTTATTGTACCTCTAGGTGGCTATCTATTTTTTTCCAGTCTACGTATTAAAAATCTTGTCATTTTTTATATATTTCACCTTCTATCTTGCATTAATCATTCACATTTACCCAATCAATTCATATATTCCAAAAAAAACTGATGGATCATTGCACCCACTTAGCACTTAAGTCCTACTCAAGCCTAGTATGTAATATTGCTTCTAATTGTGTAATAAAAAATAATTAGTTAGGTGTTTCACTAGGGAACCACTCTAGAACCCATTGTTGTTTTCCTTAGCACCGTTTTTCTTATTGTATAGGATGTTTGAGATGGTTTCATATCTCTAGGAGTCATAATGCAAATTCTAGATTTTAGAAGTGTAAGATGCTAATCAAAATATTTGCCAATTTTCCCACTTTCTTTCTCAGGCTAGGTAAATGGTCATTATATCAAATATTTTACTTATATGAAAGTTGTCAGTTCTAGTTTTTAGATGTGATGGAATATGTTATTGGTTTGTGTTTATGCATGATATATAGAACCACACATAAAAGAAATAAAACACACCTATCAATTAATTGGAATTACAAATTTTTTATTCATTGTCATATTAAAACTGCACATGAATATAACATTCTTTGTTATAACCATACACATTATATTGCAAGGAAAATAATGGCATTTTTTACCTCATAGATAAGAAGAATTTAACATTAAGCATTAAAATCAAATCCTAAAGGTTTGATGATTCTCCAATACATTCCAATATCATAATCTAGACCTACAAATAATTCTTGAGCACTGCTATAGCTTTTTTACATCTACTCATATATTTAGTTTGAAGATAAATATCCATTTCTAACTCTATTTTTAGATATGTTACTATATAAAAAATTTATCCCTTCATTTCACAAATGATGTAAAATCAAATTACAATGATATTTATCAATACTTCAACTTTCTAAGCATTCATACTTGAGTTATTAAACTATAGGAATATATTGCACGAGATTATAATGAATCTCATAATACAATCGATATGGAATCCTTTAATGTTGTCTATTAAATGCTAAAGAGAAAATATGAAAGTAATTTCTAAACCAAATAAATCCTCACAGCACAGTGAGAATGAATTGATCCAAGATAATAGGCTCCTATGCTAGAAAAACAACTTCATGTCATTAAATTGAAGTATACTTGAGACTTTGAGTGCTTCAAGTGTCTAGGGGAAAGCTCATGATTGTAAACTAAATGCCCAACACTATTCGTTTGTCCTTCAAGTGATGCCTCCATAGTACCCACATTGACGTATTCTAACTCTCACAAGGGAAGTCTAAATAGAGGAGATATGATGATCCATCACTCAATATAATAGTTATTTTTCCATTGCACTAGTAATGCTCCATCTTATGAATTAATTTATTTTCATATATCTCATGTAAATATGATGTTCCCTGGATTAAACTATAATCCACAAATTTTCTCAAGACTTTAGCAACTAAACAAAAGATCATTATTAGATGATAATTATTTTATACCACTGTATTCTTCCATCTTGTTGTGGTTCAACAACACACCCCACCTTTTGGTCACTTGGCCATGGGCCCCCCCTTCTTTTTTCTTGTTTTTTCTTTCTTAGTCTTTAGATTTCCTTGTTTGGTCCCCTACTTTTGATTGTTTTAGGGAAAAACCCTTTTAAAAGTGTATTTTAAGTTTTTTTTAGACTTTCATCCTTTCGGTGTTCCCTAGAGCTCCGAAGATCTGAATGTCCAAAATTTTAAACCCTCCATGCTAAGGCATAGTCTTTTCAGACTTTCGGTGTCCAAAAGCCCGGTGACATATGACTCATGATTTTTTCACCTTCATTGTTTGAATGTATGAAACTCGGTGATGATGTCACTGGGCCCGAGGGTTATAAAAACACAAAGGGTTCATTATTTTCTTCATTCTACGACTTGTCAGCTTGAAACTCTTGGCAATTTTTTACTTCCTTTCGACAAATTTGTATCGGTGCCCAGCGAGATTTTTTCTCTTAGATTGTACTTTTTGTTGTGCCACCTTTGATTTTGGTCACAGATTTCTCTTGTGCACCCATATTTGTAGGTAGGTGTTTTGTTTTTAGTAGTTGTCCTTCATTATTTTAATGTTTTCTATTGTTTTGGCTTGTTCTAGGGTTTTCTAGGGTTTGATAGGGTTTAGTTTTAGTGTTTTAGTGCTTAGGCATTGTCATTCATTTAGGTCTTGCTTAGTTTCGAGCATGGTTAGGTTAGGTTTTTCCTAAACTGTTGTCAATTTTGGCTTTACGACCTTTTGACCTCTGAAAGGCACTTTGCATCTTGAAACCCTGCAACATCAAAGACAAGGCCATCACTCTATTTTCTCACTTTCGGCCTTTCAGCCTCCAATAACCTTTTTGCAACTCCAAACCTCCAAAAAAAAGTTAAACTTGGTTTTTTGTTGCTTTCAAGCTCCTAGGTTTTATAATTTGGGTTCACTAAGATCGTTTTTCTTAGTTTTTAGTTTATTTCAATAAATGTTTGTTGATGGTTTCATTTTTTCTTGGAGAATGTTGGAATAGAAGAGGATACCATGTGTAGACACCTAAATTCAACCTTTTAACAGTAATTAAATTTAGTTTAATTAATGACCCCTAATAATGTTATAGTTAATTTTTAATTAATTACATTTTTTAAATTCATCTATTTATTTATTTATTTAAATTTATTTAATTAAATAAATTCACTAATTATAGTATTTGAATTAAATTTAAATACTACCTTTCATAATGTATTAAATTTAATTTAATACATGTTCCTCTATATTCCCCTTTTAAATAATTTTTAATTTATTTAATTCCCTCACATTCTTTATTTCTACTAAGCTGTGATTAAATTAAATTTTATTTAATTTAATCCTAAATCCAACCTAGATGCTATCCTACACACATCACTTTCTATCTAATAAACCTACTCACTAATTAACTAAGGTTAATTAGGCTAATTTTTGGAATCCTACATCCATTAGTCCTAATTATTTTGTCACACATGTGAGCAATTTTTTTATAAAAATTGTTTTTTCAAAAATTGCTAAAATTTGCATAAACAAGGCTTCTTACAATTTTGATGACACTTCTTACACCTTCTAAAATGGTGAAAATAGACCTTTTTCTCTTTCACATCTCTTACACACACTTACACATGTACTTGAAGTACACATTGACCTCTCACATCCCAAGTTTCTCACCCATGTGTGAGCAAGTCTTGGACTTTGCATGGCTTATGTGTCTCCTTGGTGGCACCTATGTGGATTCCACATAGATGCCACCTCACCCCAGCCCTCCAAAATCCTATAAATAGAACTGTTGCCTTAAGAAAATCATCCATCATTTTTGTATTAGAGTTATAATGCTAATTTTATTTTTTGCATTTAGAGTTTTTCACTAACAATTTGGTAGTTGCTAAACTTTCATAGTAGATTTAGTTGCAATCCATTATTTTGATTTCATTAATAGAATTATTCTTGCATACCATTGAGCTTGAGGGTTGCTTCCATAGCCCCTTCTTGAACTTCATTGGCTTCTTATTGAATGCTTGAGGGTTGCTTCCATATCTCCTCCTTGAGTAGTTCAATCTTGATTTTACCTTGCATTCATAGCGGGATTCACACTTGTCTTGGGAGAGCACACCCACAACCTCTCTAAGAGCTTAAATCAAGTGAGCCTTGGGTGCACTTACTTCATGCTCATCCGAGGTTATGGTGAAGATTATTATTTTTTGCAAGTTTATGACCATGTTAGAGTAGATTGAATATGCTCTTTATTGTTAACGTTTGCATGTTTGAACTTGTTCTTAATAGGTAGGTTTTCATCATAAACATTTTGGCATGCTCGGTGGGACCCACAATCCCATCTTCTAGCATTTCTTCTTTCCCTTGTGAAAATTTCCCGCAAAATTTCCAAACAGGCATCTCCACTCATCCAGAGGTGTCTCTGCCTAGTAAGAGGCGTCTCTGCTACACAGGCATCTCTGCCTGCCAACAGGTGTCTCCACCTGTAGACATGCATCTTTGCTAAAAAGGGGGTTTTCTAACACTTTAATTTGCTTTATATAGTAAAATTTACATTTGTAATCACTTAAAGGCTTACAATCATTAATGAAACAACTTATTTTATCTACAAGTGCATACAAGAACATAAAACTAATAAAATCTTAGTTTTTGTGCAGATAGGTGTCTGTGCTTGCACACAGGTGTCTTTGCTAGAAAAGGGGAGTTTCCTTTTCATTAGCCTTTTAAGTTGATTAACTAAAGTTTTTTGGTATAATAAGGTTGTAAATAAATATTTTTTTTCATAATAAACATATTTTATACATTTGCAACCTAATAGAAGTGAAAAAAGTTAAAGTTTCATAGCTAGTGCATTTGATTCTATTCAAATAGGTGTCTCTATTTCCAAATAGGTAGCTCTACCTATTAACAGACATCTCTTCTTGACAAGCGTCTCATATTGATAACATGCGTCTCTTCCTGACAGGCGTCTCTACTTGATAACAGGGAGTTCTACCTGCAAACAAGCGTCTCTATTTGATTGCAACTCTTTTTCATAAAAGTTTACATTTTTGAGTTTGTTGATTTGGATTTTTTGGAAGATTCTGACATTTTATGATTTCTAACAGTGATTTTGCAGAATGTTGACCAAGATCTAAACATTCTAAGACTATTAACTTGGTGGTTTTGTAGGATGTTGTTAGAAGACCAAACACCAAACTACTCACATTATTTGTCTTGCAGTTGCCTAAGAGATACAAATAAACATAATGTCTTTATTAATCTTTTTCTTAGGAATTTCACAAAGGTTCACTTGTAGTGTTTTGTCAACTGGTAGGGGATTATTCTCTTGCATGTTTGGAACAATAAAAAACCTAGACCCATTCGACATTATACTTTAATAGGGACCTTGGAAAAGAACAAGTGTGTTTGGTGTGTTTGGGAGAAAATCATGTTGGATAGGAAATTATGCTCTTTTCCCCTTGAGGGAAAATAAAAAATTTAGACTCCTTCTTGTGGCCAATCCATGCATTTATTTTCAATCCTTTAGATGGATTTGTCGGTGAGGTAAAATGCTCTCGGGAATGACCCATGTGAGAATGAGGTGTTAGCCCACCACTCCAACTCACGTTAATAAAATTTTATTTTTGGGGTTAAAGCGTCAGAAGTTGGATGACATTTGAGCTTATACACGGCTCTCACTGCCTGGCAGTCTCAATCACATTTACATGACTACTTGTATCAAGGTGTTTTGTGGGGCTATATGTCTTAGTTGTGCTTGTGTGGACATAAAGAGTGTGTTCAAATAGAAAACCTTACTAAAATCCATTAGTTAGAAGCCACCTGATTCACCCTTGAAAGGTTCATATCTATGTGCGAGGAGAATAGTAATCTCCCCAAGACACTCACCATATCGAGCCCCCTTCAACGTTAATACTTTGATAATATGACATCATGACTGGAGCCATTGCGTGCTTGGTGATGGCCGTATTTTGAGGAGTTGTTGGGTGTGTTCCTAAGTTAGTGAGTAAAGATTTTCAATCTCAACCAACTTTCTTTTAGGGATAATGAGTGTGCTTGTTACTTCATTGCAAAACAAACTCGTACACTTGAATCCTGCAATGTTGCTTTGTCCCTTGCAGGACTATTTTTGAAAAATGTGCTTATAACACAAATGTTTGATGTATGCATGAAATCGGTTCTTGCCAAGAATATCCTTTGATCTTTCAAGATATTGTGCTTAAGTAATGACTGATAGTGTAAAACATAAGAAAGAAAAAATCCTAGTTGCACGAGTCCACAGAGAGGAGAAAATCATTGATCATAAGACTAAAGCCAACCAATCTTATTTGAAATCCATTCAAAACTTTCTAAGGGCTATTGAGAAATCAGATAAAATCATCTACAACAATCGGGTTGTTAATTTTGTTGCCAAGAACAAAGTGAACATGGCCTTTGTCACTTGGTAATCCTATGACTAAGTACCTTTGACCTTCTTTCTTTGTCTTCTTCAAGTCATTCATCCCTTTCTCATCTTTTAACATCTCTTTCTTCATCCACATTCCAAAACATTAGGAGCATTAATTAGAATCTTGGACTTTAAATTAGAATCAGATCAATCCATTTTTCACACATTCATCAAGCAATAGGGTGAAAGAATCATTCCAATAGTGTCTCATAGACCTTAATTTCAAAGCAAACATTAATCCCTTAAAAATTTGAGAATCGAGTCTTTCTCTAGTAGTCTTAATCCAGTCCTATTTTGTTTGGGGATCATCAGTCTATCACCCAAATAAAAGAAGACTTCAAATCAAAACCAATCCTATGTTTGCAGAATCATAAGGTCTTGTTTCACCTAGGTTTGTTCCAAACATTTAAATCAAACCAATCCTTGAGGCTTAGTTCCTCTTTAATCCAATCTCATCAATCAATCGAATTCTCAATCAAATCAATCAATCTAATTTAATCAATCCAACCAATCATCAAGACTTGATCATTAGTCCAAGTTTCTCCTAGTTCACCAAATCCTTCTCTTTTCATACCTCATAAACCATCCACCCTTCTTCAATTCAACCATTCTAAGGTCACCTATGCATGGTATTTACCTGATCATAAGAAAAACTAAGAGAAGATTCTCTCACCATGGATAACGATCAGGAAACTGTCTATCAAAAAGACTTTAATGACAAAGAAGAACCCCACATGGAATCTAACACACTCATACCCAAAAGTGTTAGTGCCAATCCACAAGATAAATAATTCTTTTAGGATCCTAACAATTTAATCTCAGTGGAAGACCTAATCCAAGCCAACAGTTCCAACATACTCATGAATCTTATCCAAAGGGGTGTTACCCTCCCTGACAATTTTGATGAAACTTTTCTTGAGAATAACTTGATTCGAACCAACAAAAGAAAAGTAATACCCATAATGCCATAGACATCTAATAATACAAATCAATCTCCCCCTGATACACTTGAGTTAATCTAACAACTCTTAAACAAGCCTAACTCAAACAATGGGGTGAGTAACGATGGTTTAAGTGCAGGTCATGGACCTGAGCAACAACCAGGGTCCCTCAGGATGATGCTCTGCTTCCATTTTCTCAAAGCCTAGTGGAGTCCTAAAAAATCAAAACTTTTCACAAACAAACAACACCAATCAAAGACATAACACCAATCCTCCCCCTTTGGGAGGACATAATGCATCATCAAGAGGAGGAACATATCAAGTCCACACGATCACTACTAGTAATCCTTCTGAATTATCCAACAAATCAACAAGCTCAAAAGCATGATGATGGCTATGCAAAAAGGTAGGAAGAAGGAATTCTCTTTTATAGAGATATGTCCTTATCCCTTTGATAAATCAATCACTCTTGAGCCATTCCCCACCAATTTTGAAATGCAAAAAGTTGATAAATACAAGGGAGACTCATGCGCTACACAACATATGAAGGAATTTTATCTAGCAGCACAAGAGGTTTCCCACAATGATCATCTTATCCTAAGACTTTTCACTAGGAGTTTGGGAGGGCCAACCTTAGAGTGGCTAATGAACCTCCCTCTTGTTTCCATCTCCACCTTTCATGATCTTGCCAAAAAATTCATTACACAATATATTTATAACATGGAACATCAAGCATCACTCAACGATTTGTGTAACATGAAACAAAGAAATGGAGAAACCTTTGCCAAATCTGTTCAAAGATGGCGACATCTCACCAATCACATGCCTTGGAAAATCCTAGATTCGCATCTCTTTACTAATAATCTGGTTACATAAATGTCATTCTAGATGAAGATGGTTGCCCCAAATTCTTTTGAGGCACTCATTAAAAGGGGAAGTCTATTGAAGATAGAATTTTGATGAAAGGAGAAATTAAACACTATACCCCTAACTCATCTAACAACACTAATGATAAACCTAAGTTCTAGTCCAAAAACAAAGGTGTTGTTAATGATGGAGTGATAGATGCTAAACATGTTCAAAATGTTCAAGCATCCAACAACAATAACCAAGGTAGTCACAATAATAATGACCAAAAAAATCACAATCAAAATAGAAATTAGAACAATCAAAATAATCAAAACAATCAGAATAATTTGAATAACCAGAATCAGAATCAAGGATCTAGTTATCATGGCTCTATATTTTCATGATATAATGGCAATAACAACAACAACAATGACAATTTACATAGCTGGCAGATTCTCTTGACGTGATCTTTCAACATCTAGTCGATCAAGGGATGATGGTTTACCTTAACACCAAACCTTTAAATGAAAATCAATCAAAGCCCAACTGGTATAAGGATAATGAATACTACAATTATCATCGCATAAAAGGGAATGCGATTAAAAAATGCATGAAGTTTCATCATTTTGTGCAAGATTTGATCGATGATGGTAAAATTGAAGTAGAAGGAAAAAATGCCTCTACCTCTAACACCTAGCTAAAAATGTATTCGAAACCTTTTCTAGAACATAATCAAAAAAATGCATCCACATCCAAGGTCTTTTCTTACTATTATTCAATGAACAAAATCTCAGGAGATGAATGCACTTGTGGAAAATTAGCTGAAAATGATGTTTGTGGCTTTGGCTCACTATGTGGCCATATTGAACAATCCAAAACTCATGTAAATACATTGACTTTAAAGAGTGTGGATTGCATTGTTACTACCCACCACCGTTGCATGACTGTATAAGCTTATGCTAATCCACCTATTGTAGATCCACCTGTTGCAACATCTACCTTGACATAACCTACAACATGTTATGACCTACTTTCCCAATTAAAGAAGACCCCCACTCAGATATCCATACTAGAGCTTCTGCACACATCCCCCATTCACAAAGAGATCATTGAGAATGCCCTAACTAAGTCTTGCATCCCAGAAAATATCAATGCCTCTCAATTCCAAGTGATGATTGGAAATTTGGCTACCCAAAAACCCCTGGTATTCACCAATAAATATTTCCAAGGTCCTAACCCCCATCATAATAAATCCCTACACATCCAAGTCACCATCCATAACACTCAGATTAAAAGAGTCCTTGTAGACAATGGACCCAATCTGAATCTTTGTACATTAAGCATGATCCACAATATTGGTCTTTCTGAGGACCTCATTGATGTAAATAAAAGAATAACAATAAAAGCATATGATGACAGAGAAAGAGTGAGGAAAGGTCTCATTTCTCTCCCCTTACAAGTGGGCCCAGCCCTTATTGAAACTATTTATCAAGTGCTTGATTGAGATCTACTCTATAATATCCTTTTGGGTAGGTTGTGGATACATTATATCTCAGGTGTCCCATCCACATTTCACCAATGTTTGAAATTCTCGTACCATGAAGCTAAAATCACCATTCTAGGAGATCATGAACCCTTTCAATATTGCAAGAGGTTGGAAGGAAAAAAATCAAACTATTGCCCGTTTAATGAATATGTTCATCCAATTTCACAAGGGATTCCCATCCAGCACACTTCTTCTAAAGAATAGTTGTCTAAACAAGCCAAGGGCAAAGAAAAGGTTAACCAAGAAAAGAATACCGAGCCTGAAAAGAAAGTTAGGTTCACAGATCAAGGTCCGGGGGAATACAAATTCAAAAATGCCATGTGCATTGGTTAACTCCCCCTCTCCCCCAAGTCTTATGGAAAACCTTCACAACTCTTCCCTAAGGAGAGTAAAGAAACCATGAAGTGTAAACAGACCACATTAAAACATTGGGGATCTCTTTCAGATGAACATATGGAGCATAATGTTCTTTCCTAGCTGTTTGATAAAGAAGAAGACAAACCTATAGACATTCCTAAAGGGAAGTATATGAAGGTCGCACCCATTGTTGAAAGCATGGGATATCATGGCACTAGCCTCAGAGAAAATGAAACTGGAAGAAAAACTCTCATAAAATAAATTGGATACCCCTAAGGAAGCAGACTGGGTTCCATAGAAACTAAAAACCTTTTCCAATGACTATTGTTTAATTGAATCTGATTAAGAAACCGAGGAAGATTTCTTTGAAGTCCCTTTCTAGTACATTGAAGATGATCTTGATACCCTTGTCCTCCATATCACCCAATCTGACCTTTCCTCGCCCGAGCTTCCCCTTACCAATCCTGAACTAATCAATTGGGACCAACAAGATTCACCACCTACCTTAGACATATGTGATTCAGATGAGGAAGTTATAGCACTTTTTGAACTAAGAAATATCCAAGAAAATGAACATCAGATTCATTACAGCGAGAAAGGCTACTTTGGTAGCCAAGTCAACTCCCTTAGTTGCAAAATTGAACAAAGAGAAAATTAAAAAAATGATAAAACATCCTTGGGTGAAAACCTTTCTAAGGCACCTTTGGACATGGAGAAAAAGATAAAATAAAGGACGTTTCCTCTAGTGAAAACCTATTTGAGGCACTAGAGGAGGGGGAAGTTGAATTTCCATTCATGTCATTACCATCATAAAAATATTCTATCCTCATAGAAGAAATAGTTGCAGTTAATCTAGGTACAAAAGTAGGTCGTAAGATCACCTACATTGTAGCCTCTCTGGATGAGATAGAAAAAGAGTCCATGACTACATTCCTAAAGAAAGCCCACATTAATTTTTCATAGATGTATAAGGATATGCCTGGTCTTGATACTGACTTAGTTGTACATCATCTCATTGTGGATCCTAAAATAAAACCTGTCAAGCAAAAATTACGCAAGATGCATCCCCAAGTGGCACTCTTAGTTAAAGTTGAATTGCAAAAGATGCTAGACATAGAATTCATCAAGCCTATAGATTATCCTGAATGGGTCTCCAACATTGTACCAGTAAGGAAACCCTCTGGGGGCATCCAGATTTGTATCAATTTTAGAGATCTTAATCTCGACTGTCCTAAGGATGATTTTTCACTTCCAAACATTGAAATCATAGTGGATTTGACTGCTAGGCACAATATGTTGTCCCTCATGGATGACTTTTCTGGATATAATTAGATTCACATACCAATGGAAGACTAGCACAAAAATGCATTCACCACACCGTGGGGCACGTTCTGTTATTAGGTCATGCCCTTTGGTCTCAAGAATGCAAGCCCCACCTACCATAGAGCCATGACGACCATCTTTCATGACCTCCTTCATCTAATCATTGAAGATTATGTGGATGATATCTTAGGAAAATCCAAGACACGAGACTCACACATTTCTATTCTCACTACAATTTTTGATAGATTGGAGAAGTATAAGGTTCGATTGAATCCCAAGAAATGTATCTCTGGTGTTCAATCAAGAAAGCTCTTAGGCTACATTGTCTCTCACTGAGGAATAGAAGTGGATCCTAAGAAGGTGAAATCCATTTTGGAGATGCCACCTCCCAAAACTTTGAAAAAATTAAGGAGCTTGACGGGGAGACTTCAATCTATTTGGAGATTTGTGTCACAACTTGTAGATAAGGTGCATCCTTTCTCTCACCTACTAAGAAAGGATATCAAATTCATTTGAGACTTCTTGTGCCAAAAGGATTTTGAACAGCTCAGGATCTATCTGGCTAATCCACCAGTGTTGGTCCCACCTGTTCTAGGAAGGCCTTTAATTCTTTATATCTCAGCAACTACTGTGGCACTAGGTACTCTCCTAGAACAACTAGATGAAAATGGAAAACAGTGCACCATATACTATCATAATAGGACTTTAGTGGGTTATGAGCTCAACTATAAAGCTATTGAGAGAGCTTGTCTAGTTGTAGTCTTTTGTACATAGAAGCTACGTCATTACATGCTTAATAAAAATGTATAATTGATAGAAAAGATTGACCCGCTTAAGTATTTGTTATCTAAAGATGCCCTGATAGGTCGCACAAAAAAATAGGTCATGATCCTTAGTGAATTTGATATTTTGTACACAGAACGCAAAGAAATCAAAGGACAAGCAATAGAAGATCAACTTGTAGAGGCTCCCATTCTTGGAGATCACCCTATTACCACAAACTTTCCTGATGAAATTATCATGACTGTCACTCCAAGCATTTAGTGTGTTGCCTAATTTTCAGTCACCCATTTTTTTGGCAATATTGGTCATTTCTAGTCAGTCTGGTGTCTAGGTCTAAGTCTTCCCTAGGACAGGAAGTCTTTGCCAGGTTCCCCTTCCTTTGCCATCTTGTTTCAAGCCGGGTGGATTGTTATCAAAGTTTCATTATTTTGGGTAGGTTGTAGATCCTAACCCAGTAGAGACTTGTGCTTCAATGGATGTTTCTTTCTTAGGCAGAGTGATGGTTTCAAATCATGATCTTTAGATGTTGCAAGGAATCAGAAACAGGGCTCTTTGTTTGGATAATGCAATGATAAGAGCTGATAAAGACATTCAAAGAGGTCTTTTTCATATGTCAATGTGTAGGAGATCTTTTTCTTTGTATAAGTGATCAGTGAAGATTCGGTCCCAAGATTGTTATAAGGGAAGTGAAAAAAGATTACTCTTGAAAGTATTCAAAACACATTGGATTTGATAACAGTGTAGAGATTTCCCCTTCCTCCATTGCATTTGGAAGGTTTGAAAAGATTTTGATTTCTCAAGTGTTACGGTTTGTGCATACCTTGCTGATGGAAGCTGAATTTTCCTTACAAAAAGGTAGTTGATCAAAAATGAGGATGGTGAATTAATCTCTAAACTATATCGAAGAATGGACTGGTTGCATGATCGCATGAATAAAATAACAACCATGCGATCATGTGACAAGGCAAAAAGGGAACCTATGTACGCCAACAGCGCAGATGCGCTTTGCTGGGACCCACGAATGCCAATGGTGCAGTCCACGTGCACCAATGAGATAGCGGTCCCATGATCACATGGAATAAAATAATACCATGCGATCATGTGACAATGAAGCCTGGTTGGTCTGAAAAGTTGCCCGCGGTTATTATATCTTCAAGATACTAAATCAACGATTCCCGTGTTTCCTCCATGTTGTTGAAGATTCATAGCGGGATAACGAGATCTAAACACATAGCATGGTGGGCCTCCCTAATGTTAAGCGCAGCCAGTTAGGTGTGTGGTCACATGATTGCATGACTGAGAGAACACTCTTGCGATCATGCGACAATGGAAGACCAAGTGGGACCCATGTACCCTGATAGCGAAGATGCGCCAATGATGAAGCCATCGCATGATCGCATGAATTAAAATAATACCATGCGATCATGTGACAATGAAATTCATCAAAGTTGCTTGGTGGGATGAAGACACGTGTACCGGTGGGTCTGCAAGCTTTTATTGTGCAGCACAAATAAACAATTACCACTTCCCCACGATGATGTCACTCTTTCTTAGAGGGAAAGCGGGATTAAGACACGAGTACTCCTTAGCGGATTCAACCACGGTTCCTTTTTCTATCTTCGATCAAAATCTACAGCTATCGTTATTTCACATAAAAAAGTTACATGATGTTTATTCCATGTGAAATAATGACAAGGTGCCACCTGTCTCAGCGGACCCACAGGCACCAATCATAGAGCGGTAGCATCATCGCATGAATTAAAATATTGCTATGCGACCATGCGACAATGGGAACTCGAGCTAGTGAATACACTCTACTGGGACCCACATAAGCCAACAGTGCAAGTGTGACCATGAGATGGTGACGAGTGTGACTGGTCAAATAATTGATGTGGCAGCTCCTGATTCGTCATAGTATTTCATGCAGTAAGGTGGGGTCAGATTTTTATGACATCGGCTAAGATTCCAAATCAACGGATGGCATATGATCTTGTAGAATCTTGTGAGCCCATCAGATCACATGCAATCCATCCAATTCTCCAAATGTAAAGTCAGTAAAGGTAGTGGGACCCATGTCCTCTGATAGCGCAGATGCACCAATGATAAAGTGGTCGCATGATCGCATGGATTAAAATATTTCCATGCGATCATGCAACAACGTAAGTCACCGAAGATGCTTAACGAACTTGTGAGATGAATCCACGTGTCCCTGTGGGTCCGAGGAAAGTTTCTTGCGGTGGTAATCTTTTGAGATGCAAAATCTACGGTTCCTGTTTTGTCTTTATTACGTCACCTTTGCTTAGCGGGTTAATAGGATCTAGACACGTATTCAGGTGGGCCTCCCTAATGTTAAGCGCTACCGTTTAGGTGTGTGGTCACATGATCGCATGACTGAGAGAACACCCATGCGATCATGCCACAATGGAAGACCAGTCAGGTAAGGAAAGAACAAATGTAAGAGGATTTGAAATAGAGCATTCAACTAAAGATTTATGTCATGATTATGGTTGTGTGAGGACAGAAAGTTAATTCAATGTTGTGAAATAGTTAGAAAGATTTTCGGTTCATCTATGTTCAAATTTTGAAATGTATTGCAGATTAAGGCATTGATCAAACAATAGAGGGTAAGATGTTCATCACAGGTGGGAGATTTTTATCGAGCCACTGTGAGCAGAAAATAATAAGGGATGTTGGCACTGTTTGTTGAATGGAGGTTGGCAGATGTTCATTTTAGTTGTGTTTTGAATTCAAGCTTTGAACATAAACAGTTACTTGACTCCGAAAAGCCCAATGGATTTTGGCTCTATAGATGCTCACTATCCTTATGTCTTCCACTATTTCTACATTTGTGGTGACTTTTCAAATTCTTTTGTTGAAAATGTCTCTTCCTTGTGCCTTGTCTTTCTATATTTTGGAAGTTGGAACTTTTCCAACAGCTGCAAACATTGTTTGTAAACTCTATATATACTGCTAAGAAAATCAATGAAAAGGTCGGCAAACTTGGCATTGGAGCAGAGTAATTCTATTTGCTAAGCTTTATTTCATGTTTGTTGTGCTAGTAGTTGTTGATTTGCATTTGAATAGACATAACAGTTATATGTGAAGCTGTAGTTGCTTATTGGATTCCATTTCATGTTGGTAATTGCAATTAAAGTAATTCTATTTACCTTTCATGTATGATTCTTCTCCTATTCATCCAGTTATTTAGATGCATCTGAATAGAAAGTACAATTGTATATGGAACTGTGATTCCTGCTTGGATTTCATTTCATGTTAGTAATTGCAGCATAAGTAATTCCATTTACTGTCCATGTATCATTCTGCTTCTATTCTCCTTAGTAGGATATGCATTCTTAGAGTAGATAGATTTAGGTTAAAAGATAGACTTCATGATAATCTGTGATCAACATTCCATTGGGGATTATAGGTTATCCACTCTTATCCTTGCTTGAATTGTTTGGGCCTACAAACAATTTGGTTAAAACTCATAAGGAATAATCTGATGATAGATAAAAACATATTCAAGGAGTTGTACCTATCAATTCAGAGGGCAGTGATAGATGACTTACACTGACCCATTTTTTGGTGAACATCCTTTTGTTCTCTCACCTTGGGTGTTAAGAAGAGTCAAAGATTACAAATCTAAAGGGAGGACAAACTATTAACCAACAATTTTTGGCGACTCCGCTAGGGAGAATTTGTAAATAGACATATTTTTGGTTTCCCCTTTTTATAGCTGATCTTGTGGAGAAAGGTGCTTGCCACAGGAATCAAGTTTCTAGTCCCACATGTTGAAGGAAGAACTAGCTTAAAGTTGAAGACTGGAAAGCACCCAACTGAGGAAGAAGAGAAGATTAATGCTGATATTGGTTTCCTTAGTTTTATAGTTATCTCTACTTCTCAGAGATTGGCGACTCCACTCTGGTCCTCATAACTTTGGTTGAAGAGTCCAATGTTTTATATTTTCAAAATGTATTATCTCAAAACTTGCAGGAGATTGGAGACTCTGTTGTAAAAGGACCATGCCTTCTAAAATGGAGAAAGGAAGGAGGCCAGATCCTTCCCTTATAGAACTTCATCACACTATTGATTTTGTATTGCATGATATGTTTGATGCTTGGAGAGAAAGCATTACTCATGGAAGAAAGATGAACCTGAGTATTGAAGAGGATCATGTAACTGCTCTGTTGTGGATGAGTATATGTGCAAGATATCATTTGCTAAAAGAAGTGGAAGAGAAAACAAAGTTGTTGCAGAAGTTAAAGAAAGAGCTCAATATGGATGATGGTGAAATGTTAGAAGCCCCTCAAGATCACATCTCATTAAATTTTTTAGTCTTAAGTGAAAAAGAGGTTAAACCAAGAAAACAAATCAGAAGGAAACCCACAATTGAGGAGATAAATGCTGAAGATGATCCCAACTTCCAATTCCTTTGGGAAGCATATAAACTTAGTTTGACTGAGGGTTTGAAGAAAGCATTGAGTGTGTCTAAAGATCATCAGTCTCCCCTATTGTTAAAACATGTGCATTAGAAGTATTTCGAGGTCCAAGCCCAAAGGAGAAAGAAGAAATCTGTTCTTTTGACTATACCTGAAGAAGAATTGGTAAGTAAAGAATCTACAAGTTGCCTAGTTTCAGAAGAGCAAGAAAAGCCCTGGAATTCTACAAGACAAAATTTGGAAAATAGAGAGATTCTTGAAGATCGGGAAGAAAAGGTAAACAAAATTTTAAAAAAAGATGTATCCATGTTTCCTTTTTCTTGTGTTGATGAAAGTTGTAGATTGGGTGAAAAGAATGAGGATAATGTTTCAAACTATTTTTCTTCTAAAGATCATCCTAAGGCTGATGGGCTATTAAAAGATGAAATTCATGATGTTATTGAAGAACATAATAAGGTTGATCCTTCATTCGTTATAGCTGATAAAGATCAGATATCAGAAACATTTTGTTTTGAAGATGATACAATGCTGGATGTTGCTAATCAAATATGTGTGGATGAAAAAGATAGTCAGCCTATTGAAAATAATGTTGAAGGAATCAATGCAATAGCAGATTTTGAACATGTTAATGAAGTACTGCAGCGCCATACAGAAGATAGAGAAATAGATGAAGATCTTCCTAGTCTTGAAATGAAAATTGATCAAGTCATGATGCCAATCATATGTGAGTCCTCTTCTATAGTCAATTCAGGTATTGAAATTCTAAATTCAGATGAACATCTTGTAGAATTGACAATTACAACAAATAAAGAAGATGTTTGAATCCTAGTAGAGCCTGTGTGTAATGAAGATGTATCTTGTTTCAGTCTTGGTTTGGAATCTGAAACTACTAATAATAGTGCTTGCAACTAGTATGATGACATTCCATTTGAATGTTCTAATCTTCCTAGTTTTGATTTGAATACTGATATATTTGGTAAAGATAATATTGATGAATCAAATCGATGCAAGTATGTTCCAGTATTTTCAAAATCTAGTGAATATCCTCTCTCCTCTTGGAAGATGGATGCAGAAGGTAGTGTGTAGGAAAATACAAAAGAATCAAAAATTTATGATGAGGCATGGCTGTTTGGAAAGGTCCTATGGGATAATATTCTGCAAATGGTTTTTGGTCTCAGTTTCAGCAGTGAAGAAATTGCTAGAGGTTATCAATGTTGTTTCAAACTGATGAAGAATTTTCCCTTGTTCAGGAAGGGTTCATATTTCTCAATTCTTGTCAATGGCCATGTATGAATTTTTTTTTGTTTTCTATCCTTTTGGGTGAGGGTTTCCTCACCTATGCTGTAGGTTAGGTTTTCCTTTCTGTTGGTGTGTTTAGTTTTTAGTTTTCCCTGTTCCTAGTAGTGTAGTCTTTTCCTGCTTTCCCATTTTGGTGTGTTCAGTTTGCCCTGCTCCTCTCCGCCCTCCCTGTTTAGAGCTGCCCATTGTCACTCTTTGGTCTAGATTCTGCAACCCAATGCATAAAGAACTTGTCTCACCAGAGAAGCTGAATTCTTCATGCACTTTGCAGTACATGATCCCCCAGTCAGAGCCAGCTGTTGCCTGACTTTCAGTCACCCATTTTTTTGGCAATATTGGTCATTTTTGGTCAGTCTAATGTCTAGGTCTAAGTCTTCCCTAGGACAGGAAGTCTTTGTTGGGTTCCCCTTCCTTTCCATCTTGTTTCAAGCTGGGTGGGTTGTTATCAAAGTTTCATTATTTTGGGTAGGTTGTAGATCCTAACCCGGCAGAGACTTGTGCTTCAATGGATGTTTCTTTCTCAGGCAGAGTGATGGTTTCAAATCATGATCTTCAGATGTTGCAAGGAATCAGAAACAAGGCTCTTTGTTTGGATAATGCAATGATAAGAGCTGATAAAGACATTCAAAGAGGTCTTTTTCATATGTCAATGTGCAGGAGATCTTTTTCTTTGTATAAGTGATCAGTGAAGATTCGGTCCCAAGATTGTTATAAGGGAAGTGACAAAAGATTACTCTTGAAAGTCTTCAAAACACATTGGATTTGATAACAATGCAGAGATTTCCCCTTCCTCCATTGCATTTGGAAGGTTTGAAAAGATTTTGATTTCTCAAGTGTTACGGTTTGTGCATACCTTGCTGATGGAAGATGAATTTTCCTTACAAAAAGGTAGTTGATCAAAAATGAGGATGGTGAATTAATCTCTAAACTATATCAAAGAATGGACTGGTCATATGATCACATGAATAAAATAACAGCCATGCGATCATAAGACAAGGCAAAAAGGGAACCTATGTGCACCAACAGTGCAGATGCGCTCTGCTAGGACCCACAAACGCCAACGGTGTAGTCCACGTGCACCAATGAGAGAGCGGTCACATGATCACATGGAATAAAATAATACCATGTGATCATGTGACAATGAAGCCTGGTCAGTCTGAAAAGTTTCCCGCGGTTATTATATCTTCAAGATACTAAATCAGTGGTTCCCATGTTTCCTCCATGTTGTTGAAGATTCATAGCGGGATAACAAGATCTGAAAACGTAGCATGGTGGGCCTCCCTAATGTTAAGAATAGCCAGTTAGGTGTGTGGTCACATGATCGCATGATTGAGAGAACACTCTTGCGATCATGCGACAATGGAAGACCAAGTGGGACCCATGTACCCTGATAGCGAAGATGCGCCAATGATGAAGTCGTCGCATGATCGCATGAATTAAAATAATACCATGTGATCATGAAACAATGAAAGTCATCAAAGTTGCTTGGTGGGATGAAGACACATTTACCAGTGGGTCTGCAAGCTTTTATTATGCAACACAGATAAATGATTACCACTTCCTCGTGATGATGTCACTCTTTCTTAGCGGGAAAGTAGGATTAAGACACGAGTACTCCTTAGCGGATTCAGGCACGGTTCCTTTTTCTATCTTCGGTCAGAATCTATGGCTGTCATTATTTCACATAAAAAGGTTACACAATATTTATTCCATGTGAAATAACAACAAGGTGCCACCTGTCTCAGTGCACCCACGGGCACCAATCATAGAGTGGTAGCATGATCGCATGAATTAAAATATTGCTATGCAATCATGCGACAATGGGAACTCAAGCTGGTGAATACACTCTACTGGGACCCACGTAGGCCAACAGCGCAAGTGTGACGATGAGATGGTGATGAGTGTGACTGGTCAAATAATTGATGTGGCAGCTCTTGATTCGTCATAGTATTTCATGCAGTAAGGTGGGGTCAAATTTTTATGACATCGGCTAAGATTCCAAATCAACGGATGGCATATGATCTCATAGAATCTTGTTAGCCCATTAGATCACATGCCATCTGTCCGATTCTCTAGATGTAAAGTCAGTAAAGGCAGTGGGACCCACGTACTCTGATAGCGCAGATTCACCAATGATAAAGCGGTCGCATGATCACATGGATTAAAATACTGCCATGCGATCATGCGATAATGTAAGTCATGAAGATGCTTAGTGAACTTGCGAGATGAATCCACATGTCCCTATGGGTCCAAGGAAAGTTTCTTGCGGTGGTAATCTTTTGAGATGCAGAATCTACGGTTCCCATTTTGTCTTTATTACGTCACCTTTGCTTAGCGGGTTAACGGGATCTAGCCACGTATTCAGGTGGGCCTCCCTAATGTTAAGTGCAGCCATTTAGGTGTGTGGTCACATGATCGCATGACTGAGAGAACACCAATGCGATCATGCCACAATGGAAGACCAGTCAGGTAAGGAAAGAACAAATGTAAGAGGATTTGAAATAGAGCATTCAACTAAAGATTTATGTCATGATTATGGTTGTGTAAGGATAGAAAGTTAATTCAATGTCGTGAAATAGTTAGAAAGATTTCCGGTTCAGCTGTGTTCAAATTTTGAAATGTATTACAGATTAAGGCATTGATCAAACAATAGAGGGTAAGATGTTCATCACAGGTGGGAGATTTTTATCGAGCCACTGTGAGCAAAAAATAATAAGGGATGTTGGCACTGTTCATTGAATGGAGGTTGGTAGCTATTCATTTCAGTTGTGTTTTGAATTCAAGCTTTGAACATAAACAGTTACTTGACTCCGAAAAGTGCAATTGATTTTGGCTCTATAGATGCTCACTATCCTTATGTCTTCCACTATTTCTACATTTGTGGTGACTTTTCAAATTCTTTTGTTGAAAATGTCTCTTCCTTGTGCCTTGTCTTTCTATATTCTGGAAGTTGGAACTTTTCCAATAGCTGCAAACATTGTTTGTAAACTCTATATATACTGCTAAGAAAATCAATGAAAAGGTCGGCAAACTTGGCATTGGAGCAGAGTAATTCTATTTGCTAAGCTTTATTTCATGTTTGTTGTGCTAGTAGTTGTTGATTTGCATTTGAATAGACATAACAGTTATATGTGAAGCTGTCGTTGCTTATTGGATTCCATTTCATGTTGGTAATTGCAGTGAAAGTAATTCTATTTACCTTTCATGTATGATTCTTCTCCTATTCATCCAGTTATTTAGATGCATCTGAATAGAAAGTACAATTGTATATGGAACTATGATTCCTACTTGGATTCCATTTCATGTTTGTAATTGCAACATAAGTAATTCCATTTACTATCCATGTATCATTCTGCTTCTATTCTCCTTAGTAGGATATGCATTCTTAGAGTAGATAGATTTAGATTAAAAGATAGACTTCATGATAATCTGTGATCAACATTCCATTGGGGATTATAGGTTATCCACTCTTATCCTTGTCTGAATTGTTTGGGCCTACAAAAAATTTGGTTAAAACTCATAAGGAATAATCTGATGATAGATAAAAACATATTCATGGAGCTTTACCTGTCAATTTAGAGGGCAGTGATAGATGACTTACACTAACCCATTTGTTGGTGAACATCCTTTTGTTCTCTCACCTTGGGTGTTAAGAAGAGTCAAAGATTACAAATCTAAAGGGAGGACAAATTGTTAACCAACACAGTGGAAGCTTTATTTTGATGGATATTTCACTCAGAAAGGATCATGGGCAAGAATTCTATTTGTGACACCTCAATGGCATTTTATTCATAAATCTTATAAACTGACATTTTCTTGCACAAACAACATAGCAGAATATGAGGCCTTGGTCATAGGGTTTTTCCAAGCTGTCAGATGGAAGATCACAAATTTTCTTATTTTTGGTGACTCCCAATTAGTTATCAAACAAGTAAATGATGAATTTCACACAAAGGATGATAAGTTTATCCCTTGCCGATGCATGGTCTAAGATCTCAAACAACATTTTGCAAGAATCATTTTCCAGTAAATCCTGAGAGAAAATAATAAGGCAACAGATGCCATGGCTACTATTGCTTCACTGATATTCATGCCAAAGACAAGCACACGGTGTGAATTTATTGTCGATAATCTTATGGTACCTACCTATGACTAGCCAAATTCTGAGACGGTGTGTGAAATTTTTGGTCCCAGATCACCTTGGTATCAGCAAATCCTTGCCTATCTTTATGATAAAACCATTCCCCTTATTCTTACACCTAACCAACAAAAAACCTTCGTCTATCACACTTCTTGTTACACAATCCTTTGAGACACCCTTTCGCAAACACTTTGATGGAACTCTTCTTCGATGTTTGAATTTAGAGGAAGCACGCACAACCTCAGAAGAGGTGCATCAAGGAATCTATGGAGCCCATTCTAGTGGCCTCACTTTAGCAAAGAAGTTTCTCTACACTGGATACTACTGGCCAACAATGGAGCAAGATGCCTATCATTATGTGAAGAAATGTGTTCCTTGTCAGCAACATGGTGATTTGATACACGCTCTTGCTCAATCCCTCCAACCCACCATCACATCTTGGTCTTTCTCCTGCTAGGGTTTTGACCTTATGGGCCAAATATTTCTAAACTTTGTCAATGGTCACAAGTATATCCTAGCCGCCACTGAATACTTTACCAAATGGGTGGAATTCATCCCTCTCACCTACACAACTGGCAAGAAAATTTCCAAATTCATCCTAAATTACATTATCTATCACTATGGCATCCTAAAAGATCTCCATACTGATAACAAAACACCATTCAAAAATCAAGATGTCTCTAACCTTTGCAAGAAATTTGGCATTACCCAACATTTCTCTTCCAAATACTTCCCGCAAGGCAACAGTCAAGCTGAGGCTAGAAATAAAACTATATTAAAAATCCTCAAAAATATTGTCGATGATGCCGACCGTGATTGGCACCTACAACTCAATCCTACACTTTGGGCCTACCGCATCTCTATCCATACTCCCACTGGCGCCACCCCATTTTCCCTTGTCTATGGTTCTGAGGCTATCTTACCCATTCAAATTGAGCTCCCTTCCCTCAGGATTTCTCTCAATAACCTGATATCTGAAGAATAATATAGGGTTTTCCTCTTGCAAGAGCTACAACTCCTTAATGAAAGATGCCTCAATTCCCTTAACCACCTCCACGTGTATCAAAATCGCCTATGCTTACAATTCCACAAGAAGATAAAACCTCATGATTTTGACATTGGTGATTTGGTCTTGCAACACAACATGAAGAATCTCTAGAGCTGAGAAAAGAAAGGGAAGTTTGAACCCAATTGGTTGGGTCCATTTGTCATTACGACTAAATTTAGTTCTAGGGCATATTAGATTGTAACACCTGAGGGAGATCTACTCCCTGATCCTATAAATATTGTACATCTAAAGAACTTTTATGCATAGATAAGCATTTAGCTCATGTATAGTGTTATTTAACAAAAAATCAAAAAAATCAAAAAAAGTCCTAAAAAAATCCCTAAAAATCAAAAAAAATCTGGAGAAAATCCTACAAAGCAGAAAAGGTCCTGAAAAAAATCCCTTAAAATCAGAAAAAGTCTTGAGAAAATCCTACAAAGAAGAAAAGATCCTAAAGAAATCCTAAAAATCAGAAAAAGTCCTGAGAAAATCCTACAAAGCAAAAAATATCTTGAAGAATTCCTAAACATTAGAAAAGCAGAAAATCCAAAAAGGAGAAAATGCTCCTAAAAATTTATTTGTTTTGGTGAAAACCTAGTAAACAAGCACCTTACAAAAAAAAAACATTCAACAATGAAAACTTGGCAAACAAGCACTTTGGACAAGTATCATTGTGAAAAATTGTTTCAGGCGCTGTGATAGCAGATTTGGATCCATTGTCTTTCCCTTCCCATTGTACATATCCATCCTCATCCTGCTCCCATTTTTTGGTCATCACTTCCTGCATTTCCATTAAGGTCCAAGCGCAATTCCCAACAAGTTGAGCTTAACCCCATCACACTAAGATTTTCCCAGACACAGTGATTGCAAAAGTGCTTATCAAAATCAACATCAAAATCAAATCTTTGAGTTCTTGTTCCTTTCACATCTATTGTCAGTGAATATCCATCTTAGTCAATCAATCTTTGCCTTGCAGGTTGTGTCCTTCCTCAGTCGGCTCAGATCAATTTCTTCAATCCTATCTCATTCATGGCAAGAACTATGGACCAAATGACAACTTGGTTAGGAGGCCTTCTTTGGTGATTTTATCTTTTCATGTCCTTAGATCCTACTCATGATTGCCTTGATCTTTCATATATTGGTATATTGTGAATGGTGAAGTCTGATGCATGTGTCCTTTGCGGTATGATCTATTTGTGGGTACTTTAAGATTATTCCTGTTTGGTTTTTATGTTATGATTATGTATAGCTTACTGGGGGCAATGGGTTAGCATACTTATGTCCCTTAAAAGACATAAATGTGCCCAGACCTCTTCAATAAGTATATGTTATAGGTGCCATCATAATCTGGAAATCTACATCTTTGTTCCTAAATCTATCTGAGAGTCTAGTCCATGCAATGGAACAATGTCATATGTGATTTTATAACATATGATGCATACCTCTTATATCAAACTAGGGTGTCCTCTCTGACATAAACACAAGTGATCCCTCTAAATCATGTAGTCAGGTTGCATTATAGTTTAAATGCACACTAATTAGTTCATTTTTCTGCATTTTTGTTTGAGACAAGGGTTTTACTTATTCAACCTTCCCTCTCCCCCTTTTCCATCTAACCCAACCTCTTCTTTTCCTCCTTTCCTTTGTCCCTACCACCTTGTCCCTAGAAAACTCCCCCTTGGAGAGTGGGTCGCTTATCCTCACCGTTGTTCTTCTGGTAGGTGGAGACACTTGTCTGGCAATGGGAGGCTCTACCATGCACTTCTGGTCTCTCTCTCTCTCTCTCTCTCTCTCTCTCTCTCTCTCTCTCTCTCTCCTGATGGAGATGCTCATCTGTCAATGGAGATGCCCATCAGTAGATAGGCGGCTCCGCTTGTAGATGGGTGGATCCGCTCATAGATAGGTGGCTCCACCTCAGGAAGAGATGCCTATCCATTAGTGGAGATGCTTGTCTATCGGCGGATGGGCAGCTCTACCAATAGACAGGCAGCTCTACCCATATATACATGGCTCTGCCCCAGGTGAAGATTACTATCCATCGACGGAGATGTCTATCCATCGACAATGACACCCATTTGTTGACAGGCGGCTCCGCCTGTTGATGGGTGGCTCCACCTTGACTGGATGCCCCGTCTATGAATGAGTGGCTTTTCCCTTCTTCATCGAGCGTCCATTCTTGTCTATAGTCAATGGCTCCACTACGATTGGATGTTTCCCTTCACCAAGTGGTGACACCCATTCTACCATATGTCCCCTTCTCCCTTTTCTCTTGCCATCACCCCCTCGACACAACCAAACAAAAAATTATTTTTTAATCTATAAGCATTAAAAAATTTAACCAATTGGAGCCAAAATAAAGGTGGATTTTTTAACTCACTAGATCACTCCCATCTGTTTCCCGTCGGCCAACCCTTCCTTTCTATCAAAGTCACGCAAAGTCTTTTCCCTCCTTTCATGAAAATTGCCCAAAATTTTTATTTTTGGCCTCTTTTCCCAAGGGGGCACATCGTCCACATTCTCCTATCGACTTTCTTCTGGGGAATCTATATTTTCTTTTCTTTGACGTGATGTCATTTTTGACACTGCATCAAAGAGGGGCAAAATGTAGACACCTAAAATTTGTCCTTTTAACATTAATTTAATTAATGATGCCTAATAACATTATAGTTAATTTTTAACTAATTATATTTGTTAAATTCATCTATTTATTTAATTAAATAAATTCACTAATTATAGTATTTGAATTAAATTTAAATACTACCTTTAATGTATTAAATTTAATTTAATACATGTTCCTCTATATTCCCCTTTTAAATAAATTTTTAATTTATTTAATTCCCTCACATTCTTTATTTCAACTAAGCCATGATTAAATTAAATTAAATTTAATTTAATCCTAAATCCAACCTAGATGCTATCTATCCTACACACATCACTTTCTATCTAATAAACCTACTCACTAATTAACTAAGGTTAATTAGGCTAATTTTTGGATTCTTACATCCATTAGTCCTAATTATTTGCTCACATATGTGTGAGCAAATTTCTAGAAAATTGTCTTTTCAAAAATTGCTAAAATTTGCATAAACAAGGCTTCTTACAATTTTGATGACACTTCTTACACCTTCTAAAATGGTGAAAATAGACTTTTTCTCTTACACATCTCTTACAAACACTTACACATGTACTTGAAGCACACATTGACCTCTCAAATCCCAAGTTGCTCACACATGTGTGAGCAAGTCTTGAACTTTGCATGGCTGATGTGTCTCCTTGGTGGTTTTCTTTTCTTTGACGCAATGTCATTTTTGACACCGCATCAAAGAGAGGGAAAATATAGACACCTAAATTCTTCCTTTTAACATTAATTAAATTCAATTTAATTAATGAACCCTAATAACATTAGAGTTTGAAAATGTAGTCTCCCTTTGCTAGGAATGTTGGTCAATTTTTTTCTGAAAGTTCAAAAAAAGGTAGTTGGTCATCCTTGTTTGGTGTCAAACCAACATGAAAGTCTTCATTTCCTTGTGTTGATAATACTTCTGACTCAGAAAAGGGAGTCTTCAATAAACCCCTTCCTGACTCACTGGTAGACCACACAGTGTCTTGAATGAAAAATACGTTGGTGGGAAAGTTCACTGGGACTAGACCTAATATTGATGCTATAAGACTTTTCATAGCCAGAGAATAGAAACTAAAGGGCCAAGTTGACATAGAGGCTTTGCCAAAGAGCATCTTCTCATTCATTTTCTCAAGTGCAAAAGACCTCTCTAATGTCCTTTGTGGGGGTCCTTGGATGTTCAGAAAATCATCTTTGGCTCTTCAAAAATGGGGAACTAGACTTGACCTGAATTCAGATATGTTTGAAGCGGCCCCGATGTGGGTTCGATTCTAGGGTCTTCCTCTGGAATATTGGCATGAGGAAATTTTTGTGGGTCTAGCTGGATCTTTCGTGGAGCTTCTATCTATAGACCCAATGACAACTACAAAGACAAGACTTGTCTATGCCAGAATCTGTGTCAACATCCACCAAAAGGCAGACCTACTGGAGGTTATAACTATTAACTCAAAACTAGGAAAACATATCCAAATGGTGGATTACGAATGACTCCCCTTTTCCTACTTCACATGCAAAAAATCTGGGCATTGGGCAAACAATTAAACCAAAGGAGAAAGTACACCAAATAAAAAAGAAAGAGTCAAGAATTGAATGGAGAGAAAAGAATGGAATAGTAGAGACCCATATCAAACCTAATATTCCTAATGAGGAAGAGCAGAAAAAAGATGATCAACAAACAAGTGGAGCTAATACTAAACAAGCTATGGAAAATAAAATAGAAGTCGAGAACCTAATAGGGGCCGAAGCCTCTACATAGCAAGAAAGAGATGAGGATAAAGCTCAAGAGATAGTTCAGTTGGACTCTCCAAGATCTAACAAAGAAGATAAAGATAAAGAAGGAATACAGTCAACTAATGAGAAATTAGAGGAGCATGTTCAGTTGGATTTCCCAAGCCCTAATAAAGAAGATAAAAATAAAAATGGAAATATATTTTCCCCTATGGGTTCTGGAGGAACTAAAATAGGAAATTTAGACTTAGTTTTATTTCCAAGCCCATTGGACTTAGTTTTATTTCCAACCAATGGGCTTGAAAATTCCCCTGTTATAGCTAGCAGCAGTAGGAGTTGGTCTGAAGTCAGTGAGGAAGATAGTCAAAAGGAGAGCTTGGCTAATGACCATCTTTCTATGGAGCGTCATGAGACTCCTTGGTCTGAAGTCATTGATAAAAAGAAGCTCAAAAAACATTCAAAAAAAGGTGGGGGCAGTCAAAGGATGATAGAGTCAAGTAAGAAATTAGAAAGTACCCCCTAGGGAGGAGTTCAAACTAGAAGGCAGCATAAAGCTGATGTTGGATCTTCACTAGGGGAGAGAAGAGGTAGACCTTCTCACAAAATTACCAGGGAACAAGAAGTAAAAAAAAAATTTGTGGATGGTAAATAGTCTACCATCCCATAGATCTACTCCCCAACCCTTTAAATGAAGATCTTGTCTTGGAATATTAGAGGACCGAATAGTCCCCATAAGCAAGATGTTCTGAGAAATATGGTGAGAGACAGAAAACCTGATATTTTGCTAATCCAAGAAACTAAGATGTCAAGTATTAAAGTGGAAAAAAATCACCCTTTTAAGAATGGTAATAGTATAGGAAGTGACTCTGACAGAGCTTCTGGAGGAGTTGTTATTTTTTGGAATAATATCACTTTTAACTACACGATTTTTCTTGTGGAAAAAAATATAATTCTTGTCATAGTTAAAAATCTTAAAGATGATTTTTCCTAGAACTTGATGAATATCTACACTCCCAATACTAAAAATAGTAGATTGAGATTTTGGAAAAGGCTTAAAGAAATCAAAAGAAATTACCAAGAGGATAGCTAGATGGTTATGGGAGATTTCAATACTCCCCTTAAGTCTGATGATAAAATAGGCGGTGTTCCATCTAAAATTGACAACACATTGGATCTTACATATTACATCAATGACCAATCTTTTATGGACATGGAGCTGGAAGGAATATCCTACACCTAGACAAATAGAAGAACTGGAGTTGATCTCATACAAATCAAATTAGATAGAACTCTTTTAGCTTTTGACTGGATTTCTAACTTTTCTTGTTCTTTATCTTCCTCTCTGAGAATTGGTTCTAATCATTTTCCCATAGTTTTTAATGCCAACCTTTTAAATGGGAAAAAGAATATCCCTTTTTGTTTTGAAAAAATGTGGATGGCTCACCCAAGCTTGAAAGAGAGTATTGCAAAATGGTGGAATTATAACTAGGATGGTGGTGCTATGTATAGAATTGCTAAAAAGATGAGCATCGTTAAAAGGAAAGTATGAATCTGGAATAAGGAAATTTTTGGAGACATTTTTGTGGCTAAAAATAGAAAACAAAATGATTTAAAGGTCATTCAGGAGAAAATTCAGAGAGAGGGCCTCTCTAAGGAGATTAAAAAAACTCAAAACGTGATGGTGGTTGATTTTCACAACATCATTTCTAAAGAGGAATCTTTCTAGAGACAGAGATTAAGATCCCTTTGGCTAAAAGATGGGAACAAAAATAAAAGATTCTTTCATATGACTACTATGAAACACAAAGAAATTAATAGGATTTCTTCGCTTGTTTCTAATGGAAAAACCTTGAATAAGGAAGAGGATATTAGAAATGAAATTCTCATTTTCTTCTCCTCTTTATTATCCAAAGAGGAAATCTTGATATGCAAAGTCAAAATGAGATCCTTTAGCTATCCCTAATCTAATTGATTAGAGGACTAACTTAAAGCTCAAGGCCATACCCAATGATAAGGAAATCAAAGATGTTGTGTTCTCTTTCAAAGGGGAAAAATCTTCGAGTCCTAACGAGTTCCCCCTTTTCTTCTTCCAACAGTTTTGGGACATAGCTGGTAAAGATGTACAGGACGTAGTCAAAGAATTATTTGGTACTAGAGTTCTTCTAAGGGAATTAAATTCTACTTTTTTGGTCCTAATTCCCAAAAAGAAAAGGGCTAATACGGTTGAAGCTTTCAGACCGATTAGTCTTCGCAATGCTATCTACAAGATTATTGCTAAAGTCTTGAATTCCAGGCTGCTTGCCATATTGCCTTTCATCATTTCCCCCCAGCAGAATGGCTTCATTCTAGGAAGGAAAATTTTGGATTCTATTGTGGTGGCCCATGAGAATATTCATTCCCTTGAAGCAGCGAAGAAGCAAGGTTTCTTTATGAAACTTGACTTGTCCAAAGCCTATGATAGGGTGGAATGGCAATTCCTCCAGAAAGTTCTAAGTCACTTTGGCTTTGATGTCGGGGTCTTAAAACTCATTTCCCAATTAGTCTCTAATGTTTCTTCCTCTGTTATTATTAATGGTGGCTCTTCCAGTTTTTTAAAACCATCTAGAGGCCTCAGGAAAGGAGATCCCATATCTTTGATCTTATTTTCTATTCCGGCTGAGTGTCTTGGAAGATATATCAATAAACTTGTCAATGAGGGAAGCATATCGGGTCTCTAGCCTTCTTTGGTCAGATTTGTTTTCTCTCATGAGAAATTTGTTGATGATACTCTTATTATGGGAGAGGCAACTATTAAAGAAGCAAGAAACCTCAAAAAAGCTTTGTCTATCTATACCTCAGCTTCGGGTCAACTTATTAATTGGAATAAGAGCTTTATGTTCTTCAATAATACTCCTCTTGAAAGATAGAAAAAGATTTCTAATATCCTCAGTTGTAGCATTGGGAATCTTCCATCCTCCTATCTAGGTCTTCCCCTTTTCTTTAAGCCCCTTGAAAGATTTTGGAATCTTATCGTGGACAAGTTTAATAACAAGCTTTCTGGTTGGAAAGGATCCCTAACAAGAAACTTTGAAAACTTCAAATTCTCAAATCTTCTTTGCAAAATCTCCCTGTTTATGCACTGAGTCTCTTGAAGATTCCCCATAAATTTTTTGTTGTTATAGAGAATATCCAAAAAATATTTTTATGGTTTGGAGTAGAAGATAAAAAAATATTAAGTTTGATAGCTTGGGAGAAGGTTTGCAAACCTAAGAGAAAAGGGGGGCTTGAGATAAGACCAATTAAACTTGTTAACAAAGCCCTCTTGGCTAAGAAAGTCTAGAGAATTTATTGGGATAGAAAGCAATGTAATGAAATCATAAGAAACAAGTATCTTTTTTATTCCAAAAACTTGGAGGACTACATTAAAAATGAAGACAAAGTAAATGGTTCTTATATCTGGAATAGTATAAATTCCTCAAAAGATATCATTCTTGAGGGGAGAAAATGGAAACTAGGTGATGGGGTTAAAATTCATTTTTTGGATGATCCTTGGATCCAAAAAGAGCCTCTATCCAACAAGCAAGAGTGGAAGGAAGCAATCAATCAAGCCAAAGAAATCTTTGGAATTAAATTTTCTGACTACTGGCAATTCAATAAATGGAAGGACATTGGCATTATTGACAATAGATTCTATCCTCCTATGAATGAATTACAATCTTGGTTTATTAGGGACAACTTTCAAGACAAAATTATATGGGCCCCTACCTCTAATGGAATTCTCAGTTGCCTCAGCTATCTCTTTTTTCTTTTCATGGGAAGACAAACCTCTGTGTGTGACTATTTTGTATAAGTTCCTAACCCCTAAAATTAATTTTTTCTTCTAGATCCTTGTTCAGAATAAGCCCCTAACTCTTGATAATCTGTCTAAAAGGAGATTTATTTTGGTTAATAGATATTTTCTCTATATGGAAGATGCAAAATCTTGTGATCATCTTATGCTTCATTGTAACTATACCCATAGGGTGTGAGATCTTATTTTCAAAAAGTGGAATTTGTGTTGGCTTTTTCGTAACTCTTGGCAGGAATTTGTTACTCAATGGAGTTGCCCTTTCTCTAATGAGCTGGCTAGAGAGTTCTGGAAACTTATCTCACCTCACGTTTGCTAGTGTATTTGGAAGGAAAGAAACAACAAAATATTCAAGGAGAAATTTGCTAAACCTGAGGTCATTGGGAACAATATTTGCAGAGGGTTGGAAGAAAACTTTATCAATGCTACTCTCAACTGCAAGAAGAAGCTCAAGGATAGTATTTCTAAAGATGATATCAAAAATTGGAATTTCCCTCATACCGATCCTCAACCTAATATTTCAAGAGTCAATTTGGTTTGGTCTACCCCTCCCAATGGTTGGATCAAAGCTAACTTTGATGGCACTTCAAAAGGAAATTCGAGAATCTCTGGGAGTGGTGGTGTTATTAGAGACTGGAATGGAAATTGTGTGGGAGCTATTACAGTTCCCTTGGGGTTTTAATTGAATCATAGAGCTGAGGCGATGGAAGCTCTTAATGTTATTTTGTTGGTGGAATAATTAGGGTGTAAAAATGTTTGGTTGGAAGGAGACTCTCTTAACATAGTCAATAACATCAAAGGAATCAATTCCCCCTCCTAGACTATAGAGCACATTATTGCTAAAATTAAAAATATCTCCCTATCCTTTGAGTTATTCCATGTCTCTCACAATTTTCGTGAGACAAATTAGGTAGCTGATGGGCTCACCAATCTTGGGGCTAGAAGTGATAGAACCCTAAAATGGTATGGTTCTGCTAAAATTAATGATGAGATAAATTCTCACATTAATTATGATAGAATAAGGCAAAAAGAAGGGGTAATAAGCATTGTTAATAATGAGTACACAAAATGACACAAGACAATCTTTGAGCAAGCTAGAGATGATGTGGCATTTAGAGAAGTACATATCTATGAACACACTTCAAAAATCATCCCTCATTATGATTTCTCTGAAGGTGATGCGCCAAGTTATTATTACTTATCACTTCCTCCTAATTTCACATGCTTTATGGGTTACAAATCACAAGTATCACTTCCATTATCTTAATTGAGTCTCGAGTGACTGCAATTGTTTATCTATGTATCTTAACAAGAATCCTCTTTCTGAGATTGAGGAACTGGGTGAAATTTTTACAATGGGAGGTGAATTAAGGAGGGAGGAACCTGCCGATTGCAAATGGAGGTATGATAAGGGAGTTTGGAATGAGCTCAAAAAAGGAAAAGTTCACAAGTACCTTAAGCGTTTACATGGGAATGACAATGAGGTTTCTAAAGCATTTGCTACTAGCACTACAACATTTGGGGTCAAATTTTGATGCCAATTTGTAATGCGACTACAATTTGTGTTTTTTTTGCAAGTTCCCCCAAAGGTGTCATAATAACTATTATGACATCGTAATTGTGACACCCATTTGGTTATAAACAAAAAAAATAAAAAGAAAGTGTCATTTGTAATTTGTGAATTCGAAGAGCTACCGCGAAGATGGCACTGCACTTTTGCATGGTGCAAAGAGGGCATTCGAGTATGGTGTGCATGAAGAGGCTGGCACCATGTGGGAAGAGGGCATGGGAACTTGAGATAGGCATTCAAGATTTTTCTTCTCATTAACTCAATTTTAGTGGCATTGTTTACATCTTAGCATTTGGAATGCTTGATGACCGGCAAGCTTTGAGAGCTAGGGCATCGTTGCTATTACCTTCAAGGCATTGTGTGAACTATTTGATCTCTCTTTATTTGTTTTGTTGTTGATATTCACTATGTGGTACTCCTTGTTTATGATCATTTCAAGAGGAAATGTCTTGACGGCTTGTAGGCTGCAAGCTAGGGCATCATACATTGTTTATGAGCTCACTATTGATTACTGGCATTGTTTACATCTTTTCATTTGGAATGCTTGATGACCTGTGAGGTTTGAGAGCTAGGGCATCATTGCTATTACCTTCAAGGCATTGTGTGAAGTGTTTGATCTCTCTTTATTTATTTTTCTATTGATATTCACTATGTGGTACTACCCGTTTATGATCATTTCATGAGGAAATGTCTTGATGGCTCACGGGCTACAAGCTAGGGCATCATACATTGTTCATGAGCTCACTGTTTAATACTGGCATTGTTTACATCTTTTCATTTGGAATGCTTAATGACTTGCTAGCTTTGAGAACTAGGGCATCATTTCTATTACCTTCAAGGCATCATTGTGAAGTGTTTGATCTCTCTTTATTTGTTTTGGTGTTGATATTCACTATATGGTACTCCTTGTTTATGATCATTTCATGAGAAAATGTCTTGATGGTTCACGGGCTGCAAGATAGGGCATCATACATTGTTCATGAGCTCACTATTTAATATCTGTCCAGGCTATGTAAATGGTACCTAGCCAACCCAACCAGCCCAACAAAATGTGTCATGTTTATCTTTGTCAAATAAACTCGTTCACCATTTTGTTCTTGTTCTTCACACAAATATTGCATCAAAAGTAATTGTAAACAATGATTCAAAGAAAAAAGAAACAACTACAATGGATCAGACCCCAAAAGAATACAATCAAGGAGAAATAGTGCCCTAATCAGAGACAAAATGAACTCTTAATGTAAGCAAGCATGGAACCAAAGAGGGGAAAGTAAGGCACCAACCAAACTCAGGAAAATATAGCATCTGAAATCATAGAGGATGCTGACAGAACAAGGAGGTTAGCCCACACAAATTTTGTACCTTGCCCACACAAGATCAGCTGTAAAGATCTTAGCCTTCTTCTCCCCTAAATTCACAATAAGAACACTTAAAATTGAATGCTCTTATTTTTTCTTCAAATCTATTTGAAAATCCTATGGATTCACTGTGCATCAAGTATGACATATGAAGGAATGAATTTGAAAAAAGAAAGAAAAATCTTGCTGTTTAAAAAATAGCATAATTAAGCCTCAAACAAAAAAAAGTGCAAACTTATAAACTTACAAGCTATATACACCACCCTGGTCCGCTGAAAAGGTCTTAGCCTTCTTCTCCCCTGAAATCATAGTAGGAACAAATAAAATTCAATACTTTTAGTTTTTATTCAAATCTATTTGAAACTCCTATCAACTCATTGTCCAATAGTTAAACTAACCTATGACTTCAAAGGAGGAATTATGAAATATAGTTTTAGGTAGTTATCTCTTCTATAATGATAGAGGAGTCAAAGGTAATGATCAATTAGGTTGCTGCTATTAGATCATACATTAATACACTTACTATTTTGAATTTGAGCTTGGGCATCATGCAATGTTATTGTTATCATTGCATGCTTGCTACTGTTGTGCACCATATATTGTTTTATACATTGTTTATTTCATTGAGACCGTGAGCTTGGAATTTGTAATGTATTTTTTTTATTGGATCAATGACATACCATTTTGTTGAGTCTATGTATGGCTTGACTATGGACATGCATAATTGTAGATGAGGATTAGTAATAGGGTGCCAGGCATTGCATAGATCCTTTGGATCTAACCCCATCTTTTCCTTGTAAGTTTTGGATCATACAAGAGCATACTGGATTGAACCCTGGGTCAACACTTCATTACTTCAGGAAATGTTTGGTACCTTCATTATTTATGTTCATCCACTTATGTATGTTTTCATATTCATTCATATTCTTCTAAAAGTTTTCTATTAGTGACCATATAGGACCATTCTTGATGAAATTTGGCATGAAATTTTATAACATAGTTTCTTAGCATTTGATCTTTATATGGTAGCCATGACTTGAGGTAGGCATTCAAGATTCATCTTCTCATTTACTCAATTTCATTTTGATGGCATTTGTTGATTTAATGGAAAAATATGAATGTTAATACTGGCATCATTTACATCTTTGCATTTGTAATGCTCGATGACCCGCGAGCTTTGAGAGCTAGGGCATCATTGCTATTACCTTCAAGGCATTGTGTGAAGTGTTTGATCTCTCTTTATTTGTTTTGTTGTTGATATTCACTATGTGGTACTCCTATTTATGATCATTTCATGAGGAAATGTCTTGATGGCTTGCGGGTTACAAGCTAGGGCATCATACATTGTTTATGAGCTCATTGTTTGAGCACTGCATGTCCCTATTTGATTGGCCAGTGCTCAAATAGTGAGCTCATAAATAATGCATATGCCCTAGCTTGCAGCCCGCAAGCCATCAAGATATTTCCTCATGAAATTATCATAAACAGGGAGTACCACATAGTGAATATCAACAACAACAAAAATAAAGAGAGATCAAACACTTCACACAATATATGTTGTTTTATAAGATTTTATTAAGACTAAAAATATTATTTTATGAGCTCACTATTTGAGCACCTCATGTCCCTATTTGATTGGTTGGTGCTTTGTTTGTTATATTGATGCTATTAGATCAAATAGGGACTTCAGTAATAAAATAATGCACTTATTGTTTTTAATTTGAGCTCATAAAGATTAAGATATCTTACTATTTTGAATTTCTGTGTGCTTTGAGCAATGAAATTTTTATCATCATGATGAAGTAATAATGCATTAAATGTTTTACTTATGTCCCTATTTGATTGGAGGGTTCTCTGTTTGCTATATTTCTACTATCAAAATAGAATGGCAGTGGGGATTCAATGCATCTGTAGCCTCAACAACATGGTAGCATTGATCCAATAACAGAAAATACATTACAAATGCCAAGCTCACGGTCTCAATGAAATAAACAATGTATAAAACAATATATGGTGCACAACAACATCAAGCATTTGTAGTGGGCATGACAAGAATCAAATCACTTGAAAGACACCAGTATTTAGACATGCACAAATTAGTGATGTGATTAAGAAAAGTACCTTTCTTTATAATTTTCTGGGGTATTTTTTTATATCAATTCATTTAATCTAAATACTATCTTATGAGAGTTGCTTCTGCTAATTTTCTATTTCCTTGAACATCAATGATGTTAAATCACAGGGGATTCTCTTTGTTCCCTACAATGGAGTGAGCTAATTTTGAATTGCTTAGTAATTTATTTTTATTGCATGGTTGTCTTTGGTTTGTCATTTTGTTTTGAGTGTCTAGTGATTTAAACCAAAGACTTCGACTTAGCCAAAAAATGTGCAAGTCTACATTAGTATGTTTCTTTTTGTTGGTGTAATTAATTATTCCTAATTACACTTTACTTAATCTTACTTAGGTTAATGCATTGCATAGTAGTTTTTGATTGAGACACCTAGGAGTGTGCACATCTATTAAGCACATGGTGTAGGAGAAATTCCACTTTTGGTGTGATAGTTGTCATCACATACCTCTTTGTGTGTGAGATCCACCTTTCGTGCTCTTATCACATTATCATCCTAATCCAATGCACATACTTTATTGCATATTGGAGGATGATCCACATTTGGTGGACATGTGATTACACCTAGCATAGGAGATAGCTTATCAACTCCTTATCATTCTCTCATATCACCTTTACTATATAAGGAGGCCTATTATGTAATCATTTCATTGAGCATATCATTAATTCATTGGATCTATTCAATCCATCCTTGCATTCATATTTTCTCTCTTGTGCCTTTCTTCAACCTCTAGATCCTTGGTTCAATATTTTATATTTGCAAATTCTTACATGGTATCAGAGCCATTGGAGTGTTTTTTATTAGCCGATTTGAAGAGAGCTTGATGCAAGCTTTGAAGGTCTAAATCTTAGATCTAAGAACTAGCGTGTGATAGAGGTGTCTTGGAGTAGATCTGACCTCACCATTGCATTCGGGAGGCTATTTCAGTTAAGATCGACTATAAATTTGGCTATATTAGGTGAAAGTCAAATTTGAGGCAAAAAATTTTTGCAAATCAGACCGTACGGCCCTATCTGCACCTCTGCGGTATGATTTTGTAAAAAAATTATTATTATTTTTATTTCTGTTAATTTTTTCAAAATTTTTTTAATTCTACAAAAATTTTGTTTCTTGCGGGCTTGGTACGTGCCCTCTGTACTGCACATATCACACAATATTTTGCACATTCAAGAGAATATTCTCTTGGCACAGCGGCTTCAACGTCATCAGACGTCATCGACATCATAGGCCGCAACCGAAGACAAATCAACCGTGGCTTTCAAATCTAATCACTATGTTGCCTACTTTGCATATAAAAAGGGTATAAACACCCTTAACACGGTGCATGTGGGATTAATTTCCCACACCGCCGCTCCTCCCACAACACCACTCCGCTGCCACCAGTGCCTGGCTTCCCCGCCACCACTGCCTTCCCCAATGCAGTGCTGCCAAATCTACCACGTGCCCTCTGGCATGACCTCCACCTTAGTTCCACTGAGCAGCACTGTCAGCAGGTCACGCGGCAACCTCACACCATCCCACGCGAAACTACCCAGCCTGACATGCGGCACCCACGCAGAGCCACGCGGCGCACACAAAGCCTCCTAGTCATCCCACATCAGCAACACCTGTAGCCACCCAAAACTTGACACATGGCAGGTGGCCACATCACCAAGAGCTGACATCATCATCTGTATAATCCACATCATCATTTGTACTGCCACATCAGCCAAGGGGGTCAATTTTTTGCTTACATCAGCATTTTCCAAACCTTAAAATTGACGGTCGTTTAGCCATCAAACTAGGGCAAAATTGGCTTTTTGTGACGGCCGTATGACCGTCAAATTTAATCCAATGTTTTTTTGACATCATCAGAGTTTGGAGATTTCCCAGCCCTCACCATTTGCATTTTGGATTTGACAGTCCAACTTTGAGAGGCCATAACTTGGTCATTCGAGCTCCAAATCGGGTGCAATTTTTTTTGAAATTGGGTATAATTTTCTGAACTTTCCAGTGGTGGTGTTGATTTTTCATTTTGATAGCCTCATTTGTCATAAATTGCAGATCTTTTTGACTATTCTTGTCTATTCCTAATTTATGCAACTTCCAGGGCTTCGTTTGGGCACATACGGTAACATTTTGAGGTGAAAATTTTTTTGAAAGTGCATGATTTTTTGTCTACTTTCTAGATCTGCAATCAGATTTGAGTGATTTTGGGTAGAAATATCACTTTCAACAATAGGTCTTTTTGGGGCTATATTGCACTTGATTAATCCTTAGATTTCAATTTTTTGATTTGCATCAATCATTTGAAGAAGTTATCAGTAGTTATCAATCATTATTTGGTTGAAATATGGATAATTCAAAGGTTAAAATCCTCACTCCATATAACTACCATGAATGGAAAGTATCTTTAAGTGATCATTTGTTGAGTCTTGGATTGCTTAGAATGACTCTTGGGCAGGATCAAGAACCTCAAATAGGTGTTGTAGAAAGGCAAAAATGGTTTGATCAAAGGGATAAAGAACTTGGCTCTCTTAGATCATCCATCTCTTGTGACATGCTCTTTCATACTGAATCTTGCACAAATCATCATGATGCTTGGATCACATTGGAAGGACTCTTTGGTAAACCTGATAGAATGAGGAAATTCATATTAGAGAATGATCTCATAGGTCTTAATCCTAGGGATTTTGATAATATTCAAGATTTTTTCTCTAAGTTCAATACTATTAGATTGGAGCTTTCTTCATGTGGCATTGTTAAAGGGGATGAACAATTGATCTTTTCTATTCTTTCCAAGCTTGGTCCTAATTATTCTAGCTTTGTTTCTACATTCTATGCTACTATGGATGCTCTTGGTAGTGCATACAAATTGCCCTCTCTTGATGAATTTGCAGCATAGCTCACAAGGGAACAAGCAAAGTTAGCACACATGGGTCAGTTGAAGCCTTCCACACATCAAGCATTGATTGCAAGTGAGTCTACATCAAAGGTTTCTAATGGCAAAGGAAAGAAACACAATAAGGATCCTAAGCCTCATGACAAAGGTAATGAATCTTCTTCACCAAAAAGTACTGAATCCATGTCCTCTTCAAGAGAGGAATCATCTACAAGAAAGAGAGATAAATGTGCATATTGTCAAAAGTTAGGACATGATGAGCATAAGTGTTTTCAAAAGAAGATTGATGAGCTAACTCACATTATTCAGAAACACAACATTAAGTTTCCCTCATCAGTGTCTACTCCTTCTTCTACACATTTGGTAGCTTCTACATCTCCATCATCATCCAAAGATAAAGGTAAAGGACAAGCACTCATGGCTTCCATACATCCTGAGCAAGGTAAATGGCTTCTTGATTCAAGTGTATCACATCATATGGCATCTTCTATGGATATGTTTTCTTCTATTGAGCCTTGTAATTCTCTTAATATTTTGATGGGTAACAACACATTCATGAGAGTTTGTGGGAAAGGTTCTATTCCTATGGGAGAGGGGACATTTAATGATGTTCTTTGTGTACCATCCTTGACCACTAATCTCCTTTCTATTTACCAAATTACACATGGGGCACAAGGTAAAATTGTTGAGTTCACTCCTGATTATGTCTACATTAGGGACATGGAGACTAGAGATGTCATAGCTATGGGAGTTGTTGATCATACATCCCGCTTGTATTCTTTTTCTACTTTTGTTGATAATGATGATGATATTCATGATGTACCCATCCCTTTGCCAAGGGATAATTATGAGGAGAATTTTGGGCACTTGAATCATTTTGTTTTTGAGACAAGTGTTAATCTTCCTACTCCTCCACCTCCTACTTCTTCAGACATGGGCTCTACTATTCAGTAGGATGTTCATAGTGTTTCAGATCTTGCAAAGTGTGATGACTACTTGGATGCATCTTTAGCACTTGTTGATTCTCATGATACAGATTTAGAAGACATACATGAGGGGGTTTCTCTTTCCCTTGATGACAGTTTCATCATAGATGGGGATACTTCTTCACCTTCTTTGGAGATTGGTGTATTTGATTCTTCTCCTTCTTCACTTGATTTGTCACATGAAGTGATAGATTCTTTGAGCTTAGAGAGACCTATTCAATCTTCAGAGATTCCTACATGGAGACCTTCATCTTCTTCCTCATTCCATTTGCACAAGGATTGGCTTCTTCATCATTTGATGTCTCTATTTCTTCCTAAGGGGGGACATGTTTCTTGTAAGCATTGGTTGAACTATTGTTTGCAAGTACTATTCATCAATATGGGAGCTTCTACATTATGGGGGGGATATCATGTCTCCATCTATCCTTCTTATGGGGGGATACTTCTTTGTATATACAAGATGTACGTAGTTCTTGGGGGGTCTTGAGCACTCGATCCATGCATCTTGTTTTCTTCTCTCTTTTTGGGGGAGGGTTTTTCCCATGAGGTTTTCCCTCTTTCTCCACTTTATGAGAGTTATGCATTTCATGCATTTCATTTTGTACATGGGTACCTAACATAGCCTAGTTGCCGGGACCCATCTTGCATTGTGAGTTTAAGTGCATTCCCCTAAGTTGCACTTAAGGGGGGGTGTTGGTGTAATTAATTATTCCTAATTACACTTTACTTAATCTTACTTAGGTTAATGCATTGCATAGTTTTTGATTGAGGCACCTATGAGTGTGCACATCTATTAAGCACATGGCGTAGGAAAAATTCCACTTTTGGTGTGATAGTTGTCATCACATACCTCTTTGTGTGTGAGATCCACCTTTTGTGCTCTTATCACATTATCATCCTAATCCAATGCACATACTTTATTGCATATTGGAGGATGATCCACATTTGGTGGACATGTGATTACACCTAGCATAGGAGATAGCTTATCAGCTCCTTATCATTCTCTCATATCACCTTTCCTATATAAGGAGGCCTATTATGTAATCATTTCATTGAGCATATCATTAATTCATTGGATCTATTCAATCCATCCTTGCATTCATATTTTCTCTCTTGTGCTTTTCTTCAACCTCTAGATCCTTGGTTCAATATTTGCTATTTACAAATTCTTACACTTTTTATTTTAATTATAATTAGTATGAATGAAGAAAATAATGACAATGCAATATTTGTGATAATGCAATATTTGTCGAAACAGCGTTGATGACTTTGGTCAATGTGCCTATGTGTCAATGTGGTGTTGGCCCATGCATGTTGAAGATGTCATGCACAAAAAGTAATCCTAGGGATCAATTTTGGGTTTTCCCAAATAGGAAAAAGGTCTAGATACATAATTATATTTTATGTTTAAAAATAATGTGATAACTAATCATTTTATGAAGAACTGATGTACATTTGGTATTGTAGGGAAATAGTGGATGTCAATACTTTTGGTGGGTCGATAAAACCACATTTATATCTACCCCATCTACATCTATACCTGATGTAGGAAATGAGTGCAACTTGTGCAAGGCTCGAGAGGTGGCTAGTGCCACCAAGATTGCTTCAATGGCGAAAGCAGAAATCATATTTATGTGATGCCTTCTTTGTGTAGTCTGTGCACTACTTTTTTGAGACCATATGCATAAATGTGGTTAACAGAGGGCTATTGTAGATACTAATTTTGTTTTTAGAATTTCTAGTAGATACACATAAAGAACATGCACATAAACATGACAAATGAGAAACATAAATGTAGATATCACAACAACTAAGAAACATAAATGTAGGCATCATGGTCACAATTTTTTGGAGACACAAAATAATTGAATGGTATACCCAGACGATGCAACACAACTATATATCACTCCTCTGGTTCCAAGTTTACATTGTGGTTAACAAACCCATATGATAAAAAATAAATTTAGAGAGCGGATGAGGGCCGTAATGACCAAAATAATACAGGGTCCCAATATTATTTCATTCATTATTTCTCTCCTCCTACACTCTCTAAATTTAATTTTTATCATATGGGTTTTGTTTACAGTAGTGTCGACATGGAACTAGAGGAGTAGTGGTTGCATTGCATCATCTAGGTATACCACTCAATTATGTTGTGTTTCCAAAAAATTGTGACCATGATGCCTACATTTATGTTTCTTAGTTGTTGTATCCCAGGACCCCTTATGACCCTTTACGATCCCTAATAATACATCTTAGAGGTCTTAAAATGTCATAAATGGTCATAAGAGGCTCCTAGGAGGGGTCAGATGAGATTCCACCTTCACGTGGTTGGCCTGTTAAGTGGAGAATGTTAAACTATTCTCGAAACAAAGAGAAGCTCAATAATTTAAGATCTCAATCTATGTATGACAAATATATATAGATCCATCACAACCCGATCTCAACAATAATGCAAAGAGTAGCTTGATTTTGTCTTCAAGCCGATCAATGCACAGTCTACTCAAACTCCAAGTCAAGTCACTATGACACTCCATAGGAACAAAGCACATCCAATTCAGACCAAAGAAGTTAAGAAGTCACTAGAATCAGATCTGAATGTAATCAGGTCCGCATATATCTCATGAACACATCAGGAAGAATGCATCTCTGATCGCCGTACTAGCTTCTTTTGCTGGGGAAGTTGCTATCACAAATCTCAATTTGGTAGGATCCATTCTAAATCCAAGTCTCTAGAATCGACTCAATAATCCATGAGCTGCTACCGAATCTATTGCAAAGTCATCTCTGAATGATCCATAACCAAATCATGAGCAGGAACCAGATTTGCAAGAACATCATTCTGAATCAATACCAACTCAATTGACAAATATATATATATATATATATATATATATATATATATATATATATATATATATATATATATATATATATATATATATATATATATATGTATGTATGTATGTATGTATGTATGTATGTATGTATGTATGTATGTATGTATGTATGTATGTATGTATGTATGTATGTATGTATGTATGTATGTATGTATGTATGTATTTAAAATCACTGATTATCATTGCAATTGCAACGGCCATAAAATAATGATGGTTCTTTGTCGAAATAATTTGACATCCAGTCGTCGCATGTACAACATTGATGTTAATTAAAACTCTAAACGATGGATATCCATTGTAAACTTCTGATAGGTCTCAATCACATGTACAACATCCTTGTAGTTTAAAACTAAAAATGACAAATATTCATCGTAAACTTCCGATGGATATCCATCGCAATAACAGCATTTTCATTGACAAACAAATACAAACGATGAAGACTCGTTGGAAGATTCTGACGAGTCACCATTGTTTGTATTTGTTTGTGACGAATAGGCATCCCAATTGCGATAGCCACAAATAGGTCCAATGAAAGGTTCTCCATGTTGGCACCCCCTTTTTGTGATGACCATGGTTTCATAATTATGACACAAATCAAAATTGTCATTCTTTCTGACTACAAAACTGCGACGGTGGGTGGTGTCACTTGATCGACAATATATTGTCAGAATTCCAACTATTGGCCATTGGAAAAAGGGCTCAAATGTACTAGTGTGGTTGGGATAAGGGCACTATCAACCTGGCTGGGAAGTCCTTCAGTCTTACCCTAGAGCTTCTCACAGAAATCACAGGCCTCCCTCTCGAGGGTATGCAGTATTCCAAAGAGATTAAAGTGGACAATAAAGCATACAAGGATTTCCCTGTCACTGATGAAGAACATGCCCTTTTGATCAAAGGTAAGAAATATTATGTCAAAATGGACAACATTGAGAATATTTGGGGCTCTTTCATTAGGGTTATCATAGAATATTTCACCTTAGAAGGTCGGTTCTCTAGAGTTTATAATTACCACTTTGTTTTGGTAAATCACTTGAGACATGAAAATAGGGTTTTCTTCCCTTTCTTTCTGTTGAGATCACTGAATCAAAGTATCATTGAACATAGGATGAAGAATTCTCCCATTATTCATGATTATTCTTCTAATTGTTGAGTACGCCAGGGACCATGTCCCTCAGCCCATTCCTACTCAAGTCAGTAGTAAAAAGAGGAAAAATTCTACTGGTCCTCCTCTAAGGAAGAAAACCTCTTCTAGAAAAAAAGCCCCTTCTTCTTCTATGCCTATCATTGACACAACTGGGTCGAAGGATGGTCAGGAGGCCGAGAAGGATTTTCTGGGCAAAGATAATTATGGGATAAAAGAGTATAGTATTGATCTCAATGAGGATTCTGGGACGAATGATTGTTAGGAGGTTACGGTTGATGAGATGAACAAAGTAGAGTCTATGAAAGAAAATGATGAGAATAGGGTCACTTTAGAGAAGGAAACTAAGGCTGTCGTCGACTCTATCAAGGGTCATGATGATATGACCACTACCTACATTCAAGCTACTCTGGAGATGGCTATCATGAATCCCGAAGATGTCACAAAAAATATTATCAACATGGTGGAAGGGTATTTCAGGACCAACCAAGAGAATCCTAATTTGACTAAGGAAGTCACCAAAAACACTGATGATAAGGAGGACACCTCTCATAATAGGGAGAAGGACAACCCAGATACCTCAGTTGTTGGTGTAGATAGAAAACATGATGTTGAGGAAGTGGGAAATCAAAAACATTATTGCAAAACATGGGATTATTATGATAAGGAGGTTAGCAAGGAGATTGCTAATAATGCAGACGAAGACTCCAACAAAGAGGACATCAGGACAATGGAGGAGGATATCCTTGCTAACTCTGAATCCCCTATCTTTGGGAAGGATAAAGAAAATGAAGACTATGAGAAAAGTTCTGAAGGGAATATTTACCATCATTCCCTTGAGGAAGATCTGAGAGAAAGGAGCTCCCATGTGAAGAGATCTATTACCATGACTGCACTTCAACTTGCTAAGAACAAGGCAATTTACAGCTACAATCTTGATAAATGGGTTCAAAATGACCTTGTGGAATTGAAAAATAGGTGCATAAGGCTGGAAACTAGGAATGAGATGTTGGAGGACACCATTGATAAGCTTAGGAAGGATGCTACTTTGAATAAAAGAAATGAAGAGGTTTTTGATAAGGTTTTGGATGACTCCACTATGCTGAAGGAAAAAATAAATAAAGTTTTAGAGAAATTCATGATTCCATTAAATGACAAGATCAGTAGCAACAAAGCCATGCTTAAGAATTTGCTTACTCTATCTAATGCTGGAATGAAAGCTACTGTGGAAAATTTGAAGACTCTGTGCAGCGTGCTAGAAGGAAATAATAATGACACAATGAAAGATAAAAATGAAGGGACTAACTCCAGCCAGCATCTAGGACCGGGTACTAGAACTATATCAAACACCAGGAAGAAGATCAAGGCTAAGGACCATGAAATTATTAATCTAAAATATTCTATTAAGACTATGCAGAGTCAACTGGTGGAATCGGAGGGATTCCTAAAGACTCTGATTAGATTCTGCTATTGGTGGCTTTTTTGGCTCTGTCCTGTTGGGGGTTTCTTGCTTTTGTTTTTTTTTGAGTTTTTGAGGTTGTGCTTATTGTAAATCTGGGAAGTGTCCCTGCTGGGGACTATCCTTTCTTGGGATAGTCTATTGTCTTTCTGTTTCTCCATGCTCATCTTTTCAAATCTTTGTTAAAGGGTTTTAGGGCCCCTTTAAAACCTGATGTTACCTTAATAAAAAACCTTATAGTTAATTTTTAATTAGTTATATTTGTTAAATTCATCTATTTATTTAATTAAATAAATTCACTAATTATAGTATTTGAATTAAATTTAAATATTACCTTTCATAAAGTATTAAATTTAATTTAATACATGTTCCTCTATATTCCCTTTTTAAATAAATTTTTAATTAATTTAATTCCCTCACATTCTTTATTTCTACTAAGTCATGATTAAATTAAATTTTATTTAAATTAATCCTAAATCCAACCTAGATGTTATCCTACACACATCACTTTCTATCTAATAAACCTACTCACTAATTAACTAAGGTTAATTAGGCTAATTTTTAGATTCCTACATCCATTAGTCCTAATTATTTGCTCACACGTGTGAGAAAATTTCTAAAAAATTATCTTTTCAAAAATTGCTAAAATTTGTATAAACAAGGCTTCTTACAATTTTGATGACACTTCTTACACCCTCTAAAATGGTTAAAATATATTGTTTCTCTTACACATCTCTTACACACACTTACACATGTACTTGAAGTACACATTGACCTCTCACATCTCAAGTTGCTCACACATGTGTGAGCAAGGCTTGGACTTTGCATGGCTTATGTGTCTCCTTGGTGGCCCCTATGTGGATTCCACATAGATGTCACCTCACCCCAGCCCTCTAAAATCCTATAAATAGGACCCTTGCCTCAAGTAAATCATCCATCATTTTTGCATTAGAGTTATTAATGCTAGTTTTTTTTTTTTTTGCATTTAGAGCTTTTCACTAACAATTTGGTAGTTGTTAAACTTGCATAGTAGATTTAGTTGCAATCCATTACTTTGATTTCATAAATAGCATTAGTCTTGCATGTCATTGAGCTTGAGGGTTTCTTCCATAGCCCCTTCTTGAGCTTCAATGGCTTCTTATTGAATGCTTGAGGGTTGTTTCCATAGCTCCTCCTTGAGAAGTTCAATCTTGATTTTACCTTGCATTCATAGTGGGATTCACACTTGTGTTGGGAGAGCACACCCACAACCTCTCTAAGAGCTTAGATCAAGCAAGTCTTGGGTGCACATGCTTCATGCTCATCTGAGGTTATGGTGAAGATTGTTTTTTTTTGCAAGTTTATGAACATGTTAGAGTAGATTGAATATGCTCTTTATTGTTAATGTTTGCATGTTTGAACTTGTTCTTAACAGGTAGGTTTTCATCATAAACACCATGCTCATTCTAAGATTGAGAATTTGTATAGTGAAGTCATAGATACTGATATTGGGAACATAGACTGGAATGATTTACTCACCTAGTGTGCCAACCACAATGTAAGCTCCACTAACCACACTTCTCTTGTGCTTTCAAGTCTTGTCAAAACTATATCTCATCCAGTATCCATATTAACTTTAGATCTGACCATGACCCTCACACAACACTATGTTCCTAATGAGACATTAGTGAAGAATAAAATAGGATATATTATTTTTTATATCAAGCCAGTTAATATTGAATATTTTTTTCACTTGACAAAGGGGATAGATAGATTTCACTCATTCTACATCAACAAGAGCTTTGAATGGTTTAATAAAAATATTGAGATCACTTATGAAATTGTAAATAAGAAGTATCTAGAACATACCCTTCCCAATAACAAACTAGACAAAACTTGCATGAGGAGAGAATACTTGAAAGATGATATTTAGGTAGAAGTAACTATGCTAAGAAGATTATATGGACTTCCTCGATCTATCTAACTGGAACATTAGATGATTTTTCTTATAGAAAGGATTAAGGGATAGATTTGATTGGGCCTCTATTCTTATCGGTAACTTGAATAATAAATTGTTTGTAGTAAAGAAAAATCCCCATTTCTATATGACTTCTTATGTGGTCTATCTACTGGCCACCAGTGAAAAATACCCAGGGTTAGTAAAAAGAGGAACTTTTGGTCAACCCAATGCATGGTCATTCACTATATATCTAGAGCTAGTTAGGAAAGAGAAGTTGGATAAAGATATCCTTTTGTCCTTTTGGACTTTGAAAGTCCAAAATTTTGGGATTCATAAGGATTCACACTTAGTCATTTTTTAGCTTGTCAATTTTCAGGGTTAGGGGCGAGGTCCTAAATTTCTGGGTCATTTCAACATGGAAATAATTTGCAAGGAGGGTTTTTTTTAGATCATATTGCATGCATGTTTGGAGTCATTTTTACTTTCCTAGAAGATATCAATCAGTTTCATTCATGAAAAGGAGCCAAAATGAAGATTGGAACTCCAATTTTAGAAGAACGCTCCAGTTTAAGAATGATAAATCTCCAACCCCAATCTCTTGTTTGCTGGGAAAATTTGGCCTTGTTTTCTCATGTAAATATAATGGAAATGGATTAGAATCCATGAAAACATGATTAGAGATAGTTTAGGAGTATTTTTGCATTAGTAAGCAATAAAAATAATATTATTTTATCAATTTTGTAGTATTAGACTTTAGCTACGGGTTTCTAAATTTTATAGTTGAAGCACTATATATTTCATCTGAATGATGTAATTAAGGTTGATATTTTCTACAGTAAAATTATTTTCAATTGGTGCTTCAATCATGGTGTGATAATTCTTCTATCATTGTGAAATTTATGAATTTGTACTTGCTAGTTCATTTATTTTAGAGAGCCTATTGTTTTATTGCAAATTATATGTATCTTATCAGTTAATTCGGTGTTAGTCATTATTTCATCATCTTATTGTGATGAATTTTTAGGGGAATAATTCTACCATTCTTGAGGATAAATTTCTCTTGTGTATGCATGCATATGTGTTGGCTATGTGATTCTGATGAATTTTGAGAAATATTGCATCTATTGTTTACATTTTGTTGATGATTGCATCTACACTTTATGATTTGTGAGAAATTATGATTTGTATCATGTGGGTTTCCTTAATTTCCATGATTCTTATTTTTGCAAGATTGATATAGTAATGGTTTATGTCCTGCAGGAATTTACTTCCAAGTTATTTTCTTTGAATTTCTCGTTACCCTAAATCTTTTTTTATTTGTTTGGAAATTTGATTAATCTTAGATTCATATTAAATTTGTATAGTAGGAATTGCATTCATCTCTAAAATATAAAAAATACAAAAAATTTATTTTATTAAAGTTTTTTTTACATCCTCTTCAAGAATAAAATCAGCAAAGGCCTCCTTGTGAACAATTTCATATTTATCTTTGATTGAGTTATCCACACACTTGAGACCCATCCTAAAGTAACCTTGGGAGTGATTCTCATCATTCTTTCAAGAGAGGAATTTACATCTCAAATCCCTAGTCGTTGTCTCATGTAAAAATGATGTTCAATAGAAATGGTGCTAGAAGGAGGGCCCTCAAAAGAGATACCATAAGACATTGGATCATTCTCTCTAGAGAGGTCTAAACGAGTCCTTAAATCATCACCAAATAGAGGAGAATTCCTTTAGCTTAATCATTTTTGTTAATCCCGTAGTGACAAAGGGAAACCAAAAGGGAATCTTCCTCATTGACCGACTCTATTTTATCATCTGTCGTTGCCACCACAACCCATTGCTGCTCCATTTGTTCAAAATCCAAAAAAATCAATCAAAATCCACCACCACCTTCGATGGCCTTTTTCGCCAATGCCCAAATTTATCCATTGGACTTACAAGGCCAACTTCATGAACTACCTAAGAATCCTAAGAAGGTTTGGCCATGTTTTATCTATAGAGAGTCTACGACGACAGAAGAATAGATTCGTGCCTTCAAAAAAATATGAAATCGCAAGGAGATTGTACACCAAGATGTTGTTTTCCACTTGTTTCCTTAACGTTGGGAGATATTGCATATAATTGGTACTTTAATTATCCACAAGGATCCATTACTAATTGGAATGAATTTGAGACAAAGTTCCTCAACCAATTCAAGTTATACATTAATCCCGCTACTCTCCACCATGAGTTTATCTTGGGAAGGAAGGAGCCCAAAGAACCAACTTCTATGTTTAATCATCATTTCCACAAGATGTATTAGAAACTTGAGGCTCCTTATACTGTGTCTATTGGGGCTTCTATACAAGTGTACCTATGAGCCTTGGATCCTTTGATGTCCATCTTCTTGAAAAGGCTCCCACTAGCAGAAATAGATATGTTAGAAAAGGTGTGCAATGAAGCCATCAACTTCACATAACAAATGGATCCACACACTAGTGGAAATTATGGCACTTTTCCATAATTAGGAAACACTACCATGCCCAACCCATTTTCATCCATCAACTATGCATTGACTAATCATGCTCTACTACTCAATCCAATTCCAACTCCACAAACTGATGCTCCACCACTCACCATAACGTATCCTAGGTATGATTCACATAAGGAAGTACTTTGCGAGCAGAGAGCGGTTTCTCCAAGTGAGCCTGACAACAATCTAGTTTCCAAATTAGATGCGATAAAGATTACATTATCCCAATTAACCAATGAGCTCACAAGAATGAAATTAAACCTAATTCAAAACCAAGGTAATTATCAATGATCAGTTGCTGCTCCAAATTCTTATTCACAAGATCAGAACCATAGTTATAATAATTACAACAACAACAATAACTATGGAAAGAATTCACAAGAAAAGGGATTTGGAAAATAGAGAACCAATGGACCTTGGAATACTCACCCTAATAATGGATGTATACCTACTAAAATTATGAATACTTATGACTTTTTTGATTTAAACTCTACAAGAATCATAGGTATAGGGATGAATGATAATGAAGGACAATGATAACCAATATTCACAGAACATGGTTGATCCTCCTATACTGTTTAATGTAATGGTGTTCAATTCTTACAAAACCATAATTGATGAAGGATCTAACATAAATATAGAAGAAGAATTTGTGTCCCTTTTCAATGAGATCAAGAACCCAAGTATTCAGAGGTCCACGTCTTTCGGAGAATAATCGTAACACATATAATCTAAGAAGCAGGAATGAAACTCTTACAAATGGTATCCCCCATAGATTACATCCTACACCTCCTGATCCATGGCCCAAAAATAATCTTGTATCTCCCAAGTTTCCAAACAATATTATCCCATTTTCTTATAATGCCCCAATGATTTTGAAGAATCACACTTGGTCTACCAAAAATTATATTGTCATTGAAGAGCTGAAAAAGACCAAGACAAATATCTCTATTTTCGACATGTTGCAAAGCTTTCCTACTCAGAGGAAAGATTTATTGAAATCTTTAGACCACTGTAAGTCCACTAATTCAATGACTAATACCAAGGCCCCTATATCAAGCATCAATGCTATGGAAGCCATGCCTACCACGTTCAAGGTTAGGGTGGAAGTGCCTCCATTTTTACTAAGCCTCTAAATTTGTGGAAGGAATTTGCATAATTGTTTGATTGATTCAAGAGCCTCATGTAATGTAATTCCTTTTTCAATTTGTCAAAGATTGGCAGTAAACCCTCAGCCCTCCAATAAACTTGTAATATAGCTTGACAAGATTGAAGTTAAGGTGGTCAATGTTCTCAAAGATGTGCACATCTAGCTAAAAACTAATCCTCAAATTCAGCATATTATGGACATACATGTATTGGACATCCCAGAGACCTATGGTATGCTTCTCAGTAGAGAATGGACAAAGTTCTTAAGGGGGTGGTTTTCCATTGATATTGCCCAGCTTTGGCTACCATGGAAAGGTTTAAACAACCAAATCAACTTCAAAAAATCTAGTATAAACTAACATGGTGTTAGTTAATTTCTTACCAAAGGAATTTTTAAAATTCTTTAAAAATAGTTGACATTTTAGGTGGAGCACACAAGATTTTATGTTATATTTATACCATTTCATGTGCTCCCCATTTTTGAAACCCTTAATCTCTATCAATAGTAGTATAGAAAGTAGATTTGGAGTGCTAAAACTCTTGTTATTTTTATGGGCATGTGCACCCAGATGGTGAACAAAAAAGTGGCCACTCATCAAAAAAATCCAAAAATAATGGTGACACATTTGGGTTATTTTAAAATTCAAGTAACCTAAATGTGTTATGGCTCATAAAATGTGATCCATGACGCATACAAAATTATTAAAATAAAACCATGATCGAGGTAATACTATCAAAAATCATGATCAAGTTTTTAAAATAAACATAACCCAATTGTGTTTTTATGACCAATTTTTTTTTTAAAGTAATTGACACAAAAGAAATATAAAATATTATAAAAATCCCAAAGGAAAACCAATCAAATTTTTGTTTCTATCAACCAAGTCATTATGTCACAACATTCAAGAGGAAAGACTCTAGCTCTCATGAACTAATTATACAAAGATGTAGGTCTTGCTATGCTTTTTCTCTTCTAGGTTGACAAGAAATATTCATGAAAATAGGGCTATCCTAATGAACCTAGGACATCCAAATGTGATTGTATAAGTTGATAAGATAGATAATTGTAATGTAATTGATTTTCTTGGTTCTATGGCTATATATAGGTGCACAAATAGTGATGTTGGCACTAGTACATTTGACCCACTTTTTAGACCAACATTTTCGACCAAGTTATAAAATGATTTTCCATGGTCAGTTTATAGAAGAAAAATTTGAATTTTTTTTACTTCTATTCCCATGTTGGTCAGAATTACGACCCTAAAGAGTGGTCGTAATTTCGACCAACATGGAAATAGAAAAAAAAAATTCAAATTTTATACATATATCCCACCTACCGTCACATTTCATTTTATTTCATTTTGGCTACATAGTCCGCGAGCAAAGGAGTGGTGAAGGATGGTATAAGGAAGGAAGTTGTTTGTCACCATCCCCTATATGCATCTAGCCTGTAAGTTCTGGCATCTCCTTCTCTTCCACATTACTATTCTCAAACATGAGCAAGCATCAACAAGAATAGGCATTCGATTTCAACCATTTCATTGTAGCCTTGGTAAGAGATTTGATTTTTTTTGGCATTTGCTTAATGAAGGGTACATTTTTTTTATTTCAAATTATTTTCATTTGTCAATTGTTTGAAACCCTAATATTTTCACTTCTATCACACCACCATTAGAAGTGGACCATGAATTTCCAGAGATACAGAGCAACTAGTCAACTAAGGGTGGGTTCTTTGTTTCCTCATCAACTAATTTCAAGGTTAAATTGATGCTAATTTTGGTTTAATTGCAACACTATATGTTAATTTTTTGACTGAAAGATGCATTTGTTCCGAAGTCTATGTCACTTGCATTTCTACCATGGGCTTTAGCATTTGGCACGTTCCATCGTTGCGATTCATCAGCTCCGATAGTAAAAAGAGTGGGGAACGGTTGCATTGATGGATGTCCCGCTTTCATATTTCATCATTATCCCACTCTTGTTTAAAAATGTTGAATAAGTGGTTGAATATCATGAAAGTGCGGAAAATAAAAGCTAAAACATTGATGAAACTATCTATTGGTCACTTCAAACCCTTGGAACTAGGGCTTTCTAAATGTCAGACTTCCAAATGCCTCTACTTCAAATTGGTGATTGATTCACCATCCACTCAACATACTAAAGCAATTCTAGACATAAAATATACCCCTTGTTCGAGCCAAATGGCTATTGCAATACTCATCCCATCAATTTCAACACAATTTCTCTTTTTTCTGACTGCGATCACTTCCTCCCTTCAAATCTCTACAATTTCATGATTAGAAAACTATGTTACATTGTTATTTTTCACACTATCACTTTATCATACTTCACAATTAGGTTTCACTTCATTCTCTCTTCTCATCATTTATATTGCATAGAACAAACATTTACTATCTCGTTATTCTATCTATTTTAGTTTCCTATCAATAGCTTAATATTATGTTAATTTAATATTTTTATTACATTATTAGATAACATTTTTCCATTTTAGTTTTACATTTCATCCTTATTATCTACACTCTATCCCTACAAGATTCCATCATTCTATGTTGATGTTTGACTTATGTACAATAGTATTGGACTCACATTGTTTTTTAAGGTAGTGATCTTATGGAGCTTGGTATTTTTTCTTCATAATTAGATCTTTCATTTTGATAGTCCAAACACTTATAGCTTCTCATTTATTTTTGTTGTAATCATCTGTTTGTATTTGTTTATATAGAAATAGTCAATAAAAGGACTGAATTTCTTTGATTTTAAGACTTCAAAACAATATAATCAGTACATGGAATGATCAAAACTTATAATACCAATCGATGTGATGCAGGAGCATCTCGGGTCCTTGGCAATCCTGTGTCACCAAAAAGATTTTGAAGTTTTTATGTGTTGTTCGGTTCCTTCCTTGACCGAATTGGCTCAATACTTGGTTGGTTTCCTTTGGTTACCGAGTTTGGTCAATTATCTCATGGGTGGTTGGTTGTTTCACTGGTGCTTAGTGATGCTTGTCTATTGCTTGGTCATCCTTTCTTACCGAGTAGTTTATTTTGAGTTTCTATTGAGGCCGACTTGTGCATTGATTATGGGTCACAAATTTAATACTGGTATCCATCATTGGGAAGCGTGTGGTCCTAGATCTAATCATTCCTTCCATTGATTGTGGATCTGAAGGCTGGCTCAGTTTGATTGCCTCTTGTATAAGTATGGTTGTTTGGTTAGAGTTTAGGGAGTTAGTTTTGGATAGAAGGAAGAAGATAGTAGAATCAAGATTGTTGGTAGATCCTCGCATGTTGGAGGACTTATGTAATTCATTTTAATATCTGGCCGTAACCGAGAAGGCCTTATAGCTTGACATGTATGAATCAATTTAAATAAATGAAGATAATATATCAATGATCCTACTTTCTCTCTCTCACTATTTTGTTGTTACTTCCATGTGTTGTTGAGTAGGTTGGATCTATAGGGTGTGCCATCATTTGGCCCCTCTAGTTCTTTCCCTTGCGTTAGGTGGTATCAGAGTGAGGTGAGATCTGGATCTAGGTCTGCGGATCTAGGTTTGTAGGTTCCTTCTTGCGAATCCCTAGTTGAATTTTTGTGGGGCGGAAGATTGTGATCTAACCTACAATTGCATAGGGTTTTCAAGATGGTTCGTGGGAGGTGAGAAGTAGATCCAGGATTGGTAGGCATGTTGAGACAACTTGCTGCTAGATTAGAAGTTGTTGAAATAGCCCAGAGAAGAGGTAGACATCTTGAAGATGTTAGTGATGATGAAATTGAAGTGGAACAAGGTAAAGCAGAACCTATACCTATGATGGATCAGGGTGAGGAAAGATTCTTGAAGGCTTTGACAAGTTTGAAGTTGACACCACATTTCAATCCTCCTAAATATAGTGGGAAATTGGAGTTTAATGAATTGATAGACTGGATTGCTAAAATGGAAAAGTATTTTGAGTATGAAAATGTATTTGAGGAGAAGAAGGTGAAAATTGTAGGCACAAAGTTGAAAGGTCATGCATCCTTGTGGTGGGAGCATCTGTAATTGGATCGAAAAAATAAAGGCAAAGATAAAATCAAGGTATGGAATAAGATGGTAAATAAATTGAAAGGAAAGTTCTTACCTTATGATTATTAGATTAACCTAGTTAGGTGAATGTAAAGTATAAGGTAGAAAGATAGCTTGGTAAAAGAGTATACTGAGGAATTCTATAGATTAGATATCAAATCTAGACATGATGAGGATGATGTGGAAAGAATTTCTAAATACCTGAATAGTTTGAGAGTTTCCATCCAAGAGGAAATCATTTTGGTCAAGTTGGAGAACATTGAAGAGGCTTATCAATTTCCATTGAAAGCCAAGGAGAAATTGAACAAGAGACATGAGCAGAGACAAAGAGGTTGAGGTGGTAGATTCCCTAGAGGAAGAGGTAGATCTAATGGTGAAAATGGTACATCTAAACCTGAAAAGATAAATTTGGACAAAGGCAAGACTGAGTAGAAAGGTGAAAGTTCATCTAGAGGCAAAGGTAGTAACTACCAAGGTGGTTATAGTAGAGGTAATTTCTGAGGAAATTGTTACAATTGTGGAGAAGAAGGACATAGATCTTTTGAATGTACACATGCTAGTAAGAAGGCTGGTAGCAGTAGAAATGCTTTGGTGCAAGAGGAATCACTGAATGAACCTAAGAAGGAAAATAACTTGATGGTGATAAGAGCACTATGGAATGAAAGTAAAAATGAATATCCAGTAAGGAAAAGTTTGTTCAAGACTAGATGTAGAGTTTCTGACAAAGTTTGGAAGGTAATCATTGACAGTGGTAGCTCGAAGAATCTGGCATCTAAGGAAATGGTCACAAAGTTGCAGTTGGAAAGGTTGGAACATCCGAAGCCCTATCAAATTTCATGGATCAAAGATGAGTATACACTCTTGGTAAGTGAACAATGCTATGTGAATTTGAAAATTGGAAAGTACTATGATAAGGTGTTGTGTGATATCATGCCTATGGATTGTTGTCATATTTTTTTGAGTAGACCTTGGCAATATGATAGACATGCTATATATGATGGGAGATTGCATAAGTATACTATTGTGGTTGATGGAAGAAAACAAATCCTATTACCTTTGATGGGAGAACCTATTAGTAATGTTTGCACATCTGTGAAAGTTTTCTTGATGGAAGGAAGAAATTTTGTTAAGGATTTGAAGAAGAATGATGTATGTTTTGTTGTGATTCCTAAAAAATTGAGTAAGAAAACAAAGGATAGTATCCCTGAGGAGATTGAAAAATTACTCACCGAGTATAGTGATATCATTTTTGATAATGTACCTAATGGTTTTCCACCAAAAAGAAGTATTGATCATTGCATGGATCTAATCCCAAGAGCTAGTTTACCAAATAAGGCACCTCATCAGTTGACACCTACCAAGAATCAAGAATTGAACTGACAAATTCAAGAGTTGTTGGATAAAGGTTTGATCAGAGAAATTTTGAGTCCTTGTGTAGTACCTACGATATTAGCACCTAAGAAGAATGGAGAATGGCAAATGTGTATTGATTCCAGTGAAATCAACAAGATAACAGTGAAGAATAGGTTTCCTATACCAAGAATGGATGACATAATGAATAGTTTGACTGAAGCAAAGTAGTTTACAAAGATTGATTTGAAAAGTGGGTATCATTAGATCATAATTAGAGAAGGTGATGAATGGAAGACTTCTTTCAAGACAAAATAAGGTTTGTATGAGTGTTTGGTTATGCCTTTTGGTTTAACTAATGCACCGAGTACTTTTATGAGGTTGATGAATGAAGTTTTGAAGAAATTCTTGGGTAAGTTTGTGATTATATATCTTGATGATATTCTGATATTTAGTAAGAATAGAGAAGAATATTTGTTGCATGTTAGACAAGTTTTGCAGAGACTAAAAGAAGAAAAGTTGCTGATAAATCTGAAAAAGTGTTCATTCATAAAAGAGGAGATTGTGTATTTGGGATTTTTAATTTTAGCTAATGGTTTGAAGATGGATCCTGAAAAGATTGAAGCTATTTTGAATTGGTCTACACCTGTGAATGATAGTAAGGTAAGATCATTTCATGGTTTGGAAAGTTTTACTAAAAGTTCATAAAGAAGTTCAGTTCAATTTGTAATGCTATGACTGAGACTATGAGAGGAGATAAAATAGAATTCAAGTGGACACATGGAGCTGATAAAAGTTTTGAGACCCTGAAGTAGAAGGTTTTTGAATTGCCTATTTTGGCATTGCATGATTTCAGTAAGGTATTTCAAGTGGAATGTGATGCAAGTGGTAGTGCAATTGGAGCTATGTTGAGTCAAGAAGGTAAACCTATTTCTTTCTTTAGTGAAAAGTTGAATGATGCTAGAAGGAAATATTCTGTGTATGATCAAGCATTCTATGGTATTGTTCAAGCACTGAAGAAATGGAGACATTATTTTATACCGAGTGAATTTGTGTTGTATACTGATCATAAGGCTTTACAATACTTGGTTAGTCAGAATAAGTTGAATCAGAGACACATGAAATGGGTTGAGCATTTGCAGAGTTATACATTTGTGATCAAACATAAAAGTGGAGTCACTAACCGAGTTGGTGATGCATTGAGTAGAAGAAGATCTTTGATGAACGAGATGAAAATTGAAGTTCTTGGTTTTGATGAGATGAGAGATTTGTATGAAACTGATCCTAATTTTTCTAAGCAATGGAGAAAGTGTAGAGCACCTATTCAAGATCAACCAAGTACAAAATGGGAAGAATACTTCATTCAAGAAGGTATGTTGTTTAAAGGTATTCAGTTATGTATATCGAGAGGACACATGAGAACTAATTTGATAAAGGAGAAACATAGTAGTGGTTTGGATGGACATTTTGGTATTGATAAAAATTTGAATTTGCTTAAGAAGAAATACTTTTTGCCATAGTTGTATAAAGATGTTCAAAAATTTGTGAAACGTTGTGGAATTTGTCAAGTTGCAAAAGGAGTAAGTCAGAATACTGGATTGTATACATCGATTGTTGTACCTGAGGAACCTTGGACTGACATCAGTATGGATTTTGTTCTTGGCTTACCGAAGACAGTAAGAGGTAATGATTCTATATTTTTTGTGGTAGATAGATTTTCAAAGATGACACATTTTATACCCTTTAGAAAGACATCAGATGCAGTACATGTAGCAGATATTTTCTTTAAAGAAATTGTCAGATTGCATGGATTACCAAGGATTATTGTCTCTGACCGAGACAATAAATTTGTTGGATACTTTTGGAAGACCCTTTGGAGAAATTTTTGCACTGAGTTGAAATATAGTTCTACATTTCACCCACAAATCGATGGACAAACAAAAGTTGTAAATAGAAGTTTGGGAAATCTTTTGAGATGTTTAGTTAAAGACACGCCTAGTAATTGGGATTTTGTATTGGCACAAGCAAATTTTGCATACAATAATTTGGTGAATAGGAGTACTGGAAAAACACCATTTGAGATTGTGAATGGCATACAACCGAGCGGTATATCTGATTTGAGAAACATTGCTGATGAAAGTAAGAGAAGTGCTGAAGGAGTGAAGTTTGTTGAGTACATGAAGACATTGCATGAAGATGTGAAAATCAAGATGGAAGAGAGTAATCAGAAATGAAAAGATAGAGCTAATAGATCAAGGAGACATAAGACCTTTGATGTTGGTGATGAAGTGAAGGTTCATTTGAAGAAAGGTCAATTTCCTATTGGTACATATGGGAAGCTAAAGATGAAGATGTTTGGACCTTGCAATATTTTGAAGAAATTTGACGGTGGAAATGCAATTGAGATTGAGTTACCTGATGACATGGACATATCACTGATTTTCAACATTGTTGATTTGTATGAGTATCATGAACCTAATGAAGACATGACAATACCGATGGAGTATCCTAAGAAGCAGAATGAAGAAGTTGAACAAATTTTGGAGCAAAGAGTTAGCAAAAGAACAAGAGGTAAACAATATATGGAATATCTGGTAAAGTGGAAGAATAGACCGATTGAAGATAGTTTATGGATTCCACCTGAGTTGGATGTAGCTTGGATCATACCTACTAAATGATTCAAAGAATCATTTCTAAATAACCCCAAGTGTTTGATACAGGAGCATCTCGGGTCCTTGGCAATCCTGTGTCACCAAAAAGATTCTAAAGTTTGTCTGTGTTGCTTAGTTCTTACCTTGACCGAGTTGGCTCAGTTTCCTTCGGTTACTGAGTTTGGTCTGTTATCTCCTAGTCATTTAGTTGTTTCACTAGCTCTTGGTGATGCTTGTCTATTGCTCGGTCATCCTTTCTTACCAAGTAGTTTATTTTGAGTTTCTGTTGAGGCCGACTTGTGCATTGATTATGGGTTGCAGATTTAATGTTGGTATCCATCATTGGGAAGTGTGTGGTCCTAGATCTGACCATTCCTTCCATTGATTGTGGATATGAAGGCTGACTCAGTTTGGTAGCCTCTTGTATAAGTATAGTTGTTTGGTTAGAGTTTAGGTAGTCAATTTTGGATAGAAGGAAGAAGATAGTAGAATCAAGATTGTTGGCAGATCCTCGCATGTTGGAGGACTTCTATAATTTATTGTAATATCTAGCCATAACCAAGAAGGCCTTACAACCTAGCATGTATGAATCAATTTGAATAAATGAAGATAATATATCAATGATCCTACTTTCTCTCTCACTATGTTGTTGTTGTTTCCGTGTGTTGTTGAGCAGGCTTGATCTATAGGATGTGCCATCATTTGGCCCCTCTGGTTCTTTCCCTTGCATCACAATGAATGCTTTTCCTATCAATGTTGTATTGAATAGCGATTTTAATAATATAAACACCAGACTGTGTCTTCATGAGCAAAAAAGTGACTATTTGTAAAGAATTAAAATTTTATTGCTTGGTAGTTCATTACATTGTCTTCTTCAACCATACACCACTCCACACAAGAAGGACTAAAACCAAACCATAGGATGGTCTAGGAATTTAGAAGGCATCCTTTATTACAAAGCAAAACAAAATATAGAGCTCAAGTCCCAAAGCAAAACTGAATGGCCTAGGTGCCCTAAACCAATACACCCCCCATGTAATTCAATATTCTAAAGTCCTTGAATCCAAGTAAATGTAAGTCAATAACACCAAATATACCACTTAGAAGTCTTGTGAAGAGTCTTGGTGAGTTTAAGCCTTTTGAAGCACTTTAGAAATATTGAATACATCATTGCTTGCCAACTATTTGACAGAGCCTAGGAAATCATTGGTTCTTCAAGACAAAGATTGTTTTCATGCCAAGCACTGTACAGGAACTGTCAATAAAAGAACTGAAATTATTTGATTTTAAGACTTCAAAATAATATAATCAGTACATATGACCAAAACTTATAATACCAATCAATGAATGTTTTTCCTATCAATGTTGCATTGAATAGAGAGTTTAATAATATAAACACTAGACTATGTCTTCACGAGAAGATCACATTGACCAATACACCCCCCATCCCACCATCCACACCCATCCACTCATGACAAGATCTTTCCAAAATCATGTTGAAATATCCATTGACCTTAATCAAGATCCTTCCCTCTCACTTCCTTCATTAGATAATCACTTTTGGAGTATATTCTAAAGTCCTTGAATCCAAGCAAATGTAAGTCAATAACACCAAATATATCACTTAGAAGTCTTGTGAAGAGTCTTGGTGAGTTTAAGTGATATATTTGGTGTTATTGACTTACATTTGCTTGGATTCAAGGACTTTAGAATATACTCCAAAAGTGATTATGTAACGAAGGAAGTGAGAGGGAAGGATCTTGATTTAGGTCAATGGATATTCCAACATGATTTTGGACAAGATCTTGACATGAGTGGATGGGTGTGGATGGTGGGATGGTAGGATGGGGGGTGTATTGGTGAAGATTCTTAGTGAGTTTAAGCCTTTTGAAGCACTTTATAAATATTGAGTACATCATTTCTTGCCAATTATTTGACAAAGCAATGATGTATTGTAAAGAATTAAAAGTTTATTGCTTGGTAGTGACTATTTGTAAAGAATTAAAATTTTATTGCTTGGTAGTTCATTACATTGTCTTCTTCGACCATACACACCTCCCCACAACTTCTAAGACTCCTCCCCCATAAAACTCATGTACAAAACTGACCAAAATCCCCTTACAATTTGATTTTCAACTTCTTCTTAACCTGCACAGTTAGTTATTTGTTTGCATTGTTGTCTAGTTGAAAACTAGTTGTCAACTTCGACCACTTTAATCTTTCTTGCATCATCTTTAACCTGTCAAAAGGTTTTAGTTTCATATCCTAATCCCCTAAACTCCCTAAACCTCTACTAAACCCTCATTTAGCCCTTTAGGCCATAATTGCATAAAAATGCAAATTTACATCTTTTTGGCATCTTTGCACTTTGAAGTGCAATTGCATGATAATAATGGCATCAATGGCCATATAACAAACTTAGATATGCCTATAGGTCCTTGACCCTTACATAAATCCTTGGATCACTCAAGTGACCCCATAAATCTATATCATGTCATAAATCTCCCATTTTGACGTAGGATAAGAGCATAGTGATAGAAGATAGATCCATTTTGTGCATAACCTAAAGTCATTGTATTCCATGAGAGTGCATCTTTTGAGAATTTTTTTTTTAACATTTCAAGGGACCAGTAGTTCTACAATTAAATCATCATAACTTTCCCATTACTTAACCATCACACATGGCACAAACTATCTTCAAACTAACAATACATTGCATGTGTAGTACAAAACTATTAGTAATTGGCAGATTAAATGGAGATAATTACTAATAGATTAAGCATATTATTGCTATGCTTAATGTTCCATTTAAATGCTAGTATATAAAGAAGACAATCAAAAGACAATGAAGATTTGTTTGACCAATAGTCTACAGAATTAGACATTTATTTTAAATGCATTTAACACAAAAAAAATTACAAAATTGAACCAATGGCATGTTTAAAACAAAGAAATAGAATGATAATAATATGTCAAAAATTATATTCTATTTAATACATGCCAAAGGACTAGTCCCAACAATTCTTAAACATACTTTATCTGATATGATGAATTCTTTAATAATTGTTTAAGAATTCATCATATCATATCAGATAAAGTATGTTTAAGAATTGTTGGGATTTCTATTAGACCTTTGTTGTAAACATGCCATTGGTTCAGTTTTGTAAATTTTTTTTGTGTTAAATGAATTTAAATGGAACATTAAGCATAGTAATAATATGCTTAATCTATTAGTTAAGATTTTAAATAAAGATTTTATTGCTCACCAGTCTGCACTTCCGTGATATTCAACCACTAGTTCAAACTTACTTGCATATAGGCACATGGTGTCGACCTAGTGCAACTTCCCACCTTATACCACCTCCTTCAGCACTCCTCTCGCGGACTATGCCAAAATGAAATGTGTTGGTAGGCAGGATATATGTATAAAATTTGACCTTTTTTTTTACTTCTATTCCCGTGTTGGTCAAAATGACTTTATCCTTTCACCTTCACTGCATAAACACTTATAGGCCAAGGTAATACAAGGCAAGGATTCTCCCACAAGTCACATTAAACACAGAAAGTGGGAGAGCCTAGGAAATCATTGGCTCTTCAAGACAAAGATTGTTTGCACGCCAAGCACTATACATGAACAGTTAATAAAAGGACTAAAATTCTTTGATTTTAAGACTTCAAAACAATATAATCAGTACATGGAATGATCTAAACTTATAATACCAATCAATGAATGCTTTTCCTATCACTGTTGCATTGAATAGAGAGTTTAATAATATAAACACCAGACTGTGTCTTCACGAGCAAAGAAGTAACTGTTTGTAAAGAATTAAAAGTTTATTGCTTGGTAGTTCATTACATTATCTTCTTCAACCATACACACCTCCCCACAACTTCTAAGACTCCTCTCCCATAAAACTCACATACAAAACCGACCAAAATCCCCTTACAAACTGATTTTCAACTTCTTCTTAACCTGCACAGTCAATAACACCAAATATATCACTTAGAAGTCTTGTGAAGAGTCTTGGTGAGTTTAAGCCTTTTGAAGCACTTTAGAAATATTGAATACATCATTTCTTGCCTACTATTTGACAGAGCCTAGGAAATCATTGGTTCTTCAAGACAAAGATTGTTTGTACGCCAAGCACTATATAGGAACAGTCAATAAAAGGAATGAAATTCTTTGATTTTAAGACTTCAAAACAATATAATCAGTACATGGAATGATCAAAACTTATAATACCAATCAATGAATGCTTTTCCTATCAATGTTGCATTGAATAGAGAGTTTAATAATATAAACACTAGACTATGTCTTCATGAGCAAAGAATTGACTATTTGTAAAGAATTAAAAGTTTATTTCTTGGTAGTTCATTACATTGTCTTCTTAGACTATACACACCTCCCCACAACTTCATAGACTCCTCTCCCATAAAACTCACATACAAAACTGACCAAAATCCCCTTACAAACTGATTTTCAACTTCTTCTTAACCTGTATAGTCAATAACACCAAATATATCACTTAGAAGTCTTGTGAAGAGTCTTGGTGAGTTTAAGCCTTTTGAAGCACTTTAGAAATATTGAATACATCATTGTTTGCCAACTATTTGACAGAGACTAGGAAATCATTGATTCTTCAAGACAAAGATTGTTTGCACGCCAAGCACTGTACAGGAACAGTCAATAAAAGGACTGAAATTCTTTGATTTTAAGACTTCAAAACAATATAATCAGTACATGGAATGATCAAAACTTATAATACCAATCAATGAATGCTTTTCCTATCAATGTTGCATTGAATAGAGAGTTTAATAATATAAACCCCAGACTATGTCTTCATGAGAAAAGAGGTTACTATTTGTAAAGAATTAAAAGTTTATTGCTTGGTAGTTCATTACATTGTCTTATTTGACCATACAAACCTCCCCACAACTTCTAAGACTCCTCTCCCATAAAAATCATGTACAAAATTGACCAAAATCCCCTTCCAAACTGATTTTTAATTTCTTCAAGGGACCAATAGTTCTACAATTAAATCATCATAACTTTCCCATTACTTAACCATCACACATGGCATGGACTATCTTCAAACTGACAATACGTTGCATGTGTAGTATAAAAATATTAGTAATTGACAGATTAAATGCAGATAATTTCTAATAGATTAAGCATATTAGTGCTATGCTTAATTTGATAATATATTTTATTTTTAAAAAAAAATTAAATTTTTTGTCACTTTTTCGACAATCAAAAGAATATCTTATTGTATTGTCTTAAAATGGAAGCACTTCCATGTTAAGATCATTTAGCCCTTTAAGTAAGTGGTTTGGGGTCATGTTAAGCACCTTGATCAGGTCTTTGCATGTATTTGGCTTTCTCCCCACTTTCCACTTCTTCCCTGCACTTGATTTCTTCATTCTAGGTGAAATTAGGGTTAGGATCCTGAGGATTCTCCTTAATTTCCCTCTTCCATGGATCTATTTTCTAGGTAGGATTTAGAAATAGGTCCTCCTATCCTTCATCATAGTAATCATAGGATTTTATGTCTATCACTAGCATTCTGTCTTGTTTTGATATCATTTCTAGGTTTCTGGGCATCCCCGGGACCTCCTAACCTGGTTCTGATTGAATTTGGGCCCAGGGTCAAATTCAAGGTTGATCCTGACTAGGTCAAGATAAAGCTTGAACCTGACCAGGTTAGTTCCAACCTCAATTTTTCCCCCCTCATTCAAATTTCTAGAATCCTTGATTTTCAGGCATCAGGCTTTCGGGATATTTATTTTCCTGCCTCCGTGTTGGCCATTTCGGGTTTCGGGATGGTAAATCCTCTAATTGCATTTAATATAGGTACATTTTCTAAAGGTTAGGACCTAATTGGGATTTAATTCTCCAAGGTCGCCCCCCTAGAGTATTGTGTCCTAGTTCACTATAAAAGGAGGCCTTCCTCTCTCATTTTCACATCAAGTTTTCATGCTCAAGCACTCTCAAGAAAGGTGATCAAGAAAGCATCCATTCAAGCATTCAAGTACTCTTCTCCATTCAAGTTCTCCATTGAAGATCAAGGATTTAAAGCATTCAAGCCATTGAATGGATTTGGTTCAAGCATTCAAGATTCATCATTTAAACCCTAGATCTAGCCATCATGATGGTATGATCTTCCTTCAAGATCCTTTGTTCATCTTCAAGATCCATTTCATTCTTCCTTCAAGGTGGATTCCAAGCATACAATCATGGAGGTTTGATTTACATTTATTGTTTTGTTCAAGCTTTCATATCAATATACTTATTTACATTCAAAATACAATTACATATCTATTGAATTGCATAGCTTCATTGTTAGATCCTTTTCTACTACTGGCTAGCATTCCTATTTCAATTTCAATATTAAGGTTGATTCCAAACTAGGGTTTGACCAAGGCAAACCTGTCAAACAAACAACAAAAACCCTCTTTTTCTTGTAGGTATAGGTGTGGGATTTCAGATCTAAGAGTGAATTTGGATACCCTTTTCAGTGAACTTCCGAGATATGCGAACAGAATCAAAATTGGACTTCAAATAAAGAATGTAGTATTTGACCTTTTATGAGGGTCAAACCCAACTTGAGCTCATCTTGGAGAAAGATTTATGGGTTTTCTCTGTCTCAGCATTTCCAATCTGGAACAGGTTGTAGAATTGCCCGAAAGTATACATAGACATCAAAATTTGACATTTTCTAGATCTGCCCTAATTTGAGGTTAGTATTTATATTTCAATTACTAAAGACTTCAATTCAACTATAGGGAAACAGAGGGTTATTTTCTCTCTCTTCCATATTCTCCTTAGATTGATTCAATTGTGTATTAACCTTTTTGGTTGATCAAATTGGATTTCTCCTTTGGGAATTTGGATTTAGGAGTGAATCTCATATTTCCCCCATACAACACACATACACACACATTTCAATAGAGGTGAATCCATTTTTCACCTATTCATTTTGGTGAACCTAACATACTTACTCTCCTTTATTTTGTGGAATTAGATGCCCTATTGTGTTAGATTTTAGATCCTTTCTTGCATTTAGATTAGATCTAGTTTATGCTCTTGCATTTTAAAATTCAAAAATACAAAAAATCTATATAATCTATAAAATCTAAAAATATTTCTTGCATTTCATTTTCTATGGCGATTGTTAAGATACTTTGGTGTGTAATTATGTTCGTTATTAATCTTCTTTTAGCATCTCTTTATAATACCTATGATGTTTATGAGAGTATCATTCACTTCATTATGTTGATGACCCTTCACTTTTCTCTTGCCTAGGTTTTTGTGAAGTTGACCGACACTAATCTGCCTACATTTAAAACCTTCATTAAAGATTTATGTGGTAGCCTTATTAATCTTTTGGATTATGTGAAGAATTTGGTAGATGATACACCATCTCCTAATCCTAGCAATCCTAATCTTAATCCTATCAATCGTAATCCTAATATTCCTAATCCTAATTCGATACCTAATTCTCCATCTGTTCATCCTCTCTCTTCTCATACTTATGATGGGATTCAAACTATAGTTTAGGATGCGTATGTGCAAGATTTCTTTGATTTACCTTCTCCTCTGATTCATGATGATATTAAAGGAAAGGGTAAAGAAAATTCTTTAAAACCTATGATCCCACCTTATGCAACCTTTACTCATGAACATGATAAACAATCACCTTCTATAGAATCTTTACATAATATGTACACTATTGGATATAATATGGTGACTAAACAAGGTTATAAAGGTTTAGGGCTAGGATTTAATGAGCATGGTATTAGGTTTCCAGTTCATATCCCCCCTAAACTAGATAGGTATGGTGTTGGTTGTTTGAAGTCTCAAGTTAAGGTCGGTGATGCTAAACATCATCCTCCTCTTCACATTCTTCTCCCCACACCTATATTAGATAACTCTACTACTCATCAAGAAATTGCTAAGAAGGTATATGTTGAGCTAATGAATTCCAAGAAAGAAATATTTAGACCTATTTCAATCGATGCTTTATACAAATACAAATGTCCTTTTCATTATAGTAACAAACATTTACTTGCTAATTGTAAACATTTCAAGTTATATGTTAGAGAAAAAGCTACTTTAGGAATTATATCTCCCTCTTGTGCAGTTTTACAATTCCTTCATAATTTTGATATAGGGGATTCCCCTCCTTTAGATATAATGTAGATGTTCTTTCCCTCTTGTCTCATGACTGGGGAGAAAGAGGTGTATCTTCATCCAGTCTCCTAGAATCCATTAGGTCTTTTATTAGGGCTTAATTGGTATTCTTTCTCTCCTCTTTTTCTATGGCTTTGCATTATGTTTTTAACCATCCATAGAATCTATATTTTCTTTTCAAGATATCTTTTCTAAGACACTTGTTTTGCAAAGGTATCCCTTGTCTCTATCTCTAGGGGGCAAGGTACCTCTTTCTTTCTCTTTGTCTAGGGAACTACTTTCCTTAGCTTAGTGGTATTTGTTTATATTGTAACATTATTTCAACATATTGATAGATGTTTTCACTATGGATAACCTTTTTACATGAGAAGTTGTTGTCCTAAGTCATCACTTCTTCTCCATGTTGCAAATTATGTTATTTATAAACACTCACCCTTGCTTTGGTGTTAGATTTGTTTCCCTTATGCCAAAGATTCCTCTTCCTCTTGTTTGCAAGGGGCTTGATGATTGAATCTTTGTTCCTGCTGTTGAAAGATGATATTTTATTTAAAGCACTCCTCTTTGGTGGGGGTCTTATTGATAAGATTTTTCTTTGAGGATCCTTTTCCATGAGTGATATATCCTTTTCATGATTATCTATATTCTTGGATGTAGGGGTCAATATCCCTCTCTAAAAATATGATGTACATTATTGTAAACATAATATCTCCTTGCATTGTGAAGTAGGTATCCTCTTCCATCTTTGTCCTACACTTGGGGGGCAAGGATGCCATTTCCTTCTATCTTTCCAGGATTCACCTCTTTCCTTGGGTAAGCAGTATCTATCTATTATGTGACATTCAATCATACATGAAAAATTTGGTTTGCATTAAGGATCTATGTCCTTGATCATAACCTATTTTATTGTTTGACATTGGGTTCCCATGGTTGATATATCTCTCACCTTGGAAACTGAACAGTGTGCTATCCCTCATAAGGGTTACTTTCTTTTCACTTCTTGCATGATATCTCTTTACATTTGTCCCTTCCATGGCCTCATAGGAGCTATGACCTTCTTGGCTTGGACTGGGTGTTGTTTTTGGATATTGTCTTGATGCTGAAGAAGGCTTTATCCTTGTTCTTTTCTTTCCTTAACATGCCAAAATAGTATGTTTTTTCCATATTAAGGAGGGGGGCATATATAGGGCCTCCCTTGTACTATAGTTTTTTATTTTTACATGCTAAATCTTGAAAGGTAACCCACATAAGTTGCTAAATCCTAAAAAGACACGCATTCATATGCTAAATCTTCTGAAGGTAATGCACATAAGTTGCTAAATCTTGAGGAGACACATTTTTCAAATTTTTCAATATGCTAAATCGTCTGAAGGTAATGCACATAAGTTTCCAAATCCTGAAGGGACATGCATTTCCAGTTTCAAATATGCTAAATCTTGGAAGGTAACACACATAAGTAGCTAAATCCTAAAAAGATGTGCATTTATATGCTAAATCTTTCAAGGGTAACGTACATAAGTTGCTAAATCTTGAGGAGACACACATTTCATATTCATAGTGATACAAGAAGGTGGATCTATGGGTATTCTAGAAGTCGTCAAAAGATGCATTACATTTGCAACCATAGTTTATGGGTGAACCTATTGGGCTCTCCCTCCAGGGTGATTCACGATAAGGTGGGCATCTTACTGGGTGAGGTAATCACTTTCTCTTGTCTCTCTTTTTTATTTCATGCTAATAGGACATGAAGCTATGTTATTTATAGTGTTTCTCTTGTCTTTCTTATGTAAACATTTATGCTTTTATGATAGTTTTCCAAATATAATATTAGTATGAGAAATATTTCTTAGCGAGGTTTCTTATGCTAATTGATTTGGGTTATTTAGTACTAACCCTTGTTCTTTTGCCACCCTCAGGTGTGTATGTTGAGGTAGAATCCTTAGTCTAGGGGCTTGTGTCCTTAGCTAAGTTTTATTTTATCTTGTTGTGAATCTACTTGGATTTCCTCTTTCTTCTCCTTTACCAAGAGTTTGCATCGAGTCCATACTCTTGATAAAGTGGGGGCTTAATGTATCATCTTAAAATGGAAGCACTTCCATGTTAAGAGCATTTAGCCCTCTGAGTAAGTGGTTTGGGTTCATGTTAAGCACCTTGATCGGGTCTTTGCATGTATTTGGCTTTCTCCCCACTTTCCATTTCTTCCTTGCACTTGATCTCTTCATTCTAGGTGAAATTAGGGTCAAGATCCTGAGGATTCTCCTTAATTTCCCTCTTCCATGGCTCTATTTTCTAGGTAGGATTTAGAAATAGGTCCTCATGGCTGTCATCATAATAATCATAGGATTTTATGTCTATCCCTGGCATTCTATCTTGTTTTGATATCATTTCTAGCTTTCTGGGCATCCCTGGGACCTCCTGACCTAGTTTTGATTGAATCTGGGCCCGAGGTCAAATTTAAGGTTGATCCTAACTAGGTCAGGATCAAGCTTGAACCTAACTAGGTCAAGATTGAGGTCAAACCTAACTAGGTCAGGTCCAACCTCGATTTTACCACCCTCATTCAAATTTCTAGAATCCTTGATTTTCGGGCATTGGGCTTTCAAGATATTTATTTTCCTGCCTCCAAGTTGGCCATTTCGGGTTTCGGGATGGTAAATCCTCTAATTGAATTTAATCTAGGTATATTTTCTAAAGGTTAGGACCTAATTGGGATTTAATTCTCCAAGGTGGCCCCTCTAGAGTATTGTGTCCTAGTTCACTATAAAAGGAGGCCTCCCTCTCTCATTTTCACATCAAGTTTTCATGCTCAATCACTCTCAAGAAAGGTGATCAAGAAAGCATCCATTCAAGCATTCAAGTCCTCTTCTCCATTCAATTTCTCCATTGAAGATCAAGGATTTAAAGCATTCAAGTCATTGAATGGATTTGGTTCAAGCATTCAAGATTCATCATTTAAACCCTAGATCTAGCCATCATGATGGTATGATCTTCCTTCAAGATCCTTTGTTCATCTTCAAGATCCATTTCATTCTTTCTTCAAGGTGGATTCCAAGCATACAATCATGGAGGTTTGATTTACATTTATTGTTTTGTTCAAGCTTTCATATCAATATACTTGTTTACATTCAAAATACAATTACATATCTATTGAACTGCATAGCTTCATTGTTAGATCCTTTTCTACTACTTGCTAGCATTCCTATTTCAATTTCAATATTAAGGTTGATTCCAAACCGGGGTTTGACCAAGGCAAACCCCTCAAACAAACAACAAAAACCCTCTTTTTCTTGCAAGTACAGGTGCAGAATTTTAGATATGAGAGTGAATTTGGATACCCTTTTCGGTGAACTTCTGAGATTTGTGAACAGAATCAGAATCGGACTTCAAATAAAGAATGTACTATTCGACCTTTTATGAGGGTCAAACCTGACCTGAGCTCATCTTGGAGAAAGATTTATGGGTTTTCTCTATCTTGGCATTTCCAATTTGAAACAAGTTGCAAAATTTCTTGTAAGTATACATAGACATCAAAATTTGACATTTTCCAAATCTGCCCTAATTTGAGGTTAGTATTTATATTTCAATTACTAAAGACTTCAATTCAACCATAGGGAAACACAGGGTTATTTTCTCTCTCTTCCATATTCTCCTTAGATTGATTCAATTGTGTATTAACCTTTTTGGTTGATCAAATTGGATTTCTCCTTTGGGAATTTGGATTTAGGAGTGAATCTCATATTTCCCCCATACAATACACACACACACATTTCAATAGAGGTGAATCTATTTTTCACCTATTCACTTATCGACGAGAATACTATATACTTGACGACTATTCCAACCACTCTTGGACACAATTTTGACCAACAATGTTTTGTCATTTCGATGAGAATACTATACACTCGATGAATATTCTGACCATAAGACCTCACAATTTTGACCAACATTGGTCGCATAGATGTAAGGCATGGCCGATAATCCTTCCAGGTTGAAGTGATTATTTTGACGATGGGTCCATCGATAATTCAACTGCTATGTACATCGCAATTGTGATGACTATTTTTTGTGTTGATAATCGATGAAAAAAAATTGACAATAGTTATGGTCATTTGTGTTGGGAATGGGAACACTGAGAGAGGTGGGGGTGAATTAGTGTTCACTGTATATTTGTCTTTTTACTTTAATCTTTAAACTGAACTTAAATGCTTAAGTATTGAAATGAACATCCACATAAACATGAAACATGAAATCAACACATAACACCAATATGGTTATGGGGAAACCCAAATAGGTAAAAACCCCAGTGGGAATTGACACCCACTAATATTTTGTACTCATGTTTAGTGATCCTTGTTAGAAGATCCTTAACCCTGTTAGGAGTTGCTTTACAATGTATTAAGTACAGTAGACCTTGTTAAGGGTCATACCCTATTAGGAGTATTTTACAATAGTCCTTGTTAGGGGAGTGGATGCACTATCCTAGAGCTCACTGCTCAAGTGGTGAAGGCTACAACCTTCTAATCTTAGATATACACTATATCTGTTGGATGAACTTTCACTGTGACACTGCTTGTCAGATCAATTGTTTTGATGTGGTGATGGTTTGACCTCTTGCAAAGCTCTAATACATCTTATAGACTCTTTGCACACTTATGCTCTTCTTATTACAACACTATCTCAACTTCCATACCAAATACAATGTGCACATCTCATATTTATATGCGCATACAAAATAAACAACTAGGTCAGCCCTTAGACCTATTACATACAATGCTTCCAAATGAATTGGCTCAAGCATGGTTACAAAAAAACATATATTCATGTCAAAAACCTAATTACAATAGGTGCATAGCCTTTACATCAATAGAATATAATTGCAACTCAAAATGATAACAGTCGGTTGCTTACTCTATTCTTTACTGGCACTCATTGGCTGTGTAACTTCATCTGTTTGTATATTCCTCATACTTGCATATATGATCATGTGCTCATAGACTAAGCATGAATATAGTCTAAATAACTTATCTTCTAGGGTGCACACCATAACTTGGTCATACGCACGTGCGTTGATGCTCTGAGCTGCAGGAACTCTGTACACTGTCTAGTCTTCAACACAACCAATTTTTGATCTTCTCATCAAGTGCACTAACTTCAAACTACTATATGACTTTGTTTCCATAATGACAATACTATATTAAGTCATATACATTAGTATAGAAAAATTTCCAACAATCTCCCCCTTTTTCATTGATGGCAACAAAGGAATATGGCCAAGTTGCTAACTGCCCTTAATACAAAAAAAAATTGTCTTCTATACATACACTTATATCTCCCTATACATATTATGATCCATATTCTATATGAAACTCCCCCTTTGACATTAATGACAAAGGTGTATCAAAAAACTATATCTACACATACTCACTGAGGGAAAACATCTAGATATGCTATCTTGAGGTTTTGGTTCTCCTTCTTCCAAAATGTGATCAAAGAGTTTACTATCTGGAGATGGGCGCATAGTGCATACTGTAGCTTCTCCATCTTATCCAAGTCAGTGCTAGGACCATGATCATATGTTACTATTGTGGCATCTATGTCCTTGATGTTCTGATTGAGTATATCTAATGAGGGTGCAAGAGCATTCTTGAGCTGTGTTTTCCTAGCCCTAGTCTTTGACATTTCTTTTTTTGCCTTCTCAATCTTATCTATTTGCCCTTGGTATAAATTATTGCACATCTTTACATCTGTGGATGTGTCTTTCACTAAAATCTTGACTTTCTCAATCATAGCTTCTGCCTCTTTTATTTTCTTGAAATTGGCATTAGTAAGCTTATCTTGATCCATGCATTCTGCAATGACTCTTCTTCCTTGATCTGCAAACTCTTTTAATGATGCTTGACCAGTCTTGAGTGAGCTCAGGTCAAGTGCAAAGTTGCTCATTAATTCACTCAACCTCTTCTTCAGGTACTTTTCTTCTGTAACTAGGGATGCAGATTCTTCAAGGCTTGAGAAATTACTTTTGAAATGTGAGATGACTGTGCTCACATCATCAACAGAGTGTATCTTTGACACTTTCTTGTCTTCTGGCAACAAATTGTTCAGAATGTTTACTGATTTTACTAGGAGGGGATTCCTCATCACTTATTTTTCTTTCACCTTTTCCATGACTAGGACGTTGAATTTTATCAGATCTTCTTCTCTCCATGAGTCCAAACTAGATGTGTCAAGTGTCAAACTTGACAACAATACCGTTGAGGGAGTGATGGGAGTGCTATCCATCACTTCTTGTTTTACCTTGACTAGTTCAATTGATGGTTCATTACTCTCTTCTTCTTTTTCTATTTCTTTCTTTTCTTCTTCTTTCTCATCTTCAATCAATACTTCTTTTTGATGAGTGGGAGGTTTGTTGCTACATAAAATTTCAGCTTCTTGTGTGCTCACAAAAGCTTCTTCAAACTTATCCAACTCGGTGTTAGTGGCCGCCATGGCTATCTCTACATTATCAATGATAATGGTGCTATCCTTGAGTGACTATGTCATGGGTGCAGACTTATCTGCCTCTGACTGTGCTTCCACTACAGGTGTTGAATCCTGAGGACCTGTTACTGATGCATTAGTGGGATCTACCACCTTGAATTCCTTTAGGGATACTTATGCTTTGGGTGCAATAGGTGGATACATGTGCCTATTCATGAATAACTTCTCAAAGGCATTCTCTATTTCTTTGGCAACTAATTCATAGTTTTTATCCATTATATTCAATGTTCTTGTCTTGGTCCTGAGGTGAGGCTTCACCAGATCTAACAGTAGTGATTTTTCTTCTAAGGAACATACTGGTAGACTTTCATCTAGGATATTTTCCCTTATCCTAAGATCTTCTTCAATGGCTTGTTTCTTCAATGACTCTAGGATATCCCAAACTTTGTCTGGAATCATTGTTTTTAGTTCCAAGACTATCCTTTTGAACTTGATCACATGCTTTATGATTATGCCATGAATATCTGATTTGCCAATTTCATTGTATTTATCATAGAAATTCCCTACCTAATCTAGTCTTCCCTCATTTATGATTCTTGTACTTAGCACTTTTAAACTAGGTTTGAAACCTACATCAGGAAGAGCTTGAGTGTTCTTTCTGCTTCTTGTTGCTCGCGAGGATAGATGACTGGTGCCAACCTCTTTCTTCCTCTTTTCCATTATCTTATACTCTAGAGGAGCAGTAGGGTCAATGGTTTCCTTGGGTGCAGAGGAAGTATCATCAGTTTTATCCTTTTGTTCATCATATTTCTCTATCTTTACCTTCTTCAATCTAGGATCATGTGATTCTGCCTTTGCTGCATCTGTACTCTCTAATTCCAAAGCAATCTTTTATTCTTTTGCTTTGTCTAGATCTACTTGAGACACTCCATGTATTCTCAAGATCTCTGAGGTGACTTTAGCAACCTTTCTTTTTATTATGGTGTTGTTAAGTTTAGCATCTATCTCTCTTGTCTTTTCCTCATAAGTTCCCCACCTTGGCTCATTAGGGTCAGTAGGAGCTGAAAGCAATACTTGAGCATATGCTTCCTGTTGGTGTTTAAAATGGATGCTTATGCTCTTAGGCTGCCAATATACCCTCAAGCTGATTTTAGGAATGGTTAGTTCCAAAATGTATAGGGATCTTAGGGTAACTGGACCAACTATAGGGACAAGACTGCCCTCTTCACAACCAAGGCAGGTGCACCTAACCCAGTGAAAACTATACTTCACACACCAAAGACTGGGTCTAAACAATAGATTGATAGTAAGAAAGTACTAAATGCTAACCTCACATTCATTGACTCTCCATTACTATACGGTGAAAAAACCACACAACCAACTACTTAAAGCTTAAAAAGGTTATTGATTTCAATATTTTTGGGATGCAATATCTTCAACTAGTGTATGCTAACAAAAGAGATACTCATTTAGGCCAGTGCCTCATCCATTGGGCAAGAGTCCTTAGGCACAAAGACACACAAATTTGAGAATACTTGGGAATTCATAGCCATAAATACATCTATCCTAATCTTTACTGCTTACAAGACATCCTTACATAGACAAGGGCAAACCCATATCCCACCTAGAGTATAATTTAATCCAATCCTAGATTAGAACTCAAGAATGAAGATACATACATACAAACAATATGTAATGAGCCATAAAAATCAAAGCTTACTTGACTTGACACAAAGGAGAGATAAGAACTAGATATTTGTATTAAGTATGATGAATTCCTTCTGTGTATACAATGAACCACAAAGCACCCTGCTTGTAAACTACAACTTAGACCTACAACTTTCTTCTTTCATTAACAAACACTGAGTCAAAAAACTATTACGAAAACCCTTGGGACCAGAAACTTGGGACTGAGTTTGAACTTTGCAACTGGAACCCTGACAAAATCAAAAATTCAACAGTATATACCACTAGTTACCTTGGAATCCCAAATAGGTTAGGATGCAACAAGCTACGGATAACCAAGGTAAGGGTTAGGGTTTCCACCCACCATACAATTCAAAAGATCAGAAATTACTGCACTTTGGGGAAAACCAAGCAACCTGGTGAAGAACAGATCAAAAAATGATCTCCAATTATGATAATTCTTAGAATAGTGTACAGAAGATCATAAATCCACCGTGAAAACTAGTCTATTCAACCACTTGCAACACACCTTGAGCTACTCTTTGTTCATTCCTTACATGGTACAGATCTTTGCAATCAACCATCACACCCTGGACCACACTACAATGGCAAACAAATCATCTCTTACCAACTCTAGTCACTTCTGCATTCAATTTCAGTCCTTTCTGTCACTGAGAAACCCTCAAAAATTCAAATTTGAAAAACAACGGCTACTTTATGGTTCTTGCAGTAAATTGGCGGTCGATATTCAAACTAAGATCAACTTTATATCACAATCATTTGATCTATCTATCTCGCAGGCTTTATGATTTACTTTTTAATATAACCCCAGTCACATTTAGCGAATTGGTGACTGAAAGTTTCTGCCAGGTTACAGGATACTTTACGTCTCCGCTAGATAGTTTAGCGATTACGCAAATGCTTGTTCACTAAACTGCTAAAACATTTAGAGAACTGTCATCCTTCTTCATCAATGAGTGAAGCCTTTGAAAATTTATCAGACTGCCAAAACTTTATCCCAACTGCACCCACTTTATACCATTTGTTACTACACCATTCGCTGCAGTCGCTTGGTCACCACTAACACAGGACCCACTGACACATCCAAGTAAGATGTGAGATCAATGGATGGAACATGATCTCATGGGGTAGGAATATTCCTTAAGATCATGAGCTGAACATTGATTGAAAAACCCTCTTTGTAGGCCCCACTAACAAGATCCTTATCATCCTCCAGCTCAGCAAATAAGAACACGACACCTTAGCAGTGAATCATCAAATGGTCCTACCATTTCCAGTAAACCTTTACCCTTTAATAATTTTTTTGTGAATCAGCGATTGAAGACTTTCGTCGGGTCATGGAATACCTTTTACCTCCACTAAAACTTTTAGCGATTGCGCGAACACTGTTCGCCAAGTCGCCAGCTGATTTGGAACACCGCCATTTTATTACGCGAATGAGCGAACCCCTTTGAGATTTGCCAGAACTGCTAAGCATTTTATTTGGACTACCAAACTTCAGACCCCCACCTGTCAAAAAATTGATAGTCATCTCATCTTCACATGGCTTGACAAGATTCCATTAGATTACACGCCTACCATTTATCTAGAATCTCCTCCCTGCCCTGACAACACCCTGACACTGAAAGAAATCAACAACTGTCGCAAAATCTCAAACCTCTGACAAATCCTATAAGAACTTACATCATTCATTAATTTACTGACAATGTTAGGACCCTCTGACATGCTCAGAACTAGGTCCCACTAACAGCATATCCAGTCACTCACCAGTGGACCAATCAAAGCCTGCCATTTGTGCATACGTGTCAACAGACCCACCTGTCAAGAAAGGCTACACCATGGAAATGAATCAATGATCATCGCAAAAGCACAAGCCTCTGACAAAACCATTGCACTTTCATGACAACTATTAGATCAGGATGGTGTCAGAAGGTCGGGCCCAGGAAACCACGTGAACACACAACTAAAGAAAAGAAACCACCATGCCAAGTCGCTAACTGCTAAGAGATAAGTTGTTAGGAACAGGAGAATATGTGAACACTGTGTTCGCCCAATCACTGGAAGAAAAAGATAACCACCGGGAAACCAAGTGAACTAGCTGTGTGTGAGTGATTTACACCTTCATGAAATAACAAGATTTAAAGAGAATTTACACTATTCAAAGCAAACTAATCTAAATAATGCACAAATTAATCTAAATATCTCATGGTTCTCTAAATTGAAGTAGTAAGTGAGGCTCTCAGCTGCAAATCCTCACTAGTGACACTCTAATTATGAGAATTGAACTAAGAATGATATGCAAACTAGATCTAATTATGAAATTCTAGCTCTATTTGATAAGAAAATCTCTAAAATGATCAACAATTTAAGCTAATTATCAATGAAAATGCTAAGTGAGTGGTGTGGATGCAAATTGCAAGAGCTTTGTTGCAATTCAAAGATATGGAGTGGATGATTTATGCCTCAAAATGCCTTCTATTTAAAGGATTTTCCCAAGGGTAGGGGGTAGAGTGAGATAACCATGGTTATGCTTGGGTAAGGTCAATTGGCTTTGCTTTGTCCCTAAATTGGGGGACAAACATTTAAATGGTTTCAAAAGGCTGGACCATTTCAACAAAAGTGAGTGATTTGTGTCCATTTTGTCTCCTTTTTCCTTTGTTGAGGGAATTTCATATTTATTAATTAATTAAAGTAATTAAATTTAGCCATGAAGGGTAAGAGGTTCATTTTGATTTTTGCTTTCAACAACTATGTCATTAATTGAATTTAATCAATTTCTTAGTGTTTTTCCCCTTTTCAAGCTTTATTTAATCATTTAATCATTTAATTGATTTTTCCTTTGATTTCAATTTCCTTTGTTCCATTTATCAATTTTTAGTGCTATTTTGATGATTTGATTGCACCTTTTGATTGATTTTAAGCCTTTGCCAATTTTCCGTGTCTACACCAGTGACAAACATGCATTCGCTAAATTGCCGAACAAAAAGACTAACCGTCCAAGGATTAAATGAATAAGCGACAAGCTGGGAAAGAAATGCGTACATGCATTTTACAAGACTTAAGTGGCCTGAAAAGGTAAAGACAAATTAGAATAGGGCCAGGGCATTTCCTACCAACAGCTAGATTTATGAATTTTTGCAAGGGTTTCAAAGCCAGGGAAAAAAAATTGACTGCAGAGACCGAAGGAAAAGTGCTATAGCCATGAAATTTTGCAGGGAAAGACCAGATAAAAGATAGAAAACCATGGAAATTCTTTCAAGTGCTAACACTTCCAAAACTTTTTCATCTACTTCATATCCAAGTGGATGAATCCACTTTGTTCTAGGTACAACTGCCTCCATGCATGTTGTATCTGTTTCAACCATTAAACAAATAGTATCCTTGTATTTCTCAACTATGTTTTCTGGAATTCTATACATCATTTTCATCTTGACCCTAAGGTCTTCAACTCCAATGTTATGTAATCTCTCAATGTACTTTCAGTGGATGCCTTGTAAGATATATGTGGCATGGTTGGAATGGACTTGTCCAAATATGAATCTGATACTTTCCCAACTATATGAAGGTACATGTAAATGATCAAAGACCCAAACCTGAATATCTTGGTCTTATCATGCTTGACTTCCTTGATGTTATCAATCAACTGTGCACGCAAGATCTCACATAGATTGAACTCTCCATCTTCCTTCACAAGTCTAATGGCTGCTAGAATTGTGGCCATCGACACACTATTCACCCTACTGGTGTGTTGAAACCTATATCCAAGTATCATGGACATCAATTTGATGTCATCTTGCTCAATAGGCTCAATTGTCATCCCACGCCTATCACTCCTTGACTTACATGTTTTCTCAAAAAATTTCCTAACATCCTTGCCCATAGGAAGGATGGCGCCAGTCTTAGATAGGCCTGTCATCTCATATATTAGGTCACTAGTGATTCTTACTGGCACATCACCTATCCAAAATAGGTCATCATGAATTTTTCTCAAAAGTATTTTAATCCATTCTATCTCATAGAACTCATATGTCATAGCATACTCCACTATAGGGTGATCATTCCACTTTGCATATTCATCCAAGAAGGTTTTGTCTAGTTTTAACATGGTCTCCATGTGCGCCCTTAATTTGTCCAATTCTACTGGTTCCTTCTTATAGTAAATGTATGCCCTAATGTCTTCGACATGCATAAAGCCCATAGGCATGCAGGAGAATGCTCCCTCTAAATCATCTTGGGTAGACTTAAATGGATGGTTCTTAAACACATATATTTTCTTTTCTTCAACATCAAATACTATGTGAGTGGCCATCACTTACTTGTTTTATCATTTTCCAAATGTTCTCTAAGATAATTTGAAGACTTCTGAATTGGCGCGATGAATTAGGGTTTCTAAAACCGATCAAATGTACTACTAATCACTGATAGACCAATTTAAAAATCTTCACAATAACTTCTAAAACTCTTTCTGCTCTCCAAATGCTCTAAATTCAAATGCAATGAGTAATCAAAAAGCTTTCTATGTACTTAAAGTGAAACTTTTGCTATTAATGCTTGCTGCGTAAACTAGGCTATCACTTAGAAATTTATATCTTTCATTCTGCAAAGAATCAGCTAGTGCACTCTTGCATGAAGGTTTCTCTAGTCTCCAAAAGCTTAAGTCCAAAGGCGCATACTATGAGAGTGAGTATACCAGCCACGCAGGGGTCTAGAGCTAAATTAGCTCACCATATGACCCTAAGGGCCATTCATCTAGATGTAGAGGGTGCGTCCACTATGGATGCATCCAATAAATACTCATCAACTTTATCCTTCTTTCCTTCTGACCAAATCAAGCTCACATCATCTAAGGCTTTTACAAAATTAACTTCTCCTTTGGGATCCAATACTGGTTCTTTGGTCTTTTTAAGGCTTTCCTGACCTTGCGTCCTTGATCTATAGAACTTTGAGATATGTCCAGCCTTGTTACAAGAGTGACAAATGAATGGAGGCCTTATATTCCTTGGTGCATTGACATGGGTCACCATCTTACATTATTTAGCTGAGTGACCATTATAGTTACATAATTGACATGTAACATTCTAAGAGCTTGATTGATTCTGATTTCTTTGATTATGAGTCTTGTTCTTTTGGATTTTCTTGCAATTCATAGCTTTATGACCAAATTTATTGCATGAATAATAGTAACCATTGAAAGGTCTTACCTCTGTACAATTCCTTGCTATGTGTCCATGCTTGTTACATGCATAAAAAGTATGGTTTGTAGGCTTGCGCTCATTCTTAGGTAGTTCAGTATGATCCTTGGTCTGACTTCTAGTCTCTTTAGCATTTGAGGTGCCTTCTGGTGCTTTCATTCTTGCTCGCATGTTATCAATCTGATTCTATGCTTCATTGTATCCAATGCAGCTAGTATCTTCTTTAACTCTTCTTGCATATAACTAAGATTCTATTAAATCAGAACTGGTGTGTAATTTATCAATGTGATTCTTAGCCTCTTTCAATTTAGATTCCAAGCTTTCCTTGTTGTTTCTTAGTTCTAAGATTTCCATGTTTGCTTGCCTCAATTCTTCATTCAGTTGAAGGTTCTCTTTGACTTGTTCATCATAGACTTCTTGATTGTTAGTTAGCTTATCATCAAATTCTTCAAGTTGATCTTTTAAGGATTTATTTTCTTCATTCAACTTCTTGACCATTGTCCCTAGATCACTGGTAGAGCATTCTTTCAAATCTTTCATTATCCTTTTGATGACTAATTGAGCATCACTAAGTTTTTCCCTTAGTTCTTCAGTTTCTCTTTCAAATATGTCCAGGTCTTCAAGAGCATCCTCTAGATTTCTTTTCAAATGTTTCATTTCTACTTTGTCCATGATCTCCTCAAGTGGTTAAACTTCTTTTTTGAGGACCAGAGCTCTGATACCAATTTTTAGGAATGGGAACACAAAGAGGGGGGGGGGGGTCAATCCATGTTCACTGTATATTTATCCTTTTAATTTAATCTTTAAACTAAGCTTAAATGCTTAAGTACTAAAATTAACATCCACATAAACATGAAACATGAAATCAACACATAACACCAATATGGTTATGGGGAAACCCAAATAGGTAAAAACCCCAGTGGAAATTGACACCCACTAATATTATGTACTCATGTTTAGTGATCCTTGTTAGAAGATCCTTAACCCTGTTAGGAGTTGCTTTACAATGTATTAAGTATAGTAGACCTTGTTAAGGGTCAGACCCTATTAGGAGTCTTTTATAATAGTCCTTGTTAGGGGAGTGGATGCACTATCCTAGAGCTCACTGCTCAAGTGGTGAAGACTACAACCTTCTGATCTCAGATACACACTATATCTATTGGATGAACTATCACTGTGACACTACTTGTCAGATCAGTTCCTTTGATGCACTAATGCTTTGACCTCTTGCAAATCTCTAATACATCTTATAGACTCTTCACACACTTATTCTCTTCTTATTACAACTCTATCTCAACTTCTATACCAAATACAATGTGTGCATCTCATATTTATATGTGCATACAAAATAAACAACTAGGTCGGCCCTTAGACCTACTACATAAAACACTTCCAAATGAATTGGCTCAAGCATGTTTACAAATAAACATATATTCATGTCAGAAACCTAATTACAATAGGTTCATAGCCTTTACATCAATATAATATAACCACAACTCAAAATGATAACAGTCGACTGCTTACTTTGTACTTTACTAGCACTCACTGGGTGTGTAACTTCATTTGTCTATATCTTCCTCATACTTTCATATCTAATCATGCACTCATAGACTAAGCATGAATATAGTCTAACTAACTTATCTTCTAGGGCACACACCATAACTTGGTTGTACGCACATGTGCTGATGCTCTAAGCTGCACGAACTCTGTACACTATCTAGTCTTCAACACTTAACCGATTTCTGATCTTCTCATCAAGTGCCATGACTTCAAACTACTATATGAATTTTTTTCCATAATGAAAACACTATATTAAGTCATATACATTAGTATAGCCAACTTGCCAATAGTTTAGTCAACCAATTGATATCTAAAAATTGACTAATCCTCGTCGAAAAACAAGATAAAATTTACTAGTGTGGAAAACACTGAGTTGTGTATCTCTAAATGTTATGACAATATTAGGTTAAGTGAGTAGAAATAAATTAAAAAAGAGTGCCCAAAGCCATTAGGTGTTCCTAAAAAGAACTGATGCAGCAAGCCACTTAGAACCCTCTATTTCTCAAAAATATTTTACAATTAGGGTTTATATTCTTTCATTTCCCTCATACAAATTTTCCATCTTAGAGAAGTGTATTTTGAGGATTGTAAGAAATATAATTGTAGGTATCAACATAAGACATGATGATAATTTTAAAATCTCTCTCAAAATATTTTAGAGTGGATTCACCATGTTGCTTTGAAATAAATTATAGGAGTAGTTTTGTTACTTGAATGATAAGACTATTAAGGTAATGTTTGAATTATGTATATACATGTTTATTCCTCTCTCTCCTCCTCTGACTTGGCCCACTATCTCTCCCTATCTCACCCCTTCATCTATCCCTACTCTCTCTCTCTCTCTCCCTCTCTTTCCCTCTCCCTGCTAATCTCTCATAATCGTAGGTGTAGTTTTAGAGTTGTCAGAAACATAATTTTAAGCATCAACATTAGCCATGATGGAAATTTTAAGATATTTCTCCAATAAAATTTCAAAGTGGATTTAGCATGCTTCTTTGAAAGAAACCATAGGAGTAATTTTGTTACTTTAATGATAATACTATTGTATTGATGTTGGAATTGTGTCTAGTTATGAACAATCTAAAATATTTGTCTCCCCTCTCCCTTTCTCCCTTCCATGTCTCTCCCTCTCTCTCTCTCTATGTTCCCCTCTCCTTCTCTATTAAAAAATTCTAGAATGGATTCACCATGATGCTCTAAAACTAACCATTGGAATACTTCAATTACTTGAATGATAAGATCATTGAGATGATGCAATTGTGTCCAGGATAGTTTGAGAGTCATGTATCCCTCTCTCCCATATCATTTTCTCAATTCCTTCTCTCCATATATCCCTCTCTCTATCTCCTTTCCCTTCTCCCTCTATCTTTCTCATACAAAATTTCAAAATGGATTCACCATGCTACTCTAAAATCAACCATCAGAGTAGTTTTGTAATCTAAATGGTAAGACTATTGACACAATTTGGCAATTCTCTCTCTCTCTCTCTCTCTCTCTCTCTCTCTCTCTCTCTCTCTCTCTCTCTCTCTCTCTCTCTCTCTCTCTCTCTCTCTCTCTCTTTCTCTCTCCATTTTCCATTATCCCATAATTTTAGGTGTGGTTTGAGGATTGTGGGAAACATAATTGAAAGTATTGACATAAACATGAAAAATAGTTTGAAAGATTTATCTCACAAAATTTCAAAGTGGATTCACCATGTTACTCTGATAGCAACCATAGAAGGAGTGATTTTTTTACCTAAACGATAAGACAATTGAGCTTATGTTGCAATTATGTCAAATTTTAGATAGTTTTAAATCTCTCTCTCTCTCTCTCTCTCTCTCTCTCTCTCTCTCTCTCTCTCTCTCTCTCTCTCTGTATATATACATATACATATACATATACCTATACATACATACATATATACATACACACACACACACACACACACACACACACACACATATATCACTTTATATCTCTATCTTTATCTTCCTATCTCAATGTCTCTAATTTTCTTCCTCTATATATTTAGATGCCTTATTTTCTCTTCATTTTTAAAATTCATCATTTGGCGAGACATCTTACAAAATAAATATTTAAATAATTCAAATTAAATGTATACAAATTTCACATGTAAATATTGAAGTACATATTTTTATTTATTTAGGAACCATTTATTATAACTATATTATTTAAAATTAATTGTATAAAAAATTCACATAAAAATATTTAAAAGCGTCTATTTTTATTTAGGAATCATTTATAATTTTTGTGAGGGTTGTTGGTGTGGCTTCCATCATTGAGTTTAAGACCTCTTTGGAGGTTGTTGAAGGTGTTTCCCTTTCTTGGGCTTCTACTTATTTATCTGCTCTACCTATTCTATTCTTGTTACTAATTGCAATCATATTTTTATTCTTTAAAGGAGGTTTTGGAAGATGGGGCTATTGGAGGTGCTTCATTTTTTGCATATTTTTTGGAGATTTCTTGGTTGAGGGGGTTATTTTTTCCTTTTACCTTTTCTTGATTTTTTTTGTCTTCTAGTGTGGGGCACAAGTGGTTCTCTTGCACTCTATGGTAGTCAATCAGATGTTGATAGTTGTTAAGGACCCATTCTAGCTAGTTCTTGTTTTTTATTAAGGTTCTTCTCTTTGTTTAGGGTTGTGTCTGGTCATGTAGGAGTCCAATCATTTTTGTTTTCATTTCTTTGTTGGGCTCCTACTGCTTTTGTCTAATTTTTTCTACGTGAAAATCCCATGGAGGTGGATTTGTCACCTATTGATGTGGGAACTTTCCTTGTGGATATGGTGTGGGTTTGCATCATTTCACTATTCTCTTCCTCTTTTATATTTACTATTAAGGTGGTGGCATTGCCTATGGAGGTGGTGATTTGTCGAGTGGAAAAGTTTGAAATTTTCTCTATGTGGTCTGATCATGTTGATGATTTCTTGGAAGTTGGGCTTAGTTGTGGATGGCACTTCTTTTTACTTTCTCTTCCTATGTTGGTCCCATTGAGGTGGCATTATTTTCTATCGACATAAAGATGAGTTTCAATGGTGGGGAGTGGACCTTTCATTAAGGATTGTTTGTAAGTTTCTACATGATCGTTTTAGGTGTCATTTCAAAACCCAACCTAAAGGTTTGGGGAGCCTTTCAAAATTCCCTAATCATTGCATTTGTTCATCTAGAGGATCAATTCTTGTCATGTTAATTTTTACAGATTATCTTTATGTTTATGGAAATTAAGGTTTTGGGGGCCTTGCCAAAACCCAATGATTAGGGTAAGGGAGCCTAGAGATACCCTTGAGTTCTAGGTTAAGGGATCCTGTAAAAACCCTTTGTAAAGCCATGACTTAATCTAGTTGTAGGTTGTGCTTTTAATTTTCTAGTTTCTTGTTGGTTGTTGTGTTTCTATTCTATGAGTAGTTTTTGGTTGGTTGTGTTCTTTTGTTTGCAACCAAATGTTTTTGGGTTCTAGATTACTTCCAAAAAATGATTGTAGAGGGTTTTGGGGGCCCCTTCAAAACCTATTTTACCTTGATAAAAAAATGATATTATTTAAAATTCATCAATTATTTTATACATTTTACATGGTTTTCTTAAACAAACAACTATTTCCAAAGAATAAGTATTCATTCTTGCTAAGCATATTTTGGATCATGCTAACTCAATACAAACACATGATAAAGATATTAAAAATGTCATTTATGATTCTAAATCACTTACTATTAAATTTGTTCTTACTAATAAAATTAGCATGAATAGTATTGACAATATTGACAATAAGTTCCTAGAGTAAATAATGTTATTAATTAAAAGCATAATAAAAAGAACTAAAATTAATTTCCAAAATAAAAACATACTAATTTTATTTACCACAATGGGAGTTGAACCCCATTATGCTATATATTTGTTTTAGTTATTCAAACTAATTACTATTTTAGTTTGCTCAATTTATTGTCTAGTAACTATTTATGTTGGGAGGCATCTATACAACCACAGCATGGGTCCTAGCACAAGAATATGTTTGGCATATTCCATGTAAAGAAAAAATAATTATAGTTAGTTACATTCAAAATTCCACACAACATTTTTAAAATGATTTAAAATTCAAAAAAAATCCATAAAAGGCTGAATTGAAATAAGAAATACCAAATGGCATTCAAAAAAATGAAAAAAAGGCCAAGTTAAACTCCAACCGCCACATAGTGGAGGAGTAAAAAAAAAAATGTAAACAATACTCATGTGGGGGGGCCAGGACCCACTCAACAGGACCCATCATGAAATCCTTTGGGCAGGGATTTCCCCATGCCACAGGATACCCTGTGGGGCCCCACAAGCATTGGGGTTCCCTCCATGTTGTGTCTGCAGCTCACTGTCGGCAACATCATACATTATGCAACCAACAATGTAGACTGCGAGCACTATGGCATCATGTGGCAGGAGAGGTGACAGGGGGTGATGGCCCCACAACCCCCCAATCAATTTTTTTTTTAATTAATGTTTTGAAAAATGGAAACACCCAAATGCATGGGATTTTTTTTTTTTTAATATTCTTCAATGCATAGCAATGGGATTTTTTGAAAAAAAAATTGAACAGAGCAATGCAAAGAGGCACATATGAATGCAAATAATCACATAGGAATGCAAGGAGTCACACTTTTTAGAAGATGAGGAGATGCAAAGATATTATAAAAGAGTCCTCTACCCATTTCTTTTTTGTTTTGTAAACATGAGCAGAGAATTTGGAGCCACAAAGAGATTTGGAGTAGCAGAGAGATTTCAATAACAACCAAATAGATTTCAAAGTAAGCCAAATATTTTTTGGATTTTTTTTATAGATATAGTTTTTTTATTTTCTTTTTAAATTTCTATTGTATTTATATTTAGACATATATTTAAATATATTTTTTTAGATATATGATGCAGGAGCATCCTAGGTGTAAGGAAAATCTTGCATCACCCAAAAATATTTATGGTTTCTTTTCAATAAGGCCTATCTTGTGCAGAGTTTCCATTTTAAAAAATTTACTATATTTAGTAAATTTTTTGTTTGACCTCAGAATGCTCTATTTTCTTCCTTGGAGGTTCACTTTGGTCATATCATCCTACCAATAAAGTTTCATTTCCAAATCATGTCTAGTTTTGAAGATATTGAAAATTTTCGGTATTGGTGGTAGGGTGCAAAAACTTTGAACTCAGTTTTGAAATCTTTAGAGGCTCTAAAAGGGGTTGAAACTTTGGTTTACTAGAGTTTACACAAGTCAATCATTGTAGAAAACTTCCTATCATTTCCAAAATAGGATCATAATAGCCAATCGGTTCAACGGGTGATGACTTGTGATCTCCAGAAGTTGTGCTACCTAAAATGGAAGAAAATGAATTTCCTTCAAAATTTCTTTTTTGAGTTCTAAAAGTTGTTTCAGATGACTCTAATGTAATAAAAATGAAAAAACAAATAAATCTAAGGTTGGTTGGTCTTAATGGATAAAATTCTAGAACCTTCTCAGGCACTGGAAAATTGCCTATATAAGGAAGGTATGTAGTATTTCTACAGCAATTCAGGGTAGTTATTTGAGGCCTTTTTTTATAGAACACTATAAGGAAAATTCCCATGTGGCTTTGCATATTGTAATTCTAAAATTTCTAATTCCAAAATTATGGAGATAATAAGAAGCTCATTTTTTGTTCTTGCAAATTATTATTCTGTCTCTATTTTTGTTATGTGTTTGTGGTATTAAGGGGAGCACCCTTCATCAAGTGGTATCAGAGTAGGAGTTCCTGAGTGTGTAGATAGATCACCAACTATGAGGCATTTTACACCAAGACCGTGGTTTAGGGTTTTAGTGATAAGAACAAAAATGCCTCCACGAAGGGAATGTGGTGAAAGAGTCAAAAGTGTGTCACCTGAGGTTAGAGCCCTCTAGAGACAAGTGCGAGCATTGTTCAAGAAGAGATTTATAGAGGAATGAATCTTGTAGCCATAGATGAAAGTGAGGATGAAGCTGAAGAAGAAGGAAATTTTGATCAAGATGGAGAAGGAAAAATTTTGAACAAGGAGGAAGAAAGTCTTTTTCGAGTCATTTCTAAGATTGGGAAAAGACCTAAGATTGAGGTTCCTACATTTTCAAAAAATCTTAACCCATAGGAGTTGATCAATTGGATCAATGAATTAGAATAATATTTTTAGTATGAATATATCAAGGATCTTGATAGGGTAAAGTTTGCAAAGGTTAGACTAAAGGATCATGCAAAAATCTGGTGGCAAGAGATTCAATTAGAGTGAAATAGAAGAGGAAATGAGAAAATCACAAGATGGCATCGACTGGTAGATAAATTGAAGCAAAAATTCATTCATGTTGATTATGAGCTTGATCTACTGAAGAAAATGCAAGGTTTGAAGAAAGAAGGGAGATTTGTTTAGGAATATACAAAGGATTTCTATCGAATCTTCATTAGAATAGGCCATGTGAAAGCTGATAAGGAGAAATTTGCATGTTACCTTAATGGGTTGAGGTCAAGCATTCAAGGAGTTTAATTTTGTCTAAATGAAAAATATTGAAGAGGTTTATCAGTTTGTACTAAAAGTAGAGGAAAAGATGAACAAGAAGTTTGAAAGCAGACAAAGCGGAAGAGCTCATGATGGAAGATCCAATGGACTGTCTTATGGAGGCTGAAATGAAGATCAAAAAAAGAAGGATGAGGCCAGTAGTAGTCAAAATTAGAGAGGAAATAATTTCAATCATTTCCATGATCAGAATAATAGAGATCAAAGATGAAGAGGAAGAGGACAAGGATCAAGAAGAGGAGGCTTCCATGGAACATGTTTTCACTATGAAGAAGAATGTCACAGGCCATATGAATGTCCACAACACCAAGGAAGGATAGATAGGAGAACTGAAGGCTAGGCTAGAGTTACACATGTGGATGAAGATGTCAAATCCTCACATTCTAAAGATGTTGAAAGAAGAGAAGTCCTAGTTAACAAAAGAGTCCTTCTCAATAGTGAAAATGAACCTGAGCAAAGGAGGAGCTTGTTTCACACTAGCTGCAAGTGTGAGTATAAGTGTTGTGATTTGATTATCAATAGTAGAAGCACTAAAAATTTGGTGTCAAAAGAGATGGTCACAAAGTTAAAGCTCAAGAGGCAGAAACACCCACATCCATACCGGATCGCTTGGGTGCAGGATGACCACAAGGTCATGGTCAATGAACAATTCCTAGTGAAGTTCAAGCTTGGGGGATACTATGATGAGGTACTATGTGATATCATACCTATGGATGCATGTCATATGTTTTCAGGTAGTCCATGGTAGTTTGACATGCATGTTGTACATGATGGTCATGTGAATACCTATTCCCTGACAAAGGCTGGAGTGCAACATAAGCTAAAGTCCTTAAAGGAAATAGAATAAAAGGTATGTACTAATGCAAGAATAAGTTTCCTTGATGGAATAAATTCCTAGATGGTATGAGGCATGAGCATATGTGTTTTTCTTTAATTCCAAAAGTTGGTAAAGAGGAAGTGGAAGATGCACCTGTAGAAGTTACATATTTGTTGAATGAGTTTCAAGATATTGTATCTGATAATGTACCTAATATATTACCACCTATAAGGAAGATAGGTTATTATATGAACATGATTCCATGAGGCAGTTGAACAGCCTCATAATAGATAATAATAATTATGCCAAAGCCTTCCCTAGGAATGGTATATTCAAACTAGGCATTATTTTTCCTATCACAAAGTGCATTTAGATTGTCAACCCAAGGATGTATACTTGAAATGGGATAGCACAATTTGTGCACTAAGTTTCACATAGAGTCATCTTTACTTAAACTATTGTAGGAAAGGAAAATGCATTTAAAGAACCAAACTATTGCTGCAGGAAAGGCGAAACACACAATTGAATGAATAAACTAATATAAACAACCATAAATCTAACTCCATCTCATTCTGCCATTATAATGCATGAACTCTGGCTATCTCCGCATATGCTACAGGAACTAACATAGATACAATGTTGCAAGAATGAACAATGAACACTACTTTAAATGTTGAAATCAATTAAAATACTCCTCTCTACTCTAGTCTACTCCACCTTCCAAGTGGGACCTCCTTGGTTGGTTTCAACTAACTACTAACACAGAAGATAACTCAAATTATTCCTTCATTTCATATATTCAACAACATGGATTACAATTGGAACATAGACTTGAAGAACAACTTTCTTCAATATAACAGTAACATCATTATTTTGTCTAACTAGATTTCCATCGAACATCTCCCTATATATAGTGAATTACATTCAAAAAATTCAAATACACTTGACTGATTCATCCATGAAAGAAGGAGAACACGTCAATCAATAATAGAAGATCATAAAGATCAAACAACCATCTTAACATAACATTAATAGTGGGGGAGATCTAGGATGATCATGCTCCCCTATATTCCTTGAAGCATTCATTCATTCCTTCAATTCTACAAGTTATCCCGTGGGTGTCTTGATGGGTCTTTTGATTGTGACCAAAACATCTTCACTCCTTCATTGATGTAACCAATTTTTTTTCTAGCTGCTCCTTCATTCCTGGCAAGTTAGTAGCATATGCATGCACATTCATATATTCAACTTAATCAATTTTATCCAAATGTTAAAACACACATTAAAATAGCTATATGAAATACTGCATTATGTATATATATAATATTGGCAAAGTGTGTATACTATTTCCTACCCAAAAGTTTGCGGATATAACTGTACTTATGGAGTATATACAAGTTTAAACACTTAAAAGTCACACAAATGTTTCAGGAATGTTTTAGGAAAAGAGCATAAAATATCATAAAACATAGACCAACTTTGGTCTCATCATTTGCCCCCCAACAAGTATAATGCTTGTCCTCAAGAATTACACTTCTTGGCTACTATTCTGAATTCACCAACCTCTGTATTGCCTCTCCTTTTACTCTTGAAGGTGTAATAAAATCCTCTAGTCCACTCCTAGTAGTCCATTCTATGATCTTCCTGCAGCTAGTCTAATCTGGTAGTGTTAATATCATATAGTGGCCACAAGAGCATAGGTGGCTGGAAAGTTAGAGGAAACTAGAGTTCTCTTCTGATCTGCCTTCCTAGCTACATGTACTTTTTTGCCTTGTTCACAGCTGCTTTAAAATTAATTGGGCTATGCGGTTTAGATTTCTTTAAAATCTCAGGCAGTCTATTCCACCTACTTCTCACCCCAGCCAGGCCCATTTGAAATGAAAAATAAGGTAGTCCCTAATATTCCCAGTAAACTTTATCTCTAAGAGAAAAGATCTTGTGCCTGACTTCAGGTTTTTTATTTCCATAGGTGAGTGCTCACCAATCTCTTAAAAGGACATCTGGTTTACTGGATTCAACTCTTAGAGGCAAAGGTTCATATTTTTCATGATCTTTGTAGTTATCTAGTTGCCTGTCATAGTTGGCTTCATTTTGCATCCAAGACATCAATGCTCTTAAATGTACATCTCCTATATAGAGTGGAGGATTCTAATTAATTTCATTAGGAATAATGAAATTACGAATGTATAATTCACAGAGTAGATTATATTGCCAAGTAGGAAGTGTTTGATAAAGACCATAGAAGTATTCAACTATTTTAAACTTAGAATCCTTATTCTGAATGGTCATCATGAGTTGGAACATAAGGAACTATTCTTTTAAACAAATAGCATATTGATGCAGGAGCATCTCGGGTCCTTGGCAATCCTATGTCACCAAAAAGAATTTGAAGTTTTGTCTCTGTTGCTTGATTTCTGCTTTGACCAAGTTGGTTGGTAGTTGGTCAGTTTCCTTTGGTTACCGAGTGTGATCAGTTCTCTCCTAGGTGGTCGATTATTTTACTGGCACTTAGCATTGCCTGTTTGCTGCTCGGTTATCTTGCTTACCGATGGGTCTAGTTTTATTTCCTATTGTGGCTGACTTGTGCATTTATATTGGATCATAGATTTTATGTTTGTATCCATCATTGGGAAGTGTGCAATCTTAGATTTGACCATTACTTCCATTAATTATGGATCTGAAGGCCGAATTAGTTCGATAGCTTCTTGTATAAATGTAGTTGTTTGGTTGTAGTTTAGGAGGGATTTTTGGATAGAAGATAGTAGACATTAGATTGGAGATTTGTAACAGATCCTTGCATGTTTGAGGACTTCTATAATTCATTGTAATATCTGGCCCTAATTGGGAAGGCCTTACAGCCTGGCATGTATGGTTCTAATTGATGATAATATATGAATGATCTGGCATTCTCTCTCTCACTGTTGTTGTTTATTGCTTCCGCATGTTTTGAGTAGGCTTAGATCATTAGGGTGTGCCATCCTTTGGCCCCTCATTCATCCTATCTTGTGCCAGGTGGTATCAGAGCGAGGTGAGATCTTGATCTAGTTCTATGGATCTAGGTTTGTAGGTTCCTCTTGAAGCCCTAGTTGAATTGTTGTGGGGTAGCAAATTGTGGTCTGACCTAAAATTGTAGAGGGTTGTCAAGATGGTTCATGGGAGATGAGATGCAGATCCAAGATTGGCAGATATGCTAAGGCAGATTGCTACTAGGCTCAGACAGCCCAAAGAAGAGGCAGATATCTTGAAGATGTTAGTGATGATGAAATTGAAGAAGAACAGGTGAATGCAAAACCTGCACCTGTTATGGATCAAGGCAAAGAAATATTTTTGAAGGCCTTGACAAGTCTGAAGTCAACACCACATTTCAATCCTCCTAAGTATGGTGGAAAGCTAGATTATGATGAATTGGTGGACTGGATCACCGAGATGGAAAAGTATTTTGAATATGAAAACATTCGTGAGGATAAGAAGGTAAAGATTACAAGCACAAAGTTGAAAATTCATGCATCCATATGGTGGGAACATCTACAATTGGATCAGAAGAGGAAAGGAAAAGAGAAAATCAAGATATGGAGTAAAATGGTCAATAAGTTGAAATGAAAATTCTTACCCTGTGATTATCAAATTAACCTAGTTCGGTGAATGCAAAGTTTGAGATAGAAAGATAGCTCGGTAAAAGAGTATACTGAGGAATTCTACAAATTAGATATCAGATCTGGACATGATGAAGATGATGTGGAAAGAATTGGTAGATACCTGAATGGTTTGAGAGTTTCCATCCAAGAGGAAATTAGTATGGTCAAGTTGGAGAACATTGAAGAGGCTTATCAATTTGCTATGAAGGATGAGGAGAAATTGAACAAAAGACATGAGCAAAGATAGAGAGGTCATGGTGGTAGATTCCCTAGAGGAAGAGGTAGATCTAATGGTGAAAATGGTGAAAATGGTAGATCGGAGCCAGAAAAGACAAATCTTGACAAAGGCAAGATCAAGTGGAAAGGTGAAAGTTCTAGAGGTAGAGGTAGTAACTACCGAGGTGGTTATGGTAGAGGAATTTTTTGAGGAACTTGTTATAATTGTGGAGAAGGACATAGATCTTTTGAATGTACACAAGCTAGTAAGAAGGCTGGTAGCAGTAGGAATGCTTTGGTGCAAGAAGAGTCACCGAATGAACTTGAGAAAGAAAATAACTTGATGGTAAGGAGAGCACTGCTAGAATGAAAGCAAGAAGGAAGATCCGGTAAGGAAAAGTTTGTTCAAGACCAGATTTAGATTTTTTGACAAAGTTTGGAAGCTAATCATTGACAGTGGTAGCTCGGAGAACCTGGCATCTGAAGAGATGGTCACAAAACTATAGCTGGAAAGGTTGGTACATCTGAAACCCTATTAGATTTCATGGATCAAAGATGAGCATACACTCTTGGTAAGTGAACAATGTTATGTGAATTTGAAGATTGGAAAGTACTATGATAAGGTGTTGTGTGATATCATGCCTATGGATTTTTGTCATATTTTGTTGGGTAGACCTTGGAAATATGATAGACATGCTATATATGATCAGAGATTGCATAAGTATACTATTGTGGATGATGGAAAGAAAATAATCTTGTTACCATTGATGGAAGAACATGTTAGTAATGTTTGCACATCTATGAAAGTTTGTTTGATAGAAGGAAGGAAGTTTGTTAACTCTTTGAAGAGGAATCATGTATGTTTTGTTGTGATTCCTAATAATCTGAGTAAGAAAATAGAGGATAATGTCCCTGAGGAGATTGATAAGTTACTCACAAAGTACAGTGATATCATTTCTGATAATGTATCTAATGGTTTGCCACCGAAAAGAAGCATTGATCATTGTATGGATCTAATCCCTGGAGCTAGTTTACTGAATAAGGCACCTCATCAGTTGACACCTATCGAGAATTAGGAATTGAACTGAGAAATTCAAAAGTTGTTGGACAAAGGCTTGATCAGAGAAAGTTTGAGTCCTTGTGTAGTACCTGCTATATTGGCACTGAAGAAGAATGGAGAATGGAGAATGTGTACTAATTCCAGAGCAATCAATAAGATAATAGTGAAGTATAGGTTTCCTATACCAAGGATGGATGATATAATGGATAGTTTGACTAGAGAAAAGTATTTCACAAAGATTGATTTGAAAAGTGGGTATCATCAGATCAGGATCAGAGAAGGTGATGAATGGAAGACTACTTTCAAGACAAAGGAAGGTTTGTATGAGTGGTTGGTTATGCCTTTTGGTTTAACTAACAGACCGAGTACTTTTATGAGGTTGATGAATGAAGTTTTGAAGAAATTATTGGGTAAATTTGTGATAGTATATCTTGATGATATTCTGATATTTAGTATGACCAGAGAAGAACATTTGTTGCATGTTAGTCAAGTTTTGCAGAGATTGAAAGAGGAGAAGTTGTTGATAAATCTGAAAAAGTGTTCATTCATGAAAGAAGAGATTGTGTATTTGGGATTTGTTATTTCAGCTGATGGTTTGAAGATGGATCCTAAAAAGGTTGAAGCTATTTTGAATTGGACTACACCTGTGAATGCTACTAAGGTAAGATCATTTCATGGTTTGGCAAGTTTTTGCTGAAATTTCATAATGAATTTCAATTCAATTTGTAATGCTATGACTAAGACTATGAGAGGAGACAAAAGAGAATTCAAGTGGACACATGGAGCTGACAGAAGTCTTGAGACTCTAAAGCAGAAGGTTGTTGAATTACTTGTTTTGGCATTACCTAATTTTAGGAAGGTATTTCAATTAGAATGTGATGCAAGTGGAAGTACAATTGGAGCTATGTTGAGTCAAGAAGGTAAACCCGTTGCTTTCTTTAGTGAAAAATTGAATGATGCTAGAAGGAAATATTCTATGTCTGATCAAGAATTCTATGCTATTGTTCAAGCACTGAAGAAATGGAGACATTATTTGATACCGAGTGAATTTGTGTTGTATACTGATCATAAAGATTTACAATATTTGGGTAGTCAAGATAAGTTGAATCAGAGACATATGAAATGGGTTGAGTATTTGCAAAGTTACACATTTGTGATAAAGCATAAGAGTGGAGTCACTAACCGATTTGTTGATGCATTGAGTAGAAGAAGATCTTTGATGACCGAGATGAAAATTGAAGTTCTTGGTTTTGATGAGATGAAAGGTTTGTATGAAAATGACCCTGATTTTTCTGAGCCATGGAGAAAGTGTAGACCACCTATCCAAGATCAACAAGATACTAAATGGGATGAATATTTTATTCAGGAAGGTATGTTGTTTAAATGTATTTAGTTGTGTATACCGAGAGGAGTGATGAGATCTAATTTGATAAAGGAGAAACATAGTAGTGGTTTGGCTGGACATTTTGGCATTGATAAAACATGGAATTTGCTTAAGGAGAAGTACTATTGGCCGCAGTTGTATAGAGATGTTCAAAAAAATTTGAAAAGTTGTGGAATTTGTCAAGTTGCAAAAGGAGTAAGTCAGAATACTAGATTGTATACACTGATTGTTGTTCCTGAGAAACTTTGGATTGACATCAGTATGGAATTTGTTCTTGGCTTATCGAAGACAGTAAGAGGTAATGATTCAATATTTATTATTGTGGATAGATTTTATAAAATGGAACATTTTATACCATGTAGAAAGACATCAGATGAAGTACATGTAGTAGATCATTTCTTTTTAAGGAAATTGTTAGATTGCATGAATTATCGAGGAGTATTATCTCTAACCGAGACAGTAAATTTGTTGGATACTTTTGGAAAACACTTTGGAAGAAAATTTGCACTGAGTTGAAATATAGTTCTACATTTCACCCACAAACCAATGGACAGACTGAAGTTGTGAACAAAAGTTTGGGAAATCTTTTGAGATGTTTAGTTGGAGACACACTGAGTAATTGGGATTTTGTGTTGGCACAAGCAGATTTTGCATACAATAATTCAATGAATAGTACTAGAAAGACACCATTTGAGATTGTGAATGGTACACAACCGAGAGGAATATCTGATTTGAGAGACATTGTTGATGAGAATAAGAAAAGTGTTGAAGAAGTAAAGTTTGTTGAGTACATGAAAACATTGCATGAAGATGTGAAGCTGAAGCTAGAAGACAGTAACCAGAAATAAAAAGATAGAGCTGATAGATCAAGAAGACATAAGACTTTTGATGTTGGTGATGAAGTGATGGTTCATTTGAAGAAAGGTCAATTTCCTGTTGGAACATATGGGAAGCTGAAGATGAAGAAGTTTGGACCTTGCAAGATTTTGAGGAGATTTGATAGTGGAAATGCATATGAGATTGAGTTACCTGATGACATGGACATATCACCAATTTTCAACATTTTTGATTTGTATGAGTATCATGAACCTGATGAAGAAGTGATAGTGCTGACAGAATATCCTAAGAAGCAGAATGAGGAAGTTGAACAAATTTTGAAGGAAAGAGTTGGCTAGAGCACAAGAGGAAAATAGTATATGGAATATCTGGTTAAGTGGAAGAATAGACCGATGGAAGATAGTTCATGGATTTCATAGTCTAAGTTAGATGCAACTCAGACCAGGAATACCAAATGATTCAGAGAATCATTTCAAAACAACCTCGGGTGTCTGATGCAGGAGCATCTCGAGTCCTTGGCAATCCTGTGTCACCAAAAAGAATTTGAAGTTTTGTCTGTGTTGCTCAGTTTCTTCTTTGACCAAGTTGGTCAGTAGTTGGTTGGTTTCCTTTGGTTACCGAGTGTGGTTGGTTCTCTCCTGGGTGGTCAGTTATTTCACTGGCACTCGGCATTGCCTGTGTTTTGCTCGGTTATCTTGCTTACTGGCGGGTCTAGTTTTATTTCTCGTTGTGGCCAACTTGTGCATTTATATTGGATCGTAGATTTTATGTTTTTATCCATCATTGGGAAGCGTGTGGTCCTAGATTTGACCATTACTTCTATTAATTATGGATCTGAAGGCTAACTCAGTTCAGTAGCTTCTTGTATAAATGTAGTTGTTTGGTTGTAGTTTAGGAAGGAGTTTTGGATAGAAGATAGTAGACATTAGATTGGAGATTTGTAATAGATCCTCACATGTTTGAGGACTTCTATAATTCATTTTAATATCTAGCCCTAATCAGGAAGGCCTTACAGCCCAACATGTATGGTTCTAATTGATGATAATATATGAATGATCTAGCATTCTCTCTCTCACTGTTGTTGTTTGTTGCTTCCGCATGTTTTGAGTAGGCTTCGATCATTAGGGTGTGTCATCCTTTGGCCCCTCATGCATCCTATCTTTCACCACATATACCATTGGGGGTGGCCTACAGGCTATAATCTAATCAATTAGCTTGAGGGCATGATCCATTTTTTTCTTTTTCTTTTCTAATTGTTCCTTTAAGTGTTCAATATCTTCCTTTTGCTCATCAATTTCCTTCTTCATTCATTTCTTCTCCTCTCCCCACATGATGTTCTTGAAAACAAACTAGGTATATAGACCAAATAGAATTGATTGCAAAGTAGGGGGACCAGGCTCCTCTAATTGAGTTCTCTGATTCCTCTTTGCAATGCGAGCATGTTCTACATAATCTATATACCAGGTCCTTCTAAAAGGAACTATGGCATTCTAGGTGTAGGAGTAGACAGGTGACCTAGGCAGTTGCTAGTCCTCTTGAATTTTTTTTGTGTTTTCCTTAGACTCACTAGCTATTTATTGTGAGGGAGGCTCATTAGGAGACAAATTATCTACATTGAGAGGGGATTCTAGAATATCTGGTAGAACTAGAGAATCAACATCATGAATATAAGGCTCCATAGGAGGTTTCTCTAGTGGAACTTTTTGACTTTCTAGGGAATCCTTAGGAATTTGTCCTCTCATCCTAGAGCTTATTCTTAAGGGATTTTCCTTCATTTCTATATTTTCCTTTTACTAACCTTCTTCGATCTCTCTACTGCAGGATCAGTTGCTACAAGAGATGATTTTCTTTTTCGACTTCTTGAAACTGTAGGGTTTTGAGATTTTGCTTCTGAAATTGGAGTTTCTCATCAACCTTTTTCTTCCCTTTCCTCTGGGATGGGGTAGGTACATTTTCAACTGGAATAGGAGAAGGTTATTTTTCTTTTAAACTCTTTGATTCCTTTTGTTGGGATACTTCCACTTGTTTAGGGGGTATTTCATTTTCAGGAATTGGCTGCTCAACAGGCTCATTTTGGGGCTGCGGGGTTTTATTCTTAACAAAGTATTTCCATTCCATAGGAGAGAGATCCCTAAGGGCTCTCTCAACTAGAATTTTGACTAGGGCATGATAGGAAATGAATTTTTCTTTACCCTTTTGTGTCTCCTCAACACTGATACTTAATATGTTGTACAGGAAGTTTAGAATATTTATTTGAAGATTATTCCCGATACAACTAAGTAACTTGAAATGATGAGCATGCAAGTTGGAAAATCTCCCTTCACATGTAAAATACCTGATGATATGTTTAATCAACTCGTTATATGGGACTGGTAATGACATTCTTTTGCATCCTTTCTTATTTACTTACAATGGAAGGTTGGCAGGTTAGATAAATTGGGCTTGTGCAGACCTGGCATCATGCTCATTTGGGTAATGCTCTCCCACTGTAGGTAAGCCCATCACCTCCAAAATTCTTTACTCTATTAATTTCATGAAGTAACCCAGCCATCTGTAGGCATGGAGCCTACAAACAACTTCAACATCCATCAATAAGATAGTATAAACAACAGGTTCATGCCTCATCAACTGTCCACCCATTATGTTAAATTTTGCCTTCAAAATTCCTTCTCAAATTCTTTCTCAAGCCCTTCCTCAGTCTGCAATTTCACAATGTTCATTTTCTCTGAAACCCCAAATATTCTAAATTCCTTTAAAAACCCCTTTTATTTAGCTCATAATTGCACTTCATTTCATCTCCCTTCAATCTTTGTGTCATACTATTTTGAAATTTGGGCAATACAAATGATAATGACACTTGATGGTAGGGAATTATATTTCATTTAAGTGCAATTAAGCCTTACACAAATTTAATTATGTCACCTAGGATAGGAATCAAGAATAATCTAAGAAATTAAGTACGACAATTTGTGCAAACACTACAAGGACTTGATGACACATCAAATAAGTACTGATTTGGTTGACGTGCAATCTAGTTTGAAATGATATATATAGGATATAGAAACTTGAGAATTAATACACTTTCTACCCCTGTACAAAAGAATGACAAGTGTCCACACTTTTCCTCCTTCGCAGGGGAGAGAAAACTGGTGTAATGCCATAATATATAGACACATGTAGTACTAAATATAATTGTCGAAATCTATGTTTTAAAAGTAGAAATTAATTGAATAAATTGAATATATGTACCTATCATTATGTTTCTATGTGTGCTTGAAAGATGAGAATCAGTTGTGCCTTGAAATTGATTGTCCCTGAATGAATTTATGCTGACGTAGATTTTATTGAAAACTTAGAAAATTGAGAAAAGTGAATGACATGGAATTTGTACGGGTGGAAGGTAAAGAAATGAGGTGGGTTGGAAAGAGAATTTTAGAAAAGTGAATGTGGAATGGGACTTCATTGAAAATGAAGTTTTATTATGGGTGTACGCTCTTGTATGCTAGGGTGAAGCCGTAGGAAGAAGGTTGTCACCTTCTGCTGCAAGAGTGATTACCTGTGTTACCTTTGGCTCATCGTCTATGAATTACAACAAGAACTCTGTCTTTGTTTGTTGCCGATGGTATAGATGAAGTCTATGGCCATTAACAAGCAACTTGAACTACATTGGGTCAATTTTTGTCAATTGAACCACTCCATTTGCAAAAACATGTGTTATTTCAGATGGCCCTAGCCATCGTGTTTGTAACTTTCCTTGTGTCTCTTACTATCTAGAATCAAACAGTAGTGCCCAGTCACCTACTTGGAATTGCCTTCTCTTTATGTGGGTGTCATGCTATTTTTTCCTCTATTTTTGGACTATTTTTATGTGTTCAAGGGCAGATGTCCACATCTCATCTAAGGAGTTGAGATTTAGTAAGCATTCATGCTAAGCTGCAGGAAGGTCTATATTTAGCTTCAAAGAAGTCCTTAATGTTTTGTGTTCAAACTCAATTGGTAGAATTGTTGTTTTTCCATAGAGTAATTCAAATGGAGTCAACCCATTTGTGGTTTTCCATGTGATTTTGTATGCCCATACTACTTCTACTAATTGGCTGCTCCAATCTCTTATGTTGAGTTGAACTATTTTGGTAAGTATTGCTTCAATTTCCCTATTGGTAATTTCCACTTGACCATTGTCCTGAGGGTGGTATAGAATGGACTTCCTATGTCTAATTCTGTATTCATTCATGAGTTCTATTATCAAATTTTATGTAAATTGTGCCCCTTGATCAATCACTAGCTCTCTTGGTACTCCATAGAGAGTAAATATTTCTTCATATAGGAAGGCTGCCACTTTTCTATCATGTGCATGCTTCATTTCTTTCACTTCTACCCACTTTGTTACATAATCTGTGTATACCAAGATATATGATTTTCCATTTGATGGAGGGTCTATGGGACCAATGAAATCCATTCCCCATTTATCAAATGGTGTGACAACTACTTGTGGATTTAGTGGCATCTCATATGATTTGGTTGGCCTGTCCATCCTTTGACATTTGTCACATTTTCTGGTGTATTTGGCTGCATCCTTGTGAAGTGTTGGCCATTAGTATCCTATTTTTAGCACCTTCATTGTAGTTCTTTTTTTTGCAAAGTTTCCTCCATGAGGTTCATTATGGCATGCATGCATAATATCATAGGTCTCACTTCTTGGATACATCTTCTCATGACCTGGTCTGGACCTGTGTAGAATAATGTATTATCAATCCATGAATACTAAAAGCTCTTTTCCACTAGCAACTTCATATCCTTTGGAGAGAAGTATTCAAGCATCTTGTTAGCTACAAGATAATTTTATATATCAGCATACCATGGATTTTTAATACCAATGTGAAATAGATGCTCATCTAGAAATGTGTCATCTATCAATGAAGTATCTATGTCTACATGTTGTAATCTAGACAAATAGTCTACTACTACATTGGCTCTTCCTAGTTTATCTATTATTGTGAGATCAAATTCCTATAACAAAAGTAGCCATCTAGCTAATATGCCTGAAATGGTAGGTTTGTTCATGAGATATTTTATTGCAGCATGGTCAGTATGAACAAATATGGGGTATCCTGTTACATAGTGTCAAAACTTGTTTAAAGCATATACTACTGCAAATAGTTCTTTTTCTATCACTATGTAGTTTAGCTCTGGGCCATGTAGACTTTTACTAATGTAGTAAATAGCATTTTCAAGGTTTCCAGACTTTTGGCCTAAGACAGATCCTAGTGCATAATCAGATGCATCAGTATGTATGTGAAATGGCAAAGTCCAATCATGGCCTTTTAATACTAGTGCTTTTGTAAGAAGGTTCTTAAGCTACAGGAATGACCCTTCACAAGCTGGGGTCCAGGTGAATTCAGCCTCTTTCATAAGAAAAGTGTACAATGGACTTGTTATTTGACTAAAGTTTTGAATATAACATCTATAGTATCTAGCATGTCCTAGAAATGATCTAACCTCTTTTTTCTTAGTAGGAGTGGGCAATGTTTGAATTACCTCTATCTTTGCTGGATCCACTTGTATGCTAGCTTATGAAATGAAGTGTCCCAAAATGACTCCTTCCTGCATCATCATTAAACACTTCTCACTTTTAAGTGACAAGTTATGCTCTTTACACTTGATTATAACTTTCTCTAAATTCTTCAATGCTTCTTCAAATGTGACTCCAAATGTAGTGAAGTCATCCATATAAATCTCCATACAGTCATGTGAGATGTCAACAAAGATGTTGATCATGACCCTTTGAAAGGTTGCAAGAGCATTACATAACCCAAATGGAAAAATAGAGTAGGCATATGTTCCCCAAGGATATTTGAATTTTTTATTTCCTTGGTCCTCAAGTGCAATGCTAATCTGATTATAGCCACTATAGCCATCAATAAATGAGAAGTACTTTTTGCCTACTAATGTATCTAGCACCTGATCAATGAATGGTAATGGAAAATGGTCCCTTTTTGTTACATTATTAAGCTCTCTATAATCTACACATATTCTCCACTTACCCCCCTTCTTAGGTACTATCACAAGAGGTGAAACCCACTTACTATTGAAGATTGGATATATGAAACTAGCATTTAGCAGTTTCTGTAGTTCAGTCTTTACAATCTCTCTGAGGGCTGGATTGATCCTTCTATATGGTTTTCATAGAGGTAGACTCCATTCATTGATGTATATTCTATGGGTACATAGTTTTGGACTTAATCCCTTCATGTCCTCATATTCCCAAGAAAAATCTTTTTCATGTTTGCATAAGAGTTGTGTTCACAATTTTAATTGCTACTGAGATAATTTATAGTTAACATAAAGGTTACGGTTAGGTGAGAGTTGCATAGTAGTAGTTAGCTCTAGCATGGAGGCTTCTGATACAAGGCTAGTTGATATCTCACAAGGTAACAATTGTTGTATGATTTCAAGCTCTATTGGAAAGACACAATTTTCATAGGTAGTCAATTGCAAAATTGAGCTTCGAGAAATGTCTCTTATTGTAACACAATCATTTGTGAGGATACGTTGGATTATATCATCATCCTCTTGTAATTTCAAAAAAGACTATCTATGCAGCATCATCAGCTGAGCAACATAGTTTATTTCCTCTTCCTCATCTCCTAGGTTTGGCCATATAGGATTTTGTTTAGATCTACTTGTGGTTGGGTTGGAGGATATAGTTCTAATTTCTTGATAGTTTGGCCATCAAAGATGGTCAATTTTCTTCATCTCCAACTAATATTAACAATGATGTTTCTAACCAAGGCCTTCCAAGGATTACTAGATAACCAGCAAGGGTTACTTTAGGTGACAGAATCATAAAATCAGCATGGTATTCCTAAGAGTCCAGGGTGACTAGTATATCTTTAATTATACCATCTGGAGTAACTGTAAAACTATCTGCAAGTTGTAAAACTATTGGAGTTTCCCTTAGTCCCTCTATACTCAACCTATGCATAGTGTCATTGGTCATGACATTTATAGTAGCACCTAGGTCTATCAGAACATTCTTTACTGACTAGCCATTAATTATTATGTCTACAACTGGACTTCCTAGATCGGAGTACTTAGGAACCACAATCTTACCCAACATTATATTAGCCAATTGACCTATTACATGCACTGTTTGAGGATCCTTTTTCTTTCTTCTAGGTTTCTTAAGACATGCTTCTTTGATGGCTTTTCCATAGAGTGGAACATCTTTGATAGCCTAAAATAGTGGAATCTAGATGTGCATGTTCTTCAACTGGTCTAGGATATCAAATGGTGCTTCTTCTTAGAGTGTAGGTTTATCCATTTTAAGCCTCTCAGGGAGTGGAGGTCTAGTTTGACTTTTAGGATCATCCTAGTCTGGCATCTTAGTTGGTAGGGTTGGATTTGGTAAGGTAACATTTGGTTGTTGTGTTGTTGTGTTATCTCTGATCTAGAAGCACCTATACCATTTGTCTTTCCCATTGTGGCTCTATATCCCCTTCCTCTCTTACCAGTGGCTCTGGAACATTTTAGGCATATCTTTTTATATCATCCAAGGTAGATTGGGTTATATCTCCTCCTTCCATCAAGTCTAGTGCTTTATTGCATCCATCTTGTATGCCTCTCAAGAAAAGAAACTTTTGAGATTCTTCATTAAGTGCATGCTTTGTATTCTTTTGTAGGCTAAACATGAATTGTGACATGTAGTCTTCAAGTGTCTCATCCTCTTTTTGATTCATTTTAAAGATGTTGTCCCCTCACATATCAATTCCTTGACAATATTCCTTATATTTAAGAAAGAATGCAGCCTACATTTCTGCCCAATCATGGACAACATCATGCCCTAGGCCCATGAACCAACACAAAGTAGACTCCTTAAGGATCACAGGAAAGAGTTTGAGCTTGTGGGCATCGGTGGTGTAGTCATAACTTCTACATCGAATATCAAACTCAAAGAGAAAGGTATCTGGGTCTTCTATCACAAAACCGTAGAATTTTGGTAGGGAAGAAGAAGGTATATTTTTAAGGTTTTTATTGTCGCACTAGTCAGTGATAGGAAATGAAAATTTGGAGACATTTTCCATTCTTGGAGGATTTATAGGCTACAGAGGTGGTGGATGATGTGGAGGTTGGTAGATGACCACTTGTAAGGATTTTTCTTATCTAACAAGATTCTCTAGGAATCAAGCTCTTAGATGAGAGAAGACCTTTGCAAATGTGTTAATTTTAGGTTTCTCTTCAAAGGAGGCAAGGTGTTCTTCTTTAGAGGACAAGGATGATGATGTAGTCTTAGGAAGGTCAATGGTGGCATCAAAAAATGGGCTCTTCTCTTCAAATGAGTGATTGGATTGATTTGGAAAGTACCTTCCTCTGGCATCTCTTCTTCTATTATGCATTTAGGTAGTAAGGAGTGATGTAATTTTGTAGTGTTTCTCAATAGGAAATGTATTCTACTTAAAGCTGGAAATAGAGAAAATCCTAGGAATGGCTTAGTGAGGACTTTGTTTGGCACTGTCCCTAGTAATGGTGCCAAAAATGATCACTTCTTATAAAGGCTCAGAAACTAGGTGTAATTCCAAACTCAGGGATTGGACGTCTGACCGAGCAGTTTATCATCTTCATAAAAACTCATTTAGTATGTCAAACCAAGGACATGTTACTTGAAATGGGCCACAAAATTATATGCACCATGTATCACTCAACCATACATTTTATTGTTGTTGTAGGAAAGAAATACTGAAAGGAAACTATCCTATGATTGTAGGGAATAAATGCCAGAATGATTCTTAAGCTAAAGCTGTAGAAAAGTAATTACTGGAATGGAAATTACAAGAATGTAAATGCTAAAAAAACATGAAGATTCCTACAAACTATGCCATAATACTTCTGATGTTCCACTGCTTTGGTTGTAGGAAGCGTCAACTAGTCTGTGGCTTTAGCTATAGGGACAGTTCAACACTTGGCACTAAAATAGCAAAAATATAAGAAATGATTCTAACTAATATGAATCTATCTAACTATGGATTTCTCACCAAGTGGGCTAGCCCCTTGGATGAGTATTCCAATCACAAATACACAAAGTTAAATCTCAACACTTCATTTGTTTATTGATTGAATAATTTAGTACAAAAATTCATAAACCAGAAAAGTAACAAAAAACTATATTGCTAGTAAACTTAATAATGCCCTCCTCTTTCTCACGCGGGAGAAGGGCTTTATTTAAATGAAAACTTCTAACTACTTCTCTAACTACGCCATAGCAATAGGTGGTTCTTTATTACAACACTACTGACTGAAAAGAAGGGAAACTATTAAATCTAGAATAGATCAGATCTAGAAAAGAGGAAAGAGTTATCATGACAAAAAATCTAACTTCCCACTTTTTACCTAGATTTTCTCAAGGAATTCATCATGCCACCTTAGTCTTCACTGGATGACTACCACTGTGTTCTTCTGGAAACCTTCAACTAGTATTGCGCTTAATGCTTCCTCCACTATAACTTGTTGGAAGACTAGGTTTGAGCACTCAGTGAATGAATGCATTTTACTTGGTCAAAACAACATTTTCTATTTCAATGCATTGCACCTCAAAGGTTAGGATAAGACATTCATGGCGATCAATTACAAAAATACACATAACCATTCATTATTCAAATGACTACTTTACTTATTAAAAACATAACTATAACTTCAAAATAAGTAACATAGTAAATATATTATATTTAAGTACATTTATAAAATGTATAAGTCTGATGGTAGCATGCCATATAATAACAAAAAGAGCATAGTATTCTTAAGGAAAATGTACCAAAATAGGGAAAAAGGTTTAGTAAATATCATCCTAGGGCATCTTAAAATATGGCATTAATATACCTTATCATTTCCCCCTACGAGGACTAGTGTCTGCTCTTAGGCACTGAAGTATTCCTGATTTTTGCAAGTACCCTACGGTCTCCTTCTTGTGTCTCCTCAATCATCAAACTACCCACTCTCTAGTAAAATCCATTCATTCTTTCAATCCTTACACACCAACTCATCTCTAGGTCTTCATCAATTTCGTTATCCACATAATTGTATAATGGCCACAGGAGTAGAGGAGGTTGGAAAGTGAGAGGCATCCACCTTTCTGGTCGAGGTTGTCATCCCAATTCTATGTACCATTAGACCCTCTACATGGTAGCTCAGAAGTTGATGATAGTGTGTGGTTTTTCCTTTTTCAGGGGCATAGTTATCTTGTTCCACCTTTGTTGTATCCCTTCCACTACTCTATGTCCTTCAACCAATGATAACCTTTCAGCTTCTATGTGCACTTGTTCTCTATTTTCTAGTATCCTTCTCCTGTGTGTCGAATCATTAAAACCAAATATAATTTCTAACCAATCACGATAGAGCCTTCTTAGTGTTTTACTCTCTAGTCGTAACGAAAGTGTAATAGTACATTCAAATTCCCTATACCTGTTTAACTGCTCTCCATAATTGATTTCATTTCTGACCGAGGAAAGTAAAGAGGACAACATAATTGTGCATATATAATTCACAAAGAAGATTCCTAATAAAATTAGGTGACATCTCATATATAGCTAATAAATGTTGAGGAGTGTCTATGTCAGGGCTCAAATCCCTAAGTATTCTCATCAATTTAAACATTAAAAATTGTTCCCTCAAACATAGGGCATAAACCCTAGGTGGTGGTCTAGATTCAATAATTTTAAGAACTAATTCTGTAATTGAATCCAACTTTCCTGTAAGAGTTGGATTTCCTATTTTTGTTGTCCTATTTCCTTTTTCAACCTATCCCTTTCTAATTCTCACATGGCCTTTTCATATTGAACTTGCTAAAAATAATCAATGGACAAAGAGTGAATTGTTACCTTTTCTTGTCTGTTCAGTGGAACTGAGCATTCTGGAATTGCCTCTTGATTTTCCTATGGAACTGGAGCTGATATGTCAAAAGTGTTGTCTATTTGTACTTTTTTTGGATGGGAAGAAGATGCATCAGAGATATCCATCCTCTTTATTTCTTTCCATTTTTTTCTTGGCCTGACATAGTAGCTACAGGTTCCTCTCCCACCATGTCATGACTCTTTACAAATAGACTATTTTCTTATGGTTCTTCATCCCTGGGCTCCATAGGAATACATGAATGGAGCCAGTCAGCACAGGAGAGTCCTTCTCCATTTTCTTCATGTTCAAAAAAACACTACATTGTAGTGGTGTATTAGCTGAAGCTACGAGATGTTTGTTAGCTCTTTTTCATGTAGAATCACCAATATAGTTTTCAAACTTGACTCTCGGGTTCTCAATTCTGGATTCTTACAGGGAAAAGGCTAATTGATAAGGACCAAGTCCTTCTTCTACTTCAGGCTCCACAAACCCAGGCGGGTGTACCTATCTTTAGACTCAATGCTCCACAATGATATTAACAGAAGTAAACATTCATTGCAAAAAAATGATAAGTGTGACAAGGATAAACTCCTTCTTCTATTCGAGCTTTGAACTCGGGTAGGTTAACCCCTTTTAGATCTACTTCTTGAAAGGATCACAACACTAGTTTATATCCTTGATATAAACTTTATCTTCTCAATCATTCAACATACATGAAAGTAAATTATTATTTAAGTTTTTGTTGAGGGTGAGATCTCTGCAAAATCAAGGATAGACCAGTGCCTTATCTTCGGATATAGAGTCAAATAGTAAAACATATACTTACAAAAATCTTCTAAATGAAACATAAACAAATCCCAGATGAAATGCCTTACAATTCATCCTCTCTTAACACATTTGATCATCAAATTCTTGCCAAATTCCTAAGCTCTCAGAGATTAACCTAAAGACATTAGCCTTTCCTTGAAAGGAGCTATAGACCAAAATCATAGATACCTTGTAAATGGTATATCAAAACTACCTTATAGATTCAATATACAAAAGCCACATAATTCAAACAAGAAGACAATTGAAATCATGCAAGGGAATTCTGTTGTATTCCAATAAAATTTCACTGTATCAATACATTTCAAAATCTGATAAAATATTCTAAGATTTCAACAATGGAGCCAAGCCTCTACAGTATATTTTTCAAACCTCCTTTGAAATGAACAAGAACTTACTACTTATACCAATCAGCCATCTTGGAATCTTTGAAAGGATGCAACAAGCTTCAGATGGCTATTAAAAGATCTTGCACTAAAAACAAGATTACAAATAGAGAAAGTTGTTTGCAACAACATATTACAAATATCTATTTCCAACAATCCCGCAGGTGGCATCTTTGTCTAAAGATATTTTAGAGCAGTTGCTAAATTTGTTACATGAATGATGACCGCCATCCGGCTAATTTACATCATCCTTTGTTTGAAACCACTCTTCCTCCAATTTTGTGTCACGTTCCATGTGTAATTCAAATTTGGCCAGGTGTCACATTCATGTCTATGATAACTTGTTTGACATCTTTGTCCCTTTTTACCTTAACCTTCAAAGATTTGGAATACTAACACCTGTCGCCTCTTCACCTGATTGCCCTTTCTTCTTAATCTCCTGATAGATATGTGGATTCCCAAGTCATGTAGGTTTCTTCACTTGGCCAATGAAAGGCAAGGACCTCGTCTTTCTTTGGGGACAACTTTTCCCACTCAGCAACCAACTGATGAACCTCTATTCTCACATTAGCAAAGTATAACCTAGCATCCTGAAGGAGTTCAATAAAGTGTATGAATGGGGTATTATCATCTGTACATAGAATGTCATTTATTTTAGTCAGTACTCATCTATCTATTTGCTCCATCCATTGACCTTTATCCTTGATTACCCCATCTGCCTTAATAAGACTAGGAAAAATTTGGAAATCATCCTGGAAATATCTTGTCCTTAAGATTTCTGACCTTCTTCTTATACTCTCCCTGTTTACCTCAAAGTCAAAAAGATCCTTGATAACCTTGTAAGTACTTGCTAGCTCAATATTTACAACACACTTATCCTTATTTTGATCAAACCATGACCTCAGAGTATCTTTCCTTGCAGTCCATCTTTCCAAAATTTTGTCCACAGTTGCCACCTCTTTCTAAAAATTTGCTAAGATATTTGCCAATTGTTTTACAGATTTGTATATTTCTTTAGGTCTCACCTTTGCAACAAAATGTGACACAACATCTTTTATCTTATCACCTAACCTATTCTTTACCTTTTGATCAATATCCTCTTCATCTATGGAAGGAGGAAAAGGGGAAGGGGGAAGTTCAATAATAGGGCTTGATGAGGAAGGCCCTACAGAGGAGGAAGCTATCTGAATTTGCTCTGATAATTGTATTGGGCCCTGTTCTCCCAATTTCTTTCTTAAATCTACAATTAGAATATCTCTCTCAAGAATCCCCTTGTTTCATCTCACCATAAACCTTCAAAACTATTTCCAGTTTCGCAGTGAGCTCATCCTTCTCTTTAGCTTCCTTTTCTACCACCTTTGATGTTAATTGTGTCATGGCCATTACCATACCTGATGCTTCCACCAAAGATGTATCAGTAACTCTTCTTACAATTAAACTCCCTGAGAGGTCATCTTTGACAATTTGCTTTCCTTTATCACTTTCATTCTTCCTTAAAGACCACATTACCAATGCTTGATGATTATCATTGAAAGTGACTCCTTTAACAGCTTTTTTTGCTTCTTCTAGAGTCCTATGGAGAGGAGTGGTTTGTTTTCTAACTGCATCAAACACTACTACATCAGCTATATCCCATTCTGGGAGGATCAGTACTCCTGACATCTTTACCATATCTCTTCCCTGTTCTAGAGTGATTTGTTTAAACTTTGCAGTCATCTCTATTTTCACTTCTTCCTCTATAACTTGTAAATCCTTCTCCAAATTCTCTTCATGTCTCTTCTCACAGATTTCTTGAAATTTTTTGATGTTTAATTTCCAAAGAAATTGCATAAAGGCCCTAGTTTTAACAAAAGTGTCATCAACCAAAAATTCTTCACAAGCTTGCTTGATTACAGGGTCCAATTTAGTACCTACTAACTCCCCTGTTGTTAGATCCAACTTAGGTTCTTTTGGTAGCTCTGGCACTCCCTCATTTACTTCTTCATAAGTCATAAAGATCTGACCTAGAGCATCTACTTACTATACTTGTTCTGCAATCTCTTGGTCCTCAAAAATTCTTATAGGAGACTGTGATGGGGAGTACTCCTTTTCCACATGAGCAGGTCTCTCTTCCAACCTCTGCCTTTTTGATGGGGGTGGAGAATCAATTATATCTTCAGCAGTCTGAGGATGAGGAGAATCAGGGATCTCCACAATCTCCTTTTGTTTTCCAACCTATTGTGAGGTTGATGGGATATCCCTTTTATCCATCTGCTTTTGCTGGCTCTATTCTGGTATCACCACATTGTAACCAGTCTTCTTTTGTACCATATACCTCCCCGGGGGTAACCCTTTTGCAAACACAAGCTTGCTCAACAATTGTCTAGCCTTTTCTGGATCATCCTTCATAACCTTTTCCTTCTTCTCATTTAAAGTCTGAAAAACATCCTGAAAACAATTCATGAGAGTGTCTATTTTCTTCCCCATTGGAGTTATGCTTTTTAGAGGATCCCATCCCGAATCAAATTGCTGGATAAAATCTAGTGTCTTCCTGTATACCAACCATTTTTCTTTCATAACCTCTTGTTCTTGTATCTTTGCTACATTCCTGATGATATCATCAGGGAAATTAAAAATATGGTTGATCATGGCACACTTGGCTCTCTTTTTAAACATTTCATTATAGAAACCTTCTGGATCTATTGTTCTAGCAATTGCAGTAGCCATATGGTATGGAGCCAGAATTTTATCCATGTAAACCCATCCACCCTTGGTAATTATGAATTGATGGGAAATGGTAACATTTGGGAATAAAGTTCCCTTGCCTTTCCCAATGAGGGCACACTCCTCAATATCTCCTAATTGCCTCAAGAACTCTGCAATTCCAATCCTAAGGGGTACTTGATAGGGCAATATAAAAGGGGTCCCCCTGAAACCATACAACCTGATAATAGTTGATACATTGTAGAAAATAACATCTCCCCAATTGTGTACGATGTTCAGGTTCTTAGCAAACTGGTTTGGCCTAACAAGCTGTGCTAACATTGTTGGGATTCTTGGGTTATCTAAGACAAACAACTTCCTGAGTCTAGCTGCAAAACATTTATCAAAATTGATGAAACTATGATCCTTCTTATCCCAGGTCATTGTGAGGCTCCATAGTTGGACTGGCATGTCTTCACCATCCTTCTTTCTCACCAATTCCATTTCTTGTTCAAAATAGCTTGCTCCTTTGAATAGAAACATGTACATTATGAAAGAGTACCAGCAGAAGGGTCTGTCACCTTCATTCTTTTGAATCTTTACTAATCCACTATGGATTAATTCAGCAATAAAAGGAGCAAAATCAAAAGTGATAGACACGTGTGCATATAAAATTTTGATCATCATGCACATCAAGTGTATTGGCATCCTTTCACTAACATCCTCTCCAAAAACCTGACATAATGACCAATATGCACCCCTAGCTCTGAGATCAAAATATTCTATTTTAAAAGGCTCCGGAGTGTTCTACCCCACAACAACCATTTTTCTAATTTTGGTGCAGAAATTCGTCAACAACTTGCCTCTAAAATAGTTCCTTTGTGCATTGTACACTTGCCTTAGTTCTTCAAAGTTAATGCTTTCCAAACTTTCTGAGGGTTCACTTAACCCGAACATCTTCCTGATTTCTTCAGCCGAAACTTTAAACAGTAACACTCCCTTTGCATCCCTAATTTCTTTAGTGATTGGATCATAATTCTTTGCAACCTAGGTCATCAAATCTACATCTAAAAAGACACAAGGCACGACAAGTTTTCCTAAGTCAGACTGCCATATATTGCTTGCAGGGTGAGGGGCATTTCTCTGACTAAAACCTACTTTGAATAATTCCAATCCTGTGGTATCAGAGTCACCTCTTGCGTTGATAGTACCAATTTTGGTCTCTCTAATAAAACTTGTCATGTCATATAAACCTTCTGCTATTTTTACCCTAGGGTCTTTGGGAATCAAAGTCTTATTTTTCACCGGGGTAGTGGAAGAGCTAGGAAGTAACTGCAATAAATCTTCGTGCAAACCTCTTTCACTATACTCTATTTTACCCTACAATTCTTTCCTTGGGGCCATTTTAACGTTTATCTTTAAAAGAAACCTTTGCAAGATAGAAAAAATACAGAACTGTGATTCTTTTAATAAGGAAGCAAATCGCACAAGAATTTCACCAACCTTTTTTCTCAAAAACCACCTGGGAATAGCAGCCAAACCTCAGAAATCTTCATGCCTGAGTCTCTCCAAATTTTTGATCTCTTTGTGCTTCTACAAGTGCATGAAATTCTGATATATGAGCCACTAAAGTAGTCCTGTCAACAATTAATTTAGCACGATTGAAACAATTACTCCTCCAGAAGAGTGAACTATCACTTCTTCAACGGGAAGCCTGACTTTGCACTATTTTATTTCAGTTTGAAAGAGAACCATCGATCCTCATTAGCAGATGATCTAACGGCTTATTGCATGATTGCATGGCATAAAAAACACTCCCGCGAACATGTGACTAACCGTCACATTACCTTTCTATTTTTGGTGATCTCTTGTAACTTCCTCCGTTAACATAAAATGCTATTCACATGATCACATAGCTTAAAAGAAGCTTATGTGAACATGTGAAAACCCATTAGCATTCACCATCACTGTCTTCTTTTATATCACCGGTCCCACCTCACCTTTGTCAATAGAGAAATTCCACGCTTGCAACACTTGGCAGAATGTCAGGTACTTTCTTTCTTTTCGAGCACCGGTGTCTTTTGAAGCTAACCAATGAGAAAACATTATTTATGCACATCTGTCAAAGGTTTCACCCGAGAATCACACTTGATTCAATGCAAGATCAATGGCCTGTCACATAATTGCATAGCTTGGAAGATCCCATGCGATTATATGACAGTCGTCCAATCTTCCCTTTACTACTTTAAACCCTTGGAGATTCTTCTATTATCGGCCCTACTGTTCTTGACAAATAGAAGGCTGCCACTTGTGAGATACTTGTCAGTGGTCCCACCTTGTTTCCGCATCAGGCTTTTGTTATAAAATCAACGGTTATTTCGCATATTTGCATGGCTTGGAAATATTCCATGCGAACACACGACCACCGTTAGATCCTCTTTGAAGATTCACGGTTGGATGAACTTGAAACATTAGAATACAAGGTAATTAGGTCATAAGAAATGTTATTTATACCACTGGGTTTCTAGACTTAGGAAGAAATATAACCCCCGCGTAAAAATAAATGCATGTGCTCTTTAATGGACCTAAGTGACTTAAAAAGTAACGCTCAAAAAGAAATAAAGTAATTGACTTAGGATTTATTTTGAAAATGGAAAACATTTTGGGGTTTTTGACATGAATTCAAAATTCTTCAAGGACAAGACCTAGGGTAAGGATTTTTGAAACATGGTTATGACAATTTTTTGAAGACATTTCGGCACTTGTACCTAGGACAACTTCACAGACCAGAGGACTAAACCAATGTTTGGACAAAAACCTCAAAAATTTAAGAATACTCCCAACAACGTTTATGTGGAGTCTTTCTCTTGGTGGTAGATGTGGCTACAGGAGGAATAGGGGTATCACCCTCATCATATTCGGCCATCTTTCCTTTCCTTTTCTTCCTTTTTAGGGCTTCTTGTGGACTATGGGACTCTTTAGGGACCTCAGTTTGTTCGCCCTCTAGATTAGGGTTTGGAACATATGCCACCACATTTTCTTAGGGGTTTTCTAGAGGAGGGTTTTCCTCAGCTGTCTCTGAAATAATAGGCTCCATATTATCAAGAATGTCCTCATTAAGAGGATTTTCTTGTTCTTTTTCTTGTTTAGGTTGTGGCTCTATAGCCTATGGTCTATCCTGATTTAACTGTACATGTGGTTTTGTAAGGGACTCATCCCAAGTCATGGGAAAGGTGTCATGTAGGGCTCTTTCTACCAAAAGCTTAATTAAACCATGATGGGTGACAGCATTCTACCTCCCCTTCCTGACCTCTTCAGAACTCAAATTTAACCTCGAATACAAGACATTTGGAACATTTACTAAATGGCCATTTCGCAAATGACTTAAAATCTTGAAGTGAATGGCATGCAAGAAAGAAAACCACCCTTTGCAAGTAATGTACCTTATAATATGTACGGCTAACTAACGTACTCAGTAGGAAGAGACATATATTTAGCACCTTGTTTATGGTATTCCATTGCGGTGTCTGCTGGCAAAGAAAATTCTTTCTGAGCTATGCGAGAATCATGACTATGGAAATACTTCACCTGTAGCAAGGAGTCCTGAAACTTTTGCAATTTTTGCTTCTAAGGCCTCCACTCTCAACCCTTTTACATACACCACTCCATTACTATATGTGCGCAGGAATTCTAATGCCACAACCTCATCATGACTATTCAATCATATAAAATATGTGAGCCATCCCACATGGTTAAATGTTTGAACACTAGCCTGGTCTTGCAGTAAAGATGCATGATTTGTTGGCTCACAATGTATAGGCTTCCCACCCATCTTGTTAAAGCTTCTGTAACCTTAATTTTTTTTGGTTCTAGTGGCTTTCTAAACAACTTTTCTTACTCTCTATTCTTCCCAAACTTAAATTTTACCAGGGTTTGATAATTTTTGAACAAAGACTATCATGGCTCTCTAGGCAAAATGGTAGCAGAATTCGGAAAGAAAACTAAAAATTGTAGCTAGAATTTTAGGCTAGAATTTAAGAATTTGAAAACAAGCTTATAGTTACAAATTTTGGGTACAGAGGCTATTGAATCAATGGCTACATAGTACTAGTTTACACATTAATGATGGCAATCTCAAGTGGAGATATTTTTTATGTCACACACTTAAACTAACTGGCCCCTATGAAAAATTTGCAGGTGTCCTCACATGCATGGCTAAAAAGTATAGTAGTACTTGGACATATTACTAAATTAATTGAAGTAGTAGTTATAATAATGTTAATGTAAGTAGAGAACATTTAAAGTAATAAATTTATGTGTACCTGGAATATAATTGATGTGAATGATGAAATTTGGAAAGATTTAGTGACGTGTGCCAACCAAAAACTAACACATTGTGGAATGATGATGTGATGGATGGGTGGATACAGAAGATAAAGGTAATGAGATGTGATGTGAAGTGTGCTTTATTATGACAAGAAATGTTTTCATGGGAAATGAAAACTTTATTATGACTGCACTCGTGTAGAATTAAAGTAATGATAGGAGGGTTTTTGTGGCTGCAAGAGAATCTTCTACTGGAGGAGGTCCATCGGCTTCAGAGTGTTTATCGGTTGTAGGAGCTTTATCGGCCTTAGGGGGTTCAGCTATGACAAGAGAAATCTCAAACTACTATAGAAATTTGACCTTTTTTTTTGGTTTATGGTACAGACAGATTCTGTGCCCATTTAGCAATAATTTGAAACATTCAGGGTTGATGGTTGATAACTGAACTGCACCATTAGCATAGACATTTTCAATTTCATAAGGACCAAGCCATCTTGTAGTAAGCTTACCTTGGGTTTCTTGATAATGAGAATCATGTAAGAGAGCCCAGTCACCAGGAGCAAACTATTTGGTGAGGATATGTGATTCATGCCATCTTTTTCACTGTATTTGGATCATTTATGTGTTTTTCAAGGCTACCTTTCACATTTCATCCAGCTGGTTAAGCTGCAGGATCTTGTTGTGTTGTGTTGTTGGAAGATCAATGTTTAATTGTAGTGTTATTCTCAAGGTCTTATGCTCAAATTCAATAGGCATGATAGCATTCCTTCCATAAACCAGTTCAAAGGGTGTGAAAGTGGTTGTCATTTTCTAGGTTGTCCTATATGCCCAGACTGCTTCTTGTAACCTTGTGCTCCAGTCCTTTTTATGTAACTGCACTATTTTGGTTAGGATGGCCTCTATCTCCCTATTTAAAATTTCTACTTTCTCATTTGCCTATGGATGATATGGACTTGATTTCCTATGGTGAATTTTTTATTCATTCATAAGGGAAGTAATTAGCATTGATGTGAATTGAGCACCTTGATTAGTAACCAGTTCTCTTGGTATGCCATATCGTGTGAAGATTTCCTCATACAAAAACTCAGCCACCTTATTACCTTGAGCATGTTTTATAGAACGTACCTCCACCCATTTTGTGACATAGTCTGTACATACAAGAATGTATGAATTGTCATTTGATGATGGGCTAATGGGTCCGACAAAATCTAACCCCTAGTTATCAAATGGAGTTACTACCACTTGAGGAAAGAGAGGCATCTCATCAGACTTTATTGGTTTCCCCATCCTTTGGCATCGGTCACATTTCCTTGTGTAGTTAACAACATCCTTATGGAGGGTTGGCTAGTAATATCTTGTGTTCAGTATTTTCATTGATGTTCTTTTCGCTACAAAATGCCCCCCACAAGGCTCATCATGACATGCATGGAGGATGTCATAAGTTTCATCCTCCCTGACACACCTTCTCAGTATTTGGTCAGGCCCAATATAGAATAGACAATCAACAATCCATGAGAAGTTGAAATGTTTTTCTATGAGAAGTCTCTTTTCTTTTGGTGAGAAATAAGGAGGTACCTTTTGAGAGACCAAGTAGCTGGCAATATCTGCATACCAAGGATTTTTGGCTGAAATAGAGAACAGGTGATCATCGAGAAAGCTATCATCAAAAAGTTGTGATTCATCTTCATTCTGCAATCGTGAGAGGAAATATGCAACCACATTTGACTTGCTTGGCTTATCCACTATAGCGATATAAAATTCATGTTATAATAGAAGCCATCGGGCTAGTTTGCCTATGATTGTAGGCTTATTAGCAAGATACTTAATGGCTGCATGGTCAGTATGCACAAATATCTAGTAGGCTATGATGTAGTGGTGGAATGTGTTCAAAGCATAGATAATGGCCAAAACCTCCTTTTCTATGACTATTTAATTTAGTTCCACTCCTTGTAGTTTCTTGTTGATGAAATATATAGCATGCTCCATTGTATATTCCTTTTGGCCTAGCATAGCTCCTATTGCATGATCTGAGGCATTGGTATGAATTTGCAATGGAAGCTCCCAATTCGATCCTCATAAAATAGGAGCTTGAGTTAGGACTGACTTTAGCTATAGGAAGGCTTGGTCACAATTGGGGATCCAGGTAAATTATGAATCTTTGGTGAGTAGAGAATGAAGGGGACTGGCCATTTTACTAAAATCTTTGATGAACCTTCTGTAATAGCCTACATGTCCAAGAAAACTTCGGACATCTTTTTTCTTGGTTGGTGTTGGAAGGTTTTGAATGACTTCAATTTTGGCCAGGTCCACTTGGATTTCGACAGTAGATATCTAGTGACCAAGCACTATCCCTTCTTGCATCATCATGAAGAACGTTTCACTGTTTAGAGATAGGTTGTGTCCTTCACACCTTCTTAGGACTTTGTCTAGGTTTTTTAGGGATTCCTCATAAGTTTCTCCATATGTTGTGAAGTCATCCATATAAATCTCCATACAGTCATGAGAGATATCAGCAAAGATGTTGATAACTACTCATTGGAAGGTTTTTGGGGCATTAGAAAGACCAAATGGAAGAACTGAATAAGAAAAGGACCCCCAAGGGCAAGTGAATGTAGTCTTTTCCTGATCTTCTAGGAAGATTTGGATTTGGTTGTACCCACTATACACATCTAGGAAGGAGAAATACTTTTTGCCTGCCAAGGAGTCCAATACTTGGTTAATGAATGGAAGAGGGAACTGATCGTTTTTAGTTGCATTATTGATATCTCTATAGTCCACACACACACACCATTTTCCTCCTTTTTTGGGCATAATTACTAATGGGGAAACCCATTGAATATCAGATATGGGATAAATAAATCTAGCATTAAGGAGTCTTTACAGCTCTTCTTTGACTATTTCTAGTAATGCTTGGTTTAATCACCTTTGAAATTGCCTCACTAGATGTTTATCCTCTTTTAGATATATCCTATGGGTACATAGTTTTGGGTCCAAGTCTTTCATGTCAGAATAATCCCATGCAAATGTTGTAGTATGGACCATCAGCATTTTAGTCAATGATGTTTGTTGCTGAGTAGTTAGTTTTCTATTGATATTCAGGCAACAGCCAGGGGACACCTCTATTTTCTTTGTCAGCTCTATCATGGATGCGTCCATAAATGAGGGTTCTTGTATCTCATCGGGAAGTAATTGGTGATAGATTTCTTTGGCTGGAGGAGAGGGTGATAGGTAATCAGAGCTTAAAACTTGTAGAGAGTAGTTATTGGAAGAACAACCCAGAGAGTCTGGGTTTGATCCTTATTGATTTTGTTAGATTTTTATAATCACTTTTTCTTCTTCCTGGAGCTATAGGAAGGGGTCTCTTTTTAACATCATTAATTGAGATACTAAGTTGATAACCTCAGATTCTTCTCCTATGTCAGGCCATATTGGTGAGGCTAATTCCATTTGAGGTTGGGCTGGAGGATATAGGACTAGAGTCTTTATATGCTTACCATCAGAGATGGTCATAACCCCTGAGTGACATTGAATATAAGCATCAATAGTTGCTAACCAAGGCCTACCAAGTATAATTGGATAGCCCCCTGGTGTAGCTTTGGGTGAAAGTATCATGAAATTAGCTAGGTAAGACCAGGATTCTAGGTCGACAACTATATCCTCCACAATTCTGTCAGGTTTCATAGTAGAACTTTCTACAAGCTGCACAATAGTGGGTGTGGTTTAGAGGTTGGTTATACCAAGCTGTTGCATTATATCCCTAGTCATTACATTTATAGCGGCTCCAAGATCTACCAATGCATTTTTAATACATGTCTTATTAATAATGACTTTGACAACAGGGCTTCCTAGGTCAGAATATTTTGGGATGGTAAGCTTTCGTAACATGATGTCAGCTAGATTTCCCAATACATGGATAGTTTTGGGATCCTTTTTCTTGCGGCTAGGTTTCTTGAAGCAGGGTTCTTTGATGGCTTTGCCATATGTAGGAACATCCTTAATTTCTTGAAATAAAGGTATTTGGACATTAATGTTTTTTAACTGATCAAGGATGTTAAATGTTGCTTCCTCAGTAGGATTTGGATTTCTATGCTATAGTCTTTGTGGAAAAGGTGGTCCGGTAGGGTGGCTTTTATCAAGTATAAGTCATGGTACTGGCAGAGGAATATTTCTTTCAGTTTGGGTAGGCTATTCCTGGGGTACTTTAGTTATGATTGGATGCTCCAAAGCAGGGAGAGTAGTTCTAGACCATAGGTGTATATCATCAAGTGTGATTGCATAGGTAGGATACTACATAGGATACTACATTTGGTCAGTAGCATACACACTTTGTTGAGGTGTGGGAGGCCTATTTTTTGGGTCTAGCTTTGGTTGTGCAGGCATTTGTGTAGGCTAATTATTGGTTGTTGGTGGTGGCAAGAGTGCTTGCTATTGTGGTGGCTAAAGAGGTGGATTCAGATATCCTTGAGGCTTATTTGGCCATTACTGGCCTCCTCACCACTGAGGGTTCTATTTCCAGTTACCCTATGGTGGCTACCATGCCCCTGGGGGTTGTTTCCAATTCCCCTGAGGGTTATTCCATTAAGGATTAGGGTAATTTTTCCATTGATTTGAATAATTATTCTACGGAGTATTTTGATAATTCATAGGAGGTTGCCATTGATTTTTATAAAATGGATCACTGAATGTAAGTGGGTCTTGAGGCATACCTTGTCTTTTCACAAAATTTAGCTAGCATGGCCTCTACTTCCTCATGCTTCTTCTTTGCCTACAAGGTATCCAATTTCATGGCCATATTGTTGATGATATCTTGGTTAAAGTCAGACAAGAGATATGTTATCTCTGATCTAGAAGTGCATGTAGTATTTTTCTTTCCCATTGTGGCTCTGTCTCCCTTTCCTCTCTTACTGATGGCTCTGGATTATTTGAGGCATATCTTTTTTATATCATCCAAGGTAGATTGGGTTATATCTCCTCCTTCCATCAAGTCTAGTGCTTTAGTGCATCCATCTTGTATACCTCTCAGGAAAAGAAACTTCTAAGATTCTTCATTAAGTGCATGCTCTATATTCTTTTGTAGGCTAAACATGAACTATGACACATAGTCTTCAAGTGTCTCATCCTCTTTTTGAGTCATTTTAAAGATGTCTTCCCCTCGCATATCGGTTCCTCGACAATATTCCTTGTATTTAAGAAAGAATGCAGCCTGCATTTCTACCCAATCATGGACAACATCATGCCCTAGGCCCATGAACCAATGTAAAGAAGACTCCTTAAGGGTCGCAGGAAAGAGTTTGAGCTTGTGGGCATTGATGGTGTAGTCATAAATTCTACATAGGATATCAAACTCAAAGAGAAAGGTATCCAGGTCTTCTATCACAAGACTGTAGAATTTTGGCAGGGCAAAAGAAGGTATATTTTTAAGGTTGTTATTGTCGCGCTAGTGAGTGATAGGAAATGGAAATATGGCATGATTCACCATTCTTGGAGAATTTCTAGGCTACATAGGTGGTGGATGATGTGGAGGTTGGTAGATAACTAGTTGTAAGGATTTTTCTTGTCTAACAGGATTCTCACAGAATCGAGCTCTTAGATGAGAGAAGACTTTTACAAATGTGTTAATTTTAGGTTGATCTTCAAAGGAGGCAAGGTGTTCCACTTTAGAGGACAAGGATGAATATGTAGTCTCAGGAAGGTCAATGGTGGCATTAACAAATGGGCTCTCCTCTTCAAATGGGTGATTGGATTGATTTAGCAAGTACCTTTCTCTAGCATCTCTTCTTCTATTATGCATGCAGGTAGTAAGGAGTGATGCATATTTGCAATGTTTCTCAACAGGAAATGTATTCTACTTAAAACTAGAAATAAAGAAAATCCTAGGAATGGCTTAGTGAGGACTTGTTTTGGCACTATCCCCAACAAGGGTGCCAAAAATGATTGCTTCTTATAAACGCTCAATAACTAAGTGTAATTCTAGACTCAGGGATTGGACATCCAACCGAGCAGTTTATCCTCTTCATAAAAACTCATTTAGTATGTCAAACCAGGGACATGTTACTTGAAATGGGCCAGCAAAGTATATGCACTAGGTATCACTCAGCCATACATTTTATCATTGTTGCAGGAAAGAAATGTTGAAACGAAAGTATCCTATGATTGCGGGGAATAAATGCTAGAATGATTCTTAAGCTACAGCTGCAGAAAAGTAAGTACTAGAATGGAAATTACAAGAATGTAAATGCTAACAAAATATGAAGACTCTTACAAAATATGCCATAATACTTTTTTTGTTCCACTGCTTTGGCTGCAAGAAGCGTCAGCTGGTCTGTGGCTTTGGTTGTAGGGACCGTTCAACACTTGGCACTGAAATAGTGAAAATGTAGGAAATGTTTCTAACTAGTATGAATCTATCTAACTATGGATTTATCACCAAGTGGGTCCCCTTGGATGAGTATTCCAATCACAAATACACAAAGTTAAATCTCAACACTTCATTTGTTTATTGATTGAATAATTGAGTACAGAGATTCATAAACTAGAAAAGTAATAGAAAACTATATTGCTAGTAAACTTAATAATGCCCTCCTCTTTCTCACGCAGGAGTGGGGCTTTATTTAAATAGAAACTTCTAACTACTTCCCTAACTACACCATATAAATAGGTAGATCTTTATTACAACACTACTGACTGAAAGGAAGGGAAAGTATTAAAGCTGGAATAGATAAGATCTAGAAAAGAGGAAAGAGTTTTCATGATAGTAAATCTAACTTCCCACTCTTTTCCTAGATGCTTTCAGGGAATTCATCCCGCCACCTTAGTCTTCACTAGATGAATACCACCATGTTCTTTTGGAAACCTTCAATTGGTACTACGCTTAATGCTTCCTCTGTTGTAACTTGCTAGAAGACCGGGTTTGAGCACTCAGTGAATGAATGCATTTTACCTGGTCAAAACAACATTTGCTATTTCAATGTGTTGCACCTCAAAGTTTAGGATAAGACATTCATGGTGATCAATTACAAAAATATGCATAACCATTCATTATTCAAATGAATACTTTACTTATTAAAAACATAAGTATAACTTCAAAACAAGTAACATAGTAATTTGTCCAAGTATAGCATATTTAAATACATTTATACCATGATATAATTATGATGGCAGCATGCCATATAATAACAAAAAGAGCATAGCAATCTTAAGAAAAATGTATCAAAACAAGGAAAAAGGTTTAGCAAATATCATCCTAGGGCATCTTAAAATATGGCATTAATAAGCCTCATAAGTTAGGTTCAAGGAACTTGAGATTTTGTATCCAGAGGATCTTAATTTTGGTGAAGCTTGGAAAGCTTGTACATAACCTATTACTCTAGATAGAACAAAGTGGTTGGATCTAATCATTGAGGATGGTATGCTATTCAAAGGGAGTCAGTTGTGCATTCCACGAAGTTCTATGAGGGGGAATCTCATCAAGGAGAAGCATAGTGGAGGATTGGCTGGACATTTTGGTCGAGATAAAACCCTTGCTTTGGTTAGTGAGAATTATTACTTGCCACGGTTGTAGAAAGATGTCAAGAAGTTTTTATAGAGTTACAGAGTATGTCAAATGACAAAAGGAGCAAAGAACACAAAGTTGTATCAGCCATTACCTATACCAGAGAAGCCATGGGAGGATATCAGTATTAACTTTTTTCTTGGTTTACCAAGGACTCAGCACAGACATGATTCAATTTTTGTGGTGGTTGACAAGTTTTCAAACATGACACATTTAATTCCCTGCAAGAAGACTAATGATGTTGTTCATGTGGCATAATTATTTTTTAAAGAAGTGGTGAGACTACATGGTCTTCCAAAGAGCATAGTTTCAGATCGAAACACTAATTTTGTTGCTTATTGCTGATGCACATTGTGGAAGAAATTGAAGATAGATTTAAAGTTGAGCTCATCACATCATCCATAGACTGATGGACAGACATAGGTGGTGAATAGGAGTTTGAGAAATTTGTTGAGATGTTTGGTTGGAGATAAGCCAATAGGATGGGATTTTATTTTACCATAGGTAAAATTTGCATACAATAATTTTGTCAATAGGAGCACTAGTAAATCACCATTCTATATTATATATGGAAGTAGTCCCAAAAATGCTTCGGATTTGAGGAAGATAGACAAAGGAGAGATAATTAGTGCTGAAGTTGAGGACTTTGCAAAACATTTGAAGAACATCCATGAGGAGGTGAGGAAGAACATTACCAAGATGAATACATAGTATAAGACTAAGGCAGATGAGAAAAGGAGACATAAGGAATTTTAGGTTGGGGATGAAATCATGGTTCATTTGTGGAAGGAGCGATTTCCAATAGGTACATATAACAAGTTGAAAATGAAGAAATTTGGGCCATGTAAGATATTGAAGAAGCATGATTCGAGTAATGCCTATTAGGTAGAATTGCCTGTTGAGTTGAATATATCACCAGTATTTACCATTTCAGATATGATAGAGTATCATGAAGGGGGTGTTGAAGATGGGATCACAAAAGCATAGTGGAGTATTCCAGCAACTACTTCAGCTACCAAGGAGATTGAGGATATACTAGATAGTCATGTTGGCAGAAGCACAAGGAACAAGACATATGAAGAATAACTGGTCAAATGGAAAGGATGACTTGTAGAGGATTCATCATGGCTAACAAGGGAGGAGGTTAACTATCTTGGTTTTCCTCTACACACCTAAGATGTGGTGGGATCACTTCTCAAATTACCCCACGTGTAAGAGCAATCTTGCATCACCCAAAAATATTTTTGGTTTCTTTTCAATAAGGGCTATCTTGTGTAGAGTTGTTATTTTCAAAAATTTACTATTTTTACTAACTTTTTGGTTTGAGCTCAAAATGCTCTATTTTATTCCTTGGAGGTTCACTTTTGTCATATCTACCAGTAAAGTTTCATTGCCAAATCAAGTCTAGTTTTGAAGATATTGAAATTTTTTTGTATTGGTCGCAAGGTATAGAAACTTTGGTTTTGAAAGCTTTAGAGGCTCCGAAAGGGATCAAAATTTCAGCTGACTAGAGACTGTGCAAGATAAGAGTTGTAGACAACTTACCGTCATTTCAAAAATAGTCTAATAATAGCCAATAGGGTAAACAGGTAATGACTTAAGGTCTCTAGAAGTTGCGCTACCTAAAATGGAAGAAAATGAATTTCCTTCAAAATTTCTTTTTTGAGTTCTAAAAGTTGTTTGAGCTGACTCTAATGTAATAAAAATGAAAAAATAAATAAATCTAGCGTTGGTCGGCCTCAATGACTAAAATTCTAAAACCTTCCAGGGTGATGGAAAATTTCCTATACAAGGAAGGCCCGTAGTGTTTCTAGAGTAGTTCAGGGTAGTTATTTGAGGCTTTGTTTCACAAAACATTGTAAGGAAAATGTCCATGTGGCTTTGCATATTGTAATTCTAAAATTTGTAATTCCACACTTGTGGAGATAATAAGAAGCCCATTTTTTGTTCTTGCAAATTATTGTTGTATTTCTATTTTTGTGATGTGTTTATGGTATTAAGGGGAGCACCCTTCATCAATATATATTTAAATATTATTTTTAGATTTATATTTATATGTTGTATTTACATTTAGAATTAAATATATTATTTAGAGTTAGATTTAGATTTATTATAGTATTTAGATTTAGATTTAGTATTTAAATGGTGTATTTAGTATTCTATTTAGTTTTCAAATGTTGTATTTAATATTAGATTTAGTTGTAGTATTGTATTTAGTTTTAGATTTAGTTTTAAAATATTATTTTTAGTATTTAATTTGTTTTTATACTCAGTTTTAAAATATTGTATTTTGATATTTTAATATTTGGTTTTAATATAATAGGTGTACTAATGTTTGAAATGATTTTTTTTAATATGGGGGGCAATGTCGCCATATTAATGAACATTTGAATATATTAATTTTGATCATTTTTAAAATAATTTTTTAAATATGGAGGGCAATGCTGCCATATTAATGAACACTTGGATATATTAATTTTGATCATTTTTATATTCATTTTGCTAATAAACTAATTTTGTTGATTTAAATACTTTGTTACATTAAGTATTTAAATATGGAAGACAATGCTACCATATTAAAATAGGTGTACTAATTATCTTATTATTTTAATATGGAAGGCAATGTCGCCATATTAATGAACATTTGAATTTTTTAATTTTGATAATTTTTTATATTAATTTTCCTAATAAAGTTGTTTTACTAATTTAAACACTTTGTTACATTAATAATTTTAATATGGAAAGCAATGTCGCCATATAAATTAAAATAGGTATACTAATAATTTTAATATGGAAGGCAATGTTGTCATATTAATGAGCATTTGAATATATTAATCTTAGTAGTTTTTTATATTAAGTTTTCTACTAAAGTTGTTTTATTTCAGTGATTTAAATACTTGCAAATTAAATAGGTGTACTAATGTTTAAAATGTTTTCTTTTGAATATGGAGGGCAATGCCGCCATATTAATGAACACTTGAATATATTAATTTTCATCAATTTTTATATTAACTTTGCTAATAAAGTTATTTTCTATAAGGCACAAAAAAATAGAGATCTTCATCGAAATGAAGGTTGAAGTATGTTGTGACAAGGAGGGTTTTGGGGGAGCATGGTTTGAGGGTACTCTAATAGAAATTGTAAATAATACTAAAAATCAAAAATATTATGTTCAATATGATCACTTTATCACAAATGAAAGGATTTGAGAACCCCTTGTTTAGGAAGTCTTTTTACAATACATGAGACACATTCCACCACTAACTAGGATGCATTTCTGTATACCACCTGGATTTTTTGTTAAAGCATTTGATAGTGATTTTTGGTGGATGGGCATCACAATTGATATATTTATGTCACCTCTCAGTGGTGAAGAATTCTTTGAAATATACTTCCCTAATATTCGTACTCTTAAACCATATTCATGTGCCAACTTACATCTAGGGAAAGAATGAATACGAGGACAATGGAGAACAACACAATGGAATTAAATATTTGTCTATTTCTTTTTTTAAGAAAAATACAAAAATTAAAAAGAGCTAAAGGAAGGAATCCAAGAGAATGAAGCATAAGGAAGTATTTTACCATAAATCAAGGAATGAGAGATTGCTTCAAGATCAATCACCAAAACCATCAAGATGCTCCAAGATCAACACAAAGAGACAAAGATTTTAAAAGGGGAAAACAAATAAAACCCCTTGTGAATATAATATGAATTAGGAAAAAATCCTAGAGGAGAGAGAATGTGAGCAAGTAGCTCATTACAACAATGTGAGAAGAAGTGAGAAAAATTATTTATGAAGTGTGTGAGAAGAATCTCTTAAATAGAGATGAGTGATGGAGTTAGAATGTAACTCTCATATTCTATGAATGTCACATTCACATTAAGTGTGTACCAAGTGTGAGAATCCTCTTAAGGAGGAATAAGCTAATTTTCTTAATAAAGGAAATAAAAGAAATGAGTTGTCCTCCCACTTGGACTAGAGGACAAAAATATGAATTGGATACCTTGGCTTATCCATATTTAAATAACACGCCAAGGAAAGATTATAAATTCTAACATCCCCCTTTAATATTTACTTGGGTAAATTAGATGAATAAGTATCAAACCCAAATGTTTACAATGATTTTGAGATTTCTCTTTAGAAAGTCTCTTATAAGATATTGGTAGCTAGATCATTTCCCTTGCAATAGATGAGGGACTCATGTGTCCCTTCAACATGTTCTTTTATGAAGTGATTTTGGAGTGATGTGTGCTTGGAGCTTGAATGGTACATAGGATTATTTTCACTTTGATTATTATAATACAAAGGTGTAGGTGCTTGTTGAGGAGGGCCCAAATCTTCAAGTAATCTTTGATTCCCGAGAGCTTCTTTAGATACATGTATGCATTCTTCATATTCATATAGAGACAGAGATTGATTATATTTACTTCTCCAAGAAATAGCACTTGAATCTGTAGTCAGACAATAACCACTAGTAGATCTCCCATCATTGGGATCTCTTCTGAGATCTTAATCAATAAAACCTTTTAAATAAAAAGTAGTGTGTGAATCATAAAATAAATTAGTCACATAATCAGTCATATAATCATCAATTTCAGAAAACAAATTTGTAATGTATCTATCATTATATGAAAAATCAAGAGGAGTGGAACTATTATAATCAACATCATTATCACCCATATTGTCATTATCATAGTCATCATTATTGTCCTCATTGACATAGTCATGATTATTGTCCTCTACAACAACCATAGGATTAGCACTATATTTTGAATCTTGAACTTTGGAAAAATCATGAAGATCATCTTGAAAAATACACACATCTCTACTAGGAGATTCAAAAGGAGGCAAAGTAACATTAAGAAAGGTAGAAATAATGTCCTCTTCTTGTTCTAAAATATCATCAAAAGAGGAATAAGAAGAATCATCAAGTGTGAATGCATCATAAGAAGAGAAAATGTTATCCCTTTGTATTAAGTTTGTTTCATTAGGAAGATAGTAATCTAGGGGGTTATCCCAAGAATAGCCATCGTTATATGATTCATCCCAAATAGGATAATTATGCAAAAGAAGATTATTATCATAGTGAGGATTAAAAATCTCATAACGAGAAACAAAATCTTGACGAGAGTTATGAGTTTGATTATTAAGAGTAAAATATTTCTCATGATTTTGTTTCTTAAAACAAGTGTTGGACACATGACCATCTTTCCCATAATAAGTACAATGGGGTCTATTATTAGGATGATTATGATTATGATAACTATTATTATAACTATTCTTATGATGAGAATTATTATTATAATGTTGATAATTATGATAATTAGAATGACCATTATTATTTGCTCTATAATTGTTATTGGAATTATGATTATTGTTATGGGATCTAGACATGAAAGCATGTTCATTAGTTTTAAGTGTGCCAAATTGAATTAACTTAGCTTCTTCTTAATGTAAAAGAGTTTGAAAGATAGCATAATTTAATTGAGCTACTAAGATATGAATAACTAAATGAGTATAAATATTAGTAATAAATTGTTGGAATTGTCTAGGAAGGCATTTTTTCAAAACAATATGAATTAAATGAATATTAGTTAAATTTACTCATAAACCAGTTAATTGACTTCGAATAGAATCAAAATTAAGTAAAAATTCATCCATTGATTTGAAATCAATATACCTAAGATTATCCAATTGATCTTGGAGTTGAATCTTTCTAGATTCATTTGCATTATCGAAGGTGTTTTTCAAAATTGTTCAGGCTGCATGTGCTTGAGTACAATGAGCAATTAAAACATATAACTCTAAAATTAATGAAATGTCGACTAGGCCTAAAGCCTCATCATTTTTAGTATTCCAATCATTAATATCAATCTGAGGAGAAGTAGCCACAAGAGCAGAAGCTGCACTAGTAGCAATATCAAGAATATGTTTGAAATGAAAAATAAATGTAATATGCGTCTTCCAAGCATGGTAATTAGAACTTGTCAATTTGATTTCTGGAATTAATGTCGACATGGTGATTTAAAAGAATAAAGAATAAGTAAAAAAGAATCCAAGAATGGAATTTAACGTACACTAGTACATTTGACCTTATTTTTCTACCAAAATTTTTTACCATCAAATAAAAAGGTTTAGGTTGGTCAGATTATAGAAGGAAAACTTTTATTTTTTTTTAATTCATGCCCATGTTGGTCGAAATTTCAACCAATACCATGTACGTCGAAAGTTCAACCAACACGGGCATAACTTTAAAAAAAAGGATTTAATATCTCATTTCATTATTAGATCAAGCTTGGAGCGTGCAAAGGAGGACTACCTGTGAGGGTTGCACCACTATTATCTGGTGTAAAAGGAGGACCACCTACGAGGGTTGCCACTATTATTTGGTGTAAAAGGAGGACCACCTGCAAGAGTTGGCACTATTATTTGGTGTAAAAGGAGGACCACCTGCGAGGGTTGCCACTATTATTTGGTGTAAAAGGAGGACCGCCTGCAAGGGTTGCCACTATTATTTGGTGTAAAAGGAGGACCACCTACGAGGGTTAACGCCACTTTTATTTGGTGTAGAAGGAGGACCGCCTGCGAGGGTTAATGCCATTGTTATTTTGGTGTAAAAGGAGGACAGATTGCAAGGGTTAATGCCACTATTATTTGGTGTAAAAGGAGGACCTCCTGCAAGGGTTAATGCCACTTTTATTTTGGTGTAAAAGGAGGACCGCCTGTGAGGGTTGTATACACTTAAAAATGGCTTCATTAATTAATTAAATATTTATTATTTAATTACTATTGACTTGATAAATTAATTGAATATTTATTATTTAATTAATATTTATTTCTTCTATTTATTAAGTAAATTATTCAATTTATTCAATAAATTCACTATAGTCTAATTCTATATCCTAAGTCTTCTAAATAGTCTATTAAAGTGATTTAATTAAATACACAATCACCTAAATATGACTAAGTCTTCTAATTCACTTCATCCACCTAGTCACCTAACACATCACCTTGGCTAAAATAAATAATTATTATTAATTATTTATTCATATTTATCCTCACCCACACATGTCCTATTCTTAAGGGGTATGTGGCCTCATAGGACTTGGTCTCATGACCACATGTCCTCTCAACAACCAAGTCAAGAGACATTCCCTATTCCTAAGGGGATTCTCAAGCCACCTCTAAGGGTCAAAGGTGACTCATGGGACACTTGTACAAAGAGTCCTCATGAGGAAAATGTCTCTCCCCCTTTCTCTCTTTGGTCTTTGTGAGACACTTGACATGTGTCTTTCCCTTCCACCTTCTTCTCCTCCATGTCAATGTGAGGGGAACATCATCCCTATTCTTCCTCTCACATTCCAACTACATCCCCCTTTCTCTCAACTCCTTCAACCAAGTCAATCCTAGCCCTAGGATCTTCCACCTTTCATTCTCAACTATAGGATTGTGCCACCTAGGCCTAGATCCTCCAAAACTCTATAAAGGAGCCTCATTTCTCATTTGAGAGCTAATAGGTATTTTTGATATCAAGCATCCAAGCATTCAAGCATTCAAGCATTCAAGCATCCAAGCATTCAAGCAATCAAGCATCCATACAATCATCATTTCATTTGCATTCCATCCATTAGTTTTCATAAGCTATTGTGCACTCAATTTCATTAAAACTCCACACTTTGGTAGCATCTTGGGAGAAGGCTTCATTTTGGAAATCTAAGAGCTCAACATCTTCAAGAAATCAAAGCTAGGAGGACAATGGAGACAAGCTGCATGGTAGGTGAAGGTAATTAAATTAGTTTCATCATTTCATAGTTACTTTGCATTCTTCATTGTGTTTGCATTAGATAGATTCATTGGCTTTAATAGTTAATTTATCATTTCTAGTTGTTAGACATCTAATTTGCATATATTTTTTGGCACTAGAAGGAGGGCCAGCCTCCATTTTTAACATTTTATTTTCTTAGTTTTCCGTGTGCAGACATTTTTAGGTTGTTTCTGCACATTCATTCATGATTACTACGCATTCATTCATCTGTGCTGCACATTCACTTTCCATCACATCAGTCATTTTCTGTCTCTTCCATTCTCATTTTGATTAAAATCTGTGCATTTGTTCCACTTTGCTACACATTTGTTCCACTTTTCTGTGCATACATTCCATTTTCTGCGCTTACATTACACTTACTGCGCATTAATTATTTTGTTATGCTCATCTGTTTAATAATTTTGCGCATTGATTCACTATTGTTGCGCATTTGTTATTGACAGTATTTAGATTAAAATTTCTGATTTATTTTGATTCTAGCTAACTTTTGACAAGTTTTTGTTCGTTCTAGTAGTATTTTTAGGCTGTTTTGCAAGACGTTATTTTGAAGACCCCATTTCTAAAAAAAAAAAATTTCTAACAGTTTGATTGCAGATTGCCAAGGGGTTTGCAAAATAAAAATTTCTAGATGACATATTTTTTCTTTGTGTGTCTTCCTTAGCATAGATTCAAGTGTCTATTGTGTTTTCTTAATAGCATATCTCTAATCTCAAAATTATAACAATGTATCCTCTCCCCTCGCCATTCGTGGACCTTGGGTGTAAGAGAAACTATTATAATTTTTAGAGGGCGGTCTTTTGTGGGAAAAGAGGTACTCACCCCAAGGAACGACCCAACCGGTAACAGGCTAAAGCCAAGCCTTCCAAACCGGTATATAAAAAATGCTAATGTGATTAGTCTCACATTAGACAAGTGTGAATTCATTGTGGCAACCAAAATCTCCTCCAGTACCCTAGTGGTGCGTTAAAGTCCTACTTAGTAGAGGTGAAAGCCTTGCTTTGAAAGGATTGGGAGAGCCCCCTTAATTGGGAAAATGACTTGATCACAACCACCTGAATGGATGTCCTTACTAAAAAATTTTGTTTAGTGGCCAAAAACCTTCTATCTGCTAGCTCAAGGAGTCACCCAAGCTCGTGAAGACACCCCACATTACTCATGGTTCATAGTAGAGATAGCAGTTCTTTGGGAAGTAATGACCCATTGAATTCAGAACTTGGTGTGCCTGAGAAGTGAGTGCATTGTAAGGAGGAGCTCGTGCCTCCAAGTTCCTAGGCTATCTACTATGAATTTGCGTGGCTCAATTTTATTATCCTAGTGGGGATTCAACAGATATCGCCCTTGCCAACCATAGGATTGTAAGCGTGTTTGTGCATTCATATTAGCATAGTTAGATTAACATCATTTTTGTCTTGTGTGCATGTGTTTATGCATTTTTCACTTTGCCAAAAAATAAATAAATAAATAAAACAAAACCAGCCAACACCAGGAAAATCCAAAACATTTCAATTCAGATCAAAATTTCAACACCTGCGCATATATCAAATCTTTTGGCGCATTTGATCAAGTTTGTTGCGCATTTATCAAAATTTGTTGCGCATACGTTCAAACTATCTGTGCTTTTGATTATTACCAGTCGCATCTATTACATATTGTTGTGCGTCTGTTTCATTTTGTTGCACATTGATCCATCTGTCCTGCACATTTGTTGTTGTGCATTTACAACAGTGAGCATTTCCACAAAATTTGCAATTTTCAAAATCACTTTTTCAAATACCCATTTTCATCCTTAGTAAGATTCTGGAGAAACAGTCAAGTTACATAGACCTTTGATCTTTAGTTTGACCATTCCTCACTTTTCAAGATTCATCAAATCATTTTTCTTCCAAATCTTTGAAATTTTTTATTTTGTGTTGAAACATTATCTTATCCATTAGATTTTGATCTTTGTAAGTTTACCATATCATGATATATCATCCTTAATCATCAAACTTGCTTAGGTTATTATCTCTTGATTTCTCTTTGTCATATCATAGTGAGATCTATACCTCCTATTGACTTAAAGTTTATCAAGTTGTCTTATCACTTTTCAACACATTTCAATATCTTTCCTATCAATCACTTTCCATATCTTCTCATCAAAAATCTTTCATCCCACAATCAATTCTTTCAATTTTATGGTTCAAACTCGATCTCAGAAATTTAAACAAGCCACCAATCCAGAATCCTTAGACAAGATGGAAGGCAATACTAGCAATGAAGAAAATCCTTGGCCTGAAGCTCTTAAAAAACCTTCACTTTTTACATCCACTGATGAACCCACCAATGAAGAACTTAGGGAAGCTTCACAAGATCCTCAATTTTATCATGTCATGGAAAGACTCTTAGGCTTGGATAAAGAGATGTATTTTCTCATGCTTGCTCAACAAGGAGCTAAGTTACCAAGTGATTTTGATGTTTCTTATCTTAGAGAACCAGCTCACACAAATAATCAACAAATTCCTAAAGGTTCTCAAGATACTCATGAAGCAAAGGAAACCAATTAGCAATCCAATGCTTCTCATAGTCATGAACAACGCACTATTTCTCAAAATGATCAGCCAAATCATGCTTCACAAAACAATGCTTCTCACAACAATGTTTCCCAAAACACTCAAGGAAACACACCATCTATGGATCCCGTCCTACAACAAATCCAAATGCTTCAACAACAAATCTGTGACATCCAAACTGGATCATCAAGAAAGAAGTATTCCTTGGATGATATCTATCCTTATCCTTTTGATAAGAATTTAGCAATGATTCCATTCCCTCCTCATTTTGAGGTACCAAAATTTGACAAATACAAAGGGAATTCGGATCCACAAGACCATATTCATGAGTTTTGTGCTGCTTGTATTGAAGTTTCTCACAATGACACTTATCTTATGCAACTCTTTCCATGAAGTTTAGGAGGACAAGCCATGGAATGGTTCTCTAAACTTCCCCCTAGCATCAAATCTTTCAATGAGCTTCTTGACAAATTTGTGACTCATTATTCATATAACATCAAACATGAGGTCACTATACTTGATCTTTGCAATGCACATCAAAAGAATAGAGAACCTTTCCTTACTTTTTTGCAAAGATGGTGTCAATTGTTTTCTAAATATCCACGAATGATTCCTGAACAAGAAAAGATGGATATTTTTGTGCATAACCTTACACTAGAAATGAGTTATAGGTTACAATTGCAATGTCCACCAATTTTCAATAAGCTCATAGAAAACGGTATCAAGATTGAGGAAGCTATGGTCAGAAAAGGTGAGATCAAACTTTATTCTAAAGACAATGTTGGATCCTCAAATTCCAATTCCAACAACTATAACAATGACAAATCCAAGTTTTGGAATAAAAACAAAAACATTGTCAATGATGGGATTGTTGATAATCGTAATGTCAAACCAACACAACCCCTTCTTAATCTCACTAGTCAGGCCAATGCTACTCAAGGCTACAACAATCAATCATCAAATCAAAATACCAACAAGGATTCATCTAAACCAAGATTGCCTTTTATGTCACCTCAAAGAAACTTTACTCCTTTGGGGGAATCTCTCAAATCAGCATTATGGAAGTTAATCACAAAGAAACTCATTACGCTTCCTGAAACGAAAGATTTTGAACCTAGAGTAAAGCCTTCTTGGTGGAATGAGAATGATTATTTTGAATTTCATAGAGGCAGAGGACATCAAACAAATGATTGCAAAAGACTCAAAAATGTAATCCAAGATTTAATTGAAAGCAGTGAAATTGGTGTTGACGGACATGTCTCGAACGAATCACATATAGCTTTCAAAGATCCACTTCCTGAGCATGAAAAAGGGGGTTCTTCCAACAATAAGGGTGACAATCAAGCTAATTATAATTCTACTCCCTATCGATATGTTGGTAACATTTCTGAATGTCATCCTTCTATGTATTATGCCAATATTATTACCATCAAAGAAAAATCAGAGAGTCAACCAGTCCAAGCAACTACTCGTGCTCAAGCCAAATTTACTCTTCAAGGAGTCCAGTCTAAACCAAGTACTACAAAAAATAAGTCTGTTTATGTCCCAAAGTCTATCCCAAATACTTCCAACCAGTACAATCTTTTGGAAACACTCAAGAAAACACCTGCCTAGATATCCATCTTAGAGCTTTTGCATCTTTCCCCATCTCACAAAGATATCCTTGAAAAAGCTCTCTTAGAGACCCAGGTTCCAACAACTCTAGATCCTGATCAATTTCAAGCTATGGTGGGCCATTTAACAACCCCACACTATTTGTCCTTTACTAAAAATGATGATTTAGCCATTACCCAACCTCATAATGCTCCCTTACATATCGATGTCCTTGTTCAGAATCACAAGATTAAAAGAGTATTAATAGATGGGGGAGTTGGCTTGAATATCTGCACGTTAAAGTTAGTCCTTGCATTGGGATTTTCTGAGAATGTCATTGATCCAAAAAAGAAAATCACAATAAAAGCCTATGATGAGGAAGAGAGATCATCCAAGGGGTCTGTCATTCTTCCAATTAGAATTGGTCCTATTGTCAAAGATGTACCTTGTCAAGTTCTGGACATGGATCTTGCTTATAATATTCTTTTGGGAAGACCATGGATTCATTCCATGCAAGTTGTGCCATCAACTTATCACCAATGTATAAAATTCCCTCACAATGGTCAGGAGATCACTATCAAAGGAGATTCTAATCCTTTTCAATATTGTAGCAATGTGAAGATTTCTACTTCTTTGGTTCCCTATAATCATATTGGATCTTCTCCAACTACACCCAGTGACCCTAGTAATATAGCATCAACTTCTAAGTTAGATGGGATCAAGAAAGACATCAAAGAAAGAAGTATGGGAGAATATACTTTAGGTCAAGCTCTTTGTATCACTGAGTTACCTTTATCTCCCAAATCATATGGTAGATATTTGATCACTAAACAACAATCAAAACCCCCTTCCACACTTGTTTATAACACATTTATAAGTGGGGGCACAATATCCAAAGAGGCAGCTGAGCGTAATGCAAATTATTGGCTTAAGACATAGAAAATTGAAGAGGATATTAAACATGAATGTATATCACCTGATGTCTATGGAAAAGGGTATACTTTGCTACAAAAGATGGGATATCAAGGTGCTGGACCTCTAGGGTTACAAAGAGAAGGTGTTATAAAACCAATTTTGCAAAATCCCAATTATCAAAGAGATACTACAGGATTAGGATATAAAGGTGAAGAACCACAAGAACCAAAAGGAAAAGCAAAAATACCACCTTTTCATGAGACATCTAAAGCTCCTGCCTTACAATTCAAAAAGCATGGTATGTATGTAGATCCAGAGAAACAAAGGATAGCTCAAAGAATCATTGATAGACTTGAAGATAATGATGATTCTAATTCTAATGATTATGAATGGGATTCCTTATCTGATTATACTAAAGAAATAGGAGTCAATGTTGTCCATCAATATAGTAATGATTACCATGAGGGTGAGATTTCAATGAGTGACTCACTAGGATTGGTCCCATGTAATACTACTCATGTTGATCATGAGCGAAGTGAGCGTTATCTTGTGATAGATGATTTGGATGAGAGTATGGAAATAGACCTCACTGATACTATCATAAACCTTGACAACTTTTCCATCAATACCATCTCTGCTTTTGAAACCGACCCAAATGATCCAATGCCCCTTGTCCGTCCTGACCTTGTCAATTGGGATTCTCCCGATCACCCAGAACTTGATGTCTTCCATAATGATGATGTGATCATTGACTATCTTGGCATCAAGGATCATTTACCACCAGGGGATCACAAGTTAGGATTTTTGATAGAACTCAATGACATGGCCTATTTTGGAGAGAGTGTCAATCATTTCAGTCATAAAAATATAAAAATAATCAACAGATCTAATGGTGAAAACCACTCAGTGGCAGTATTAGATCCAAAAATAGTAAAAAGAAAAGATGCATCTGATGGTGAAAACCTCTCTGAGGTGCCTGACAATGGAAGGATTGACACTCTTCCCAACTATCTAGATCAAGAGAAATCTAACATTCTTATAGAACCAACAGTACCACTTAACATTGGAACAAAGGAGTCTCCATGCATCCTCAAAGTAGCAGCATCCTTGACAGAATCAGAGAAAGAAGCTTTTACAAAATTCTTCAGAAAAAGACAAATCAACTTTGCTTGGTCCTATGCTGATATGCTTGGTTTGGACCCCAATCTCATTATGCATCATTTATCCATCAAACCAGGTGTAAAACCAATTAAGAAGAAGCTCTACAAAATGCATCCTCACATTGCTCTAATGGTGAAAGAAGATTTGAAGAAGCTCCTAGATGTTGGATTCATTTGGGCTATTGATTATGCTGAGTGGATTTCAAATATTGTTCCGATTTCAAAACCAGACAAGTCTATCAGGATTTGTATTGATTTTCGAGATCTTAATAAACCTTTTCTGAAAGATGACTTCCCTTTGCCAAATATTGATATGATTGTTGACCTAACAGCTGGGCATGAGTTGTTATCATTAATGGATGGATTTTCTAGCTATAACCAAATCAAGATTGCGCTAGAAGACCAGGAAAAAACTTCTTTTACTTGTCCATGGGGTACATACTGCTGGAATGTGATGCCATTTGGCCTCAAAAATGCTGGAGCAACTTACCAAAGAGCCATGACCATGATCTTTCATGACATGATGCATACCATCATGGAAGATTATGTTGACGACATTTTAGCAAAATCCAAAGACAGAGCTGGTCATTTGAGAGTGTTGGATAGAATATTCACCCAGATGGAAAAATATCAGATTCGACTCAATCCAAAGAAATGTGCATTCGGGGTCACATCTGGCAAACTGTTAGGGTACATTGTCTCAGCTAAAGGAATCAAAGTAGATCTAGAAAAGGTTAAAGCAATATTGGAGATGGCTTCCCCCACTAACATCAGTCAGCTAAGATCTTTACAAGGGCATCTACAATCCATTCGAAGATTTGTTTCTCAACTAGCAAATCGCAGTCATCCCTTTCAACATTTGCTGCATAAAAATATCTTATTCCAATGGGATGATAAGTGTGAGGAAGCTTTTAACAAAATCAAGTAGTATCTAGTGAATCCTCCAACTTTGATTTCACCAATTTCGGGCAAGCCACTCTTGCTCTACATTTCAGCCACAATAGCCTCATTAGGTGCTCTTCTCGCTCAGTAAGATCATGAAGGAAAAGAAAAAACCATCTACTACATCAATCGCACTTTAGTGGGATATGAGTTAAACTATTCTGCTATTGAAAGAGCATGTCTAGCTATTGTCTTTGCTTCATAGAAGTGGTGACATTACATGTTGTCACATTCTACTCAGCTTATTGCAAAGATTGATCCTTTAAAGTATTTGTTAAGCAAGACTGCATTGACAGGCAGGTTGGCTAAGTGGGTCATGCTACTTACTGAGTTTGATATTGAATATGTAGAAAGGAAGGCTATCAAAGGTCAAATGATCACAAATCAACTATCTGATGCTCCATTAATGGATGACCACCCTATACACATAGAGTTTCTTGATGCTCATATCTTAGCTTTGTCTACACAAACATGGAAATTATACTTTGATGGCTCATACACTCAATAGGGTTCAGGAGCTGGTATTCTTTTTATCATGCCACAAGGATACACTATTCCAAAATCTTTCAAGTTGTTATTTCCTTGCACCAATAATGTAGCAGAATATGAGGCTTTGCTGATTGGGTTAAAAATGGCTTTACAATGGAACGTATCTAAAATAAATGTCTACGGAGATTCTCAGTTGATTGTTAACCAGGTTAATGATGATTACCAGACCAAAGATGATAAGTTATTGCCATATAAACATATGGTTGATGACTTTAAAAAGTATTTCTCTGTCATCACTTTTGAGTAGATTCCTCGGCATGAAAACAAGGTTGTCAATGCAATGGAAATGATTGCTTCTTTATTTGATATAGAAGATACCAAGGCCCGTTTTGAGTTCTTGGTGGATTCCCTGACTTGTCTAGCATATGATGACCCTGATACAAGTAGTATATGTCATCTGATTGGATATAACTCCCCAACCTATGGAAAGATCTATTCTTACCTCAAAGATCACACTTTACCTCCTGACCTATCCCGCAATCAAAAATGAACTTTTCTCCACCAAACCTCCCGCTATATCTTAATATCTGACACCCTTTATCGGTGAGGTTTTGATGGTACTCTCTTGTGATGTCTCAAACATGATGAAGCTCAACTTTCCTTACATGATGTACATGAGGGTATTTGTGGGACACATTCAAGTGGTCCCTCTTTGGCTAAGAAACTCATGCGTATGGGTTATTATTGGCCTACAATGGAAGCAGACTCCTTTCATTTTGCTAGGGCATGCAAGAAATGTCAGATACATGGAAACCTTATCCATGCTCCAGCTGAAGAGTTACATCCTTTTACAACTAATTTTCCATTTAGTTGGTGGGGACTCGACCTCATGGGCGCTATCAATCCTCCATCTTCCAATGGCCACAAATGGATTCTCGCTGCCACAGAATACTTCACTAAATGGATTGAGGCCATTCCATTAATTATCGCCACAGGGAAACAAGTCTCCATGTTTATCTTAAACTATATCATTTGCAGATATGGTATACCTATGTATCTTATCACTGATCATGGGAAACAGTTTCAAAACCAAGACATGGATGACTTGTGGGCCAAATTCCACATTACCCACAACTATTCCACCATCTATTATCCTCAAGGAAATGGCCAAGCTGAGGCGTCAAACAAAACAATTGTTAAAATCCTACAAAAGATTGTCAATGACGCTGGCCATGACTGGCATCTCCAACTTAATCTAGCCTTATGGGCTTACCGCACCTCCATCCGTACTCCTACTGGAGCCACTCCATACTCCCTTGTCTATGGATCTAAAGTAGTCCTGCCCCTCAAGGTTAAGTTGCCTTCACTTCGTGTTACTCTTAAAGATTTAATTCCTGATGAAGAGTATAGAGTTGCATTCCTGATTGAATTGGAACTCCTAGATGAACATCATCAGTGAGCCTATGATCATTTGAAATTTTATCAGTAGCGTTTGTCCCGTCAGTACAATAGCAAGGTAAAGATCAGAGAGTTTCAGTTGGGTGACTTAGTCCTTCGAGAAAATCCCAAGAATCAACAGCACCGTGAAAAGAGGGGCAAGTTCAAACCTAATTGGTTAGGTCCTTCTGTGATTACAATAGTCTATGATTTTGGAGCCTATCAGTTATCTACACCTGAAGGGGATCCCTTGGATGAACCTCTTAACAGCATCCATCTCAAGAAGTTCTATCCCTAAAATCTCAATGTAAGGGGCATGTATATAGTCTGTATATATATTCTGTAAATAAAAATAATCAAAAATACAAAAAAAAATCACAAAATCAAAAGAAAAACTGCAATAAAAGCATATGGTGAAAACTTGGAAATAGGCGCTATGTGTGACAAGTTAGCTCCTCTATCTATTAGGATTCTTTTAGTGTGTCCATTCATTGTCTATGTCCACAATAAAATAGTTATTCAATCCTTGTCCCCACCATGTATATATCATAATAAAATGGCCAATTCGTACACCATTCATTGTATCTATCCGTAATAAAATCCCATCATAGCTTGATCTTTTGTCATGGTCTTCATCCTAGTCTTGTTGCATCTTTCTTCATCCATAATAAGTTAGTCCATCACCTAGCTGGGGGCATGTCCTTGACCTAGTTTGGGAAGTGGATCTATGATATTCATGACTCTTAGAGGACACAATGGAGTTATTTTCACTAGGTAAGGCAATTGCAATCAAATGTTCTTTCACAATGGTCTCTTCATGCTGAATCAGAATCTATGACCTATCTTTCAAATTGTGACTACTTCTCTATACATCTTGACTTTACATCATCACTTGAACTGATCAACATATCTTAAATCAATCCTTTTGGCAAAAGAAATGTATATTCATGGCAGGCATGTTAGAATGATTTGTTATAAATTATGCATTCATATCTGGATTTCATTGTTATCATGCTTCCTATGCTATTTTGGGATATCTTTGACATGAGTTTGAAACTCTCATATGTCATTGATTAGAATAGTCGGGATGGGGCATGATATTTTCTTTGATTGCTATTTGTGGGGTATTTTCTGATGAAATCGAAGGAACAAGTAATTGGGGTGTCTGTGTATAAGTGCCTTCATCCATTTCATAGTATGGACAACATACAAATCATGTTGTTCTAACAAATGCTATTTATGGTGATACGCCATCGCATACCTCAACTCCAAATATTTGTTCCTCGATGGAGGGGGGAAATATTCCTTGTCTATTATGCAAATGAAACTCAGGTCATCTTGGTTCAATTATACCTAGATGCTTGTCAAGTTTTCAATATTAAACTCCATGCAAAAAGTGCTCAGGTCATCCTGCTTTAATTATACCATGATGCTTGCATTTTCTTGCAACATAACGAGCTCAATGATGAAACTCAAGTTCCATTTATTATGAAGTTCTAAGATGTTACCTAAAGTTGTGGAGATACATTCATTTCATATTGCATTTCCTTAAAATAGTTCATGACTTACATATTAGTGCTCCTTTTATAGAGATTTATAGGTTACCTTTCTTATTAGGTTATCTGTTCTCTTAGTCTATTCTTCTTGTGTTAGATACATTGTTATTTAAGTTGAGGACATTTGGACAACCAAACATATTACGACTTTTTGCATTTCACATTTTGCACTTAATCATTTAGAGACATATGTTATCTTCATTAAGTATGTTCATTTATATATAATTTGATCATTTATTATAGCTATCATTTCATCTCATTTTCTTTTATCATGTTATCAGTTGTTACATTCAATCATCTTAGGTACATTATCATTTATTACATTAGATATCATTTACATTACACTGTCATTTATTATTCATTATATGCATTTTACATCATTTATTTATTATCCATTATTTGTGTTTCCAATCATCAGTTATATCATTCATTTACATCATTGATTTCTTATCCATTATCCACATTGTTCATCACAACATTGCATTGATAATCACATAGCATTAGTAAACTCATTTAAGACATGCATTTATATCACCATCATATGATTATTAACCATTAAGCATCAAAAATATCAAATCAGGATATAAATCATTTTGCATTCTAAGCCATATATTCTATGCATATTAAAGTAAATCATCACATCCTACATATGTCAGTACACACATGTATATAAATCATCAAAGAAAATCATGATAGAACTGCATCACTGTATATATAGAGTCAATCATATAGCATCCATCATATAAAATCCATAAAAAAACAAAAATATCCTAATGTCCAATGATATAAATCAATAACAATGTGTCCATAGTCAATGTCCATCAAGTCAAACTATAATGATACAATGAATCATAATGGTACAATAGTGTATACAATGCTCTCTCAACATCTATGAACCACTGCCTCCAGACTCTGTCTGCCACTATCTACGGGATGCAATGTGGCCCTGTGCTACTGAACTCCCTGATGCTGAGGATCCACCCTGACCTCCTGAACCTTTCGGTGCTCTCAGAGGACATGATGACACACCCTCTCCACCAGCTGGTGCTCCTCTATCATGCACTACCATCCTGATCGCCACTAAGCTCTCCCTATAACTCTCAATCCACTAATCCCTCGGGACTGCCTGTCTGTATGCCTCTCGCAAGTAGGATATCTCCTTCCTAACATGTATCATGGCTCTCATGATATCTCCATGGGGACCTAGGTGCTCTGTCCTCTGTAACTCATCTAGTAGCATCTCAGACTCCTTGAGTCTCTCAATCGCTACATCATGCTCATGTCTCAGGACATCCATCTGATGCTCTAGCCTCTCAATGCGTCTCTCTAGACCTGGCACCCGCTCTACCTGTACCTGTGTAACTGCTAGTTGGACTAGTAGTGCATCAATATCTAGCTCCTCCTCCACAGCGTCTCTCTGTAAATAGGGATCCTATCCCCTGATGTCCATGTCCACCTGCTCATCCTGTGCTTGTACATCTGGCATCTCAATGTCAGCCTCATCCTGTATATCATCCTGGACCTGACCACCCTGTACCACACCACCTTGGGCTAGTAAAACATCTACCTCATCCTATCCCTGCCTCTATACCTATGGCACCTATACCTATGTAGCTGGTCTCTGTACTAGGGCAACTAGAATCTGTGCCTGAGGGACTAGTACATGTAGTCGCACTCCTGCAGCTAGCTATGTTGGTTGTGCTAGAGGCTATCTCCATCCCTATCTAGCTAGAGGTGGCATCAGTCCTCTCGGCCTCACACCACCTCCTCTCATCTGAGGTCCTACTCTATCCCCTCTCCCTCCATCTCCACCATCATCTCCTCCTCCATCTCCTCCACCGTCACCGCCATCTCGTCTGCCTCATCCCCATCTATCTCTCCCTTGGAGTCTCCCCCATTGTCTCTCTACCGAATCTCTCTCTGGAGGCCTAGCTATTGGATCTGTAATTTGTGGAACTGGAAAATCACTCAAAAACTACTCCAAATCAGCAGTCATCCCTGGGTCTACCATCGTCAGTCTCATCAACCATGCCTAAAATGGGGCATCCAAAAACTCCTACCGAGCAACATCAAATGATGCCATGGGCCCCCAATCTCATCTCTCCTGATGCATGTGCGCATGCTCTGTCACTCCCTACGGCATGCCCTGTATCCTGCCAAACTGTCGCAGGACCCGACTAACCAACTGTCACTCAATGATGAATGGTGTTTGTCCTATCAACCACTATGACTCAAAACAAAAACCAAGCTACTGCTCATCATCCCAAGGCTCACACCCTAGAAAATTGTAAAATCATAAAGCAGGATCGAGTCACCTACCGGTTCACCTGAATCAAGTGGTCACTGGAAGCGTCTGACTCTCTCGAAGTGGTGATCCGATAAGGGAAATGGCATCATGGTGGCTCTTCTCTTCTCTCTCTCACACTTTGATCTCCCAATGACAAGTGTGCACAATGAGCCTATTGTGGACCCCTAAGCCTATTTATAGCCTGTGGACTCTATATGCTTGGTGTGTGGACCCTATCTGCCATTTTTCTTCCATTCCACCCCATTTTCCTCCATCTTTTCTACCGTTCTTTCATGAGATTGATTGCACAACAAAAAATATATATATAAAAATAAAATAAAATAAAATAAAATAAAAATCCAATAACCATTCAAATAATATTTTTTGTCAATCAATCTCTCGAGGGGGCATGCTTACGTCATTTTAGACATTGTCTGGGGCAGGGGAAAAAATTCTTGATTTTTCTTCGAAATAATGTGACCAGCACATTATTTCAAAGAGGGGCAAAATGTATACACTTAAAAATGGCTTCATTAATTAATTAAATATTTATTATTTAATTACTATTGACTTGATAAATTAATTGAATATTTATTATTTAATTAATATTTATTTCTTCTATTTATTAAGTAAATTATTCAATTTATTCAATAAATTCACTATAGTCTAATTCTATATCCTAAGTCTTCTAAATAGTCTATTAAAGTGATTTAATTAAATACACAATCACCTAAATATGACTAAGTCTTCTAATTCACTTCATCCACCTAGTCACCTGACACATCACCTTGGCTAAAATAAATAATTATTATTAATTATTTATTCATATTTATCCTCACCCACACATGTCCTATTCTTAAGGGCTATGTGGCCTCATAGGACTTGGTCTCATGACCACATGTCCTCTCAACAACCAAGTCAAGAGACATTCCCTATTCCTAAGGGGCTTCTCAAGCCACCTCTAAGGGTCAAAGGTGACTCATGGGACACTTGTACAAAGAGTCCTCATGAGGAAAATGTCTCTCCCCCTTTCTCTCTTTGGTCTTTGTGAGACACTTGACATGTGTCTTTCCCTTCCACCTTCTTCTCCTCCATGTCAATGTGAGGGGAACATCATCCCTATTCTTCCTCTCACATTCCAACTACATCCCCCTTTCTCTCAACTCCTTCAACCAAGTCAATCCTAGCCCTAGGATCTTCCACCTTTCATTCTAAACTGTAGGATTGTGCCACCTAGGCCTAGATCCTCCAAAACTCTATAAAAGGAGCCTCATTTCTCATTTGAGAGCTAATAGGTATTTTTGATATCAAGCATCCAAGCATTCAAGCAATCAAGCATCCATACAATCATCATTTCATTTGCATTCCATCCATTAGTTTGCATAAGCTATTGTGCACTCAATTTCATTAAAACTCCACACTTTGGTAGCATCTTGGGAGAAGGCTTCATTTTGGAAATCTGAGAACTCAACATCTTCAAGAAATCAAAGCTAGGAGGACAATGGAGACAAGTTGCATGGTAGGTGAAGGTAATTAAATTAGTTTCATCATTTCATAGTTACTTTGCATTCTTCATTGTGTTTGCATTAGATAGATTCATTGGCTTTAATAGTTAATTTATCATTTCTAGTTGTTAGACATCTAATTTGCATACAAGGGTTGCCACTTTTATTTGGTGTAAAAGGAGGACCGACTGTAAGGATTTCCTTCCCTTAACCTACGGTATGATCGATTGTTTTTAAACATATATGTTTGATTGAATGTGATCTTGGCTAGGTTAGAACCAGTATTATGGTTGTGTAGTTGCAGAAGAAGGTGATTTCTACAAAGCCCTAGGCTATAGATGTTTTATCTAAGAATGTGTATTATTTATCATTCATTTTATTTTATAAAAGTAATATTTATTATATAAAAATTCTTTCAAAAACACATTAACAAAGAGAGAATCAGTGTATTATTCAGTAATCAACATACAAGACTATTTCAATCATAAAAACACTATGCCCTTCAACTCAAATGCTTTCTCATGTTATACTTGTGCCACGAAATTCCATGGAACACTCCCTGTCATAGCTAGTGATCACTCTTTTCCTTAAAACTTCTGCAACTTCCAAGTTAGATCATTATAATTTATATAAATAAGTTTTCAAGACATAACAATCACCACAATGAGACATGTCAACATATGGAAAATATGCAACATAATAATGTCTGATGGGTAATGCAGTTTGGAATAACTCTAAGAGGTACGAGATCATATTGAGTTAAATGTAAAGAAGAATTAACAAACTTGCTTCTCCAAATTGGCACTCCAATAATTTTCTTCACATTAAGTGCAACAAATATGCATTGGTCTAATTTGCATGCACAAATTCCAAGAGCATCACCAACTGATCCAATAGAGGCTAAAAAATGGAGAAGATAAAATGTTATTGACTATCTTCATATAGTTGCACATTACATGCACTTAAGGCATACAATGTCCAAAAAGGAAATTCTTGAAAAAGGAATGAATGTCAAATATTTTTGGTGTATATATGAGTGGAAACATAGATTTTTACCTCATGTGCATAGATTCATATGGATCAGTGGAGCACAAAATATGGACAATATTGATTGGTCAAATGAGGAGGAACAAAAAAGTGCTAAGAGATATTTTCATTCCATTATTCCTAGAAATGATCTTCATCAAATAAATATATAGGTATGTTTATGTTAATATGATTTAGAACAACAGAGAGGGGGGGGTGAATCAGTTGTTCTCGGGTCTTGATGTATAAAATAACTTCAAAAACTTTTCCTTAAATTAGATCAAGCAACCAAAACAAACTCAGTCATCACTGATTCAATAATAGATACATATAACACTGCAATCCACTACCTAGCTTGAACTAACTTGTAAAACACAGAAATGTTCAAACCAAAACATTCACACAAGTATTGACACCAAGATTTATAGTGGAAACCCAATATGGGAAAAACCACTTTGTAACATGCTACTATTATTTTCACTGTTCTAAAGTGAGCTCGGTTAAAAGCCAACCCTGTCAAAGGTTCCAATACACACTGTCAGGTGTGACCTGGTTAAAGGATTTCAATCACCCTGTTAAAAGTGAGCCTTGTTACAAGACTTACATATACTCCATTAGAATGCAACCTTGTTCAAAGGATTTAACATATGACTGTTAGGTCAACCTCTATTAAAAGGATTTTGACTGTTACAATGGTTAGAAAGTAGCAGCAGTATTGATCTGAAAAACATACAACTCACTTTGCAAATATCAGATCCAATTCCGTACACAAATGCTGGTTTACTGACTTTGAAACTTTGCCATCTCCATCTCTGATCTTCTTGAAACTTTTCTTCAAGCAATCACCACACTCCTCCTTCAGCCTTTTCACTTATACAATCAATAAAACTTACTGTTCTTCCAGCATCTACTTCACCCATGTATTCTCATACCTAATGTTTAGGTTCCCTTAATACTTTTCTTTGTTAGGTTAACTTATCTTTTGCTGCTTAATCTCCTTCGTAGATCTTAGGGTTAGGTCAGATTCATTGAATCTACCCGCTTCATGTTCTTCATCTCCTCTTCTAGAATCATCTCAAATCTCATTAAGATTTACAATAAAAAATTTTACAAAGCATTAAATGCTTCCATACAATCAATAAATAAAGTCAACATGTTTTACATAATCCAAGAATTCAACAATGTCGGCTCCAAATCTAAATTCTCTTCAAATATAAAAATGTTAATGCTCAGTCAATACTATGATCATCCACTTGGTCTTCATGTAAAATGCTCGATCACTACTAAAATTGTTTCCTCGGTATATATTGTCTTCCTCGGCAATTAACTGATACTCATTCGACACTAGATTTTTGCTCGGCATACACTAACTCGGTCAACACTAACATAACTCAGCTTAAACATGATTTCTTCATTTTTGCTCGGTTAAGCCTACCATTTTAGTCCTCAATCTTTACTAAGATAAAAAATACATTGTCCCATCATTTTACAACATAGTCAAGTACACTTTGCAGTATCAAGATAAATCAACCTTTCCCTAGGTGCTATTGTTACGATCCTTTCTTTCCCTTCTCACAATAGATATAGTCCTTTCCTAAGTAGAAACAGTCTTACCAGTTAAGGTTTGACATCAATGACAATTCAACAATTGCTTCAACTATAGTTTCCAACAATCTCCCTCTTTGGCATTGATGGCAACACCATATGATATCACCTGAATAACACATGGATTACCAACCAATCCAAAAACTTTTTTATCCATCAGAGAAAATTTATAATATCCTTAGCTTCATTTTGATTCAGAATCTATAAATCTCACTTCTATGACTATCAGAAGTATCTGGATCTGCCTCTATCCTGATCTATCATTTATGTTCATCATCCCTACTCTTCAGTTCATGTGTTATAATATCATTTCAGTTCAATCTCCCTCTTTGACAAAAATGCCAAAGCAGCAACTAAAACTTACATCCAATAGATGTAGATATATCTGTGCAGCTCAGTTTTTCTCCCTCTGTCATCTTTCTTATGACTTATTTGTTGTCTTTGCTTTTTCTTCATAGCTCTAGGACAGTCCTAAAGTGTGACAATCTTTTGCATCAATTTATCAATTATTCTACTATAGCATATTTGATGCAGTGCTCCTAGCTTGACTAGGCAGCCTTAATTAGGGGAAGGACCCCTAATTGACTTCTCAAATAATCATGAGCTTCTTTAGGTAAAGCTTTAGTGAATATGTCTATCAGTTGTTCTTTTGTATTCACATATTCCATTTGGACTTCCTAGTCTTGTACCAATTCTCTCAAATAGTAATACTTGATTGCTATATGCTTGGTCTTAGTGTGCATCACTGGATTCTTAAAAATATTGATGGCTCTTGTGTTGTCACAGAAAATAACAACAGGTTCAGTGATTTCTTCTTTCATGCCTATCAACAACTATTTTATCCATATTAAATTTGAACAGTTTACTGCAGCAACAACATACTCGGCTTCAGCAGTAGATTGGGAAATGCAATTTTGTTTCTTGCTTGTCCAGGAGACTAATCTCTGTCCAAGAAAGAAAGCTCCACCACTAGTGCTCTTTTTTTCATCTACATTTCCTGCCCAACCAGCATCAATGTATACTCTAAGTTCAAATTTGTCATTCTTCTTGTAGTATAACCCATAGTCAGCAATTTCTTTCAAGTATCTCATGATTCTTTTCACCGCCATCATGTGTGTTTCCTTAGGATTGGCAGAAAATCTTGCCACAATCCCAACAACTAGTGAAATATCTAGTCTACTATGTACAACATATTGCAATTTTCCAATCATGGATCTGTACAAAGTCTGGTTAACTTCTGCAGCATCATCATTCTTAGATAACTTTTATCCAGTAACCATAGGATTTCCCACTGGTCTAACATCTTCCATTCCAAAGGTTTTTAGTATTTCATTAACATACTTAGACTGTGTAATGAAAATTCCTTTCTTCATTTGATATACTTGTAAACCAACAAAGAATTTGATCTCACCAAACATACTCATTTCAAATTCAGTTTGCATTTCTTTTGAAAAACTTTTACACAATGCATCTTGTCCACCAAAAATAATGTCATCAAAAAAAAATTTGGCCAATAGAATACCATTACCTTCTTCATCCTTCAAGTACAGATTGCTTGTGTCATTTGTTCTGGAAAATCCAATCTGCATCAGATAGTTATGCAACCTCTCATACCATACTCTGGGAGCTTGTTTCAATCCATACAATGCTTTGTTCATTTTGCATACCACGTATCTTATGTTTGGATCAATAAAACCTTCTGGTTGTTCTATGTAAACTTCTTCTTCCAGTACACCATTTAAAAATGCAAACTTGACATCCATTTGATATACCTTGAAATCTTTATAAGCAGCATATGCAAGTAGAGTTCTTACTCCTAATCTAGCTACAGGGGCAAATGTCTCCCCATAATCTATTCCTTCTTCTTGTGCGTAGACTTTGCATACCAGCCTAGCTTTGTTCCTAGTGATTTCACCTTTTTCATTCAACTTGTTTTGAAACACCCACTTTGTTCCTATAACATTCTTATTTGCAGGTCTCGGCACCAGAGTCTAGGTTTCATTCTTCTCAATCTGGTCAATCTCTTCATTCATTGCTTGTATCTAGTGTTCATTTCTAATGCCTCCTTAGTTGTCTTAGGTTCAAACACACATAGTAAGCATGTTGGATCCTTGGTTTTGCTTCTTATTTGTGTTCTAGTATCTTTATCTCCAATTATCTATTCAGGCTTGTGATGTCTTCTTACATATTTTGCCAAAATAGGTTCAGCATTTTTCTCCTCTATTTCATTAGGTTCCCCAACAAGATTGTTAGATTCAGCTTCTGAATGCTCAAAAACCTCTTCCTAATACTTGGCAACATTGTCTTGTAGCACGGCATGTTCTTGTTCTCTCTCAGCACTATTTTCCTGACACTCGATAATCATTTCCTATCGCTCAGCATTGTTTACCTGAGACTCGGAATCAAGTGAAAGTCTATTACCTACCTCTTCTATTTCCTCAATGTACACAAAAGATCTATAATCTTCTAGTTCTCTTTTTCTGTTGGCTTCATTTCTTTCTACATACTCATCAATTTTTACATTCACACTTTCCATAATTTTGTTAGTGTTAGAGTTCAAACACTTATAAGCTTTACTTTTTGTGGAGTAGCCTAGGAATATGCCTTCATCACTTTTGGCATCAAAATTTCCATTCCTATTGTCTTTCAATAAGTAACACTTGCTTCCAAAGATTCTAAAGTATTTAACACTCGGTGCATGCCCATACCATAATTCATAGGGTGTCAAATTTGTACCTTTCTTGATCTGTACCCGGTTAAGAATGTAAATAGTTGTACTTATAGCTTCTTTCCAGTACTTATGTGCCACATCATTTTCAATCAATAATGTCCTTGCACAGTCCAAAATAGATCTGTTCCTTCTTTCTGCTATACCATTCTATGGAGGTGTCCTAGGTGCAGACATCTATCTTTTGATTCCTCTATCATTGCAAAACAGATTGAATTCATTTGATGTAAATTCTCCACCTTGGTCAGATCTAAGACATTTTAGGTTCCTACTTGTCTCCTTCTCAACCTTAGCCAAATACCACTTAAATTTTTTAAAAGCATCAGATTTTTCTTTTAGAAACATTACATGCATCATCCTAGTATGATCATCAACAAACAAGATAAATATCTAGCTCCACAGTAATTTTGTATACCCATAGGTCCACAAAGGTCAGTATGAACCAAATCTAAAATGTGTTCAGAAGTAAAGGTTTTTCTCTTGAAACTTGACTTAGTCATTTTTCCTAACTGGCATTCTTTGCACATCACATTCTCAGGTTTCTTCAATCTAGGTAGGCCTCTTACTTTCTTCTTGTTACTTATCTCTACCAAATTGTCAAAGTTAACATGACATAGCCTCTTATGCCATAACCAAATGTCATCAAGTTGTGCAATCATACATATTTCTTTAGATAGTTCAAGATAGAACAAATTACCTCTAGTCTGCTCACCACTTCCAATTAGTTCACCAGTAGCATCAAATATCTTATCTTTCTTGTGATGAAATTCCACTCGGTAACCAGTTCTATTGAGCTGAGCAACACTTAGAAAATTGTAATTCAATCCTTCAACCCAATAAGCATTTTCACAAGAGATTTTATCAGTCAGTTTAATCAATCATTTTCCTCTAACAGGACATGGTGCATCATTACCGAATGTTACACTTTTACCTTTATAATGATGTAAGGTCTCAAACTTACTTTTGTCACCAGTCATGTGATTTGAACAACCACTGTCTATAATCCATTTGTCATTCTTGTTCACATAGGAAATCAATGTAGTTTTCTCATCCTCATCAGATTCATCTTTCATTGCAACATAGACTACCTCAATTTCAAAATCATTACTATCAGTGTAAGTCTCTTCTTCAGCAATGTAACAAGATTTCTTACCTTTTCCTTTGTAGTCTTTGTACCTTCGGTAGCCTTTGTCATCTCTTATGTCTTTGTTTCTGTTGTTTCTTTCTTCATCTTTATCCTTCTTGTCAGGACATCTAGCAGATATATGATCGACTTTATTACATGAAAAACATATAATAGGGATTTTGCCTTTATATTTTCCTTTTCCTCTTCTCAGTCTTCTAGCCATAAGAGCTTCTAGATCTTCAAGATCTTCATCAGTAGTGTCACTGTCACTTTCACTTTCGCTTTCACTTTCACTGGTGCATCTTTCTTTTTCTTTCTTAGGCTTGTTCAGAACTAACTATGACTTAAAAGCAGATTCAACATTTCCAATACTACCAACAGTGAAATTATCATAATTAGATAGTTCAAAAGCAGTCAGTTTGCCAATCAAACCTTCCAAGGTAAGCACATTTCCAGAGTTATATCTAGATTCTTGAATAGCTAAGATCTTAATAGCATATATAGGATGCAGAGTTCTTAGCACTTTTCCAATTATGGTCTCATCATCAATAGTTCCATTTTCTCCTCTAATAGCATTCACAACTTCTTTTATTCTACCACAATATTGTGCTATGTTTTCATCTTCATTCATTCTCATTTCATCAAACTTACCTTTGAGACTCTCGACTTTAGCTTTCAGTACATATAGATCACCACCATATATCTTTGCAAGAGTGTCCCACATATCTTTAGCAGTTGTGCAGTCCTTAATATCCTCAAATTCCAAATAGCTTAGGGTAGATGCAATTTCCAGCATTACCTGATTATGTTCTTGCTTAGCTCTCATTTCCTCGGCAGTCAAAGGTCAAACAGGTGTGACATAGTCATGCTCAATGTAGTATTTTACAGAATCACCAATACCGGCCAGATGCAGCTTCATCAAGCTTTTCCATGCAGGGAAGTTTTCTTTGTTCAGCTTCGGTACCTCTTTCTTATACATCTTGATCATTTGCTTCAAATCCCTTTAAACTTATTTTCTGTAGACATGAATAAGCAACATAGCTCTGATACCAATTGTTAATATGATTTAGAACAACAAAGAGGGTGGGTGAATCAGTTGTTCTCAGGTCCTGATGTATAAAATAACTTCAAAAAATTTTCCTTAAATTAGATCAAGCAACCAAAACAAACTCATTCATCACTGATTCAATAATAGAAACATATAACACTGCAGTCCACTACCCAGTTGTAACTAACTTGTAAAACACAAAAATGTTCAAACCAAAACATTCACACAAGTATTGACACCAGGATTTATAGTGGAAACCCAATATGGGAAAAACCACTTTGTAACATGCTACTATTATTTTCACTCTTCTGAAGTGAGCTCGGTTAAAATCCAACCCTGTCAAAGGTTACAATACACACTATCAGGTGTGACCTAGTTAAAGGTTTTCAATCACCCTGTTAAAAGTGAGCCTTGTTACAAGACTTACATACACTCCATTAGAATGCAACCTTGTTCAAAGGATTTAACATATGACTGTTAGGTCAACCTTTGTTAAAAGGATTTTGACTATTACAATGGTTAGAAAGTAGCAGCAGTATTGATCTAAAAAACATACAACTCACTTTGCAAATATCAGATCCAATTCTGTACATAAATGTTGGTTTACTGACTTTGAAACTTTGCCATCTCCATCTCTGATCTACTCAGAAATTTTCTTCAAGCAATCACCACACTCCTCCTTCAGCCTTTTCACTTATATAGTCAATAAAACTTACTGTTCTTCCAGCATCTACTTCACCCATGCATTCTCATACCTAATGTTTAGGTTCCCTTAATACTTTTCTCTGTTAGGTTAACTTATCTTTTGTTGCTTAATCTCCTTCGTAGATCTTAGGGTTAGGTTAGATTCATTGAATCTACCCACTTCATGTTCTTCATCTCCTCTTCTAGAATCATCTCAAATCTCATTAAAATTTACAATAAAATGTTTTACAAAGTATTAAATGCTTCCATACAATAAATAAATAAAGTCAACACGTTTTACATAATCCAAGAATTCAACAATGTCGGCTCCAAATCTAAATTCTCTTCAAATATAAAAATGCTGATGCTTGGTCAATACTGTGATCATCCACTCAGTCTTCATGTAAAACACTCGGTCACTACTAAAACTATTTCCTCAGCATATATTGTCTTCCTCGGCAATTAACTAATACTCGGTCGACACTAGATTTTTGCTTGGCATACACTAACTCGATCGACACTAACATAACTTAGCTTAAACATGATTTCTTCATTTTTTCTCAGTTAAGCCTACTAGTTTAGTCCTCAATCTTTACTAAGATAAACAATACATTGTCCCATCATTGTACAACATAGTCAAGTACACTTTGCAGTATCAAGATAACTCAACCTTTCCCTAGGTGCTATTGTTACCATCCTTTCTTTCCCTTCTCACAATAGATATAGTACTTTCCTAAGTAGCAACAGTCTTACCAGTTAAGGTTTGACATCAATGACAATACAACAATTGCTTCAATTGCAGTTTCTAATAGTTTAAATTAATTTGATCATATATATATATGTGTGTGTGTGTGTATGTGTGTGTGTGTGTGTGTGTGTGTGTGTGTGTGTGTGTGTGTGTGTGTGTGTGTGTATGTATGTATGTATGTATGTATTAGATAACATATACAATATGTATATTATCATATAACTGATATAATAAATTTACCACTACCATTTTTAGGTTTCCCAAAATTTTGGTCTATACACATGTCTCAAAAATACAACACAACTAGCAAAGATGGATATCAACCATGACTATGAAGAGATACTCAACTATGTAAAATGACACATAGTCTACAAGGAGGGTGATAGAGTGAATTCATATAAATGACACATACTACAATTATGGAGGGAAAATATAGATTGTAAACATGTTCTTTTGAAGCATGCAATTCAAATACATTATAAAGTATGCAAAAAAAGCTAAGAAATATCATAAATGTATCAAGAAATGTTTATGCGTCTTTCAAACTTGGAAAATCCTAATGATTTAGCTACACGAGCATATAGAAATCTTCTGATAGAAATAATTATAGAAAGACATAATGGAGCTCAGGAAACATGTCATATGTTGTTAGAACTTCCATTAGTGGAGAGCAGCAGAAGGTTTGTTAATCTAAATGTATCACATGAAGTATTCAAACATTTAACCATAAATAATGAGGAAAATGATAATGGACAAAAGAAATATTTTGTACACAGTTATAAAACAAGACCACTTTGTATGGAAGGTATCACATTGACTGATGCACCAAGGTCCTAGATATACAATCCTAGAAAAAAAAAGGAGATAACAAATGGGGGTCAAGGAAAATAGCATCTATTGTTAGAGTTCTTCCTAGGTATCTATCCATTCCTCCGTGTGATTCAAATAAATGGTTTCAATTTTGTTTATATGATTTGTTACTATACAAACCTTTTATGTGACATTGAAAGGGATATTGGTCATGATAACGATACTATAATAGAAAACTAGGAGTCTCTTAGTTATAATCCTTGACATGTAGAAAGAACAGCATGTACATAAATTTTTTTATCTAACAGTGACTCTAAAACTGAATAAAATGGAGCTATTCAGGAAAATACCACAAAGCATGAATGGGAAATTATATCTAGACTATATCATGGTTAGCATATGCAAGTTTCTGAAATAGATATATTGGGAAGAAGAGATATTGATAGAAATACAAACTGGTGTATCGAATACCAAATTAAAGAGCATACAACTTCTATGGAGAAATCAATTTCATAAGCGATATGAAGAAACATGGATGTCTCATGTATGAAGAAATACCGCAATGCATCAAATTTACAACTCTCAATGAAAAGTGGCAAAAGGCAATTGATATTATTATGACACACTACCATAGAAATCAGGTGGCAATGCAGTTTTTTAAGATAATTTAAGGGACATCAAGAATAGGAAAGTCTTATCTAATTGGTGTCATTCAATCTCTTCAAAATGTAGCAATGCCAAGTCCTTCTCTGCTTCTATTACTTGCACCTACAGGAGTTGTTTCTTTCAATATAAGAGCGTCAACAATTCATTCAAAGTTGAGAATACTTATAAGATATTTTGCACAACTAGAAGGGATGCAACTTACAAGTTTTCAAGAAGAAATGGCTCATATCATATATATTTTGATTAATGAAATGAACTTCATTGGTCAAAACTTTCTAGAAAATATAGATTGTCGAGTCAAACAAGCATTCCCAAAAATTGTTGGCATAAGCTTTGCAGGTATAGATTTCATTATTGGTAATGAGGCTAATTAAGTGATATAATATTTATTAATATAACTCATATGCAATAACTTTATATTATATTCGTACATGGTTTGAAAATAATTATTTGTCCCTTTCTTTTAGGTATATATATTTTTTTGGTTGGTGATCTAGGTCAGTTACCTCCAGTGAATGATAGACATACATATGATAGCAATAGACGAGAAAAGTTACTATGGCAAGAATTCAAAACTATTGTTAGATTAGATAAAAACATATAGGAAAGATGGATAAAACATCCAACAACAAAGATTTCATCAACTTCTAACAATTCTAAGAGATGTAGATCCAAAAATAGATGATTGGAGTTTTCTTATGATGAGAACCCCTATAAGGTTAGATGTTGCAACCAATGATGAGTTTGACAAGATAGTGCATTTTTTCTCAACAAACAACAGTGTTCATAATCATGACATGATAATGTTATATTCTTTGAGGCATCCTGTTGCAAGTTGTCTTGCAGCAAAGTCAAGAAATAGTAATACAATAGAAGATTTCTCAAATGATGAACTTGGCCTAGAGTTATTGATTAGTAAGGATTCAAGGGTGATGTTGACTTCAAATCTTTGGATACAATCTAGTCTTGTCAATGGAGCATTGGGATATATCCAAAATATTGTCTACAATCTAGGAAGTACTCCACCTCAACCACCAGCATATGTCATCATTGAATTTGATAATTATTTTGGAATATCATATGATGATAATCATCCAAAATTAGTTCCAATAATACCAGTATAGAGGGGCAGAACATTTCAATTACCATTAAGATTGGCATGGATATTAATAATACATAAATATCAAGGACTAACTCTCTCAAAAACTATAGTTTATATAGGCCCAAGAGAAAGACTGAGATTGACATTTGTGGTGATATCTTGTGTAAAGTCTCTAGAAGGCTTGAGAATAATTTGACCATTCACATATTGTCGATATGAAAAAAAAAATAGGAAACAACTTATGAAGAGAAAAGCAAAATAAATTTCACTCAAATGTCTTGAAAAATCAATGATGTACTTTGAACTGGCTATTAAGTAATATATCATATTAATTTTTCTCCTACATTATGCAAAAATTATCCTCAATGATTATTAAGTAATAAATTATTAGATGATATTTGCAAATTATGTTCACTTTTTGCTTCAATGTGTATCAATTTTTAAAACAAAATCATATTGTGTGTGTGTGTGTGTGTGTTAAAAAATAAAATGGATAGATTTATACATACTATTCCAATATAGCTAAAATGGAAAGTTACAATTTATCTATGTAACTTTATTACCTCATTATTTTTTATTCCTTTGTGTTTTCCAAATTATTTTGTTGAGACTTCACATAGTGGTGAGATTTCATCATAGTAACTCAACTAATATCTTATTCTAAGTGTCTTCAATATTTTTGTTATTCTTTGTATTAGTAAACATTATTGATTTCAATTCTTATAAATTATAAATTATCTATAGTTTTATTGTAATAATTTCTATATACTAATATTTTAAAAAAATTATAGCAAACTGTTGAAACTATGGATGTCTCTGACAACGAGTCACAAATCATTGCTACAAGCCCAACTACTTCTGTAAACTCAAATGAAGTCTTTGAAACTAATGTCGACAAATGTGCAAGATTAATTGTAGAGTCCTACACAAATATCGGCAAAGTTATTGAGCACACAACATTAATGATTGACTATGTTGAAGACCTTGAAATATTAAAAATGGAAGATGTTGTGAAATTAGTGCACGAGACATCTCTAAAACTTGATGCATTTCCATCAATGATGAAAGAAGTCTATCATGATCATTGTGCAAATAATGGTCACAATACCAATCTCACCATTGAAGAATATGTCATGTACTTACATCATTACGGTGAACTATTTTAATTATAGTTACTTCTTATTTAGCTTTGATACTTCTTACTTATTGAAAATTGTTGTACTAAAACATATATTTCCCCTTTCATCTACATAAGTTTGATGAAAAACAAGAGAACATTAAATTGTTTTAAATATTGAAGTGATGTGTACTACTATATTTTAACTTTTTGCGACATATTTTATTCTAATATTTATTTGTAATATTAATGGATTTCTGAAATGTGTGGCATTAAAAGGATTATTTAAATGCATGTGGAAAATATATGTGAAAAATTAATTACAGTGGGGGTGGTCCCACAATAGTGTGTCCCACTTTTTGGCCAACTTTGACACAGAGATCAACATTTTGAGAAAAAACTTCACTTTCGAACACCTGTTGCCGCAAAAATATTAGGAATTTGAAGATTATGTAAACTAGAGTCTTTTAGAATTTTCTTTCTAGTTTCTAAATATATTTTTTTAAAAAATTTAAATTCATTTTTCCTTCTCCTTTGAAAAGTGGTTTGCGTGAAAAAACTATGTTTTTAAGGAGTTACTGTTACTTGGATCAGCATAACTTTTTTTTAAAATATGATAACGATGTAATTCTTTCAAGATTATATTTGTAACTTCAATATCTAAAGGATGCAATTGGTTTTATTCATTTTGGGTCAATATGTCATAGTTTATTAAGTTCTAAAGTGACAGTAATTGTAATTTAGACATAAGGTCACTTGGATCACTCTAACTTGATCTGTGTATATCGAAATTCATTTTTTCTTTTTTTCATAGAAAGGTAACACAAATACTCTTTGCCTACATATTTTTCATAATTTTTCTTTTGTAATTTACTATTTTTCCCAAAGTCTTGAAGAGATAGGTTGTTGAATGACCAAACAACCTATGTTTAGCTAAAGTAATTTTAAAAGTGATAATGAACTCAATATCTATTAAAATTATATCCATTAGAAAAAAATTTCTGAATAGCATCATTTGACATTGTATGTTTGAAAAAACCATTTTGTTTGGTCCTTGTCCCAGGCCTCGAAAGACCATTTTTTTGTAGTTCACCTTTTTTTAGGGCAAATTTTCAGTTTGGGGGTCTTTGCGCGAAGACCCCCTTCGCGCGAAGACACCTGAGGGGATTCGTGTGAAGGGTCTTCGTGCGAAGACCCCAAAGTGAAAATTCCTGTGAAGAAACATCCCACCAGAATTTTCCCCAAGGTACTTCGAGTGAAGTCATTCGGCTAGTGATGAATTTGTTTTGTAAAAAAATTTAGAATGGTATAAAACTAAAACATTTTGTTTCTATTTTATACCGAATTGCAATAAATTAATTTGCTTTTTCTATTGTTCTTTCTATTATTGATCAATTTTTACAAAGGTATTTTTTGGAGGAGGATTGCTATTTCTATTTTTTCAAAGCCCAAAGTACCCACTTAGAGCGAAGGCCCTAATTTATTTATGTTTTGTAGAAGGTCAATTTTCTTTGTCTCAAAAAGTGGGACACACTATTGTGTTTTAACCCATGGACATGTCACAAATATATGAAACACTAAATGTGTGTTAAACCCATATCCTAATTCTAAGAATAATCCTAACCATATTATAAACCATAAGCCTCGCCATTATTTTGATAATATTATTGCTAATCCTAATCTTTAACTTAAACCTACCATAACCCAAAACATTAACTAACCCTAAATGCTACCCTTGACCACAACTGTAATAAGCATTATGTAAAACTCTAATTCTAACGCTAACCTTAACCCTAATTGTAATACTAAGTACAATACTAATCCTAACTCTATATCATGGATCTCATTGCTAACCATATCCCTAATCTTACTCTAACACTCACCCTAATATTAACCCTAACCCTAACCTTAACTCCTTTCCCCAATCATAACTCTAAATGTAACACTAACTATGATACTAATCCTAGATGTAATTTCCTTACATTGCAAACCTAATTATGACCTTAATCTTACCCTAATCCTAATTCTGATCTCTAACCCTACCCCTAACTCTAACTATAACTTTTAACATAATACTACTCCTAACTGTAAAATATTTACCTTAACTCTACTTAGACCATTGATCATAACTATATTGCTAAGATTAACTTTGATACTAACCCTAATAGTAACCCTAAACCTAACACTAATGGTCACACTAACCATAATTAGATCATTGAACCTATTCAAAATGTTAAGTTTAACCCTGATAGTAAACCATTAACCCTATTTTTCATGCTAACCTTGAGTCTTATTCTAAAGCCAATACTATTCCTAACTCTAAACCCTACATCTCATCAGTAACAATGACCCTAATCTTACTTCAACTCAAACTCTAATAGGAACCCTAAGGTTGACCATATTCATCATGCTAACTTTAATCATGTTATTATAAACCAAATACTAATCCTAACTCTAAATCCTACATCCCATCGCTAACCACTTCCCTAATCTTACTCTAACTTTGAACCTAATACTAACCCCAAACCTAACCCAAAATATAACACTAAATATCATACTAATCGTAACTCTAAACCCTACATTGTAATCCTAACCACGACCCTAATTACACCATTGAACCCAATCCTAATGATAACGTCAATCCTAATTGTATCCATATTCTAACCCTAATGCTAATCCTAACTCTAAACCCTACATCCCATCACTAACCACATATCTAATCTTGCTATAACCCTGACCATAATACTAATTGTAACCCTAGCCCCTTACCCCAACCTTAACCCTAACTGTAACACTAAGTATGATACTAATCCTAATTTTAACCTTACATACTATCCTTGACTATGACCTTAATCTTTCCCTAGCCCTAACCTTATCCCTAACCGTAACTCCAAATGTAACCCTAATCATGCTACTAATCCTAACCCTAACACTAACCCTAATTACACCATTGACCCTAACATTAGCCCTCATACAAACCTTAAATGTAAGCCTTATTATAGCATTAACCCTAATCATACTACTAACCCTAACCCTACCACTAACCTTAAGACTAACCCTAACTACACCATTGACCCTAACACTAACCTTAACCGTAACCCTAATTACACCATTGACCCTAATCATAATAACAACCTTAATTCAAGTACTCATAGTAATACTGACTGTAATAGTAACACTAACCCTAACCCTTGTATAATTATAGATTAAAATTCACAAAATGTCTTACATGTTGTGTTTCGACTGCTACTAGTTTATATATACTTATTATATATAAATTACGTTGAGAGATTTCATTCTCGAGGCGCCTATTTTCATCAAATTGCAAGGTGTAATAGGCGCCTCGAGAAGGATATCTCTCAGCGTAATTTATATATAATAAGTATATATAAACTAGTTAATTTACACTCTAATTGAACATTGCACTAGTAATTTATCATCTCCTCTACTCACCTTTCTCCCGTTTAATTTAATCTACTCCTAATAATTTATTCTCTTTTGCACACCTTTACTTTCAACAATAATTATTTTGCATGTTACACATTTAACTTGATTTTCCACTTGATATTTATTTAACTATTTTAAATGGAAATTAAATAATTTTTTTTTTTTCTTTGATTTATTATATTTAACTTTTTTTGAACATGCACATATCATTCCACTCCACCTTGTGTTTCTATTGTAGGTTACGCCTATTGACATAATAATTATGAATATTCATTACAAAAGTTAAAATTTGTGTATTTTGTTATGACAAATAATTTTCACTCCATTTATGGAGAGTATGTTTGTTAGATTATGTATTTTTTAAACTAACTGCTATACATTTTTAATGGGAGCTGTCATATACATTCTTAAGATTTCATAGATTATTACATAAAAATGTGAATATATGAATTGTAAATTTAATGATTGTAAACATATCAATGGTAAATTTAACATTATAAATTAATTTAGATTCTTTATGTTCAATTTTATATATTTATATATATATAATGTTGTATATATGTAAATTAATAGAAGAATTAAAACATATGAAAAATATAATGAAAGTAACTATATAACCCCTTTAAATATATCATGTAGAAAATCTAAAATTGTGTATACTTGTATATATCCATACATAAATGTATATATAAACTCATATAGAAATATTATATATAAATATTTATTTATATAAATACATAGGTACATATCTTTTTATTTATTAACTTGTCAAAAACATAGCAAAAATAAATTTAAAAGCTACAAATGTATCAAGTGCAAATTTTAAAATTGTAAATAAGTATATTTTTATTTAGAGACATACATATAATTGTAACACTTATAAATAAATATATCTTTGAAAGAAATAGATTAATATGAAAAATAAAACAAAAGTAAATATAAATATTTCATAAAGACTTTTAAAAATTGGTTGGAAAAAATATTAATTATTATAGCACAATAATGGCAATAACTAGAGGCTTGTAGAGGCTCATATTGAATAGTAATGGCAATAGAGGTTGAACCAAATTCTACATCACATACCGGCCAAGGTCATGCTCTATTCGCATGGCTTTAATTATCTTATGTTTAGTGACACTCATTTCAGTGGGCCTATCATGTCTTTTCATGCTAATGCTTCCTTTGGTTCCATAGTTGATCAGTTTTCTTTTTTTGACAATTGGAATTTGTCTTATAAACTAGCATCTTATTCTTGCATGGTTGAGTAGTTTCATTAGGGTCTCTTGTGCATATTCATGTGTCATCTACATCTTTGACTCGTAGATGTTTTGTCTTTGTTTGTCATCTATTTATTGTTGGGGGCACCTATGCAGATTATTATCTTTTTTATCTTCGATTGAGATGTTTTTCTTTTATTTTTCATATATTCGTTGTTCAAGTAGTGTTGTTGGGGGCACTCATGAAAATTTATCATGATCTTTATCTTGGTTTCAAAGGAGTCTCTTCAATTATGATGCATTCAAAGTCGGAGGATCCAATTAAGGACTGTCCCAACTTGCAGCCAAACACCAACATAGTGGAATAACACAACAAAATACCAGATCTGATAGAGAATAGAAATATTTATTCATCAACTAACTGATTACATGCAGGGTATGTGCAAGATCATGAGGGGCCAAACTATGCCCTTAAGTGGCAATGAAAAATCAGCAAATCAGGGTTAGTCAACTTGACGTAAAAATTTCAACTAGCTATGAACCTAATATGAAAAAGTTGTAAGAATAGAATCTGTAGAAAATTGAATGTAGTTTCTAAACTACTAGACCTTTTTTGAGAAAAAGTTAGTATGATTGGTGAAAAGTATAGATTTCAATGCAGCAGTACAAAAATTTCAGGAAAAAAATAAGAAGTAGGTGTATGTCTGACCACCTTAATCATAATCATATGATAATATTTTAATATAAGATTTTATATATAAGTAGTAGACTCATGCCCGGATGTGACACATATTTTTTTGTAATTTTATTCCAAAAAAATAATTAATTATGAATTTTCTGCTACAACATTTTCAGAATAAAAAAACTCCCGTGTCTGACCACCTTAACTCATTCAAAACTTTACAAAATTCAAAAAAAAAAAAATTCCTTATAGTACGCGAAGCATAGAATGTGATGCATTTTTTGGATTTCAAAAATGTTATACCGTTTGAAAGTTATAGTCATTTTTCAATCAGTATATAAATCAGCACTTTAGTGGTAGCTCAATTGAAAAATAACTAATAATTGCTTACCGAATTCAAAATTTGACAACAATTATATTGATAGAAAGCTGATAATCTCCTTAAGATACCCTTTTCATTTTATCAAATTCGGGTGAAAAAAAGTCATCAGCTACATTGTCAAAGTCTGGAACTTAGAGAAACGGGGGAAAAACACGTATTTGAGACATTCCAATAGTTGACCATGTAGGTTTGGTGCACAAAGCAATACCAAGCCTAATCGGGTACCCGATATTTTTGGGTACCCGATATTTACCCGAACATGATGCACAATTTTGAATTTTCACTTTGCCTCCACTTTCTCCCTCCCATTTCTCCATCCTTCATAAACATATATATATTAGATATATATTAGATATATATATTAGATATATTAAATATTATATAATATCAATTATATATTAAATGTTATATAATATATATTTTACATTAAATATTATTTAATATATATTAATATTAAAAACTATATATTAGATTATATATTATATATATTAAATATTATATAATATACATGTTACATTAAATATTATTTAATTATATATTAATATCAAAAACTATATATTAGATTATATATTATATATTAAATATTATATAATATACATTTTACATTTTAAATATTATTTAATATGATTCTGAGCACGAGCATGAGTCCCTACAGGGGCATAGTTGCGCCTTTTATAGGCGCTGAAAACCCTAACTACGCAGAAATGGAGGCTTTGAAGAATAGTTCACTGGAGGTGGATTATAGAAGCAGAGGGCAAGAGAATCACTCTGTTTCCACCACCTGTGGCTGTGAAATGGTATCTTTCCCTACTTTTTCAACTGGAATGCTAAATTGCAAAGGTTCTTGAAATAGATTCTGGTCATCGGACAATTGTACCATGCCTGTTGATAATCTGGCAGCTCAACAAAGTCATTGGGAGGTTAAACAAGAACAACCGGACGGACCTTTGAACCGGTCGAAGATTATGGAGAGTGGGGAAGGGTTTGGCAAAATGAGCAGTTGTACTGGAAATTATGCAGGTGCCATAGAACTAATCGCATTAATAAATTTAAAGAAGAGATCAGCGATGGCGCGACATTATGAGGAAAGCCTTGTCATTTCGATGGTGCTGCCCCGATATTATGAAGAATGTCTTGCCGCTTCAATGCCAGTGCCGCCTCTATCTCAAACTTTTGCCATTGCTTCTCATCAGTACTCTGAGATATGGCAAGGATTGCGGGCTTTTGCATAGCATAGTCCATCATAAATTCTCTATAAATCATCATGCGTTCCAATATTCTACGCATTTTTGAATGACTTACTCGAAGAATTTAATTTTTACCGTAATTTTGGATCCGTGGATTGTCATTTTGCGCTCGGAGAGAAGCTGCGGATTGCAAGAATTTGATAAATTTGGTTTATCTCATTTTCTTTCTCTGCCACTTCTGAGTAATACGATTTTGTTTTTGTCCGTCTTAAATGATTTTGCCTGAAGTTAATGAATTTTTTTAGATGATTTTTTCTAAAGTTTTAATGAAATTTCTCCCATGGATGCTAACGAAATCTCTTCCATGAATGCTAATAAGATGTTTAAATTCAGAGTTAATAAATTCTATAGCTTGAATGTTCTTTGTTGTAAAAGGTTATTTTCATGGTTTGTGATTCATCCAATTCCTTAATAGTTTCATTCTTAAAAGAATTCATAACTAGATTTTCCATAGCCAATTTTCTTCTTGATCGTTACAATATTTTATCCTACATTGAACATTTTGTAATTAGTTGATATATAATTACATTTTTCTCTTGGCCAATTCTGTGGGCTTGCGATTGAGCCTGTAAATCCACAAAAGGGTTGAAATCTGGATCTGGTGGAAGAGTAGTATTAGCAAGAAGTCATTCAATAACATCTCATTTGGGTCATGGGGACTCCCTAGGGGTCCTAGTATGCCTTATCACGCGTCAGGACCCCTAGGAAGTCCCCATGACCCCTTTTGATACATTGGAATGCTCAAGTGTGTCTTAAGGGGTCCTAGGACCCCTTCGAACACACTTGAGCCTTCCAATGTGTCAAAAGGGGTCAGGGGGACTCCCTAGGGGTCCTAGTATGCCTTATCACACGTTAGGACCCCTAGGAAGTCCCGATGACCCCTTTTGAAACAATGGAATGCTCAAGTGTGTCTTAAGGGGTCCTATGACCCCTTTGGACACACTTGAGCATTCCAATGTGTAAAAAGGGGTCATGAGGACTCCCTCGGGGTCCTAACACATGATAAGGTGTACTAGGACCCCCAGGGAATCCCGGTGACCCCTTTTGACACATTGGAATGCACAAGTGTCTCTTAAGGGGTCATAGGACCCCTTAAGACACACTTGAGCATTCCAATGTGTCAAAAGGGGTCATGGGGACTCCCTAGGGGTCCTAACGCATGATCAAGCATACTAGGACACCTAGGGAGTCCCCATGACCCCTTTTGACATATTAGAATGCTCAAGTGTGTCTTAAGAGGTCCTAAGACCCCTTAAGACACACTTGAGTGCTCCAATGTGTCAAAAGGGGTCATGGGGACTTCCTAGGGGTCCTAACACGTGATAAGTTGTATTAGGACCCCTAGGGAGTCCCCATGACCCTGTTTGACACATTGGAATGCTCAAGTGTGTCTTAAGGGGTCTTAGGACCCCTTTAGACACACTTGAGCATTCCAAAGTGTCAAAAGGGGTCATGGGAAAACCCTAGGGGTCCTAGTATGCCTTATCACATGTTAGGACCCCTACGAAGTCCCCATGACCCCTTTTGACACATTGGAATGCTCAAGTGTGTCTTAAGGGGTCCTAGGACCCCTTCAGACACACTTGAGCATTCCAATTTGTCAAAAGGGATCATGGGGACTCCCTAAGGGTCCTAACAAATGATAAGGTGTACTAGCACCCCTAGGGAGTCCCCATGACCCCTTTTGACACACTGGAATGCTCAAGTGCATCTTAAGGGGTATTAGGACCCCTATGGACACACTTGAGTGTTCCAAAGTGTCAAAAGGGGTCATTGGGACTCCCTAAGGGTCCTAGTATGCCTTATCACGTGTTAGGACCCCTAGGAAGTACCCATGACCCCTTTTGACACATTGGAATGCTCTAGTGTGTCTTAAGGGATCATAAGACCCCTTTGGACACAATTGAGCATTCTAATGTGTCAAAAAGGATCATGGGGACTCCCTAGGGGTCCTAACACATGATAAGGCATACTAGGACCCCTAGGGACTCCCTATGACCCCTTTTGACACATTAAAATGCTAAAGTGTGTCCGAAGGGGTCTTAGGACCGCTTAAGACACACTTGAGCATTCCAATGTGTCAAAATGGGTCATGGGGACTCCCTAGGGCTCCTAATGTGTGATAAGGCATACTAGGACCCCAAGGGAGTCCCCATGACCCCTTTTGACACATTGGAATGCTCAAGTGTGTCTTAAGGGGTCCTACAACCCCTTAAGACACACTTGAGCATTCCAATGTGTCAAAAGGGGTCATGGAGTCTCCCTAGGGGTCCTAGTATGCTTTATCACGTGTTAGGACCCATAGGGAGTCCCCATGAACCCTTTTGACACATTGGAATGCTCAAGTGTGTCTGAAGGTGTCCTAGGACCCTTAAAACACACTTGAGCATTCTAATGTGTCAAAACGGGTCATGGGGACTCCCTAGGGGTCCTAGTAAGCCTTATCATGCGTTAGGACCCCTAGGGAGTCCCCATGACCCCTTTTGACACTTTGAAACACTCAAGTGTGTCTAAAGGGGTCCTAAGACCCCTTAAAACACACTTGAGCCTTCCAATGTGTCAAAAGGGGTCATGGGGACTCCCTAGGGGTCCTTGTACATCATATCATGCATTAGGACCCCTAGGAAGTCCCCATGACCCCTTTTGACACTTTGGAATGCTCAAGTGTGTCCAAAGGGGTCCTAAGACCCCTTAAGACACACTTGAGTATTCCAAAGTGTCAAAAGGGGTCATGGGGACTCCCTAGGGGTCCTAGTATGCCTTATCATGCGTTAGGACCCCTAGGGAGTCCCCATGACCCCTTTTGACACATTGGAATGCTCAAGTGTGTCTGAAGGGCTCCTAAAACCCCTTAAGACACACTTGAGCATTCCAATGTGTCAAAAGGGGTCATGAGGACTCCCTAGGGGTCCTAGTACACCTTATCACATGTTAGGACCCCTAGGGAGTCCCCATGACCCCTTTTGACACATTGGAATGCTCAAGTGTGTCTTAAGGGGTCCTATGACCCCTTAAGACACACTTGAGCATTCCAATGTGTCAAAAGGGGTCACGGGGACTCCCTAGCGGTCCTAGTATGCCTTGTCATGTGTTAGGACCTTGAGGGAGTCCCCATGACCCCTTTTGACACATTGGAATGCTCAAGTGTGTCCAAAGGGGTTGTAGGACACCTTAAGACACACTCGAGCATTCCAATGTGTCAAATGGGGTCATCAGAACTTCCTAGGGGTCCTAACGTGTGATAAGGCATACTAGGACCCCTAGGGAGTCCCCAAGACCTCTTTTGACACATTGGAATGCTCAAGTGTGTCTGAAGGAATCCTAGGACCCCTTAAGACACACTTGAGCATTCCAATGTGTCAAAAGGGGTCATGGGGACTTCCTATGGGTCCTAACACCTGATAAGGTATACTAGGACCCCTAGGGAGTACCCATGACCCCTTTTGACACATTGGAATGCTCAAGTGTGTCTTAATGGGTTCGAAGACCCCTTAAGACACACTTGAGTGTTTCGATGTGTCAAAAGGGGTCATGTGGACACCCTAGGGGTCCTAACATGTAATATGGTGTACCAAGACCCCTAGGGAGTCCTCATGACCCCTTTTGACACGTTCAAATTCTCAAGTGTGTTTGAAGGGGTCGTAGGACCCCTTAAGACACACTTGAGAATTCCAATGTGTCAAAAGGGGTCATCGGGACTTCCTAGGGGTCCTAACACATGATAAGGTGTACTAGGACCCCAAGGGAGTCGCCATGACCCCTTTTGACACATTAGAATGCTTAAGTGTGTCTTAAGAGGTCTTAGGACTCCTTAAGACACACTTGAGCATTCCACCTTAAGATACACTTGAGCGTTCCAATGTAGGACCCCTTAAGACACACTTAAGCATTCCAATGTGTCAAAAGGGGTCATGGGGACTCCCTTGGTGTCCTAGTACTCCTTATCACATGTTAGGACCCCTAGGGAGTCCTGATGACCCCTTTTGACACATTGGAATGCTCAAGTGTGTCTTAAGGGGTAATAAGACCCCTTCAGACTACACTTGAGCATTCTAATGTGTCAAAAGGGGTCATGCAGACTCCCTAGGGGTCCTAATGCATGATAAAGCATACTATGACCCCTAGGGAGTCCCCATGACCCCTTTTGACACATTGAAATGCTCAAGTGTGTCTTAAGGGGTCCTACGACCCCTTAAGACACACTTAAGTGTTCCAATGTGTCAAAAGGGGTCATGGGGACTCCCTTGGGGTCCTAGTATGCCTTATCATGTGTTAGGACCCCTAAGTAGTCCCCATGACCCCCTTTAACTCATTGGAATGCTCAAGTGTGTTCGAAGGGATCCTAGGACCCCTTAAGACACACTTGAGCATTCCAAAGTGTCAAAAGGGGTCATGGGGACTTCCTAGGGGTCCTAACATGTGATAAGGCATACTATGACCCCTAGGGAGTCCACATGACCCCTTTTGGCACATTGGAATGCTCAAGTGTGTCTTAAGGGGTTGTAGGACCCCTTAAGACACAATTGAGCATTCCAAAGTTTCAAAAGGGGTCATGGGGACTTCCTAGGGGTCCTAACACGTGATAACATGTACTAGGACCCCTAGGGAGTCCCCATGACCCCTTTTGACACATTAGAATGCTCAAGTGTGTCTTGAGGGGTCCTACAACCCCTTAAGACACACTTGAGAGTTCCAATGTGTCAAAAGGGTACATGGGGACTTCCTAGGGGTCCTAACATGAAATAAGGCATACTAGGACCCCTAGGGATTCCACGTGACCCTTTTTGACACATTGGAACGCTCAAGTTTGTCTTAAGGGGTCGTAGGACCCCTTAAGACACACTTGAGCATTCCAATGTGTCAAAAGGGGTCATAGGCACTCCTTAGGGCTCCTAGTATGCCTTATCACGCGTTAGGACCCCTAGGGAGTCCCCATGACCCCTTTTGACACATTGGAAAACTCAAGTGTGTTCGAAGAGGACCCCTTATGACACACTTGAGCATTCCAAAGTGTCAAAAGGGGTCATGGGGAATCCCTAGGCATCCTAACGCGTGATAAGGCATACTAGGACCCCTAGGGAGTCCCCATGACCCCTTTTGACACTTTGGAATGCTCAAGTGTGTCTTAAGGGTTCCTAGGACCCCTTCGAACACACTTCAGCATTCCAATGTGTCAAAATAGGTCATGGGGACTCCCTAGGGGTCCTAACACGTGATAAGGCATACTAGGACCCCTAGGGAGTCCACATGACCGCTTTTGACACATTGGAACGCTCAAGTGTGTCTTAAGGGGTCATAAGACCCCTTAAGACACACTTGAGCATTATAATGTGTTAAAAGGGATCATGTGGACTCCCTAGGGGTGCTAGTATGCCTTATCATGTGTTAGGACCCCTAGGAAGTCCCCATGACCCCTTTTGACACTTTGAAATGCTTAAGTGTGTCTAAAGGGGTCCTAAGACACCTTCGAACACACTTGAGCATTCCAATGTGTCAAAAGGCATCATGGGGACTCCTTAGGGGTCCTAATGTGTGATAAGGCATACTAGGACCCCAAAGGAGTCCCCATGACCCCTTTTGACACACTGGAATGCTCAAGTGTGTCTTAAGAGGTCCTAAGACCCCTTAAGACACACTTGAGCATTCCAATGTGTCAAAAGGGCTCATGGAGACTTCCTAGGGATCCTAACGCATGATAAGGTGTACTAGGACCCCTAGGGAGTCCCCATGACCCTATTTGACACATTGGAATGCTCAAGTGTTTCTTAAGGGGTCTTAGGACCCCCTCAGACACACTTGAGCATTCTAAAGTGTCAAAATGGGTCATGGGGAAACCCTAGGGGTCCTAGTATGGCTTATCACATGTTAGGACCCCTAGGAAGTCCCCATGACCCCTTTTAACATATTAGAATGTTCAAGTGTGTCTTAAGGGGTCCTAGGACGCCTTCGAACACACTTGAGCATTCCAATGTGTCAAAAGGGGTCATGGGGACTCCGTAAGGGTCCTAACACATGATAAGGCATACTAGGAGCCCTAGGGAGTCCCCATGACCCCTTTTCACACATCAAAACACTCAAGTGTGTCTTAAGGGGTCTTAGGACCCCTTCAGACACACTTGAGTGTTCCAAAGTGTCAAAAGGGGTCGTGGGGAATCCCTAGGGGTCCTAGTATCCCTTATCACATGTTAGGACCCCTAGGAAGTCCCCATGACCCCTTTTGACACATTGGAATGCTCAAGTGTGTCTGAAGGGGTCTTATGATTTGGGGCCCATTGTTTGATTTTTGTTGACTTGTGGTTTCACCATGGGAAGCACTAGTCATTGAAAGGCTAAACGTAAGAGGAAGCTGACAGATGATGAAATTCAGGCATGTAGGGAAAAAGATAAGGAAAATCACCAAAGAAGGAGAGAAGGTATGTTAACCATTAATCAAGGTGACCCCGTAAATGTAGTTGTAAGTGAAGAGGATGTTCAATTTGAAAATGCACGGATGGAGATTGAAAATGTAGACTTTGGGAATGAAAATGTTTCACAAGAACCACATGAATGTTATACATCTCCAAATTATATGCGAAATGAAGTCCCTTGCAATAAAGATAATCAATCTTCAAATTCGGGGCTTTCAAGAACACCTAAATGGTTAATTGAAATTGAGGAGAACATTATGAATAATTGGGAAGGAAAGAGGTCACATAGAATCATTAGGTTGTGGGCTTCAAGACTTTATGATCAAATTTTTTAAAACAAGACATTGGTTGAGCAATGTCAAATTTTTGTGCAGTTGTTAAAGATGCAAAACATGAGACCTGTGCTTGTGAAATTGAAGATTTGTGTGAACAAGAAAATGGAGAGAAATGCCATTGTTGTGAAGAATCTTTTCAATGCTCTCAATAGCATTGGGAAGACTACCAGAGAAAAAGACAAGAGAGTTGCTCAGAGGGTTATTACAACCTCCTTAGTAAGTCATCAGTTGAGAAAGGCTTGTTTGATGAGACAAACTTGTGTTGACTTCAATATAGACTATAAAACTTTGGGTAGAGCACTTGCAAGAAGAGAAAGACTTGATGATCTGCTTCAAATTGATACATGGGCTTATGGTGGGAGACTTCCATGTTTCGATAAGAAGCTAACAGATGTTGTCAAGGATGAAATTCAACAATTTTGGGATGGTAAGTCAAGAGTGTCACCAAATGTGAAGGATGTCTTGAAGTTGAGAGTTGGCAATGGAGACCACACTCCACATCCTAAACATTATGTGGAGGTAAGTCAAACAATGTTGTATAAAAAAATTTGTGAGACACATCCAACATTGAAAATATCACAAAGGTCTTTTGAATCTATGAAACCATTTTATTGTGTACCCCTTAAGATTCGAAATACATGTTGTTGCAAATATCATGTTGAGTTTTCAATGCATCATGAATTATTACGGTCCATTCATTCTACTTTTCATACTAATGAAATGCTAGAGGATTGTGGTGCAAGTGGTCTTCCCAAATCATCAAGAGACTTGCTAGATCAATTTTTATGTCATAGAGATGATGGTTGTTTATTTTATAAAAAAGATTGCTTAAACGCCAAGTGCTCAGAATGTGGTGGCTTGTCCAAGTTTAGAACATGTTTTCATGAGGGTTTGGAACACAATTTTGAAAAGACACTCGTCCAAAAAAAGGTATATGAAACAATGAAATATACATTGAAGAGTGGAGGTGAAGGCTCTAGATGTGAGTTAGTTGCAAAAGAATACAATGTTGCTGATTTTATCTCAGATTTCAAGACAAATCTTTTTTACAAGTATGCAAGGCATAGTCACAGGTCTCAATGGTTGGATCAATAATTCAGGACATGTAAGGACACTTTCCCCATTGCAACTATTATATCTGTTGTAGATTTTGCGGAGAACTATACATTGCAGCCCCAAAATGAGACTCAAGCTCAATATTACAATTCCATTCAGGTTGCTATTTTTGTACACATCACATATAGACATTCCCCTGAAAGCACAAAAGATGAGTGAAAGATAATCAGAGAGTACCATTTTTATATGAGCGATGATAGGTCTCTCTCTCATGAGTTTGTTCAACATTGTTTCCAGAACTATTTTGACTTCTTGCAGGAAAATGGTATTGCTATGGATAGGCATCTCATTTGGTCGGATAATTGCACCGGTCAATTTAAGAAAGCTAGAATGTTTTATTGGTTGTGTAGAATGCATGTGGAGAGAGTTGTACCTCATATTTGGATTTTTTTTGAGTTAGGGCATGGGAAAGGGGAGCATGACGAAGTAGGTGCGTGTGTGAAGAGAGCTTTAGCTAAGGAGAAATTGAGGATTTCAGGTGTTGTACTTCTTAATGCTTGTTCTATTATTGATTGGTGTACTTTACCATTGTCACAGGGGGGAACTCTTGATTCTATAGTGCATAGATTCTTTTGGTTGGTTGAGGAGGGAACTATAGGAGATAGATTGGATTGTCCAACAGTGAAAGACTCTTCAAAAATGCATTCATTTCAAAGCTCCAATAGTAGTACATGGACCATTTGGACACAAGAGTTGGCTTGTTTTTGCCCCATGTGTTTTCAGTATGATTGGGATCATTGCAAGTCAAGTGAGTGGGTGGATACATGGGTTCCATAGTATCTGACTCCTTTATCTTTGACACTCTCTATAAGAAATGATGACATGGACACTTCAATTGACTATGACCATCTTTCAGATCTTCTGAAGCTAGGAGATGTTTTTGCATTGGTTGCACCGCAAGGGAATGATGAGAGGTTAGATTATTGGTTAGCACATTGTGTATGAGGTAAACAGAAGCTTGTACAACCAATGACAGATGGTGATGGGTTCACGTATCCTACTAGTTCAATTTTTGTTGCGGGAACATGGCTGCGAACATACATGATTAGAAAGAATGGAGTTCCCGCATTTGAAGACTATGAGAAGCACAAAACTATTCTCATGTATTCACACCTTGTTATAGCAACAAATGTCAAGTTGTCAAAGCATCAAGGAAGACCAAAGAAAAAAGAACTTTGGACTATTACTACTACTGATCATGAAGCATTATTGGAGACCCTGAAGCAAAGAGATGACCCTTCAGGAACACTTGACTAGGTAATAAGTTAACTTAGTGCATTGTTTTCTAAGTTCGTTAAGCTTAATTTCAATACATTAATTTCACCTTTCTTAGATTGTATTTTGAGTCAATAAACTTGGTTTTGTTTATGGATTGTAACTTGTGCAAGAGCACCTATGAAGATGCCTATGGTCACCATGGATCCAATCAGAGATAGAAGGACAAAAGGATCCTTAATGGTTAATTGAGATCTTTTGAAGCCTATAATGGCAATTTGTAACAATCAATTTGATTTAAAAGTTAAATGTCCTAGAAGTCTTGATAAGGACTTATGACCAAAACCATGTATGGGTGGCCAATAGTGCCAAGAAGGGATCTTACATGTCATATACTTATGTCATTTGCATGGTTTGAATTCTTACATATTTGATTGTTGTTTCTAATGCTTTAAGGATATTATTTTTTAGCATTTCAAACAATCTATAAAAGTTAAACCTCAAACATAATAAGCTCCACAGTTCAAATTTCACAAGCTTAATCATGATTAATTTCACAGTTCAAATTTCAAACATACCACTAACAGTCTGTTGAAAGCGGCTCAGCAACATATCTTTCAAATCGGCAGTGATCTTCTGGGGCTCGTATCTCAGACTTCATGAGAGGTATCGACAAATCATCAGGTGCTATGGGATCATGTTTTCAAGTTCTACAATAACCTCTCTCAGTTTTGGGCAATTCAACTTCATTTGCATTGGCAAGGCGATCTCAGTCGATGCCAAAACTTGCAATGAGGGTCAGTTGAAAGTGGCTCAGCAGCGTATCTTTCAAACCGTCTGACCTGGCATTGAACTGTCTACTCCATTAACTCTGGTTGGCTAGGTAAATTCTAGTGACAACCCCGTTCTACCCATAGAGTCACCAGAACGCTTGCGACCACGCTCGACCCAAGTGACCCCAAGGTGCACTAAGCATGATTGGGTAGAAATCTTCTGGGGCTCGTATCTCAGACTTTGTGAGAGGTATTGACAAACTATCAGCTACTACGGGATCATGTTTTCAAGGTCTAAAGTAACCTCTCTTAGTTTTGGGTGATTCAACTTCATTTGCATTTGGCAAGGTGATCTCAGTCGATGCCAAAACTTGCAGTGAGGGTCAGTTGAAAGTGGCTCAGCAGTGTATCTTTCAAACCGTCTAACCTGGCATCAAACCATCTACTCCATCAGCTCTAGTTGGCCGAGTAAACACTAGTGACAACCCCGTTCTACCCACAGAGTCACCGGAATGCTCGCAACCATGCTCGACCCAAGTGACCCCAAGGTGCACTAAGCACGATTGGGTAGTGATCTTTCAGGGCTCATATCTCAAACTTCATGAGAGGTATCAACAAATTGTTAGGTGCTACAGGATCATGTTTTCAAGGTCTACAATAACCTCTCTCAGTTTTGGGTGATTCGACTTCATTTGCATTTGGCAAGGCGATCTCAGTCGATGCCAAAACTTGCAGTGAGGGTTAGTTGAAAGTGGCTCAGCAACGTATCTTTCAAATCGTCCAACCTGGCATTGAACCATCTACTCCATCAGCTCTGGTTGGCTGATTCAACACCAGTGACAACCTCGTTCTACCCATAGAGTCACCGGAACGCTCACGACCACGCTCGACCCAAGTGACCCCTAGGTGCACTAAGCATGATTGGGCAGCGATCTTCCGGGGCTTGTATCTCAAAATTCATGAGAGGTATCAACAAACTATCAAGTGCTATGGGATCATGTTTTTGAATTCTAAAATAACCTCTCTTAGTTTTTGGCGATTCGACTTCGTTTGCATTTGGCAAGGCAATCTCAGTCGATGCCAAAACTTGTAGTGAGGGTCAGTTGAAAGTGGCTTAGCAGTGTATCTTTCAAACCGTCTGACTTGGCATTGAACTATCTACTCCATCAGCTCCAGTTGGCTAGGTAAATGCCAATGACAACCTTTTTCTACCCACAGAGTCACCGGAACGCTCATGACCACGCTCAACCCAAGTGACTCCAAGGTGCACTAAGCACAATTGGGCAGCGATCTTCTAGGGCTTGTATCTCAAACTTCATGAGAGGTATCAATAAATTGTCAAGTGCTACGAGATCATGTTTTCAAGGTCTACAATAACCTCTCTCAATTTTGGGCGATTTGACTTCATTTGCATTTGGCAAGGCAATCTCAGTCGATGCCAAAACTTGCAGTGAGGGTAAGTCAAAAGTGGCTCAGCAGTGTATCTTTCAAACCATCTGACCTAGCATTAAACCATCTACTCCATCGGCTTTGGTTGGCTAGGTAAATGCCAGTGACAACCCCATTCTACCCACAGAGTCACCAGAATGCTCGTGACCACGCTCAACCCAAGTGACCCCAAGGTGCACTAAGCATGATTGGGCAGCGATCTTCTGGGGCTTGTATCTTGGACTTCGTGAGAGGTATCAAAAAATTGTTAGGTGCTACAAGATCATTTTTTGAGGTCTACAATAACCTCTCTCAGTTTTGGGCTATTCGACTTCATTTGCATTTGGCAAGGTGATCTCAGTCGATGCCAAAACTTGCAGTGAGGGTCAGTTGAAAGTGGCTCAGTAGCGTATCTTTCAAACCATCTGACTTGGCATCAAACCATCTACTCCATTGGCTCCAGTTGGCTGGGTAAATGCCAATGACAACCCCAATCTACCCACAGAGTCACCAGAACACTCGCGACCACGCTCGACCCAAGTGACCCCAAGGTGCCCTAAGCACGATTGGGCAGTGATCTTCTGGGGCTCGTATCTCAGACTTCATGAGAGGTATCAAAAAATTGTCAGGTGATACGAGATCATGTTTTCAAGGTCTACAATAATCTCTCTCAGTTTTGGGTGATTCGACTTCGTTTGCATTTGGCAAGGCGATCTCAGTCGATGCCAAAACTTGCAGTGAGGGTCAGTTGAAAGTGGCTCAGCAACGTATCTTTCAAACCATCCAACCTGGCATCGAATCATCTGCTCCATCAGCTTTGGTTGGCCGAGTAAACACCAGTGACAACCCCATTCTTCCCACAGAGTCACCAGAATGCTCGCAACCACGCTCGACCCAAGTGACCCCAAGGTGCACTAAGCATGATTGGGTAGCGATCTTCCAGGGCTCGTATCTCAAACTTCATGAGAGGTATCGACAAACTATTAGGTGCTATGAGATCATGTTTTCAAATTCTACAATAACCTCTCTCAGTTTTGGGCAATTCGACTTCGTTTGCATTTGGCAAGGCGATCTCAGCCGATGCCAAAACTTGCAGTGAGGGTCAGTTGAAAGTGGCTCAGCAACGTATCTTTCAAACCGTCTGACCTGGCATCGAACTGTCTGCTCCATCAGCTCCAATTGGCTAGGTAAACACCAATGACAACCCCATTCTACCCACAGAGTCACCGAAATGCTCGCGACCACGCTCGACCCAAGTGACCCCAAGGTGCACTAAGCATGATTGGATAATGATCTTCCGGGGCTGGTGCAGGGCACGCTCCACTAGTAGGAATTTGAATTGCATTGTTATGTTTGTAATAAATAGGATGGATCTAAATAGATCATCCTAATTTTGGTTTGGAATACCTAATGTGTGATCAAGGATCTTTTGTCAATTTTATAAGCCTAAGATACCTTAGGTCATGGGGTTCACCTAGTTAGTGATAATTTGCTAGGTTAGGCTTATGGAGTCTTAAAGGTTGATTTTAGATTATTTTCACTTAAAAAATCATGTTGATAGGTTTTGATCTCAAAAATAAATCATAAACTCTATCGAGTTCATAAAATGGCATATTTTGCAAAATTGCAAAAATGCAATAAAAGTTGTTGTTGCAACTTTCTAAAATTTCTCGAGAGATTGGAATTGGAAACCCAAGAGTCAAATGGGTTCTCCAATTCATATACCTTCATTTTGAAGGTTATATATTCTCATCACTTCGAACCATAATGGTAAGAAGTTGATTTTTGTAAACTAATGCCATAAAGGAGGAATACAAACCATTTTTGAGTCATTTCTCAGAGTTGTACGGGCGTGTACGGACTTACAGGGTCATGATTTGAATGTGGGAATACTGTATTTCATGTTAGTGAACATTTTCATTTATTTTAAGAAGTTTTAGTTTCATTTGTTAAAGTTATTTCAATTCTTTTCAAAACAGTCCAAGAAGCAAGCTTTTCTAGGGCCCTGAACACTAATGGAGGCCTAACTTGCATTCTAGTCATGGGTTTAACCTAAGAATTTGGAAAATGAAAGTTAGGTCTATGTATCAATGGATTATAAAGGCTCATGTAGTGGCTCGAAGGGAAAGGCCTTCATACATCAGGCCCTAGTCTAAATTTTTGAGAGGATTCAGTCTAGAAAGTAGAAGAAAGTTGTAAAGAAGTGCATAGAATAGATAAGTGAGTGAAGTAAAGGTGGTTTTGAGTCATTTGAGGTTGGAGAAGAATATCTAAATCACTATACCAATTCCATGAACCCTATACCTCATACTTTCTTTGTAAACCAAGCTTAATTAGGCCAATTAGGTCTGTGTCCAAGGTGGGTGTTAGGTGGCACTAGAGTGGATTTGGAAGGCAAGGCTTTGGGATCTTAAATAACTTCCAAATGGGTGTCTTAAAATGCCCTAATTGTATCAAGATACTCAGTTGTACAAAAGTTAGAGTAGAAAACCTCTATTGAGAAGGCTATAAGGAAATTGGCGTGCAGGTCTAGTTTGCCATGGTACGGTTTTGGTGGGAATAAACCAAGTGTTATTTCAGAGGCCTTAGGTCATATGAGGACCATCTAAATGCTTGGGAGTAGTCAGGAAGTCCACTGGGAAAGAGTTCTATCAATAAATTAGTTTTAGGCCTAGTGTCCCTAAAGCCAAAAATGCATTGAAGTTTGATTGAGTGTGTAACTTTGCAAAGGGAGTTTATTGGGATAGAAATACATTTTTTTTGTTTTTTTATACCATCAAAAGAGTTTGGGATTACCCTTAAGCCTTTGTGGTTGGTTGGTGAGTTGTAGGAGGTAGTCGAAGGGCACTCCACTTTCTTGCTATAACCACTGCATTAGGGGCTCGTATATGTAAATTGTTCGATAGAATGCCCGCAAGTAGAGCACGGCATATGGAATTATAGATAGGAGTAGTAGAACTAGTAAAAGGTATCCAAAAATGAAGTTTCCAAAGCTTTGTTAGGTTAGACTGGTCGATGACAATGAGAATTGGTTTTGCACATCGACAGTATTGGCATTCAAGAACATGATAATCTATAACACAATTTCAATATTAAGACATTATCATTTCCTGAGAATGCCCCAACATCAAATGTCAAGGAGGACCCGACATCTTCCCTGATGGACAGAACCTTGTTTCATGCTCGATTGTTGGATTCATAGAGGTCTGGGACTATATCAGTGGGAAACTTAAGAGCAATTTTCAATACCAAGCTGATGATGCCTTCATGATGCATGATAATGTAGTTCTTTGTGTTGACATTAGTCATGATTCAGAGATGTTGGCTTTAGGTTTACAGGGTGGGAAAATTGAGGAGGATGTGCTCGTAATTGAATCCCAATATACGTATGTATGATGGCTTCGACAAAATGTTTCTTGGTGTCACTTTCATGAAGCGGTATGTGTGTGGAGAGCCATAAATGACATGCTCTAGTTATAGCACCAAGCATCCAATCAAAACATAGAGGCATTAACACTTGTGTTGCAATAAGATCCAGATGGCACTATTATATAGGAATAGATCCATTTTGAAAGATGTAGAGCACCAAGTAACATGGACTTTCATAACAAAATATTGCTAAGGCACTCACAAAGGGAGACTTTAATGTATTCGAGAAAGAAGATGTGGATAGACACGTCCTCAAGAATTAGTTATTATAACAGGAAAGAAACTGATCGAAAGGGGAAAATAAATAAGGCTCGTAGAGGAGATTTTGGGGGTTCTGGATTCCGCCTGACCCGAGAGACTTTGTGCCAGGGGAGGGATAGATTAGGATTTTTATTGTAATGCAAGGAAAGAGGGATTTTATTTTTAGATAATGATTAATGTACAATAACAACAGAATCTTTGTTGTTTTGCTATGTTCAAAGAAGGATATGTCAGCATATTAAAACTTTGATTTTAGATGCTCACTTTCTGATTGATATTCATCTTTGAATGATATTGGTTTCTTTTGAATGCGTATTTGTTATGTCTGATCATCAGCACAATCATCTATGGACTTTGTGCTATAGTTTTTCATTTATTTGGAAAGAACCATTTGTCTTTCTCTCTTAGTTTCTTTCTGTAATGCATTGTTTAGGCAAATGAAATTTGTAGTGTTTACTATCCTTTTCTTTTTAGTAAATTAGTCCCTTCGCATCTATCTCATGTTTATGAATAGATGTTTGTAAGCCTTTATTGCTTTCAGGTTAAAAGCATTATCATTTATAGTTTAGTTGATTCATTGTAAATCCTGCACAAGGAGCTGTACTCAGATAATTCAGAGGGCGCTTACGCTTCTCAATAGCGAAGTGACCCAACTATTAGTGTTGGTTGAGTCTTTTTGTTTGGGCTTTAAGGGTCATTTTGTAAGCGTTTCTTTGGAAGACAAATCTGTTCACCAACAAGAAGTTAAACCTCAAACATAATAAGCTCCATGAACAGGGTATTCCATAGTAAAGAAAACAAATGTAACTTCAACAAGATATAATTTAAATCATAATGATAATCATAGTCAAGATATAACTTCACCATTCAATTCATAAACATGAATAATAAATATGTATATACAAAAGATGACGCAAATATAACATATAAATGAACATGTTCTATATATGTATCAAAAGTATGTCCATATACAAATATGGCACATGCCATTTCAAAATGTCCACAAAATCAATGTTTTAAGGTGTACAATGTGGCATATATGCCATCTCAAAATGTGTCAAGTGTCATCTCTAAATGACCACAAAACTAAAACTGCATCCTATGTTGTAGGGGGATCATCAAAATGTAGCCTCTTTGAAGAAGTGTTGGGCTCTAATTGAACCTGCATAAAAATGAGTTCAAACCAAAGTTAGATTGCTTACTTTATATGATTTGTATATATATATATATATATATATATATATATATATATATATATATATATATATATATATATATATATATATATATATATATATATATATATATATATATATATATATATATATATAATTCATAATTTTCAAACACTAATTTAATTAAAATTATAACCAAATACAAATATTTGTACCTGGTCTTTCGATCGCCTACCACGAGCAGGTTTCCTAGCATAAGTCCTGGGTAGCGAAGAGACCATGCCAGCAATACCAACTCTGACCTATAAATATATATTTGCAATAATGAGATTAGTAGAGTGGTGCAACATAGAGTAATAAATCTACAAAATAGGATGATAGCATAATATAATTACAAATTGATTGAACTAAAGTTAAAACTTACATCTGGTGATCCCTCCTCTAGAATAGTGGGCTAGGTCAACAAAGAAACGAAGGATTCTCGTGGGCCCTCCCTCACAGTCGGAGTAACCTATGAGAGTAAAAAGATTGTCAATTATATATCAATGTACTTCATCATAGAAAACCTAGTTACAAAATAAAAATAACAATATGTAAAAGTCTACGTACAATCGGGCTATCACTCCGAATCGAGACACCTGTAACCCTATGCTGTCGAACCGGTGTCGGGACATCATCGATAGCCACACCCTATATAATAAAGTGCAAATAAAATATTTATTACTACACACAAGTGGCATACATATGCATGCATAATTAATCTTAAACAATTAAATACCTTTCCTTTGTCAACACCTAATGAAGGAACCCTCTCATGCCCCCCACTGACATCGACTGTAGCCTGCAAGAACACAATAAGATGACAATATATATTAGTAAATGTATGAATTGTATTGCTCTAATTGATAGAGATTTAAGCATGTACACCAAATGATATAAAAAAAAACTAATGGGTACATAATTTATAATATACCGTATAGTCATCAAGGCCAAATGAAATGGTTGAAAGTGTGGACTCATCCACCTGTCTCACCTCCTCCTGTGTCATCGACTGAACATAAATGGAAAAAATATATATACATAAGTGCATGCAATCATTAAAACTAATTTAAATAAATAAATTATTTTTAAATTAAATAAGTCATGTGACAAATTTATTTATAATGTTTACTCTTACCGTATCAACAGGAGTCAATGGCTCTGCCTACACCTCCTGAGCACTCTCATGAGATGTAGATGCTCCATGAGGTGTTGCAGCCTTTGCAGCTGCATCTCTTGTATCCCCCTCATCAATATAATGAAACTGATATATATCAAAATCAGTAAGCGGTCTGAGGCACATATGCCTACACGTAATGCACATATGGGGCTTGCATACATGTGAACTCCGATGAGCTGTCGATGCGCCAGCAACATCCAAAGGAGGCAACACTGACCTGGTCTGAGTGATCAACTAATCACTTAGTAAATGAATGGCCCTAATAGTCTATGAGGCAGCCTCTACAATGATATCAGGATGTTGCACTGGAGGAGGGGGTGTGACATCAATGGGGGGGACAAAGGTAGTGGCCTTTCGGTGCTGGGAAGATGGCCTAGTCTGAGGAGCTCCTCTGCCTACTCCCATGTTGGGCCTCATACTCCAATAATCAACATGGTGACCAAGCACAAACTCAACATACAATTTTTTAAGGAAATAAAATGGGACCTCCAAATTGCTATGGGGTGGTTTATCAAAAACCATCCACCAGCGATCCCAAAAGTTTGTGCGCATTGCTTCATTTGTGCACCATTTTATTGATAATTTAGGCTTTTGGGGGTCAACTGGTATTCTGATTTTAGGATCGACAAAAAGGGCGGCTATATCTTCCTTATATTAAGGGCCGCAATCCCATCATGGTCAAGCCCGTCATCAAATTGGGCATGCATATCATCACGCCAATGAAGAGCAGCATTATGTTGTTGCGTGAGTGTGTCAATATTTCCAACAATTGTATTTAGTGTGGCAAGCATGGGACCTAATGTAGGTATATTTTGATACGTGTTTTGGAAACCCCATATTGTGTTCAAATTTTCTTGTATCAAATCTTGTAAAGATGGAGGGTTTTGAAGCGGGGGATTGTTTTGGAGATCATTATTTGGTGTGGGAGGGTTATTTTCTTCATTGTTGTCAGCCATGCCTGATTAAATTTAAAAAAATCTAAATTTCAATCTAATTTCATATATTATTACAAATATAAATACAAAACCCTATTTTAAAAAAAATGCTACATTTAGCATGAAAATGAAATAAATTAATAAAAATCATATAAATAACTACCTACCGAATATGCTTGGAGTTTAATTTGTTGTTTCTAATATCAGGTATCCAAAAATATATCGGGTATCTAAAAATCGCGGAAAGAACTTAAGAAAATCGCGCAAGGAAATGAGGAAAAGGGCTCGTGAGTTTTGGATTTATGCCACAGTTATCGGGTACCCGATTAGGCCTGTGCTTTGGTGGCAGGTTTGCCCAGGTGTACTGACACCCAGGCCTACTAAAAAGTCAACAAGCACTTTCATGCACTTTTGGACGAGTGAAAAGTGAATGTTTTTCACATTGCCACTTTTTGGCCCCTCATGATCTTGCACATACCCTGCAATGTGTTGGGCTGTAAGGCCTTCCTAGTTACAGCCAAATACAAAGCAAGAAATAGTTCTACAAGATCACGTAGGATCCAACACACTTCTCCTCATCTATCCCAGGTCTGCAACACAACAGGACACTGGTAGGCACTCCAAGAAAGATCTAAACTTGTGCTCGCAAGCCACCAAGAAATCTTCTTGTTCCTAAGCTTGCAAGCTACTAACTCTACTACCTTCTATCCAGATCTAATCTAATTCTAGATCTATGCTCTGACTCCCTAAACAACTACCCAAGCACCCTTTAAATACTAATCCAAGCCACAAGTCGGCTGGATCAAACAATTAACCCTTACAAACAAATATTAGATGCCAAAACATCAGTTGGCTCTCAAATAGCCTTACAATAAATCAATTCTCCAAGTCAGCCTCCAGATCCACATAGGAGAATGCAACATGCTAGATTTAGGTCCACACACATCCAACGATCAACCCATAACTCGAGGAGCGTGACCCAAATTAAATGCACCAGTCGGCCAAGCTGATTCACCAAGAACAACTATCGGTAATCCAAACTACCGAGTGCCAGGAAATATACCGAACAGACATACCAACCGAGCTCCCCAAACATTACCGAGCATCAAAAATGTTGAGTCTCTTTCCATGATCGAGCTTCGATCAGCGACTGAGTCCTCCAGTGACCAAGCCACTTTAGCGACTGAGCAACAGACATGAACACTGAGACCCCGTCAGTAACCGAGCACTGAGAAACAAAACACCAAGTCACCGAGTGACCATCATCCACCAAGATCCACCAAAAATTCCAACTGAGAATCACCACCAAGATCACTGAGCTCCATCAGTGAAGCAAAAAAAACTTCAAAAGAGAACTATTACCCAAATAACTGAGTAAAAGTCTGCCTTTACCGAGCTCATCCACCTCCTTCGTCGAGTACCATAAAATCATAAGGAACTAGACAAGAAGCCAGGATGCCACTACATCAGACTCCCAGGGTACAAAGAAAAGAGTGTCCCACACTTTCTCACCAAAGAAAACATCTGAACAACACCAACTCCACTTCATCTTCACCAAAGGTTTCCACTCCATCACAAGAAAGAGAACCAATCTGCAACTCAACCAATTAGCATGTCCAACATCCAGAACAAACCAAGCCTTCAACCCATCACCAAGGATCAAAGAAGAATCCCATCTCAAAATCTCATCACAAGACTTATCACTGTCAACCATCAACTCAAGTCTGCAACCAGCAAACAACATGTGCATCACAACACCGAACAAAAGAAATTCAGCAACACCATCATCACAAAGGTGTTCAGCAACAAGTAATTCTTCACCAATAGCAATCTGATCAAGCACAACCAAATACTCTGTAATTTCCATGTCAGGCACAACTGACTGAACATGAAAACCAATCTTCTCACCAGCTCCAATGAGGTCAACAACATTGTCGGTAAGCACGGGTAACTCAGCAACAACCACAAGTTGCTCTGCAAGTTTCATGTCAGACTCCTCCAACTGACCATCAAAACTAGTTTCACATGCTTCCACATGTCTTCTCTCTCGGACCAGTCTTCTAATAGGCCAAACAACTTTCCTCTGGATCGGCATGCTCCAACTTCGATAAGCTCTACAAAGCTCAACAACACTTTCCTTCGCCAGGTTCTTAACTTGGTTTAGTAAATCCATTTCCCACCGAGAAAACTCTCATAAATCTTCACTTCCACCACATCACAGAGATCTGCAATCGCACCAAGGTTCGATCCTCTCAGAGACATCTCCAAAGATCTTTGAAAACCCTCTGCAACAAACCCAACACTGACCACCTTGTGACAACCTCCAAGCTATATGCAAGTCAGATTGCAACCTGCTACCTCGCATGAACAACCAGGCCATGATTTCAGAAGTTCAGCGCCACGGATCTGCAACTCAGATTGTACACAATCTCTTCGCCAACCTTTCTCCAAACAAGATCAACTCTACTCAAGATCAAACTTCGCTCTGATACCACTTGATGCAGTCAAAGTTGGAGGATCCAATTAAGGACTGTCCAAACTTCTGGCCAAACACCAACACAGTGGAATAACACAACAAAATATCAGATCTGACAGAGAATAGATATCTTTATTCATCAACTAACTGATTACATGCAATGTGCCAGGCTATAAGGCCTTCCCTGTTACGGCCAAATACAAAGCAAGAAATAGTTCTACAAGATCACGTAGGATCCAACACACTTCTCCTTAGCTAGCCTAGGTCTGCAACACAACAGGACACTAGTAGGCACTCCAAGAAAGATCTAAACTTGTGCTCGCAAGCCACCAAGCAATCTTCTTGTTCCTAAGATCACAAGCTACTAACTCTGCTACCTTCTATCTAGATCTAATCTGATTCTAGATCTCTGCTCTGACTCCCTAAACAACTACCCAAGCACCCTGTAAATACTAATCCAAGCCACAAGTCGGCTAGATCAAACAATTAACCCTTACAAACAAATATTAAATGCCAAAACATCAGTCGGTTCTCAAATAGCCTTTCAATAAATCAATTCTCCAAGTCGGCCTCCAGATCCACATAGGAGAATGCAACACACCAGATTTAGGTCCACACGCGTCCAACGGTCAACCCATAACTCGAGGAGCGCGACCCAAATTAAATGCACCAGTCGGCCAAGCTGATTCACCAAGAACAACTGTCGGTTAGCCAAACTACTAAGTGCCAAGAAATATACCGAGCAGACACACCAACCGAGCTCCCCAAGCATTACCGAGCACCAGAAATATCGAGTCTCCTTCCGTGACCGGGCTTCCATCAGTGACCGATTCCTCCAACGACTGAGCCACTTCAACAACTGAGCAACATACATGAACACCAAGACCCCATCGGTAACCAAGCACCGAGCAACAAAACACCAAGTCACCAAGTGACCATCATCCACCGAGATCCACCATAAATTCCAACTGAGAATCACCACCAAGATCACTGAGCTCCATCGGTGAAGCAAAAAAAACTTCGACCGAGAACTATTACCCAAATAACCAAGTAAAAGTCTGCCTTTACCGAGCTCATCCACCTCCTTCACCGAGTACCAGAAAATCACAAGGAACTAGACAAGAAGCCAGGATGCCACTACATCAAATTAGCACTATGGCGGTTATCATTTGACAAATGTCCACAATTTTTTCATCACAAAAGATTTTCTTTTGCATCTCTATTACTATAAATATTGAGGGGGTTATTCCCACTTGATTTTTCCTCTTTCCTCTTTACACTTTTGTTTCCTCTTTATTGTCTCTTTAGTTAGACTTAGGGGGGGGGGAGGTGTTAGTGTTTGACATTAGTTTTTACAGCAACTTACAAACGACTTTATGTTATGCTGAAATTCAAAACCTTAATTTGTGGATGGTGATTTGATCTATAATTTGCAGAGGATAGTCAGTTATTTAGTACAGTCTATCCTTCAATTTATGTGTAAATGAAGTATAGTTGTTTGTCAAGCTTAAGTCTAACTAAAGGAGAACTGTTACTCTTCACCATAATTTATTGTTTTATGCAGTGGCTAATTTGTATATATCATGCATATTGTAATAATTATTGAATATGAGAGATTTTAATTTCATTCTTATTGCTTTGTTTTCATTCTGCATTTCTCCAATATTTCATTTTTCCTAGCTAGATCCATAATTCATTACGTAGCTTTAGCTGCAAAATTCTACACCAATATCTCCAATTCAGTATAGTTCGTGACAAAATAAATTGATCCTCCAAGGCTATTATTAGTGAACCACAGTTCCTGGAGTCGAGTAAGTGAACCTAATTCTGTTGGAACTGTGCCATACAAGGAATTGAAAGACAAATCCAGAATCTCCAGAGATGAACAGTTTGCCAGGGTCATGGGAATCCTACCTGTAAGACTGTTGTTATAAAAGTTAATTACCCTCAGTCACCACTGTTTGCCAACCTCCATGGAGGTGCTACCGTTGAGTTTGTTGGAATACAAACGCAGAGTTGGCAAGGTTGACCAACCATAAATGTAATGAAGCCGATCAAACAACGTGGGCAAGAAAAGCAAACTGTCAGTTCACAGCAAATTCACTAAGGATATAAGAATCCGTCCATTAAAATAGTCACCCAATCACCAAATCGATAGACTCGCTAATTAATACGCTAAGCAATTGAATATCGATCCATAATGGAGTCGACCAAGGAAAATTCTCAGCTCAAAAAATTTAAAGGCTGCACGTGAGTTGTAGACACATTTTGAAGACAAATGACGTGAACTTCTTCAGCAGACTGGGAAACACTGGTGTCATGTACATTGCTTGGATTCCGAACCCTGGCTGATAGTGTGAAGGTATGGATTATAAATTTAATAATTGTAAACATATGAAGAGTAAATTTAACATTATAATTAATGTAGATTTTTTTTTATGTACAATTGTATATTCATATATACAATTGAATATGTGTATATAAAATTATATCAAAATGTATGTAGTCATATATATAAATTTCTAGAAGCATTAAAATATGTTAAGAATATAATGAAAGTAAATATAAATATATAAGTGTAAAATTTAAAATTGTATATAAGTATAGTATGTAAAGTTGTATATGCATATATAAGTATATATCAAATCATATGTAGATATTTTATATAGCTATATATTTATATAAATACATGAATGCATATCTTTTTAGACATTAAAATTTGTGAAAAATATAATAAAAATGAATATAAAATTTTAAGTGTATCAAGTGTGTTAGTATATTTATTTTATTATACTTAGGCTTTTAAGCTTACTTAGTCATCCATTCACATTTGACACTTGTTGATGCAAGTTGTCATCATTTAAGAGTTCTCTAGAGATGAGTCGATTTCATTTCGACATCTCGTCCTAGTTTAGTGGATCATTTTTCGCCGCCACTCTTGTTTGAGGATTCCGTCCCTCCTTTCATGGTTACACTTTCACCTAAGTTATGCTTAAGGGAGTATGTTAGTGTATTTATTTTATTACACTTAGGCTTTTAAACTTACTTAGTCATCCAATCACATTTGACACTAGTTGAAGCAAGTTGTCATCATTTAGGATTTTTCTAGAGATGTGTCGATTTCATTTCAACACATCATCCTAGTTTAGTGGGTTGTTTTTCACCACCACTCTTGTTTGAGGAGTCCTTCCCTCCTTTCATGATTACACTTTCACCTATATGTGCTCACCTCTTTTTCATTATTATATGGTCGAATTTGGAGTAATTATGTTATTGTTCTTTGTGGGCTCAATCATCCTTGTATCATGACTCGGTCGCTCACTACTGAAATGGGCCCCTGTACATGTCTTGTGCCGGTTTGAACCGTGGCTTGTCCTCTAAGAGACGGCCCACAGAGTCGCATGTGGCCCATAAGCGGGAGGGGTCTTACCCATAGATGGCCATTAAGAAACAGTGTGACAACTCCTCATTCTAGCACCCCCACGACACTCAGATCTAGCAAAGTGGACCCTTGCGCAATCCTTGAGCCATATACTCAGCCATAGGTAGCTCGGCTCTCGGCCATAGGCAGTTTGACAAAGCCCACACGCAGGTTTGGAGGCCTGTGGTTTGAAAAAGAGAGGCCTCGTACGCTTTAAAAAACCCACCCATGCAACCCGTCCATGATTTGTTTGGAAAAAAAACCTTGTTGGAATTGTAGCCCTTCGTCATAGGGGTTTTTATTCTTTAGTTCTTTCCAACCTTAGGGGACTTAACTTTGGCCCTTCTATTTTTTATTTGGCAAAAACTATTTTTGGTGAAGTCAAATTTTTTACCATAAAAAATTTTTTATGGAGGAAACTTTTGTGAGGCAAAAATTATTTTGCTCATAATTTTTGCTCCTTAACTCGAAATTGAGTTCTTTTTTTTGCAAAGATACTTTTATTTTCATCACGAATTCAAAGGACACACCCCTACACCATCATTATAAAGTTTCATTTTTATTTTTTGGGAGGGGTTTGCTTACAAAGCACTCCTTATATAAAGTGCCAAAAACAGGGGGGAGATAATCAAGGGGGTGTTGTGTTTTCTATTTTTCACACTTCCTCAAGAAGTGCTTTTCATTTTTGCATTCTATAAAGCAACAGGTTAAGTCTAGCAGCATGGATCCTAATGTGACTATACAACCTGTAACACCTTTCAATTATCATGATTAGAAGTTGAAAGTCATTATTGTACTAAAGAATAAATACTTATATAGTGTAACAATGGGAACAAATAAATAATCTAATGCAGCTAAGGATAAAGAAAAGTTTTTCAATATGTATGCCCAAGCATTTGGCTTTCTATGTTTAAACCTATCTCCTAAATTAGTATTTCATGTTGAGAACTTGAAAACAACCAACAAAGTTTGGGAGGCTCTAAAGAAACTATTTGGGACAGTTGATAAACTTAGGAATGGGTTAGAAAATTAACTCATAGGTCTTAGTCCTTCAAGTTTTAACTTTAGAGGACTTTTTTACTAAATTTAAATCTTTCAAGTTGCCATCAAAAGATTGTGGAATTGACAAGAAAGATGACCAATTAATCCTTCTTGTACTTTCCAAACTAGGTTATGAATATTCTATGTTTGTCTCTACTTTCTATTCGACTAAAAGAGCCCTTGGTACCTCATGGACTATGCCCTCACTTGATAACTTTATCGTCGATCTTACAAGAAGAGCAAGAAAAGTTAATTCAAATGTGTATTTTGAAATCTACTAAGGCACAAGCTCTAATTGCAAGAAATGAAAAGAAACAAAATGCTAAATGAGAGAAAACGAACACTAAAAAGGACAATGAAGGGAAGAAAGAAGAAAAAATTGATAACTTCAAAAAGAATAACTCATCTCAATACATTAAATCAACTACTGAGATAGTTAAATGTTTCTTTTGTAACAAAACTAGTCATGAAGAACATCAATGTATGAAGAAATAAATCAAGCACCTCACTTTTCTACTCAAAAAGAATAATATTGAGGTAACTGATGCTATCAAATTATCATCTTCAAATCAAGAAATTACTAAGAACAAAGAGAATTTGAAGGGCAAGGTATTATTTGCTAAAGCGATTATACATTTTGGTGTTACACACCATATGGGTTCTCAACTTGATGTGGACTCTTCAGATTTGGATTCCAATCCTAATAATCCAAATGATTTAGTAGATGGCATTCATATTCTGCTAGATTTTTAGGAAGGGCCACAAGCTCTTCTTGGTGTTCATTCTACATCAACAACATCATCATCCTTTGGAAGAGCTTTCTAGTCTTCTGAGTTTTCTAGTCTTCTCTTTTTCTCTCTTTTGGAGGATAATTTCTAGGCTCTCTATATTTCTCTACTTTCTAGGAGATTGCATAGTGCATGGGTACCTCACCGAGCTAGTAGTTGAGACCCATTATTTTATCTTGTCCTCCTAAGTTATGCTTAAGGGGGTATGTTAGAGTATTTTTTTTATTACACTTGGGATTTTAAACTTAATTAGTCATCCATTCACATTTGACACAGGTTGAAGAAAGTTGTCATCATTTAGGAGTTCTCTCGAGATGTGCTGATTTTATTTCAATACATCATCCTAGTTTACTGGGTTATTTTTTGCCACCACTCTTGTTTGAGGAGTCCTTCCCTCCTTTCATGGTTACACCTTCACCTATATGTACTCACCTCTTTTTCATTATTGCATGGTTAACTTTGGAGTAATTGTGTTATTGTGCTTTATTTTATCTCTATAGATGTTAGTTTTTATAAAGTGCAAATTTTAAATTGTAAATAAATATAATTTTTGAGATACGCAAACAATTGAACAGTTGTCAATAAATGTATCTTAAAAATCAATAATTTAATATATAAAAAATTTAACAAAAACCAATATAAAAATTACAAATATATAAAATATAAATTTGAAATGTGTACAAATAAGTATAATTTATTATACTTTTAAAAAATGGTTGAGAAAAATATTAATTATAACACTACTAGATCTTTGTGGATGTAGCTTATTAAATGGTAGATGTCAAGTAGAAGAATGTAAATGGATAAAGGTGAATCTGAAGGCTCAAATATCCAAAGATGTATATTTATACATGGTACACATGTGGGTAAGTGCACCAAGATGGTGAACAAAAAGGGGGGTATAAGTGGCCACGTTTTTTCTTGAAATCGGGGAAACTTGAACTTCACAGAGAGATTTGAGGGTCATGCACTCAAAAGTTGAGTTGTGTAAAGAATAATAATTGTAGTACTCTAAATCTAGTTTCTAAACTACAAAAAAAAATTAAAAATGGACAAGATCAAGAGGGTCAAACCTCTCGGGCACAAAAAACTATTCTTTATTTTTTTCAGAAAATATAAAATAGTTATTTTTGTGTGCTTCACAAAATCTATAGTTAGATTTAGTATTTTGCAAAATACTTTGGTAGTATGATAGGTAAGAGTTAAATCTAGAAGTTATGTATTTTTTTGTAATTTTCTGTTGAGTATCTTATTTTTTATGATTTTTTGAAGTGACCACATCCTGAAAATCTAGTACCTATTCGTGTGTTGGGCATAACTTGCATCAAAATAATCCAAATTGCAAAAAAAAATCTAATTGTATAGAATCTAATGTAGAATAGTAATATGTAATTTCCTTTTAATTTGGTCGAGTAGATCAAAAGTTATTAAAAAAATGGTAGACATATGTCTGTGAGGACTGTGAAGACACTGGTAAAGAAAATTAAAGTTTACTATGCTAATGTTGTCCAAAAATAGAAAATTTTATATGGTCGGAAAGCTTAGAAGATGTGTGAGATGATGGTAGTAATTTTAGAGGTACTCACTTGATCATTTGTAAAGATGGTGATGACGAAGTCAAAAAATCATGTTGAAAGAAGTAGAAACATGTAAATGGACAAAATTGGAGGGACAATGGGCTTGCAAGCCTTAGGGTCATACTCCAAACCTTTTACCAAGCCATAACCTGTACGGTTTATGGTGTACAAAATAACCCGCTCGTGCTTTGAAAACCAAAAAACATAATTTCAAGTTCTACATAACCTGTACGGGTTATGAAGACATTAAAAAAATTACTTGTAAATGTGTAATACAATACACATTTGTATAGATTTACATATATATATATATATATATATATATATATATATATATATATATATATATATATATATATATATATATATATATATATATATATATATATATATATATATATATATATATATATATATATATATATATATATAATTAATTATATATATATATATAGATATATATATATAATTATATATAGATACACACACACACACATATATATATATATCTATGTGCATGACTCTTCTTATTTCCTCTCTCTCTCTCTCATGCAAAGTGGTCAGCAAGAAGCCTAGGAAATGTTCTATTTCCTCTCCAACTCCCCAATTCTAGATTTAATGCAATCCAATCCTTCTAACCTTGGAATACAAGGTATTTCAACCAAGTAGTGGTGGTTAGACACCTATCCTACTCCTCCTCAATACACAAATTCTTCTAAAATTGAGACTAACCGAGTATCAACAAATTTAAGCTTACTCGGCACATGTAGGGGTGCTCAGCCAATACTAGAAAACTCGACACTCACAAGAAAACTCGACTAATGACTGTTTCTTGAAACTTAATACAACTCCTAGTAGGTTTCTTATAGTCATTTTCGATATGCAATCTCCCACTCCAGATGAACCTAGGGAAACCAAAAGTAGATTCAAATACCCTTTTAGATGCTGCAAAGATCCCCAAAGCCCTAAGACCCAACTCCACTCCTACAGCACCTAACCCTTACTGAGTTCTTAGACCTAATTGGCCAAATTAGGCTTGGCTTCCAAAGCAAGTGGTCAAGGATGGGTTCATGGGATTGGTTCAAAACTTTGAACACCTTCTCCACACCCCAACTAACACAAATCCACCTTCAGTTTGGTCCCACCGATCAATTCTTCAAACTGGACACTCCAACACACATCAACCTAGTTGAATACATTGAGATATTCAGCCTAGGGATTTATGCAAATACCCTCAACCCTTCAAGACACACCGGTTCAAATGCAAGTATGGTTCCATTTGTAAGTCGAGCTTGTTTGAGGCTTACTTCTAGACTAGTTTTAGAAAACAAACTAGAACTCTTGCTACACATAACCAATCAAACCAATTCCAATTGTTTTAGAAAGTATAAACTTCAAGGATTAAACACATCTAAACAACTCATACTCAATCCACTGTACACAATCGTACCAATCAATATTAACTAATGGAAACTCTTGGTTCTTCATTAATTTTGCATTAGAAATCATGTTACTCTCTCTCTCTCTCTCTCTCTCTCTCTCTCTCTCTCTCTCTCTCTCTCTAGTTTTATATAACCCATACGGGCTATGATAAATTGTGAACGTTGGCATAACATTACATAGCCCGTACGAGTTATGGGAAATTGTCATTAGTTTACATAACCTATACGGTTTATGAGGAAATATTTATATTTGAGTCCCAATGGTCTAAATGTTAGGATTAACAAGACAGAAATAACATTTACATGCAAATATAACCAATATCAGAAAAAATAATCCACACAAAAGAGAACACAAGACACAAAGATTTAACATGGTTCACCCAATCTGTGGGCTACGTCCACCAACAGCAAGTCCAATATTATTATTACCCAGTGATTACAACCTGATTATAATCTGCAATCCCTTACAGCTCAATACCGTCGCAAGAAGCTGCTAAAATATACTTCATAATGAAATCCCTAACCCTAATCTATTTTATACAAGCTTATTTTTCCACTTTAGGGTTAGAATCGGTTACAACATGTCAGCCCAAAAAAAGCCGAAAAAATCCTTTAAAAAAATTTGAAAAGTGTACCTGGTACTTCCTTGATCAATCACCACAGTATATAACAATCTCCCACTTGGGGATTGATTAGACTCCACACAAAGCAACACTAAAAGCCAGCAGTGCAATTTGTTTAAAAGCCCACTGCTATTGCACATGATTTCCAGGGACAGTAATAGTCAGGTTTTATTTATTTTATTGTCAATGTTTCTTTGAAATGATTGATTTGTCTTGTTTTTTGGATTATTTTTTAAATTGTTTTATCATGGTTACTTTAGATTATAATAAAATGATGCTCATTTTTTATTTTTTATTTTATTTGATTGTGGATTCTCCTCATGATGTGACGTGTAGGAAAATCAATATCAACAATGGGAAAGAACAAGAGAGGAACGATTGAATAACGAGAGGAGAAAAGGAAAGACAAAGGGAGTGTATGAGGAGATTGCGTGAAGGTACATCATCTAATGCACCTGATGAAAATGATGAACATTCAACAATTAAAATTGATATGATGAATGCACCAAATCAAAATGATCAACATACACCAGTTCAAATGCATGATATGAATCCACCTAATGAGTGCGATGAACATAGACCATTTGAAAATGATGTAATGAATGCACATGTTAATGAAATTCAAAAAGATTTTCCATTTGAAGAAAATGATGTAATGAGTGCACCAATCTTAACACCTCCTAGAATAATTCATAGAAAACCAAAGTTCCTAATAGACATTGATGAAAATATTTTGAGGCCAATGCATGATAAAATTTCTGAGAGAAATTGTAGAAGAATGGTTATAAGAATTTGGAATAACTATTTTGAAAACTTAAATCAAAGTAGAAGATGCCAATTAGTTGTTGAAATGATTAAAAATCTGAAATTTAGAGAGACAATGAAAATTTTGGGGTTAAGAACATATGAAAATAATAGTGAAAGAACCATTTTGAGAAATCTTTTTGATGCATACCAATCCATTGGTTCGAAATCATGCTCTAAAGATGCTAATGTTACTCATCGTGTCTTCACATCAACCATAATGGGAAAGGAAATGAAAAAATCTCATTTAATAAGAAAAACAAGCAAGTCATTAAGGATAAGTAGAACCACATTACACCATGCTTTAGATAGGCAAGATAAAATTGAGGATCCTAACAATAATTCTCTTTGGGCATTCTCGGGTAGACTCCCACGCGGAAAGGACAAGGTTGTTTTTGATCCACTAAGAACATCAATTGAGAAATATTGGCATGAAAACACAAGGGTCTCACCCAACCAAAGATATGTTGTTAGAAGGAAAATTGGAATTAGAAATCGTGAGCCACATCCAAAATACTACTTAGATATGACAGAAACATAATTTTATGAAAGGTTTCTTCAAAGCTTTCCTCATATTAAAATTAGTAAAAGATTTTAGGTAGAAGCAAAAAGTTGGGTGCCAATTCCACGGAAGTCCGTGGCTTGAAAATTTGCGCCGCTTGAAACGGGCACCCATTTTTTAAAAACGGGTGCCCGTTTTAGGCTCGGACATCCGATCCAAAATTTAAAATACGGGTACCCATTTTTCCAGAACAGGCACCCGTTTGTTGAAAAACGGGTACCCGTTTCTAAAAAAAAATTTAAATTTTTTTTTTTTTATTTAAAATGTTTTTTTAAACACATTTTTTTAAATTTATGAAACGGGTGCCCATTTTTTGAATTTAAATAACGAGTGCCCATTTCTTAAAATATGCACGTGGGAGTTTTCACTCTGGCTCAATTTTTGGTTTGGTATAGGTTTGGTGAGACCAAGCCTATGTCTTAGCCTCCAAAATTTTGGCTAAGGCATTGGAATAAAAATTTTAAGGCTTATCGTAATTTTTTGAAGCCCTTCTGGATCGATTTTTTTGACAAAACAAAAACCCATTAAAGATCTCACTATCACGATTCTAAAAATATAAATTTCATAATAATATGGTTATTTTTACTATTTTTACATTATTTATTAGTTGATAGTGGTACATAAACGTAAAATAGTGAGACTCACTAAAACTTTAATAACTTTTTAATTTTTAAGTATTTTTAAAAATAAATTATATGTCATCAATCTAGATTCAATTCTTTTGAATTTAAAAGAAAGAATTTTTGAAAAAAAGAAAAATTATATTAAATTATGGTGGCCATACATGAGAGGTTTGAAAAATAAGCTTTATTGTTAATTAAAAATTAATAAAAAATAATTTACAAAACAAAAAAATAAGAAAAAATATTCTCATCAATATTCTATGTCTTAGGTATCTTCCCTAAAAAGGATTTCAAAAAATTCATTTATTTGTGTCAAAATATGGTGGCCGTACACGGATGTGGTATGGTCCTGAAATAGGCATTTTTCAAAAAGTGGTTTTCAAATATGCCTATCAAAATATAATTTATACCATGTGGGTATTAAAATAAATTATATATTTGAAAAGTAGACTCCAAGTACTACAATTTCTATTAGTGAATTTTTTCGAGATTCAATCTCTAAGTGCCTCAAATTTTGAGATCAATTCAGACAAATTTTGAAAAATAAGAAAAACACTTTCACTTTTTGCAAAAAATTGGCACCCAACTTCTTGCAGCCACCCTTTTTTGAGATGACAAAACCATTTTATGTTAAGATTAATCATGCATGTGGGTAAAAGCACAAAGTTGTGTCACATTTCAAGACAACTTATCAGCACAGCTAAATTTGAGTATTTCTAACTAAACTTATTTTTTGTCAAACATATGGTCTAGCTAGATTCATTCTAGCTAAGTTAGATAAGTGATTCACCTTTTACAATTGGAAATATCTATTAAATGCATGTTTTATACGAATTACTAAAGAAATAAAATTATTTCAGAAAAGCGATGTTTCAATAACTCCTACTCTTTTTCATGATATTTTTTTACAAATATAAAAATACCCTTTTCTAGAGCAGAGAATCAAGATTATCATCATATATTTTTTATAACTTATTTTCATTAGATCTAATATATTATAATTTCAAAATACTGCAAGTAGGTATTTTAACATTCAAGAACAAGATGCTTCAAAAATAGAAAAAAATAGTAAAGCTTATCAAAAAAATTGAAATTTTATATTTAACACTAGAGGAGAGAATTATCTTCAAGAATGTGTAATTTTTTTTCTAAATGGTGTAGATTTGATAGGGGAAATTTGGTGGGAGATGAAAACTGTCAATTTCAGGTATGTTCGACTTTGAGTAGTTATAACGGAGAAAATATACATTGAAAACTAATGTTTCTTCTTTTCTGCACTAGCTATACATTTTATCTATAACATATTTTGAAATTAAAGGAAAAAAAGATTATTTGCATATACTTATTTGGTGGGAACAAGACCCTCATTTTTCAGCATTTTTCAGCAAGTAAAAAATGGACTTCAAAAATTAAAAAACTATGTGAATTCTTGTTCAAAAAAAATTTAAAAAATTATAGGCATAAACTTCATGCACTTTTACACATTTCATTAGTTTACATCATCCCCAAATTCTAAACATAAATGTCATTTTTATGTCGTTAAAGTTAAAAAATTTGTGTGTTGTTGACCTTTTCCTTTATGGTTCATGTTGATTTTTTCATGCATTATGAGATTTATCACTATATATGTGGTAATTTGCACACTAACAATGTTTTGCAGGAATGTGGTCTACAAGCACCTCCTAAGTCACCGAGAGGCTTCATTTCAAGTGTACTTTATAAATGAGATGGTGGGTGCATTTATTATAAGATGATGTGTTTGAAATGATTTTGTCCTACATGTTGTGGTTTGCTAAAGTTGCATAGATTCTTACATGTCGATAACACATACAAAATTGGGCAAGAACTAGTTTCTTTTGGAAAATACAAGTCAGTCACATATGGTGTTAAAGATGGAAAAGAATTAAAGAGGTGTCATTTAGAGAAAAGGGATATATGCATAGCTAATTTTATGAAGGTGTTTCAAGAAAAACTAGTTTATGAGTACATAAGATAATCCCACTTGATACCAAAACTTGTAGTGAGGGTCAGTTGAAAGTTGCACCACTGGGTTTCTTCTAAACTGTTCGCCCTGACACTGAATGGTTTGTGCCATTAGCTCCGGTTAGGCAAGTAAACGCTAGTGACAACCTTATTTTGACCACGGAGTCACTAGAACGTTCGTGACCATGCCGGACCAAAGCGTCACCAAGGTGTACTAAGCATGATTGGGAAGCGATCTTTTGAGGATCATATCTTGGACCCCGTGAGAGGTATTGGTGAGCCGTGAGATGCTACAGGACTGTGTTTCTGAGTCCTACAATAACCTATCTCCATTCTGGGAGATTCAATTTTTTTTAAATCGGGCATGCCAATCTCACTTGACACCAAAACTTGCAACGAGGGTCAATTGAAAGTTGTACCACTGGTTTCTTCCAAACCGTTCATCCTGGAACCGAATGGTTTATGCCATTAGCTCCAATTGGGTGGGTAAATGCTAGTGACAATCTCATTTTTCCCACAAAATCACTAGAACATTCACAACCATGTTGGACAAAAGTGTCCCCAAGGTGCACTAAGCACGATTGGGCGATGATCTTTTGAGGCTCATACCTCAGACCTTGTGAGAGGTATTGTAAAACTGTGAGATGCTACAAGACCATGTTTCTAAGGCCTACAATGATCTCTCTCCATTATGGGAGATTTGAATTTGTTTGAATTTGGCATGCCAATCTTACTTGATGCCAAAATTTGTAGTGAGGGTCAGTTGAAAGTTGCACCATTAGGTTTCTTCCAAACTGTTTGTCCTGGCACCAAATGGTCTGCTTCATTAGGTCCGATTGGGCAAGTAAACAATAGAGACAACCTCATTTTGACCATGGAGTCACTAGAATGTTCACGACCATGCTGGACCAAAGTGTCCCCAAAGTGCACTAAGCACGATTGGGCAGCGATCTTTCAAGACTCCTATCTTAGACCCCGTGAGAGGTATCAAAAAACTATGAGATGTTACAAGACCATGTTTTTGAGGCCTACAATAACCTCTCTCCATTCTTCAAGATTCAAAAAATTTTGAATTTGGCATGCCAATCTCGCTCGACACCAAAACTTGCAGTGAGGGTCAGTTGAAAGTTGCATCATTGGGTTTCTTCCAAACCATTCATCCTAGTACCAAATGGTATGTGCCATTAGCTCTAGTTGGGTGGTTAAACTCTAGTGACAACCTTGTTTTTCCCACGAAGTCACTAGAATGTTTGCGACCATGCCGGACAGTGTCCCCAAGGTGCACTAAGCACCATTGGGCAGTGATCTTTTGAGGCTCGTATCTCAGACCCTGTGAGAGGTATTGGTGAACCATGAGATGCTACAAGATTGTGTTTCTGAGGCATACAAATAACCTCTCTCCATTCTAGGAGATTCAAAATTATTTGAATTTGGCATGCCAATCTCGCTTGATGCCAAAACTTATAGCAAGGGTTAGTTGAAAGTTGCACCACTAGGTTTCTTTCAAACCATTCATCCTGGCACCAAATGGTATACACCATTAGCCCCTGTTCGGTGGGTAAATGCTAGTGAAAACCTTGTTTCTAACATGGATTCACTAGAATGTTTGTGACCATGCTGGACCAAAGTGTCCCCAAGGTGCACTAAGCACCATTGTGTATGTCGGTGAGCATTCTGGTGTGTCAAGAGGCAAAGTGGAACTATTCCTAAGGTAAACCTACCCAACCAAACATGATGGAAGCATCAGTTTGTGTCCACAATGAATAGATATTGCTTCTCCAAGGGAGATGGGGACATGACCATAAAGGGTCATTTGCAAATGTAAAGAGACCAAGGATGGTCATTTAAATATGTTTTAAACATGTTTGTAATGTTTTGATGATCCTTGTGTAACATTGATAAAGACCTTGAAGGTCAACATTGATTTTAATGTGGCCAATAGAGCCATTAAAATGATTTATATGCACTAAATGTGCTAAAATGGTGTAATAGTTCCTTATTAGCAAAATAAGCCTTAAGGGTCACTATGAGGTCTAGATGACCTTAGGGGCAATATTTGGTTTGAGATAGAGTGTTTAAGCCTTAGACAAGGATCTAAGAAAAGATATTTCTTGTGAGGGTCGAGTTGACAAAGGTAGTTGTCAACTAGACAACTTAAAAAAACTTGTAATTCTTAACAGTCGGTTTGTGACTGTTGTAGACAGTTTTAGAGTTAGTTGATGTCAGTTTTAGGGTGTTTGGGGATCTATTAGAGAAGATCCATGTGAGTATGGTTTAGTGTGTAGAATGGTGTGATAGAGAACCAATGTAAATGGTTCCAAATCAATAAACAAGTTTATATTCTTGCAAACTGGTTCACTTGCCCATAGGTACAGTCATTAAACCAGGGCATTTGAATGCATTGTGGAATGTGTCTATGATTGGAAATGGAGTAAATTGATTGTCTATTATCTTTTTATCACTTCCATGTATGTATTGCATCATTTCATTGGCATTTGAAGGCAAGGAATTAGCTTGTGTCTTGTACAATAGTGTTTGGTTGCAGGGATATACAAGATATGGTGGTGGAGAGACCACAAATGGTGGTAAATGTTGATTGAAGGTGCATGAAGAAACACTAGTAATTTTTGCGAGCATATACTCCAAAGGATGAGTATATTTTGTGATGGATCTATGTTATTTGGGTCCATAGGGATGTGTTAGATCCATTGGGGGGATCTAGAGATATTTGCAAGAGTCTTTTTGAATAAGCCCTAGCCTAGAGACCCTAGAAAGGAGGGTTTGGTACCTAGAATGATAGGTCATTGTTTTCTCAATAATAGTTTGACAAAATCTTGATGTAGAAGCATCATTTAATGAATGTGCTTACTAATTCTCATGGAATGATGTTTCTTTGACATGTATAATAGAATTCTAACATGATACATTGCAGAAGATTTGATTTGACAAGGTGATCACCAGATTTGTGAAGTGAACTTTGAAGGATTTTATTGGTTGAGAGCATCAGATACACATGAATACAATATAGCATATAAAGCATGAATTCAATTAAATGATGAATTACACATGTGAACACACGTAGCACATAAAGCATACACATAAATTTTCCTAAGTCATGACTTGCATACATGTAGCACATAGATTATAAAGCATACACATGAATTCACTTAAGTCATGCATGTAGCCCAGACACATGAATTTAGGTTATGAAGAATGTACTTGAATACAGATGAATATACTTAAGGCATAAATCCTACACATGTGAGTACATACACACAATCATATTTACATACTAACAATGAAAAAATGAACAAGCAATTAACAAATTGGATCGAATATCAAGTTTCATATATATCAAAATGAACAATAAGTCTATACATATCAAAAAATGGCATACATGCCAAATCAATAATAGAGTTACAAAAATGTGGCATTGACTATGTCAAGGTCGATATATACAATAAAAATGTCGAATATATACAAAATTTGGCCACTCAATAACCACATCTAGATTTCTATATCTCTATCAATATCTATGACTCTTTTGGATCATCAAAATTGAACCTCTTCAAAGCAGTAGGTGGCTCACTAGGTGTCTGTACAAGAACAATTCAAATGCTAAATCAGATATATTTTCTCAAAACAACATCAAAATAACTAAATACATATTGTAATATGTTGGCAGTTGAATTGTTGGTTACCTCATCTCTTTCTTTTACAATTGGGTCAGTCCCTAAAGCTGATGGTCCCCATCTTGCGTGAGATGGACTCCTAAAAATATGTAAAGGAAGAGGACCCATTGGAGGTTGTGAAGAGGGTTGTAACAAGTAAAATCAAATCAAATCAAGTTAATAACATATATGTTAGTAAACACTAAACAATTTATAAAATTGCATCTACTCATAGCTAAACACATATGTTTAACATGTATATAGAAAAAATGCATACTGAAACCTCAGATGGCTCTCTTGTACTCTCTGGAAGCATCACCACTAATAAGGCAGCTACAACCAATTCTTGTATGAACAATCATAACATATGTCATATTCATAGAGGAAGGATTTATAAGAGATTTAGAACGATCGAGAATGCAATTGAAAGTAAAAAAAAATGTTACCTCTTCTCTCTCCTAAACATCAATGACATCAGGTGCATTTATTAACTCTATAAAACCCAACTGTTTCTATACATAGAAAAAATAAGTTAGGTGCATTCATCAATATATACTACAAGTACATCTTTAATCATGAATAATACATTTCAACAAATAAACTTATATTCTATTGAATTACCTTTTGTCATTTGGGTGTTCTCGAGGATTTCTTTCTCTTTCCCGATGTCTTCAAGTTAGGTGAGATACCCTAGCAAAAAAAAATTATCATAAGATAAATGAATATGATACCGCATGGGCTCAATTAAAACTGTAAACAAGAGATGTGCAAAATATTATACCGCAAAGATTTCAAAACCAAAGTCAATGGAAGAAAGGGTGATATCATCAAGCATACATATTATTCTATTTTAAGGAATATTTTAAAATAATTTCCTTAGGTGTCGAAGCTACATGTGTACATGTACATCTACTCGAACGAACACGTTGTGGTGTGCTTGTATCACCTGTTGCACCCTGCAATGCATATTATTCATGTATCAATTTAAACTATTCTCTAATAATAAATTATTTACTTTTATAAGATTTAGATGATTAATTAATAACATGTAAAAACACAAATAAACAAATCTATCTCTGCTCTCTAGAAAATACCATCATCATCAAGTCATCTGTGAGGGTTGCATCCTCAAGACTGAATGCATGGCATCTACCCCCGCAATGTGTACACAAATGAGATGTCAAACCATCCTCATTCGCGTCAATATCTACCCCAACACATATACCCTGATAATTGGGGCACACATGCTCAATGGATTGGGTTGATCCAAATGGTGTTTCTGATGATGATGGAGGTGGCGCAAGTGATGATGTAAATGGTCCATCTAATGATGATGGAGGTGGCACAAGTGCTGATCCACCCTCTGCTACAAAAAACTATGTTCCATGCTCAATAATGACATCAGTCAATAATGTGGTTGCATGAAGGGTCTGTAAATATATGAACTCCTTCACAACTATTGGGACTGCAACATGAACCATGAGTTTTTTAGCTAGAGGTCTCCTATGTTGTGGTTGTACCACCCTACGGGCCCCAGGTCTATCCTGCACATAGCCTCTCCCTCTACCCTGGAACTGTTGGATGTCAAATTAATTTGACTTCTCATCAAGGATAAACTCACAATATAGCTTTCTCAAGAAATATAAAGGCACCTCCCAATTATTACAGGGTGCTTGTTCAAAGACCATACACCACCTATCCCAAAAAGATGCTTTCATCCTATTCTAAACACACCAATGTATAGGAAACTGAGTCATATTTAGTTCTAAGGTTTTACTAGTACTAGGATCGGTAAAAAGAGCACATATATCACTTTTAAGAATGGCCTTCTTTTTCACTTCATCATATGACAAGTCATCCGCATAAAATGCTCAACACCTATCCCTCCATGAACCCCATTCGGTAACCTCTCTAGAAACCTCATTTGCACTATTGGTCATTCTTTCTAGCATCAAGGCGAGGGTTGAGTCCAGTGGTCAAGACTAGAGGACCTCAACCTATTGACCAATATACAAATTTGGGCACTATTTTGTGTAAGGCATTTTATTCAAGATCATCTTGTGTGGCATCTGGGTAAAAGCACAATCAGGTGTCACCTTTTAGGCTAACTTATCAGCACAATTGAATTTTAGTATTTCTAACTAAAAATTAATTTTGGTCAAACATATGGTCTAGCTAGATTCATTCTAGCTAGGTTAGTTAAGTTCTTTAACTTTTCCAATTGGAAATATTTATTAAATGCATGTTTTATACCACTTTGGGTCCAATCACCATAAAAATAAAATAATTTCATAAAAGTGGTGTTTCAATAACTCCTAATATTTTTAATGATATTTTTAAAAAAATAAAAAATACCCTTTTGTAGATATCAGAGTCAAGAATATCCTCATATAGATTTTATTGTGTTTTAATTAGACATAGTTTATTGTAATTAAAAAATATTGCAAGTAGGTATTCTAAGAGTCAAGGAGATGTTGATTCAGAGAAAGAAAAAATAGAGTAAATCATATTAAATAAATTTGAAAAACATATGGTGCACTAGAGGAGAGAGTCATCTTCAAGAATACATATTTCTTCTTTTTATTGGGATAGATTTTTTATGAAAAATATGTTGCGAGATGAAAACTATCGATTTTAGTGAGTTGAAATTTGAATTGTTATAAAAGAGAAAATATAGGTCAAAAACCAATTTTTTCATTTCTTCATGCACTAGATATATATGTCATCTATGACATATTTTGAAATTAGCGGAAAAATATTTATTTACATATGATATTTTGGTGGGAACTAGACCCCTAATTTTTAGCATTTTTCAACAACTGAAAAATCATCTTTAAAAATCAAAAAAACATATCAATTTTTATTCAAAAAATTTATTAAACATAATAATCATAAACTTCATCCATTTTATCGCATTTAATTAGTTTAAATCATCTTCAAATTCCAAATATAAATGTCATTTTTATACTATTGAAGTTGAACAACTTTGATTTTGTTAGCCTTTTCCTTTGTAAAAAGGTGACAACTTATTGTGCTTTTACCCATCTACATGATCTAATGAAGGACGTGGAGGGTTTACAGGTGGCGATGGTTGTGGAGGAGGATTTTGTGGTTGTGGTGGAGGATTTTGTGGTTGTGGTTGTTGCTCATGATCAATATTTTCTTTTGTTGCTTGTGCATGACGTTTTTGTTTTCTTTTTTATTTTGGGGAAAAATTTAAAAATAAAACATAAATCAATTAACAAACCCTACTTCAAATAAAATACAAACAAAAACATTCGAAACACTAAAATCTTACCTTTTCGATGAGGTGCCATTGTTGCCAATCAATGAAAATACAAATAGAACCAAAACACGCTCGCGTTTTGTAGAAAAATGGCTTCCTCAATTGATTGTTCCTTCGTTTATGGCATTGGAAATGGTCCAAAGCCGCGGGTTTTGAGGAATATAATGTTCCTCAAAACCCATACACGTTTTGAGGAACATTTTTTTTCCTCAAAACTCGTATGCATTTTGAGGTGCTATTGGTATTTTTTAATATTTTTGGCTAGGCTTGGTAAAACCAAGCCTAACAAGATTTTGAATTTCGTATAACTCGCGCGGGTTATGAAAAATTTCTTCTTTTTTTTTTGGATGTGGCCACTAAGCTGTCCACTATCTTGGTGCACTTACCCATGTAATCCATTTTGAAATTATAATTTTTTATTGCAGCCTCATTTAAAATTGTTTTTTATTGTGACCACATGTAAAAGTGTACAAATTAGCATTGTTAATAAATTTAATTTTTACCTATATTTTATATACCTTGAAAGGCATAGTAACCTATATATTATCTTCTTAGTGATTTTTTATTAATTTTTTTCAACTACTAAATTACTATTATTAGCTTGAATAAGATTACATTATGTTGATTTTTTTAATCAATTTAATTGTACATATATTTAATATACCTTGAAAGGCTTGGCTACCCATATGTTTACTCCTTATTTAAATCTAATTAATGTTTTTCAACTACTAAATCTTTTCATGTATTTGATAATGCAATACCATAATAATAATTAATATCTAAGTGATAGTTCTAGATTGCATTATGAAGGTTTTAGTTTTCTCCACCCACATTTTGAATCAAAACTTTATAGGGGAGAGGAGCCAATACATGGGCAAGGTCCAATACATGTTATAGTAGGTGAAAAAATATATACCTTATAGTGGTGCAGTAAAATGTCCCATCAATGCATATCCCCAAAAAGAGGCCTCTAAATTCCAAAATACAGCCACTCATGTGGTGCCACATCAATGCACCACTAACCATGAATTAGTGTGCACCTATTGGTCTTATCACTTTTTGGAACCATTTTAGACACCTTCACAAAAAAGAATGCTGATGTAGCTTCATATTTGACCATGTAGACTTGAAATTTTGTTTTTAAGTTGGAGACTTAATGAGTAAACTACTATAAAAATTTGAGAGTAATTTGAAATTTTCACATAAGATTTTGAGAAGTGCTAAGTTAGTACATGAGCATTGGCTCCTCTCACCTAATCCATCATCACAATGAATCAACATTACATAATCCATTACTAAAATCAATAAAATATTTATCACAATTTATCAACATTTCAAGTGATGAAATATTCGTATATTGCTATAAGCCATCTATACACCCAAAAATTTAAATTAATTCAAGTACCTATATTCTTATACCTTGAAAGGCCTAGGTACCCACACATTAACTTCTTATTAAAACTTTATTAATTATTTTCAACTACTTAATCTTTTAATATATTTGAATATGCAATACCATAATAACTATCAATGTCTTGTATAGTTCTCTATTACATAATACATAAGTTTTTTTAATCTACGTTTCACATCATAATCATGTAATCCATCATTGCAATGAATCAACATTTCACACCACACTTCATAATCCATCATCAAAATCAGCAAATTTCACAATCATTTATTACAATGATCGAACATTTCAAATCATGAAATAATCCTATATTAATATAAACTATCTCTAAACCAACATTTTATTCTCATATCACTATAAATCATCTCTAAACCAAAAATAAAATAAAAAACCCACTTCAACTTGATCCCTCCACAGTAATACCTGCTCCCGGCCATACCATCTTAAAAACATGAGCTGGAGAATCAAAGCTTAAATGAAAGCGTTGATACTGACTTAATAACCAAACCAATTCTTTACAACAGAAGTCATACATTCTTAACCAAATTTAATCATGGAAATGAATGCACACTTAATGGTAATATGCCTGAAAAGGAAGCCTTCGCTGATAGTTTGGTACGTTACAAACAACTTTCGCAGCTAAGTCTGAATGAGTTCATAATCTTTTCCATTATGATTTGGACCCACTGGCACCGATAGCCATTCCTGCATTAACATCAGTGACATAAATACAATGCCAACCCAACGAATACAACGAAATCTTCATGGATCTCGTGTTGTCAATCGACGGTAATAACTTAAATCACAAGGAGACTTTTGAGGGCCAGAAGGCGGCCACGATGCATGAATGTGAAGGCATCAACGACCTTATAAGAGCCCTAGATGTTACCACCACTTTACAAGCAAAAGAAAAAGAAAAAGAGAAAAGATGGGTAGGAGTAGTTTTAGCAGTGCTCATCCAAATCCAGAAGCCATGAAGGAAGCCCATATATCAGAGGATAATGATGGTTTTCTAGATTTGAATTGTGTTAAACAGGGGTATGCTTATCGCCTGTGGAATGCATGGCAGTTTTGGATCCCTTTCATGTCGTCCATGGTGGCTGCTCTTTTGCTTCGACGTATCTGGTCTTGGTGGACTGGTCATGAATTGCATGCAGTGGATTTGGGCGTGGTTTGCATGGTTTCATGCATAATCTTGGTTACGTTCACATATCTGTCACGCCTGTCGAAACAAATCTACATGGTGGAGGTGTCTTGCTACAAGCCCCCCGCTGCTTGGAGAGTTCCATTTCATCATTACATAGAGCACGCTTATCTTTCTGGTAATCTCATATAAGAGTTCTTTGTGCTTACGGCTCCTGGCTTGTATGCCTCTTGGGGATGATCTGCCAAAATTTCGTTATGAATTTGCATTACTTAGAATGAGAACTTGAATATTGTTAATGGTATTGTTCTTAGTCTTATAGATAGTGGTCTTATGTTCGTGGACGTCATTAAAATTCATTCATTATGTGTGATTTTTATTGGATTCTTTAAGTTGAGATTATTTAGACTGGTTTTATGTCTATTGAGGTTACAAGGGGATCTAAGATTGATGGTCAAATGGACAAAGACATCATTAACACACACTCATTCATTCATTATGTGTGATTGTTTTGGATCATTTAGGTTGAGATATTTAGACTGGTTTTGTATCCATTGAGATTACCAGGGAGACCTTAGATTGATGGTCTCTTGGACATCATTAAAACTCATTCATTCCTGCATTATGAGTTCTTAGATTTTTTGTACAAGGAATTGTACTAGATTTTATACAACTTGGGTATGGTCTACCCAAATTTAAGTTTGAATTTACGTTGTGTAGGATAATATAAGTTTTTTTTATAGATTATATTGAAAGGAATTTGAAAAATGTTAATGATGTTGTTCTTGCTCTTATAGACTCATGGTGGTCTTGTACTCTAGGACGTCATTAAAATTCACTTGTTTTTCATTATATGTGATATTTTTGGATCATTTAAGTTGAGATTATTTAGACTGGTTTTACATCTATTGAGGCTACAAGGGGGGCCTTAGATTGATGGTTACATAGACATCATTAAAACTCATTCATTCATTCATTATGTGTGATTTTTTTGGATTGTTTAGGTTGAGATTATTTAGACCGGTTTCACATCTATTGAGGTTATGAGGGAGACTTAAGATTGATGGTCCCTTGGACATCATTAAAACTCATTCATTCATACATTATGTGTAGCTTTTTTGAAACATTTAGGTTGAGATTATTTTCAATTAAGATTATAAGGGAGCCTTTTCTTATTAAATTAACATAATGTATTAATATCAAGAAGTTTGAATGGTGGCCATGTTAAAGATATAATAATATTTGATTTAGTGAATTTTAGTCAATAATATATCCACGTATCATATTATATTAGATTGAAAGTCTTTAATTTAGTAAAAAAATTATCTTTTTTAAATAATTATATTCTTAAATTTTCATATTTGTGATATTTTTTTTAATAATTTGAAACTTTTTTCCATCAAATTTTTTAATTATAGATTTTGATCAAAGTTGATTGTTTTGTTTAATCTTGTTTTTCAAATAAGGTCATTACGTTATCTATTATTTTTATTATATTTAATATTAATTTTGTTACAATTGTACACTTCATAATGCAGTGTCATTATATCTATACTATCCTCTTGTTACAAAATGGTAATGTTTTCATTTCCCACTTCTCCTTAACTATTGTCAAGCTATAACTCTTACATCCAGGATGATGTGAACTAGTCCTTAATTAGATCTAGACATTTTACCTTACCTTCCACTTGATTTATATTCTAGTATTTAGATTTTTCATCATAGTCTCATGTTTGATTGAATTATTTGACCTAGAACGCTTTTTTCTATCAAATTTTATCCTCTCTAGATGGTTGTACGATATTTTTTTCTATATGTACTTTTTATTTTCTTATTGTTTGAACAATCTTTCTTCTTAACACCTCATTTATTCATCCAGTTATTATGATGTGCACCATTCGCATGTTCTTCCTTTTGCATAGCTTTTCCTCTAGCTTATTAATGTATAGCCCAAAAAAATACAAAAGTGTGTTAATCTGTTTTGACTTCGATATTACTTCCAAAGCATTAAGATATTCTCCCATCTTTTTTATCTCGACCCCGACCTACTTATTGCCACTCTACATTCATTTGGAACTTTAATTTCATCGATGCAATTCCAAAATTTGACTCTAAATACCAGATCAAATACTTGAAATCAACAAAACAATAGAATTACTACTCCTCAGGTATCTAATATTTTCCAATAAAGTACCTAAGAATGATATTTTGCTAACACGTTTAACTAAGAGAGATTTCGTATTCAAAATGCAGGCAGATTCACAGAGAAGAGCATAGAATTTCAGAAAAAGATCTTAGAACGGGCAGCGCTTAGTGAGCAGGTGGCAGTGCCGCCACACTTACATCTGTTGCCCCCCATTCAGACAATCGAGTCCGCTCGCCAGGAAGGAGAAGTTGTGATGTTCAGCTGCGTGCAAGATCTCTTAAACAAAACCGGCATACATGCAAGCCAAATCGGGATTCTGGTAGTCAATTGCAGCGTTTTCAATTCCATTCCTTCTCTGTCATCGATGATCGTCAACAAATTTGGAATGAGAGAAGATATAAAGACGTTCAATCTGGGCGGAATGGGATGCAGTGCAAATCTGATTGCAGTGGATCTGGCAAAGGATTGCCTTCTGGCCAGCAACAAGGGCACTTACGCCATTGTTCTCAGTACGGAGAACATCACGCAGAACTGGTATTTTGGAAACTACGAGCCCATGCTCGTCTCTAACATTCTCTTCAGAATGGGATGCGGTGCTGTTCTTCTTACCAACAAGAGATCTGAAAGGCACCGCGCTAAATACAGGTAAAAATTATCTGTTTTCTTTTAGCTTTTATTAACAGGGAAAACCAATTAAATTTGTTTAGTACAATGTGAAAACTATTATAGAATAAATCGTTTAGGGAAAGAGTACAATATTTCGTTGGATTTCATTAATTAAAGTCGGTTGTAAATTTAGTAAATAGGTAGATAGTTGTCTATTTGTATAGAGGGTAGGGAAAAGCCAGTATACAATTTTGTTGGTACTGTTTTATTGGTATTAATAAATTGTGATCTTAAATTTTTTTCCTAAAATGTGCAATTTTATTGGTATTATTTATTGGTACCATTTTAGTAATTGGGCAATATGGGCAATAGAGAATATAGATAGATCAGAGGTCAACTCAAAATGATCATTTTTTATTCTTGAATCCATACCAAGTCTCATTGTACTCATCAAAGCTACAAGAAGCTAAAATAATAGCTATTTTAAGAATTTAAGTCGTATATCAATAAAACCAAAAAATAAATGTCAAAATCTAAAGTACATCTAAGAACTGTAATTGTTTTCTTTTAGCTTTATTCTTATTGAATTTGAGTTTTTCGAAATATAGGAAAAAGACTGTTACACAAAATTGTTTTCTTTTAACTTTATTCTCGTGAAAATTTTGAAGTACAACTTTAAAGTTGTTACCAATTAATTGTTTTCTTTTACATTTATTCTTATTAAAAAAGTGAGTGAAATTTTGGAGGTATTCACATAGTTGTTGGGATTAATTATTTTCTTTTAATTTTATTTTATGGTAGAAAATTATGAAATTTTAAAAGTGCAACTAATTTTACAAAATTGTACACAAAAGTTGTTGCAAAATTAATTATTTTCTTTTTTCATTTGAAAATTATTGTGATATTTCTATCAAGATTTAACTCTGTAGTTTTCAAGTCAAACTCATTGACACATATTTATATGAGTAGTGGTTCACAAGAGCTCATCGTTGTAGTGGTTCACAAGAGCCCATCTCTCATGAGAATAAAGGGAACACTTAGCACTCATTGCTTCTAGGTAATGCTCACAAGGGTGAACAATCAAACCTTCCTGGGAGGTCACTCATGCCAATATTGCTCCAACTCAAGCACTTAACTATGGAGTTTCCTTCAAGGTTAAGCCTACATGTAGCTAGCTACCCCATTTACAAAACCTTCAACAAGTGTTGTGCCTTATAAACAATTCATTATAGAACCCCTTTAGCTCATCAATTGATAAGTAGGAGATAATCTCAAAAGCAAGTCAAATTGTGATATTTCTATCAAGATTTAACTTAGCTCATCAATTGAAAATTGTTACAAACCATTGTGCATAGCTTTTCCTAAAAACTAGGTCCATTTATCTCCTCAGGTTTCATAGTAAACTATATGGTCCATCATTATGTTCTCTTATCTTTCTCTCTTCTTCTTGATGATAGATCATGTAGTTTGATCGAATTATCAAGAAAATAAACTCACTCACTGTTATCAGAACCTATACACAATAACGTGATGGATTGAGGAAATCATATATCTACAATTGTTACAAACTAATTTTGTTCTCTTCTTTCTCACGATGAATCATATAGTTTGATCTAAAATGTCAAGAAAATAAACTCACTCTTAGCAGAAGCTATGCACAATAACATAATGGTTGAGGAAATCATATATCTACAATCATTACAAACTAATTTTCCTCTCTTATTTCTCATGATGAGTCATGTAGTTTGATCTGAAACATCAAGGAAATAAACTTGCTACTAGTGGAAACTATACACAATAACATGAGGGACTGAGGAAGTCATATATCTAGAATCGTTACAAACTAATTTTACTCTCTTCTTTCTCATAATGAATCATGTGGTTTGATCTGAAACATCAAGGAAATAAAGTCGCTATTAGCAAAAGCCATGCACAATAGTGTGATGGACTGAGGAAACCATATATCTACAATCGTTACAAACTAATTTTGCTCTCTTTTTTCTCATGATGAATCATATAGTTTGATCCAAAAGATAAAGGAAACAAACTCATTGTTAGCAGAAGCTATGTACAATAACGTGATGATGGACTGAAAAAACATATATCTAGAATCGTTACAAACCAATTTTGCTCTCTTCTTTCTTATGATGAATCATATAGTTTGATCTGAAACATCAAGAAAATACACCCGTCGTTAATAGAAACTATGCACAATAACATTATGGCTTGAGGAAATCATATATCTACAATCAATACAAACTAATATTGCTGACTTCTTTGTCATAATAAATCATGTACTTAGATCCGAAACTTCAAGAAAATAAATTCATACAACGATTACCAAAAACTACGTACAATAACAAAAATCACACATTACAATTGTCGGAAACTAATTATTTTCTTTTAGCTTTATCCTCATTAAAAAAAACTGTTTCATGATGAATGCAGGCTGATGCACGTAGTACGAACGCACAGGGCCGGCACAGGCGACATGGCGTACCATGCAGCCTTCCAGGAAGAAGATCCATCAGGAAGAGTGGGCGTGTGCTTGAGCAAGCACATAATGGAGATAGCCGCAGAGGCGCTCAAGACCAACATGCGCTCTCTTGGGCCGCTAGTTCTTCCATACCATGTTCAGGCGCTCTATCTCTCATCCCGATTTCTCTCCCAACTCTTCAAAGCCACCAAATCGATGAGCAAACCGTACATTCCAGACTTCAGGCGCCCATTTGACCACATCTGCATTCATTCAGGTGGCAAAGCGGTGATCCGTGCGGTGGAAAAGGGGCTGAATCTGAGCGCCGCTATTTCAGAGCCTTCTCAAATGGTGCTCTACAGGTTCGGCAATACTTCTTCTTCTTCCACGTGGTACCAGTTTCAGTATCTGGAGTCCAAGGGCCGGATGAAAAAGGGCCAGAAAATTTGGCAGATTTGCCTCGGCAGTGGATTCAAATGCAACAGTGGAGTGTGGATTGTAAATAGAGATATCGTTCCATCTGGGGATAATGCTTGGTCTGACTGCATTCATGAGTATCCAGTTCAAATCCCAGATTTCTGCCCCATCTAGCTATTATTAATATATGCTGTTTGTTTCTAGTTATCAGTTGCAGGAATTTATCAATTGTAAAGTGGATATACGGGTTCTGATCAATTTCACAGTCGACCATGTCTGTCAAAGAGTTTTTTAATGAATAAGTGTGTATTCTATTAATTATCAATTATATAAATATTTATGAAAGGAAAAAGTTGGGAGAACATAAGATCTGTAAGCAGCAGGCAGAGTGATTGTTGTTTTCAGTTTGAATGTTGAAAGGCATATTTAAGAATGGTATTATAGAATTATTGATAACTTCTTTTTCGTTTTTTTTTCAGTATTAGATTTATATAATAAATTTAGTTATTCAATATGGAAGTACCAATATTAGGATGAAATTTTGTTATGTTGAAAGTGGAGAATTGAGGGGTATCCTTACTCTATATTAGTGTAAGTAGCTTATTTTGAAAGTCTAACATCGTTCCTTTACATTTTATGTTATGTTGAGTTTATTTCATTAATTTTCATTTTGATTTATTATATTGAAAATGAAGTTATAGAAAATTTGAATTAAATAAAAGAAATATTAAATGATTAATTGTTTATAATTTAATGATATTTGGTATCATAAAATGTGGAGCAATATAAATATTCAAATATGATTAAGGTTTTCTATTTTATAGTCCTTAGCATCAATTTTTCTTTACAAAAAGTATCTTAAAAAATAGTAAATGAAATTAATAGTAGAGTAGATAACAAACTTTTATGATAGTAGTCAAGTTGTAGCCAATTTTTTAAAGACAAGGTACAAAAATATAAAGAAACATTCATAGATTAATACAAATGTCTTTCTTAGGGCCATTATAAAGGCTATTTCAAAGAGTTCAGTTCAATTTCACAAGCTCTTTTTGAGTTAGTACATATGACTATGATAGAGTAGCTACCACCTTTTAAAAATATTATTCAAGCAAATGTTGGAGTCCTAGTAGTTAACTACCCTAAATTGGAAAAGTGAAAAACATTTGATTGAGTAAAAATAATAAGTACTATCTATTTATTTTCTCCTATATATTCTTGGTGTACAAGTAATTGGTATCGATGTTGTTGACTTTAGATTTACACTTTTATATCTAGTCTTGGAATTTGGGTTCAATAAAGCTATAGAGGTCTAGATATCAATCATTTAGATTCAAGTTAATAATTTTTATATTCAATTCTAATCTATTTTTAATGAATTTTCATTACATTTATGCTACCAAGCTAGTATTTTCCAAAGGATCATAGAAAACCATATTCTGGACCATTCTTTATATGATTCCCCTTCTTTAGGATTGGTGATGAATGTCAAAATTCCAGCAAATGCAACAATACACGAAGGAATTTTTAGATGTGGCATATTAACCTTTAAAGCTAGTTGATACTTAACTTCATTTGCATCCAATATATAAATTAGACAAAGCATAAAAAGTGATCTAAGAGAGTAGTAGAATAATAAGTTTTTACACAATTCTTAGAAGCATCTTGGATTATTTGCAAGTAAGGAGCGATATAAACCCTATCTAACTTGCTATGTTTTATATCTACCCCAAATCTATGATTAGTGCAAGTATACAAATTATGCTTATGATTGATTTTTATTTTGAATCTACAAATCCTAAAGAATTGTGACAAAATTAACATGAATAGACCAACTACAAACTATAAGATGTTCCACCATATGAAAGTCACCTTCGTTAACCCAATCAGCTTGAGGAAGATATAGATCATTCATTCCCATAACTCACTCTTTTCTTTTTCAATGTTAAGAACATAAAATGAACATAAAGTAATGATTTTTTCATTGATAAAGGACAAGGAGTGAAAATAACAGGTAGATGTGCATAATTAAAAGGATGGTAATAGTGGTTTCAAGTACTTCTTTAGTTATTTAATGTACAAACATAAAAAGGAGTTTATTGAAACTATTCTAGATGAACTTGTATAGGTGCATATATATATGGAACATATTAAATCTATGTTCCATAACTTTTATGAGAATAGTCATAAAGAGGGTCCCCACTAGAAGGATGTACAATATATATTGGAAGATGTCATTAAAGTGCACATAAAAAAAAAAGGTGGATTTTGATAATGACTAAATTCTAGACCATGATCTATCTTTAAGTAGAGAATGTATTTTTTTCTAAATGGCTTCTAAGAAAATTATGTGGATTGATGAGGTATCAGTCAAATTTTACCAAACAGTATGGTAGAATATTAAGGAATATTTTCATCTCTTATACTTGAAAGCTCTAAAACATGGCTTGTAAGGTTCCAATATCAATAGAGGTTTAAGAAAATGTCTTCCAAAGGAAAAGAACATAGATTTTATCTCAAAATAGTATCCTAAATTACCTTTCTTAATATATCCTACAAAAGTATTGCTAGATATTTGGCTACAAGGATTAAACCTATGGTTAAAAGGTATAATCTAACCAACACAAACTAGGTTCCTAGGTGTCAGGAATCTTCTTATTAGCTTGATCTTAGCTTAAGAAACTAGTGAATGGAAACAAATATCATAATAAAATTGCATGCTATAGTTATATTTTGATAAATCCTATGATAGAATGTGGTGGAGATTTTTCATTGAGATGTTATAGTAGTTAGGGTTTGTCCAAAATATGTAAGCATGTTCAAATATTTTTAATGTTGTAAATTCCCAATTTGATCTTGATAATTCCTTAACTAATATTTTCCCTTTATAATGCTCTATCTGATAAGAATGAAGGGCACGTGATATACTAAGAGGGGGTTGAATCGATATCTACTAATTTCTACTTAATTAAACACTAATTGCCATTAATAACTTCTTCAAACAAAATCCCTATCCAAGATATTTTAGAAATTACCAAAATTCCCCTTACCAACTTGCAATTAGACTTATAAAATGTCACATGCATTCCATAATCATTTAACTTCCAAAAACCAAATGTAAACTTTTTGCAAGATCTAGAATATGTAAAAATTATCAATGGAAACAATTCTCCCATCACTAAAACATGATTATACAAGAATCCTTTGTCTACAACCTTCATTGAGGTGTTATTAGCAAGAAAAAATTCTCCTTTGTTATGTTCTTTATATTTAGAAAACTATTCCTTGTGAGGATTCACATGGTAGGAAGCACCTGAATCAAAAAGCCAATCATCATTAATTAATTTGTAATGGTGTAAATTTCCAACCTCGTGAAAATTTCCATTTAGTATCACTCTCACCTTCGCTTAAGACTCAAATTCCACGTCATCCACCCACATTTTTGTACTCATCTGTGAATCTATATACTTGCAAGTTGTCATTGAGGTGTTACAAACTATCATTTTACAATTGTAACACCTAATTCCACCACCCACTAAAGTGGGCATTCAACCCTGCATTCATGGGTAAGTGCACCAAGATGGTGGACAGTTTAGTGGCCACATCCACACAAAAAAAATTTGCATAGCCCGTGCGAGTTCCATAAAATTCAAAATCGTGCTAGGCTTGGTTTTACCAAGCCTAGCAAAAAATAATTAAAAAAGAAAAAAGATCCTCAAAACCTGTACGGATTTTGGGGAACATTATATTCATAATTTCTCATAACCCATATGGGTTATGTAAAACTAGGAATTTTACAGAGAGAGCAAGAGAGAGAGAGAGAGAGAGAGATTAAACATTTAGAGTAGAATACCTCCAGTGTGAGATGTTACCTGTGGTATTGTGAATTGCAAACAAAACAATTTCTAGATAAAAAATTATGCAAGCCAAAAAGCAGTCTCATTTCATTCACAACCTCAAGTTTATTCAAAGTATGAAGGATATGAAGGCTCACCAAAATCACTTCAAAATGAAATGAATAGTCTACAATGTTTATTACAAAATAAAAAATAAAAACCAAAACTTCAAAAACTATTTTAAAATTTATGCCTACTCAAGTAGAAGGCATAAATTTCTACACATAGCTCGAAAAAGCACGCCGCTTACACCGTTGGAAACCTTACACATAAATTTTTTGTCAGCCTCCTCTGAATCATCATCAATCTTGTTCTGATAAGAGAGAGGGGGGGGGGGGGGAATAAGAAGAGTCATGCATGTATATATATATATATATATATATATACATATATATATATATATATATATATATATATATATATATATATATATATATATATATATATATATATATATATATATATATATATATATATGTATATATATATATATATATATATGTATATATATATATCTATATATATATATATATATATATATATATATATGTATATATATATATATATATATATATATATATATACCTACATAGAAATGTATCATCTATGTAAATCTATACAAATGTGTATTGTATTACACATTTACAAGAAATTTTTTAATGTCTTCATAACCTGTACGGATTTTCAAGACATATTGTGTGAAACTAAAAAAGTTGTTTTATATTTGAAAAACCCATACGGGTTTTTTAGAACTTGAAATTGTGACTTTTTCTTTTCAAAACCTGAGCGGGTTATTTGTACACCACAATCCGTATGGGTTATGGCTTGGTAAAAGGTTTGGAATACGACCCTAAGGCTTGCAAGCCCATTTTCCCTCCAATTTTGTCTGTGTACTCATTTTTTCTTCTTTCAACATGATTTCTCAACTTCGTCGTCATCAACTTTACAAATGATCAAGTGGGTATCTCTAAAATTAATACCATCATCTCACACATCTTGGAAGCTTTCTGACCATATAAATTTTTCTATTTTTGGACAACATTAGCATAGTAAACTTTAATTTTCTTTACCAGTGTCTTCACAGCCCTCACAGACATATGTCTACCATTCTTTTAATAAATTTTGATCTACTTGACCAAATTCAAAACAAATTACATATTTTTTTCTATGCTAGATTTTATACACTTAAAAAAAAATTGCAATTTGGATTATTTTGATGCAATTTATGCCCAGCGCATGAACACGTACCACATTTTTTGGATGCGGTCACTTCAAAAAATCATAAAAAAAAATAAAATACTAAACAGAAAATTACAAAAAAATACACAACTTCTAGATCTCACTCTTACCTATCATCCTACCAAAGGGCTTTGCACAATGATAATTCTAACTATAAATTTTGTGAAGCGCGCGGAAATAGCTATGTTATATTTTTCTAAAAAAATCAGGAACATTTTTTCATGCACGATAGGTTTGGCCCTCTTAATCTTATCCATTTTTTAAAAACTTTAGTAGTTTAGAAACTAGATTTATAGTACTAAAATTTGTATTCTTTACACAACTCCTAGTTTTGAGTGCATGACCCTCAAATATCTCTGTGAAGTTCAGGTTTCCCTAATTTTAGAAAAAAAGTGGCTACTTATACCCCCCCTTTTGTTCACCATCTTGGTGCACTTACCCACATTTAAACTCATTTTGAACTTCATTTGGCTCTCTCTTGGTTCTCTAACACTTCTTGGTCATTGACTCTCATACTTTTTGAGCTCCATTCTACTCACTCACACTAACTACAAGTCTTCAACATAGGTTTTTGGATAGATTCTTGGTCTTAGAAGTTATCATCTTCACTCACGTATCTAGTTCTCACCTCATGGTGTTGATGGGAGTTAACTCTCTTCATTTTCTTATGTATTTTGAGAATATCAAAATTATATTGATCATTCTTTTAGTATTAGATATCATTGCATGTTTTGTAGCTACAATTATCTATCACTAATTTTGTGTCTATTTGTCTACTTTGGAGGTGGAAAAACCAAAGTAGGGATCTAACTAAGGAAGGTCTCAAGATATCCTTAAAATATTTCTTACTTTTGTGTGTGCAGGTTCTTTTAAGTGAAATCTCAACATTCATCAAGCATCAAGTCTGGTGTTGTCCTCTTTATCCCTTTCATTTATTGTTATTCTTGTAATTTAGCACTAGTTTTTTAACTTTGTTATTTCATTCAATTCCATTTCATATATTAGTTTAGTTTTTTTTAGCTTTACTTATTTTCTATAGTTGTCTTCATACTTTGTCCATATAGGATGCTAGAGCATTGTGTTATGATCATGTACCTATGTTGTTGTCTACATTCTATGCTAGTGTTCAAGGTTGCACATCTCAGTGTTTTATTGTCGTTGTTAGCTCTTCCAATTTTTGTTATCTAAATATCATTATTTTTTAGTTTACTTTGGTTGTTATCATTCATTTGCATTTAGTAATTATGTAATTAAAATCACTTACATTTAATACACTTTAGATTAATTAAAACATCTCTTCAACAAAACAGACATTTGATACCCCTAGCTTTGCATGCTAGTTGATGTGAGGTGGCAGAAGGGAAGGTACATCTCATGAGACTTTAATTAGTCTCTTGGTTGGTGTAATTATTCCTTCTCCACATTTTGGTGATCCTAACATGAACTAACAACCTTCCTATCCTAGTGACAGCCTCATCGCTAACATGGTGACTATCACTATGATTTCCCCACCTTCTTAAAGGGTGCTCGAGACGACCATCATATTCACCTCTCTAGATGAGTTTTATAGTGAAGATCCTTCTCCCCTGTATGCCCTAGCCTTGATCAATGATGTCTCTATTAGAGCTTTTTTGGTTGACCCTACTTGTTGGGTTAATGTAATCATAGGAGGTTCTCTTTGTCAACAATTTAAACTAGGGAAAATACAATGAGTCTCCCACCACCATGAAGATGCATGATGGGTTGTCTCTTCCCCATTTTGGGTCCACCACTTTGACAATCTAGATGGGACCCAAGGAAGTCTTCTCGACATTTATGGTGATTCTTGAATTAGATCTCTTTAGGGTCAAACTAGGTATCCCCTAGTTGACCGAGCTATGGGAGTCATCCCATCGATTAGCCATAAGTGTTTGAAGTTTCATCATGAAGGGACCATTCACATTTTCTAGGATACTATATATCATTACTTAGTGCCCTATGGGGGCATGTTACTTGATCACTTTTGGCCTACTCTAATAGGGCCTATGTGTCCCCGATAGGATATAACATTTCTTGCTTATTAGAAGTATAACTCTAGGAAACTTGATCTAAAATATATAGAACCTTCTCCCACTTAGTCCTCTCATGAGGTTCAGTGGTCTTCATCTTCTATCCCTTCTTCATCAGGGGTTGAAGGTAAGCGCATACCCCATTGAAAGCCTCCTCACCCACCTCGAGCCTTCGACAGTGCCTATTGTTCCTACATCCACATCTAATGTGGATAAAGAAAAGGAACCCATATTTTTGAAGCTCAAGGTGCATCCACTCCTTCTATCCCCATCATCCCATAAATACCTCACCCTACCATTTATAGCTAGGTTAAGAGGCCTCATAAGACTGTGGAATCTCCTTTGGAACCTACTCCTCAGCCTTCGAGGGAGCCCTCCATTATTCCAATTGCTCGTAGGGGAAAAAGAGGAAGGTCACCTATGACTGAGCCAACAGTTCCTACAACATCTCCACCTCCTATCCCCATCATCCTATACATACCTTTCCCTACCATTTATAGCTAGGTTAAGAGGTCTCATAAGACCATGCAATCTCCTCTAGCACCTACTTCAAGGCCTTCAAGGGAACCCTCTATTCTTCCAACTACTCATAGGGAAAAAAGAGGAAGATCACCTGTGACTCAGCTAATAATACGTACAATATCTCCACCTCCTACTCCATTGGTAGGTCCATCTCCTTTTTCAGTGACATCATCCCTCATGTAAAAGGATGGTGGTGTAACCTCATAGGATTATTAGTAAATCCTGTATCTTCATCAGAACCATCTTGTACATGAGAATAAGCATCATCGATGGGAGAGGAATTTGGTATGTGAGGCCATAGCAAGGGAAAATATTGTGTCTTTCTATCCTATGTCTATTTTTGTGTCAGCCTCTTCATCTAGCTCCATTCTTGCTTCGGTTACAGTTGCATCAACTCCTATCCATGTTGCTACCTTTGTCATGTTTCCCCCTACACTAGGAGTAACCATCAAGCCTCATGCCACATGATTTTAGGTGTTCATATCTCCTTTGTAAGATCTGCCTATGATCACCACCTTTCCAGATATCTTTCCATTCCCTAAGTTGGTGAAAATGTTACACACACAAGTGGTGTCCAGTGCAGTAATGTCCACCCAACATGTGTCAACCCCATCTCAGGACCATCCTTGATGTCCTAAAGGCTACTACAATTGATCGGAGGTCTTCTCCTTTGTATTTTAATAGGAAGTTTGAGGATTTCCCTATCTTGGAGTTCGAGCATCATAAATCTACTCTGGTAGATCCTCTTTCTGTGTCAATCCTTGCAATAGAGAAAGATATAACTTCTCTTTAGTTTTTCTCTACCCATTTCATAGAGAGTGGAGAGTCTTCTTCATCTACACATCCTCATGGGTATCCTGCATGCATTGGAGCTTCTATCTTTGACTCATTGGAGGATATTCTAGTGTTGATGGTGATCTTCACATGACCCCTCTCATTTTTCCCAGTTGATTTTTTGGATGATAACATTGAGGCTACTTCATCCTTGGATCTTGCTACTAGTGGGGTGCTTGGGGCTTCCATTGTAGTCGTGTCATTTCAATCATGACCTCCCTCCCCATAAGATCAACTTTATGAGGATGATGATCTATTGATGGATGGTTTTTTATGGTGATACCCACTTCTACATCATTAGATTAGAACAAGTTTTCTTGTATTTCCTAGTGCTTTTATTTTAGTGGTGTTCCCTCTCGAAGGACCCTTAAACTTTGTTGGTACCTAGAAATGAGAGGTTTTATATTGTCTACCTTCTTCTTTTTGGTATCTTATTCTTCTCTTTATCATGTCTTTATTTTTTGATATTTGGGGATGATGCAAAGTGTTGGGCAAATTTAGGCACTCCTTCCATGTTGAGCCAAATTTTTGTTTTCCTTTGTCTTCATATATTATTATTCAGATAAGATCCATGGTTGGTAGTAATGAGATATCCCCTAAGAGCGTGTATCCTTGATCTTCTAATTTTTGATGCCAATCCATCAAATCCCCCTATCTTTGTGAAAATGTTCTAGGAATCATGTATCACCCATTAGGAAGTGATATTCCATGGAAACATCTTGTATTTTAACATGCCACAATGTCTTTTCTCTCCTTGGAATGTCTTATTCTCCCCTCTAAGCAGCATAGTTCATTCCAAGGGGGCACTATTTCATCTATGTGTCTATGTGTTTGATTTGGCTTTTATTTAACGATCGTGATGTCTCTACACCACAAGTTTTTCTCACAAAAATTTCAAATTTTGATCTTAGTGCTTGCCTTTGTGGAGGCCAGTCAATTATCTTTGTGTCTCAATCCTACCTTATTGTACGCCTATCTAGCTTAATGCTACACATACCGGCATGATCTTAAGCCACTCTATCACACACCTATCTGTATGCACCCTAAAATGGTTGCCTAGACTTTGGGCCCCCATTCACCAATTTATCAATTTCTAGAATCAATGATTTGCAATATTTTCAATTTAAATCAATTTCCTTGATCAAATCTTAATTCTATCATTTATTTGATTATATTCTATGGGTTAACCATTTTATCCTAAGTCTTTATTTAATTAAAAGGAATTCCCCCCCCCCCCCCCGCCTTTTATTAAATAAAAAGCCCCCACTTACCTCTTATCCTAAGTTGCACAAATAAAGCATTATTCCTATTTTATAAAAAAGAAGAAAAGGTCTTTTTGTCTCACATGGGGCACAAAAGTCAACACTTCTTTCTCATTGGAGGAGATTTGTGCACAAGGATTGCTCCCACTTTCAAAACTCCACCCTTGATCAAATCTTTTGCCTCTTAATCTCCATGGTCCATTTATCTTTAAAAGGAGAACTCTTTCCTCATTCAAAGGATCCCACTCTTGATGCTAATGTTGTGCTGCAGGTTTTCTTGGTGACTTTGGAGCTTTGGAGAGCTTGTTGCATTTTAGTCTTCATACTTGCATTATAGCTTAGTTTTCATGGCATTCTTAGCTTAGTTCCTTTCATGTTCTAGCTTAATTCACATAGTTTAATTAGCAAAGGCTTGTAATACTCTCATTTTCATAGCATAGTTGCATTTTTGCATTCTCATTCTAATATAGTTTTCATTGCATCTTTCATTGTGATTCTTGAAGATATTGGCATTCTTTCCCTTGTCTCTTTGAATCTCCCATTGCATGGTTTACTAGCAAGGTTATATGCTTAATAGCTCTAGCTGAGAGCTCTCTAAACACCCTTGCACTCCATACCTAGGGAGCTCTAGGTCGCTTTCTCAAGGTTTCCAATCCATGGATGCCCTTGGAAGTAATGACTTAGAGAAGTGCACATTTTGAGTGTACATTTTTTGCGCCCACCGTGGGGCAGAACACTTCTGTTTTGCATTTTCTTTTCTTGCATTTCTGCACTTTTTTTCGTCACTGTTAGCTTGTTGTTTCGGCTATTTTTTTCTCTAATAGAGTATCATACAATAGTCTTCCAGTATTGTATGACATTTATTTACATACCCGTGTGATACTTTTCCAGTCAGAGTATCGTACGACCATACAGAGTTCTATTGCACTGCTATATGGGTGGTCCCACAATAGTGTGTCCCACTTTTTTAGACATGCTGATTTTTGTTGAAATAACACATTTTTAATAAAATATTATGATTTAAGAATTGAGAGGTTCCATTTGAAGGAATTGATTACAAATGGTTAGCTCAAAGCCTCTTAGATTAAAAAAATATTGATATTACATCTATAATCCTCATTCATACTTACAATGGAGTCTCCTTCGCACCTATTAAAATGCTGACAAAAAATCACTCCGATTTTATATTTTGGCAGATCAAATGAATCCATTTGAAAAACCTATCTATGTAATATGATGCTATTTGGAAAAATATTTCTAATGAATATAATTTTAATACATATTGATTTTATTATTACTTTTAAATATTACTTTCACTAAACATAGGTTGTTTGGTCATTCAACGACCTGTCTCTTCAAGACTTCGGGAAAAATAGTAAATTATTAAAAAAAATTATGAAAAATATGTATGAAAAGATTATTTGAGTTACCTTTCTATATAAAAAAGAAAAAAAGAATTTCGATATACACAGATCAAGTTAGAGCAATCCAAGTGACCTTATGTCTAAATTACAATTACTGTCACTTTAGAACTTAATAAACTATGAAATATTAACCCAAAATGAATGAAACAAATTACATCCTTTAGATATTGAAGTTACAAATATAATCTCAAAATAATTACATCTTTATCATTTTTTAAGAAAAATTTATGTTGATCCAAGTGACAGTAACTCCTTAAAAACATAATTTTTCACACAAACCACTTCTTGAAGGAGAAGGGAAAATGAATTTAAATGAATTTTAATTTTATTTTTTTAAAATATATTTAGAAACTAGAAATAAAATTCTAAAAGACTCTAGTTTACATCATCTTCAAATTCCTAATAGTTTTTGGCAACAGGTGTTCGAAAGTGAATTTTTTTCTCAAAATGTTGATTTTTGTGTCAAAGTTGGCCAAAAAGTGGGACACACTATTGTGGGATAACCCATATTACACTATGTCACCTGGATACAGTGTGAATTGTCATACAGAACAAAAGTATCACACTCCTATACTAACAGAATTGTCACCCAGACCTGGCAGTGACTAATTTTGGTTCTTTCTTTGCAAGATTTGGATTTGTTTTCTTGCTGGTTTTGACTTGCTGTGTTAGGACAGAGATTCATTTTTAGATTATACTTGGTTTTTGCTATACTAACCTTTGTGGGCCTAACAAATTGTGTTTGTAGGTGTGCCCTAGTTTCTTGCATTATTTTCTAAAGAACGCATGTCAAACCTTCAAATGCACAAGGGCTACTAATCTTTCTTGCAGGGATGCCCAAAGCATAGAAACAATCAAGTGCTTGTTCATTTCTTTCATTTTAAGTGCAGCATTATACTAGTTCATTTTTCTTAGGCACTTAATATCTTGTCATTAGAGTCTTTTGGTGGTAGGAAATTATGCTCTTCACCCTTTTCGTGAACTAGAAATCCTGACCTATCTTTGGATTTTCAAAGAAAGAGGTCTAATTGAACATTGCTTGGTGTGTTTGGGAAAGATTTTTGAGATAGGAGAGTATGCTCTTCACCCTTGTGGTGAACCAAAAATCTTGACCCTCAAAGGTTGATCCACTTCTTGTTTAGTTTAGAATCCTGTAGTGGGCTTGCTCTTGAGCAATCAAGAGGAATGACCCAAGTGGGGACAAGCTAATACCCAGCTATTCCAACCCACTATATACTCAAGGCTATCAAGGACAAAAAATCTTGGTAGACGTAGAACTTGTCTTCATTTAGTGTGAGTACTTGTGGGATTGTGACTATGAGAAAAATGCTAAGCAAGAATGCTTAAGGTACTCTTGTGGCCGCGAGGTCCGTTACTTGCCGCAAGGTAAGGAGTCCCTTTGGAGAGAAAGAGGGTTATTGTGAACGGAAGCCCTTATTACGAACCTTAGATAGAAGCTACCCAATTTTTCCGCTCAACATCTTGGTGCAAGGATCAATCCTAGTGGACTAACCCAGATCACCCCATGATTTTACTCACCATCTGTGTTCCTTTGGTTGTGTCATTGGCACTTCCACAACAAAGCCAATATCTATTATGGGCAACCACTTTGTGTGAGGCAATGGGACATCAAGTGTGGGCCAAGTTGTTGAGTATTGAGCCTTTGTCTTTCTAGGCTAGCAAGTGCTTGAATTGTCTTCACTGTGATCTACCTGTGTAAACGTTCTTGAACATTAAACATCGCGGTAGTGTTCATAGGATTTTTCACTTTGATATCCCAAGTGCATGTCTTGGCAAGGTTTCTTTTTCCCTTGTTCAAGTGTTTTATGACACGTTTGATCCCTTACTATTTGCAAACCTATCTATTTTCTGCTATTACTGCGTTTGAAATTGATAAATTGAGCTTATCAACCTACAATTTTAGTCAAATTGCCTTCAAAACTGAGATTTATACACTCACTGGTCAAATATCATACGATACTATACGACCATCACACCACCTACCTGGATATTATTGTATCAACTTCCTGGAAACCATCATACAACCTTTGTGCGAAATATTGTCTGGACAAATTGTATTGTTCTACTACCCTACAAACTATTGCACAGAATCATTTTGCCATCTTACTGCTATCTACAATCCGAAGCTGATTCGTGTCATTTCCAGTCTTCCTTGGTCAATCTAGGTCAGATCTTAGGTGCTATGACATATTGCTCAACATCCAAATGAACTTAAATGGTATCAAGTTGCATAAAATGACTCTTGGTCTTCTCTCTTCCACATCTCCCATTGTCTTCCTAGTCTCCCATTTCCATTCTTTCTCTTCTTCCTTCATGCTTCTTCCTCTTCTTCCTAAACTCTTCACGTCTTCTTGATTCTTTTCCTCTTATTATCTAGTCTACCTTCTTCTATTCATCTCTTCTTTCACTTCCATGCTTGATTCCTCCTCTTCCAGAACCATGAATTTAAACTATCTTGTTATGGAACCTCTATTGAAAATAGATGATCTCGAACTCATTGCTCAATTTAAAGAGTTTTATTCCTCCAATAGTCCTAGATATCTCATGGGTGATAAACTTATAACAAAAAGAAAAGAAAAGTTGAATGAATCAGACACCTTCGCTAGGGTCATGGACATGATCCTGTCACGACCTTCTTCTTCTGAACATTCTTCATCTTCTAAGTCTTACCATGACTCTTCTAGATATTATTCACATTCCTCATTATCCAAGTCTTCTTCCTCCACTAGGTCTTCACTTTCCTCTTCTTCACGATCTCATTCCTCTTCTACTTCTCCCAAGAGTCTTACTTCTTGTCTCAAAACATACCATGATGAGCAATATGATATTCCTTGTCATACCTCTTCCATAAATAATGACACGCCCATCTTTTATGACTATGATGATAGACAATGTAGTGATACCTATGACACCTCTATTCCTAAGAGTTCTCCTAGTCGTGTGCTCGTGCTTACTGAAAATGGGTCATCACATTGGATAGATCGTGATGGTGATCCATATGATTCTAATTTTGAAAGAGACTTTGATGATTTCTGCGATCAATACCTAGATGATACATCTACTTCACTTGAGGAAGAGAAAGCTTTATGTGCTGATCTAAAATGTAAATACTATAAGAATCTTTCCTCTAAGAACTCTCGTGCTGAAAATAAAAATTACACTCTCGAGCAAGATCATGTTAATGTTGAACCTTTATCTTGTGATGGTTCCCTTCCACCCCCTACTTCCTCCAATACCCATGCATTTCCTAAAGCTTCCAATTCTTTCATATCTTTCACAAATCCTTCATCCAACAAAGTTCCTAATACTCTTCATGTAATTCCCCATAGTTATCCTAAAGGGCTACCTCTTAGAGAAACTCAAGCTAACCTTCACTTGGCTGCAAATACTTTTAATAATGCTAAACCTAAAGAGCCTAATCCTTTATACACTATAATACCTACTTCAGCTTCCTTGTCCTTAGAAGTGGCTCCTGTATGCACCCTAAAATGGTCGCCTAGACTTTGGGCCCCATTTATTTGATTTATCAATCCTGAATCATTTTTATCAATAATCAATATTTTCAACATTATCAATCTCTTGATCAAGTCTTAATTTCGATCATATATTGGATTTTTATCCTTGGGCTAACCATTTATCCTAAATCTTTATTTATTTAAAAGAAATATTTCCTCCCCTTTTAATTAAATAAAAAGCCCCACTTTTCCTCTTATCCTAAGTTGCACAAATAAAGCATTATTCTTATTTATAAAAAAGAGAAAAAAATACTTTCTGTTTCATATGGACACAAAAGTCAACTCCTATTTTCTCATTGGAGGATATGTGTGCACATGGATTGCTCCTCTTTCAAGCTCCACCGCTGATTAAGACTTTTTGCCTCTTAATCTCCATGGTCCATTTCACCTCATTTCTTATAAAAGGAGAGCTCTTTCCTTCATTTGCATATACCATGTTTTTATGCTAATGTTATGTTGCAGGTTTTAGGTACATTTGGAGTTTTTGAAGACATTGAAGACTTGCTTCATTGCATCATCTAGTTCATATTTTCTTTCTTAGTATAGATTTCTTTTATGCAATAGAATAAGCTCACATAGTCTAAATAGGAGGCATTGTAATCTATTGCTATTTCCTTTCATAGATTAGTTGCATTGTACTTTCCTTTCATAGCTTAGATTGCATCATCATATAGCTTGCATTGCATTGCATATTTGATTCTTGGAGATATTGGCATTGTTTCCCTTGTCTTCACTTGAATCTCTCATTGTGTGGTTGACTAGCAAGGTCACAAGCTTGCAGCTCTAGCTGAGAGCAAACACATCATAGTCCCTTGCAACTCCATGCATAGAGAGCTATGAGCCGCTTTGTGAGGCCTCACTCTTGAGCAACCTTGCATGTAATGGTTCATAGAAGTGCACCTTTTTAGTGTGTACATTTCTGGCGCCCATCGTGGGGCAGAGTAGATAGGCTTTGTCCTTCATTTCATTTGCATTTTCGTCATTTTTTGAATTATTTTTCAAATACTTCGCGCTTGCTACAAATATCACCCACCTTGAAGAGAAATATCGCGCGATAGTTTTCCCTTTACGGACTATCGCCCGACCTGCCTAGAGTATATCGCCCACTAGTACTGAGGTATATCGCCTGGCATAAGGCGAAATATCGCGCAAACTAAAAAGTATCACCGCAGTATAGTGCAAAGTATCGCGCGATACTGGTGTCTGGACTGTGTCTGTACCTGACAGTGAGCTGTTTTTGAGCTATTTTATCTATCTTGCAAGTTTTGGGTTCTTAGCTATCTTTTTGAAATTTTTTGAAATTTCCAGCATTTTCAAAGCCGTGCCACTTTGGAAAATGGGTGCCCATTTTTTTTGAAATTTTGCAAATGGTATCAAAAGTTTAAGTGTGATATATTGTTGGAAAGGTCTTTCTGAGCCTAATCCAACCATGATGGTTTCATTTTCAAATTTTATCATTTGATCAGTTATTTTTGTAGATTATCTAATTTTTCATGTACTAATCATTGGTAGATTTTGGATTTTGATTCTCCTAACTCTTGTTGGTCTAACAAGTTGTGGTTGTAGGTGCTCTCATTACTTAAAATTTTTCAAAAGAATGCATGTCAAAGAGGGCTACTAATGGTTTTTGTAGGGCTGCCCAAGCATAAAAACAAAAAAAAAATCTTGCTTGTTTATTTGCTTTCCTTTTAAGTGTGGCAAAAACTAGTTGTTTCATTTATTAGGCACTTAAGATCTTGTTGTATGAATTCTTGGGTGGTAGGAGAAGTATGCTCTTCACCATTTTGGTGAACCAGAAAATCTTGACCCATCTTTGAATTTTGAAAACAAGAGGGTAAATGAACTTTGCTTGGTGTGTTTGGGAGAGATTCTTGAGATAGGGGAGTATGCTCTTCACCCTTGTGGTGAACCAAAAACCTTGAACCTCAAGAGTTGATCCACTTTTTGTTTAGTTGTTAGAATCCTTTAGCGGGCCTACTCTTGAGCAATCAAGAGGAACGACCCAAGTGGGGACAAGCTAATACCGAGCTATTCCAACCCACTATAATCTCAAGGCTATCAAGGACACAAAACCTTGGTAGACATAACACTTGTCTTTGCTTGATGTGAATAGCTCATGGGATTGCGACCATGGGGAAAATATTGAGCAAGAATGCTTAAGGTACTCTTGAGGCCGCGAGGTCCTAGTCCTTTATGAGGATCAAGAGGGGTGTTATGAACGAAAGCCCTTACTAAGAACCATAGGATTAGAGGCCACCTATTTTAACCGCTTATCTTCTTAGTGCAAGGATTGATCCAAGTGGACTAACCCGGATCACCCCAAGATACTCACCATATGTGCCCCTTTGGTTGTGTTGTTTGACACTTCCATGACAAAGCCAATATCTCTTGTGGGCAACCACTTGGTGTGAGGCAAGGGGGCATCAAGTTGTGGGCTAAGTTGGTAAGTATTGAGCCTTGTCTTGTAGGTAGATATTGCTTGAAGTGTCTTCGATTATGTGATACCAGTGTAAACATTCTCAACATACAAACAATCGGTAGCATTCATAGGGTGCAATTTTATTTTTGATATCATAAGTGTTTGTCTTGGCAAGGTTGCTTTTGCCCTTGTTTCAAGTGTTTGAAGACATGTTTGATCTTCTACTGTTTGCAAACCTGTCTAAATGCTGTTGAATTTGTGATTGAAATCAGACATTTTCACCCTCACATTCAGAAACTTGAAATTAGACCTTAAAAACTCAAAATTTTGCACAAATTGGTCAAGATCAACATCAGTATCACATTAGCCAAAGAGAAATATCACATTAGAAGGTTGTTCTTGGTGAGAAAGTTTATCTCAAAAATTGTGAGCTACATTCTTGGGAAATTCTCGTACTCTTATTGTCCAAATAATTTTCATTTAATCTCAATTTCAATTATATTTTGGCCTAGCCCAACCTCCTAGTTCAAAAGTGCAAGGGTAGTCACCCTTTGATTTGAAGCACCTCTTTGACAGTGTTGGTAAAGCCCCTGCTTCTATCTTTTCATTTCTCTTTGGACAATAGAGAACTTTGATTATCCTAGTTTGGTGTTGACATTCTGTGAGATCATCCTATTACCAGTCTTCCTTGGTCAATCTAGATCTTAGATCCTAGGTGTTGTCATGTTGCTCAACATCTCAATGAACGTTATGGTATCAATTGCACAAGATGGCTCTTAGTCTTCTTCTTTCTTCTCCATTTCTCATGTTCTTCTAAAGTCTTCTATTCCCAGGGGAAATTCTTCTTGATTCTTTTCCTCTTATTTTCTAGTCTACCTTCTTCTATTCATCTATTCATTTCTTCCATGCTTGATTCCTCCTCTTCTATAACCATGAATCTTGACTATCTAGCTTTGGAACCTTTATTAAGAATAGATGATCTTGAGCTCATTGACATATTCGAAAAGTGTTGTTCCTCCAAAATTCTCATGAGTGATGAATTTATAGCAAAAATAAAAGAAAAGATGATTAAATCAGATGCCTTTTCTAGAATCATAAACATGATCATATCATGATCTTCTTCTTCCAAACATTCTTCATCATCTAAATCTTCTCATTCTTCTTCACCTTCCAAGTCTTATCATGACTCTTCCAGACATCATTCTCATTTTTCATCTTCTAAGTCTTATCATGATTCTTCTAAACACTATTCACATTCTTCATCTTCCAAATCTTATCATGACTCTTCTAAACATTATTCGAATTCCTCATTATCCAAGTCTTCGTCTTCCCCTAAGTCTTCAATTTCCTCTTCTTCACGATCTCATTCTTCTTCTACTTCTCCTAAGAGTCTTACTTCTCTTCAGAAGACATACCATAAAGAGCAATGTGATAGTCCTTGTGATGTCTCTTCCACAAAGAGTGACACACCTACCTTTGATGACTATGATGACTATGATGACTATGATGATGGACAATGTAGCAATACTTATGGCACCTCTATTCCTAAGAGTCCTCCTCGTCGTGTGCTTAGACTTACTAAAGGGTCATCTGATTGGATAGATTGTGATGGTGATCCATATGATTCTGATTTTGAGAGAAATTATGATATTTGTTGTGAACAATATGATACATCTACTTCTATTGAGGAAGAGAAAGCTTTTCGTGCTGATTATAAACGAAGATACTATGAGCATGTCTTGTCTAAAAACTCTCATGCTGAAAATAAAGATTACACTCTCCAGCAAGATCATGTTAATGTTGAACCTTTGTCTTGTGATGGTTCCCTTCCATCCTCTACTTCCTCCAATACCCACACACTTCCTAAAGCTTCTGAGTCTTCCAAATCTTTCATAAATCCTTCATCTAACAAAGATCCTAAGGCTTTCCATGCGGTTCCCTATAGTTATTCTCAAGGGCCACCTCTTAAAGATACTCAAGCTAACCTTCACTTGGCTGCAAATACTTTCAATAATGCTAAATCTAAAGAGCCTAAGCCTTTAAATGCTATAATGCCTACTTCAGCTAGCCCTTCACCATCTCTTCTAAAGTCTTCCATACAATTCCAACATGCTTCCGTGTCCTTAGAAGTGGCTCCATGTCAAGAGGACTCTAAAAATGATAAAGAAAAAAATATAAAAAAAGATCAAGATCAAAAACCCTCCATGTCATCCAATTCTTTTCATGACATCTCTGATCCGCTTCATGGTTCTTTTGATCCTTTACGCTCCATTCCACCATGTCTTAGATCTTCTCCTAAGAAAGATCAAGCCACTACTTACACTGTTGAGTTTATTGACAATCAAAATAACCTTACTACACTTGCATTCTCCAAATATGATAATTCCATTAAGGTTATTAAAAATAGTGTTGTTACTGCTAATGTTAAGCCTATTGAAAATCAAGAAAAAAATGATGCGCTTATGCTATCCAAAGATCCTTGTCAAGATCAAAGTATTTCATCTTCTTGTTCTACCACTCCATGTTCACTTCCACTTTCTACTCTTCCTAAGTCTTCGCAAGCTTTGAACAATCCTATCAAAGAAGGTGCTCCTATTCAAGATGTGCATGATCCTATTGAAAACTCTAATGCTCACTCTAGAGATGCTGATATCCTTGGTTGTCATATAGATGTTGATGAACTTATTGATTATCCTTTTGCATCTTCCACTTCCATCCTTGGACCTCCTCCACCACTACCAAGATCTTCACATCTTCCTTCCATATTGGGCCCTTATGTCCCTTCACTTTCCCCTCCTAGTTCTCCTAATTCATCATCCATCTTGGGTCCTTGCGTCCCTCCATCTCATATCTTTCCTCAAGATCAACATAGATGCATACCCTTGAATCCTTTTCATTCACCCATCCATCTAAACCAATCATATTATTCTTCTCCTTCCACAAGTCCCAAGTCTTTTGGAAGTAACTTGAATGTTCAATACAAGAAAAAGAAGCAATACCAGAATCCATCAAAAAAAGAAGATCACCATGTCTCCTCTAATCGACATGGAGGCATAAAGTCAAAATAGATATCTAAGAAGAAAACTACAAGACAAGTATGGGTTCCAAAATCTATCATTGAAGATATTCTCTCTAAATCACCAAAAAGAAATGAAAAACCTAAAGCTATATGGATTCCAAAGTCTCTCTTGAAAGAGTCTTATGTTGAGCAAAAAGTGAAGTTGACATTCAAGCTTCCAAAGGCTTCCACTTCATCTTTTTCCAAAAATATTCTTCCATTCCATGCGCCTGAACCACAACCTCTGCTATTTGAGAATTATAACAAGCACACCAATCCTCTCTTCGAGGAGTCACATAGCAATAATGAACTAGAATATGGTTCACATTTGGACTAGAATATGGTTTATGTTTCCTCCATTTTTCCCGTCACCCTTCAAGGTGTGTATTGACGTTGATCTTGCCTTCCTTTCCATCTACTCTTTCACAATCCTTTCATTCATTGTCCTTCTACCTTCTATCATTTTTCCTCATTTGCCTATTCCTCATGCGTCTTCCTTTCCCCTTTAGCATCTTTGAGCATATCATTTTGAATCCTTAGCATATCATGGTTTATCCTTTCAAGGAGCATTATCTAAAAAGCTTTCCTTCTTCCAAAAAAATTTAAAAAATGGAAAAATTAAAAAAATTTAAAAAAATTTAAAAAAATTAAAAATGTGCCATGGTGAAAACCTGGAAACAGGCACCTTGGTAGAAAAAGTAAAAAGAAATAAATTCATCCTATGGTGAAAACCACTCCCTTGTGGCACCTTGGATAAGTACCATGATGAAAACCTGGCAATCAGGCATCATGTGTAGTTCTTCTACATTTTTCATCCATTCCATCTTCTCTCTTTGATCTTGACAAGGTTGACCTATACACGAATATTTAGCTATCTTGTAAGCTATCTTATGATGATCTTGCTTTCATTCCTTTCATGTTTAGCCTTCATTTTCATTTTCCTCCATTCATTCTAGCCTTTCTCTATCATTTTCCCCCTTGGTCTTGATTTAATAAAAAAAGAGTAAAACACAATGCTATGAAGTCTCTTGGCATGTCTATTCCTTTGGACTGCATCCTCCCTTCTTTTGCAGTGCGCTTTTGTGACATATCCTATGCTATCCTTTCATTTCTTATCCAAATGTGCTTTGCATGAGAATTTTTTCCTAGCTTGAGTACTCTTGAGGAGTTTGGCCTTGAAGATTTCTTCCTTCCATTTGCCTTCATTCTCCTTTCCTCTATCTCATTCACCAGCTTGCTCATCCATCTTGTCCCTCACCTTCCTAGACATTGGGAATACACGATGTGATCTTGCTTGGAAGTTTGATGCCTATTCTATCTGGGGGCATCCTTTGTACATATTTTATTGATCTTGAAAAAAATACCAAAAATTCATATATGATGCTAAAAAAATCCTAAAAAGCATAAAATGTCTTGAAAAAAAATACAAAAAAAAATCAAATATTCAAAAATTCAAAAAAATAGAAAAAGTGCCTTGGTGAAAACCTGGAAACAGGCACCTTGGTAGCAAAAAATTCAAAAAAAATGAAAAAATGAGAAAAAATTGCAATAAATCTAAGTGGTGAAAACCTGGAAACAGGCGCTACTTGAGGCCTTTGCACTCCTATTTGTTAGCATGCGTCCTTGACACTTAGCCACTTCCCATCATACCTTGACCTTATTTGGCTTAGTCTGGAATTGGTCTTTGTCTTTGTCTAGGGGGTATAACTATTAGCATTGGTCCTTTAGGTGCGTTTGTCTCTTGGGGCATTTCACAACAGGTGTTTTTCAACACCACCCCAAATAGTGGTTTTCAACACTACCCTTGCGTCGAGTGTTTCTTAACACTTATCAGATGTCTTGCTTATAGTCTAAGTATGATACGATAGTGCTCATTTGCAGATGATATGTTGACTTTATTTTTCTTTGTGTGCTGTTTATGAGGATTTCTTTGATGAGTGATCTCTCCCTGAGAAGTTTTCGATGATGCATAGCTAGAAGACTGAGGGAATGAGAACATGTTTTCTTTCTTTATCTGCTTGTGGGTATATTTTGTTGATCCTAACTGTCATGAGCATTTATGCTGGTCCTACTTGACACTATGGATTGACAAGGTATTATCCTTGACTGTTTTGCGAGTGCATGCTTTTAACTATCCTAACTTTCATGTGTCTTGATACAAGCATAATCTCACCATATCAAACTTAGGTGATCTCACTGCATTAGTCATCTTGACCTATACATCTTTGATGCCTAGGTGGGATTCCCACATTTCTATCTGATAAAGGTCATATTCATATCCACATAGTTATGCTAGTGTGCATTGTATGATCTTACGACGCTACCAATAACGCTCGATGATGATAATTAGATGTCTATAAGCGTTGTGACCTTGCAAGTCAACCACTTTCATAGTAGCTTGCATTTCTAGGTTCATGTTAGTTTAGTTTTTGCACCTTGCATATGGAGAGAGCTCTCCTTTTTTCATCTTACGTGGACCTGTTGGTCAACTGTGCTCATTTTCTGATTCTTCTTGATCATATCTTTCATTTCTGGTCTTTCATGTCACATCATTTTCTATCCATTTTTGGACTTGAAATTGAAATCTGAGTCGTGTTTCCAAGCTTTCTCATTCTTCTACACAGTTGACTAACTTTTTGAAGCATAATTCTTTGATCTTTGATGGAATTTCTTCCTTTCCATGTCTTCCAAACTTCTAGTCTTTGATTCACCCCTTTTGCTTCCTCTCTCTGAGGTTTGACTTAATCTTTATCCTATATCTTTCTCAGTCAAACCTCGTCAAACTGGGGCATATCTTCACTGCTTAATGGTTATCCTGTTATCATTTATCTTTGATTATGATTTCATTCTGATTTGATCAAATTTTTATCAATTCACTGTTCTCCTCTCTACCTGATTTCGATTTCGATTCCGAGGGGGTAGTACTTATGGGATTCTCATCCCCAACTACTTGATTTTCTTGATTCAGACATCTTTTGTGAGTTGTCGCTCAAATTTGAGATTCTTATCTCCTACTTTGAATGTGATCCCAAATCGACCTCATGTTCAAAGGCCTTTGTTTATGATGTGTCCGGATGTGATCTCGAATTGACCTCATATATGAGTTGTTTTGTGATCCCAAATCGATCTCACATTTCAACTTCATTCTTTGACTGCATGTGTTCCCAAATCGATCACACATTAGTCAAAGAGGGGCAAATGTATGCACCCTAAAATGGTCGCCTAGACTTTGGGCCCCATTTATTTGATTTATCAATCCTGAATCATTTTTATCAATAATCAATATTTTCAACATTATCAATCTCTTGATCAAGTCTTAATTTCGATCATATATTGGATTTTTATCCTTGGGCTAACCATTTATCCTAAGTCTTTATTTATTTAAAAGGAATATTTTCTCCCCTTTTAATTAAATAAAAAGCCCCACTTTTCCTCTTATCCTAAGTTGCACAAATAAAGCATTATTCTTATTTATAAAAAAAAGAAAAAATACTTTTTGTCTCATATGGACACAAAATTCAACTCCTATTTTCTCATTGGAGGATATGTGTGCACATGGATTGCTCCTCTTTCAAGCTCCACCGCTGATTAAGACTTTTTGCCTCTTAATCTCCATGGTCCATTTCACCTCATTTCTTATAAAAGGAGAGCTCTCTCCTTCATTTACATATACCATGTTTTTATGCTAATGTTATGTTGCAGGTTTTAGGTACATTTGGAGTTTTTGAAGACATTGAAGACTTGCTTCATTGCATCATCTAGTTCATATTTTCTTTCTTAGTATAGATTTCTTTTATGCAATAGAATAAGCTCACATAGTCTAAATAGGAGGCATTGTAATCTATTGCTATTTCCTTTCATAGATTAGTTGCATTATACTTTCCTTTCATAGCTTAGATTGCATCATCATATAGCTTGCATTGCATTGCATATTTGATTCTTGGAGATATTGGCATTGTTTCCCTTGTCTTCATTTGAATCTCTCATTGTGTGGTTGACTAGCAAGGTCACAAGCTTGCAGCTCTAGCTGAGAGCAAACACATCATAGTCCCTTGCAACTCCATGCATAGAGAGCTATGAGCCGCTTTGTGAGGCCTCACTCTTGAGCAACCTTGCATGTAATGGTTCATAGAAGTGCACCTTTTTAGTGTGTACAGCTCCATGTCAAGAAGACTCTAAAAATGATAAAGAAAAGAACATAAAGAAAGATCAAGATCAAGAACCCTCCATGTCATCCAATTATTTTCATGATGTCTCTTATCTGTTTCATGGTTCTTTTGATCCTCTACACCCTTTCTCATTCATTCCACCATGTCTTACATCTTCTCCTAAGAAAGATCAAGCTACTACTTACACCATTGAGCTTATTGACAATCAAAATAATCTTACTACACTTGCACTTTCCAAAGATGATACTTCCATTAAGATTATTAAAAATAGTGTTGTTACTTCCAATGTTAAGCATATTGAAAATCAAGAGAAAAATTATGCACTTATGCTATCCAAAGCAACTTTTCAAGATCAAAGTCTTCCATCTTCTTGTTCTACCACTCCATGTTCGCTTCCACTTTCTACTCTTCCTAAGTCTTTGCAAGCTTTGAACAATCTTATCGAAGAAGTTGCTCCTATTCAAGATGTTCATGATCCTATTGCAAATCCTAATGCTCACTCTAAAGATGTTGATGTCCTTGGTTGTCATATAGATGTTGATGAACTTATTGATTATCCTTCTGTATCTTCCACGTCCATCCTTGGACCTCCTCCACCAATACTAAGGGCTTCATGTCTTCCTTCCATCTTGGGCCCTTATGTCCCTTCACTTTCCCCTCCTAACTCTCCTAATTTGTCATCCATCTTGGGTCCTTACGTCCCTCCATCTCTTATCTTTCCTCAAGATCAACATAGATGCATACCCTTGAATCCTTTTCATCCACCCACCCATCTAAACCAGTCATATCCTCCTTCTTCCACAAATCCCAAGTCTTTTGGATGTAACTTGAATGTTCAATACAAGAAAAAGAAGCAATACAAGAATCCATAAAAAAAAAATATCACCATGTCTCCTCTAATCGACATGGAGGCATAAAGTCAAAAGAGATATCTAAGAAGAAAACTACAAGACAAGTATGGGTTCCAAAATCCATCATTAAAGATATTCTCTCTAAATCATCAAAAAGAAATGAAAATCCTACAGCTATATGGATTCCAAAGTCTCTCTTGAAAGAGTCTGATGTTGAGAAACAAGTGAAGTTGACATTCAAGCTTCAAAAGGCTTCCACTTCATCTTCTTCCAAAAACATTGTTCCATTCCATGCACCTAAACCGCAACCTCTGCTATCCATTCACCATATTCCTTCATGTTTCCTCCATCCTCTCACTACCCTTCAAGGTGTGTGTTGATGTTGATCTTACCTTCCTTTTCATCTACCCTTTCACAATCCTTCCATTCATTATCCTTCTACCTTCTATCCTTTTTCCTCATGTTCCTATTCTTCCTATCTTCCAACCTCACTCGCTTTACATAAAACCTTATCCTCCATTTTTCTCGTCCATCTTCCTTTCTCTATTAGCATCTTTGAGCATATCATTTTGAATCCTTGGCATATCATGGTTTATCCTTCCAAGGAGCATTATCTAAAAAAGCTTGCCTTCTTCCAAAAAAGACAAAATTTAAAAAATTTAAAAAATTAAAAAATAAAATTAAAAAAAATTAAAAAATTAAAAATGTGCCTTGGTGGGAATCTGGAAACAAGCACCTTGGTAGAAAAATTAAAGAGAAATAAATTCATCCTATGGTGAAAACCACTCCCTTGTGGCACCTTGGATAAGTACCATGATGAAAACCTAGCAATCAGGCATCATGTGTAGTTCTTCTACATATTTCATCCACTTTGTATTCTCTCTTTGATCTTGACAATGTTGAACTATACGCAAACATTTGGCTATCTTGTGAGCTATCTTACGATGATCTTGTTTTCATTCCATTCATGTTTAGCCTTCATATTTATTTTCCTCCATTCATTCTAGCCTTTCGCTATCCTTTTCCCCTTTGGTCTTGATCTAATAAAAAAGAGTAAAACACGATGTTATGAAGCCTCTTGACATGTCTACTCCTTTGGACTGCATCATTTCCTTCTTTTGCATTAAGCCTTTGTAACTTATCCTATGCTGGCCTTTCATTGCTTGTCCAAATGTGCTTTACATGACAATTCTTCCCTAGCTTGGGTCCTCTTGAGGAGTTTGCTCTTGAGGATTTCTTCCCTTCATTCTCCTTCATTCTCTTATCTTCCACCTTTTTCACCAGCTTTCTTATCCCTCTTGTCCTCCACCTTGCTAGACATTGGGACTACACGATGTCATCTTGCTTGTGATTTTGATGCCCATTCTATCTAGGGGCATCCTTTGTACATACTTATTGATCTTGAAAAAATTTTAAAAACTAAAAAATTGCAAAAAAAATCAAAAAAAATAATGCCTTGGTGAAAACCTGGAAACAGGCACCTTGGTAGCAAAAAAAAAATTGAAAAAATTGAAAAAATCAAAAAAAAAAATGTCAAGTGGTGAAAACCTGGAAACAGGCATTGTTTGGGACCCTTGCACCTATGTCTATCAGTCTTGCATGGCGCTCATTTGCTCCACTTCTCGCTTTGTCTCTCCTAACTTGGAATTGACTCTTGTCTTAGTTTAGGGGGCATACGTTGTTTTAGCTTCTCTTGGGTCTCTTTGTGCATCGAGGTTTCTTGGGAAACTTGGTTCAAACAGTGTTTTTTAACACCACCCCAACTATGTTTTTCAACACTTCCCTAGCGTCAAGTGTTTCTCAACACTTATCAAATATCTTACTCGCAGTCTAGAATGATACGATATTTTCCACTGGCAGATGTGATACTCAAAGTTTGACTCTATGACCTACACACACGCACTTAAACACTTGACTCGCTGAGACTTGTTTGACTTTATTTCTTTGTGTGCTGTTTATGATGATTTCTTTGCTAAGTGTTCTCTCCCTAATAGTTTTCAATGATGCCTAGCTAGAAGACTGGGGGCATGAGGACATGTTTTATCTATTTTCTGCTTGTGGGTATATTTTGTTGGTCTTAACTATCATGAGCATTTATGCTTGTTCCACTTGACACTAGGATCTACAATGTATTATCCTTTACTATTTTTTGCAAGTGCATGCTTGTAGTCATCTTGGCCTTCTTGTGTCTTGATGCAAGCATAATCTTTCTATACCAAACTTAGGGAACCTCATTGTGCTAGTCATCTTGACCTACATGTCTCTGGTGCCTAGGTGGGATTCCCACATATCTATCTGATACAGATCATATTCATATACCCATAGTCATACTAGTGTGTATTGTATGATCTTGTGACGCTACCAATAAAGCTCAATGATGATTATTAGAGTCTAAAGGCTTTGTAACCTTGCAAGTAAACCACTTTTCATAGTAGCTTGCATTCTTAGGTTCATGTTAGTTTAGTTTTGCATCTTGCATATGGAGAGAGCTCTCCTTTCATCTTTCACAGACTGGTCAATCAACCTCTGGCTAATTTCGATGTCTTAGATCCATTTTCGGAATCAAAATAGAAATTTGAGCTCATCTTGATGGTCAAAATTGCATTTTAAAATTTTTCCTTCTTCTGCGTAGTTGGCTGACCATTTGAGGCCTGATTCTTTGATCTTTGCTGGGGCATCTTCATTTCTTCATCCCCATCTCTCTCAACCTTCTAGTCTCTCATTTATTTTCATTCACTTCATCTCTCTGAGGTTTTGACTTTATTTTTATCCTATATCTTTCTCAGTCAAACCTAGTCAAACTGGGGCATATCTTCACTGCTTGATGGTTATTCTATCATCTTTCATTTTCGATTATGATTTCTAGTGATTTGATCATGTTGCTCTCGCTTTTACATTTCCTCTACCTGATTTCGATTTCGATTCCGAGGGGGTAGTACCTATCAAATTTCAATCCTTGATTCAGTTTTATCAAACCTTGCTTGAGATTCTTATCTCTTATCTTAGACTTGACAATTACCTATTTACAGGGGTAGTGGCCTTGTCTTTTTCAATCAACTTATCTTTGTCCTGATGTGTTCCCATCCGTTGATCACACGTCTGGGTTGTTTTGTGATCCCAAATCGATCTCACATTTCAATTCCATTCTTTGGCTACATGTGTTCCCAAAATGATCACACATTACCCAAAAAGGGGCAAATGTATGCACCCTAAAATGGTCACCTAGACTTTGGGCCCCCATTCACCAATTTATCAATTTCTAGAATCAATGATTTGCAATATTTTCAATTTAAATCAATTTCTTTGATCAAAGCTTAATTCTATCATTTATTCGATTATATTCTATGGGTTAACCATTTTATCCTAAGTCTTTATTTAATTAAAAAGAATTTCCTCCCCTTTTATTAAATAAAAAGCCCCCACTTACCTCTTATCCTAAGTTGCACAAATAAAGCATTATTCCTATTTTATAAAAAAGAAGAAAAGGTCTTTTTGTCTCACATGGGGCACAAAATTCAACACTTCTTTCTAATTGGAGGAGATTTGTGCACAAGGATTGCTCCCACTTTCAAAACTCCACCCTTGATCAAATCTTTTGTCTCTTAATCTCCATGGTCCATTTATCTTTAAAAGGAGAGCTCTTTCCTCATTCAAAGGATCCCACTCTTGATGCTAATGTTGTACTGTAGGTTTTCTTGGTGACTTTGGAGCTTTGGAGAGCTTGTTGCATTTTAGTCTTCATACTTTCATTATAGCTTAGTTTTCATGGCATTATTAGCTTAGTTCCTTTCATGTCCTAGCTTAATTCACATAGTTTAATTAGCAAAGGCTTTTAATACTCTCATTTTCATAGCATAGTTGCATTTTTGCATTCTCATTCTAATATAGTTGGTATTGCATCTTTCATTGTGATTCTTGAAGATATTGGCATTCTTTCCCTTGTCTCTTTGAATCTCCCATTGCATGGTTTACTAGCAAGGTTATATGCTTAATAGCTCTAGTTGAGAGCCCTCTAAACACCCTTGCACTCCATGCCTAGGGAGCTCTAGGTCACTTTCTCAAGGTTTCCAATCCATAAATGCCCTTGGAAGTAATGACTTAGAGAAGTGCACATTTTGAGTGTACACTATCTATCTTACACTATGCATGTTAGTGCATGCATCTAATCCACCTCATCACATACTCATCTAGCATTTTCTATGCATGTTGGTGCACCATAAAAATCCTCCTTATCATATGCCTAGATCTAGAATTTTCTACACATATCAAAGCACTATCAAAATTTTCCTATCATATGGCTATTTAGCATAATACAACTTGTCACCCATATCAGTGTATCATTGATGGTCTTAGGTCTAAAGGTTATCTTCAAAATCTAGCACATTCATCTGCAACTTATGTATTGGAAGTGGCTCATCCATAATTCAAGGTTTCCTAGCTAGGGGAAACCCCATGTGATGAAGTCCCCATAGGTAAATCAAGTACTTGTATTTCTTACTTCATCTCACATCTCTTTCTATGATATGATATTCTCACTAAGTGGGGGAAAAATGTAATGGCATAAATTTTCACCCTTGTATAAATTTCCATTTAGCATCACCCTCACCTTATCCTATGACTCAAAATCTGATTCATTTGATCACATTCACTCAACATGCCCTCTTGCCACATTCTTTAGAATCTCAGCCATGTAGCCTAGATGATACAGGATAGGTATATGTCATAGAGACATTTGTATAATGCACACTTGCCTATGAATCTGTAAAAGTGTAGGTTTCCATTGAGGTATTACAAATTACCATCTTGCAATTGTAATGCCTTATTTCACTGCATGTCGATGCAAGATTCAATCCTGAATGTATTAAACTTCATTTTGAACTTCACTTGGCTCTCTCTTGGTTCTCTAACACTTCTTCTGATGCAGGAGCATCCTAGAATTTTTGGCAATCCTGTATCACCCAAAAATATGTTTGTTTTGGAAAGGCAAATTGGTAGTTTTGATCTTAGTTGGTGAAGTATTTGCTTGGTCTTGGAGTTTGGTTGCTCGGTAACTGAAGGCATCGGTTCTCCTAGCGCTCAGCGATAATTGCATTGCTCGGTGATGCTTGGCTTGGTCAGTTCACTGGTGCTCGATTATTTCTCTGATGCTCAGTAAATGGTCTTATCGACTAGTGTTCTTGAAGATTTTCTTGGCTGACTTGGTGCATTTATTGTTGGTAGATTTTGTTGGATTCTCCTATGTGGATCTGGAGGCCGAAATGTTGAATTTAATAATTGTAAGGATATTTGAGAGCTGACTTGTATTGCATTTAATATTTGTTTGTAAGAGTTAATTGTTTCATCCAGCCGACTTATGGCTGATGATTGGTATTTAAAAGAGTGTTGGGGTAGTTGTTTAGGACAAAAGTCTGGGGATAGATAGAAGGGAAGTTGTGGAAAAGATCCTGTGAAATCTTGCAGATCGGATTGATTTATGATAGCTTGTGATAACAGAGCTAGTGGTTGAGGCTTGGAGACAAGGAGATTTCTTTGTGGCTTGTGAGCACAAGTTCAGATCTGCCTTAGGGTTTCCATCAGTTGCTGATTGTTTTAGGATTGGACTAGCTGGAATCAGATCGGATCTTGTTGATCTCTCAGAATTTACTGCTTGTTTGTATTTGGCCATAACTAGGAAGGCCTTACAGCCCGGCACATTGCATGTAATTAGTGAATTTATGAATAAAGATTTCAATTCGCTTTTAGATCTAGTGTTATTGTTGTGTAATTCTGATGTGTTGTGGGTTGGCTGCAAATTTGGACAATCCTTAATTGGACCCTCCATCCTTGATTGTATTAAGTGGTATCAGAGAAAAGTTGATCATGAATGTCTAGACAGATCACCGAAGGAGAGGCAGCTTGCACCAGGACCTTCGATTGAAGATGCCTCTAAGGAGGCTCATGAGATCTCTGAGGAAGAACCTGCTGGAGAATTTAGTCTTGATGATTTTAGAGCTTTGCAGAAACAAGTGCAAGATATACAAGAGGAATTTAGAGAGAAGACTACATCGAAAGAAGATAGTGATGATGAATCTAAGGAAGAAGATCATTTTGAAGAAGTTGTAGAAGAAGCTAGGGATCCAGAAGAAAATAGAATCCTAAAGGCTATGTCTAAAATTGGGAAAAGACCTAAGATTGAAGTTTTTGCATTTGTTGGAAGCCTTAGGCTAGAAGAGTTGATTGATTGGATTAATGAGATAGATGAATACTTTGAGTATGAAGAAATAGAAGATCCTAATAGAGTTAGATTTGCAAAGACTAAACTGAAGGGTCATGCAAATATTTAGTGGAGGGAAGTTTAGTTGGAAAGAAGTAGGAGAGGAAAGGAAAAGATCACTAGATGGAACTGAATGGTTGACAAGTTGAAGAAGAATTCATTCTGGTGGATTATGAGTTAGACATGTTTAAGAAGATGCAAGCCTTGAAGCAGACCAACAAATCAGTGTAGGAGTATACTGAGGAGTTTTACATAATCTTGATTAGGACTGTTCATTCTGAAGCTGATAAAGAGAAGGTTTCTAGGTATGTTTATGGTTTGAGACCTAGTATTCAAGAAGAGTTACTTACTTTTTAGATGACAACAATAGGAGATTCTTATCAGATGGCATTAAAGATTGAAGAGAAGTTGAACAAGAAGTTTGAAGGAAGACAAAACAATAGGAATAAAGGTGGTAAGACTGGTGAAACAGTTGCTGAAAGTAATGTGGTAGAAGATCCTAAGAAGACTAATGTAGGATCTGGCAGTGGTCAAGTCACTAAGAATTTCAATACTATACAGAGAGGGAGGTGGAAAAATGAGTTCACTGGTACTTGTTATCAATGTGGTGAAGAGGGTCATAGAAGTTTTCAATGTCCTAAGAAAAGAGTTGCACTAACTGCCGAAGAAGACATTGAGAATGTTGCAAAAAAAGATGAATTTCTTATCACTAGGAGGTTGGCTACATGTGTCTAGGAACCAGTGCAAAGAAGAAATTTGTTCAGAACCAGATGTAAGTGCAAGAATAAGGTATGTAATGTTATATTTGATGGTGGCAGTTCTGAGAACTTGGTTTCAGAAGAGATGGTTAGTAAGTTGAATTTGGAAAGAAAGAAACATCCTAATCCTTATCAGATTAGTTGGATACAAGATGTGTCTAAGGTTAGGATCGAAGAACAATGCTTGGTTAATTTTCAAATTGGATCTTATCATGATGAAATATTGTGTGATGTATTGTCTATGGATGCTTTCCATTTGTTGCTCAGGAGGCCTTGGCAATTTGATAGAAATCTTTTGTTTGATGATCGTGCAAACACCTTTGTGGTTAGGCATGAAGGATCTAGGCATAAGTTGTTACCTTTACAGGAGGTAGGGACTGAGGAATGTGGAGTTGTCAGGTGTTTTCCATGTGACCGTGACAAACCTCAAGAGCATAGGGTTGATGAACCTATTCCTACAAAGTCTAGTTTGAAAGAGAAGGAGATATTTGAAGAGTTTGTTGAGATTAAGAGATAGATGGTCTTTCTTACAAAAATAGTACAGCAAATAATGACATTGATGACATAAAGAGATGCAAATGATACCGAGTTGATTGAGGAGTCCAAAGAGGATGGGATTTATCAAGGTACTGATGTGATCGGCAGTGGAAGGGATGGTCAGAGTCAGTTGTTATCAGTTGTAGATAGGAAAGATAAGAAAAGTGGGAAGCAAGAAAACTTGCTACAAGGGACAATGGATGAAGTGAAGACAACTTGGAATGAAGGACAAGAGGAAATATGGGTTAAGAATAGATATGGCATACCTATTCTGATTCCCTTAAGACATTCTTGATTTCCTTATGAGAAAATCTTCTTTACCTGGGGTGTCTGATGTAGGAGCATCCTGGGATTCTTGGCAATCCTGTATCACCCAAAAATATGTTTATTTTGGAAAGGCAAATTGGTAGTTTTGATCTTAGTTGGTGAAGTATTTTCTCGGTCTTGAGTTTGGTTGCTTGGTTACATTGTTTACCGGGGTGCTCGGTAACTGAAGGCATTGGTTCTCCTAGCACTCGGCAATAACAACATTTCTTGGTGATGCTTGGCATGGTCAGTTCACTGGTGCTTGGTTATTTATCTACTACTCGGTAAACGGTCTTACTGACTGGTGTTCTTGAAGATTTTCTTGGCCGACTTGGTGCATTTATTGTTGGTAGCTTTTGTTGGATTCTCCTATGTGGATTTGGAGGCCGACATGTTGAATTTAATAATTGTAAGGCTATTTGAGAGCCGACTTGTATTGCATTTAATATTTGTTTGTAAGAGTTAATTGTTTCATCCAACTAACTTATGGTTGATGATTGGTATTTAAAAGAGTGTTGGGGTAGTTTTTTAGGACACAAGTCTGGGGACAAATAGAAGGGAAGTTGTGGAAAAGATCCTGTGAGATCTTGCAGATCATATTGATTTCTGATAGCTTGTGATAACAGAGCTAGTGGTTGAGGCTTGGAGACAAGGAGATTGCTTGGTGGCTTGTGAGCACAAGTTCAGATCTTCCTTAGGGTTTCCATCAATTGTTGATTGTTTCAAGACTGGACTAGCTAGAATCAGACTAGATCTTGTTGATCTCTCAAAATTTACTACTTGTTTGTATTTGTCCATAACCAGGAAGGCCTTATAGCCCGACACATTGCATGTAATCAGTGAATTTATGAATAAATATTTCAGTTCACTTTCAAATCTAGTGTTATTGTTGTGTAATTTTGTTTTGTTGTGGGTTGGCTGCAAATTTGGACAGTCCTTAATTGGACCCTCCATCCTTGACTACATTATCTTCATCACTCACTCTCATAAATTTTAAGCTGAACTATACTCACTCACACTATCTACAAGTCTTTGACATCAATTTTTTGGATAGATTCTTGGTCTTGGAAGCTACCATCTTCACTCACATATTTGGTTCTCACCTTGTGGTGTTGAGGGGAGTTCACTCTCTTCATTTTCTTGTATCTTTTGAGCATATCAACATTATCTTGATCATTATATTATTATTATATTATTGCATGTTTTGTATCTACAATTATCTATCATTGATTTTGTGTCTATCTAGTTGTTGTGGAGGTGGAAACACCAAAGCGAGGATCCAACTGAGGCAAGTCTCCAAACAGCCCCAACGTTTTCCTCATTTTTGTGTATGCGGGTTCTTATAAGTGCAAGATCAACACGTCAACTTCATCTAGCATCAAATCTAATGTTATCCTCTTTCTCCCTTTCATTTATTGTCATTCTTGCATAATATAATAGTATATTTATTGCTGATCCAAATCAAAGATTCAAAGTACAATAATTGGTGTGAGATGTTACCTGCAGTATTGTGAATTGTAAACAAAACAATTTTCTAGATAACAAATTACGCAAGCCAAAAAGCAGTTCCATTTCATTCACAACCTCAAGTTTATACAAAGTATGAAAGATATGAAGGGTCACCAAAATCCCTTCGAAAAGAAATGAATAGTCCACAATGTTCATAAAAAATAAAAACCAAGACTTCAAAAACTATTTTGAAATTTATGCCTACTTGTAGATGGCATAACTTTCTACACATAGCTCTAAAAAGCACGCCGCTTACACATAAAAATTTTGCCAGAGCCTCCTTTGAATCATCATCAATCATGTTCTGATCAATTACTCTATTATTTCACTCATTTCCATTTTGTATATTATCTTAGTTTTTACATTAGCTTTACTTATTTTTTGTGGTTTCCTTCATACACTATCCATAGAAGATGCTAGCCCATTGCATTGTCATCCTATACCTACACTGTCATCTGTGATATATGTTAGCATCCAAGGCAATGATCTTACAGAGCTCAATGTTTGATTTTCATGTTTATCTCTTTTGATTTCTGTTATCTAAATATTATTATTTGTTAGTTTACTTCAGTTATTAGCATTCATCTGCATTTACTTCATTTTAATTAAAGTCACTTGCATTTAATACACTTTAGATTAATTAAAACATCTCTTCAATAAAACTACATTTGATCCCCTTGGTTTATGTGCTATTTGAAGTGAGGTGGTGCACGGGGAGGTTCATTCCTTGAGACTTTAATTGGTCTCCATATTGGTGTACTTTTATATTGGTGTACTTTTTCCTTCTCCACACTTAAAGAGTTAGCTGAAATAAACAAAGTATCTGAATCACCATCATCAAAGGACTTGTCTATGGAATCATCAATGCTCTTCTTCTTATTCCTATGATGTATCACCTTCACATGTCCTCTTTTCCATATTTTTTACACTTAGTTATATTATTTCAAAGGTTCCTAGAACATCCTTCTGTTCCTTATTTTTATCCCCTTTAGGCTCTTTCTCCTTAGGCCTTCCTCAAACATGCAAGGCATCTTGGGGTCCATCATTCATGGTCTTTCTCATCATCTCTTATGAAATAAGTAAGGGGACCATACTATCCATTTTAGTCTCTACACTACCACTACTTATTGAAACAATTCTATTTTCTCAAGAATCGGGCAAAGAGCAAGGTAGAAGAATACATTTATCATCATCTTCTATCTTAACATCTATTGAAGCAATTTGACCTATAATAAAATTAAATTCATTCTAATATTTAGTAATTGAATCACCCTAGATATTATGTTTAGAGAATACAGTCATATTTTCAAATATTATCAAGGAAACTTTTAGTTTGGTAGTTTTCACCTATTTTTCTTCATAGCTTCTATGTGGTGTTTTTTGTAGAGATATTTAAGAGGACTGGCCTATAAAACACACCTAAATGGTTCTCTATGCCTTCTTGTCATTTTTCTTCCATTCTTCATGTAACATATGAGAGTTAGCTAGTTTCTTTACTTTAGAAAAATACAACCATTGATCTCTCTCCTGAAAGAGATCTTCAACTTTCAACTTCCACGTCTCATAAAAAATGTCATTAAACTTCTCGATATCTTGGTGAGAGGTGGAGGTCGTGTCATATAACCTTTTCCAAATCTACAAAATAACTACAAAATAAAAATCTCCTACTGCAATAAATAATCTTCAAAACTTATAGAGAAAGGCATCCCTCCCTCAATGGAACTATTAGCTCTAATTCCAAATGTTTTGAAATAAAGGTAAAGAAATATTGCAATATGAACATAATTTAGTATTATTGTGAGCTAAAATTAAATATTAACCTTGAATAGAGTGATTGCATAATCAAAACAAGAAGAAAAAAATCATTACGCTTGAAATACTAGATTTACATGGATAAACTCTTTTTCAGAAAAAAAAAAAAAAAAATTTAAAAAAAATCCACCAGAAAAAGAGAGGCGAGCATATTTTCAATCCAATAAAGAATAAAACATCAATACACTTCTTTGTAAACACTTATAAATTGTACTAGTAATTTGTTACCCTACATATGATTAAACAAGACTAAGTGAAGAAGTCTAGCTCAAGGCCCTAATTTATAGAAGCTTATGAGGATGAATACCACTATGGTATTACAAACAAAAAGAAATAAAATAACATGGAAAAATCTCAGATCCACCTCACAAAATAACCTCTTATAAATGCTTCTTAAAATTGTCATATGGCATCTAGCTAATATGGGCACTCATCAACCAAAATAGGAGTCTTTGTCATAAATGCTCATTGTAAGAACCCATAACAACTATCATAACTGACATACATGTACTTGAAACCCCTAAAAAGTGTCCAAGAACCTCAAAATAGGAGATTCCAAAAGTTTTTGATTAATGGTAATAGCAGGTTTTGAAGGGGCCCCGAAACCCTTTAACAAAGATGAACTTAAGATAGAATAATGAAAGCACCCAAAATGATTCAATCCAACCAAAAGAAGGTCTGGCACACAAGCAACAAAGACTACATCAAAATAATCAATGTAAACTGCAATCCACTCAAGATAGCAACAAGGCTATCCAGAAATTCCAAAAGTTGACATTTAGTTATTTTGTCATTTTCCCAAAGGACAAATGGTAAAAGCAATTTTGCCTTTACATGGTCTTTTTCACTAACATTGATAAAACAATTTGACCTCTTATGGGTAAAGTATAAATGAGATTTAAAAATAATTGAATAAAGGATTTATAAGGTTATGGCACCTAAACCCTAACATTTCCCAACTCATTAGAAGTATTCATGCATTTCTACTTGGATTTGTTTCTTCCTATGGGAGACAAGTTGTTCGTGAGCATTGGATTTTTTTCCTTTAGACACTTACCATTCTTGCAAGATATTATTTGTTATGGGGGGGCTACATATAGTCTCTCTTTTTTTATCATATGGAGGGGGGAGGAGGGATTATTTATTGTATTCTTATGATGGATGTAATTTTTGGGGGTGTTAATGTTGAGACCTCCATACATCACTTAGTCTACCACTTATACATAATTTACATTATCTCTTTTTTGGAGAGGATTTTTGTCCCATAGGGTTTCTCCTTTTCTTTTTTTATGAGAGATTATTTGCATGATTGGTTGTTCATGGTACCTAACATGGTTTAGTAGCCATGACCCATATTGGATTTTCATTTGATCTTTGCATCATTTTCATAATAATTTACTCCCTAAGTTGCACTTAACGGGGGTGTTAGTATGAATGGGGTTATTCTTTATCTAGTTATTAGTGGGAACCTATTCACATGTTAACTTAGGATAATGTTAGTTGTCCTTATATCCTAGGTGGAATCCTAGAGTTGGTTACAATGGGGTCATGTCTCATTATTTAGTTCTACTCATTTAGGCATTTATTATTTTTGTCTGTGCACTTAAGGTTTGTATCAAGGGTAGTTGTGCATACCACATCACATATTTCCTACATAAGCAAGGCCTATTGTAAATTTGTATTCGTATTCAACCATTATCAATCTATGGATTTTTTATACAAGTTAGCTTATCATTCTCTCTTATTAAATCTATATTGTGTAGCAGAGATCCTTGGGGTGTTGAGGAGTCACCTATCTACTTGTACACTGTTTAATATCAAAATAATTGTTGACTCCTTTAGTAAATAATGAGAATTTTTTTCTTCAAGGGTGCTACCCGTATACCCCTACCATGGGCTCTACCCTCAAGCCCCTACTAAGGGGATAGTCCCCCAAGCCTTGCAAGAGGGGCTCTACCCTCTTGCATTCCCCCATTAATTGATTTGAGGGGAAAGTGTGGCCAATAAAGTCACCAAAATGTAAGTCCAACAACATGATTGATCACCACATGCCAACATCTAGTTTATTCAACTTGGCTAAAATTCTAGGTACTCTCACTTGTATGTGTGTAACTAAAGCATTGCATAACCACCCATCAATGTACAATATCATATTTATAATTTTATTGTGTATATCTGATACAATTCATGGTAACATTTAATTATAGTATAACTATTAATGCAAATTTTTATGAGTTGGACATAATAATAAATTAGTAAGCCAACATCACAACCAAAACCTAATGTAATACATCTAGCAATACCATCATGTATCATCTTAAAATAGAAGCACCCATGATAAGACATTTTGGCCCTCCTTAGTGGGATTTACTAGGTCCTTTTTAATGTCTTCATAATGATTGGATGTCACATTTTTCCCTTATGCTTCATGTACCCCTATTTTTTGTCCATTCTTGCTTCTATTTTCTCTTTCCTTGAGACCCCAGGCACAAAATCCCATGGTGA